>SRSE01000276.1:12696250-13962500 GCA_005024645.1 Planiliza haematocheilus
GTATTTAATGTCAGTTCCCGTAGCTCTATATGAGCAACAGGAGAAGTTAATATGTGTCATCAAATGGCATCATAATTACTGTGTTTGCTTGTAGATTTGAGGAGAGAACAAAGATGGTTTGACAGGTTTTTCCAGCGGAGACGTATAGATGATTAATGTACAGCAGCTCCCTGCTGTCAGCTGAGGGAAACCACCCCCACCCTTTAATTTAAGACACAGTGATAGTGAGAGAGAAGAAATAATAAGAATAGATGTATGATGTCTGAGAGCAGTTTCAAAGTGCTGATGCATGAATTTAAACTGTGTCACGCCACAGGTAGTTAAAACCACAGCTACTCAGTGTATTCATTTCTAGAATAAAATGATTCTCTGTTTGCTTCTGCTTCTCATTTCTTCTCCTCCTCTCCTTTCTTCTTTTCTGTCCCACCTCTCTATTGTTTCTTTCTTTCTGCCTGGGGCCCTCAGTCCTTCATAGGAGCTTCCCAATGTGTCCTCCTATTAAAAGAGCTTTTCTTTTCTGTTGTCCCCTTAGTGCTTGCTCTGGGGGTTTTCATGCTCCGGGTTCTGAAAATTTGGATTGTTACTGATGCTACATTTGAATTTAATTTAATCAGTTCTGTTGCGAACAACGTTCTCCACAATTTCCTAGGGCTGAATGTGATTTCTGTCAATCAGCTTATCAGTTAATTGACCAAACACTGGAGCTCAGCAGTCACATACAGACAGTGGTCTGGTAATACAATGTTCTGCTGGGAAACCTTTGGACCTGGCATTCGTGTGGATGTTACTTAGACATTTACCACCCACCTAGACCAGACCAGAAACCCCCACCCAATAGCAATGACCCTCCTTGATGGCAGCAGACATCCCCAGCAGGATGCAGCCTGACACAGACACACACACAATAACGATTTAGGAACAACTAAAAAAAATATGAAGAGCAGCACAAGGTGTTGACCTGACCTCAAAATTCACTAGATGCTAAACTGATCAAGTATCTGTGGGGTGATCCACAGAGGCTCCTCCCCTCAACCCAAAGGCCCCCACTAACAACAGGACACCCTCAGGAGACCCATGTCCATTCTCTAATTAGTTACAACTGTTTTGGAGGCACAAGGGAGACCTACACAATATTAGGAAGGTGGTCATAATGTTATGCAAACAGTCACTGGTTGTGTCAGCTAACAACATTTATTTATTATTAATGACATGCTTCGATTGCTTCAAATTACATTTATTGCCCAGTGTGCTGTGGATGTTGTGCAACTCCAAGCACCCTGAAGTAAAGATGAAAAATAATGTGAAACAAAAAACACACTAAATAAAAAAATAATACTGGTACGGGTAGAAGTGGCCGATGCAACCCATCAGCGCTGACTCACTGGGGAAATGGTAACAGCACCTGTATCACAGCCATCTTGTTAGGAAGTCGAGCCGCTCGCCCCTGAAATAATCACCAGCGCTGTCAGGGGATAACACGGAACAAAGCAATATGCACTCCGTTATGAAACTAGAATATTATCATTTCCTTTCACACAAGCGCACACCGCGTGCACGTATGCTTGTGCAGAAACGTGTGTCCGCATGTGACGTGTGGTCAAATGTATGGAGATGCACACACACACACACACGCTAAGGGATGCCAAGCCTAAAAGTTTAATGAAAACGATCCATACTCCGCAGAGAGTCTGCGTCTGAGATTAAACTTGTTTTTGGTCTCTCTGTGGGCTCATTAAAAGTCTGTGGGGGGTAAAGTAGGACAGCTCACACACACGCTCTCGCACTAACTCAAAAGCAGAACGGCCTCTTCGCTGTTTATTTGGTACTTTGTTAATAAAGCCGTTATGTCAGCTGTGACTTTCTTTTGGGGCGTTGATCAGTGTCTAATAGGAATCTAAATGGATTCCTGGGTGTTAATTGCCATGAAAATGCAATAACGGTAGCTTTGTGTGTATGCCTTAACTCCAGGCGGTGCTAGACGCGCACGCAGTCTGAACTATAATAGCTCCTAATAGGTTTTTGGAGGGAGATTTGTCATAGTGGATGAATGAACCGTTGTCTTGCTGTAAATCCCTTTCAGACCGTACCGTCGCCCAATCTGAAATATCGAAGGTTTGGGATTAGAATGTGTCGGTCGGCCTGTGGGGTGTAATTAAAGTTATTTGAGTAAATCACGCAGAGTTTGCATCAGCTGTGGAATTAGCCGTCGACTAAATCAAATGGCAGCGTGTTTTGTTGCCTGTTTGTTATAATGAACGCCCTGCTGCAGAGGTTTCTTCTTAGCTGGGTGAGCTTGTGAGATTAAAAAGCCAAATAACGTGCGTGTTGTACAAAGGATGAGAGTTTTAAAAGCATTAGGCTGAAGATTAGTGACTATAATGTGGCACCTCTTGGTGAAATAATGTGCATTGTACAGACCCTTGTACCTCTTCTCTAAAGATCTACTACCTGTCACTGCATTAACTCCGCGGCGTGGTCTGTCAAAAAATCACAGTGCCTCATTCCTATTATATATGTAGACTTACTCAGCTCTGCGCTCATTCAACAGTAAACCCATTTATCTCTTTTTGTTCAGTGCTGCAAATCCTCTCTCCCATACAGCTTTTTAAAATCCCTGTGTAGGTCATGCAGCTATATGCACTCCTTTGTTGTTCATTACCATATCTAAGACTTCAGGGAGCAGACTTCCCTCCTCTCGTTTTTTTCTAGGTGTCCAGGTGCACGTGCCGGTGTGCATCAGCCAATGAGTGAGTCAGCAAGGTCCCGGTATAGTCCCTGATAGACTGAACGACAGCAGAAACAGCATAGCGCTGCAGCTCGGGGATTTGATGCGCAGACGCTTGTTTGAGCGTGCAGGCAAACACAAACAAGCGTGCACAGATAGACGCCCCTGATGTTCCTTATCTGTCTCCCGTGGGGCTTAGGGAATGTACCCTTTCACCTCAGCACTGAAGGGGAAAGACAATTTTGTTGAGCACATGCAGTGTAGAGCCATGGGAGTGTTCTGTGGTATGTAGTTCATATGAGTACTCGGAGCTAGAGTATATAGAGGGGAGAGTTGTCATTTCAGTTCTTCAGAGCTTGAGGGGAGTTTCTGATGTGACATTGTTGAGTTGTCCTTGAACGAAGCATTAATTCCCTAACAGTACAAAGCTGTTGTTGCTTGCTCCCGGCAGCTTAATGCCTGTGTAGCGTCTGTGTGAGTTAAAGTAAATGTGCTCGTATGACCAGAAAAAAATAACACTTGAACTTGAATGTCTGCTTCCAGGTGGCGTGTCTGCAAGACTTCTTTGGCGATGAGGACATTTTTGTGGCTTGTGGACCGGAGAAGTTCCGCTACCAGGATGACTTGATGCTGGATGAAAGCGGTGAGTGGCGACGCCGTGGTGTCACCCTGATGTACTTCCTTCCTTTGTTGCCTTCCTTTCTACCCCAGCATGGTTTTCTATTTGTTTGCATGTAGTCTTTTTTTTGTATGTGTGCTTTATTTCTTGTAGTTTAAAGTTTTAGATCACATTATAACAAAAAGTGAGTTCTTAGCTTTACATTTCATGTCATAGTAAATGTGTTTTTTCATTATTTTAAGCTTTTATTATTAATATTTGACTCCCTCTGTGTCCTCTCTGCATATGCCACATGCTCCTGGTTCAGGCTGTGCAGATGACTGTGCAGGCTGTACTTAATGCTCCGTTGTCTCTCTGCTCCACTGTTCTCCTCTTGGACGAACTGGTCCGCTGCACTTTAGCCAACATCTAACCCATTTTAACATTGCTGCCCTTCCTCCCCCCCTGCCTGTCTCGCTGCCGCGGTCCGCTGAGGATACGCTCTGTCCTCCCTTCACCAATCTGTGTCTCTCTCTTTCTCTCTCTCTCTTCTCCCTCTGTACACAGGCTCCTGTCATTTAGTGCTCATCTCAGTTCTTACCCTCTCATCTCTCGTCCTATCTCCTACGTGAATGAGTGTGCACTGGCTTTTGTTCAAAGGTTTATTCAATTCATTTGTTTCCCCCGGTATCCCTTCATCCATTAAAATAATATCCATCCCACCTGGGTCGCCAACGTCCACCTCGTTCCCCCTTTTGTCTCTCTTTCTTTCCTGTCCCCCCTCTCTTTCCCGCTGCTCTCCTTTCATTTCCAAAATATAATGCCCAGCTGATTCCATTAGCCAGCCAGGCAACCTTTGGAAACCTTCTCCTCTCTTTAGAGAGATCACAAAACAACCTCCTACATGTGGCAAGACTCATAAGAGCATGTCTCCACGATGTTTCTGCCTTGATTTTAATTACTGATGTTTGTCTCTTGAGCAGTGTGTCATAGTACCCACCTTTAGGCAAGTAGCACATCTTATCTCTGCTGCTAGTGTCTGTGTTTGTTTAAAGAAAACCAGGGATTTTTCCCACTGAATTCAGAGTCAGCATTTCATGGAAATACACATCATAATAAGTCTACCTCAAAATGTGACTTTCATTTTTTAAATTTAGGGGTAGGATGAGTATCTCTTTATGGTCCCAGTTTCTCGTAATTCACTGGTTGAGCATCGACATTCACACTCTGGTGGTATAAAACTAAGAACTACTTACATCAGGGGCTTATGACGGGATTATTCATGACAGCCAAATCTAGAAAAACACAACTGGTGTATCATCTAGTTTGTCTAAACCAGAGGAAAAGATGAACAACTGGAGCGTACACAGATGTGAGGCAGCCGCTGGTCCCTGGAGGAGACTGTCTAATTCCGCTGTGGTCCTCTTTGGTGGCTCTGTGTCTGCGAAAAAGCAAACTGGTTCTCAGACGGTTTGCCGGTCTAACAAACTCACATTTGCACCAGACCAAAAGTAGCACCCGTTTCACTGAGGATTTACCGCCGTCCTTACTCAGATTAGGGCTCTCCCAGCTGCCTCTGTGGCTTGATGTAATCCCAGACTGACTCAGTGATGCTGAGATCAGGGCTCCATGTGGGTAACACCATCTGTGAGAGACTCCGAGTTCTTCTTGTAGCTGAAGACAGTTTGCCACGTCCCTGTTTGTATGTTGGATTTGGTTAAAATAAGATTAGATAATCCTTTAATTTATCCCATAGTGAGGGAATATTTTATATAGAAATTAAATAAATAATTTAAGACCATTTAGATCTTCTATGACTGAGTAGTAGTAGACTCAGAGTGCCTAAAACTCTCCGCTGTAGTCTCCGTTCTAAATTAAATGTTTTTGCTCCGTTGAGCACGTTTTGTCGACTCAGCTTCTCTTAACTTCCCTTTATAACCTTTGTACATGTGAATTCAACTGTCACCCCAACAAAATGCCACGTTTTAACTCTTCAGTTTATGTCTGACCCAGTTGCGACTGCATTTATTTTATCCCTGACTGGAAGCAACTCCTAGAATATGCGTAAGGAGACGTTGTTTCCCCAACACATAGTGATTAAAACACACACATGTGCATAATGTTTTCTCTGTCCCAGAAGGCCGAGAGTATAATTTGACACGTCCTCATGCCCTGGCAGACAGAGAGCCAGAGGCAGTATAAGACAGACAGGAACTCAGAGCGACAAACCAAACCGACGGAGAGACACTCGGAGTCAGAGCTGCAGACAACTTCGCCTCCTCTTAGCATCACTATAATTATCGCCTCTGCCTCAGCTCTGGCACACTGTCATCATGTTAACACTCTGGATTGTGCATTAATCACCGGGCCACGATGACTGCCACACAAGCAAAACACACAGACACACATACTCGTGGAGACGAGGACAGGCTGTACAATCCCCCCCCCTCTTCCCACCGGTCTAAAATGGTGATGAGTTATAATGGGGCTGGGTTAATGAACAGGAGAGGAGCAAAGTTTCGGGGGTGAAGGAGGCAGGCAGGGTGTGCGAGCGCCGTCACATGGCTCATTTATCACGACTGCGTGCCTGTAAAATATCAGCCCCCTGTGAGTCACGGCTGTCACTCCTGAATCGCCACAATAATTGCGTTTGGAAAGCGAGCCCGCTTGAAGGTCAGGGCTCATTTTTTTTTTGCAGGGGACTCGAGGGTAAAACCAATTACAGCTGTGTGGATACATCAGCAGTTTGGTGTTTTCTTGCATGACTAAAGGGCAAAATCAATCAAAATAACATTAAAACAATAGGCTTGAATTTAAATTTCATCTTAACTGGTCGGACAAGTTTTGCTTGTCCGACCAGCTGTTAAAGCTCTTCGTTAAGATGTGTCAACGGTGTCATGTCGTAGAGTCACACATGTCTGTAGATTTACAAAAAAGTTAAGGAACGGTGTTTGTGCTTGCAGAGTGTCGTATGATGAAGTCAGTAAACTATGGGAAGATGTCGGGCTCTCTGATTCGAGGATCCCCCAAGACTGTCATCCAATCACTGCGCAGCAAGTCCCCTGCATCCGGTAAGACAGTCAAAAGTCTCCTTCTTTCTTCCCGTCCTCCCTTCCCCTTGGAAGTCATCATGCTGTAAGATGTGCGAGTGCAGAGTCCTTGCGCCTATGCGAAGTTGCAGTTGTGAGCTGTTTGCATCCTCCCTCTCGCGATTGCGGAGTATTCTCTGTCTCATTAAGCAGCGCCGCAGCGCAGTGTGAATGAACTCTGCAATGATATCTGAGTTCTGCAGATTGTCTGACGTCGTGTACGCGCGTCTGCGCTGCTGCATGCAGAATGGGAATTCAAATGAGAATGATTTCGCGAGGCAGAGGAGAAAAAAATGCAAACAGGGATGAGAGAGGTAAAAAAAAAGAAAAAGGGAACAGGGCTGGTGACTCAACTCTGCAGCTCCCCATGTAAGCCGTTCTGCACCTGACATACTAATGAAATGTAATAAAAAATGGTGGGAGCTATCGCTTCTTCCCTGCACCGTTGTTTACCTGCCAGAAAAAACAAGATGTGCACAAAAGGAGCAGGCGTGTGAGCGTGCCTCAAAGCTGGCGACGACTTGAGTGATTAGTTTAGAGCTTCAACAAATATCATCCTTGTCCTGATTTGCACAGCTTGGGCTTTAGCTGTGTGTAAAACGCCCAGTTATGCAACGGTGCACTTCACTTTCGTTTCTCGCCGTAATTATTTTTGTGGTTCAAGCGTACAGAAACCCATTGGGCTGAGGGGATGATTCAATGGGTGATGCAACACTCGGCAACGTGCCAGGGAGAGGTAGCTCCACCTGCTCTTTGCTCGCAAAATTGGGGATGTATTTCATTTTTTTCGTTTCAGGATAAAAAACCAACATTTAGTGTCAATCTCTGCAGAGCAAAGTGGGGAAGAGCAAGATGGAAGAGAAACAGCTGGGGTGAGAGGAGAAAGTTCTGGATGCTGATAGCTCGAAAACTTTGGGGAAAAGGTTATGAGAGTGAGTCATACACTGATCTGATCTCGCTGGCTGGAATGAAGGTGTATACTAATGTGTGTGTGTGTGTGAGAGAGAGGGAGAGAAAACATGAGACAAAAAAAACACAGACTCCTCTTGGTTGCTATGGAAACATTGCACAGTAGGAACATGTAGCTAGAGAGACAATAGCTCGCGACGGCCATATATGGCAGAGGCTTCCTGTGAAACGGCCCGCAGTGGAGAACCGAGCCGACTGACGCTCGGTCCTCGCTGGAACCCTGAGTCAGACCGCTGTGGCGTTTTCACTTCTGAGAAATCTTCTTCTGCCACCGCCGTCGCCGTCGCCGCCACTGCTGCTTCCACTGCTTAATATCATCAAATGTTCCCGGGGTGCTGTTGTCTGTTTTGTATCACGCTGTCCTCCTCACTCCCTAAAACATCATCCGTCTGCAGCAGAAGAGATGAGAGGGAAACAGGAAATGACAAATAAGCGGCCGGTCCGCTGTTTGACCCCGACTGACCCTCTGTTGTTGTTTTTGACTCTATTGTTTAATAAAGTGTCTATTTTGTCTTTTTCATATTAAAAGCACACAATGTTCCTTTCCTGTTTTTATCCAGCATTTACAAGAGGCAACGTAACATGGCTCATAAAAATGATTGTTGTGTACAGTAGGTATAGTACACCAATCAGCCACAACATTATGACCAATAGTAAATAACATCTTGTGACAATTCAGTGTTCTGCTGGGAAACTTTTGGACCTGGTATTCATGTGGATGTTACTTAGACATGTAGCACCCACCTAGACCAAACCAGGCACCCCCACCCCACAGCAATGACACTCCTTGATGGCAGCAGCCATCCCAAGCAGGACACCCTCAGAAGGTCCACGTCAATTCTCTGATGAGTCACAACAGTTTTGGAGGCACAAGGGAGACCTACATGATATAGGTCATAATGTTATGGCTGATTGGTGTATGTAATCACTTAATTTGTTTTTAGAAGTAACAAATAAATTTGAAGTTGTCACCTTTGGAAGTAGAAAAGTATACTTCAAAGTACGCTGCTGTTTGCTGGATATTATGGATTAAACATTTAATCAGTGGCAATAGTTAATAAATTAATGTTAACATTCATTAGTTGCGGCTCTAAATCAGATTGAATATTAAAAAATATAACAAAACCAGAAGAGATTTCCATTTCCACTCACCGTGAACATTTCGCCTGCAGCTTCAACTGCAACGTGTCTGGGATTCGTTAACAAGTCCGCTGGATATTTTTGTCCTGCAGTGTTGCTGTCTTTGTCTAGTATCAGGGCTGACCTTCAGATGAACGAAACCCATAAGAGTTCATATTTTACATAACAGTGATATTTCTTTGTTTGTGACAGTTATTTTGTAATGATCTGGTGTACCTAATGTGAGGTATCTAGTGCATTTGACTGATTATTACTATTATTATGTAATTATGTGAGCACACTGCAGAGTTTATTCAATTAGACCCTCAGTCAGAACCTTTGTGTTTGAGTTCTTCACAAAGAGATTAAAAATGCAGACATCAGACAAGACAAACTGGTCTATTCCTAGATATTTATTACTAGGATTTCATTATTTCTTGTCCATCATGTCGGTGCACAATAATGAACTCCATTAGTTTTAAACCTTGCCACAGTTCTTCTGGTGCTCTGAAAGCAGCCTTGAGGTCCCATATTAATTTTACATTCAGCCAACCCAGACGTATTATAATTATTTATCACGTCCGATAAGCTGGACCAAGGAGCTGCAGAGAGCAGATGCAACGTGTGAATTCTCTGAAATAGTGAAAGCAAGAGAGAGACTGAGTGAGAGCTTGTAACACAACACATGTGCTGTCAACCACCACCTGGTGTCCTTCTCTGTGTCTGGCTGCTCTTTGTGTGTGTTTGCAGCTGAGACCTTGACACTGCTGAAGAGCTGAAGAGTGTGTGTGACAGACAGACAGACAGATAGAGACAGTCTCACGCTAATGCAAACACAAAGAAAGCAGCCAGGAGGCATTAAACAGAAAAAAATGATGACAGGATGCAAAGTAGTCACCACTTTTTTTGTGCGTGTGTTCCCGAATTGAATCAAAGTAATTTAAAAGTAAAAGAGGAATATTTACCACTTCATATTCATGTGTTTTGGGCAAAAACAACACTAGTGAGGCTGCCCGGCTCTCCCAATCAGGCACTGTGAGGGAGAAAAGCAAGTGGAGGTGGAGAGGGAGGAATAGGAACATTTGAAAAAGCCTTTGATTGGATGCAAATCAGTACACGCCGCTAATTGCAGGATGAGTCCTTAACATTTGAAATGATTTTCTAGGAAATGGCAAACTCTAAAATACACTTACGGAAGTTAGAACTTAGAGTTTTTTGTCAGTGTTGGTCAAATACTGGCTTGTACACCGACCAGCCACAACATTAAAACCGCTGACAGGAGAAGTCAATGACATTGAACATCTTGTGACAGTCCAGTGTTCTGCTGGGAAACTTTTTGGATCTGGCATTCATTCGTGTGGATGATACTGAGACTTCTAATAAACAACAACAAGGACTCCTCTAATTTGAAAGTGACCTTTCAGACATCTGTGTTCAGCACTTTAATGGGGCGCACCTAAAAAACAGACCTATCGCAGTCATTTACTGTGTTTGTTGGGGGGTACCTCTGCACAATATCTGCATCACAGTGACGAATGCATCACTGCGTGGCCATGACGTATTTCACAGTTTTTTACACAATAGAACCAGATGTGAGTAAATGAAAGAGCTTCTATCGGATACGGTCGCCTCAAAAGCAGTCAGAACAAGGAGAACTACAAAGCTTCTTAGTAGGTGTGTTTTATGTATTGTTTCGCGTTATCATACGAGACAAACCCATTGTCTCCTCTTGTTTTGTTTCAAGAACACGAGCCTTCCGAGAAATATGCTCAGACAGTTCAGAGCTGCAGTAATAGCTGTTTCCCCAGCTCACGTAAGGTACAACTCTCCTTCCTGAGGAACATCACTGCTCAGAGACTTAAGCATTGTGTTTGTTAGATGAATCATACTGCAGGTCTCTGTCTACCGGCTGAATTATAATTAAATTGAGCTCTAATAGTTTGATATTAACAGGGAGCGTCAGAGTGATTAAATCTTAAATTCAATTAAATCTGAACCCTTTTCTGAGTGGCCATTAATGAGTTTCAGTCATTGTCTAATTTTAAGGTAAGGCTGATATGTTGAAAGAAAAGTCAAGGTCTCATGTTGTTGAGGGTCTAATTTGGCTTTACTCTCTTGGCTGTGTGTCTGTGTGAGGGGGCAGGTCGTTGCGTCTGACATTGTCATCACTCGAGTTTCACTCTGAGATGATGTCACGGCCCCGGCTGAGTGCATATGCACACGCGGCCCCAAAATAATGTGAGAAAACAATTTGCACTCGTACATACTTCTCCTCCCCATCCCACCATCTGTCTGCCTGCTCTCCTCTGATGCCTCGCATCGGCTAAAATTAACAGTGAAGTGCAGATGGTGTCGGCGAGCATCACTCTCGTACTTCACCTTTGTGTCATGAGCCACAACGCGTGATGGCAGAGACGTTATGGGGGAAGTGTGGACAAATAAATCCAGTGTGCCTCCAGAGGATCTGCTGCTGGCTTTGGCACTTTCTGAACTGTGAACGTATGATGTCTGCAGCCTTCGCAAACTTTTCTCGCTCTGTGACACATTTTCGTGAAGCGTGCTTTTTGAAAATTAATGAGCGGAGACAGTATGAGGGAGGGTACACCCCAGACTTACTTAAAAGAACCACCATCAGTGAAGGCCGGCTGTGGCCTCACCTCACTTTGCCTCCGTCTGGCCCAACATGGTGCTCTTAAGACAGTGCAAAGCTGCATTTAAGTATGTTCTGCACCTGCGTGAGAGGAAATAACTCCTTATATGGAAGAAGTAGGACTTGCTAGCGGGCTAGGAAGAACAACAAACTTTTGTGCAGAGCTGTCCTCTCCTTAATCATTTAGATATATATGTTTTTTATATAGATATATTATACATCCGTCTTACTGTATAAAGATGGCTGACTGCTCCTCAAAAGTGAAGCCTAAGCAAGTAGAGCTCCCCCTGGTGTCTGGCTGCAGTATAGGTCTGGGACTTGTGGGCCAAATTAAAATACTAAAGTACATGTCAAATTTAATTAATTTTAGTTAATACAATGTTGATGCATGTGCAGGTGTCAACAGGATGAGACATAATGGCGACCACTATTTGCCATGCCAAACACTCCATAAAGCGGTCCCATGGCACGGCGAGAGTTGGAATTAAAAAAAAAAAATAGCCAACATTTCCACTCTTGGAACCTTGATCTGAAGTTGCAAGATGGTGCCACCTATAGGTCTTGAAAAATTGCATCAATTTGACCAATTTAAGGAAATGTGTGGCGACACATTGTCCATATTTATATACAGTCTATGGTCTGCATAGTTGTTTGCTTTTGTAGCTCTTGTATTTCTGCTCGTGCACTGGTTTGCCAACGATTCAACATGCTCGGCTGACAGGATCAGACTAGGACCAATGATGTTGGACACATGGCAAAATCTGGGACCACACCAACAACTGGAAACTGGCACATGTTGTTTAAGGGTAATGACACATGTCCCTTAAAGGAAATGAACTATCTTTAGTATTGTAATATTGTTTGTCACTAGACACGTAAAATTATATGGTACTAGTGTTAATATATTCACATGATTTATATTCATATGCCAACATATTACATTTCCTTTAAGACTGTTGTGTTTGTTTTGAAGACGAACAGAAGAAACACACATATTGCTTTCTGGATTTCCAAGATATTTAGAATTTTTCATCAATCATATGCTCAGGTTTATTTATTTACCCATACAACTTGCAATAGTCATAGCTCCTTCTTTTGGTCACATAATTTATTGAACGCGTTGGTTGCCAGCTGTATCGTAGTGACTTCTCATGAAAAGACACCACACACTACAGTTGTCGATGTGTATTCAGTGGTTTATCAGAGTTGGTTAGATTAAATTTCAACCACTCTATAGTCAGAGTTCTTGCGCGTTTATGGCTGCCAGATAATGAATCCCTCACCTTTGCCTTGGCTTTTCCTCAAACACCAACATCAGAACTTAGGTTTTCAGTTTAGGATATTTAATAAGTTTAATAACTATTAGGTTGTTGACTGATCTAATCAAAGAGTTCTCAACAGCCTCAGCTGTACCTTGAGTTTAATGCTAACATGGCAGCAGAGTCTTGTTTTTTTTTCCTTGGTAGGTGAAACCACTTAGATTGACTCATCGATGCCACTTCAACTTGCCTGAAAGCTTAATTAAACTAAAAATATTACAACTTGTGTCAGTCCATTGCTAATGTTAGCTGCATACTCCTCTATGTTTCTTATTTCTCCCACTCACTGTGAGGTCAGGTGTCCTTTCTCTCCGTTACAGTATCTTTAACATTACACAGATGGAGACAAGAACACGTGAGGTGCTTTCCATATTCATCACTTAATTGGGAAGTTGATTTTTTTTTAGTCCCCCACCATCACACTCACAGAGTAGGTGTGAAAGAAGCTCCAACACACCAGCATGTGTGGCTGCTTTACATTCTGCTTACTCCGCAGCACGTTGCTTCGTGTTAACTATTGATGGGAGGTGAAGAGAGAAACCTTTGTTATGGATTAGGATCCGTTTGTGCTCGGAAACGTTTGACGCATGGACAGGGAGGCCAAGTGTCTAACCACTATGTCTTCCGGTATCTTGCTTTACCGACAGCTACATCAAACCCGCGTCTTTTTCTTTTATTTATGTTGCCTCCAACCGGTGTCTTATATATATTTTTTATTCTGCCTGCACCGAGCCTTGAAGCAGGTTTGCACATATCCCAACATGAGCATCTGATTTAGCTTCAGGAAAACTATCTGCACTGTGGAACCTGCTGCTGCTATAGCCGTGCTTCAGTTCAGAAATAGAAGCATTAGCCTTTTTTGAGGATGTTTAGACAAGAACAATAGAGCTCTCAGAATATTCATGCTGCCCACCGACCATTCCAGTCTCCTGGAAAGACCCTATGTGCTGCAGCGCATTCATCATTTGGCTTTCGTTTTTAGTTTAGCCTCCGGTCTGAATTTATTTTGGCAAAGGAGTAAAGAGGCCGCTGCCAAAATACCAAAATTATATATTTTTTGTAGCCTACTTCAACCTCTCTCTAACTCCCCCTTCCTCTCTCCCTCTCGCTCTCTCTTCCCGGTGCGCGTCAGAGCGTGCGCAATCAGCCTCTCCGCCTCTCCGAGTAGTACAGCTCCGCTCCTTCTCTCCCATTCACCAGTTTACTATCAGACTCGGACGGAGCGCGTACACAAGGTGCTGTTCTTCTTCTGCCCTTCTCCTTCTCTTTGCTCCGCTTTGGATTATCACTGTGTTTTTCATCATGCTGGAAGTGGAAGGTGAGCAGCCCAAATCTGATGGTTATCGCCCGGCTTTTCTCCTTTTACGCTTAAACTTTATTTATTCCTGTTGGGATTTTTTTTTTTTATTATAAACGATTCGCCAAAGCTACCGATGTGGCTTTTTGAAAGCCGCTGACTGTGCCATGTTGGCGTTTTGGTTGTAAGAAGTCAACGAGATATGTCTTTAAATGTTAATGATTTTCGTTGTGTAACCGGGAGGAGTGTCTGTCTGCGTGCGTAACGCCGATGCTGAATTTCATCAATGAAGATGTCCAGGAATGGCTCAAACAATCGCACTTTATTTCATTTCATGTCCCTTGGCTCGTTTACGAATATATATATATACAAGGAATAAAGTCTCGTGTGTGGTAATGGCAGCCAGTGCTATTTCAGTCTAATGTGTGCTTTATGTCCTTTGTATTAAATAATTCAGAAAGTTCTTTGATCTCAGCAGGGAATATAGCTACAGAGAGGCTTTCTCTTATCTGTTGCCCCAAGATGGATGGATCAAATGTACCTAGATGGACGCTACAAAGAACATACGTCTTAAAAAAAGGTTGGACAATGTCTTTGTCCAATAAAGAACAAATGAACCCCCAGTTAAATCTCTGTGTTACGTTTCTGATTCATCCAGGCAGAAACAACAAGTCAGTGTTTCCTGTAACACGAAAGAGGCGCTCATGTTTAGCAGCAGCTTAATGATGCTGTTGGGCTCTTTTTGAATCGGTTCTTGCCTGACCTCACACGGGATTAGGGTGCAACCTTGATTAATCTAATATTCTTGTTTAATGAGATGATGCCGCTGGGTTTCTGAGCCGTGCTGCAGCCGGATGAGTAGACTGAGATCTTGGTTGAAGACGAGGACAGCCTGGTGTTGTGCTTTGACTCCCAGCCACGCACTTAGAGCCCTGAACATGCTGTAATTACTTGATTTGGTGGAATTAGATCTGTGGGAATGAATAGCAGCCAGATTAGTATTTTGGCGTGGTGAGAGTAGTGTGGATTTCAGTTTGTCTTTCTTCCTCACACCCCCTCCTGTCCTCCTCTGCCTCCTTCATGTGAATGGATGGATGGTGAGGGCGGAAGTGTGGGCTGCTGCTGGGCACTAATATAACTCTTCCAGAAAACATGCTTTCACATTTAAAGGATCATCTGTTTCAACATTTTGGAGCCGGTCTCTCCCCTCTCGTCTCACCCTGCTCCATTTTCTCTCCCTTGCTCTCTCCCTCCAGTGAATGGGACGCCGGCCAGTCAGCTGTCCACTCCTCATTCGGGAAAATCTCCCAGCCCCTCCCCGACCAGCCCGGGAAGCCTCAGCCGACGCCGGGTAAGACAAGAGCGCGCCAGTGCACAAACACAGACCCACACAAATCATCACCCTCGTAGCATTTAGCGACACCAAATCACTCAGTCTGTAACACCTTCCTTCTATGTTCTCAGGAAAAGGACAAAGCTGTGACTGAGAATAGGCCGACTACATCTTAGAGTCACTAGAATATGGAGAAACTGCAACATCCCAACATCTTTAGTGTCTCAGAAGCGGGTGGGGTCTTGAACCTGTAACCTCAACCGGTGCTGCTCTGGGTTTCCAGTAATGGCAGACTCGTTTTAGGATCCGTTCTAGTAGTTTTCAAAGGCAGTTCCTTTTTTGCTGATTCTTTTCTGTCACATTTTAAGATGTGCCGACCCGTAGCTCTTTGTTTCTCAACTCTATTCACCTTTTGGTAGCTCGGTAACGAACGGCGCTGCCACTGACTCACAAAGATCTGTGTGTCGGCAATTTGTGCAATATTTGAACGACGAGTCTGACTGATTGGCTTGTTCATTCAAGATGGTTGTATTTTTCAAGAGCTGGTTTTCATCCTGTTTCAGCCACAGAGCAGTGTGTTGCATTACGCAATCAGCAACCAAGTGTGGATCGACTATTTTTTTTTTTAATCAAGCCACATCATTTTGCACGTGTTGTGCAAATGATTGAGAAACACATTTTATATGAGCACAGTCGTTTTTCTTTTTGTCAAGTGTTCTGTCGTGACCTGGATTTGAAAAGAAAAACTGTCTAAATCCTGAATCATGTTTATTGTAGCTAACAGAGAAAAAAAAGCGAAAGAGTTTGTGAGATGCGACTACATTGTTGTCACTACTCCCAGCTCAGTGTTACTATAGAACTACCGTGCGGAGCAGGAGCATGCAATTCAAAAGCAGAACCTTGAATTCTACGTCCTGAATTCAAGTGCAGGGTTTTGTGTGTGTGTGTGTGTGTGTGCACGTGTTTGAGGAGTATTTGTTAATCCTTGACAGTGGTGATGGTGAGCTCTTAATAACAGCTTCGGTCTTAATCAGACTCCAATTTCTCACAGAAGCTCTTTAACTTGCAGCAACTCTAAGCCAGCTGCCGATAAGTCTCCCTCGCCAGCAAACTCTTGTCAGCCCATACATCAACATACATGTATCTCAGCTCGCCGTGTATTAATGGACTTCCACTTGCATTAGTCTTTCGTGTTTGTGTACCCCTTCTCTTCCTGCAGCAGTTGTTTTTTTGTATTCATTCGTTTGAGGTTTTTATTTGTTTTTTTTTTAAGAATGAAAAGAAAATAATTTGGTAGGAGTCACGCGCGGTTTATATTTCGGCGTCAATTTGACGCCATAGTTACAGCTCCAGCCCAGATGCTACGCCATAGCCTGACATGCACTCCCTCAGACATGTAAATACGCGTCGCGCAACACAGGCCACAAGAGCTGTAATTGTTCCGCTTGGTAGTAGCATGTTTCCGCTTTAGTATTTTCGGCTGCTTCTCCGTCTGTGCAGTTTTCTAATTGATTGTTTTGGATCCTTAAAAGTGGAACGCATTGAGGAGAGGTTAACTGAGGAGGTCCAGAGATACAAATGTTTGAATGACTTGTCGCCATTTTTGAAGTAAGGCAGGAAGTAGAAGCAAAAATCAACCCGACTGGCAAAAAAGACACAGCGCCGACTAGTGTTGGGTGGCATCTTTACAGAGCGAGCCGGAATGACGAGCGCACATGTATTTAAATGGCTCTCACCGACGTAGGCTACGTACGTAGGTTACGGCGTCCCACAATGGTACAAATCAGAACAAATGGAACGGTTTGTGACCAGAGTTAGTTCGTAGGGTTAATGGATGGTGGATGCCCTCAGGCTCCTGGATCTATCAGTTATGAGGTTATATTGATGTGATATGAAGGTCAATAGGGCAGCAGATCGGTCTGGGTTGTAAAGAGAGCTTCTACATTCATTTGTATACTGGAACTGGGTCACCATTGACTACAAGAGAGGAAGCGGGTTTTTGCCCGCGCATACGTTTATAAACTCTCTCTCTTCCTTTCCGTGTATTTCTCTCTGAATGAATAAATGTGGGGCATTTCATTTACATGATTACAGTGCTCGGTTTCTGCTGCCGCTCCACTGATTCAGAAAGAAGAGTCTTTGTTACGGAGGTAAAGGACACGTAATCAGATTTAATTAGATAATTGAAATAAAAACAATCCCTCCGCCCCGAAAAAACAAGAAAAAAAAACCCCAAAACGACCCATTTTCCACCACAGATTCAAACTCCAAGTCTGGTCCACTTCAGCGCCATGGCGCAATTCAGACTTTAATGGCAGCGAAATTATAGTTTTACACAATCCAGGCTTTGGACTCGCTGACACTACATACTAACCCTGCGAAGGCTTGACTGGAAGAGGAAGGGAGGAAGCCTCACAGCCCATTATCTCTCCTCTCCACTCTGCAGCTTTGCACACTTCAGCCACATTACAATATAATTCTCTCCTCCTTCTTACTTTCTCTATCTACCCTGTTAGCGACTCCCTCTCCCTCCCTCCCCCTTCCCTGACAGTTTCTAATTTCTCTTTCACTCCATTTCCCGGCTATTCTCACTTTCTCATGCCCATCCCCACCTCGCCTCCCCATATGAAAAGGTATTAACATCACAGGGAGAAATTATATTCCGTCACTGCCCTTGTAGATGATGTCTAAGCTCCTCTGAGAAGTATGCGCCAAGTCCGAGGCACTATTTTTATGTTTTCTGTCCTCCTTTGTCACCTCCACGTACGCATCCATGAATAATCACAGATGTAGCGCAAACACACAAATCCTCACGAGGCAAGCGAGTACCTTCCTCGCCCCTAAAAAGCGTAACTCAATATAACCCAGCCGTGACTCAGAGATAATCCTTTTTCTCAAATCTGAAGGGAATATTAGAACTGAGACTTAAAATGGTGGGAGACAAATTGTAGCTAATAAAACACAGAAAGCTACCGGAGGAATCAGGGTTACACCGTAAAAATAAAGATTAAATAAAACAAAATCTATTTCCTGAACAGCCACAGAGTCTCTGTGACCTAGTACGAGCGTTGCATTTAAACAGCTCACCTCGCCGGACCTTGCATTTAAACACTTAGAGGCACTTTGCTGCCTGAAGTGGTTTTACACGCACAGCTCTGACCATCATAACCTATTTCCCAGAACAGAATGCACAGACATAGCGTTGTGCCGTGGCTTTTTTTCCCCACTTCCATGCACACGTAGCCGTGGGCGTAAACAGATAAATATATATATTGCTCATAGAATCACTTACATGTTCATGTGTACTCTATAAAAAACATGAAACAGCCATTTGTGCACAGGCGGCAGACGACAGCTCGATGCAAACTCGCACATGTTGTGCGTTTTATGATGCACACTCTGACCCATTTTTATGAAATTATCTACAGAAGCATGAAAAGTGGTCCACATTCACAAAGTCGTCCACCCCCCCTCTTTCAGTTGGTGCCTCTTAGTCCTTTCAGGCCTCACTGAGGGCAGCCGAGGACCACCACGTTCATTTATTTAACATTAAACAACCCGACACATGTGGTTTTCTGCCAATATTTGAAACTCTGAAGCAGATCATGAGCCGGCGAGGTCGCAGCTCTTCCCCGTCGGCTCGCTCCGTTAGATGTGAGAAACATATGAGCAGGGGAATGAAACATTTAAAGAAAATAGTAATAAAAATAATAGTGACGGACGTGAGGCGAGACGAGCAGAAGGTTTGTTTTGCAGCAGCTGTGGTACAGTTTGTGTGCGAGAGACAGACAGAGCGGTAATTGTTGCGTCACCTACGTCCTCCTCTCACCGTTTAGTCATTCACGTCCACAATCCGTTGAATTGCATGCTCCATCTCTCGTTGGTATTTTGTCTTTTGGATGATTCATTACTAAATTATTTATGTCTGTGTGTGTGTGAGAGAGAGAGAGAGAGAGAGAGAGGAAGCTGACTGAAGAAGAAAGTGTGCATTATGAATACATTGTCTCATTCATCCATGTGAGTGTGTTGTTACTAAAGACTGTATTTGTTTTTGTTGGTTGTAACATATTTCTTTATTTTTTTCATGTTGTGTTCATGTCATTAGATGCCTCGTCCGATTTTGTTTCTGTCCCAAAAAGGCTGGCGGCATCACATGAGGAAACACTTTTAAAGCTTTAATGCTGTTTAATCCTTCAAGTGATTTGATTCAGATTGGCTCCAATTCTTTAACGCATCCAACAATCACCTTTGCAGAGATCACTTTAAAAGTCATGTACATAGATATATATATATATATATATAGAAAAATAAGCGTGGGTTTGTCATGTCGGGCCGCCGGCGCTTCTTGGCTCATTTGTTTCTGTTTTCTTTTGCTGAACGTGTTTCCATTTGTTGATGTCACCATTAAACTCACTGTCATTTCATTTTCATTTTGTGTTCTTTCATTTCTTTCTGCCCGCCCCGACCCCTCACTGTCGATTAACAGCATGCTCACGCATCATTATGACCGGGGTGATGATCGTTCTCCTTTCTTAAACTTGCAGAACGCAAACACAGTCCCAGAGGTGCATTCATCTCCTCTGCCCCATTGCTTCTTCTGTTCTGTTTGTCTTAGGGTGGGGCCGCCCAAAGCTCCCTCCCGGTTTTTAATTCTCCTTAAAGCGTTTAATCACATTCCTAATATTCCCTGGGATTGCAGAGCATAAGGATTTTGATTGGAAACGTTAAGTGTGTCCAACTGGCCGAGTCAGATCTCCCTTCAGATGAGAGTCAAGTAGATTATTATGTTTTCTGTCCGTCTAGACGCCAAAATAAGAGTCGAGAAATAATACCTCCCTCTGCATCTGCGTGTTCCTATAAAAGGAGGAGAAGGACAAAACAAACTACCCCGTTTCCATCAAACGTTATTAGATTTTTTACCACCGAGGCAAACACTAATAAATCCTGCTTTTGCTGGATATTGCATGACAGCTAGAGCGATGGAGGAAAATAATAAAATAAAATAAAACTGCAGCCAGAGGAGAGGTTCGGCTCTCCCAGCCTGAGAGACAGACACAAAGAAGGCTTTAGGATGTGTGTTGTAATCAGATTCGAGCAGGGGGCACTGAGGACAAGGCTGGCATTACACTTAAGTTGGTTATGTAAACGTGTGCTGCATTTTTTAACGGCTGACGGGCTACAGGATAAATCACTATACCTGCTGCTACACATCATCGGCCTCTGTGCTGATGCGTGGTGCACACTTAAGGTCAAACATGACACCCTGTTTAATTCCTATTCACGCGATTCCGATCAGCGCGCCGCTGCCGAGTGTTGCCCTTGCAGCAGGTTTGAAGATCCTGCTCGGTGTGTGTTTGTTATGCGGCGTGAGTCATGGCACGGAGCGGGAGTGTGTAGTGCTGGGAACGGTGCGCTGCTGCTGTGGCACCGAGAGAAAGCCGGAGGGTCTAACGATAACAAGGCGGCGCCTGACGGACCTCACGATCAATATCAGCCACACCGTACGTCTCCCCCCTTTCCGTCTCCTCGTCCTCTCTTCCTGTCTCTCACTCCATCTGTCTCATAGTGTTTTTTTCGCACAGGAAAGAGAGAGAGACAATTTTCATAGAAGCTTGAATCCATCCCACAGACAGGAAATGGCCATATATAGGCTTCTGTCTCCACTCTGAAAGTCTCATAAGCTGCTGTTCTCCTCTCTGAGAGCAGTTTCCATAGCAACAGTATTTTGTTTCCCTCCGTGGCAGGAAGAGAGAGAGAGAGAGATGGTGGTTCAATATGAGAAAGCAAGTAACAGACAGGGCTGGGTGCTCGATAAGGACACGAGGGAGGTAAATACACGATGGGGAAAATAAAAGAGCAGGATGAGGACGGTTATGAGATAAAGCACGGCCCGGGTTTGCGGGCATTAAGTGGGGTTTTCTTGTTCCTCGTTGGGGACGAGCGCCCCGGTCGAAAACACAACATTACATAAAGCCAACAGCCTGACTCACAGTTACACTCACCTAAGGTGGTTTTCAGGTCAGAGCAGTGGAGATGAGAAAAAGAGCTGACAGCTACACGGGCAGAGATTGAGTTTCCACATCTGAGGCGTTACACCCCAGCCCCCTAAAATATCACTTTTATTTCCACTCCAGACAAACGCAGCCCAGTTTGCACAATCAGAAGCATGATAAGTGGTTGAACTTACATATTCTGACGCCAAATTTTAACACTTTAGATATTGTCACCTCCTTCGAGAGCATCACAAATATGTCTGACTGTCTTAAAAAGAGAGAAGAAAGGAAAGTCATCTTATCTGCTGACCAGCATTAGTCTGAGGTGGTCATTAAGCATCCCTTCAGGTTCAGTGTCTTGTGTCGTTGCACATTATGCACTTATTTTTTCTTAAACTAAATGTGATCCACTGACAAGCGTCAAAAAAAGACTCGATGTGGAGTTCGAGCACAAGGAGGGGGAGATTAGGATAAGGAATGTGCTAAAAGATCCTCAACAAACTTTAGAAACCTGGGAGATGAAACGAGATCAAAATCTTCCAAATGTGACGCAGGAATGTGAAGCCGGCGGCGGGGTTCGGGGAGGAACAGAAAAGAAGAAAAAAAAAAAAAAATGACAGGCACGGAGAACAGGCACAAACACGAGAGGGTTAGATTCTCATTTACAGTCCCGACTAGATCCTCGCTCCCCATCCTTGTTGCTTCCATGACAACCAGACGTAAGGTTACGAGGTGGAGGGCGTAATGAGTTTTTGTCTTCAGATAGATGCAGATGCCTCGCCTCAGCCGCTCTCTCCCGCTTTAATGACCTCCTACTTGCTAACCAGATGAAAGGCAGTGTTCATACGCCTTTATTAGTGTCACCATAACCCGTGTTTTCATGTTTTATTAAAGGTGGCTGGGGAGGAATGAAAGGAGGGTGCAATAAGATGGGGCTTACTACAAGTTTGGGAGAATGGGGTAGAGCTTGTTTGGATGCAGTCATGCAACATGGGCAGATACAGACAGGCGGGGTGGATGAATGAGTAAACAGTTTATATTCAGATCTGTGCCTTAAGTCGATCTGGCTCTTCTCTTCAGACAGATGAGCAAATACAAAGGCGGATTTTGGGATGTTCTGAAGACGAGATGCATGGCACAGTGTCCTTTTGTCAGACATGCGTGTTAGTTTTGGCTAGGACTGTATCAGAGGGATTGTATTTTGTGGAAGTAGATTACATTTTAAATGAAAGTAACCGTCTCCCTTTCTGCAGGGCTCCCAGGGCTCTTCCAGCTCTCTGTCTTCCGCTAAAGTTTCCAGCCCCGTGGAGGATGGGGATGAACTCGTTACCGAAGGTGAGGAACATTTATGTTGCCAAAGCGTCCCCATCTGCCAGCCTCGGCCTTGTACTTGCAAATACCATGCGTGTCTGAATCATGTCGGTGACCTTTGATGCATCTCTCCCGCTCCCGTCTCCGCGCTCATCTGATTTGTACATCCTGTTCCCGACACCTCGTCGTCTCACACCTTTCCCCTCCTCCGGCGTCTTTCTTCACCTCCCTGCTGCGACACTGCAAACAATGACGCGGCGCTAGGATTTGGTCAAAGGCCGGAAGATTATGAGCCGCGAGCGCCGTGCAGGAAAACAGACCCTGATCTCTTTCCGTTTGAGTCAGGCCCGAGCTAATATCATCTGACATTTTCATCTGGGATTTTATTTAGCTACTGGAAGAGAGACCTTTTCAAATGTTATTAATTCATTCATGAATTAATATTTAACCCCCGAAAATTGATTGCATGCATTTGCATTTTGATTTGTTGGTTCCGCATTTACCTTCCCATTTGCCGGCATGATTACCGTATGCAGAGGACCCTGCAGAGCCTTAGTGTGACAAAATGTCAAGCACGCGGTGAAGCCAGAGCCCTGACAGGCTCAGAATCTAAAGCTGAAATGATTTACATCTGCTAATAGATCTACGTTTAATGTTTTAATTCTCAAAAACACCCGCCTCTTTGCTAGTACTTATTTACATACAGTTAGATCTCAGCTAAGCAGTAACTGATACGGTTGCCTCTGCTTTAAAAGATCTCTGCGTCCCCTGTATGTGCAACGAATCAGCCCGGAAGAGAAAACTCTGAGCTGATGTGAACTGGCTCCCTCAGCTGCTCTAAACCTTGCGCTTCTTCCCCTGCAGCTGAGGTCCTAGTCGATGAGGTTCCAGCTGTGCCGTCCTACTTATCCGACCGCTACAGGGTGGGCCGCATGTTGGGCGACGGGAACTTCGCAGTGGTGCGAGAGTGCGTGGAGCACTCCACGGGGCGGGAGTACGCCCTGAAGATCATCAACAAGGGCAAATGCAGAGGCAAGGTAAGAAAGGAATCGACGAAAGTGCAAGCCCCGAGGTAGAAGAGGAGAGCAAAAGAAAAAAAAGCCATAAGTTTGATAAAACTGCTGTAGAGAAGTAGATACGTTTAAGAAAGAGAAAAGTGTTTGCTTTTCCAATATCAATACAACTAAAAAAACTAGAATTAATAATGTTTTAGGCGTAAAAACTTTTCTTGAACTGATCAATGTTGAGATTTCTGGCTATTTTGGTTCAATAACATGTCTCTAGATAAACATTTTCCATTTATGTCTTTTGGACATTTATGCAAATGTGTTCTTGTTATATTAATATTAAAGCCTCATTTGCATTTCATAACACGAGTAACACAAAAAAAAATCAAAAATCTTTAGATCACATGATCAGATTAAATATTGAACTCCATATCGGCTTTAAACTTCTCATTTTTAAAATCTGTGTTCTTAAAAATGTGTCTTTTTCGTATCTTAAGCAAAAAATGTCCACTTCAGTAACCCTCAGCAAACTTTCCTGTCCATATTCTGAAAGTTATAGCTCGGCCCATATAACATGGCACAGTGACTTTTTATTGAGTGATACAATGCTCATGTTTCTGTTCTGGAAGTATATGCTTATTATTAGTGGATACTATATCAGATGACGCCTCACTGCCATGTTTAAACAGCTGGGGATGTTTAATCTGATCTTCTCCACATATGAAAGAGCATTTTTATCAGCACTCACAGGCTGCCGTATCAAGTTTCGCTCAGAGAGCAACGTCTTGTTTTCGCCGACCTCAGTGGATTGAGTTAGCGCCTCTCTTAAGTGCACTCTGGGATATGAAACTCTGCCTTTTCCTCCCAATATTAAGTTGGCTCTTTGTTCCTCCAACAAACATGTTTCCTTATTAAGTTAATTCATTTTTCTTTTGTGCCAGGAGCACATGATCCAGAACGAGGTGGCCATCCTCCGCAGGGTCAAGCATCCGAATATCGTCTTACTCATCGAGGAAGTGGACACCTACAGTGAACTTTACCTGGTCATGGAGCTGGTCAAGGTGAGTGTTTGTTTGCTGCAATTACATGTTTGATTTTTTATTTTTTATTTTTGTGTCTATGCTCTAGGGGACAGGCTGGGATATTTTGGGAAACTGAAATAATAGATAGACCGGTGCACTCTGTTAAATGCGAAACCATTATCTCAAATTGGAGAGCGAGCGGGAGTGGGAGGCAGGCAGAGACGCTGACAGAGACAGAGGAGCGGCATTCAACCAGTGGAAGCAAGTGATGAATTCCAACCAGTCACACAGTATGTGATGGGGAGAATCGGTTTGTGGCCTCGAGCGCTCGTGTGTTCACATTCCTCATTCTCTCCCTGGCTCTCTGACTCCAGAAATGTTTGTGCATAATTCAGGAGCCGGGGATGCGATCCATCTGTTCCGTGGCGTGGAGTACTACGGAATATAGATGAGAGGCAATCTGGGGGGGGAAGTGTGTGTACGTGCGAGCGTGTCCAAAGTAGGAGGATCGAGAGGAGGCTGTGGATGAATGAGGTGGAAAGAGTCATTGCCAGGGTGACAGCGAGAGGGAGAGAGACGAATGGATGCTTTGGAAGAGGAGGGAAGGGATAAGCAGAGAGAGCCGTGCAAGTATGCTGTACTTTAGGCTTTATTGTGCCTTTTCCTGTGAGCCATTTATTTCCCAGTGACCGACCTGACTACTGCTCTTGCAACTGAATTGGAGAAACTTCCTGCAGCCAGGTTCCTAAACCTTTTTTTTTTGGAGAGCCGCTAAAATAAATATGAAAGATGCTCTAATGTTTTTTTGGAATAAGATGCTCAGTGGCTCCCTTCATGCACGAGCATCTGCATACTTCTGGAGTTAGAGCAGAGCAGATGCGGCGGTTTGAGGATGAGCTGCTGCATTTGACAGTTCTCACATTTAAGCAGCTGTCGCCCCGCAGGTCAAAGCCTGACAGTGTGTCTGAGTCAGTGCCGGGTGCGAGAGAGATTCAGCCCTATTTTAAGCCCCTGTTCCACTTAGTCCACTCAGGGAGAAGCTCAGAGAGAGGACGAGAGCGAGTTTAGAAGAGGGTGAGATTCAGATGAAAATGAAAAGAAAAAACAGGAGAAACTGAGAGAGACTGAAGGGAAGATGTTTTAACCAAGGCGAGGAACGAGGATACAGTTTAGCACTCGGGTTGCTGAGCAGACAAAAGAACTTTCCGTGAAACAAAAAAAAAAAACTCTTTTCAGCAGAAAAAGATGAGCAACTGTGAAAATCTGTCTGTACCCATGTGTGAAAACACCAAACTCCCGTGACATTGTCCCCATTACTGACAGCCCACCCATCCGTCATGACTTGTCCACAGGGGGGAGATCTGTTCGATGCCATCACCTCTGCCAACAGATACACGGAGAGGGACGCCAGCGGCATGCTCTACAATCTGGCCAACGCCATCAAATACCTCCACAGCCTCAACATTGTGCACAGAGACATCAAACCAGAGAACCTGCTGGTGAGTCGACGCCGCACCGTCAACACGCTCGCGTGACTTGCCGCAGTGTGAGCGCTGCCGTCTTTCTGAATGAACAGCGAAGTGATGTCACTCACTCTGGACTCTCGCAGAGGAGAGAGATGACTCATTCCTGCTGAACTCACACCTCCTGCACTACGCTCCTGCTCCCTTGTTTGGATCTTCCTTCCCTCCTTCTCCCTTCTGTCCAACTCTTCGTTGTCATTTCTGCAAATTCCTCTCTTCATTTGCCCTTTGTTATTTGTCATAAGTGATGCCAAAGCCGGCTAAGTGTCCTCTGTTCTACCTTATTTGTCTCTTATTTCCTCTTCAACTAAAGTTTAACAAATGCATTCTTTCGCCCTCTATTTTGTAAGATGCATATAACTTAAATAGGAGTTTAAATGCTGGCAGAAAAAGCAGACACTACAATGACCTTTGCCTCAAAATCACAGTCTTGGTTCGACATTCATTCACTCATTCATTCATCTTCTGCAACCGCTCGTCACAAGCAGTTACAGAAGCTGAATGAATGAACCTGGATGTGTTGATTTTTTTGGCAGGTGGAGGGGAACAATCTTTAAAGACGTGCTTGCAAACAGTTTCGTCTGTCTAAAATATATTCTATTGTGTAGTTTAAAACGCATTCTCCTTTTATCTGTTTTTGTTCAGCCGTCTCCTGATTGATTGCATTCACCAGCTTTTGTCCTTTGGCGCCGAGCACGTAGCGTTCAGCGCTTTTTAACGGGACTTTTTGCCGAAAAACAGCTGCGTGCTGCCGCGGAAATGAACCCTATGCGAGTGCTATAATTATTAGGGGGTGACCCATTTCACGTACACGTGGTAATTCGACCACCTGCTAATATATAAATATGGGTTATAGAAGCTTTAAGGTCTGTTTTTCTGCAGCTTTTGCTCAGAGAAGAGAGAATTTACTGGACGGTGTGTTTTCTCTGGACGCAGGTGTATGAACATGCGGACGGCAGTAAAAGCCTGAAACTGGGAGACTTTGGTTTGGCCACTGTGGTGGACGGACCTCTCTACACCGTCTGCGGGACTCCGACATATGTAGCACCTGAAATCATCGCAGAAACAGGGTAAGAGCAGTTATGTAGATACGTCACTGCTGCAGCGCAGACACTACTCCGGTTCAATTTCTCTACTATGCATCTGCCTTGGACTGATTTCTTTGTCTTTGTGCAGGTATGGCCTTAAGGTGGACATCTGGGCAGCTGGAGTCATCACCTACATCTTACTGTGTGGATTTCCTCCTTTTCGAGGGTAAGCTAATTCTAAAACTTTATCTGCGTTAAAGGTCAACTACTGTTTTTTACAACCTGGACCTTATTTCTGGCATAAAATATGGTCATTTACTCACCCATATAACTTTTGTGTAAGTCGTATTCCTTCGGGAGATAATTAGATTAACGATATAGATATCCATATAGTGGGAGTGACTGGGGCACCGAACCCAGCCTCTAAATAATGCATTATCTGTGTTTCACCAGTAGGGCTCGGAAGACATCATCAAGACTTGATGATAATAGTTAACTCTGAACTCAACGGTAACACCACTAGCGTACCAAAACAAAATATTGGTGAAATGAACGAGTTTCACGGCAGATAATGCGTTATTTAGAGGCTGCGTTTCGGTGCCCCAGTCACTCCCACTATATGGATATACGTAGATCCAAATATCTCCAGAAGGAATACAAATTACACGAAAATGATATGGGTGAGTAAACGACCGTATTTTATGCCAGAAATAAGGTCCAGGTTGTAAAAACAGTTCCCCTTTAAAGTTGCCGTTAAAGTCGTGTAGTGTCCCTCTAATGGTTGATAATGGTATCACATCTTTAATTCCTGTGAACGCTGTTAATCGGCGCACGGTTTAACTTATACACACTGATTCATGTGGAACTTTGCAGGAGCAGTGATGATCAAGAACTCCTTTTTGATCAAATACTCATGGGACAGCTAGAATTTCCTCTACCGTACTGGGACAACGTGTCCGAGACAGCCAAGGTAAACATACGCTGATTGGATCATCTGTTTGTGTGTCTCGCTGGAAGAACTTCACTCACCAGAGTTTGTTTGCTCGTGGCTGCAGGAGCTTATCCGGTCCATGCTGGAGGTGGAGGTAGATCAGAGATACTCTGCGCTCCAGGTGCTGGAGCACCCGTGGGTCACAGTAAGTGTCCGGCTCATGAGGCTACGCCCTCACATTCTATGATAAAGTTGTGTTTTCCAAGGATTTATTTCATCTCCTGTCTCTCTTGTTGCAGGATGAGGGTCTATGTGAGAACGACCACCAGCTGTCCGTAGCAGGGAAGATAAAGAAGCACTTCAACACCAGTCCCAGGGTCAATGACACCACTGCGGGAGTGTCAGTCATTTCTGTAAGTCTCGTTTGGCTCATCTCTTACACTAGGCTGAGTCGGTGTAACTTTCTTTCCAGTTTCCAGTCGCAGAACTCTTAAATCAGATACAGCTTTCTGACTGAAGTTTCTGCCTTTCGAATGTTTCGATTGATTGTGCTGGTTTCTCTCTTGTGTTCAGCTGGATGACAGCTTTTCTATGCAGAGATCTGGGTCGTTGGATTTCTACCAGCACCCGGCCATGTACTGGATAAGGTACGCCAGGTTTTTCCGTAGAGACACGACTGACGGTCGCAAACCAGAAATCAAAACAAATGGTGTCTCAGAAATTGATGGCCCCCTCCCTCGCTCCCTCCCTCCCTCGCCTCCCTGCTTACTGCCCCGCTGACTGGCTGCTTTGACGGGCTGCGTGTTGTCCCTGCTGTGTAGTTTATGTGCTTGTTTTGTTTTTTTTGCTTCCTTCCCTTCATCTCTCCCTTGTCGTAAACATGGATTTCGTTCCCGCATCGCCTGCCCTGCTGTCGTCTGTCTTTTGCCGAAGCCTCTTCTTCTGTGTTGCCTCCTCATTTGTCAGTGGATGTCTTAATTTGATAATAAGGGTACCCACGCTACCCTAAGAATTAACCTTGCGAGCCATTCATCTACACGCCTTGTACACGTCCTTTAACACGACTTTAACTCTAGTGTTTGTTTACACCGTGGCTTTGTGGATGCTGCCTTTGCAAAGTGTTATTATTGTGTCCTCGCCAGTCTCATTGTTTTATTTTTGCTCGATGCGATGCCGCTCCCCACCTGACCACCCGCCTGCCTCCTCTAAAAGCACGGCTTGCTTTTCAGCCCCCGCTGCTGAACTCCTGTTGTGTGGCTTTATCCACTGATTTATGGAGGATTTTGAGGATCAGGAAATGATAAGAGGCTTGAATGAATTGAAATGTATGCCTTTGGTTTTTTTTTAGATTTCAATTTTGATACGCCGGCTGGTTTCCCACTGCTTTTTCTATTTGCTAACTCACTGATTATTGAAAAGCAAAATACCAAGAATATTTTAATGATTTTTTTTGTGGGAAAAAATCATTAAAAAAAAGTGAATGGTAACACAACAAAACACACAAACTCCTTTTGACCGGGTCCAGTTGATTACCAATGATCCTCTTCAGGTCCTCCATATTGAATTCTGATGCCGGCATCCGAGGATCCGATCATAATGTTCTCCCGTTCCTCCTTCTTTCAGGCCACCTCTCTTGATAAGGAGGGGCAGGTTCTCAGACGAGGACGCCACCCGAATGTGAAGCCGCTGCCTCTGCACACGATGCCAAATGTGAATTCAGCAACCACAACAACAACGACAACAACCCTGCGGGCGGAGCCTCCCAGTTGCCTCCCTGGCCTGCCTGTGGCCCCTTCCTCTCTGACCCCTGACACTTGCTCTGACCCCTCCCCGGACCCCAGACACCCATCTGACTCTGATGACGTCTCCATCAGCTCGGCCAGCACCGCCTGCTCCCCCAGCTCGCCCTTTTAGAGCGTGAAGAGGAGGGAGGGAAGGGGAAGGGGGGAACGGGGAGGGTTATGAGGACGCGGTGTTTGGAGAGATGAAAGCGGGGGAATGAGAATCCTCATCCAGCTCCTCCCTCTGTATGGAGGAGGAGGAGGAGGAGGAGGAGGAGACTTCCACGTACTCTCTCACCGGATGCTGGGGGTAAACGCTGGAAAACTGGCGGGAAAAACAACAAGAAGTCAAAATAAAAATAATAATCCGAGACCTTTCAACTCCCCTGAATCCATCCTTCCAAACCTGGAGGAGAGATCGATGAAGGGGGGGATACAAAGAAAAAAAAAGCAGAGGGAACGAGGATCAGGCGAAGGACTTTTTTGTTTTGTTTTTTACATTCTCTCATCTGAGCACATGTTACAGAGCTCAAGGAGCGAGCAAGGGCGACGGTACGGCGTGCCCTGCAGTGATGATCCGGGCTCAACATGGAAACCTCCCCGTGGTGGAACAGCTCTACAAGGCAATATGAGAATACAGACCGATGTTCATGTTTTATTGAACCTTATTTATTCATTCTTTATTCATACATTTTTTTATAGATCTGTATTTCCCTTTTTTTTTTCATAAAGGATAAGATTCTGTCGACTTGTCCTTAGAGCTCGGTGGATTGGAAAGGATGGAGCAGTGTGTAGAAGTAGAGGAATGTTTCAGTAGACTTGAGAGAAAATAGTTTTTCTAGCAAAACGTGTTAAAAACAGCGTCGACAAATGAAAACGACAAATGCTATAATTCTGTGCGCCACGCAGTACAGGCGCTGCCTTGCCGTAATGTTGGATTACAGTATTACAGTTTACATTTCACACAGACTGCCACCGAGACTATAATGGTGCGTTCGAGTGCTCCTGGTAACTTTGTTATCTGCTCACGTCTCGATACGCAAAATTCAGCAGCATCCGGGTGCTTCTGTAGCAAACTCTACACCTGAACCACGCACATTTTTCTTCTACGTCGCCATCGCATCAGTTTCGGTAATCAAAAGAAGCCTTCTTTACATTTTTATCCACACGACCAACAGCACATTTCATCCACAGTTTCCGGCCGTGACGGAAGATTTCCATTTTCCCACATATATGGATTTGAAGACCCGTTTTACTGCAGGTGGTAGATGCGCACACGTTTCTGAGGGCTGCCTATTTGCACAAAGGTACTGCAGTCTAGACGCAGTCAAGCAGGAGAGAATAACAGTAGGGATGTCGTAGAACCAGCAGCAGTCTTTGCAAAGGATTGAGGAGGATTTATTTCAGCTCTGTACAACCTCATTCATGGCTTCATTTATTCAGATGAAAGCATGACAGACATACAGTAGCCTATTCTTATATAAAAAAAACTGTTTAGTGATGAAGTATTGTTTATATGTTATGTAAATAACAATTTTATTTATTTTGATAGTTCACAATACAGTATATTTCTTTACTAGTAGTACGTCTATGAGAATTGTTAAAAAAAAAAAAAAATCTGTCATACATGTGTATCAGTCTGCAAAGAAAAAAAAAATCTAGAGGAGATCATCAGGTACGAAATGAAACAATACGTTGAAGGGGACCGCTCTGGCCTGACCTCGTGCCACATGGGCGAAGCAGAGGAGGCCGCCATCGTCGCTTTTTGCTGGACACTGGGGCCGATGTCTTTTGCAACCAGTGATGTGACCTCCAGTGACCGATGATGGGATGGGACACGATTAAAAAAAAAAAAAAATGAATTAAAGGAGCCAGACGAGTGAGAGAAATGCAGTTTTATTGCAGATGATCTCCCCGCCGTCGTCCCACTTGTCTTCAGTTTCTGTATTTACTCCCATCATCGCACACGTATACAGTAATGTGCCGCCATATTGACTAGATCAGTATGAAACTGTTGTGCTGTTGAAAGCCGCACTCTCCAGCACATTTACCAAAGTGCTCTCACAGCTGCACCGCCGTATTACAGTCTGTTGCAATACCAATACCTGTACCTCTGTTCAACAATGGTCTATCAATAACAATAACGATAATAAAAATATGTTTCAAAAGCAAACCAGTGCTGTCTGTTATTGAGTTTCAACTGTAGTCGTATTGCTGCATGACTTGATTGCTGGTCAGATGTACACCGATCAGCAACAACATTATGACCACCTTCCTAATATTGTGTAGGTCTCCCTTGTGCCACCAGAACAGCTGTGACTAATCAGAAAATGGACATGGGACTTCTGAGGGTGTCCTATGGTGACATAATGTTGTTAGTGGGGGCCTTTGGGACCTATGTGTTTAGGGGAGGGACACTTGATCAATAAATTTGTAGGACAGGTGCTGTTATTCATGTTTTTTGAGTTGTTCCTACATCGTTTTTGTATGTGTGTGTCAGGCTGCATCCTGCTGGGCATAGCTGCTGCCATCAAGGAGTGTCATTGCTATGGGGTGCGGGTGCCTGGTCTGGTCTAGGTGGGTGCTACATGTCTAAGTAACATCCGCACGAATGAATGCCAGGTCCAAATGTTTTCCAGCAGAACACTGAATTGCCACAAGATGCTCAATGTTATTTACTGTCAGTGGTTTTAATGTTATTGCTGATCGGTGTATAATTCAACCTTTAGGCACAGGAAACCCCAAATTTGAGAGCTTTCGGCATCAAATACATAATCCCTCTCTGCTGTTAGGTGTTATCTGCTGGGTGGCACTTGACTAGAGGGGTTGTTATGCATCCCAAGTGAGGCAAGAGGCGTACGATCTATAATTTTCTGTACTTGACAGCGTAAGTGCTCAGTATGCAGTAGTAGCAGGTGGGATGATAGCGTAAAATGAAAATCATCATGCCAGTTTGCATGCATTTTGGGTTTAGAACAGTAGGATCAGTAAAAAAAAAATATATAAAATAAAGCTGGAAGCTGCATGCAGCGTCAACAACAGATAAAAACTTTTCTTCCTCTGCTGTGGTGTCCTTAGAGGAGATCGTTCAGCTGGAGGAGAACCTTTTTTCACTGTGGGCTTTCTGGCTTCTGCTTCCTACAGAGAAAACGCTGGATATGAGACTCCCTCAGTCTCTGCGCTCTCAGTTTCATCTTGCCAGCCATATTCCTAGAATCTGACAGTTTATTTCTATTCTTATCTGCAGGAACACCGTGCCACGTGGAGACGCTGCACAGTTAGCCTGGATGCCTTCTGTGACTGGAAAGCATCTCTCGTTCTCTCTCTCCAGAAAAAAAAAAACTGTCAATCTGTCAAAAACTTCTACTTCTCAAATTCTGTTCCTCTCAAATTTCATTATTTATTTATTTTTGTGTATCCTTCCTGCTGTGGCTGCTGGCAGTTTGATGAGTTTAAAAAAAACGCTCTCCATTATTATATGACCATAAACCAGTGGAAAACAAATTGCTATGTGGGTCTGCATATGTTTGGTTGTGAAAGCAGTAATTAAACTACACCTGTATTTGCATAATTTCGATGGTGAGTCAGTAAAATGTCATAAGGAGTTTATTGCGTTTGTTGTTTTGGCCACTAGGGGTCGCCCGAACACACCGGACAAATGCAGCGAAGAAGAAGAAATTCTTTGTTATTGAAATACAGCGAGAGGAAGTGACAGGCTAATCAATGGAAGTACTATAATACCGGCTTTAGATCCTAATATTTATTTATTAAATCGTTACCTGTTCATGGCATACTGCCTTCAGTAAGCAGATAAACTCCCGGTATATTAAACTAGAGGGGGAAATATGTCAACGACTAGCTGTATTAGCCATAGAAGCTAGCGAACGTGAGATTTCTGTCAGCTAGCTAGCGAGCTAGCTCCCTGCAGCTTCACCGCAGCCATGAACGAAGAAGACACTTCATCCACTCCAAGCAAAGACAAAGACTCAACTCTGCCTCCTCACTAAAGACGGACAAAGGTATTACGTGAGCAAGAGCGGAGTTGTGGACAGCAGAAATGTGGTAACGCCGCACGAGCCGGAGAACAACGTGTCGTCCTACGACATGGACGATCCGGACGAGGAGAGCGACGTCCTGGACACCTCGGACCCCAGAGACAGCGCCGCCAGCCCGGAGGAGCTCAACGATGAGGAGATCTCTGAGGGCGACAACGCCCCCAAGCAGTGCACCTATGAGGGATGCAAGGAGACCACGACGCAGGTGGCCAAGCAGAGGAAGCCGTGGATGTGCAAAAAGCACCGGAACAAGATGTACAAAGACAAGTACAAGAAGAAAAAGAGTGATCAGGCCATGTCCAGTGGAAAACTTGATGTAAGAGAAATCCTTTTAGTGTTAATACTATTAGAGTGGGACTAAACTCATCTGATCCCATTTGTTTTGTCAGTTTTAATCACAGTTTTTTTTATGTTTCTGAGCAGGAAAACTCTGAGGAGCGACCTGTGTCTGTGAACAAACAGCGTCTTGGTGCCATGGGGGACCGTCCAGCCAGACCCTCTCTGATAGAGCAGGTCCTCAATCAGAAAAGACTGGTGAGTGAGACATCACAGGGTCAGATTGATGATGGATGTCAGAGCAAAAAAAAAAAAAAACAACAACAACCGTGCCACATGTTTATTTATGTTTATTTATATAAAAACTGTGAAGATCCTCGGTCATCCAGGTCGTGTTGATTACATTTTAACACTCATCCAAGAAGCTTCTTTGGATCTTTTTTTCTTTTTATTTTTTTTTTTTTTTCTTTTGTGGCATATAGACCATGACAATGAGAAAATAAAATGACCCACATATGAGGTTTTATTCCCTGAATTGTAGATTCCTGTTATGGTCCTGATTATCCCATTTTTATCAAAATTCACCTTTTGCCTTAACTCTTTGTCATAAAAGTCCCTTATTTGCAGATTATTTATATTCTTTAGATCTGAATGACTTCAGGGGGAAATTTAGCTGTTTAAGCATAATCTAACTGCGTGTCCGTCCATTAAAACGTGAACGTCTGCTTCTTTCAGTCGCTGCTCAGGAGTCCAGAGGTGATCAGCTTCCTGCAGCAGCAGCAGCAGCTCCTGGCCACGCAGAGCCGCAGCCAATCACAGCAGCAGTTCCCGGGCTGCTGACGCCGGCCACTCAGTGTTTGACATTAGCATTCGTTTGTTTGAGCACTGAAGATACACACTGGCAGCTGAAACCAATAATATGTCAGTGATGGGATTACACTGTGACAGTGACATAAAACCCTCAAAGAGACGCTGACCGTGTAATAAGTGAGCGTACTGTGCAGTGGCATTGTCGGGTCATATTCTGTTTTATCTTTACTCACGTGGAAGTGATGATTTACTGTAACTGTCTTGTCAAACTTGTTGTCAGTTCAGACTGAGTCTGACGATGCCGGATTTGTCTGGTTTCTTTTAATCGATCATAGAGCTCCACTGCGTTTTTTAACCTTTTCACCCAAGCGTGATGTGTTGTTTCATGTGACAATCAATTATGAAATGCATGTCTTTCTTTTAACATAGAATTTTAAATGTCTCTGTGCTGTGTAACTGATGCACAAACAATAAATTATTAATATTAAATACAAAAAAGGGAACTCAAATGAGATCACTACAGGTCATGTCAGCTGTGCTGGCTCTGTGTAGCCAATAAGCAGGCTGTACCGTATGTTAGCAACGCGTGATAAGCTGAGAGAAGAGACTGTATGACGTCCCCGTGTTTAATTAATAGCGTGTGTCCCTTGCTGTGAATATGAGATTAAAAAGGTGATGCTAATATTGAGAAAAAGTGCAGCCTTTGCTTTATTCTTTGATGCGAGAGAAAAAGCCGAAGCTTTAGAAATTCAAATATCGGAAAAGGTGATTTGTAAAGGAAAAAAAAACAACTTTAATAGAACAAGTAAAAAGCAACAAGTACATGAAGTCAAACATTGGTCAACACATGTAAATACAGTACATACTACCTTAATAACATTAACACATAACAAGTCTTTGAGTACCTACAAATGCATCCCATTTATCTTGTGCAGTTAACATATCCCGATGGAGACGGAGATGAGGATAAATGCTTCACTGAACTGAAATGAACCCATGAGCTGGAAATGAAGCTAAAAGAAATTCAGTCAATGTAGAAAATGTCAAGAGGGGGAACGGAAACTCGGATAACGCGTACAGAATCTACGACTACCTGTGTGAAGGACCGGGGCCGCGCGCTTGAAAAGACGTGTGCGCATGTCTGACGATGCTATGACACTGATGAAATGGGGTTGTGCGGGGAGCCCATCTGTGTGAGGACCTTGTCCAGCCACTGCAGGGGCCCGTGCAGATGCACCTCAATCCAGCAGGGGGTGCTGGTCACGTCCTGACGGTGGTATTCGGCACCCCAGCCCTGTGGGAAGGACACGAGAGGTCAAGGGTGGATCTCAGCTGGGCAAAATTTACAAGCGCATTCCTGACAGCATTTTAAGCTGGAACTGTAACTGAGCGCATAGATGAAAGTATTGGGGGTATTAATAATAAACTCTGCAGGATGCAAAATCAACAGTAGCCAGTGGGTTTGCAAATCATCCATCTGCATTAAATACATCAGTAACTCACTGAAAGCATTTAACTTGCAAAATAGGACGTGATTTTTATTATGAAGTAGTCACGGGAAATGCAACATGTTTGTCAGGGAATTTACGATCAAATCTCAACATATCAATCAAACCTCAACACATTTGTTTTGACTAAAACTTCTGCACTACTCCCTGACAAAATGCACGCAGTACTGAAACAAAAAGGAGCATCTGCAGTTAACAAAGAGCTGCACTGAACAGACTTCACTCGTGTCTCAGGCGCCCTCAAGAGGCTCGGCTACCTTAACGAAGCTCATGCGGATGGTGCACATCTTGGTGAGCTCGTAGACGACCTCGAAGCCGTGGTTGACGGACTGGGCGAGGAGCTGAGCGAACAGCTGGTTGTTGAAGATCTTGAGGCTGCAGCCGCTGGGGATCTTGCACACGGTGGTGGCGTGGAAGCCGTGCTGGAAGTTACAGTTGCGGCTCTGGACGAAGATGCTGCTGTCGCTCAGGCACTCGGCGTACACCTCGCCGCCCACGTAGTACAGGTGTAAGCCTGAAAAACGGAGGCAAGGGCGTTCAGGCTCCAAACACAAAAGATTCACTGCGGTGCATGTGGAAGACTCAAGGGAGTCACGAGAGCAGAAAAACAGCTCTTTTATCTAGGAGAGTGTACATATAGCTCAAGATATAATCAGTGCATCCTGTTTTTCTTCTGTTCTACTAAAAGCAAATCACAAGCACTTCAATGCTTGTAAATACGTAATGTCTGAGTAATGTCTGTGAGCTGGATCAACTACTCTAAAGTCTGTGTGTCACCCATATGATTCAAAACCACACAATCCTCACAGAGTACACTTTATTGTAACCCACAGAGAGGCTTGATGTCTGCTCCTACAAAGGCAGCCATTCTTTTACAATGATTAAAAACATTATTTGGCCTGAAGGACTCTACACGGGCTGAGTGCAAAGCCCAATGTTATTGCTTCCAAACACAACGGGGAACCGATTAAAGCAAATCCACTCCGAAAGGGACAGAGCATTTTTCTGTCCGGGCCTACCTTTGCCTATGTGCCTGCGCGTGTGTTCGATGGTGGAGTTGCGGTTGACGTTGGAGAGCAGGCCGAGGCAGAAGCGGTTCTTGTTGTTGGACGGGTCCGTGAAGCCGTCCACCAAGACGCTCCGGGATGAGGCGTGGAACGTCTCCCCGACCCGGTTGTTGAGCTCGTAGTAGGCGATGGAGCACCAGTACTCGGGCTCCTCGTAGCAAACGGGCCTTAAATCTAAACAGGTGAGGAAAGGTTGAGTCAGACGCTGTTGGTTCTTTGTCGCTAATTCCTGTACAGTCATATTTGGGCAAAATACGAGGGAGGTTAAAGGTTTTTACTTTTTTACTCAATGCAGTGACTCGTCAGTCTTTCTTGCGCTGTAACAACACCTCCCAACCACTAGTTGGTGCTGTGTCTTTTTTGCCAGTCGGGTTAATTTTTGTTTCTACTTCCTGCTTCGCGTTCAACAATGAACGACTGAAACCGAAATTTCGCCAAACCCAAGTCATACAAATGTCTGTATCTCCAGACCTCCTCAGTTAACGATACCGATTCTTTATTGAAAAAAATCAATAAAAAAATTGTGCAGATAGAGAAGCAGCCGCAAATGCTAAAATTGAAACTCGCTGCTACCAAGCGGACCAATCACAGCTCTTGTGCTCAGGGGAGGTGCACGGCGAAGGCTCTGCGAACGTTTTCCAGGCCAAAGACCCCCAAACTGATGAAGAGATGGAGCAGGGACCCCCCACTTATGAGTATGTGTATTTAAAGACATTTAAATTTAAGGGAAAAAAAATCACGACCCCCTGCAGTACCTCCGCGGACCCCATGTTGAAGACCTTTGCTCTAATGTATCCTGATATTGTGGTGAAAGTATTTCTTATTTTGCATAGATACTTTGCCCAGTATTGCTAATGTCTGTAAATCTCAGTATTGTGTGACGTTACCTCTGTGTGGAGCAGAAAATGTGAGTTTAGTTGTTTCTGTGGAGTTGCTCGGCTTCACATCGTCCTGAGGGTTTGTCTCCATCATGCTGTACGGAGGTGGGGGAGTCTCAGCTGGAAAACCAAATCACACAAGTGGAATAAATACATAAAATAACTAGCACATCGGAGGCTGTTAAGCCTGCACATGTGTGCAATCTGACTTGTTTTGACTCCTACCTGTGATGTGATATGGACTACCAGGTTCCGCAGAGCTGTTGGGGGAGTTGGGGTAACTCTGCGAGGTGGGAGACTGGGCGTGGGATGAAGAGGGTGAGGAGGAGGAGAAGGAGGAGCAGGGCAGCGGAGGGAAGGAGTCCGGGTAAGTGGCATTCTGGGGCATCAGAGGCTCATTGTGCAGGGAGGCGTTCCTGAACTTTGCTAATAAACTGTGCTGAGGGTTGAACTCGCTGTGGCGCGGGACCAGAACTGGTGGCAGCACTGAGGACGCGAGAGAAAGAGGGGGTAGATGGAGACAGATGCTGCTGTAAAAGATCATATTACTGCCAATGCTTTTGTCTTGGGAACACTATTAGATCAGATGGTCTCTATTTGGGATCTCACCAAAAAGCTTTGCTAAAATCCAATAAAGACCTTATTTTTTGCAGCAGATCCAGAAGACGCCCTCTGCTAATGTCTTTACCTGGAGTCTCCACGCGCCTGTAATGGTACGGGTTGACGCAGATGTCCTTCTGCTTGGAGCCGAAGGGGAACTCGCAGCACTCGAGGGCTTTCAGCTCGTGGTGGGACTGCAGGTCGGGCCAGCGCCACACCCTGCAGTAGATGACGTGGGGGAGACCTTTCCTGTGGGACACCTGCAACCGCCCGTCCAGAGAGCGGGGAATCGTCACGCACTTACCTAAAGGAGCGAAGTGAAATCAGCCGGTTCAGCTTTAAGAAACTTGCATGCCATGAAATGCATTTATTGCCAAAACGCTTTGAGTATGAAAAGTGTTTAATGTAATCCAGATACTAGATTTCTTTTAAATTCAAATCTGCGCAACACAGACGTCTAACAAAAACTGTTTTGCATCGATGATAGGAAAATGAATTGGTGTATCTGCCAACTAACTTTGCAGTGTAAATTGTGACTGTTAAAGATTAACCTCTGGGAAGCAGTCATACTAGATTTGCCTTAACATTTTAATAATAAATATATGATAAATTATATGAGATATTTTTTTTTTTAATTCATAATCTCAAGCTTCAGGTAGTGAGACTTTTTCCAGTGCAGCTCAAAATACTGGTCGGCAGGTGTCTCAGATTTGTGCAAGAATACACACAAAAAAAAAAAAAAGAAGCAAACTTGTGACCTCACAACTTTGTGACCTCACAACTTTGTGACCTCACAAGTTTGCTTCACTGCCTCTATGAAAGAAGCTCTGTCTACTTGCAACTCCTCGTCACATGTTGCACGATATCTTGTTAAGCTGTGAATCCTTGTCACTTCTCTCCCAAAAACATTACTCAAAAAATTAACGACATTATTGCATCACATTATTTTTGGTTTTTTTTCCTGTGCTGCACATCGTCAGGATCATATTCCCTGGTCAGTGTGATACTCACTGGGTTGCCCAGGGCAGCTGAGGGCTCTCTCAAGCTCTTCCATCGCCCCTTTCTTCTTCTTTAGTTTCTTCACTAAAGAGTCCACAGCCTTCTCCGCCCACTTCTCCTCCTCGTCGCCTTGTTTCCAGCCGAGCAGGCGCTTCACCGCCGGGCTGGTGAAGGAGAATAGGGACGTGATGGAGGCGGAGGAGTTCATTGTTGGATGGATAAATGGGTGGCAAGTGGAGCCGATGGGTAATGTTCAGGGGATAAAAGTTTCTCCCGGGGGCAGGAGTGAGGGGGCAAATAATGAGTAGCCAGTGATGAGGCTGTGTAAACAGAGGCTGTTTCTTGTATTCCGCTGTTACTTCCGAGCAGCTCTGGTGGAGGAGTTGGACTCCAGCCAGAGCAGCGCAAACCCTAAATCCCCTCTCTGTGTTGGCAAAGAAGAGATCCGGCAGCTCTGGATTCGGAGCCTCCTGCGGGGAAGGTTATTCCTCACGCAGCCAGGGATCCGGTTCAGGTTTCAATGATCTGGCAGGAGAAGTGAGAGATTGTATTAACTGACAATTCAGCCAAAAACTGTGCTTGGTTACAGAAGCAGCTGAGAAGTTACATTAAAGACAGATACCATGGGGTTTAATTGTAAGTCACTAAGGTGATAAGCTTGCCTGCAGTAATCACGGCAGCCGGAGAGAAATCAAAGACCGACCAGCACATAACCATAACCTACTCATATTTAATGAACTGGGCATTAGAGGTGGATTTCCATGATAAGGAGGCTGCATCAGCGGGGCACTGTTACAGACTGAACAGATCTCTCTCATGCCGAACAACCGTGTTATTATTCTCCGCGGAGAAAATGAAACATGTAACTAAAACGTTTGAGAAGGAGCGGGCCAAGATGGCCAGGCTCGTTGCTAGATTCACCAGCAACAATGAGGAATGTCCTTTCTGGCCTCTGTTTCTATGATCATGCCACTGACGCCCAGGAGCCATACTGTCTGGCCAGAACACATCACAGGACAGGAGGGGGAGAGGGAGGGAGACGGACAGACACAGAAAGAGAGCTCTCCTTGTGTTTGTCTCTTTCTGTCCATCTAAACGCTGCTGAAAATTGCACACGCTCTGAGGTATAGAAGCTGTTTGAGCCCACTATATTTAGGTAGCCAGCTTGAGTCAATAATAACAACAGGAGCCTTTGGTGTGCACCACTCCAGCAGTATCATTCTCAGATTTTTGTGTAATCCTTCATTCCTCAGTTTTCCTCATGCAGATTAAAAAAATAAAAATAAAATAAAAACAGGTAATATGTGACTGAGAATACCTGCTGGAAATGTGGCCAGCACTGGTTTTACGCAGACAATCGGACAGCTGGGGGTGGGGTGGGGTGGGGGGTTTGAGGAGGGGGGGTTTACAATGACAGCAAAAGCGCACCAGCTTCAGTGCGGCATCAGTCCGCCGCGTCCGCCGCCGCTGTTGATGCTTTATGGAGCCTGGCGTCACTCAGTCTGCAGGCTCAGATAGGCTAATTACCTTACGCTTTATCACCAGGACACCCCTTCCCAAAAAAGTAAACACGCCGGCTTCCTTTAACTACACCATGTCCCTTTTGCCCCGACACACACACACAAAAAAAACCCCTGCTTCTGTCCCCAAGCCTCTGAAACAAACGCACACCTTGACGCGGCATCCAAAACCATTCATATTTTTACGCGTTATCAGAGTTGGATCACATGTCACTACAGTAAACTTCCACGCACTCATGCGCACGGGGGCAGAGGTGTGTGGTCAAATTTTACTTCTAAAGTATACGACTTCTTTTTTCTCTCTAAGGTCACATTTGATCCTCTAAACAAAGTTGTGAAAACATTTTTAAGCAGCAGTATTTCATGTCCAACAAGGCTACAAACTCAAGACAACTTAACATATAAAATTTAGTAAATCGACATTAGCTGGTTTGTTTATTTCCTCACCTCTGCCGTGATGACAAGTGCAGCGCAGACAGCCGTAGGAGTGTGGAGACTTCCCTGTCTGTGGAGTAGTAGGCTGTAGGCTAGGTCAGAGCAGCGGAGCCAAGAAGGTGTGTGTCTGTCTGCAAGTGTGTGTGTGCGTGTGTGTGTGTGCAGATTGTGTCTGTGAGCGTGTGTGTTGAAGTGTAAAGGCAGCCTGAATGAAAACAGAAAGAAGCGCCCAGTTGGTGATTTCAAAATAAAAGCATCACTGAAATAGGAACGTAAGATTCTTGTTTCACAGACGTAATCATAATATGTTATAAATATAATAAAAATAAAAATAAATAATAACAATAATATTTTTTTAAAAACTGGGGTGGGATGACATACTGAAGAAAAAAAATTAAATTGACATTGATAGCTAGTGACAACCATATTTAGCTTTTTAATTTCTTTTTTAATAAGTATTTTTTAATATATGAATATATTTTTAAGATTTCTAATCTAAATAATAACTTAGATTAGAAATATTAGAATTTTTGTAATAATTTTGAAATGTACTTTAGCCTATAGGCCTATTAAAATTTGTTAAACTAATAAAGGAATATTAAATTGGCCTTTTTATTTTTATTTTTAACGTTGCTGCCTTATAACAACAACAAAGACACACTGGAACATAATAAGAGTGGATACATCCTGAAGATCATAATATAAACATTCAGTAGATTTGACCTATGTTTAACAGTTAATACTGTTAAAGACTATATATAGTCTGTTGACTATCTTTGACTGGATTTCCGCTTTTATTGCGAAGGTCTCCGCCTCTGTGTCTTCCGGTGTCGTCCTCTGCGGTCGTATTGACGCAGGTCTGAGGAGCTCGGAGGCTCCACTCCTCCAGCAGCAGCCCCAGCCGAGCGCCACACAGCCTCGGCGGCGTCAGCCTGGCTGGAACCGCAGCGCTTGCATTCGAGATCCCTCCGCCTCCCCCCCCCCCCCCCCCCCCTCTCCTGGAACTTTCCCAGGATTTCAGGGATTTCAGAATCAGCGCTCGCTGCGGCGTGCACGCGCGTGTGTGCGCGCCACCTGAGCCCTTCCCCGTGCCTCCCCTACCTCCCACCTCCCCAGTCATCCTCATAGCTGGCTCTAACTAACGGGGGACGAGAAGGAAAACAGTCACACCTGTTCTCCTCCTGCAGACTATTTTAGTGACTTTCCTAACAGATGAAATTCTTTTTTAGTCTGACAATGTCCCTTTAGGATTTAGCTGTTTGCTCATTCATAAAATTAAATGTCTATAAATCTAGGTTCTTAAAATCACATTATTGGTTTATGTAAAGTAACAAATTAAAAGTGCTTCACAGAAGCCATCCGTCAATGTCAATAATGTCGCTAAACTGATTGATTTTGAATTCTTATTTTATTTATTTATTTATTTATTTTAAAAATGTATTATTTATATCAGGTGCAGAAATACCTGATCAAACCTGCCATTAAACTGTGTAAATATTTGTTATTATTTGCTTATTTTAATGTGGCCGCGCGTAAATGCGCACACGCTGCACCTGTAGCTTAAAAAAGTCTGGAAGAGGGACTCTGTGTAGTCCTCCTCCTCGGATTCACTCATGTCATAAAACAAAGCTTCTGATTTACCTTCCCTTAAATCCTTTAAACTTTGGTTCATCATCTGTCGCTCGGAGCCACGCAGAGGTCTCTCTCATAGCGGATGGATACGATCCTTTATTGGGAGTGCCATGACTGGTCCAGTTAATGACGCAAGCCCCGGCTGGCGACAGTGAGTCTACAAGTTTGACATTTTCACAGTTTACAGCAACTGCTGCGGAACGTAACAATACTCCCAAAGCGAAGTGAAACCACTCTGGAGACCCTGTTTAAAAAAAACCACACATGATTCACGCCATCCCCCACCAGCCATCAGGTATATCATCAAAATGCATCCACCGAGGTAAGATACCGGTGTGCCATAGATAGGTGTTGGTGCGGGGACTCCAAAGGAAGCAGCGAGGACGCACCAGAAAGGCAGAAAGAGGATCACTGGAAGAACCTGTTAGTTCACTTTATAGGAGTAAACGTAACAGCCTGACACTGAATTCATGCGGAGGGTTTAATCGTGTCCTCTTTACCTGCAGAAATCGAGTGGGACACTTTCTAAATTTAACTTCCCCGCAGTGAAACAGTGTGCGCACCGACAGCTTCCTTATTTAAGATTTGCCACCTTTTTCATTTGAAAGCTGATCCCAGAAACAGGAAACGAGAAAACGTGCAGATTAGGATTCACCGCCTCTGTGTCTTCTCTGGTGGCAGACAATCAGACAGACAGACAGACAGACAAGCAGGCAGTCAGTCATGCAGGCAGGGCACAAACAGGATGCGCTCCCCGGGGCTCCGGGAGGCCCCAGAGACATCCGCATCAGCACGAACTCTAGACCTCAAGGCTTGCATAAGAAAGCAGCACTGTTGGTTCATTTAGTCAGACCGCAAAAACGCTCGCTGGACTCTGTCCAACATGTCCACACCAGGCTTCGGAGACAAACAAATGTCTGAATATTGTAATCTAGGGTTTCTCAGTTTCTTTCATGTCGTGATGATAACACTGCCTCTTGTGTCCTGTTTAACCTGTATAACCTAATCTAAAGGATTCTAGCTGCTGGATGAAAATGGAGCCAAATTAAGAAAACTGCAAATAGATTTATTTAAAATGTATTTTTTTTCAGTGCAGGTTAAGACAGTATTATATTTTGCAAAGGTATCAACGACCCGGTGAGGTGAGAATTTGTGAGCATGTAAAGAAGCTGACTGACAGAAAGAGCCTAATACAGTTTTAAAAATGATGAAAATGTTCAACACGGTGAAAACTCTTCAGATGACGCTCCATAAGAAATCCTCACAAGAACTATTACATGTAACTTTAAGTTTTGGGGAAAAAAATATGTCCGATCTTCCCGGCTGGATCAACTCTAGCTGGTCTGGAAGTCTGCAGCAAGGATTTTAACAAGTGACTGATTATATACATTATACGGTCATTATATAGTCATTACCTGTACTCCTGTAGCGTTGTCCTGTGACTGCTGGTTGGAGCCTCAGGTCTTTAGTACCAGGATCAGGACTTCCCAGACAAAGTCTTCATGCTTTTGCAGATTTAAAAACCATTTGTTTTCTTTGCCTTTATATACTTGTATTTACACTGAAAGTAGATCACAACATAATCCTACATCAAGGTGACATCAAATTCGTCCCATTTTGTCTGAACCATCCAAACCACACAAATGTATATTTTTTTTATAAAATGTAGAAAATTCTAATGATCAAGTGATGACCTAATAAATAGCGCTCATCTCTGTTGCCCTTCTAACCGATCACGTGACGAAAATCTCATAATTGTTGGTTAATATTGATTGTAAAATCAGAAATCACTGACTTTTTTTATTTTATTTTGGTTCAAGTCAAGCAGCCCATCAATCAGCAACCCTCCCTTTTCAAAGTTTCATATAAAGACATTCGTTCTCTCAGTGAGAATCTTGACGCACGGATTATCAGACCTTTCATATTTCACTACAAGTCACGTAGAAAGGGCACGACATAAACATTTGAGTAACTTAGTACATGGATCAGTCATACAGACATTCTGTACACTGTGGCTACAGAAATGAGCGTAATGGTGGCCAGAATGAGCCAGCATCCACGTTTAAAAGGCAGGACCGTGAGGAACCCACAACAGCTGTAATCCCACCTCATCCAAAAGGCTTGACCGTCCTATCACAGGCTGTCTCTAGGACACAAGGGCTTGTCCGATTGGCTAATCAGTCTTATGTGGAGACTGCAGTTTCCAGGCTCCGGTGAGGTAGCGCAGGCGAATGAAAATCAGGTCTCGTCCCATCTGCAGCCAGCTCCAAAACGGGACCAGCTTAGAACCTGGCACAGAAAACAATAATTACAAGCGCTTAATTTTCAAGTGAAAGCTTTTATGAAACGAATAATGGAAATACGGCTGTTTGCTGACATTTGCTGCTGATGAGGCAGACAATAACATCAAACACACCCACCAGAGATATTTATAGAAGTACAGATAGGTGCAACAGTGGGAGGACACGTGTCCGCATATTCCATTAAAAACAAACCTTCTATTTCAGTCCAGTTGACTGCCACCTCTGCTATGGGGATTTTAAAACACTGGGCAATATACAGCAGCTCCACATCAAAAGCCCTAGAGAGTGAAAAACAAAGGCACACAGAACAAGAGCAAAAGTAGTTATAAAACTGTTCTTTAAATGTGAACATTTAAATGATGACTTTTCTGGGTGGCTGTATGGCTTAAAAATCATAACTCTAGCAGATAATTTGAAAACCTACAGACCACAAACATAAGGCCTGTGGGCCAAATGCGGGCCGCCAGAGGGTCTAATCCGGCCTGTATCATGAATTTGCAAAGTTACACAGAAGACTGCAATTTTTTAATGAAAATAACTGCTATTCCTAATTTGTCCACTGTTTTAGAAAGAGAAGGGGACAGAAGACACAACACAGAGACCTGGGACTAAGCAGCAGACTGCAACATGCTCAAATTGCACTTCTTACAAAATTTAATTTTTTGAAGGGTAGTTCATTAAATGTAAACCTAATTTACATGGTATCCTTTGCAGTAAAACAAATGGCTATAGGTTATCGTGCTATTATCTTACTGCCCCGCCCATTTTAGATCAAATTGGGCTGTATGTGGCCCCTACATTACAGCTTCCTGACTGGACTTAAACTCCAGATATCTTACCTACCGTACATCATTCTAAGTGTTTCTTAAGGCTTGACAGCTCCACCTAGCTTTAGCCTGAATATACATCCAAGTGACTACACCATATTAATTGAAAACACCAAAGTGAGGCAGCTGGAATAAGGTTATTGGCACCTCTGCAATCAATCTAACATCTGCAGCGTCATGCACATCGTATCTTTTATTGAATAATCACACTAAGTCGTCGTCCGTGCTATTCCTCACCATCGCTCTACGTGGAGAGAGGAGAAGGTCTTGAGTGCAGCCTCGCGTGTGAAAAGCTTGAAGCCACACTGCGTGTCCTTGATCCCTCTCACACAAAAGAACCAGACGAGGAAGTGGAAGCCGTACATGAGAAACGTGCGAAACACAGACCGCTGTGGAAACACAACAGTGGTTATTTAATCACTAGACGTAAACAGCCTTCAACAGTTTGATCTGACAAAAAGAACAGTTACCTCAGCTACGGACTCTTTCTCTAGATGGGCTCGGGAACCGCATGCAATTGCCATGTTCTCCTAAATGAAAGAGGATGGTCCCATGTTAACAGCCTTACTAATAGTAATGGATGTGAGACAGAAAAACAAGCAGAAACTTCAACACACCGGTCCAGAGTTGAGGCTGTTGAGTCCAGCCTCCACTTTCTCAATGTCGGCAAACTTTGTGGCTCCGTCAGCATCTGCCATCAGAATGACTTTACCTCTGGAGCTCAAAGTTCCCTTTAAGAGAAACAAACATAAAAGTCAGCACCATACCGTACACTTTAGCTTTCTGCTGCAGTCAAACATAGTGTGTATCCACATCCACAGTCTCACCATCCTCACAGCTCCTCCTTTCCCCTGGTTCTCCACCAGCGTCAACACCCGCACTTTATCTGCACTGTACTTCCTAGTGTACCGCATAGCAACCTGGCAACACATCACAGAAAAATGTTCACTTACAAACTAAATCGCTACTCGAATCACTTTAAAATAAAAAGTTAAAAATTAATTACTAACCTCTGTGGTTTTGTCTTTGCTGCCATCATCAACCACGATGACCTCATAGGTGAAGGAAGGGTTTTGTTTCTGCAGCAAGGAAATAATAATATTAAGCATCTGTATCAGAGCAGCTCAATGCTCCCACCTACTGGTAACTTTAAGAATAACACATACAGCAAGAACAATTGTCTTTGTTCAGCAAGAACATTTAATCTTTGTATACCGTTAGCCTTAAGCTCGTTCAAGCATGAGACTGTTAATGGAAGTGCATCAAAATTATCATCGGTTTCATTTTAATACTGCCCATCTGAGGCTCAGCACTCTCACCTGTCTGTTTTCCAAATACTCCATAGCTTCCTCCAGCATCACAGGCACTGAAATGACACACATATGTAAGCATCTGTAACCTAGCGCCGGTGCTCCCTGCACTGACCCTAATGGTAATCAGATTGGATCGATTTTGTGAAAGTTATGATCGTTACTCCATTGAATCATATTGCAACTACAGTTTTTTGTGGCTCACAAGTGGAGCCGACATTAATATTACTCTTTCTCTCCACTCACTTCGTTGCTCCTCATTGTAAGCTGGGATCACCACAGAGAGATCCCTGGAATGGGGATCGTGGAGGCTGGGGAAGAGCTCCTTCTCCCCTTTGGCAGTGAGGAAGTATTTCTCCTTCTCGTGGCGTCTCAGGTTCACCATTCCCGCAGTTACATGTGCTATTACAAGCAACTGAAAGAGAAATATGAGAATGATGTTCTTTGTAATCCTGCTCTCAGGTCAGTTTCACTGCCTTTTTTGCGCGAGTACAAACTTTGTTTAACAAGACGAATGAAGAACAGTGAAAGTATTTAATGGCACATCTACCATTGGAATATTATGTAAAACCCACAATATCTGAATCTTATTGTTGTGTTTATTGGTAACATGTGTTAAGATTGTATGAAATAGGTGTAATAAACTTGTTAAGTGTTTTTATCTTATCACATTTTAAATGTTGTGCCTTGAACCTTGTTTTTGTTGTATGCTAGTTCTGTCATCACAGAATTAATTCTACACAAATGTGTGTCATTTTCTCATGTTGTAAATTATGCTAGCTTAACACATTTTTAACATTTTGTTTTCCATCTTTTCCACACTTTGGGCAACCTTGTGAAGAAATGGAAGCAGCAAGAAATGGAAGAATAACCTAATTTAAGAGAAAGATGAAGCTTCCTACTAGCCCAAGTCAAACAGGTTGCTCACTGACATGCATGGAAAAAAGTACAGACGGTACTTTCAGAAGTAATGTCAGTCAGTCAGTGGGTGCACAGATTGGGGAAATCCATGAACACAAGTTAACTTCACATTGCAGGTCCCCATCATTTACTAGAACCAGAAACAGCCTCTACAGTACAATACAGTATTAACAAAATACCATGATCACTTACCACAATAAACCCGAGAGCTGCTAGTGCGACTAAGGCTTGAATTATTTCACAGAGGAAATCCATCTCCCATCAAGTTACCACTGCAGCCACTGACAGGTCAGTCTAAGTGGCTAGCTAAAAAGCTAGCTCGCTTTCTCCTTCTTTTGCTTCGTGTCCGGTTGCCTGTGCTGACCTCCCAGGGTACACGAGAAAATACGGGTGTACTAAATTGTTGAGACGGCGAAAACGCTAAATATTTATTTACATTACTCAGTTCTCTTAACTCCACTTCCAATCACAACTGAACACTGAGGCAACGCGGAAGTAACTGGTTCTTCACGACATAGACGACACATCATCATTTTGAAGCAAGAAAGCGCTACAGCTACACGCACACTGACATCTAGTGGTCGGGGGTGGAAATGACAAGCCGATAATGAAACTGTAATAAAACTGGAAATAACAAGAGGATTGAAATCAATAATAGAAAGTAACCTTACACAAGCTAACTACCGAAAATAAGTGACCAAGATGATTATAAAATATTGCTTGATAAAATATGTGATCATTTAAAGTGTTCATTCCAGACTGCACGAAAATAATTAAACAACAAAGACACTGGCTTGCGTTTATGGGTATAACAAAAAATAAAACAATAGGCATTACAATTAAGAAAATTACAAAATCAAGATTTCTGTCACTAGGATTTAAATTATTTATTTATTTTAACCTGACTTCTGTCAAAGAGCTTCTGTTTCCTTTCTTCATCCTACCGGCCACCGTAGTACGTACACCGTACACCATACCCACGTGGTTAATCAAAACATCATGGCGGCTGGTTTCAAGTAAGAATAGAAAAATTGACAAACTGGCAATTTTAGCGAAAATAGCAGCTTTAATCAAATGTATTCTTTGTACGAAAAAAATATGTAACACGAGTGCTGGATTATATCTGATCATTAACTTATTTAATGAACTTGTACGACACGATGTGAATGGTAAACTTATAACGGCACATTTCATTCAGTTCAGGTGTAGCGTCTCCTGTAGTTTGTATTTAGTTTGTGTGTACAGTCTGAATTACCTATTGAATAGTCGATTTAGAAACAGTAATTAGTCATTTTCCTCGCTGTGCTGTTGTCGGTGATCTGATCAGTCATTTATCTGTCTCATTTATTCCTTGTACACTTGTAGGACTGCCGAGCCTCTGGAGTACCACAGGAGCTTTCTGGTTAGTGATCAAAACATTTTATTCTGAGTCAGCTTATAGTTGTCAGAACTTCTGATTGGATGGACACATGCAGTTGTCTCGTGTTTTATTATTAGTATTAATATCTCTGTTCCTTCTTCAGAAAGAAAACTGTCGCCCTGATGGACGGGAGCTGTCTGAATTCAGAACCACAACCCTGAACATAGGTGAGGCTCTGCCCTGACTCTTCAGACACACACACACTATAAACAGTTTTTCTGTATTGTCTTGTCTGATCTGGGCTTTATGCTCTTTAGGGTCCATATCAACAGCTAATGGCTCAGCCCTGGTGAAGATTGGAAACACTACAATCATCTGTGGAATCAAAGCAGTAAATGCTCAAGAACATTTTTATAAAAATAGCGTTATTTAAGTGAATTTCAGTGTTAACCAGGTTGACAGGTATTCACTTGTTTCTTTTTGTGCAGGAGCTGGCAAACCCCACAGTAGAGGCACCAGGGAAAGGTTACATCGGTAAGTACAGTAGTAGAGTTGATTTAAGTACACAAAGTACATGATTCTTATTATCTATCATACACTGATCTAAAGTTATCTTCTAGCTTTGGTTATTACTGTAACTGAGGAACATTTTGAATGCAGGAATAGTAGCAGAACTTTTATTTAAATAAAGGATCTGAATACGTCGTCCACCACTGTTTTATCGGAACAGAAAGTTTGAATTCAAATGAACAAACGCGGACTGTTCTTCCTTTTCAGTGCCCAACGTGGACCTCCCACCTCTGTGTTCCTCTCGGTTTCGGCCCGGCCCTCCAGGAGAACAGGCCCAGGCTGCCAGCCAGTTCATTGCCGATATAATCGAAAGGTGTGACAGACTGTTAACACGTTTCTCAGTTCTCATCAGGTGTATGCTAACATCATGCCTTCCACTGCTTCTATTATATATATATATATATCTTTATATTCATGCTGCAGCTCTGAAGTGATAAAAACAGAAGACTTGTGCATCGAGAGAGGAAAGGTAAATCCAGATCCATGGTGATGATTGTGTTTGCTGTAAACGTCAGGTCACTGGTGCTAACTCTGCTGATTGTGCTTGTAGCTCTGCTGGGTGCTCTACTGCGACATAATGTGCCTCGACTACGACGGGAACATCCTGGACGCTTGTGTCATTGCCCTGCTGGCTGCTCTCAAGAACAGTATGTGCTGTAAACATGCTAGCAAAGGAGTTGCTAGATTTTTAATTATTGAACCTTAAGCTTCATATCATCAGGTCTCACATGTTCCCGTCTTTCGTAGCACGACTGCCAGAGGTCACAGTCAACAAAGAGACGTGTGCACCAGAGTTAAATATGGAGAAGAGGCACGGACTGAGCATTCATAAACATCCGGTCGGGGCCTCCTTTTGTGTCTTCGATGAGTAAGTTTGTCTAGCCGGAATAAAATCTGCATTCAGTAATTGTGTTGTACAGCTTTTTGTAACCCCCTCTGCTTTCTCTGCAGCTCCATACTGATTGTAGACCCCACAGCTGACGAGGAGAGTTTGTCGACGGCACAGCTTACTGTGGTGACGGACGAGGAGGATCAACTCTGCTCTGTACACAAACCAGGTCAGAAACAACCCGTGATCCAGTCTGTTATTGATTACACAAATGAAAGTAATCCACAACGCTCTCTAGTTCTGCGTTACATTTCATGACATAGCTTTAACTTTGAATCACGAGAATGAGGACTGAATTGTATTTAGGCTCTAAAACACACAGTGTATGAATGGTGTTTCTGAAATACTTGGGATTAGAAACAAATATGAATGGATTCATAAAGTTGCACGAAAAAAATCTTTCCTTTCTGTCTCAGGTGGTACGTCACTGTCGGCAGAGAAGCTGCAGGAGTGTATAACCCGAGCTACCGCACGACAGAGAGAGATCCAAAAGCTCATCGACAAAGTTCTAAGTAGCGTGAAGGCGGAGCAATGATGAGACTCAGACAACACCTTTTATCTAAAAGCTGTATTTTCCACTGTCAATATATATTCTTTTTTTTAATAACAATAAAACTGCTGACAAAGACTGCTTAAAAAATTATTTCTCAGTGTCCAGAAATGTCTCACACACTCACACGCACTCACACTCAGTTGATGTCTCATAGGAATACGCTCATGGCTCCTGAACTAATTAAAAGGAAATGCCTTTTTCAAAAAATGTGCTGTACAAAAGCAGGTACACCATCTTGCATGTTGATCTTGAGTCCTTGATTGAGCCCTGTGCCAGGACTGCTAACAGAAGAAAGACTTCCAACAGACAGAGAGGTAGAGAGCTGCCCCCAGGCACTACTCCAAGATCAGATTTGCATTTTCACATGTAATGGTTATATGGAGGATTTGGTGTCGATAAGCCCAGCTGGGATCCGTGCTTAAAGGGCAGTTTCTACCGGGGTCAACCAAACGGAGGATCAGGCGGCCTCGTGAGGAATCCTATGAGAATGTGCATTCGCGATCCTCTCAGTCAAACAGGGCCTCCATGGAGAGAAGTCTTCCTGAAGGGGCGATGTGTTATTGTGGAAGCCCACTACCTACGAGAACCGTCTTCTTCTGTTTCATCTCAAAAAAATATCAGTATGGTTCTTTAAGTTTAGGGCTCCCTGTTCTAAAAACCCGTCCTCTACAGTGGACAGTTTTGGTTCTCCAAAACCTGCCAACCATTACATACAAATTTGTCAGCTAGAAAAAGACAAAGAGAAAGGACAAAAAAAAGTCTTTTTTTTTGTCTCCACAGTGAGGCAGACAAAGAGCACAGTATGGATCATTCACGTCCTTGTGTAGCTGGGGGAAGAGTTTTAGTGTGATTTTAGTCTGTCATGACTTGGGGAGGGGCTGCGGGGTGCTCCTCTTCCTCTTACTTCTTGGTTGGCTGACGGTATGTTGCCGTGGCAGTCCCCCCAGCGGAGCTGCTGCTCCCATAGCCATTTGCTGCTGCTGCTGCTGCATTTGGTGCTGCAAGAATTGCAACTGCCCGGCGCAAAAAGAAAGATGGAGATGAATCAGAATTCAGAACATTACTATGAGGAACAAAATCCAACAGATAAATGTAAGCGGATCCCCTCACTGAAACAGTGTCTTCATACTCCTTTGATAGAACATCTATACGTGGCATGGGTTAGTGAAGCTGAACTAAAGCCTGCTACGTACAACATACACGGGGAGTGTGCAGAGAAACACAGGAGAGTGGTTAATGGGTTGCAGACGGGAGGGAGAAGAAGAAAGAGATAACGGATTCAGGGCAGGTCAGGGTGTGTTGGGGAGTGAGGCAGGACACAGTCAAGCAGCACCAGTGGCGTCTGGAGACACAAATTATCGGCTGTGATCCTGGCAAAAAACAAACATGCAGCTTAGCAACCGTGCTTTCTGCTCTGAGTAAGTCAGCAACTTCAACTGGGCATTAAAAAATAAAAAATCTTCCCAACAACTTTGACTCATGCTTAGGGTTTATGACGCAGCCTGTCTTTTCTGTCCCGATGCAGTCGTATTGAACAGTGTAACCCATTTATAGACGGCATTTCAGATCCTGCTGCTGAGAGCTGTGTAAAGAACATGCCTCCCAGTTCGACATGTTGTTAGTTGCTGCCACTGGACGTGCCACAAGCTCTGATGTGTGGGTTGCTGGCAGTACTGAGCTCTTTGTCAAACAGCATGTTAACCAAACATACAACACAAGATGGAGTGAGTGGTGTGGATCTACAATAACAACAACAACAACAAAAAAAGAGAAGTGTGATGGATGATTTTGATGAAAATCAGACCTGAGGTGAAGCAGTTTGAACTATTCATTTGAAGTAAAAAAAAAATAGATATTTTTCATGGGATAACAAAATTTAAACAAAGAGATACCATTTAATGTAAAATTGCTTCAAATGGTTGGATAGATCATTAATATTCTGCATCTTTGGGGCCATAAAATGTCTTTTTTACACAACTGATTGGAATCTATTTTTAAATTGGACCCAGGTCTGATGAAAACACTAAGCTTACATGTCAGAAAAGATCTTAAAAAATCTTCTCTGCTTTAGACAGCATTCATTTAAATCACCTCATCCTCTCTGTTTACTGAGAGCCGGCTGATGAATGCATGTCTCCAACAAACTTCTATATGTGTATATGGATGTTAATGTCGCTGTATTACTTGGATCTGTGGCTGGTGCTGCTGCTGAAGCCTTGGAGAAGGCAGCGGGGGCCCAGACCCGTCCAGCCCACAGCCCAACTGGGACAGCACTACGGGGGGGAGGAGGAGGAGGAGGAGGAGGGAGAGAGGGAGCCCCAGAGGGAGGGATGTGATGGCAAGAGGAGGAGAGAAGCAGAAGGAAGAAGGAATGGAGTAAAGTTTGAAGAGAGAAAATGCACGTACATAAGGGGGACGTTGAGGACGGGGATGGGTGGGGGCGCCAACAAATATATGAAACAAAGAAAAGGGTTTTTTAAAAAGAGGGATCGTGGACAAATAGCATGGAGTGGGTGAGACAGGACGGTGCGAGTGAACAGGTCAGATTGGAAACAGACAGGAAGTCAGTGCAAGAGGGAGGGACGTAAAGGAGAGGGGCAAAAAAACGACAGGAAAAGAAAAAAAAAAGGAAATGTAGCAGAGAAGAAGGGGAAGTTGAGTCTCTCCTGTCAGATGTCACATGCTCCATTGAGAGGATCAATGGCTAACTTCATTAAAATGATCATGTTTAGTTACAGACTGAGTCCTACTGAACATTAATTACAATAATGAATACATTAGTAAATCTCATCTTATTAGTACTAGTTAGTGGCATGGTGTCATCTTGTTTGAAGACTGAATGAAGAGAAATGTTTGTGGGTTCAGTGTGTATTCCTGGGTCTGCGTGGGGGTCCTACCTGCTGCCTGTGAAGACATGAAGCCCCCGACTCCCAGGTTGATGACAGCCGTTTGCTGGTTTCCTAAACTTTGATCTGATCCCTGGTCACTCTGAAAAAGAGAGACTAACGGTCACACAAAATTTTCCCAAACAGACTCTTTGGAGGACTGGAGCAGTGATGTGCAGAGTGCCACAAGGGTGACTTTGTTGTCTTCAAAGACCCACATTAAGTAGTTGAGAGGTATTGTTACCACTGCTAGATTCTGGGCTCTTCTCTCGTTACTCCTTAACAGCGTGAGTCTTGAGAGCTGCCAGATGTTCCACAATGACTCATGTCTGGGCTTCAGCGGGGTCACCAATGCACTTCCAATTTTTTATTCTAAAGACACCTTTGCTTGCCAACAAACTTTGACAGGGTGTTTCACCTCTTTTGCCCTCCACACTGAGCAGTCAGTACTACTCCTGCTCCAGAAATCCTGCCCATTGTCTACAGAGTCTGCATATTCATTCACAATATAATGCATTCATTATTGTTGGACATGTACGTAATGACCCTTTCTAACTCGAACACTGCAGAACACAATTTGCAACATCCCGCATCCCTGATTAACATGCATGCAAATGAGACAGCGTGTCTCACCGTCTCCCCTTGCTGTTGAGGACTGGAGGTGGCTGACTGACTCTGCTGTGGGGAGAACTGGGGCAGCTGCTGCTGCTGCAGAGAGTTAAAGATGAGAGGACCAGTGGGGATCTGGAGATGTAAAACACAGACACACCAGCACAAACAAAACAAAAAGTGGGGGGAGTAGAACACAGGGGGAGGAGCACGAAGGATGGATAGGATATGGGAAGAGGAGAGGCAGAGGGAAAGTAATGATGCACATGTAAGCAACAGGGGAGGAAGAAGGAAATAGGAGTTAACAAAGCAATCAACACAGACCATTACCACTATCAGATTATCAAAACTACAAAGGAGTGTAAAGGGAATGGTGCAAGCAACGGTCTTCAATCAAGCCCTCTGCATTCAGATTATCTGCTCCAGCAAAGGTCTTTGTTAAGAGGCTCTTAGCAGTACAAGAGGAAGGGGGCGGTATAATAAATTCCAGTCAGGGCATCACATCGAGTAGATGCCTGGCCTCGTGGCACTACGAGAGCTTCCCAAGAGGTGTTTGCTACATTGCTTATGCAATGAGGTGGAAGAAGCGGTAGTGTGAGGACATTTAAGCTGCTCCGCTGACTCACACGTCGCTATTCCAGGTGCGGTAAGGAGTACAGGTAAGGATTAGGACGGAGCCACTACGTCAAACTAATACCCCATGCATGCTACTTACAGCGTTAAAGACCAACGAGTATAGAGTCATACCTGGAGGAGATTCAGTGGTCTCAATCCAGCGCTGTTGTTCAGGCCAAAATGACTCCCTGGAACACAACGCAGAGTTATATTAACCACAAAACAGTTCAAGAGGACATTTTCCTTAGAGTTTACAAAGTGTCCAGCATCAGTCTAGTAAAAGACATCCAGACATAAGATCATACACAGCTCTTTGTGGTCTGAACACTGCACATGTCCTTTTATGCATACACAAAATTAGCCTTCAAATAATGACTGCTACTTACAAGAGCTTATGCTAGGCTTTAGAGTATATGGTAAGAAGATTTCCCTACAGAGGTCTATGGGCTTGTAAAGACATCGGATGCAATTGCCAAAAAACAACAGTCAGACAGTGCTCTAACTCCTCATTATTCTTTGTTTCTTGGATTCTGTTTCAGAAAATCGAATCCCAGTGTTTCTCTGTGAATATAGAAATCAGTCTTCACATCCTTGGATCCTGAATTCATTATTTGTTTAAGGACATGTGAGTACAGCTGGAAGCAGAAGAACCCATACAGCCTCAGAGCATTTGCCGGCATGACAACTGACTGTTAACTACTTATTTCAGTAGGGGACACTGCAACGAAATCTCTTACCAGCCTGAGCTGCAGACTGCATGGTGGGCATCAACCCTCCAGTTGGAAGGATTCCACTCAGATTAAGGCCTGGTCCCAGCATGGGGTTGGAGCCACTCATCAAAGTCTGAGGACTACTACAAAAACAGCACAAAATTGTCACAAAGTGTGAAAGTGTCTTGTCCCTTAAAGCGTGACATCAGCCTCTACTTGTTTCCTTACCAGACAGAGCTGACCACATTGATGAAATTGAGCCCTGCTGGATTGGCCATGACCTGCGACGAGGTGGTTCCTGTGGTGATGGATGTACCCATGGTGGGGAGGGGAATGGTCATGACAGGCAGGGACTGGCTCAGAGCCAGTTGCTGCTGGGGAAAAGGCGTGAGCAGGGCGGGCTGGGACTGATTCTGAACCATGGGAGGGTCAGACGGGGTCGGGGTCACTGAGAGGGGAGCAGAGAGGCTGTCGGCGGGATGCGGGGTCGAGCACGGCGTGTTGGTGGGCGTGGGAGTCGACGGCTTGGGAGTCCCCGATCCTTGATGGGGGAAAGTGGTCAAAGCAGAAACAACAGTTTAAGAAGACATAGACAATATTAAAGATGAGTACTACTCAGGACTCTTTCATTAGATGATTTATTGTTTTGACACTTGCATCTCAGATACATGGAAACTAATCTCCCAGAACAACAGCTGAAAAGTTCAATTTAAGCAATTTGTCATGTTTGCCAGTTTGAACGGCAGCTGGTTTCAGTATGAATACACATTACTACAGAGAAGAGAGCTTGTGGTGATGCAATACTCTGTCTCTTTGACGAGTTTCCCATATGCCCGTGTAGTTTCTTTCCTTTTTGTCATGCTTGTCAAGATCATTTATCAAAATATGTGGGAAAAAAATAAAAATCTGATCTGGAAAACTTGCTGCAGAGCTCTGAGACAAAACGATGTAAGAAATTCCAGTACTGCTCATTTTCACTCAGTCAAACAAAGTAACACGGCGTTAGTCGGACGGCGCTGTACTCACTCTGAGTGGAGCCCATGGGAGAAAGAGAGGCAGGTGACAGCAGGCCCACCTGGCCCAGCTCCATGGAGTGCTTCCTGTTCAGAGACAGGCTTTTTGCTGGAGGGGGCGTAGGACACTTAAGTAGACCACTGGTTTGTGAACTATATGGATTACCTGAAAGAAGAATGAGCTCATATGTTTATAGCACTTTATTTATATCCCTATGACCTCATATTTAATGAATGTATATTCTAGCAGGAGCTGGTGTTTGTGCATTTTGTCTTCCACGCCCAATTAAAACAACAAATACTCGATCCATGGGTTAATCATTTCCCTACAACCTTAACTGAGCCTTACAAAGCAGTCTGGATGCAAGCCATGAATGAGGAAACATCCACCTCAGACACGTATGCGCGCTCAGAAATAATCAAATTTATGCTGTCTGTAAGTGATGTTGTTGCACCGTATTTCCACTAACCAAATTAAAGGTTGTGAACTTACTTTCAATCTGAGCATATCTTAGGGTGATCAAAGACAGCAACAGGGGGGAAACGTATTCTTATTCTTCCTGCATCTGCTTTCTATCAAACCCTGGAATCACATTTTGTGGGCCTGCCACACGATTATACTTCTTTGTCATAAGTAGTGGAAGTACCTGAGGAGCTGCTGCCCGATCCTGAAGGCAGTTTGATGGGAGGGGGCCGGTGCTTCACCCCTTTTCCCAACACAGACGTCTGGACCAGGGGAGAAATGCCGTCACCCTAGGAAAGACATTTGAAGCAGTTCATTTGCCACAGTGCATCACAGCAATGGTATTTTTTTTTCCACAAATGCAAAGCACAATCTGAATCGGTTGCTTCACCACATACCTCATCTTTGCTGGGGGACGGAGGCCCCTGTCCCACGTTGCCTGAGTTATGGGACATCTTGACCTGACACTTCACATCTCTCTCATACACTCCTTTGTACTGAGTAAGAAACCTATGAAACAGACAAATTGTTTTTAATCATGCTCTCCGACAGTATCCCCCAATAACTGTGTAAATAACTCCCAATGTGACTCACCGATCTGCATCTATCTTTGACCCTATGAGGAAACTGTAAATGAGATAAAAGAGATTGAGTTAGCTCAGTGAGGTGTTTCAGGTTCAATCATATTAAACTGATTTGTCTCTAGAGCCCTTACGGGGGATGAATGAGCTTTAGGTTTGTGCTGTCCTCTTCTGCTTTTGGTTCTTTAGCACAGTAGATCTTCCCGTACACTAGTGGATCTCCCATCGACTGGAAGATAGACACCTTGGTCCTCTGAGCTTGGCCCCCGACCTCACACTCAAACGTGTAATCATCTACAACTTCCTGTGTGGACATAAAATACAGGAGGCCACAGGTGAATTGTTAGCCACACAAAGCTCTTAATATTAGCCAGAAAAAATGGAACAAAACTAGAGAAATGGAGTGACGGTGAAGTCCAGCGGGCCAGCAAGTAAAAAAGTCACAACTTACACATGGTTTCCATTAATATGTTTAACTTAATGTACCATTAAATAGGATGTAAAGTGAAAAGAAGGCCAGGAGTAAATGGCATCACAAAAATCAGTGTTTATTTTAGCAGCACTGACTAATGACCTTCCCTGTGCGTAATGCCACCTGTTTACCATTTGTCTCAGTGACTTTCCAAAGGAAATAAAATACACTGCTTAAGAAAACCACTAATCAGTGAGGCTAACCGGAAAAAAGGCTTCAGTTTGCAGATTCAGATTTACCCTGTTCCAGATTGATGGGGGCATCAGGGTAAGAAAAGAGGAAGATGAAGTGATGCACCCATCATGCCTAGTGTCTACTGTACAAGCCTGTGAGGGCAGTGCTATGATCATCGACTGCCCTTACAGTGGTCATTTAGCAGAGGGTGTCAAATAAGCTCAGTCTTTACTCTTGTTTCCTGAGCAGCAATACACATATCAAACTCAAACCCCACAGTCTATTTCTGACAGAAATTGATCTGCATTCTCAGAGAGCATTAATGCTGCCAAACTTACCTCAGCAGGCCAGATCACAGTGGGTTGAGAGTCCTCCAACTGCAGAGATTTCTCAACCACAGCATACTTTTCCACCTAGAGCAACAACCACACAAACAAAATGGTTTCGTCGGGTCGACATTATTGTCAGACGAGGAAATGTTGGTTTGGTTTTTAAGTGGTGTTTAAGTGACAGCGATCGGCTACTTACGTCAATTTCCTTCGGTACGGTTAGTTGGCAGTTGTTCTGCTTCCACATGTCGACACACTGTAAGTGGCGATACAAACAAAACGATAAGAAAGTACAGGGGTTAGTGGAATGAGTAAGAGCCAAAATAGTGCTCCTCTTCTTCCTCTGATCTTACGATGGCTACAAGATGTTATAAAGAGAAAGTATTTAAGATTCTGCACTATTTCCACAGGAGAAAGTACAATGACGAAAATAAATGGCAATGACCCGCCGTTTTGTACAGAAGCTTGATTTGCTTGAGTAGTATTACTCCACTGAAGCAGCCTCAGCAGAACACTGCTCACTCATAGTGGGAAACACAGCATCAAAACGATGTCATTGTGTAAGTAGTCAGGTTATTCTAAGCAGAGAGGAGCTTTCTCAGGGTCGACTCAGACTGAAGTTTTCTGTAGTGGTTATGCACAGCAACACAGAGATCAAAAGCACCTTCACCACGGTTGCAGAATTGTCTCAAATCAGGAAAGGTCCCGGCAAAAGAAGGCTGGCTAGTTGTGTCTGAGAGGACGAGTAGCACTGCTAAACAAATCTTCAGGAGGGCCAACAAGGCCTAACATTTGGGGTGGATTCAGATTTGTGGCAGTAACAGAAGGGTTTATGTAACAACACAAGCAGAGAGCTCCAGCACACAGCAGTGTATCAACCCCACAGTGAAACATGAGGGTGATTTGCTACTCTGGAGTTGGTCACCTGCACCAAATGGACTCTGCTCTGACCAAAAAGAAGCATCACTCCATTCTTCAGAGACATGTTACACTGTGGCCTTCCTTGTAGAGAAATATTCATACTGCAGCAGAACAATAAGTCAAAACACACCTCAAAGCTTTGCAAAAACTACTTGAACACCACTGAAGACATAGGAGTGCTGTCATGTACTTGCCGTCAAAGGCTTCTGACTTCAAACTAACAGAACATTTATGAGGAAAGTGACTTAACTGAGAAAGCCAAGCATCATAAACAGGTCCTTTATGCATTACCAAATCATGCAGGGGGAAATTCATGCACATCATTTTAATCTGGAATGACTTTAAATAGACTTTTGAACCCCACTGCAAGCCAACCAAACTGAGTACTTACGTTTCCGATCTTTGAGATCTTCAGGTCAATGACAGGAGCAGGTTTCCTCTCTTTCCTCCTCTGTAGGTAGTCGTAGAGTCGTAGCTGTGGAGGTATGGGCAGATGAGACAGCTCCTGCTGCCTGTTCAGGGCAGCTCGAGAGTGCCTCTTGAAACACCTGCAGAACAAACAAATAAAGAAGCGTGTGTCATACTTCATTCATAGACATTTTTTCATTTTTAAGTCACAGAGGTTTCATTTTAATATCTACCCTTGATGAAAGAAAATTCTGGCACAACTGAGCTGAGCTGATTTCAACCCTAATGAGCGCCTCAGTGTATTCGGTACCTTTTTATGGAGCGAGTGTTCATTTTCTGTTTGTTGTAGAGCAGGCGGTTGGCTGTGCAAGTTACAGAAATGGAGGGATCCAGGCACAGAGGTTCAGCTGTGGCCAAAATCAACTGACTCTCCAGCTGCAGTTTGTCATCCTAAGGCAGAGAAAAGGGAGATGCTACAAAAACAATCTGTGCAGAGTGCTGATGCAAAAAGAACTAAAGAGGATTGCTGATTTACTTTTCTTTTTTTAACAGATACAACAAATGTTTCATGCTGACTTAAATGAGATTATAGAGAATTAACAAGACAATGGGAAATTGAAAACACTACAGGCGTCAGATGATGACAAACTCATACCTGTGTCCACTTGTGGTGGTCACTGGTCATGGCATGGACATCACAGATCAGGGTCTGTAGGGTAAAAATAACAGTTAAACAGTTAAAGGTCAACTATAGGTTAACGTTTGTTGCTCATTTCTCACCAAAATCTTACACTTGCTCAGTTTGGCAGACAGTACCTGCATGGTTGGCCGCAGTAGGATGTGTCTACTCTGATAGGTGGGCATCTTGGTGTTACCAGACTGCCTGTAGTCTCTCACCTCTACTATTACACAGCCACAGTGGAAGATGTTCACCTGAGACGGAATACACAGGTGAGTGCCCGAAAAACATTTTTACAAAAAGAGAGACGACTACACAGCAGACAATAAGAAACTATATTATATTTAAAATGCATCATAGCGGTGCTATTTTCATACATTTAATATGTATAAAAATGTAACCTCCTATTCAGTCCACATTTTGGTGTTGAATTTCAAAATTCATTTTGCAGGTACACACACACACACACCTGTGATTTCTCCAACAGATCCACCAGAATAGGAGGCAACTCCTCAGCATCTAGGTACTCCAGCAGTTCTCTTTCTTCATACGGCAGACGGATGGTTTCAGAATCTAGTAGAGCAACACAAACGTGAGCATCACAGACAAAAAAACACCGTGATACATTAATCAGAAAAATCAGTCGTTTAACTGACTTCTCTTACCGGATCCGTTTTTGCCCCTGAGCATTAAAGAATAGCCTTCATTCCCAGGGTACAGGTTGACCACCAGACATGATACAGACTCCTGAGACACTAGCTTCTCCAGTAGATTCACATTTCTCCTCAAATTCTACAAAAAGACGGAAAACAAATCCCACCGATTACAAATCCCTCATTAGGACATACTGAACAAAATTAAATAAATCTTAAATAATAGCCATTAAGGAGTAGTTTTGCTTTTCTTAAAGAAACAGAATTGACATGGTTTTATTTTATCAAATTAAAAATACATGCATTTGATATTCCTGAGTGTCACATGAGCAGAAATTATTATAGTTAAGACTCTGGTAAGTGTGGATTTATTTATTTTTTTAAGGTGGATGAACACTTTCTAATTCTGGCAACACCAAAGTAGTTTAAACACAAAGTTTACCAGAGAATCTGACAGTACTACTTAATAAACATATCAAATTGCATATTGCAGTTCATAAAAAAAAAAAAAATCAGTATTGACATTTTGCGCTCATCCCCTACATGTTGAATTAATCCGTTTTTTAATGCACGCGTATTACTATCCAATCATAAGTGAGACTCAAGCTGCAAAACACCAACCTTTAACTCTGGCTCTTTCTCACATTCCTCTATGTACAGCTCATAAAGCTTCTGATATAAACTCTTCCTCCCGCCGGATGAGATTCTTCTTTTGGCTGGTCGTTGTCGAGCACTTTCGACAATGTACTGCACAAGAGACAAATGCACTGTATTAATGAATGATCGGTCAGATAAAGCCCGACTAGTGTGGTCAGGGAACTCTGCATGTAACAGAAGCTGAGCAAAACACATATTAATTTTTATACTTTGCAAACATACAAACAAATAAAGGCATTTTTACCTCGGCTCGATCCAATGCATATTCCAAAACTTGTTGCTTTGGGAAATATAAAAACAGGTCAGTTATAAAGTGGAAGACAATAGAACAGCCTGTGCAAGACAATCTTTTATTGATATGGATGTCTAATGAATACACAGAGATAAATGAACTAAGAGAGATTAAACTCACCATTGTGGTCCACCGCCAGCTGCAAGGCGAGTGACGGTAGACGATGCTGTCCTTTCTGCCCCACACTGTCACCTTCCTAGAGTGACCATTCACACCCTGCACAGCAGACGTATTGCAAGCAGCATGTTAGAAACAAACGCACACAACAGGTAAACCAATAAATATGCACTCGGCGTGCCTTAAAGGCTGTAAAGTCAGTGCTGCAGCCAAATAGTGTGCCTGGGAGTCAATCAGATGCCACAAACAAACAGCTAAAAGGACTGATGAGCGAAACTGTTAAGTTGTTTCATCCTTTTGTTGCACTGGAAATGACTGAGCAAAGTAAATAAATGCGCAAAATGATACAGAGTCGATAAAACATGCTTGCTGGGGTTGGTGAACTCTGATGACTGGGGGTGCAGTCAAGAGAGTAGCCGAATAGCAACAAGCTCGTTGATGCCTGACCGTTGAGGCTAACACGGCTAACATTAGCATGCTAGCCCGTTCCTAGTGGGCAAGCTGTAAGTTACTAGCTACGCCAACGGTCTTACGTCGCCTGAGACACAACCCGACAAAGCGACGTCAGTCTCGACAAACAGGATGGACTTGCCTTCTAGGTTGCATAGCGGTCGACTGTAGCTCCAATGCAAGAAAACGAAATTAAATTGAAATATCAGTGTCTTCATTGAAAAAAAGTCGGAGCAGCAGCCATTTTCTTCCAGTGTGACAACAACAGCTAAACTTCCGGTTTGAACGGCTGTGGGCGGAGCCACAGCGAGCGCCACATTGATGCTTGATATCTGACCATTGGAGACAAGTTTCTTAAACAGTTCCTGAGCAAAAGCCAGCTGTCAGTTTAAATCAAACAAATAAATGTCAGCAGAAAATGTCCCATATGACGTTTAATAATAAATAATCAATTGGAGATGGTGATTGCAATTGACATGCATTGTACACTGGATATGATGCAATCCAGTTTGACCACAAGCTGAATCTTAAAGTGAGCGCTTCAAAGTTTCAAGTTTACTTTTAAGAAAAACCCCTGTGTGCTTACACATAGCATTGTAAAAAAAAACCATGGAAAGTAGCAAATCATATTTTAAAGGACATTACATATGATTAAGTTAATTAATATACTTTCAAAAAGTGGAACTATTAAGTGAAATATCAAAATACGTGCAAAATCACAGATTATATCCAGTGCAATACCCATATGTCTGTGTGTCTCCAGATGTGTGCTGTGTGCACATCTGAAGCTTATATTTTTGTTTTTATTGTAACTAATGTTCATATTCTGCATCTTATTTGGCCTAATATTTAAATGTAAAGCACCAACCTTTGCAAGGTTTAATGAGCCATTACTGTTCATATAGTGTCAGTCAGTAAAAGCAGAATCTTTCTTCTCCTTTGTGTCCATCATGTGGGTGAGGAATCATTTCATCATTCAAAATGTGGTGTCTGTTTGAGTTTGTTGCACAAGGTAAAAAAAAAAAAAAAAAAGTCTTTGTACATTTGAAAGAAAATGGAGACTATTTATGTATAACCTCAGCCCCGTAGCATCCACAATGTATAGATATGAGTTGGTTGAAATGCCGTAATTGTACAGTAGGGGGGAGAATAGGATAGCAGATTCATTAGGCTGAATGCCACAGGCCAGTGAATTCCTGGAGCCTTGTAAGAATGACATATTGCAAATAAAAGTAAGATGAGTTTGCGTCTGCATACAGTTAGAGCAACAGCTCTGTTTTTCCCACATATGTGTATATATTATGCACAGGAAGACATAAAGCTTGTAACTTTAGATTTCATGAAAATTAAGACACATTTTTCATCAGTATCTAAAATTTAACTTTGAATTTGAACATGTACTCTGGCTACAGCCCATCAGCGCCAAACATAATAATCTGAGTCTGTTTAGAAATGTGAAAATATTTAACATACCAAGCCAAAAGAAAAAGAATATGATGCTATTTAAGCATTAGGACTATAACCGTTACCGGTCCACGGATCAGCGAGCTGTTTTTGTTTTTCTTCTTCTTTTTCTTTTCTTTTTTTTTTTTTTTTTACCACCAGCTGTTTTGAAAAGTTTTCTTTCAACATCAGTGTCTCAACAGTGTATAAGTGCTTCTTTTATGAGGGCAGGGTGGGGCTCACCTGTACACACACAGGTGAGCCAGGACTTGCTTGAGGTCATTCGCACTTGAAACGTAAGCTTTTAAAGCTTTTGCACATTTCATTTGGTCACAGTCGAGTTGAAGCCACGTGCGGCTGATGTAGCCGGCACGTTTCTGCTCTCTTTGTCTAATTGACATGATCTGGATCGCCTCAATAATCAGTATTTGCACTGACTCAAATCCCAGAGCTGGCCTTGCATTAATGACGGACTAGAAATGAGGCAACACCGCTTTCTGGAGAGTCATTTAAAAACTCCTTTAATCAAAGTAATGGCTTACGCCTATAGATTGAGAAAAGGTCTGTTTCACGTTGGCTACGAGCGCCAACTCTCCAGCTTTTTTACTTTTTCCCGACTCCAGGAACAATTCTCTTTGCAAGAATAGCCGCAAAATATTAACAGCTGGAGAGTTGGACACTGTATCGAAGAAAACAATTAAAAGCAGCATGACTGAAAATGCATGGCAGTATTTCTGTCAGCCGTCTGCATTTAGTAATCCATGAGTGTTCCTCTACTGATATGGACTGCAGAGTCAAATAATATATCATCTTTACTATGAATGCAGTATTACAAGTGAGCCAGGGTCCATTTTCATAATGATGATAACAATGATGATTAAGACTCCAGGTGCACCGGGAAACTCTATCTTCTGAAGGGAAAGTTTTGGCAGGGAGTCAAGCTAGTGTCACACATCTTAGTTCACATACTTTCTCCTCAGAATGACTCTCCTTAACTGCATTTACGTCTTCAGAAGAGGATGCTAGTTGGGACAACACTTTAGAAACCTTAAAAACTGTTTTGTTTTGTTTTTTTGTGGGAAGGCACCGTGGCCAAGTCAATATCCTGATCAAGGCAATATGTGGGAACTTCTTTCATGCCGATGCTTGAAATCAGAACTGCACGATTCCTGCATCACAGTCACGTGGAGAACGTTGCATGATATGATGATTTTGAATAAGCCCATCTTCAACTTAGCACCTGCAATCAATCGGTTTGTTCATCCAAGGTAAACTCTGGGAAGGTAGAGGTGGCACGTGGTCAAAGTTCATCTCGTACTGTCTGGGACATCTGTGCTAAAAGGCTTTCTAATTAGTCAGGACTTGAGGGCGGTGTTCAGAACAATGTGTACATTATTTCAAACACAGTCTTGCTTGATTTAGACACTTCTTTAATACGGCCTCATCAAGCAGTCTCCTGTCTGATCTGCATGCCAGCAAAGACCCCTGAACTTAATAACGAGCAACGGCCTCATTAAGGACTCTATTTAAACAAGCAGGCTTTTTCTTAGACAAAAAAATAAAAATGTTTCTCTGGATTTGGACATTGGCCCGTGGTTAAAGCTGCCAGACTGAGTTTATTAGCAAGCCTTTATTGCCTTAAATTTTCCTTTTTCCTCTACATTTATAATTGTAATACGAATGTAAAAGGCCTGTGTTCTGATATTCACACGCTCTCACTCAGCCAAATACACCCATGTATTTAACTGGTGCGCCCACAGTGTCCTCCTAACTTTTGCACCCATTCCCTCCCGAATTAAACTCAATAGTTCATTTGTAATGGGAAACAACCCTGCACCAAACGATTTTACAGATTTCTGACAGACAGCTGGTTTTGTGCCTCAGCTGATTAGGCTTTCCAAATCAATGATGTGTGATAGATCACTCACCACCGAGGAAAAAAAGCCTCTCACAGCACTAAGAACCATGCTGTTTTGTTTACAGAAAGAACAGAGGGGCTTTATTCCAATGCTGTGCCATGAACTCTGGTCACATTATTCCAGTCCAGCTTCGAGTTAAAGGAACACGCACGCTCCGGAGAGAGAGGGAGATGGGAGATGACATATATGACACATCACGCCATGCCAGAGAATCGCAAAATCTTGCAGGGTGCGTGTCTGCGTGGCGCGGATAAACACGTGTCCAGTGAGAATGGCAAGAACTGAGTCTTCATGCACTGTTGACATCCAGTTGGCATAATAAACTACACATTCATGTGACCTCTCTTTCCCCTGGCTTTTTGTTGTCCCTCACCTCTCTCACCTTGATAGACGTGGGACCGGGAAACTGTGGGAGAGTTTTCCGTCTTGGCCCTTCTCTCTCTCTCTTGAATGAAGAGATGAGGACTGCAGCTGTGTGGGAGTTTACAGCATCAACCTGAGTTCCAGTGACAAGATGTCATGATTTTCCAAATCCAGATCTTGGATCCGAAGTTATATGGTGAAATACAAGACAAAAGATTTACAGTGTGTTAGATTCACACATCCATCTGTGTTTGCTGACCACTTAATAACTAAATAACAAACATTTTCGGTTTTCAGTTCTATTCAGTTGTATTTATGCGGCACCAATAAGAATGCAGATCGTCTCAAGATGCTTTGCAGAACCTGAAGCATGAAACCCCAAGAGCGAAGCAGTGAGGTGACGCCATGTTCCTGACTACCTCTGTCCTGCTTCTGGATAACAAAGTCACCCTGGGTAAAGGCAGACAACCATTCACATTCACTTGCAGACTTACAGCCAATTTAGAATCACCAGTTAACCTAACGGGCATGTCTTTGGATGGTGGGAGGAAGCCTGGAGAGAACCCATGTGGGCACAGGGAGAACCTTCTTGCAGTGAGGCATCAGTGCTATAACCACCAAGCCACTGTGCCGGCCCGCACCACAACTATTTAAACAAAAGACAATGAACAAATAAATCAATGATCAGTGAGTCCTGAAGATCATTAACACGGCTCAGTGAAACATTCAAAACATCTCAGCCATATAACTGAGCAAGAAAAGGCAAGTAATGGGTTAAAAAATCATTTACATGCTTAAAAAATCTTCATTCGTGTTCACACTTACATTAGTCTGAGGATGGTGTTACTTTTGAGAAAACTTAAATATTCAAAAAGCGTGGGTAGCAGCATTAATGAGCTGTAAATGATCACTTTATGATTGTGGGAAAAGCTAACAGCTGAGGGCCACCGATCTCTACTTTATAGAGTTCACTCGGGGTCCCTAGGGATTATAGCCATATATCAGGACTCTGCACTCGAGGAGCTTGTGACTCAGCTTTTGTTCCAAACAATGAGCTATTCTGCCGCGTCGCGTAGGATTACACCGCAGAGGAAAAATCTTATGATTTCTCATGAGCGAGGCGCAAAAGACCCCCAGAAAGCCAGCCAGGAGCAACAGTGAGACAAATGGCTCTCTCTTCTCGCGCATCTGAAATATATATTTTATTTGTGGTTAAAGAAAAAAAACAATCTCTCAGTTCGCCGCCTAACTGGATTTCACATTCAAAATGGGCAGTTCTCAGTCAGACGGGGCTGTGCTTTAAATTTAACTCTAAAGCAGAGGTGTTAGTAGATAGTAACATATACCAGGTAGAAAGGAATACATTTTCTAAATATAAAATGATATGGATCATCTGTTCCTGTGACGTTATCTAAACACCAGAAAAATAACCTTTTTTTAATGTTTTTCCTCAGCAGCAGCCATTGTTCATCCTGTGAGGTCCAAGCTGACCCCATCCATCCCAGACTGACGGCAGAGCTGAGAGAAGGATGAAGAGATACAACATTTCTTTGGTAATTTGCGCAAGTTTAGTCCCACTTCCCCAAAGGCTCACAGAAAGTGCCAAATTCTTCAGCTTCACATTTAGGTTTTTTTAATTCTATGTAAGAACTGGAGATCTGCGAGGAATCGCGTCAAGGCCAGGTTTAAGGCCCACTGGGATCACATCTGGAGCTGTCTTGTGACTTAGTCGTATGTCTTCCATATTTCTGACAGCATTTATGGTCTTGAAACACACTGGACACTTGTTAAAAATGTTCATGATGTCTTATCACATTTTGCTTTAGCTGTTTTACTTCAGAGACAGCCTAATCTTGAAAACAAGGAAAACAGGTTAAATTAGTTATTTTATTGTATTTTTTTTTTCAAGGAGAACATTTTCGCCGCACATCATTTTGCATGGATTACGACTGACATATTGGATGAGCTAACTTTGCGTGCAGCCTCAAGATAATCTGGTCAAACAAAAGGCTTGTTCATTACCTGCCTGATCACCTGGCCTCATGCTTCTTGCCCAGTCAGACATTTATTGCTCTAAGAGATAAGAAACTCAGAACCAATAAAGGCCTTGCCAAATCCACAATAGGGCAACAAACTTGTTTTATTTGTGGCAGAAATAGGTTTCTACTGGTGGGAGAAGAGCGAGAGTCGAGAGCAGCCCTTTGGTTGGAACAAGCGTACGCAGTTACAACAAGCAAAATCACAATAGAGAAGGAAACTTGAATTCAAGGTCTTGAAGCTTTGGCAGCGTCCTGTCTGTACTTGTAAGAGCATGGTAGCAGACTAAGTGTCTACAGTTCAATAATGTGACCTTTTGTGACTCTTTGGCACGCTCTGTGGTTAACAGCAGCCTCACGGTCCAAGGGATGGTGCGCCAAAACGGGGTGATTCACTCTGGGAGAAGCGGCACAAGAGCTGCTGGATGAGTGAGCGCGAACGTCAGTATTGGACGCGATCCCGAAATAGCAGGAGGGGAAAGAAGAGGAGTATGTGGAAGAGGGGGTGACAGGGGTCAAGGGCAGAACAGAGTGAGAAATGGAAAGTGTCCAAACAAACAAACGCTGGTTAATTTTTCTGGACTGGCACAGTGTGGTTATTAGTCTTGGATGTATTATGCCTGTGCAGGCAGAATAAACAAGGCCTGGACGATTTACTGCGTAATGAGGTCTTCTCTGGCTAAAGGAGACTGTTTCTCTTTGTTTATTTCACTTTCACTGTTTGCTTTTTTTCCATCAGCCGAAATGCACCATAGTCTTACCGCAACACTTATCTTGGCTTTAATATCTGACAGCTCTCACAAAAGAGAAATGTCAGTGAGTTAAAAATGCTTAACCTTATAAAGACTAGTCTGAAAGAGACAAAACTTTCATCCACGTATTCCCGCTCGGTCAGTTATCAAACTGACACGTACATTTCCTCTGTGTTAAAGGGGCAGCTCCTCCCCCTTCGTCTGAAAATGAGCTCAAAGCCCACAAAGAAATTTGCCGGAATTGGCCGATGCATGACCGAGGAGATGTGTTAATAGCCGCTTAGTTTAAAAAGAGCTGATTGCACACACACACAGATGACCCTCCTGTTTCTTCTTCCAGATAAGCAGCTGGCTGGGGTTTCTGTGGAAAGCGGGGATTAACAGGAAAGCCACCACTGAGCTGGGGGTTCACACGTGTGCATGCATGACGTCCAACCCAAGGTGCGAGGGTGTGCGACGACAAACAAAATCACAAAATACTGATGCAGACGATTATGAAAACGAGGGGCACTTTGACGTGACTGGCACGTTAAAGACCCGCCAAAAATGTCAGACGCCGAGCAGGCTACACGTGGAATAGCCGTGGATAAACCGGTAATCCATCGAAAACAGTCCCCCATCATCTAGATGCTGAAGAAGTCCAGAAGAATACACAGAGCTTTCAGAAACATTCACATGACTAATGCACTCGTGCAACCAGTTAGTTCGTTTTGTCACACGGGGGAAAACAGATTCTTCAGCTGATGCATCACTTTACTGAGGCATTGCCATGTAAAATATTAAAGGGCCACTCCATTCCTATGAGTAACAGTGCTGTAGCCATAACATTATAATCAGACTCCACTGTGATTCCTCCGTCACCACTGTACCTTTTTAGGTAACGCTAATCCTTCTAAACACACAAATGCCTTCAGAACAGAAAAAGAGCTGACTTTATTTGCCTTTAATAACTTCCACAGTGTTTGTTTCATTGTCATGGACACACACGCACAAAAAAAACCCCAAAACAGCAACAGCAACAGTAACAGCAACAGCAATAAATTTGTAAAATGAAACTGGTGAGTGAGCACAAGAGGAGCAGCAACAAGTGGCCATCATCGCTCGTAAATGGAGGCCTGAAAACACGCTTTTCATTTTTCATAACCTCATTAAAATAATTGTCTAAATGGGAATATGGATTATTTTTCCTGGCATCAGTCTGACGAGTCGTTTACGGTGCGTGCTGAGGAAGGCCGACAGGAAATAAGGCGTGACGGAAGGAGACGAGATCAAAAATAAAAGTGGGGAATTCCTCTGAAAAAAAAAAAAAAATAAATAAAAAATTGTTGGTTTTATATTCCAAACTGTTTCAGTTCATCAGCCTAAAACCTTTTAGTCTTATCGGGTGTCAACTGCTGTTGAGGACAAAACCTGGAAGGGGATTAAGCAGAAATAAATGATTACTTACTCACACCCACGGACGTGGCGGCGAAACAGAAAGTAACTGAGAGCTGTTGTTACATTCTTTTCTAATAAATGTGACCTCAGGTGATTTATAAGACAGATGACTTGCCAAAGAAAGATGCAATCAAAGCTCGAATTGCAAGTCTAAGCAAACTAGTTGCTCACCTTAGGGGAGACAAATCAATCTAACAGCCAGAAGTGGCTCCAGCCTGCCAGACTTAACCTTAAACTTCTAAGAAACCTCGTTGTTTGAAACGGGGTCTCGAGGGTTTCAGGCGCTGATTGTGAATAGTGATGAACTGCAGCTCAACAGGTGTGCGAGGCTTTGTCCTTCAAGGTGCACATCTGGAAATGCCAGACTCAGCAAATTCTCAGAGAGCCTTTCTGAAGCGTGACTGAAACCGACTCTCGTTGTGGAGTGCTGTTCGATGAACGCATCTCGTTTCCTCTTTCCCCTTTGTTCGAAAGTTAGAATTTGTTTGTCGTGCTTCGCGAACATTAAGCTGCAGACAGAGGCGAGGCAAGGGTGTGATACTGTGAGTGTGTGTGAGAGAGAGAGAGAGTTCGATAGAAAGAGGGAGAGGGCCAGAGAGAGGAGAGAAAGCCAGCCACAATTTCAGACGGGAAAGGCCTGATGGGACGACATAGCATGAGGTCTTGGCCAAAGGAAACACACGCAGAGAGCCAGCGAGTGAACACATGTCCTCTGTTTTCCAAATGTAGTGACAAGTTTACTCCATTACAACGCTGCCCACTTTCCAGCGGCGATTGTCTTGGCGGATTAACTGGACGTTCGGGGCGCACGCTTGTCGAACAGCGGCCTTGAATTCAACAATGGAAAGTGCTGTCATGCATGTAACTAAAATAGAAGTGACCATCGGACTACTGGCTACATACAAGTCTTGTAATAAGATCCAACTTAAATCACTGTCAGTGACTTGAAAGTTTGAGATGACAGTATAGCATTTTGACTCTAATAAGTAAAAATGAATTGGTGAAACGAGGCCTCGGAGCCTTACTTGCATATATCAGACTTTACATTTCCGCAAAAACTGCACCATGACATGGATCGGCCAGACCTGTTTCCCTAAATATCTTTCACAATTTAGTCTCCACTGGCGGAAAATGTTGCAAAGTTAGCCAAAAAACGCACAGACTAAACGGCTCCATACGGTTAAAACAACCGACGTTTGTTCGCCCCTCTGACTTTGGGTGCCTTCGAGACCTATTTTAGTTCATGTTTCTGGTTTTTGGCAGGGGGGGATTATTTAGGTTTCTTTGACATCGCTGCCAAAAGGTTGTGGAGTTGAAGATAAATGCCTGACGTGATCTGTAATAGGGTGTTGATGTGACGGATGTATTGTCCTTCTCGTGATGGTTTTACATTGAATACTGTTTTCAAAGAACACTAGATCATCCAGACAAACTCTTCTGGGAATAAAAGCAACCCTAACCCTTAATCACCCTCTGACTAATCCCTATTTGTGAATTGCATGAACTGATTTTTGATCCTCTCCACACAGGCCTTAAATCTCTCTTTCCGACTGCGCTGAACAAAAGCAGTTGACACAGCCTTAAAGCAAGTGACTCACGGTAACATCAGCTTTTTAATATCCTGCTTCAGCATGTTGAATTGTAATAGACTTTGTACGTTTTTTTTTATTTTATTTTATTTATCTTTCGCTGCCGTTTCTGGCCTGAAATGTTATGTTTGGCGCTCAGAAAGTATGATCAGGTGCACAAAACATCTGCTGAAGTCACTGCGATGATGATGATGTAAGCTGTACTCCTATGTACTCCTGTTTCTGCGTCTTCACTTTCAACCGCCCCTGTTTTATCTACTTGTTAGATTTTTGTTGCAGCTTTAAACGTTTTTACAGTTTCAGGGTTGAGATTAAAACAAGGCTCAGTAGGTCTAACGCAAAAGAGGTTGGCTTATGGTAAAGAAGCTTTATGGGCCTTCCAGGTAATTTTATAGCTGTCTGCTTCCTACTGTAATTACTTGGCTAAAAAACACTAAACGACATTTTGCAACATATGTGTTCAAGTTTAGGAAGTGGACTCCTATTCTGCCTTTACTCGTGCTGAGGAATGCTGAGGTTCTGTTTAAATCCTCGTATCGCTGCATCTGACCTTTTGGGGCGTACGGCGCTTGTGAGCAAGATCGAGGTTGAAGGTCGTTTAAGGAGAACTCCAGGTGGAGGGGGAGGTTTTAGTGTTTCCCCCGTCTGTCTGCCAGAGACATGTGGGTCAGGTCTTATTGGGAGGCTGATCTACAGCTGCCTGGGGCTTCTGGAAGCCGAGCATTTTCTCCCACCCAAACATCATAACTCTCCGCTCTGTGAAATCACTGCTTTGACTCCCTCTCGGCACCGCGGGCTTTCATGTCTCTCCCAAGAAACAAAAACTGCTGACCTGTTAATTTACGACTCTATGATAAGACGGAGAGCGTAAATGAGGTTTAGACCACACTGATGGAAAATTAATTAAAACTATAGAAAGGGAGATGTTATCTAAGTCTATAGATTTAGATATTTCATTTAGTTTGGCTGTCTGCACGTATGTAAAAGTTAAATATATATATCACACATAAATGTCTTGGGGGTCAAGAGTGAGAGAGATCACAGTGTCAATCTTCCATGGGCGACGGAGGTGGCGCCCAACTGCTGGTGTTTAACTGTGTTAGGTTACTGTTGAGGTCCTTCATGGTCTGTCCAAACATGCACATTCATTTGCATTTAAGTCACACTCACATTACATTTTCAACACATTGCCCAGGTCACTGATTGTCTGCAACCCTGTATGGAAATAATACTTTGTTATTTGGAAGCAGGGTCTTTTCTTACTGCAGCGCACAATGAATTAAATTTATCACTTGTGGCAAAGAAACTGAAACTGGAGAATGGAAAAACATGACTTGATTTCAAAAGTAAATGGTTATGGCCAACCTCCGACTGACGTGTTCAAGCACTGATATCATCTGAGGTATGATGCGGTGTCATAAGTCGATCTGTGCAACTGTCACGCCATCACTGAGATGCATTACATGCAAGTCCTTCAGCCTGGACGGGGTATAAGTTGTAAGTCTCTAACTACTACTATTGTCTATGACCTACAGGAGCTTTTCACTCAGGCAAAAAAAGAAATAAAGCACAGATATTCTTTCCCCCCGTCTGTTTATGTCATTGGTCAGGCCGAGAACAAGGCCAGGGTCGGATTTTAAAAAGACTTTTGTCAAAATGGTAACTACAATAAACACGCTCAAGGTTACGGGGCAGTTGTGGCTAAAATAAACATGAACTTTCGTTTTTCAAACTGTAAATTGTCACCGTCGCAAAAACAATAAATATGTGGTTGAGGTCATGGAACGGTAAAGGTGGGCTAACTGGAAATGAACGGTGGTCTACCTCCATAAATGTTTCGTCGACCCATCTGTCCACGCTGACCTCATCGACTCTGTGGTCATAACCGTGGCCCATGGGGGTAGATTTTTTTTTTTTTTGGTGGGACGACATCTCAGTTTCATTCCAAGAGGCTCTGGCTTCGTGGCTTCAGCAAGACAAAAGACACACACTCTGTTAGACGTTAGGTCTACTGGGTTGCGGAATAAATATCGACACCAAGAGATAAAAACATTAGATCTTGAAGTTTGTTCAGCTTCATGTAAGTGAATAAACTGATGGTGGAAACGCTTATAGAGACGTCGACTTATAAAAAGAACATGAATGGACTAAACATTTGCAGACTGAGGCGACGTTTGAACGAAACGGTAGAAGAAAAACTATCTTTAAAACATCTTCCTCCGAGTAATAGCATCCAGAGAACTCGGCAGTCAGAGAATCTCAGTAGCCTAATCTGGCCTGGCCTGGTTCTCAAGGGTTGTAATGTTCAAGATCCTCCTTTTCCTCGCATAAGTGGCACTGAGAGGAAAAGAAGGACAGACTATGCACACAATTCCCCCAAGAGCAGCAAGAAGGAAAGAATACACACATTTCTAAGTGAAACTGAAAAGCAGTATCTGTGTGGGAGAAGTTAGTCTTGTTTGCAGACAGGTTGGCAGCATGGATACATGATGAGGCCGCACCATTGGACTGGATAAGTCTTATTAAAGTATAGCACTTGCTAAGTTAAGGGAAGCTGTATTTGAATTAAATTTGGGAGTAAAATTCACAGTTAAGATATAAATTACTCTCATATGGAGCACAGAGATTTGGTGAACATATGGTACCGTCTTGTGTTGATCGTCTCCAGAGATCTCATGAGATTACAATGAGCTGAAGTCAGGGCTTTTTGGGTCGCTATACTCCTGCCTCTGCGTCTTCCCAGTTTGACACGTCATTTTTTTTTTTTTGACTCATCTGTTTTTGGTTTGCAGTTTGCAAAGAAAATGAATCGGTTCTAAGCAAAGTTCAATCAGTGAGGCACCCAATGCTGCATTGATGTCGTTTTTACAGAGTGTAACAACGAGTTAAAAGGAGTGACAATGATCCTGCTGATAGTGCAACTGATTGCCATCCAAACATCAGGATGCAGCTCCAATTTAAAAAAACACACCAACACATTTGTACACTCTCACACAAGCGCAGAAACTTGGATAGGCAACGTCCCCTGTGCCTCAGAGATGATAGCAACCCTCAGATTCCCATCACTGTCTTTTCGCACTCTGTCATCTGAACCCAGTGACACTCCACTAGTATTCCCTTCTCTCTCTTACCGTTGCCAAAAACAAATCTTTGCAGGTTTGTGATAGAAAGGGGACTGGCTCAGACATGAAACTTAACCTGCAGGTGCCTGTGCTTGTGTGCAGGTTAATGGCGGCGAGCCCATCCCCCTTTGCAAAATGCTGGACACGTTTGGCTGGCTAGCGTGACAACTGCAGCTTATTTTGCGCAGGGAGCAGAACCGTTACGGATCAATAAAAGGTTTATAGCAGCGGTGCCATCTCGATAGAGGGAAACAAATATTCATGGGCACAGAAAAAAATCAGCACATAACCAGAAAACAAATATTTCAAGAGAGCAATAAAATAAAAGCACGTCCTACAAACAAAGTTAGTTTGCACTGCTGGCACTCACTACATCAAACAGTGAAGTAATGAGAAAGATCTGTTTGCACAGTAAATAAACCTTGAAGCACTCATATACACTTCACCGCTGCTGCTGCTGCATGACCTCACTGGCCAAAAATGACACGACTGCCGGCAACAAGACCAGCTCGACACGGATGGAGTGACTTCTAGCATGTTGGCTCGCGAAACTTATAAATGCTCGGTCGTTTTTTTTTTTTTTTTTTTTTGAGTAAAAAAAAGCAAAGCTGATGTCAAAGCTCAAACATTTTTGCATTTTAAAAGATTAAAATGTTGAGGAAATGTTTGCCCTATTGGGACCGAAGAGCAGTAGTAGACTGAAAGCAGTAGGAAGAGGTTTGCAGAGGTTATTATGTGCAGTCTGTCACTTCCCCCGTCATTACAACAGAACCAACTTTACATTGCAACACAGCTGCTTGGAGACACGAGAAATCTGAATGAAAGCGCAGCTCGGAAAAATGACTTGGAGAAATGTTTCCACGGTGACATCATGTACTGTATATCAACAAACGTTTTAAATAGAACAGCTTGCTGGAAGCCCAATACATTATTAACTGGCGTGACACATAAAAAAGAAGCTAGCAGTGATGCATGGGTGGACTATAAATCAACCACCTACTCAAATAAATACCTTGCACAGATTACTATTTTTTATAGTGTGATATTATGACAGCGTTACTATCATTAACATTGTTTGTAAATGAAAATGGCAACAGGTATTTCCGCATTGTTTATTCCTTCAGACTAAAATAGTTTTTACCCACTTTTATTTTTGTGGCCCAGTCCACCTGACCCATTACAACTGCAGTCTGTGCTTTACTAAAATGTAGTTGGAATAATTCTGCTGACACAGGTTGTGAGTCCAACAGGTAGACACAAAAGGCCCGTGTGTTTGTTCTCCAACTCTAATGAATAAGACTCAAATATCCTGTCATTTATATTATCTACTGCATGGAAATGATTATTTCTAATTTAGACATTATAAATGATTGCAGTTTAAAGAGGCAGCACTTCAGGATCAGGATTATTAATCAGAGACGTGAGATTATTTTACAGTTTAGGTTTTATAATTTCACTAGCCATAACTGTCATGGTCCATTTTTATTTACTCATTGGTACAATCTGAAAGGATAAGGACAACTGTAAAAAAACAAAAAAACAATATATAACTGCAGTATAACTGGCAGTAAATGCATGTACTCATTGATATATGTTGCTCATGTAACATCTTTTTAAAAAGGACGATGCAATATTTAAAGACAGGATGTGAAGGCATGATATGTTAGAAACTGAACCTGCAATAGGATCTCCCAGTGTGTGTTCCTAAAGTATATGTCATGTATATGAATGTTTGACAAAAATAAAAGAGAATAAAAGTGGTTATCGAAGGAGAAATATGGAGCTCAACTCTGCACATTGTGTGTTAATATCAGTTTGTTCTCTGTGTGAACCTACGCAGACCTGACTTGAAAAGTTATTATGAAGACTTCTGTTTTTTTCTCTTTTTTTTTTCACTGGAAAATTATAAGCATAACAACATGATGCATGGGCCATCCAAAGCAATGAGAGGGCTCCTCTGTCAGCTGTCGCGCCGAAACTTTAAACGCATGCCAAACACAGGGCCTGGCAAATGTTAGCGATCTCAAACAGGCATGAACACACCGAAGCAGTGTGACTGACCGACCATAAAAGTGTCATTTATTCCTAAACTCTTGGTACAGTCGTCATATGATCCATCGTGAGCTAATAGCCAGCTATGTAGTCTGAGCTAACGAGCAGGTCTGGAAATGCGTCTATTCATCGCTAGCCTATGTTAAACCTTTGGGGTACTAGTAAGTGAACTGTGTTACAGAGTCAGGTTCCCTTTCTTTTCACGCTAAACTAAGGCTAACGGACTGATGTGAGAATCTATCAATTGTCTGGTGAAACTGAACAGAAGTGAGGAAACTTCTCCTACGATGCTAAAGCTTTTTCATTTATATTGGTTAAATCAGTGGATGGCTTGAAACATTTGTTTTGTTTGACAAATCTATTTTATTATCTCCAGGATGTTCTATTATCAGTAGAAAGTAACGATAATGAAGCTAGGTACAGTCAGATTCTGGACCATTAACATTTAACTACCCCATAAACGCAAGAATAAACTGTAAATGTCTACACGGCTAGAGCCCAAATGACTGTCTCCTTTTCTTTGTAATCACAGTGGAATCTCCCTCATTAATCAGCATTTAATACCCCTCCTTAGTTAAAGATGTTTGGATTAATATTTTGTTTTTACTTATAGTCTACTAAGCTGTCTGAATTTACTATTCATTTAAAAATAATTTGCCAGCAACCTCATCAGAGCCGCTGGTTTGGTGCACATTACACTTCACCCGGAAACTTTGTCTTTCACTAAATCACCCGAGCCTTGTAGCGCTCAAGTAGTGAGTCATTTAAAAATCACTTGCCACACTCTTCCCACAAAGACAGATTTTGCATGGATGTTCTTTCTAAGTGGGTGCAAGGTTTGGAGAAATCTCTGAAAGCTGAGAATACAGAATCGGAGCAGCGGGCCTCATGGCTTGGCTTGTTCTCCTGATGCGGACTTATGTTTCCACATTTTTGCTTCAAAATTCAGACTGGTTGAGCAATAATGCTGAGCACCTGACGTCTGGTCTGGGCCAGTCTGTTCTGGCCCGGTTGCCTCGCGGAACCACCCACAACTGCATCCAATGGGAGTCATCTTTAAACTCACAACAGGCTGCAGACACATTGCCATAGACGGGAACAGGCAGGAAAAGACATAAGGAAGGTTGTAGTGACTGTGAGACGGATTCTCAAGAAAGTAAGGAAATATTCTAGAAGGTCAAAGAAACGAATCCTGGGATGTTAGCGAGACAGAGTGTGGGTCATTTCCAGTTCGAGATGTTATTCAAGAGAGTGTAGTGGTTCTCAAGATGACCGCAAGTTTTGCAAAATGCGTTTCAGTTATTGTTACTTCATTTGGAGGTTTGGGTGTCAAAAAAAATAAATGTTCAACACACTCTACTGTGTGAAGTGTTTAACACTAGAAGGTTTTTTTTTTAGGTTTTTTTTTACATTCGCCTGCTGACAGGGGATAACGGATCTGCTTTCAATTTAAATCAGAACCAGAACCCAAAACATAATTTGCTGATATCATAACTCCACTGGAAACCGAATGGTTCAAACGCAAATGACGCAAGTGCCACGTTAAAGCCCTTGGGGCATCTTTAATTCAGTTTTCAGCAACCGATTGGGTCAAATTACAGTAAATACAAATCATTTATTATACATTTACTGTCATTTTGTGCATTTTGTGCATTTAACCTAACCCACCCACCCGCCACCTCCTTGAATGCAACAGTGGGTGACGCCAATGCAGACGGCTATTGGCCCGCGACTGCACCCACCTTTATATAGTTGTCATAAAACGGCAAAACGTGTTTATTTGTGCTGTAAATTGTAGACATTTTACCACGGGGAGGAACTGAATTTTTCTGGCACTTTGGCGTTGACTTCATTTTTTTGGCCCTGGACGTTGCCACTTGGACTCAGCCCCAGACATCACGTGGTGTGTTTCTAGTCTGTTGTGGAAACATTATTTGTCGATTTGTCAGTCAACCCACTGTATCACCACTTATTACAGATCACAACATACAAAACTGTTATTAATACTGATCAGGTGTTGGGTGGACTTTTTATTGACATTCTCTCCATACTAGCGTGAGTTAATGCAAATAATATTTCTGCCAAGTTTGTGAGTCACGTGTTTCTGAGTACATTGCCATATTACACAAGCATGCATGTGTTTTTATCTGCCTGCCCTGACTGGTGAAAAACATATATATATATAATGCTGTTGGAGGAAGGTCTTGTTGACAGCGTCGTAAACAGGATCCGATTCTCTCGGGTTTATTTGAGCAGCGAAACAGTTAAATTCACACTTACTGGTCGTTAGAAAGCCCTGTACCAACAGTTGGAAAATATGAATGATTTACAAAATAATAAAAACACGCAGGCCATCCGTTATGTGGCTGCAACCGTTGTTTTGATTCAGGCCGAATCTCAGCCTCGCGCCTTCCACAGGAAAAATAAGCCTGCGCGTCCTGTCAGAGCTTTGTCTAAGCACGGTCCTGGAAACATCAGTGTGCCTGTCATCGCAGCAGAGGTGAGATGTGAGGTGCGTTGGCCGTCGGCCAGCTGGCACCTCACCGCGGTTTGACTGGCAGTTATAAGGTGCAGCGATGAAAGAGGTGAGGTAGCGGCGTTAAACATCTTAGGCCGGCATGTACGTTGAGCTTCTGTATCCATAAGGTTACGCAAAGGCTACAGATAACATTAAATTTGAATTATTCTTGTGTTTATGGGGTCATTATTGGATTTTAGTCATTTATGACAGTAGAAAAGTGGCATCACTGTCATAATGTGCAATCAATCAAGTCTCTAGACGGTGACTACTGAAAGAGAAATGCTTTTTTAAAGTTATCCTATACATTATAGCGCACGAGATAAAGGAGACGGCTCTGAGACGCGTGCTCACGTTGCTGTATGTGTCATCAGGAGATGGTGCTGAGAGTAGGTTGGGTCCGCTCCCGAAGCCAAGAGCCATGTTTGGATGTTCAGAGCGCATTTCCAACCAACTGTCTGAAGAAACCTTAAGAGTCCTCAATCTTTTAACACATGCCCAACACCGAGGACGAGGATTAATTGCGAATTCCTTGCCTTAAACCCTCTCAACACTGTCAAGTAGATGGGATGCTGGAAAAACTGAAACAGGGATATGATAGAAAAGACAGAGCGTGGGCTTTGTGCATTGTTGTGTGTGCATCTGTGCAATGACATCACTGGAAATGCCTGCTCGAATGTTAATGCCTGATTATTCAGTCTGTAGTCTGAGTGTAGACGGACAAAAAACATCTCAAAGACAGCCGATCGGGGGATTTTTTTAATTTATTTTTTTGCAGTCATTTGGCTTCAAAATCAGACACTGACCACATGAACCGGGCTTGGTGATTTGATAGATGACCAGAAACCTCAAAAGGTTCATGCGCGGATGGAGATCAGCGCTTTCTCGAACAAAGGATCCGTCTCGTCTACTGTCTGGCTCCCACTCCCAAGACATTAGGAGAATATATTGGTCTATTAGAAGGCAAATGATGAATAATGACGAGCTGACAGGAAAGAGCCTGAGCCCAACACCGCCTAGAGATACTGTCAAAGCTTTCTGAGGCGTTGTGTGAATGTATGTGTGCGTCCGTGCTCGAGATAAAAGATTCCCACTTGAAGACTAGTGATTTATCTTAAGGCAAAAGATATTTATTAGCACTAACAACTGATTAGCACTGCGAGAAAAAGATCTGCTCCATTAGTCATCTTGCCGCAAGTGTTTTCAAGATGAGTAAGAGCTGCTGGATTTACTTTGGATAAGATAACGGTGGCGCTTCATCATCTGGTCTCTGTCGAGAGCGAGTTTAATTTGTCAATCAGTGCCCCGGGAGGGCAGCTCCCCTCTGAAAACGCGGATTCAACACACTCGTTTGTCTGCAGAGGGAGTTGGCATACGCTGTAAACCTCTGCGCCTGCATATACTGTACGCTGCCGCACATGTGTTTGAACATGCTGCGGTTCACTTATGTAAGCAGCTGCTGTTATCTTTCCTGAGCTGTGCGTTGGGCTTCTAAAAACAAACCCTGCACCAAAAAAGTTCGCTTACTTTGAATGAACGGTCCTAGACATGATCAGGCCTAATTCTGTTTTTTCATTTCTATTCCTCTGGCTTACAGCAGCAAGTGTTTGTCTTACTGTATTTATACCTAATTTGTACTGAATGCTTACAAAACCATTCTGTCTAACAGTTTCCAAGCAATTAAGCGTAGTATCAAATCCTTGTTTGAGTTGAGCAAACCCAAGCACACTGTACAGATATAAACACATAAAGGAAGATTAAAAGGGCCCCGGTGTCTGGTTTTTCAGTAATTGCGTAGTGTGGGAGTTGTGCGAAAAATAATCTGAGAACGAATGCATGCATATGATATCTTTTAAAAAAAATCCCATGTGACGTATGGATTCTGTGATTGCTGTGAAGGCAGGGGTTGTCGGGGGAGTTTAGACTCCACTTGAATGGAAGACAGACTCTTGGCTCTAGCTCGGCGCTGGAACTTTAAAAAGGTGCTTGACACGAGTCCAGATTATGATACAGCGCAGACACGACTGGGGGTGGGAGGAACTGGTCCGAGACCGGGGGCCTGGGGAGGTAATTAGAGTTTAAAGCGATCCTGAGTGGGATTTTAAGGTGGGCGCGCACGGAAGACTGGCAGCGTAGTTTATGCTTCTCAGACTGGCGCTCTGTTACAGTACTCAGCGGTCCATCTGTATGGCTTCTGGAGTCTGTCTCTATATACAATCAGGAGAACGCACTGAAGATGCAAATGCACACATAACATTTACATCATCCTGTACATTATTATAGTTTATACATTGCTTTTTTTTTTTTTTTTTGCACCGAATTTTGTCAAATTAAGTATAGTTAAGGCAACTACTCATCTGGGAAGGATGCTCATATGTTTGGTGCAGTCTACCTGGCTTTTAATTACACTAACTAAATCATTTATGCAGTAATATTTTAATACTCCCATACCAAAAGATATGTGTGTGTGCTGCCTGGTGTGTGGTGGTGGTAGTTTCAGTGTGTGTGTGTGTGTGTGTGTGTGTGTGTGAGTGTGTGGCGGTGTCATGAGCTGATTTCTCCACTGCTTACGCCACGCTTCGGCCTCTCTGTTTATGGATATTTACAATAGCCTCGTCAGTGTAAACATCAAGTTACAGAGATCTTTTAACAAGGTGTGACTGAGCTATTCTGCGTTCTGCACGAGGTCCTCATGCCTAAACATGGGCCTGGTTCATGCGAAACATTTCTGACTATAACTGTACGTGTTGTGCACTCGGACTTCAGGCTGAACACACGTTGTCTATGAAGGTGTGATCTTGTTTTTTAGCCTGAGACACGTTCCATAAGTGTCTTTTGCTTCTGCTTTTACAGTCATAAGCAGAGGAATCTGACCCCTGGTATTACTCTGATAGAGTGCATGACTTCTCACCTACTCTGATTCAAACTTTGAACAGACTAAAGTCTGCCATGTGGTCAGAGACACATCAAGAGAGTTTATGTTGGAGATTTAAAGAACAAAAACAACATTTCAAAGCCCGTGAACAAAATGTTCACAGATTAATAGCATGTGAATTGTTTATATGCCATATAAATTATGTTGTATGCAGAGCAGTCAGAAGAGGTACTGTATAACATCCTACACAGCTGGCTGTTTAGCATAATGCAAATGTATCGCTTGATCAGGGCAGACAGCTAGAGAGCTGCAGGGTTTCAAGTTTGGCTTTTAGTGTTTTCTAAAAGGATGCACCTAAGTGATTAAATTGTTTCAGGAAAGTGGAATTTCCCAAAAGCGTGCAAAAGAGAAAAAGTTCCCATGAGCGATGACGGACAGCAGACATGCCCTTTCCTCTTCCTGTTCATGCTCTTTGTTAGCCAGCATGTGTTGGCCACAGAGTTCACTGTTGCCTGTGGAGATGAAATAACAACCTACACAGGCCGTTTTCTCTGGATGGGATTTTTGTTAGCCTGCAATAAGCAGACTGTTCCTAATTGAATATTTCCCAAATGGAAATATTACTTTAGTAGCACTGTGGCTGAAAAGAGGATGACAACATCCATCAGAGGGCACGGCAGTAAGATTATTTAACAGCTTAGCATGAGATCATTTCTGCAGGTATTTATGTTTTCAAGTGGGTGAAACCTACCAGTTCTAACATCTATTTTAGTATTACAACGACAACAAATAAAGTTATAATATGACTTAAAGAATGACATTAGAATGGTGTAAGGGTGTATTTATCTGCAGAGACCTCACCTTCTGCCTGTGTTTTCTTAATTTCTTCTTACTTCGCTTCTCTGTCACTGTCACAGCTGTATGAAGGACTGCATGTCTGTGCAGTGGAGATGCCACGGCAGACAAGATGAAGTGTGCCCTTCAGCTACACTCACTCAAAATCCAGTATTGCGGCAACTTCCTGCAGAGTTGCACAGATGTGCAGGTACGTTTCTTTGTGCTGTAGAATGTAGCCACCAGGAAACAATCAACAACCTTTTTGGTTTCTCTGCTGTGCTTTTGCTAACGTCACTCCCTCTCTTTATTCACTTTCAAGCTTGACTGACCCCTGCTGATCTCTGTCTCCTGGTGTTTGTGAGTCCAGTTCCAATTTGCCCAAAACTTTGGTTTATGATCGAATACCTGCCACAACTTCCCAGAGTAGCGTTAACTGTTAGAATAGACTTCCCATAGCTTAGCATACTAGTGTTTAGGCTACTACAGCCGCATAGATTAAAGGGTGAACAGATTGAAATGATTAAAGGTCGGTTCACAAAGAAAGCATTTTTATAAGCATCTCTGAAGTCTGTCACTCACCAGTCTCCAAGAAAATACAGAATTCAATTCTTTCTGACAGCTGGGATTTTTTAGTCCATACATTTATTTTTCTCCAGCATGCTGGGTGAAGTGCAGTTTCCACAGACAGCTCTTTAAATGACACAAAACTCCTGCTGTTTATGTGTTTTGACCTTTTTAGTGATGACCATAATAAGTGATCAGGTTCTTCATATGTATCCATACATAACAACATGGAGGATTTCTGTCCACTGAGCATTTATTAAAACCATCTTTACACAGTAAATGTCTAATGCAGTCGTCCCGATCTGAGTCTGTGTATAATTCTTGGTTACGTTGCTTCAGTAGCACAAGTAACACGTCTAATCAGTCACTGTACTGTACGTTCAGCAGGTCAGCTTAACTTAAATAAGCCCATGTCATATTATTATCTCCTCACTGACATGTTTTAATTACTATTTAGTATGTATTTGTCACTAAAATGTGAGCAGATTTAAGGGATAAAATGCTGTTAATCTGCAACGTGAGCTCCACCTATTAATCCATCATTTTCTATCCATTTATCAGGGCTAAGTTTTGCTCGCAGGAGGTTGAACAATAGCAATGTGTCCCCCTTCTTAGCACTGTCCTACCTCAGGAGTCCTGCGGTATGTCACGACCAGATGGGATATGTAGTCCCTCTAGTCAAATGCTGCTCAGCTAGATATCTAGATATGAGACACTGTGGTAATTCATATGAACACTTCTCTTCCGCTGCTTCTTAACACTTTGAAGTCAAGGAACAATCTCAAAGTTCCCCAGTTTGTTATTTTTGGCGACCTATAAGCCAATAAACGGCGGGTGTATTTGAACGTCAAACATCCAAACCAAATACTATGAAAGCAAAAATGTTTCTAAAAATCATCAGGGGGCCACAAGCTCGATAATCATTTTGTAATTGTAATTGTCATTTAGCCACAAATATACACTATATTACCAAAAGTATTCGCTCACCTGCCTTTACTCATTCTATGAACTGAAGTGCCATCCCATTCCTAACTCATAGAATTCAATATGATGTCGGTCCACCTTTTGCAGCTATTACAGCTTCAACTCTTCTGGGAAGACTGTCCACAAGGTTGAGGAGAGTGTTTATAGGAATTTTTGACCATTCTTCCAAAAGCGCATTGGTGAGGTCACACACTGATGTTGGTCGAGAAGGCCTGGCTCTCAGTCTCCGCTCTAATTCATCCCAAAGGTGTTCTATCGGGTTCAGGTCAGGACTCTGTGCAGGCCAGTCAAGTTCATCCACACCAGACTCTGTCATCCACGTCTTTATGGACCTTGCTTTGTGCACTGGTGCACAGTCATGTTGGAAGAGGAAGGGGCTCGCTCCAAACTGTTCCCACAAGGTTGGGAGCATGGAATTGTCCAAAATGTTTTGGTATCCTGAAGCATTCAATGTTCCTTTCACTGGAACTAAGGGGCCAAGCCCAGCTCCTGAAAAACAACCCCATACCATAATTCCTCCTCCACCAAATTTCACAGTTGGCACAATGCAATCTGAAATGTACCGTTCTCCTGGCAACCTCCAAACCCAGACTCGTCCATCAGATTGCCAGATGGAAAAGCGTGATTCATCACTCCAGAGAACGCGTCTCCACTGCTCTAGAGGCCAGTGGCGGCGTGCTTTACACCATTGCATCCGACGCCTTGCATTGCACTTGGTGATGTGTGGCTTGGCTGCAGCTGCTCGGCCATGGAAACCCATTCCATGAAGCTCTCTGCGTACTGTACTTGGGCTAATCTGAAGGTCACATGAAGTTTGTAGCTCTGTAGCAATTGACTGTGCAGAAAGTCGGCGACCTCTTTGCACTATGCGCTTCAGCATCCGCTGACCCCTCTCCGTCACTTTACGTGGCCTACCACTTCGTGGCTGAGTTGCTGTTGTTCCCAAACGCTTCCATTTTGTTATAATAGAGCTGACAGTTGACTGTGGAATATTTAGGAGCGAGGAAATTTCACGACTGGATTTGTTGCACAAGTGGCATCCTATGACAGTTCCACGCTGGAATTCACTGAGCTCCTGAGAGCGGCCCATTCTTTCACAAATGTCTTGTTTCACAGTCTGCATGCCTGAGTGCTTGAATTTATACACCTGGGGCCAGGCCAAGTGATTAGAACACCTGATTCTGATCATTTGAATGGGTGAGCGAATACTTTTGGTAATATAGTGTACATATCGAAATGAAAACATTTTGCAAGGCCTCTCAGAACCACTGCTCAGTTCACTGCACTAGAAAAACACCACTTCAAAGAACGGTGCTTATACCATTACAAGAATCAGATATCAGACGCAGCAATACACCATAAGACCACTAATTTATCATCTTAAAGTTTACAGCAGTTCCAATCCAGTTTTCCTGGATGTGCATTTGAATGCTCGGTCCAGAGAGCTGTCAGTACCACGGTGACCAGGATTTAAGACAGATTTAGCTGAATTCTGTTCAGGAATGAAGATGAAATTGAATGAAATCATAAACCACGAGGTGTTTCTGAGTGTTTCCAGATTACTCAACTAACTTCACAGAGCAGAAAGTAAAGCAAAGAATATTTTGTTAAAAGTCGCTAAACTCTACGTGTTTATATTTCAGACTCATGTAGAACAATGCTGCTTCTGAGACAGTGAGAGAGTGAGCCAAAAGCTATTAGGACATGTCTTTGTATGAGTTCCTTCTAAAATGTATAGACAGTAATTGATACAAACGGCTCCTCGGCTGGAAACAGTTCAATAGGTCACACTGTTTACAGCTGTTGAAGTGGGTTACTTTATAATGGATTGCCCCAGAGGTCGAAGACTGGTTAAAAGAAGTTGGATTTCTTAGGTAATGCAAATAAAAGGTGGCTTTTTTTTTGCATTAGCTGCAAAGGCGAATCGCTCATGCAATTTCCTCTGCTCTCTCTTTAATGGATTCATATTTCCTAATCAAGTGATCGGATTGAGAGATCAGACAAAAACAATTATAAATGAAGGGCCGTGAGAAGGTTACAAGGAAGAAAGATCCTAATTAATGTTTTGCAAGTTCATGAAAACCTTGGCCAACACTGAAGAGCAGATTAAAGAGGTTTCTTTTAAGAGTACAAGATGTCACATTTAATTTGAGTTGGGACAAAGGAGTTGGGGTATTTAAAACCACAACTTAAAGCGATAAAACATTTAAGAAATTGTGTGTATTGGCCATCACACCTGATGACTAAACGAAGCTACTCTACGTTATTATGACGTTGGCGTGAGACATCAGGAAGACGATGGATGTTGGCGCAATGCCATCTGTTGTCAGCATCATATCTAAAATTATGTGTGGCATTAAATGTTATCCAGATTTTGAACTGACCTCCCAGTTCAAATATTTATTAATGTTAAAAGACTGTGGCCAGCTGGGCAGTTTATCCTGGCCGTGAGCTGGGAAGACCCCGTGTTATTCCTTCAGTAAACAGCCTCTTAAACTGTGTGACAAGCCATCCTGCAAGTTGTGATTAAAACGGGCACCTCAAGGAAAACAATGCCAAGTCAAAAGAAGTGGGCCAGGATGGAGCCTGTAATCAGATTTTGTTTCATATCCGTTCTTTAATTTACTTTGTGTCTAGGAAGTCACAGAGATGAAAGGTCAGTGTGCTTGTGTGTACTATAGAAGGGCACATATGACTAACAAAGCCCCCTGGATGAGTAAACCAACCAAGGTCGGTCTCTACTCTACAGAGTACAAAGACTTGACGTTTGTTTTCCCCCCGTTTCCTAAATTATCCATTTGAAAAGCAGCTGGTTGCGCAGGACGTTTCTTACACCAGCAGGTTGACACATGAGAAACTTCATCAGGATGTATCTTTCAGTAGTGTTTGTTTTAAGGCCTTCATCTGTCAGCTTCAGGATCACGCTGAGATCATCGTCATCTCCAACCCAAGGAGCATCACCATAATGGGGGGCAGGGGGAGTCATACAGCAAGTGTGTACCTGCTCTCTCTCTCTCTCTCTGTCTAAAAATGGAAGAAAAGAAAACAGGAATGTGTTCTTTTTGACAAGGACTGAGGTTTTACTTGTCTGGCCAGATTGATGTCTCCCTACTGAGGATTTTAAAGACCTACTCAGTCAACTTCCTATGACGGGTGTTACTCATTCACAAACATGGCTGGCTTTCCAGTTATGGCTAATTAACTTTGAAAAAAGACAAGTGATTTGGTTGGTTCCAATCCAAAGACGCTGGACCATCACGAGGACTCCATTTCAAAAACATCAAACCCATATTCACCCGTACCGTTACCTATCAGGTATAATATAACCATAAAGGGATTTCTTAAATTTTTTAGGCTCACTGTTGAAAATGTTAACCTCAGGACCTCACAGCAAGATATATTGTTGCTAAAACAATTGTTTTGGAGAGTCTTCAATGCTTTTCATTTGGGGTTTGCATACATTTACTGCCATTATGAACAATTAGTAAAAATCACAGCTTGAAGGTGCACATCTGTTGCTTCCTCTTCTTCAAGAAAGCTTCTGTTGTTCTCAAATGGGGATTCAGGAACAGCTGCTCTCCATTCATTGAGGTGTGTCCTCTTCATGTATGTAGTTACAGTTGCTTCTTACACCGATCAGGCAAAACATCCAGCAGACCACAGCGTAGAAGGTTACCGATGCAACCACAGTGTCATGAAAGGTCCTGAGAGGTGTCCTACACGCTCCAAAGAACCTCAGTCTCCTCAGCAGGTGGAGGCGACTTTGTCCCTTCTTGTACAGGACATTGGTGTCGTCTGACCAATCCAGTTTATTGTTCAGGTGAACACCCAGTTATTTATGGCCATCCACGATGTCAAAATCCAATCCCTGGATGTTCACCGGTGCTGTGTGTGCTGCCTTCCTTTGGAAGTTAATCACCTTAGGTCTCCTTTGTGCCACCAGAACAGTTGTGACTCATCAGAGAATGAACATGGGCCTTTCCGAGGGTGTCCTGTGGTGTCTGGAAACAGAACGTTGCCCATCCCCCAGATACTTGATCAGTTTAAGATCTAGTGAATCTGGAGGCCAGATCAACACCGTGTATGTTTTTTTTTTTTACTTGTCCCTAAACCGTTTTTGTGTGTGTGCCTGTGTCAGGTTGAATCCTGCTGGGGTTGGCTGCTGCCATCAAGGAGTGTCATTGCTATGGCCTGGGGGGCCCTGGTCTGGTGTAGGTGGGTACTACATGTCTAAGTAACATCCACATGAATGCCAGGTCCAAAAGTTTCCCAGCAGAACACTGAATTGTTACAAGATGGTTAATGTTATTTACTTCTCAGTGGTTTTAATTTCATGATTTCATGATTTTCTGATTGGTGTATCTGTTCTATGTTAAAAACATATCTCAAGTATCTTATGCAGCTTTCCCCCTCTACCCCTCTAGGACTGTTATGTATCACATTTGTCTAATGAAACATTAAAAATTAAGCCTTACCCCAGCTATTATGTACTTTAATTTGATTTTCATAGTTATTGGTCAGGGGTACGTAATATAAACGTACATTAATATTCGCCAAAAAATTCATTTTCCTCTGAAATCTCTGGACAAAAATCTGTGACATCAGTTCAATATTTTATTCAATGCAACTTATACAGCTTGATTCAGAATGTTCATTTTAAAATGCCGCTCCAAGACATAAAGCAGAATAAAGTCTCTCTAGAGTGAATGACTGAAGGTGACAGAGCAACCGAACGAATCGCAGGTCTGCTTTTAAACTCTGAGTGCTCGCATGGTTTCAAGATTTTCACATTTATCATACACAGGGCTGCAGAGACCCCTCAGTGATGCATGAGTCAGACATCCCTGGGTTTCCACATGGTCATTATCCTGTCCAGAATCCTGCTGAAAAATGAAAATCGCTTGTGCAGACTGCAACAAAAATAACTTTCAGATCCTGTCAGGGCAGCTTTTATTTATTCAGACTTAAGTTGCTACAGTCTATAAGAGAGCACACGCCGGTGAGCACGGCTGAGTAGGTTGGTGCTTTAAGGTTATTCTCATTGTTTACACTTCGTCGTTAATCATCTCAAATGTGTTATTTCATGTGAGTTATTTGACAGATGGTGTAGTCTATCAAACCCGCTAATACATTACCATCCCTGATATTGCCGGGGTGAGAATCAACATCCAAATTACAGGAAACACCTGGAAAAATAAGGGACACGAACTATAAAAGGCTGACGAGGAGCAGTTTCCTGTAACGTCTGCTCAGTGCCTTAGGGGGTAAGTTAAACACCAGTGTACACAAAGTAATTCTGAGCTATCATTTGATTTGTAATTACAGTGGTGTCCGTGACATCTGTCCATTTAGCCTTGAACATCATGTTCAGAAGCGTCTCTGGACACAATCATATTTACATTATTCCTGTTGCTAAATTCAATTAATTTCCATTACACATCTTTACCCTTTCTAACTCCTGCTATAATGGAGATCTTGGAGCACTGCCTGACACAGCCAGTGCTACCTCCATCCACCAGGAAGGGATTTGTCATGGAAGGAATTCTCACCGGGTTTCATCCTCCTCCAGCTGACTTCTGAACACTTTTTATTCCTTACATGGGGTCGGCCTTTAGTTTCAGTGAGCTGTGGTCAATCTGATTTGCTATGGAGACTTGAAAAAGCCTCATGCAACTGGAATTGAAGAGCGATGGGGGATAAGCAGTTCCATATGTGCTGCAAGCCTCTTTCTGTTGGATCCATTTTAAACAAAGATTTAAGGGCGGCTTAGACCTAGTTGTTTGTGTTTGCTTTGTTTCCGATGGCGCTTTATGGATGCGGTGCAGAAGAGGAGATGTTTAGGCGCCACCTTATGTGGAGATGTGCTGTTCAAATTTGTCCCCCCCTTCCCAAGTCAAACCACCCCAGACTAAACCGTCGTTTGCCGCTTTGATTTTACCATGAAGAGTGTGATGGATTTTCAACCAGACTGTGAATGTTCCCTCCAAAACAATACCTTCCTGACATACAATTCTTAAAACTATTAGATGCTTCAGTAGCTATGCAGCGGGGTTTTCTTGGATTTCCGTAGAAACATGAACATGGCAGTTAATAGGACCCAGCATAAACCACTTTTTCTTTTTTTTCTCCTGTAAGGAGCTTGGATGGCTTGTTTTTCTCCAGCCTGTGTTTTGGTTTTGTCAAGCAAGAGCAGGATTCAAGAAGAAAACGAAACGGTATTACGAAATCTGATTCACAAGTTTAGCAGGCCGTCTTCATGATATACCAGCACATTATAGAGACGCCCATGATTGCCTGAATATGAGCATAATCTGTACTATTATTATGACTGTGTAGTTTGAAAGTGCTGCCTTGCTGTTTTCGCTTTTCTTCTTAAGCATAATGCTGACTTTCACTACGTTCTGGAGGTTTAGCATCTAAAAACCCAATCCCTGTAAAGACACATACATAAACAATCCCATAAACATTTCAAAGACATTAATCCTGGAGAGTGAGGTAACAAAGAACTCTCTGCATAGTCTTAGATGACACATTTCTTGCAAGTCATCCACAACATTACAGCATTATACTAAAATAGGTTTGTTCCTTTCTCTTTCTTGCTTTAAGTGTCAAACTAAATAATAAAGGTAAAAATAACGAACAAATGTAAACAACATGTTAAATGATCTAAACAGTACGTCATATTTTGGGGGGGGGGCAAAAGTGCTAATACTGAGCATAACGACTTCCGATTTTAGTTGATGGCGTCAATCTATGTTCTTGACCTGAATACATACTGTGGCATCTCACACAAGAGAAGCTATGGAGGCTTTTTTAAAGTAATTGATGCTTGAACACAGACAACTGTTGGTCGTAGCCCAACCCTAACCCTAACCGTAACCCACTTCTAGTAACTTTAGACAATGAAATTCACCAGCAAGTTGTTGATTTGCAGCCTCCTTTTGGTGAAGTAGTTTATTGACTGCTGTTGAGAGGATTTGGATCGTTCCTCTGTTAGCGTTAGTTTCAGATGAGTGTGCACTGAGTAGTGCTTTTGTTGTATTTCAGGACTAACTTACATATTCTGCATGTCACGGTAAAATAGACTTCATCTTTATTGAAGTATTTTCACACACTTGATGAACCGTTGCTAGTTTGCTGCAATGACCCACTGTGCTCTCAACTGTCTTCCATGTTGTTTTTTACACGTCACTAGTCAACTTCCTGCTTGAAGCGTCATGGCATTGCAGTAAAGTCGACTAGTCAATTAGTCGGTACAACCCTTGCTGATTTTTGTTCATTGCTCGCAGGTGAACTTGCAACCTTTGACCCAAAATTGGAGTCAGGAGACTCTAATTTTATTTCCCTCACATCGTGGTTTGAAACCGCTGCAGCACCTTTGCTTTAGGTAATTGCGTGACAAATGCGATGTTCGCACTGTTCGCTTGCTAGCTTTTACAAACTATTTAATTAAATGCAGTGTTTGCTAGCTTGCTTTTATTGAATTAGATGCAATGTTTGCTTGCTTGCCGTGATTAGCATATGACAGGACCTCTTTTGTTATCCACAGAACCTATTTACTGTTGATACTATTTACCTGCATTGCCCGTGTAAAAATCTGTAGAAAAGTGCATGAAACGCCATTAGCTTGAAGATTTATCTTTGAGACAAATTTGTGCTATTGTCAGATATTATTTTCACTGTGAATATGATACTAAAGGCATAGAGATTGATATTACACTGATTATAACCTTGAGTTTACCTCTTTGTACAGTACAGAGCAAGCATTGTTCTTGAGTGACAGCAAAAACACATTCATGAAACTATGCTGGAAACACTCATAATGCTACTACCAGATCTTTAAGAGCATATATTAAATGAGGAATGATGATGACCTGACAAGGAAGAAATAATCACTGTGTTTGTTACTTGTGGACATTCGTAGCTGCGACATAGCGTCACGTGCCACATGTAACTCATTGACCACAGACTGCACTTTGAACTCTAATATGAAAGCAATTGTTTTGATGGACCATCAGTCTGGAGGCATATTGGAATACTGTTGTCTCTCTTTACCGTGGGTAAGCATATCTCTGTAGTTATGCATATCTAGTAAAACACGGTTTATATGGACTTCAACTGATCTTTTAGATGATATGCTGATTGATGGCAGCTCTGATGTTATGATTTCTATCTTTGATGTTTTAGGAGTCATGCCACTGCATCGCGTGTGTGCAGTGTTTGTGTTCTTCAGTTTATGTCTGATTTCCTTTACACCACGGGTCGACGGAGGGAACATTCTGGTGTTCCCTGTGGACGGCAGCCACTGGGTCAATATGAAGTACCTGCTAGAAGAACTTCATGCCAGGGGACACAGCCTCACTGTGATCAGATACTCAGACAGCCGGTACATTGAAGAAAAATCCCCTCTGTACACGTCCATAACAATGGAAATGAAAGAAAGTTTGACAACTTTTTTAAATGAGCACGTTGAGAAACATTTGAAGGTATGTGATGATTAATATACACCGATCAGGCATAGCATTATGACCACTGACAGGAGAAGCGAGTAACATTGACCATCTTGTGACAATACAATGATCTGCTGGGAAACTTTTGGACCTTGCATTCAAATGGATGTTACTTAGACATGTAGCACCCACTTAGAACAAGAAAAAGGTGTTGACCTGGCCTCCAAATTCATTAGATTTCAGACTGATCAAGTATCTGTGGGATGATCCACAGAGGCCCCCTCAACCCATAGGACCCAAAGGCCCCCATTAACAACATACTGTTACCAGAAACCACAGGACACCCTCAGAAGGCCCATGTCCATTCTCTGATAAGTCACAACAGTTTTGGAGGCAGAACGGAGACCTACATAATATTAGGAAGGTGGTCATAATGTTATGCCTGATAGGTGTATAGGTTGAGCCCCATGTGGGTAATTTCATTATTTGTATGTACACACATACTCAGTTTATTTCACCCTTTTCTTTCCATTTTAGGCACAGCAAGAAGGGACATCACTACTGTCTTTCTTCAGAGACACCAAAGATTTTCTTACAATGATCACACGGGCTCATTCAGTGTGGATTCATGCCTTGGTTCAAATATTTGAGGATCAAAATATAGTCAAAAGTTTAATAGATGCCCAGTATGATCTGGTTCTCACTGATCCAGCAGTAGCATCAGGAGTCGTGTTAGCCAAATATCTCAAACTTCCTTTGGTGCTCAATGTGCGCTGGATCCACAGTGGAGAAGGACACTTTGTGTTGGCCCCCTCACCTCTCTCTTACATCCCAGTGCCAGGATCCAGCTTCACAGACAAGATGGATTTCATCCAGAGGGTCAAGAATATTCTTTTCTACAGCGTTATATTGTTCCAGGAGCATTTTCTGGTGGGGCCAGTCTATAACACCATCTGTGACAAATACATTGAGGGTGGATGTGACATCATCTCGCTTCTTCAGGAAGCAGACATTTGGTTGTTTAGGTCAGATTTTGTGTTTGAATTTCCACGGCCCACGATGCCAAATGTTGTCTACATTGGAGGATTCCAGTGCAAACCAGCCCAGCCTCTGCCAGCAGACCTGGAGGAGTTTGTTCAGAGCGCTGGGGAACATGGAGTGATCATCATGACTCTGGGAACTTGGGTCCATGCTTTGCCTCAAGAGGTTACAGATGAAATTGCCAGCGTCTTTGCCAAGATGCCTCAGAAGGTAACAAATTATCTCCTTGATTCATTTCTTTATCTCATTGTCTTAGGTTGTTACATTTACTCTGTGTTGTTTGTGGTTTATATTTTACACAGCTCAAAGACCATACGCAATTGGGCTTAAAAAAAGTTTTTGACCCCATATTATATTAATATTCTGGCAAAGTATGTCCTAAGATATCATCAGATTGTCATAGGCCATCCTTTTTAAACGTTATATTTTCTGTCTCTTTTCTTTTTGTGTATTTTCTGATCAGGTGATATGGAGGCACAAAGGGAAGCGTCCCTTCACGTTGGGTAACAACACTCTGATAGTGGACTGGATGCCTCAGAAGGATCTCCTCGGTCACCCACAGACCAAAGTCTTTGTAGCTCATGGAGGAACCAACGGAGTCCAGGAGGCTATTTACCACGGGGTCCCTGTGCTCGGCATACCCTTGTTCTTTGACCAGTATGACAATCTTCTACGTTTGCAGGAGAGAGGAGCTGGAAAGATCATTCAGCTGGCTGATGTTAATGGCCACAACTTTAAGGAAAGTCTTATGGAAGTTCTCCATCAAGACAGCTACAGGCAGAACATACAAAGGCTGTCACGTTTGCACAGAGATCAGCCAATGACACCCATGGATCAGGCCGTATTCTGGGTGGAGTATGTGATGCGTCATAAAGGGGCTGCTCACCTGCGTACAGAGGCTTATAAGATGCCCTGGTACTCATACTACTGCCTGGATGTAGTGTTGGTACTGATGACTGCAGTAACTGTGCTGCTGCTCTCTACTCTGGCTGTTGTCAGGTTTCTATGCTGCAGAAGAAAAAGAAAAATGAAAAGTAAACAAAATTGAACACTGAGTTGTCCAAAGGACTTTAAGAAGACAGTGATTAAATGTCTTAAGGTACTGTACATGTTTCTCTTTATTAATTATATGACAGTCTGTCTTTGCCCTAACTATATAAAATATACAGTAAACATAGCATAACATGCCCCTGTTTCAGTTTTAAAGTGAATTAACCATTTCTTGACAAATTCACAATGTGGCTGTATGCCCAAACTCTCACAGCTATGGGTGATAGTGTCATCTATTTTGTCATAATTCTGTGCTTCGTATGCCATCTGTGACGAGCCAAATCACTGTCGCTGTCTCATTGCCTGGTCATTATTGTCGGATGTCATCCGTTTCAAATGCATCAAATCTTGAAACTTCATGCTGAGGACACTTTTGTTAGCATAATAATAAAAAAACAAGACATATCAAATTCCAACCTTTATTAAATCATTACCATATCAATTAACAGTGGCAATGAGCTGGACAGTACAGTCAACATCCATATTTAGTGCACAGAATGCATGACCTCAACTTTTTAAAGTGCAGTTAACTAATTACAATATCAAGAGGAAGGATGGTAATGCAAATAACAAGTTAATCAAAAATCTAACTTAAATGACGAGTGAAGAATCTGTTCGGTCTTGTTCTTCCGTAGCAGGTGGGCGGGGCGTGTCGTTCTACGTCTGATATAAACGTTTAAACTGTGTTTAGTCAAATCAATTTATGTTGAAGTCCAATAAAATTAATTTTATCACTTAAAGTAAGTAAGTTACGAAAATATTCACACTTTTTACTTATAGATAACTCAAAAAACTAAAAACTAAAAATAAATTGATTTATTGGGATAAATATATTTTAAAAAATGAAGTAAAATGGACAATACCACTGAAAGACTTCTTACAGTGTATGCTGAAGACACTTTTATCGACAATCAATTCAGATATGATGAAATGTGGTCAACATATTTTATGAGATGTGTAACATGTTCAGCTCCATTTCAGTTTTGATTGCAATAAGATTCAGTAAACCTTGACTCAGAATTAACTTTATAGTTTTAACATTCCTGTTATACTGAATATCTGGTTATCAGAGATTTGTATAGATTGTAAATCTTTAAGACTCTGAGAAAAGATTTCTTTTCACTCAATGAAAAGCACACATTAGAAGCACAACAGCACAGAGCTGTAGCCCACAGTATGTACTGGATTATTTTAGCCATATTAAACTGTGATTGATTAATCAGCTCATTGACTTGATAGTATTGTATGAAAAGGTCCAATTGTTAGAACGTGCCTCATGCCCTGATGAAGAGGAGAGGAACCGTAATGTAGTTATACCATTGACAGTATAAAGATGGACGGTGGTACAGTATAAAGATGGAAGCAAGTAGAGTGAAACTAGGAAACTCCCACTACGCTGATATCTTTTCATTTCCCTACAGATTCTGCTTGTTGACAGAATATCCGTTTACAGACAAATCATTTTGACTGAGCATAGAAACAAACAGCAGATTGTCAATGAGAGTAATCATTAGCTGACAGCTTGGAAATGGAAATAATAGAATAGAGTGGCTCCACTTCAACCAAATATGACAGTAAAATGCTGCCTAGACAATGATGCAATAATACACATAACATAATGACATTAATATGTAGACAGACTTTGATTAAGCATTTTTACAATGAGGTTTTGGTGCCTCAGTAAAGCATCTGAGTACGTCCTCTGCTGATCTTAGGAGTGACATCAGCACACACCTTCAGTTCTTAGACCTGCCACATACATTCAGCAAACAGCTCAGAATGTATAAAATTCATGACATGCTGACAGCTTATATTTCAGGAACCACTCCGTGTTCTTTTCAGGCATTATTTGCACGAGTAACTTGATAAGAAACTCATATTAGTAACCCACTCAAATAACACTGTGAAAGATTTCAGCGGTTTCTATGGTGCATGCATTGTTTTTGTGTGGCACTGGAAGAACATTCACGAAACTACACACTCTAAATGCGACTTCTAATGTGTCATCAATGCTAAATGAAGAAACTACGGTAGAATGAAAAGGAAGAAATAATCTCTTTGTGGTTTGCTTTCACACGTGTAGCAGCAACATAGCCTCTTGTGTCATGTTCCACATATAATTCATTTACCACAGACTGGACTTTGAACTCTCCAAACTAAGAAACGGCTTGGATGCTCAGTCTGCAGGCAGACTGGTGTACTGAGAACACTGTCTTGACCACAGGTAAGTGGATATCTGTGGTTGTGCATGTTTGGTTAAGCAGCAGAAACAGTGTCTTTACAACGTGTTGAAAAAGAAATGTTATAGAAAGGTTATATGCTGATTGATGAGTTCACTGAGATTATTATTTCTCTCTTTGCTGTTTTAGGAACCATGCCACTCTATCATGGGTGTGGAATGTCTGCATTGTTCAGTTTATGTCTGATTTCCTTCACACCGTGGTGCGATGGAGGAAACATTTTGGTGTTACCTGTGGACGGCAGCCACTGGGTCAATATGAAGTACCTGCTTGAAGAACTTCATGCCAGGGGACACAGCCTCACTGTGATCAGATACTCAGACAGTCGGTACATTGAAGAAAAATCCCCTCTGTACACGTCCATAACAATTGAAATGAAAGAAAGCTTGACTCCTGTTTTTGATGAGCACTTAGAGGAGGATTTTAAGGTATGTGATGATGGCTATATGTGCTAGGTGGGTAATTCCATTCATTGTGTATTAACATAATTAATTAATTTCAGCTTTTTTTTGTCTGACCACTTTTAGGCACAGCAAAAAGGGACCTCACTCCTGTCTTTCTTCAAAAAAACCAAAGATTTTCTTTCAATTATTACTCTGGCTCATTCAGTGTGGATTCATGCCTTGGTTCAAATATTTGAGGATCAAAATATGGTCAAAAGTTTAATGGGCGCCCAGTATGATCTGGTTCTCACTGATCCAGCAATAGCATCAGGAGTCGTGTTAGCCAAATATCTCAAACTTCCTTTGGTGCTCAATGTGCGCTGGATCACCAGCGGAGAAGGACACTTTGTGTTGGCCCCCTCACCTCTCTCTTACATCCCAGTGCCAGGATCCGGCTTTACAGACAAAATGAATTTCATCCAGAGGGTCAAGAATATTCTTTTCTATGGTATTATATTGTTCCAGGAGAATTTCCTGGTGGGGCCCATCTATAACACCATCTGTGACAAATACATTGAGGGTGGATGTGACATCATCTCGCTTCTTCAGGAAGCAGACATTTGGTTGTTCAGATCCGATTTTGTGTTTGAATTTCCTCGGCCCACGATGCCAAATGTTGTCTACATTGGAGGATTCCAGTGCAAACCAGCCCAGGCTCTGCCAGCAGACCTGGAGGAGTTTGTTCAGAGTGCTGGGGAATATGGAGTGATCATCATGACTCTGGGAACGTGGGTCAATGCTTTGCCTCAAGAGGTTACAGATGAAATTGCCAGCGTCTTTGCCAAGATGCCTCAGAAGGTAACCAATTAAAACCTTCATTCATTTCTTCATTGCATTGTTTTCTTTTGTTATGCATAAATTGTATCTCTACTGAGAGAGCGACACTTCTGAATTTACAGTATTTACGCCAAAATAGTACTTCTGTCATTCACTCATCTGCTTTATCTAACAGTATAAAAAGAGAACAACATTAAACAAAGGATTGGGAGTGCAGCAACTATTTTTTCAGTAAATTATTCAGTTATATTTTGAATTAATTGAAAGGACCCATTGTTGTGTAATTAGTGTTATGCCTTGTGTAAATGAATGCCTTCATGCTACACGTTACACTGCACTGGTGCAATTGTATGCTTTATTTATGATTTATGATAAATGATTAATCTGATATCTGTTATTGGTCTACTGGTGTAGGGGAATTCATATACTTTTTATTTTCTGATCAGGTGATATGGAGGCACAAAGGGAAGCGTCCCTCCACATTGGGCAACAACACTCTGATAGTGGACTGGATGCCTCAGAAGGATCTCCTCGGTCACCCACAGATCAGAGTCTTTGTAGCTCATGGAGGAACCAACGGAGTCCAGGAGGCTATTTACCACGGGGTCCCTGTGCTGGGCATACCCTTGTTCTTTGACCAATATGACAATCTTCTACGTTTGCAGGAGAGAGGAGCTGGAAAGATCATCCAGCTGGCTGATGTTAATGGCCATAACTTTAAGGAAAGTCTTATGGAAGTTCTCCATCAAGACAGCTACACACAGAACATACAAAGGCTGTCACGTTTGCACAGAGATCAGCCAATGACACCCATGGATCAGGCCGTATTCTGGGTGGAGTATGTGATGCGTCATAAAGGTGCTGCTCACCTGCGTACAGAGGCTTATAAGATGCCCTGGTACTCATACTACTGCCTGGATGTAGTGTTGGTACTGATGACTGCAGTAACTGTGCTGCTGCTCTCTACTCTGGCTGTTGTCAGGTTTCTATGCTGCAGAAGAAAAAGAAAAATGAAAAGTAAACAACAGTGAACAATGAGTTGTCCAAAGGACTTTCAGAAGACAGTGAATAGATGTATTAAGTTACTGTACATGTTTCTGTTTAATAAATATGATTTAGACTCTCTTTGACCTAACTATTAAAACTATAACTATAGTTAAAGCAATGTAGAACCTATGAAATACCCTTGTATCTTATCTTGGCGATAGGGTCACACTTATCTACTTTTACGTAAACTCATTGCATCATATTGTGCATTGAAGCTTATTATGCCTTCTCTAAAATCAGTACAGATGTGATTAAAACTAAGTACAGATAATTAACATATGTTATGAATTGTATAACGAATCCTAACCCATTTTATTTTTGATTGAAACCATGCTCAATAAATCATGATGCACTTTTCTCTTTGTTTTATGGTTCTGGCAATACTGACTGTTCTGCACAAAAATGAAGTCTTTCTTGTAAGACACAGATTGAACAGATTTCACTGTCTTTGGACTCGTTGTGACACCTGTAAGTCTATGTTGAGAGACATCTCAGAAACAGAGTTTACCCTGCCACCATAATGAAACAGCAGCCGTGTACACAGTCATGTACAGGTGTGAGGTTTTGTACCTCTGCTTCACAACATCTCATTCCATGTACTTTACATACCAAATATGGACAAAATGAACTTTTTTTATCCTTAAATGAGAGGATTTGTCTTAAATTGCAATTAACCAAATCATGTTAGCGTCTTGGCTATCTATGAACCCATCGGCTACGACCTCATAACTACATTCCTTTAGGGACAACTGCCCATGGTGAGTTAGAGGACAGATAATGGATATCTGGGCCAAGGGTACTATTCCATGCATTGGTCAGTCTTCTCATTTGGACCAGGAACCTTAGATAGAAGAAGCAAGTCAAAGTTGAGAGACCACGTCTACTACGACAGGAGAATTTAGATTCAGTCAACAGCTTAAAACCACTACAGCACCTTTGTTCTTTTCAGTGTTTGCTTGACAAATGGCGTGCCGTGTTAGCTTCCTCGTGCCTTATATCTTTTCCACACAGACTGTTCAGCTGCATGGCACCAGATCCTGGTGAAATGGTCAGTTGGTTAAATGGTCAATGCAACTCAGGCTACAAACAGAAACAGCTTTTGAAATCAATAATTTTCCCCTTGCCTACGGATTCTCTAATTAATATGCATATACCTGTTTATAGATTTTTGCAAATGTTGTATACATTCATCACAAGTTGTTAAAGTTTTACAAGCAATGAGTATGGAAACAATCAGAAGATTGACTGACAGTCAGATTAATTGGTTGTCCTGTAAGACTAAAAATCAAATCAAATAAAACATACTACAGCACTTGGGTTAACTGAGTTCAATCCTTAGACCCTCCACCTACATTCAGTGGACTGCTGCATTTGGAGTTGTTGTAATCAAACCTCCAGGTCAAAGACCTGTCAAAAAAACAGCATGCATGACATGTTAAATGCTTTTAGGTTTTTCTGAGATGCTCTTTTTCATTTCTTTTTCTTTCTGGCATTATTTGCATGTTTAACATGATATAGCTTAACATTACGTAACCCACTCTAATAACTTTGTAAAAGAGGCCACAGGTTTGTGTGGCACACTCATGTGAAATGCTACTACTGTGTATTTAGTAATGTTACTAGATGAAAGCAATACAATTATGATGACATGACAAAGAAATAATAGCTCTTATTATTATTGGTATTTTCAGAACATTTGGAGTAGTGACACGTGCTGCACACGGGTAACACATTTACCCGAGCCTGGAGTTTGAACTCAGATATGTAAGGATTCCTTTTGATGGACAGTCAGTCTGCAAGAATACTGGGATACTGTTGGCTCTCTTGAACATGGGTAAGTACATTTATGTGGTTGTGCATGTTTAATCAAGCGGCAGAAATTGTCACTTTAAACTGTGTTGACCAAAAGAAAATCCATAAACATATTCATCAGTTATTCTAGACGTTATGCTGACTAAAGGGGTGACTAAGATTATTATTTCTCCGACTGATAGGAATCCTATCACCGCGTGGTCTGTGCGGAGTATTTGCTTTCGTCAGTTTATGTCTGACTTCCTTCGCGCCCCACTGCGATGGAGGAAACATTTTGGTTTTCCCTGTGGACGGCAGCCACTGGGTTAATATGAAGTACCTGCTAGAAGAACTCCACGCCAGGGGACACAGCCTCACTGTGATCAGAGCCTCCAACAGCTGGTTCATAGCAGAAAAATCTCCCCTTTACACGTCTATTACAGTTCAGATGGAGAACGGTATGGATGACTTTTTTGATGTGTACCTAGAGGAGCATATGAGGGTAAGTTAATATGGCAAAACAGTGGGTATAAAAAGTCTGAACACCATGCTAAATCAGAAGGTTGAGTGATGTGAAAATAAAAAAAATCAAACAAAGATAAATGTTATCTAAACTTTTGTAGATTTTTAACTGTACAAATGTACTGATATGATTTATTTCTAGTCACAAAACCTTCCTATTTAACATGTTTTTTTTTTAGACTTGTTGAAACCCATGTGGGCAGATTTAATCGTTTGTGCAAGAAGATAATGACTTTATTCTTTATTTCCCCACTTTTTTCCGTCTGCATTTAGGTGCTGAGAGAAGGAGCTTCACTACATTCGTACTTCAAACTCACCAAACATTTTCTTACAATGATCACAGAGGCTCATGTAGTGTGGACTGACTGCTTGGTTCAAATATTTGAGGATCAAAATATGGTCAAAAGTTTAATAGATGCCCAGTATGATCTGGTTCTCACTGATCCAGCAATAGCACCAGGAGTCGTGTTAGCCAAATATCTCAAACTTCCTTTGGTGCTCAATGTGCGCTGGATCACCAGCGGAGAAGGACACTTTGTGTTGGCCCCCTCACCTCTCTCTTACATCCCAGTGCCAGGATCCGGTTTCACAGACAAGATGGATTTCATCCAGAGGGTCAAGAATATTCTTTTCTACAGCGTTATATTGTTCCAGGAGCATTTTCTGGTGGGGCCAGTCTATAACAGTGTCTGTGATAAATACATTGAGGGTGGATGTGACATCATCTCGCTTCTTCGGGAAGCAGACATTTGGTTGTTCAGGTCCGATTTTGTGTTTGAATTTCCTCGGCCTACGATGCCAAATGTTGTCTACATTGGAGGATTCCAGTGCAAACCAGCCCAGCCTCTGCCAGCAGACCTGGAGGAGTTTGTTCAGAGCGCTGGGGAACATGGAGTGATCATCATGACTCTGGGAACACTGGTTAACGCTTTACCTCAAGAGGTTGCAGATGATATTGCCAGCGTCTTTGCCAAGATGCCTCAGAAGGTAACAAACGAGCTTCATGATTAATTTCTTTCTTCTTTCTTAGGTGTTTTTAAACATTGGGATGTAAGCAAGTCTGAGCACATATGTCATCCTTGTTAAACGTTATATTTTCTGTCTGCTCTTTTCTTTTTGTGTATTTTCTGATCAGGTGATATGGAGGCACAAAGGGAAGCGTCCCTCCACATTGGGCAACAACACTCTGATAGTGGACTGGATGCCTCAGAAGGATCTCCTCGGTCACCCACAGACCAAAGTCTTTGTAGCTCATGGAGGAACCAACGGAGTCCAGGAGGCTATTTACCACGGGGTCCCTGTGCTCGGCATACCCTTGTTCTTTGACCAATATGACAATCTTCTACGTTTGCAGGAGAGAGGAGCTGGAAAGATCATCCAGCTGGCTGATGTTAATGGCCACAACTTTAAAGAAAGTCTTATGGACGTTCTCCATCAAGACAGCTACAGGCAGAACATACAAAGGCTGTCACGTTTGCACAGAGATCAGCCAGTGACACCCATGGATCAGGCCGTATTCTGGGTGGAGTATGTGATGCGTCATAAAGGGGCTGCTCACCTGCGTACAGAGGCTTATAAGATGCCCTGGTACTCATACTACTGCCTGGATGTAGTGTTGGTACTGATGACTGCAGTAACTGTGCTGCTGCTCTCCACTCTGGCTGTTGTCAGGTTTCTATGCTGCAGAAGAAAAAGAAAGACGAAAGGCAAACAACAGTGACAGTGTGTCTCAAATTTGTCTTAAAATATGCTACAATGGTGGTCAAAATCACTATATAGACAAAAATTATATATCTCAGGGTATATTATTGTATCTTTTGGTATCTTTTGATTATTTAAAATCTGTATTTGTCTTACAAAATGAAAATGTATTTTTCACACAGTAGCTAAAATGTTATAGGCATAAATAAATGTAGCTTTATGGATTAAGAATTTGACCACAAAATATCCTCACATTACTGGGGTCCACTAGTCATAAACCAAACCACTACTTGATCAGCTGATATATCCCAATCCAGTATATCAGACCTTATTTTGTTGAGGATGCTACTGACTTCCACACAAGTCAATATATTTTATGAACTGCGTAAAATATTCATTTGAATTTCATATTTTTGATTGAAAATTGATCAATAAATGTTTAAGCAAAAGGAACTTTGCCATCAGCCTCTCTACATCCACAGTTTCAAATTAGTATTTGAGATAGACTCTCTGCTAATATTTGCTTGTTGTGAGTCTGTATTTCTTGTGGACAAGGGGGCCCACGCCACAGAACATTGTTATCAGACAGTAAATCTAAAGTTAAGACATGTATGGGGCTATTAATATATCAGAATCTGTGGGGATGGTTATGTAGCGAATTTTTGTGTTGATGCCTAACCCCCATCTTGAATTGTTGGAAAACTTACCAAGCTATGCCATTAACAATGCGACAGGCGTCTATATCCTGATTCAAACTCAAGATCACAAGGAACTATAGACCCCTACATCCTAAATACAGATTACAAGTTATTTGCCAAGGTTCTCGCTATGAGAATTGAAAAGGTCATTCCCTCATTGATCCATGTTGACCAAACTGGATTCATAAAAGGCCGCTATGCGTCCAACAATATGAGAAGGCTGTTCCATATTATGTACGAGGCGGAGTCCTCTCGGCATCCATCTATAGCCGTGTCGCTGGATGCCGAGAAGGCCTTCGACCGAGTAGAATGGAAGTACCTATTTTATGCCTTGTCCAAGTATGGATTTGGCCCAATGATCATGAATTGGATCAGGGCATTATACTTTAAGCCAACTGCCACTGTTAAAACTAATGGCATGAAGTCTAAACCATTTGAACTTTTTCGATCTACCCGCCAAGGCTGTACAGTGATCCCTTTAATTTTTGTGTTGGCACTTGAACCGTTAGCATGTGCAATACGAGCACAAAAGGACATATATGGAATTAGAGTCAGTGATTATGACTATAAAGTTAATCTTTTTGCGGATGATATCTTACTGACATTATCTAAACCTTGTCAATCAATTCCACAGGTGTTAAAGACTATAGATAATTTTGGCAAACTGTCTGGCTATAAAGTGAATTATAATAAAAGCGAAGCCATTCCCCTTAATAACTTAACTTTTCAGTCACATCTGGGTATTGCACCCTTTAGTTGGAAAATTAAAGGAATGAAATACCTGGGAATTAAGATACAGGCCCCTATTGAAAAAATGGTTGAACTAAATGCACCAGACCTGTTAAAGACGATGAGGGAAGATATCAAGAGATGGACGGTACTGCCTTTATCTCTCTGGGGTAGATCTGAAATAATTAAGATGAATCTTTTACCCAGACTGACTTTTCTAATGTCTTCTATCCCAATAAAGTTCCCTCCTAGTTGGTTTAATGAGGTTAATAAAATATTTAACGGATTCCTATGGAATTACAAAAAGCCCAGGATTAGCCAGAAAAAACTAACTAAACCAAGGTCTAGTGGTGGAATAGGCCTACCTGACATCTACCAATATTACATTGCATTTAATGCACGATATCCACTGCAGTGGGCATATGGCACAGAGAGACTTATTGGAAGTTGGGAATGGCTGGAGGAACAGTTAATATCAAAACACAATAAGGAATTGACATTAACAAGCTTATGGTATAATCCGTCAAAAATAAGATTGAAGAACCCAGTCTTGCAGTTTTCATGTGAAATTGTTACTCTTTTACATAAACGTCTGTCCTTCAATGGATATTCACTACCCTCATGTCCATTGTGGCAAAACCCCCTGTTCACAGCAGGTGGTAAAACACTTAAGGATAAATCTTGGCAACAACATAACATAAAACAAGTGGGACAAATTATTGATAATGGGAAAATTATAACTTTTGATAACTTGAAAACAAAGTATGGGTTGACAGACTTTAATTTCCTAACATACAATCAAATTTATTCCATTACTAAATCACTGGTGTCTAAGGGTTTACAGCTTGGGACGAGTAAAGAGCTGGAAAACAAACTAATTGCAGTAGTAAAAAGAAAAGGTACTGTGTCTAATATGTATAAACTTCTGTCTGCAATGAGCTTGTGTACAAACATACCAACTAAGAGTCAATGGGAACAGGATATGGGTCAGTCTCTCTCTGAATCACAATGGAATACAGCACTTAAAAATAGTACAACTATATCAAAATGTGTCAGATATAAAATGATACAATTAAAAATAATACATAGAGCCTATATGACACCTAAATTAATGAGCAAAATAGACTCTTCTGTATCAAATTTGTGCTGGCACGGGTGTGGTTCAGTGGGGACTCTCATGCATATGTTATGGTATTGTCCTGCTGTTAAACAGTTCTGGCAAGATATTGTTGATGTTTTAAACTCTATATTCAATACTGGGATTATGCTTTGTCCAGTTGTGTGTTTATTTGGAGTTGACATTGATGGTATACAGTCGAAGAATATACAACATGTTTGCTCACTTGCTTTCATGGTGGCAAAAAGGACTATCCTTCTGAATTGGAAAGAACGCAAAAAGAACTGCTTCAGCATGGACTCCTGGCGAAATGATTTTATGGACATTCTTTCTATGGAACAGGCAGCTTTGTCCCTAAAACAGTTGGAGAGGCCTTGCTCTCTTCAAGGTCCTTTGGACTTCATGAGATCCTTAAGATACATTTAGCATATTCAAAAGTATTTTTATTGCAGCAACTCCCCCCCCTCTCCCCCTTCCCCGCCTTTGTATTGTTGTATTATTGTATTGTTTGTCTTTTGATATGATGGTGAAAAAACAATAAATAATAAAAAAAAAAAAACATGTATGGGGATTTAAGACAGATTGAAAAACCTCAGTGAAACTAAGCTCTGGTACCAACAATAATGCATTGCATAACGAAAGATAATTCATTCTTGGAGGTCTCTGTGTTATATTACAGAATGAGAAACAGCAAGATAAGTGAGAAACAAAGTTAATCAGAAATCAACAACAGCATGATGCCACAGGCGGCTTTAATGGAAGACGTGGAGACTGAGTACTCATTTAGATTCATATTTATGTATTAAATTACATAATCTTCTAAACTTAGGTCAGTGCCGAACAGAACACAAATCTCTCAAGGGACTGTGAAAAAACCTGTAATTTTAGAAAAAAACAAATCCTTATCCCTTTCCTGGACAGTAAACATTTGATGGAGAAGGATGCTCTCTCCCACGGAGCAGAAGCTCATATGAGTTTAATATGAAGATGAGTGGGGCTGTCTTGGTAAGTCCAACTACAAGCAAAATTACATTTCACTTATCTTTTGATGATCTGCTTCTTTGAAACTTCTGAGCGTTGAAAGGAAAGCAAAGCTGTGATCATATTCCAAGGGATGAAGTCAGTGAGGTGATATTTATGAGGCCTGGATCTACATCATCGATTTAACATTCCCCAGGAATACAGCCAAAGAGGCAAAAGAAGGAAGGATCGCGTGTGTGTGTATATGTGCCTTACGTCTATGTGTGTGTGTACGCAAGTGTAGGAATGTCTGTAAAGACTCCTGTGATTTTAATATTGTCTACGTATGATAAGTGAAAAACTGTTCTCTGTAACGTAGTATCTTTAAATACCCTTCAAGGCAGCTTTAAGTGCCAATTTTTAAATAACAGCTTTGGTCGATTTTTGAAGAGTGGCTCCTTTCGCCTCACACCCGTAAGTGCTGCACGAAAAAACACGTAACCTCCGTAGCACATAGCCAACTCAGGTGTGAGCCACCTACTTGTTTGTGCACTCTGCCTGACTCGCACTGTAACAACGCCACGCAAATGCGGGCACCATGTCGTTTTGTTTCCACTTCCTGCTTCATTTTTCAACAATGGCAACTGAAACGTTGGCCAAAAACAATTAACCTTTCCTCCATGTGTTCTGTCTGTATTGATCGAAAACAATCAATTTGTAAAATTACAGAGATGGAGACGCAGCCGGAAATACTAAAGTGGAAATATGCTTCTACCAAGCAGACTAATCACAACTCTCGACACCGCAGCTTTGGCGTCAACTTGACGCATAAGCATAAAATGACACAAATGAACTTGAGTTAATTGTCTACGATAGCCCACGAGAAGTTGGTTTTATGGCACAAACTGCAACTGACTTTAATGAACTATAAGAAGTGTGCTATTCTCTATAATGACATCATGATAGATCTTTGTCACATGCAGTAGCGAGGGAGCACCCAAATGCAAGCCACTAAGGTGAAGCAGGAGCAAGTAGCAGGCAACAAAATGACAATAAAAACTCAAAAAACATAACGTAAAGCACTGCAAGGAAGGCAGGGTATCCAAAAACAAGGGGAGGACCAAAACCAAGACGATAACTCAGCAACACAAGGAAATAAACGGTAAGACACACAGAGGTAACTTAACAGGGAACAAAGGGAAAAGCAGGGCTATTTATACACGAGCTGAGGGGCTACGGAGGCACAGGTGAAACTAATGAGGGCGGAGCACACAAGGTGAAACCAATCCAACAATCAAAGAGGGGAAAACACAGGAAGTAAAACAAGACAAGAAACACAGAAGAACTTTACAAAATAAAAACAGGAAATACGGGGTCACCGAAAATATTTAAAACCGCGACGGTCTAGACTCCACTTGTGTTTTTGTGGATTTGTCATCCCTTGCTGGCCAAGTACTGTTCCAGTTCAGTCCGCAAGTACACATCTGGACAAATCCAGTCCAAATTCCCTGATGTGTTCTTGCCCGGGCCCATTTAGGAATCATGAGGCAACGACCTGTGCAGCTTTGATTCTGAACCAGCAAACGCCCACTGAGACCAAAGAATAAGAAAAAGAATGATTCTGGAATCACTTTTTGCTGGCAATGGATTTGTAAATCAAAGTGCTGTAAGAAATTAACAGCCTTTTGCTGTTCTGACCATAAACAAGGCCGTTAGCTGCAACGTTAAGTTAAAAAATGTGGGTGACTGATTCAGGGCAGAATTAAACCTTAGATTGTTTTGGTATAAAACACAGCAAAACTTAAACACTGAAGACAGATGAACACTGACCAACCAAAAATTTTAAATTAAAAGTTGAAGAGCGAAACAACAGGCCAAAGGATGGAAGACAGTCAATAAAAATCCAAGAAGGACAAATGAACCAAACAGTGATAAAGGTGGGAAGAAATACTAGCAACGCAACAAGTATGACAGTCATAGAAGTGGGAAAAAAAGAAACAGCCACCTGAAGTGAATCTGAATTGCCTACACACTTCAAACAGCACTTTGAATAAAGTGTAACTGTGGTAAAAAAAAAAAAATAAATAAAGTGGAAGGACGGATCCAACGGTTTTAGTGTAAATCACATTTTAATGACGCGGAGATACAAGCCAAACCAGTATAAATACGCCTGTTTGATTAAAGCAAACACACATTTGAACTGGTCCAGCAGCACGCTCGTTTTAACAGTGCTGCTTTTTCTCTGCACAGTAGGAACTCAGCACAAAAACATCCCAGTATTTCCTTTTTAAGTCACACACAGCACACTCTCCTAATCTTGAATACACATAGTGCAGCTCTATTGTCTTGGAAGTGTGTCTCTTGGCAGACAGGCCGCATTGTCTTTGTCCACTCATGACGAATGCGCTCCCAAGGTCGAGTCAACGTTCAAACGCTGCAGCCCCGCTCAGACCCTGTAATTCTGAGCTGCAGTTCTTCCACCTTATTTTGCCACAAGGGATACTTAACCGATCCAGACACTTTAACATCTGTTGCAGGAACAGCCTGCGTGCATACATAAAACAGGTGTCGTGCGTGTCTCTGTACTGTCGCTGGTATCAGCAGCTGCGACTGACAGCGCCCAAACTTTCCTCCCTTTGTGTCCTCGTATCGCTCCCCCGATCTGTTTTCAGCTCAGACTCTTTTCCTGTCTCAGCCCTGCTACTGATTCGGTGGAAAATCCTTCCTGTGATCATGTCTGGAACTGGATGATCTCACTCTGCACGGTGTGTGTTACAGGGTGGTCAAGGTTGGGTTTTGATAATAGAGAAAGCAGCTGTCTTTAAATACTCAAGTTTGCAAACATTACAAAGAAAGATTTTTTTTTTTTTTAAATGAAAAAACAAAAATTATACTACAGTACCGGATATTTGATCCATTAAGGCCACAGCGTGAATTCTGGGCTGCGCCAAGCCACAGATTTCACCAACAAATTTGTTTTTGGGATGAGCTGTAGGCGTTTTAAAACCATTTTGACAAGCAAGAGAAAAAAAACACAAAGTAGCTGATCACAAACAAAGTGTGGACATGTAAAACCACAACCACAACGTAGCAGCGGCAGTTAAATGTGAGCGCGTTTGTGTTCGCCTCTGAAAGAAATCCGAATCTGAATATGCTGCTTTTCGCTTCAAGCAACAAGCATGTATGCGCACGTTTCTTGACGGGTGCCCGACTAGTCACTCAGCACTCACACACACTCAAATTTAACATTTGCAAGGCGTGACATCATTCCTCTCCACGGGCTCACAGATCAAATTAATTTTAATCTCTCTGGAGTAACTACTGGCTAGGAGCACAGGAGAGCTGCACAGCATGTTCTGCTTGGGCTGCACTTGGTTGGATGTTTGCACTTGTTACTGTCTGTTAAGTCTTGGAAATAATACCGCAGAAATATGAGAGATTTTCCCAAAGAGACCATATCATTTGTTCACTGAAATCTGTTCGAGCATATGGATGGAAGCAGAGTGGCACCTGTGGAAGCAATGTATTTGTAAAATGCTCTTCTTCCCATGAGGCGGGTGTTACTGAGTGAGATTGATTCTTCATTCGCTACGAACAGGCCTTCTTATCTATTATCCATTGATCCAGACCTTTCACTCTTGGCTCAGTAACAGTTCTCTTGCTTTGGCAGCTGCATCTTACCTTGTGTTCTGAAGGAAAGGAAGAAGAAAACCTGGTGACTAACTGCTGCATTCGCTCAGAATGACATGTTTCAAGAAGGAGGAGCGTCAGGAGAAAACTAGAAGCGCTGGAGATAAGGAGACTTAAGCTGCACAACAGGCTTACCTCTGATCTGACAATTAACTGCATTGCTGCTGTCATACTGGTAATAATCTGGAGCTGCGGTCCCGGCCTGTTAGAACACAACAAGGGCAGTTTACATGGGGCTGAAACGACGTATACCAATCAGGCATAACATTATGACCACCTTTTTAATATTGTGTAGGTCTCCCTTGTGCCTCCAAGACAGTTGTGACTCATAAGAGAATGGACATGGGCCTTCTGAGGGTGTCCTGTGGTTCACGCATCAGGACTCATATTACTGAGTGGTAGTCCCAAAAGCTGTTTCCAGTGTTTGTAACTCACAGAAAGAAGTTACACTTGGCTTCCTTGTGGGACACATTCTGTCATTTCCTCTAAGTCCCAGCTTCCCAGACTCTGTCCCAAAAGCAGCCCACCTGTACACCTGTCAGGTACTTTACTGCAGTCAAGTTACTTGATTCACTACACATGAAAAGCCTACCAGCAACAGGAAGCATCGTGTAAAACAAGAGCCGTGCAGAATGCAAGGCAAAGATGTCGAGTGATGTTAATGATTGTGTCATTGGCAACATGTAAGCTTAACAGTTAAATGCATTACTGTGATCCTGTTTTATCCGTTGATGCTCTTACGACTTTATGACAACTTGAATGATGGTGTGCATTCTCTATTCCCTTTTTTTTTATATTCAACTGGCAAACGAATACAAAAACATTGCGTTAATGTAAAATTGGCATATTGGATCACGATGGCTGTGATTTCAATTTTCAGTCAGATCTTCAAATCCTAGTATCTGCAATTTTGAGTAAAATTTCCTCTACTTCTGTTAAATTATTGTCACCTGTGATGCCATGAATTTTAAACAAAAACAGATGAAGCTGGTCCCAATGTCCACGACTGGGGACATCAATACAAATTATACTGCTCCATGGGTGAAATGTTTTGCATACATTTAAAACTTGTTTGAAGGTTAGCTAAAACCTTTTTCTAACTAAAACATATCAAATATTCAGATTTCTCCTATTCTGCCAAGTCGGTGATGTTCTAGCCCTTGTGGAACCAGTGTCGGAAATGCTCTGTTGCAAAGTGGACTTTTTTATTAATAAGTGCAAATGACGCTGCAAACGTTTTTTTCCAGTTTCACTTCAGCTCCCTGTTTGCAAAAGATAGAGAAAAAAGGGTGCAGACAACACCTGCAGTGGTTATTATTCCATATAGTTTAACTGAATCCTGTGAAACACTAAATCCAAACACAAAGAGGTCTGAGGTGGCACATTTGGAGTGATTTTGAAAAGCTTCTGTGCCACAGTACTTGGATCGTGAGGTGAATCCTTGATGGCTCTTTGCTCTTTACTCTGCAGAGACTGCCCCCAGGCTCCATAGATTTTAGATTGGTAGGTCAGCTGGTTTGAATTTAGAGTTGGAGGACCAACAACAGAGCCGTCTGGCACTGGGATGGGAGGGTAAGAGTCTACTGAGCCGCTGGGACAAAGCCTGGCAGGAGAATTAATTCAGTTTCAGCACAGGAACACACTGGCCCAACATGTGTGTTTGTGGGAGAGGCAGCAGGAGTAGAGGTACATATGTCACAAGGCCGCTCGGATTAATAAAAATGTACGCGATTAACATCTGTGATAATCAATTATTTTACTGAGGGCTATGTTACATTACTTTTATGTTTACTCCTCTGTCATATGGCATATTTCTGTAGAGTGTTGTGCAATATGACAGGATCAAAATCATATGCTTGATTCTGGACTGAATATTTCTTTGTGTTCTTTCAGCACTTTTATTTTCTCAACTGGCAAAAGTCAGAAAGCAGAGCTGTGGTGTCGTGCCAGCACCTTTGAACAGGCAGTGATTTCAACATTTAAGCCCACAGAGCAGAACATAAAATGAGCAAGTCAGAGTTCACGTATGCACAGTTTTAGAGATGCTAGCTACTCATACTGTATCTGTATTTTTTGAGTATTTATCCGATGCCAGCTGCAGCCGAGACACTAAAGCTAGTTCAGTCTGATGCCTGGTCAGGTATCTCTCTGGACGTATGACATGGAATAATGAAAGGTTGTTATGTTATCAACATTAACACTTAACGAATGCTATTTTCCAACTAGTTGCAAGTGCCGCGACATAAACATATTAGTCATTTCAATGTAGTGTTCTGAAATTAAACAACAAATATGTGAAAGGCAGCTCATTTCTGCTGTTTGAACTAGTTTCAATTTTTTTTAGGATGTACACCTTTTACTCCATCTTTCGTTTTCTGTGTCTACGTTCGGGCTGCAGAACTCACAAAGCGTAGCAGAAATTCTGCTGTGTATAGCTGCCAAGACATCTGGAGAAGCTCTCCGCTGAATATATATGGTTGCCGATGATGTGCACGTTGGATTGATTGAAACCAGCGACGTTTCGGCTCAGTCGGTGCTTTGTTTAATGTCACAACTTACAGGGCTCTGAAAGTAAACGTGTCACCGAGTGCTAGTGAAATACGACGAGTGGTGAAATCAGCTATAAAAATTCCATTTGACAAAGGAGAGAATATCGGTTCCATTTTTCAACGTTTTCGTCGTACGAACCCGATCTTTGGCGACGTTACAAAGTCGAACGCAACAAAATGTAAACTGCATGCATGAATCAGTCCTGCGATTTTAAAGCCAACAGTTGGAAACCAAGATTCAGCAGGTCAGTATGACAACTGATTATTGAGAGAAAAAACATTACCATATTATTCTGTGTATTCTCAATACAGTCTGAATGGAGCCCCTTATACATGGCTATTATTCAAATGTGACATGTTATAAGTCGTAGCTAATACGCATTGTGCTGATTGACTTATCACGAGATGCTGGGGTTGATTTAAATTATGACTGAAAAGTATTTCTGGTTATTTCTTCACAGTGGTGCCTTCCAAACTGTTGGAATATGCGTTCCTCATGAACAACACAAAGCGTTGCTGTCAAATATAATTATCCACACCATTTTTGTCCACAGGTGCACTTTCACCATATGTTGCACATGCATACACGCGCAACATATGGTGAAAGTGCACATAAATAAATAAATAAATAACGCTCCACGCGAACGCTTCTTTTAAGTCACCATTCTCCGTCACAGCCACTTTTCATCACCTCCGTGTTGGGACTCTGGGATGTTAAGCCGGCAGTCTTTAGCTCCTTTGTTTTGCGAGCTGCTGCAGATCATTTGGGAGATATTGCAAAAGAGCTGCTCTCCACATACAGTAGAGGACTGTTCCATCATGTTTTCCTCGGGAAGGAAAATATGAGTCCGACAGATGCACACTTGTGTAATATGACATAGCCATGTGCATGTACATGTGCTAAATAGACGTTGCGTAACTGTTACGCAAGTCTCAGATCTAACACAGTTTGGTGTTCAGTCTTCAAGGACTTGATCAGAATAGTATAACATGCTTTTCAATATAAGATCAATGTCACTGGTCAGATAACTGTCATAAAATGAACGTGGCAGTAGAGCTTTTTCACCTGCACATCATGCACTGGAAATACGTATTAACAACAAGCTGTAGCCAGTAAGCGTCAGAGAGTTGCACGTTAACGCCTTGGATAATGTCAGGGAAGGATGTGTGAAATAAAGCATAAGATATAAAATGTAAAAGCTAAAGAAAATCTCAGACTGAGCCGCCATAAATAACTGGACGTCAGAGTAAAGCGTGGTCTCAAATATCGTTGCAGGAAATTAAAAAAAAATGTGTACAGCATTCTGTTTTAACCTGGGCTGTGTTCATTATTAAGATTTAAAGTTCTCGTGCATAGAAAACTGAAGTCATGAGGCTGACGCTTAGAGTTTGAAGCTTATCTGCTTTTGACTTAATGCAGATCAGATGGTCGAGTCTCTTTGTTAGACACTGATGCCGTTCAATATAATTATATATTCATAAATCATGGTTGTCATTACACTTTTTCAACTCTGACATCCAATAGATAGATGGATAGACCACAGTTCAGTAGTCCAGGCTGTGCCTCATCCTTATTTCAGTTGTTTCCCTCTGGATCCCGCTTCCAAGTGTCATTTGTTTGTTTTCAGTTTGAGTTCCTAAAAATCCATCTGGGTTTGGATCAGTTGACTCATCAGCCTGAACACCCGAGGCCCGTCTACTAATCAAACTCCCGCAGCGTAGCGCGTATATATTTTCCACGTCGTCCTTTGCCAGATTGCTCAGTCACCCGCGTGGTACAAACGCTCCAGCCAGCTCCTCTCATAGAGTTCTTTTAGTATTTCCTTGTGTTGTCCGCACATGGATTAACTTTTTTTTCCTCTGCGCTCCAGGATTCCAGGCTCCTCTGCCAGCTCCAGACTTATTTAGCTTAACCGGCAAGCCATGCTCCATTTTGCTCCCAATCGCCAGCACTCATCTAGAGCCTGCAGGCTCACATTATATTCAATAAAACTGGTAATCCTTCACCAATCTGCTTCTGGATTCTGCTTTTGGGGTCTTCGAGGAAAGAAGGCCAACCAAAAACGTTTTCTTTAAAGACTTATTTTAACTGTCAATCTCACATTCAAAAGCATGAAGCAGTCAAGAAGACTGGAAAAAATGCATTGTGTTTTTTATTTACCATGTCAAAATTTACAAAGGTACAACACAGCATTCAGTGGTAGTAAAACACTGTTTCTCGTATTCAATAAAACGCATCCATTGTACAGGATGCGAGCACCGAAAGCATACAAAAACCTTCCCTAGCAATCTGTTTACAAAGGGACATGGTTAAAAACAAAAAAGACAAAGGTAAACCAAAAAACAAACAAAAAAAAAAAATCTCTGTGGTAGAATATATTTCACCCCCATTCACCCCATGGCAAAGCCTCTTATTTCCCTTGCAAACTTACATCACTTACAAAAAGGGTATTCTAACGTCATTGCATAGCTATTACACATCATGCCTATCACATACAGTATGGTCCAGATGGAATAGTAAACATGGACAAAGAAAACGTGAGATTGATTTGATCTCTGCCTATTGGTCCACAGTTTCTTTAAAAGTCCAACACTCGGCCAGGAGCGCCGGAGATGCATTCAGTCTCTGCGGTGAGCCCGAGGGTGCTTTCTCTCTGCTGGATTCACTCCCTTGGCTTGTGGTGACGCCTGGCCAGTCTTGCTCTCCTCCTCATTCCAGCTGCAAACAATAAGGCAGAGGGGACTGAATTCATTAAGAAATTAGAGCAGAGTAATAGGTGGAAGATAATGAAAAGGAAAAATTGCGAAAGGAAAATCCAACTATGAGGCATTTGCGCGTTAGACAGAGGTTTTCGGCAAACTCAGATCCAATCATCCGCGTTGAATGCGTCGTCAGCTCTTACCTGGAGCTTTTCTGGCGGCAGCGAATCTACCTCCCTCTGAGAAATGAAGAGGCAGCACAGTCAGTGCATGCGGACACTTGGACATGCAAATACACATCTCACAAAATCTGCAGCTATGAGTATTCACCTTTGATAATTTTGGTAATTCTCTCCGATTCCTCGTTGATCAGATTCGGGTCTCCGTGGAGGGTGGTGATCTTGGAGAGGTCTGGGCCTGGACATTGAAAACAAAGCAATTATTTCCAAAACGCAGACAATGTTTCACTCACTCATGTGTGGAGTCACGTAAAAAAGCACCAAATCCTCTTTGCCACCTTGAAGTAGTCAGATTATTCAACACAATTTGATGAACAGGATTATGTCAGGAATATATGAAATAAACCTGTATAAAACGTTCATGTAAGGACACCCTACCCGCAATGATCTGAGGCTCGATCACCATGGTGTTCCTTCCTCCACCTTCACACGGGCAGCGGGAGAAGGATGTTGAAAGTCATTTAACGACTTAGCAACTGTACTGACTGACAGACGGACAGACTGACAGGTACACGTACCCAGTAAAAAAAAAAACACCTCCTCCGCCACCGCCAACACAAATGTGCAGAAATTTTGTAACACACACACACACACACACTTGCACACGAAATCCCAGAGTGCAAAGTACCGGTGTACAGGATGGCTCATCTCACACCAGGAAAACGGAAATGCAGCGTCTTACCCCCACCGATATAAGAAGGTGAAAGCTGTTAAAAGCTCGTCTGAGCCCACAAAAGCAAATGGTCTGAGTTGGCCTCCCAAAAATGACACTTCATAATTTGCACACTGCACACACACACACGCAAATTAGAGTGTGAGTAATTATGACATTCTTGCCACAGAGACAATGACAAGAAATCACATGAATAAGTAGTGAGGAGACCAAACATCCACACCATGGGGCACCACAGGTACAAACCCTTGGATTTTTCTTTATGTTGCTGTGTTTGCCCAACCAGGAGACCGACTACAAATAAAAATACTTTTCTCTCTGCAGCATCATTAATGTGCTTCTGTACCTGGCTGCCTCTCCCACATTATCTGCGACTCTATTCCACAATATTTGCAACACATCTGCTCCAGCAATTAAACATTTATTAGTGCTTTTTATTCCGTCCCTGGCCTGTGAAACAAACCTGGTTCTGATTGAAATAGGTCACATATAATGCGTCGGTAAAGGCACACAATAAGTTCACTTGTGAGGTGGTTTAAAACGTTGGCAGTTATGCTCTTGTACCATGGAACCCTTAAGTTTTTATACAAATATTTGAATGGATAGATCCAATTGCAAGCTCAAGCTACCAAAAGTCTGTTTGGATAAATCTGACTTTACTTTTCTTCACTGATTGTTGGCAATTAGTCCGGTGTGTGTGTATGTTTGTGGGTGGGTAATGAATGCTATAAAGACATGTTTATGTGTTCCACGATACCACCAACAGACAGGGAGACAAAAAAAAAAAAAGTTTATGTGTTCTTTCTTGTTTGTTGTTGACTTGACATGAGAAACTTTTGTTTGTTTTCCTCTGAGTCAAGTTCAGAACATTGTGGATGGTTTCAAGCTGCAGAGAAAACTAAAGAGACGGACTCGGGTAGAAGCGGAAACTGTGTCTGGCGCTTTGCCAGCGGCGGCAGCATTGGACATGAACCATCTGGATAGCTGGTTTGATTCTGGACCAGCGGTGGAAAGCAAAACATCAAGCTTTAAAGATAAAGACGTAGCTGGAAGCTGGAAAGGTCGCAGCCAAAATAACCAAGTCACTGCTGGTGTTGAAACACGGGTGGCTAAGCTCACAGATATCTGTACTCTGTAAATGGTGCACGCCATGGAAATGATGATGCATGTCTGTTAAATTAACTGATGATCGTCAAGAAAACGTTAAATTACATTCACATCGTTGGTCAGTAGGGCCATGCATTTGTTAAGTTATCAGTTAAGACGTGAGTTCCTCGTCTAGACTATCATGCTCTTCGCAATCAGGCAAACTCACCCGTGATCCTTTGTCCATCTGCGCCAACCCCTGTAAAGGTAAAGGAATCAAGTCATCAAATCTACGCTGAAGCCTCCAAGAGATCCACACTTTACTCTACGTTATTTTTCGCCCTAGAAATATGAACGATTAAGTGTTTCCTAGGAACACAGAGAACGTACCTTCAATGACTCTGGTAACTTTGGTAATGCTGGGCTGTCCCTGAATGACCCTGGTTACTTTGGTGACAGAAGGGTCTCCCTCGATGACCCTGGTTACTTTGGTGAAGGAAGGCTCCCCCTCGATGACCCTGGTTACTTTGGTGAAGGAAGGCTCCCCCTCGATGACCCTGGTTACTTTGGTGATGGTAGGCTCCCCCTCGATGACCCTGGTTACTTTGGTGATGGTAGGCTCCCCCTCGATGACCCTGGTTACTTTGGTGATGGTAGGCTCCTCCTCAGTGTGCTTGATTACCTTGGTGACCTCTCCTGTAACAACCAACTCAGTTGTCGGTTTGGTCTGTATGACTCTTGTTACCTTGACAGATGGCTCTACTGAATCAAAACACATTAGAACATGCAGTGGAACAAATAGAGGCTGGATATTAGACTGCACTACTGGCTGTTTTTACGCCCCGAGGTCAAGTAAGCTGGTCTCAACGGCCGGATTTCCTTTCCTAATTTAGACGATCATTTCAAGGAATTGCTTTGGAAACAACATTGACACATGTTGGTGTTGAGAAGTCTCAACAATGGGTTTGAATAGAAAAGGAAATACAAATATCAGTCAGTAAACTCCCATCTGGGGATTGATAAATCTGTACAATCTTAGAAATCCCATTTTGGATCAGTTTCAAGAGAAACCTCAGCCAAGAACATTCTTTCACTTCTTTTATGGTTTCTGCTTCTGAGTTGAGTTATGAAGAGATAAAAGCTGGCAGATGTGGGGTTCCTCTAATCTTTGGCCTGAAGTCCCTCGATACATGACCTTCTTCAGAAATCGCAGCCAGAATCATGTTTGTCTTTCAAGCCAGGTCATTAAGAGATTTTAGTAATTTATGCTCAAAACTGTGACTGCATGATAAATGATCCTAGTGATGCTAGAAATAAAAAAGACTTGGATTTATGAGCTAGTGTGTATATCAATATGAAGAATAGTTAGCTTGGTTTAATAAGATGAGCCGTTCTCAAGGGTTGACACATTAATCACAGCCTAAGATGCTGCATTGCACCTCAGCCTCATGAAAAACTGCTTGATAAATGGCCCATTATAAATCTGCAGCTACCCTCCCGGGAAGGCTTCTCTTTAAAACACTCTCCTGTCTAAGTCTCACTGGCTCTGTGTTTTAGCAGTGTCATCAATGTCAAGGGGTCTGTCTCAGTTGGTAGGTCGCACCTGGAAAGGGAATGCCCCAAAATTTTAAAAGGGCTGCGATCCACTGAGTTCTCTCCTTTGTGCTGTTCTCCTTTACTTCTTCATTCCTGTGTTTAATTACTAGTTGTTACGCTCAGTTAAATAAATACCTTTTCACCTTTCATTAGTGTGTTGACTCTAATTTGTTGCAGGTTTGTAACACTCAATTACCTCTTTTAAAAAATGCATAGACAGAGCCTGTTGCGAAGTCGTAAACCTTTTGTTTCCTGAACCCTTAAAACAAAGCAATGCCTACTTGTAAGCACTGTCAGCAGTAGCGCATACAAAGGACCATTTTTCCATTTTCACATTCTTTTGTTTGATGAAACAGAGGGCATAGAGGATGAATGCTGTTAAGCCAAAACAGTAGAAAATCTAAATCAAAGCTTTATATAGTGTAACATTTGCATTTCCAGTCACCACTCCCATAAAATGAAAAATACTAAACATTAACCAGCCTGGAGCCCCAGCTCTATAATCCTTGAAATATACCAAATTACCTTTGAGGACTTCATTTCTCCTATGTTACCCAATACGTTAAGGAGCGCTCACATTTGTGTGGATCTGCACTGGACTCAACCCAGATGAATGAGCTGAATGAGCAACAGACAAGGATTCTCTATGGTCCCTGAACCTGTTAGGATTTGACAGCCTAATAACCTCATTCCTAAAGACACTGATTAAATATCTCAAGAGGTCCAAGTGGATTTAAGCGGTAGTAAGAGAGAAGAAAGAAAAAAAGGAGGAGAGGCCTCAGTGGAATAATGATACGCCTGCAACATGCATGTGTTTGCAGGATGGATTTCACTTCAGGAGCAGATGCTCATTTTTAAACAAAGAACATCAGTAAGCTTCAAACACAGCTATTGCAGTTATGCAGGGGTTAGTTATAGGGCTTACCATCAATATAATGAGTTGTTGTGATGGTTCTCCCTGTGAGGTGAAAAGAATAAATAGTTTTAACTTGTTGCAGAAGCAACAATATTTGCAAATCATGGACACTATTGGCAGAAAGGACACTTACTGATGAAGGTGAGTGGGATCTCAACGTAGGAAAATCCAGAAACGAACTAAAGAACAAAAAACATTATCAAATGGAAAGCATACGCCTTACAAAACAGATCTGCACACATTCACGGATATGTTTTTCCTCAGTCTACCTTTATCTGGATGTATTTAATCAGCTTCTGCAAGAGGACCAGGAGGTCCTGACGGCCCACAGGAAGGTCTGCACATAGCATGCATCACATATGATATGTATCAAGTCAACACAAAGCACCCCGACACATTGCACAGATGCGTGTTAATGTATGGTGTTCTCACCTGCAGGATAGAGAACATTCTTCACTACATGGATCACACCATTAGTTGCCATGAGGTCACTGTCTGGCACATCCACAGAGTTGACATGGATTGAGTTGTTTACCTGGGAAAACCACAAAAACATGGTAATAAGCAACTTTTCCCTTCCTTTTTTAAAACGGCTTGGAAGGCCACTTTGTGTTTCATTGTTGCCGAGATCTGGAAATTCAGTTTATGATGAATTTCCTGCTAGGTGACTGAAAGGTATGCCGTGTAACCCACCGATCGAGCCACCTCAGTTTCAGCCTCTGTACAGTTATTTGACAACCTAAGTACAGGCCTTTATGAATCGTCTCTTTTTTTTCTGACTGCAGACTGAGTGGCCTCAGAAAGCTTTCCAGTGTACATAAAGGTGGTCCACTAGGCCTGATATGAGACCTTGACTGATAGTGAGATAGCAGAGAGGGCAAAATTGAGGTAATGGGTGAAATTACTATAAAACTGAAGAATGCAAGAGAAAAGCAGGAAACAGAAAGAAACCCAAGACGGGCAGAGTGGGCACTGGCTGGACAGGAAGCCAGGTTTTATTAATTCTGGCTTTTCTCCAGAGACTGAAGCAGATTCTTCATCTTTGAAGTGTATTATCAAAGGCTCTTTGAAGCTATTGTTCAATTCAGAAATATGTATGTTATGTGTGGTCATATAAAATCTGATAACGTAAAAAACACTCATCATCAACCCTTGGTCATTGCCTCCTTTGCCTTTAAATGACAATATCCAACATTTTATCTTTTGTGGTTGTACATTGAAACACAACAATCTTGATGTGCTGACTTTAAGTTGCTAGTGCGAGTTTAGGTGAAGATTTAGGCATTTCTCATGATGGGTTGGATTGTTCAGTGTCTACTGTAAAGACTCTAAAGACATAAATGCAAACTCAAATGATGACATACTGATATAACTTGCAGGTTGTTGCCTTGGAGGGTTTTGAGCAGATTGGTAACTCCGCCTTCCAGTCCTCCATTGATGAGGACACCGTTGCTGAAGTGGTACAGGAGAATGGTTCTCAAAGCATTTAGATCACCTGTCAGTGACAACACAGATGTGATTTTAGGAGAGCTAGGATTCCTCATGATTACTTTGATTCACCTGTGCAACAAATATGGTAATGTGCTGGTTTAGAGGATCTTTACAGTGGGGTACGCACTTTTGAGCAGAGCAAGGTCCTCTTTACTGACGGCCTCAAAAGCTTCGTCAGTTGGTGCGAAGATGGTGTAGGAGCCCTCTTGCTTCAGCAGCTCATCTAGACCTGCTGTCTCCATCAATGACAGGAAAATCCTACATTTATTCAAATGAAATGGAAACAAAATAGGAAATTCATCAATTCACTGAATCAACACAAAGGACTGTAGGAGTGAAATGAGGCTAAACCATTAAAAACAGACTGGCTACACTTTTGGGTTCATAGAAAGAGGTGTACAATCATTTTTAATTACTTGGGATTGAGGTCCCTGGCATCACATGAGGTCTTGTCAAGAGAAGGAACCAGTCTTATGTCATACTGCACATAAGTATTTTTATATTTGTTGTTTAATTACCATGAGAGTCTGTGTTTCAAGCTGCACAAACCCCAACCAGCCTACCAGGAAATGAACAGAAGTATAACTGCACAAGGAGTTTTCTTAAGGAGACCAGATTTTGTGTCACAATGCAACACTTTAGTCAAGACTTCTGGCACTGAATATCAGGCTGGGATTCCTGAGCACATGTGTGGTCCCACAGGTTCGCACATCTGTTTCCTCAGTTATTCATCATTTGTCACTACAACCTATATGGACGAGTGAAAAATTTAGATTCTAAAAACTGCGGAAACTGTTTTGAGGTCAAATACTCAGTCCAATTTGAAACAATTCCGAAATAAATGTCATATGTTCACATATTTCACACTTTGTTAAATATACAAGATAGCTCAGTGCAACTTAGGAAAACATGCAAACCAGTAAATACAGTAACGCAATGCAAGTAGTGCAAGTGACAAACAGGAGTGATGAACCTGGCAGGGATGCGGTTAAGCTTTATTCTGTCCCTTTTCCGTCACTTTTTGGAATCCCCTGCAACACTTGCAATGGGCTTTTAAAAAAATCTGCAATACATCATTCCACTGTTAGGAAAATTTGATGTACATTTTAAACATCTGCCAGTTTTGTCCAGGCCAGACCACCCCAGCTAACTCAAAAACAATTCTCCGAGAACCCTAAAACAAGCCCCAGGAAAAAGCACTTTGAAGTGATGTTTTCTGGATTAACAAATCTAAAAGAGATTTCTTTGGCCTCATTGAAAGCAGACATGTTGTAAACCAAGACCAGCTTTTGGAGAGAATAACCTCATACCAACAATGAAGTAGGGTAATGAAAATGTTATGTTTTCTAGTGTATCAAATTTTGCATGAAGATAAGTGCATGAAGGTGATGTAAAACCACCTGTCCGGAATCTGAAGTTGAGTGGGTCTTTCTCATAGACTGTATAAATATGGACAATGCGTCTCCCCTTGCTTGCATTGGCCAAACTGATGTTATTTTCCCAGGGATATGGGTGGCGCCATTTTGCGACTTTGGAGCCAGATTCTGTGCTGTATGGTCAGAGAGTGGAGCCACCCAGTTCCACCTGGCAACTTGTAGTCTTCATATCCTGTTTCTATAGCACTTATTAACTACCTCAAATGACAGAAACCATCCCATCCACTAACATGGGAGGGGTGGAGCATATGACCTATACTGCAGCCAGTCACCAGAGGGCGCACAACTGGCTTTGCCTCACTTTTGAGGGGCAGTTCTGCTGTCCATCTTTACACTGTTTAAGGTCTTTCAACAGGATGACACCACTTCTCTTATTGGATGAAATGTCCCAGTTGTGCAAGATGTAGTACTTACTTGAACCGTCCATCAGCAATCAGGAGCTCGTACATTGATTTCTCGGCCGGTTTGATCAAGGTCCTCATAAGGTGAAGGGCTCCATTGCTACCCTCCTTACTGCCACGCACCATACATGCGTTTTCGATGCACACAGCCTGTAAAAGAGGAGCATTGAGAGAGTAAAGTTACTGGCTACAATGCCAATCTGGTAACTATTTACTTGACTTTCCCACTGCAATGTTTCTGTGAAGAAATGAAGTTGAACTAGTTGTAAGATCTAAACCAAGAGAGCAGAAACACTTCCTCTGCCAAGAGTTGAACTAATTAGCCGTTTAACGACAGCAACATGTTAGCACTTGATACAGGGCCTGTAATAGGTTTCAGATTTCCAATGGAAGCTGGTATGGTCCATTGTCTTGCTAACAGTTTGACACAACAATACACCCACCCACCCACACACACACACAGTTCTTACAGTGCGATAAATGAAGACTCTGAGCAGTTTTCCTGCCAGTGTTTCCAGCGTCTGTCCGTTGTAGAGCTCACTCAGTGTGATTTTTAGCTTCAAGATGTGGTTTTCCAGAATGAGTTTCAGCATGCTCTGGTCGATTGACATCACCTCCGCTGACAAACACGCAGAAACATTTCAGATTTTAAATGATATGCGTACGTCAGATAGATCGTGTCCTTGAAAAGCATGAAATGAATATTGCTGATCTAATTGTTTAAACTCACTACTGAAGGCAGAGTTGACAGGAGCAAGGAGTGTGTACTCTGTCTTTGCACCCAGGGCAGCGGCTAAGTCCAGTTCAGACAGCATGTCGTTGAACGTGCTCTGGCTGTCTCCCATCAGCTGCATCACTTCTTTGGCTGTTGCATTAAGAAAAATCATAATTAAAAAACAAAAAAAAACAAAAAACAAACAAACAAAACTGACACACTTGTGATCATAGAAAAATTAAATAACTAAAACAAACAAAAAGAAGTTTTACCTGAGTCAGGGATGAGCACCTGGTCTATGAGATGGATGACCCCATTGGTGGTCACTATGTCCTTCTTCAGCACCATCTTGATGCCGTTTACAGTCAGAGAGTCTCCATCACAGCCGATCTCTATGGTGCTGCCCTCCGCGGTTTCATACACCGTTCCCGCCATGATCGCCTCTGCACACTGGACACTGTTCAACAGGTGGTAGTTCACCAGGGCTGAGGGGTTTGTTTGCAGAGGCAGAAGGAGAAAAACAAAAAAGCAGATTGCACACTTTTAGGCTTTGCCTGAGGCATGTTGCTATTTTTAGCAACATGTAACCTAGGTTATTCTTTTTGGATTTACAGTTGTGGTTATTAACTCACACACATGCAGACAGAGTACCGCTCATATTCTGTCTGCGCTCTGACTCTTTGTAAATCAGAGAGTCCAAACAAAACAGGCAAAACTGGCATGCAAAAGCAATGCAATGACAACATGAAAAAGCTATCCTATCCCACAAAAATTCAAACGCAATCAGTGTCGTAGTACAGGCCAAATGCCTCTCTGGCCGAAATATGGCAAACTTATCACGCTTGCTTTGGAAACTATTCAGTGCGGTTGGTCAGTAGAGTCTGAGAATTTATCTGAAGCCATATTGGGTTCCAGAAAAAGCCACTCGCTCAGAGGATTCGCTCATTCTTGTGATCAAAAAATGAGTCAAACTGTTCTACGGTTGCACTGTGTGGTTTATTTTTTTTAGATGTGTGTGTGCATACTCCTCTATTTGTGAAAACCTGATAGTTACCCAAGTTGAGTCACTGTGTTAGGAATTTGCAGAATGGGGTTGAAAGTTGGTTTCAGTGGTTTATTTTAAAACTTATATTAAGATATCAGCATGACTTCAGTTTAGATCACATTAAATGTTATCAAAACATTAACAAGGCGTCTACACTGTGAGAGGCTGTACATAGGTACAGTGGTCCTATGAATGCCATCATTAGACTGTTAATATACTAATAACCATGTCTACCTGCTGATGAACAGGTACACCATGGCCGTTTAGTAATATATGTTCTTGTTGACTTGTGAAAAGCCATGGCTTGATGCCCTGGTACCACTTCCAATTGAAGGCTCCCACACCATCTTTGCGCCAATCTGACCCAAATGTCTGGCTGTGCGCTTGGCTCATTTATTTTAGGATGCATCAGGAGGTAACTCCTGCTGACTCGGGACAGCCAGGTATCCCAGAATGTTGCGGACAAATACGCAAGTTTTAAGTTTGTGCACTCGCTACTGGGAAATGCCATGAGTTTACTATGATCACCATCTTTGCTCAGTGTATTAGGGGGCTGGTGTTCGCTCCAGTGAGGCTGGGACTGGTATTGCTATCATTATTTTGATAGTTGGACATTTTAAACTGATGACGGGACTGGATGAAAAGTCAAGGCATCACCAAAGCAATCATTTTTCAGCCTGAAGTGGACATGAGTGTCTTTGTCGTGAATTTCAGGACAATCTGTGACAATCTTGTGACAATCTTGAGATGGTTCACTGAATAAGTGAAAGTTGCGTCTGCTGGTGGAGGTGGAACCAAAGTCAGGGGATCACCAGAGTCAATTGAACTAGACTAAACCAGACGTACAGTAGCTCATGTATAGTGTACCTGCAATAACCTCCTTGTCTGCCATGATACGCTCCAGGTAGTCTGGACTCAGTTTATCAAAGGCTTCATTAGTTGGAGCGAACAAAGTATATTGGCCAGGTTTGCCCAGCTTGTCCATTATATCAGAGGCTGCAACTGCACTCTGGAAAAGAAAAACGGGAAAGTGTTTTACGCGTCATATTTTGGCACACTCAGAGATACTAAACTTCATCAAACAGTTTATGCGATTTGTTTGCTGCGTAAAGTGTAAAATGATACTTTACGCAGCAAACAAATCGCGTTATGATACGCATTTTACTCACACTAAAAGAGGAGAGTTCATCAGTGACGTCCAGGACATCTTTAATGGTGTTACCCACAGCGCTGATTACCCGATCGATGACATGCACCACACCATTTGTGGCCACTTGGTTACCATGGATGATCCTGGCACAGTTCACTGTCACAATCTACACACGGAGGAAATGTGTCAAGCAAAGATCACCCCAGACTTTTATGGACATAATTCAAGTACTGATGCGATCTTGAGCTCATTCACGTAAACTCACCCCATTCGGGTAGTGGTTGATGTAGAGCCCCAGGTCATTGTACATGGACTTGACGGTCATGCCATTCTTCATGTCTTTGGTCAGAAGACGATGGTTCACCATGTGGTAGTGAAGAGCGTTGTACAGCTCGATGTTCACGTTGCTCACCAGTGCAGAACGCAAGGTCTGATAAAGGAAATCCCAACAGAGTTATGAGTTAAAGGAAATCTAATTGTGTGTCCGTGATGTTATTGGTGCACATGAAAAGCTAAGACATCCGGTTTACTCACAGAGTCCAGCTGTTCCCAGGCATCGTTGCTGGGTGCAAACATGGTGAATGAGCCTTTGCCCTCAATCTCCTCTCTCAGCTTCGATATGTCAGAGTACTGCTGCGTGGTCGAGGCCTTTGTGAGCCCCAGCGTACCATACACATGGTCGATGGGAGCCACTGTAGGGGTGAGAAGAGGAATTTTTATAAAAACGAAATTACATTTTGAGTTGATAACTGCTACTACTAGACTTGACTAGGGCTTTGGGGTCAGCCACCTACCTGCAGGGCATCCTTTCATGCCCTCCAGCTTCATGTATCCAGGACAGCATTCATATACGACCGTACTGCCAAAAGAAAAAGCACAAAATCCTAGTTACGTGAGTGCTTCAGTGAATTGGTTCATTATGAAAAACCCAATTTAACTTTATTGTTAGTTAGAGAACGTACATTATAATATTTCATAAGTAAGATGGAGCAAGATCCAATGTGAGTGAGTGTGACGCAAGTTGAGAAAACAAAATATAGCTGCCAGATCTATTAACGAAAGCTGACAGCCGAGAGGGAGAAAAACAACCTCTGGAGCTGCGAGAGAATGCGAACACTTGAAATGAGGGCGGTGAAGACATTCGAGACAGGGGTACCAGGCTGTGCAAAGAGCTCTTCCTTACCAGATACCAAACAACTTGGAAGGCATGGTGTAAGAAAACACCCATAAAAGCAAGCAGGTCAAATTTAAAACGTAAAAGACAGGGTTTGCCATCCAATGTCGTTTCAATATCTCATGCAACAGCTTCAAACTCAGGAAACGGAAAAGCCTGAAATATTTTAGACAAACACGCTCAAAGGAAATGAGAGGTGCACACTGTATTTATGTTCAGATACAGTCAAGTATTGTAAATGAATATGAAATCCTAATAACGGTGCACCCTTTGCCCCTGCTTTTGGCCGTTCGTCCAGTTCTTAAGGAAGTCCTGAAGACGCGCCAAATCTTCACATACAGTCGACCACTTGTGTCCATTTAAAAGACTGGGGTTTTGTGGTGGAAGGAACAGCTTATAACAATTTATGAAAGCAGAGCTCAAAGAAGCAAAAACATCCTGGCAGGAAGCTGAGGGAGGGCTCGCTAACGCTAATCGAAGCCCGACGAGCTGTACCTTTGACCTGCACCCTTCAAACACAGTTTACAGGAAGTCACGGCTGACGGCTATGAATGACAGAATGAGGTGTGAGAAGGCTGATTCTGACAGCCACGAGCTCGTAACACGGATTTAACAGAGGAATACAATTTCATATTCAATCTGGAGGCGAGTCAACGCTGGACGCTCAACCGCAGAGCTCTTGACTGAGTTTAATTGGGGTTTAACCCAAAGCAGTTCATTGGTTCCAGTTGGACTCTGTGTGTTTGCTAAGCAGATTTATTTGGAGTCGTTTCATTGGAGCTTATTACGCATTCAGTGCATCTGAGGCAGAGCTTTAAGGATTTCTGCTCGCCGCTTTCCCATGGAAATGTTTCAGGATGAACGCAGGGTGATATAGAGCACTACGCAAAAGCAAACTACTGCCTTCATAGCTCACATTAATCACACACACAAAAAAAGCAACCTCACTAACTTCCTCTCTGCGACTTCCGAAGACGGCCTGTATATTTTGGCAAACCTCCCTAATCCTCTTTAATCACTGTCTGTGTTTATGGAAATGTGCGCGGTGATGATTTCGCGAACAGCCTCGCTGCGTACAGACCAATCACTCCATGCCTTGACACTAATCTTTACAACGTAAAATACATAAATATCCACCAACGACCGGCTGCCAGGGAGGCATGAAGTCACTGCTCTCGGCTGCGCTCTGACAGGATAATAGATCTGGGGAAAGAACAAGCCAGCACACAGTGCAACCGGGCCTCTGGCAGTGTCACCGCATGAAACAGCTCAATGTGGCTTCCAGATGAGCAGATGTGCAAATACATGGGCACGGGATTACGTACGCACACTGTACGTGCACGGAAACACAAGGTGGGGTCGTCTGGCGTTGCATGAAAACGTTCCAGTTTGACGCTGGTATGTAATAATTGCATCCCAATGCGCCTTCCAAGCCGCCGTGTGTTTGGCTCTTTTTATACGTGGGAATGGATTTAATGTAAATTAGATTTGCAACTTCTCTGACACAAGCCTCTGCCCCCCACCCGTATCCTAAACACACACAGCTTTGAAGAAAATCGCTACCACCTGAACCTCCAGCGGCTCCATTTGAGAGTTTTTACGTGGTGATTGAGGCACTAAGACATCCCAGGCATCATCACATCAAGAGGAGACGCCTGGCGCAGGTAGGATTTACATCGGTGCAGTTTGTTCCGTGCTATCGCGCTTCCTAGAGATTCACTCCAGGTATTGCCGCTTAACCCATCAAAGCGTGCCCTGACACCACCGTGTTCCTAGTCCGGCCCGCAGCAAACGCAGGGACGTCCAAACAGCCTCGTCTAATCGCTCATCAACACCTAATCCATCTGAGACTCAACCACAGCTGGATGGATTTCCTCCGCCGCCTCTCGACTATGTTCTCACCGTCACCACGGACAGATGGAGTGAAATAAAGAAGTAAGATGTTTATGGCCTCGTTGGGTCGCTTCCTGTTGGAATTTTTTTATATATTTATTTGCTTCCCGACAGTTTACTGGTCCTGTTGATGGGAAATCCTGTCCAGTGAATTACGTACAGTATGTACTGCTCGTTTTTAGGGGCAGATGTTTTAGCTTGTAACTTTAAGCAATCTAAATTCTTGTTATGGCAAGACACTACAGATAACTAGGGTAGAAATGAACTACTTAGTCAGCTAATTACTTACATAAGGACTGTTATTTCTGTTACATGTCTATAATTTTATTATTAAATATGTCCAGAGCAGAAACGTGAACAGAGGGCAAAACTCTTGTTTCATTTTGTTGGCATATTTGAGTGAAAGGTTTTTACAGAGGGGATTTTTGATAAAATCTGAAATGCAAACTAACTACAAGTAAAAACGGCCTTGTAAAATGTATACCGGAATGAATTTTCCACTATTTACAGTTTAAAATGTTAACTAATCTAAACTTACTTACACTAGTAATAATAAGCTGGTACTGGACTGAAAAGTATTACTTATTTAAATTCATTACATCTATTTTAAGTGCATTACACAAAGGACAGAAGACAAAAGGTATATTTATCACACTTCATATCTGTTGTCTTTTAAGCCCTCATTGCCCTCAGTCTTTTTTTCATTTCTAGAAACGTCAGGGTGGTTCCATGTAATATTATCCCACTGTAATCTACCACTGTTCTGTGTTAGGGGGAAAATGACTCACCCCTCACTCACCACTCTTTTTTATTCTCTCTCTCACTCTTATCTCCTCATTTTCCGACATACCTGCACAGCAATTAGTGTTACGGTTGATTGCATTATGGAGACGAGGTTTGTGTGTGTGTGTGTGTTTCTGTCTGCACATTTGTCGATGATGGAGAGTGTGTGAGGAAGAGTGTGCAGTTGTTGTTTTTTTTTTGCCATTTACACTTGAGTCACACTGCAAGGCCGAACAGCTCCGGCCGAGCCCTACACCCCGTCTGCTGTGGTTCATCATCCTTCGCACATTTTTGTAACGGCATTGCTTCCCGAACTTTGGCTCATTAGCACGTTAAAGTTGGTCTTGTTTTAAACCAACAACATCATTATCAGTTCAGAAACAGTCATCGTCATGGTTGTGAGGCTCTAAACAGCACAACTTATACACTATATTACAGCCTAATCGAAGGATAACTTCACTCAATATAAAGAAGAACACAATCTTGTGAGCACGCCCCAAAAACTGGTGAAACAATAACGGAAATACGCCCTGCTTTGATTCACCTGACTTCATACGGACACAAAAAGCACCTGCAGGCCACTTTCTTTCACCTGAAACGTGTTGGGAGGGGAGCATCAATCACTGCTGAGCAGCACTTACAACAAAACCAGGCCTACGATTGAGTGAACCCCAGCGGGCGTCAGAGCATGCCCAGACATGGGGAAAAAGGGAGGAGGGAACGAAGACAAAGGGAGAGCTAGTTTTGCAGTTTATGCAAAGAGATTGGTGGAAACTGAGTGGGAAATCCAGGTGCAAATGGAAAGCAAATATACAGTATATGGTGATAGTTTAAATCATTATGCACAACGCATCTATTTTTCAGTGAAGGTTCAGAGATGATTGTGCGATAATTACAGATGAGAGGAGGCAGAGAGAGAGAGCCTCAGGGCGGAGATAGATGGGGTCAAACAGAGCCGACCTCTGCTGATAGAGCCACACTAAAACGTGAAGAAGTCAGTCCAGGGGCGAAATCTGTCTACATTCGGGAACTTCAAGTGCTGATCACTCTCTATCTGCAGGATGTGTGAAAGCTTTTCCCCCTGGGGTGAGGCCACTTTGAGCTCAGTGCAAATTAGAACAAAAACCCACGGTAATTCGACCCAGTCAGTGTTTCGGCGATGACTTACGCCTTCTTGCCACAGATGGTGCCTTTGTACCAGTTCCTGCATGTGCTGAAGTACTTCTTATTGGTCCCCAGGACCTGCTGCAGAGCGCACACGTTGGGCCTGGAAGAGGGAGGGAGGGGGGAGAGAGATGGGAGAGGAGGCGGGAGGGCGAGGAGGGAGTGACAAAGAAAGTGAAAAGCAGGAGGTGGGGGTGTGAGCGCAGGAGGAACGGAGAGGGGATAGGTAAAAAAAAGGACAATAAGATGAGAAGGTGTGGAGGGTTGTTGAGTGAATGTGGGAGGCGTATGCAGGTAAAGGAAAAAGACCGTTTACAAAGACCCATGTTTGCATACACGTTCTTACATGTTTTTTTTATATAAATGCATAGCTCAGACAGAACAAATAAATGAATAATTTCATGCAAATGCTGTGTATCTTTCAATACTGCACTAAAACACCCAATAAAGTACAAATTAGTGCGTGCCGATGACTTTAGGAGAGTGAATGAATGCCAGACACAATATTGAATTTTCCATTTTGGCTTTTATCAATACTTTTATCAATGTGGCTGACCTGCTAAGGCCATTGTCATCCCAAATGCTCTCTACATAATTAAAAATACACCTTAAAATAGAAAGAAGAAGAAGAAGAAGCACATATCGGTGCCTCATAAGTGCTCAAAGTGATACAAACAAGATCACCTGTAATAATCACTGCTGCACCGTCCTTTAAATCTTTGGCTTCCCCCCTCCCTCACACCCTCTCGCCTCTACTCCCCGTCTCCTTACCCCTCGTTCCGGGCCCGTATGCGGCTGTGGGTGACTATCTTGTCATAGGCCGAAGAGTCCACGCTCCCCAAGGAGCAGAGTGCCACCAGCACTGAGGTCGCCACCAGCAGCTGATGCATCCTGTGTGGAGTTATCAGTCCTCTGTACTGCAAAAGGGCCCGAGCCGAGCACACGCTTCTTTTGTCTTTTAAATACACACACACACACGCCGCACACAAAAATGAAAACACACGCGCAAACACACACAAACTCGAAAGCCCACAACCCCCCCAAAAAAACACACAGGAAATATGGGAGCACGCTAAAGAGAGGGAGCTTTTATACCAACAAGCCTCCCTCTCTCTCTCTCTCTCTCCCTCTCTCCCTCTAACACACCCACTCTCTCACTGTCGTTTCCATACCATTACGTGCTGCTCTCACCCTCCTCACACACCCTTCTCCTCACTCAAACTCCTTCCTCCAGCCCTGGCTCGGCCACAGGCTTATTGTCTCCTCCTCCCTCATGTTGTTTCGCGTGACTTTTTGCAGGGATTTCTTGACCACCGTCACATCCCAGAGCACCGAGGACACCTTTACATTGCTCTGCTGTCCATGCTTGTCTTCAGCTTGCCCTGCAACTGTGAATTCTGCTCAGACTGTGTTCAATCACTTTGCGAAGGGAACACACCAGAAACCTGTGTCACAACAGAAATTATGACAAGTAAATACGCATACATTAATTCAGGTAGCAAGCACAACCCAAGCATTTGTCCTCGAGACATCTGGCAACAAAACATGTGAGCTAAAGTGACAGAAATGCTTTTAACAGGCTACAAAGCAAAGCCCACAGTGATGAATTTCATGCTGATCACAGTTCTGATCTTTGCTCGCCAGGAACCGGGCACCTCAAGGGATACGACTGCGTTCTCTTTTCCTTTTATGATGTGGATTCATCATTTCCAGCAGCCTTTCCTCCCCTGTACTCCCGTTCGCGCTCCTGCTGTCATGTTCACCGTTCTATCCTGCAGCTGTTTCAGCCTCCCACGTCGAAGCCAGATCTGATACGACTTCAGAGGGGAACGGAAGGGAAACAGGTCCCCCCGGACGTCGTCGTGTACAGTCTTGACATATGGACACAAAGAGATATGATTCACTGAAGACTTGGCAGGTCAAGTCAAGTCTTGATTAAATAAAATAAGAGCCAAGTGATTCAGTTGCTCCACAACCCCAAACAGAGTGTCCCCTGGTACAGGTAGATGTTTTATTTACTGTAGAGATAGATTTTGTTCTGAATATTAAATGTCAGCAGCATGAAGGAGGCGAAGTACTCCCTGGGAGGCCTTCTCCCTTTGGAGAAAACCTCCCATCTATTTAATAAATAAATAAATCTTCTAAAAATGAGAACACACATATCCAACCCTGCAACCTACAGGGATCTAAACCGTACTAGTTGCTGATGTGTGCACTAAAACCCCCAACAAATATAAAAACTGCTCACAGACACACAGACACAGACACATACAGGTACTTGCTGGAGTTTTTTTTCTGCTCTCTCAGCTGCCTGTGGTCTGAAGAATCCCTTTAAAGGGACATGAACCCTGTCCGGCACTGTGCTGCAGCAGCAAAGGCATCTCCAGGTTGCAGGTGGTTGTGGGGACGTGCAGACATGTCGGCAGTAGAAGCAGAAAGCGAAGAGTCCATCTTATATGTGACATCTCCCCCTAGTGGGAAGGACTTGTCATTACAGTCACGTCAAACTGGTTTTATAAATTGTATAAACGTATGTGATGGCAGCAAACGAGCTATTGATTAACTTTTGTCAAAAAGTAATGAATGTTTAATGATTGGTGCTTGTATAACACGTGCAAAAAACTATGTTTATATGCATGAATACAGGAAATACGTTCATGACACCTTATCTAATTACTATTGATTGTTGTGTGTTGTGTCCCTATAGCCCTTTTAAGCTAATTATATTTATAGTGGAATGCTAAACTAAAGTTTAAAACTAATGCTGCTGCATGCCAGCGTTATATGCCGGTCTGAGTGCCTTCTATTCATGTGTCTCTGTATCTGCAACGGCCTGCTTCTATGGCAAACCTCAGAGCATTTCAGGCCTTTTGATCGCCCGCGCAGTGCAGGTTTCATCGCCTGTTGAATATTTCATCTATTTTCCCTAATGCTCTGCCACTGAGAGGGAATCAACGGACGCTGACAAGCACAAACAGGAGAGGGAGGAAAAAAAAAAGCAGGTGAGGAATGATTTCAGAGGAAACTAAAATGTCCACACGGAGAGGGGGAAAACACGGGCGGCAACTGATGGAGTTGTTCTTTCATAAATCAAAAAGCGATTGCTCGGTTGCCTGGAACGAACAAACAAAAACAGAAGCCACAGTAAATAAATCAGTTCCACGTAAAGGAAACAGTTGCAAATGTGAGTAACGCACACATGCACATAACGTCAGGCCTGCAGCACACACACAGACACACACTGGCTACGTATAAACGGCAGAATGGGTTTTCTTCTATTCATAAGTCCTATTGTTTTTTTTGCAAGATTCACAAACCACACAATGTCATATAAGAACTTTAGTTCTGTTAACAACCTCATGCTGCTGTGCTTTCAGAGGTGGAACAAGACGAGTTGCTGAAGTGGTGAAACCAACAGAAGTCCTTCCACTGTGTGGTTTGGCTCTGCTGGCTGTGAACTAATGGAGGAACATTTCATATTTCAGTCGACAAACTGTGGCTGGGGCAAGTATTAAAATGATTCAGGGGCTATTTTTCAAAGGTGTTAGTAGGCTAAGACAGAAAGTAATGGAGTCTTATGGGGACTATACACTGGATTTATAGGGGCCAGGTCGACCCAGTGATAATAACCTTCTAAACAAATAATGTGCCAGTGAAAAGTGTCGACTCCAGCGGGCTCAGAATTTGGCAGAATAAACGATTAACGAAAGATTTCCAGTAACCTTTGGCCTGATAATTCTTCTTCCGCAGTGTTTTAATCTAGACGCTCTGCAGTCTGCACCATTTCACAACGCTAATTAGGTGCTTTTAATTTGATGCCTTGGGAGGGGAGTGAACTTTGTGAACCTTGTGGACGTCGTTCTTTTTAAATAAGAGGTGATTAAGCCAAACCTAATTGCATTGTTTTAAGACGGCGTCTGGTTTATTCAGACAAACAGAAATACTACTAAACTAAACCTTCAACAGTCATTGGACGTCTTTTAGGGCTTTGCTTTTAACAAAAGTATAAAAAAAAACACAAATAGATGTTATTTTTCAGTTTATTCTTGATCTAAGATTTAACCTTGGGGGATGTCGTTCATTCAGACTAACATCTAAAAGTACCAGTTATAAAACAGCAAGTCTGTTCAAAATAACAAGTTTATTTTCGGTAGGAGAGATATAACATGAATAATATGCTGCTTTAAACAGTTCATAGTTCAGGTGCGCCGCGCTTCACGCAGGAGGATACCTGCCACGAACCGACGGCCGCAAATGTACAGTCAGCGTCATCGCAGTAAGAATCACAATCCGGGGTTTTTGTTGTTTTTGTTGTTGTTGGGTTTTTTTTGCATAGAAAAACATCGACAGAACTGTTGTTGCATGATCGGAGCTCTACACGTCCTTTGAAAAACTGTACGCCATTGCAAAGTGTGTAAAGTGCAGAAAGAGACAGAGTAAGGCAGAAAGTCGGGTCTAAAACGGAACACGTCTATTGCTCTAGTAGTGGGATAAGGACGGGGAAAGTTGTGTAAAGACAAACGGTCAAGGAAGAGAGGTACGGAGACTGATCGAGGGGAGGTAACGGCAAACGAGGATCATTCAAGGATGATAAAGGAAAGGGAGAGACAGGAGGTTAACAAAAAAAAAGAGGAATTTATCAGTTTCAGGAAATAATTCTTCTTTCTTTTCCAATTATCTGCTGGGAAGAGATAAAACGAAACTAAGCAGCATTGAAAAATCCTTGAAATGCTCAAACAGAGATCTGTTAACTTTTGCTGCATTTCCTCTGCTAATATAACAGCATTAAAACACTTACACCGAAGGCCTCCCTGAGTCTCCAAAGATCAAGTTTGATCATTCATTTAGCAATAACTGGAAAATCTAGACTCTTTTCAAAACACACGCGCCATTTCTCACTCGTAGCTCACACTGATTGTCAGTCTCTCTGTCTTTAGTCCAGCAGCTCAGTTCATGGGTCATCACAAAACGGATCTTCTCTAGATGACGCTGACAAGCATCCATCCGCTACTGAGTCAGTGCAAAGTAAATCACCGTCCCCTTCCTCCGTTTCTTTTTCTCCACCTTCGTCCAAGATGTCGTTGGTGCTCGACTCGTCCTTACTATCTGCAGTTTCTTCCTCGTTTCGTACCTCCAGGAGTTCTTTCTCACCCTCACCTGTAGACGCATGCTCTGTGTCCTGCTCCTCTGCGTCTGAGCCCCCAGACTCCCCCGCTTCTTCGGACAGAGAGTACATCCCTCTGCACAACTCTCCTGCGCCCGACGTGGGCTCTTTGCTGCCCCAGTGGCGTTTCTGGAACAACCCAAAGTCAGCGATATCTTTGGGGTAGTTTCTCCTCTGGCTCGACCCCTCGCTGGAGCTCTCATCAGACACCAGAGACAAGAGTCCGTTAGGTAGGCCGTTGGAGGCTTCAGGAGGCCTGGGCGAAGCTCTAGAACTGCACTGCTTCAGTATAGATGCGGTGATCTTGAATCGGTTGAGTTTGCTCTTGGACTGGCTACTGGGAGGGCAGGGGGGAACCACGAGGGAGGCATTGGGGTAAGCGAGACTGGAATCCACTGAGCTGCCGCTGGCCTTCGCGGCCTGAAGGCCAGGCTTCCCCGTCTTCATCATGCCCATCACCTCGTAACGGAAACTGGAGATATCTTGTTTCAGCTCCTGAGAGAACAAAACAAAAGTGAGGTCTCCCGGTAAATTAATGTGTTTTATTTAACTATTAGTTCCAGTTGCTTGTATCTCCAGGACACTCTGAAGGCTATTGATTCAGTTTTACCTCAGTCAATACTAAGTGAATAAAGTGTAATTTATAATACACTGATACCCCGCCTTTCTTCTACTCACAAAGTGCACGGCAACATTTTAATATGGAGAATGCTTTTGAGGCAGGTTTGAGAAGAATCAGCTCCCTTTAAAAGCCAAGAGCACAAACTGGTAATGAATCAATGATTGCTCTCAGTTTGGTAAACATTACATATCGACATCCACATTTTCAAGAAGGCCTTATAGTTTTATTATATTACTGACTAAAAACTCAAACAGTTCAAGCACCTTTAACTCTTCACTTGCTATGTTAGCCACTCTGGGACGGCTGAAACAAGCTGCTAACACAGCAGTGATGAAAGCAGCTACAGCAAACCGTTGCCTTTTTACATCTACAGCAGTATTCTGATGGGTTCAGATGGGTATTAGTCCAGTATTTATCTTTCTTTTATCTCATTTTTTGGTTTCCACCAACTTCCTGGGGGAAATATGTGGCTCTTTAGCTGCTAAAGCTAATTATGCTGCTAATTATTTAGCATAATGTCCTGTTGCTAACTTCTTTGTTGTTTGGTGCTGAGCCACTGAAATCATCTGGTGCAATAGACACAGATGCAGGTGGCGAAAATGAATTAAAGCAAAGTAAAGTTGTGTCAAAAAGTCTAAACGAGGAGGTGAAAGGTACTAAAAATCTAAGTTTCAGCTGCAGCGTCTTTTCTTGTGCGTAGTCACGTGATCCATTGTTAAAGGAAGCCTCGATCGTAACCGCTTTTAACTCCTCATTCTTCACTCCAGGCCTGAGCTTACCTTGAAGTTCTCTTCAGTCAGGCCCTCCTCCGTCTTGGCATCTCTGATCATGGCGGCCACGTAACGTTTCACCAAGTTCCTCACAACCTCCTACATCAGTGAATGAAACAACAAGCCTTTAACAAAAAAATATTGTGCAGTACCAAATGAAAGGTCCCCACACTCAACCAGTCAGGACATAGATGACAAGCGCACAATAGAGAAACTTATTTTAAGCCACATCTCCTATGAAATTACAATTACCCCCTGCAGATGTGGACAAATAGGAAACCTTCTGCAGAGAACGATTTCCCACTGAGTGTAATTGCCTGGTCGATTTTATGAGACAGGAAAAAGCTCTCTATTGACGGACTGAAATTGGAAGCGCAGACTGGCAGCTGACGCGCAGAATATAGCATGTGTCTCATAAACGCGCACACACAATGTAATCACATTCAGCTTTACCTGGTACTGGTGATTTATCCTGACGTTCTCTGCCGCTCGCCTCTGTGCAGACGTTAAATAACACAGGAAGAGTGAGAGATGAGTTAAAAGGCAAAACATAATTAGTTTTTCCACATCTGTCTGCGAGTCTCACTACATGTTGCTGCGGAATCAACAGTAAAGGTGCACGCTCCTAAATTAGATCTGAAAAAAATAAAATATTCAGTTTTATGTCAAATATGATATGACATTTGATGATCTTAGAAAATATTAGTGGTTTAATATTTTATGAAATTATTAAATTGTTATGTAAGCAGTCATTTATTCAGTGATCACTGATCACTGATGTACGGTTTTGATCCACTACTCCTACAAAAGGATGGATTACAAAAATCTGAGCAAATCCGATAACCTAGAAACTCATTTATTTCACCAATATTTTGTTACGATATGCTAATGCTATTCTCCGTTGAGTCCAGAGTTACTGGTTATCATCATCCAGGGTCTGTAGATTGACCTACTAACTTATAATGGATAATGTCATCTCTCAATACTTTTCCAATTCTGAGACTGTGGACGACAATTTTGTTTATGATGGACGTCCTGAGCCAGAGTATACGGATAAGGGGCTTGTTGAAAGGAGGATGCGGAATCAGAGAGAGGAACAGCTGGCCAAAGAACAACGAACTGCTGCACGTCCCCGTATAGATAGCATGTAACTCCAGACTCAACGGGGAATAGCACTAGTGTATCATAACAAAATATTGGTGAAATGAACGAGTTTCGCGGTCGATAATGCATTATGTACAGGCTACGTTTCGGTGCCCCAGTCACTCCCACTACATGGATCTACGCAGCAATCCGCTCGATGTAAATATCTTCCAAATTACTTCAAATGACACCAATGTTATATGGGTGAGTAAACGATCATATTTTATGCCAGATATAAGGTCCAGGTTATAAAATTCACCTTTAAGAGCTTGACCGCCCTGGGGATGAAGATCATCTGCATGGAAGTTGAAGCGGAACTGAAGTATTTGTTTTTGTAACTACCAACTAATCAAGAATAAGTTGTGCACACATTTAAGCATTTGACACTCAACTTACACCAAGAGCTCCAAAGGTTTCAGGGCGTTTGAAGCTTGTCCTCTTGCACACTTGCCTCTTGATCCAACACACCAGGTACAAGAATGATTTGGGGCTGGGGACGATGTTAAACGGGGGCGGCAGCGTGGCTCCTTCTTCAAAGTAGCTCATCCACAGCTTTGTCCTGGCGAACTTCCACTCGATGTCCGCGTGATCCTGCAGTCAGATCAGGTTCCATTTGAAAAAGCATGTCTTGCATGTTTAGCAGTGGAACAAAAATGTTTGCTTTTATTTTTGTTAGCCGTGTGTGTTTTGGACCTGTGCTCACAGCAATGTGCTGGTAGGAGTTGTTCATCATGGCTATGAGCATGTTGAGAAGCACCACCAGGGAGATGATGTTGTAGGTGCCGAACATGGTGGCGCCGACAAACTCAGTGAACTGGTGGTCGGCGTCCACGTTGGTCACGTAGAGGTTGATCAGACCGAAGATAGACCAGAAGAGAGACTGGAGGGTCTCAAACAACCTGCAAGGGAAAAACGTAAAAGAAGCCATTGATGTAAATGTTACTAAAGTTCTATAAATATAATGTATAGTCACTGTGGGCGAAATATATACTTCATTGAAGGATTTTTCAAGCTGAAATAAATTCTTGCCGTTGTCTTCATGTGACTTCGCAAAAACGTCAATTTCATTTTGAGAGTTTTCACACTTTTTGCAGCCAGTAATAGCAATACTTATCCACAGCCACACGGCTCCCTCCTTGACATTCACAGGATCACACCTTCACAGTGAATATTTCAGCGAGATAAAATTCATGTAAACTCACGTGGAGAAGGCGTTATTCTGCTCAACACACCGGATGCCCTTGCATTTTCCCTCCTCCCCCGAGGGCTTCGTCTCATAGTAAAAGTACAGCTGGTTCAGCCCGTTGGCAAAGGCCAGTAAAACCTGCGCAGCGAAGCGGACGCAATTATTTAAGCCACATCATCTCTGACATATTTCCAGCCCTGCTTTCTGCATGCCTGTGTGTGAAAACAATTACCAGACAGTAGATGAAGAGGAACTTCAGGATATCAAGCAGCATTCTCCCCAGAGAGATCTGCAGTGGCCCCAGATGAGAGTTGGCTGTGAACAGCGAGATGAGGCGCAAGGAACTGAAAATGTTTGCGATGGCAAACACTGCCTCAGCTACCAGTGTCGGGTGCCACATTTCCCACTGGTTCCTGGGTTTGCTGCCACTGTACTGAAAGGAGAAAATGATGGGCAAGACATCAAATGAGCACACATGGAGGCTACAGTCTATCTGTCCTTTTTATTGCCAGTCATAGAGAGGCGGTTACCTTAGTGTAGGCTACAATCTTTAGGGAGATAGTGGCCAGGTATAGAGAATTCATGACAAAGTCCATCAGGTTCCACCAGTCGTGGATGTAGTCTTGGAAACCACCGTCCCACATTTGCTTAATCTCTGCCCAGATGAATCCTAGAAATACATGCAGACATGTGGACTTCTGATTGGCTGGCAGGTGTGTTTTAAAGTAGCTGTGTAGCCCTATTCTTTTTCTTGCATGACTAACATAAAAGCAGGAAGAGAAGTAAAATTCTCAAGCATCCTTTCACGAGAATCGTTCAATCGCCAAACTGTTGCATGAGCCACCCTGGATAGATGGAGAGTTAGAGCACTTTAAGCTTGGATGAGGATGCAACTCCAGACTATCAATCATCAGTTAAAAGGATCAGGAGCTGTATTAGAAAATACTGCTGGCTGTTTCACTGACTGTTGAGATTAAGTCGTGTGAGATCCTTTGAGCCACATAAGCCTTGGATAAGCATGCTTGCGAGAGCAACATGCTGTTTTGTAGGTACTCTGTTTACCGAGTTCAGCATCTAATTCGTTTGGAGTCTGACATTAGCAATTTAGCACAAGAAGAAAAACACGGCACAGCTTATGCCGTGTAGTTTTCGCTGGTATTCATCTTAAGGGACATATTTCATGGCAACTAATCCAAAAGATATCAACGTTTGAGTAGAAACCACAGTTAACAATTAATTGACTTTAAACAGACTACCTCCTTATGTGTCACTCACTGTACTCACCCAACACCCAGGGCAGTATCATCCACTCCACAGTGGTCGGCGCAGGGCCTTGCCTGTCCTGCCTGTCCTGCTCAGTGGTGACAATGTGCTGGGAGGCCAGGAGCAGCAGGAACAGAAAGGTCAGGTAGGACGCCGTGTGGCAGATGAACTTGATGAAGGGCTTGCGGATGAAGTGGCCGTAGCGACTCTTGGGAGCGATGAGGTAGCAGAGAGCAAACACGGGGTAGAGGAGGCCGATGAAGACGCAGGTGAAGAACTTCCCCGCCCAGTGCCGGCGCCTCCAGCCGGGAAACTCGTCGTACCACCTGGACGCCAAAAGCTGCTGGCAGTTCGGCTGAGCTACAAACTTAAAAGACATATGAGAGCTCATAACATTTCATACACACATTTTATACATAATCTAATGTATTCAAGGATCCATGACTGCAGGATGTAAACCTGCTGGGAGACACCATCCAAAGCCTAAGGGTACTTAAAGGTTTTACACAGTTCAGAATGCCCTAGTGACAACGTGCCAGAATAAGCACCTGCAGCAAGCTCCAGTTAAAGGCTTACAAACAAAGGAGTAGGATTTATTGTTGGTGTACTTGACCGGGGACTACTGTTTATTACAACCTGGACTTTATTTCTGGCATGAAATACAGTCATTTACTCATCCATATAACTTCTGTGTAATTTGTAGTCCATTGGAAGATAATTAGATGTGTATATCCATACAGTGGAAGTGAATGGGGCACCGAAATGCAGCCTCTAACGCATTATGTGCCAGAAACTCATTCATTTCACCAATATTTTGTTATGATAGGGGGGTCTGTAGGTCAATCTATAAACCCCAGATGATGATAACAGGTACCTGAGGACTCAACGGAGAATAGCACTAGCGTATCATAACAAAATATTGGTGAAATGAACGAGTTTCACGGCAGATAATGTGTTATTTAGAGGCTGCGTTTCGGTGCCCCATTCACTCCCACTGTATGGATATACGGTCCAGGTTGTAAAAAAATAGTAGTTCCCCTTTAAAGGATATGGTTATTATGAATGAAATAGAAACTGGACGCAGAAAGAAAACAGACAGGAAGGCAGTCATGTTTTTAGATGAGCTACGGCATTTCTCGTGGGTTTCCTCAAGAAAATGAGAGAGCGGATCCTTCCTGAGATGCCAGCAACAATTTTGTTCATGACAGGAATGATGCAAACACGTGTCCATTATCTGCTGTTTGGCTTATTTCATGATTTGTGTCGCAGGTGGATAAATAACTTCTGAATCTGTAAAAGTGGGGGCCATTCTCCTCCTAACAATTGAGTAAAGGTTCAAAAGACCAGTGAGACCAAACTATTGACGCACAAAAACTGCTGCTGTGACTAATCTCTTCATATGCGGTGATATATTCCTGTGAAGGACGACATGCATATGCAAACACAGGCAGGCGCACGCACACACACTTTTGTGAAATATCATGTTGAGCCTATATCAAAGTCGAAACGTTGACCGGCGCCGGTGGGTGCCAATTCACCAACTCTGCAGCCTGGTTTCCATGGGAACCACAGATCCCTATCTGTGTCAGGGTCTGAAGTAGAATGGCTCATATTTCCATACTTCAGCTACATTTTTTTTTCTTCCTACAAAACTTGAGAGGAAATCCAGAGAGAGAGAGAGATAGAGAGAGAGAGAGAGAAAGAGAGAGAATATAGCAGGGGACGAATTTCACGGATGAGTGGAGAAGAGGTATAATCTTTCTTTTCCCAAATGACAGAGACAGAAAAGTTCAGATAATAAGGATCTTCGGTGACAGCGTGTGAGAAATAAAGAGTAAAGTAAAGCACGGCTGATTTTCTTTCATTTGATTCCCAGTCTGAACTACACCCATGGGTGCAGGCTAAGTCTTATAATAAAATATGTATTAATTGCTTTGTTTAATTTGTTTTGTGAGTTGGGGGCACAACCATGTGTTTCAGTGTATAAAACAGACAGCTAGCATCTTTCACTGCAAGTCAGAAAAGAATTAATGACAATGAGAGGTTCTTGGGCAGCTCGATGTCTGGCTTTAATCACTGTGACATTAAACACAGACAGGCATGTTAATGAGGGTAAAATTAAACTTATTAAATTAATAATTAGGAAAGGCATTCTGCTAATAATAGTGAGTATGAATGGTTGTCTGTCTCTCTGTGTTAGCCGCTAATGCAGCTTAACTGTCTTAAAAGAAGGTGCGAGCAACAAAGCTGTGACGTCGAATGTGAGGACTTTTGTAAAATAAACTCGAGAGCTACGCTGATAATCTAAACCTAAACTCCTAGCGCAGTGACTGGCCGTTTAGTTTTCAAATGAAAACATTCACTCATTCCTAAATTAAAAACTCGAGTGAGTAAACGGCGCTGGGCTCACGAGGAGGAGTTACTGCTTCACCTTGTTTTAAGAAAACTGTAATTCAATGCCTGAACCCCGGAGATTAACTTGTGAAGACAGATAACTGCAGCAGTAAATTGCTGAGATAATTGTGTTATTTAGTGGAGACATTAAATTGCCTTGAAACACTAAATTGCAGTTTTTATGAGATATCACAAGGGGGCAACGTCAAACTACAGCATGCAAAATTGATAGCTTTCCATTGCCGCCTCTGACAGTGTGAAATATTGAAGAGACAGTCTGCTTCCGCTCATACTCTTCAATGAATTCAACAACATTTTTTGCAAGTATATAAGTAAATATGTGAGAAACACACAGCTAAAGCCCTTTGGGAGGAATACGGGATATCCTGCATTACTGTTTTGTGTGTTACAGATCACATTTATCTGGTTTGGCCTCCTGCTGCATCAAAGCGGAGACTGCTCAGTGAGCTCTGCTCTTTAGTCAGGAAGCCAGTGGAGATTTCTCTGCATAGCATTAGAAGCCGCCTTTGCAAAACCTCGGAGAGCAGCAGCAGCAAAAATGCATGCAGGCTTGGGTGAATTAAAAAAAAAACAAAAAAAAACGTAAACAAGCACACCACACGCCACACACGTAAGGGATGAGAGCTGTCCTTCGTTTTGTTCAGCTGAGGGTCAAACGCAGGCTCCTCATGACTCACTGTGACACTCATAAGCAGCCAGCGGTACAAAAATATATATATAATCACACATTCAGGCTGAGTGTCATGCCAATTATAAGAGCTCAAGTGTTTGTCTGCAAAATTGCTGGGAGAGATGAGAAGGGATCACACCACAGACTGAATGCTCTGAAACTGCTCTCTGCAAAAACAAACAAGGCTTTCCAGCAGAAGTAAGTGTCCACTTAACCCTCAACGCCTAATGGGGGACAAAACCCTGTCTGGCTTACAGGCACACAGCAATCCCCATAAATACCTGTGTATATACTGTGAGTGTATGTACACAGGTAATTGCGCCATACAAATGTAATTGTGCTTCTTCGGGAGAGTGAAGCTTCACAGTCAGTACTTTATTGATCTGAAATTTCTCATTTGAGCTGCAATTATATCGGCTGCAGCCTTTTCTCAAAAATGAATGAGAGATTGATTTTTTTTATTTTTTTGAAATCCCACAAAGTGACACGGTTCAGCTTTTGAAAGACTACAAAGAAAAGAAAAAAAACGGCATCTAAAAGAAAACGTTGCAAGCTCCGACAACAAATTAAGCCAGAGTCCAAAATAAGTGAAATCTCCAGCCTGGAAAAGCACCGTAACCTGGCCAGGCAGTCTCCAAAATGGCACGGCATGGTGCACATGTCCATGTTTAAGAAACAAATCCTTTTATGTAAATGACTTGAGGAGTTTGCACCGCCAAAATCTGTGTCAAATGTAATAGGAACTGGAGAGATAAAAGGTCACCCACTGCAAGGAAGCAGAGACGACACACAAAAAAACGACTCTATGAAGCACCATGTCACCAAGTGGGGGCGTCTGTCTGGAGCCGGTTTGGCTTTGGATCTAAGTTATGTGGAGGTGCTTGGACCCATTTGTAACTCCTCGTTATTCTAATTTTTTTATGGGGTAATGCTTCTAATTAGTTTTAGGACTATTCAGTTGCACGCAGAGGCATTATGGGATCGAAACACATCCCATAATGAAATCCCAACGGCATTTCATGACATCTCAAATTCTTTTCTTCAGACAAGGAACAAATCAATAAGTCAGTGTGGTACTGTATATCTCTATTGCTAATTTAGAGTTTTACATGTCAATATGTGTCTACCGCGATGGGACAGTAGACACATATGACTCTTAACAAGTCTAGGTGGCTGGGACATTTATCATTTGAAAAGGGCAGCTGGGCGGATTGTTGCCCACATCGTGACACGCCACTCTCCATCAAAGTCCTAGCGTGATCGAGTGGTTTTACAGATAGGGTGCCGGAAAGAAAGGCCGGGAAGTGGGAGACGGTCGTTTACAGCGTGTGCAATGAAAAATGATCCTCCAACAACTGAGAGGTTGGTGGAGGCGACATGGGACCGTCCATCATAATGTCCACCTCTGCGACGGAGCTGCCAAGTAAGGCGCTCGCCTGATATGTGGAGCAACTTGTAGTTCAGTCTCGCCCGGGGGACACGTTGGCGCGCAGTCAGAACCTGCCAGCGCCTAAACAGCCAATCAACTCGCTCTGCCACCTGACCATCAGCCAACCCCTGTGGGCACATCCCCCCAACAACTGTCCTTTTTCTGACACAACATGCTTATGTGCCAGCCTGTGTACTGATGCACGACAACCGGGCAGATGAAAGCGGAAACGGCAGCGTCATGAAATGAGACTCATCCAAAACTGCATCTGCTCTGATAGCCAGGCAGAGCTCCTGGGAAAAGACAGCTAAATGAATTAAACGTTGCTCCTGGGAGCAATGTGTCTGCTTCTTTGCTTAACCCTTTGTATTCAGCAGAACGATTGTGCAGCAGATTACCTGTCTGTTTAACCCATTCCACTTTGCCTCCCATAAATCATCAAGTGCATTAAAACAGTGCTTCCCTCAATCCCAAATAAAGCTTACGTTAAATACTGTAAAGTTTTATAGGACCATTTTTTTCTGATAATGCACAGCACTTAACATTTTCCAAGTAAATAAGCATTAAACGTAGGCTATTACCATGCTACAGTACCGCACAGGAATTACACTAACTTATTTGCATACTGATTGTTTATGGGTTCACCCACCGGCAAAGCTTTTACTTCACAATGGAAACAAAAGCCTGAAAGAAAGCGTGCAAACCAAATATTGATTTGGAATAATGATGTGTGGGCCGTAGCCCACATGCTGATTTACACGCATATGAAATGAAATTCATGTCCTACATAGTTGTTGAATACAGCAGCCCTATTTAATCAATGGGGAATTCAAAAATGGATGGTAATCGATGCATTGAGACATTTATTTTCGACAGGCTCTCACAGAAAATGCCTGTTTTAGTGGATGTCCTGCATGCAGAAATACCTGCATAACAGCTTATCACCCGGCTAACTGTTATAGTCTTGAATCTAGAGCTGCATTCTCAATATGGAGGTATTTATCTCGCAGGTGTGATAAATCTGTAATCTAATCCAAAGTTTTTCCATGCTTATCTGTCATCTCTGCGAGCTGCCAAAGCAAACGCTGATAAGATCCCCCCCGAAAGGAGCGCCCGATTCCATTAAACCCGATGCTAATCTAACGTCATTACAGCCTTTCATATTGGCTGGCAGTGACACCTGTGTGAAGACGCTGCAGGCTTGGCAGCCTTCCCTGTGAAACACAGAGTGAATGTTGCCTGAGGCATGCGGCATTGAACTGTAACAACTGTAGATTATATAGCAAACAGTGGAAAGACAGGAGGGGGACAAAAAAAGGACAGGGGAATAGTGTAGAAATAGATAGAAGATTTTCTTCTTCTTTCCACGATTTAAAGGGCATCACTGTGATACTGCGGTCACATCTGACTCCCACGGCTTTTTTAGGGGAAATTGGGGACAAGTGCACTTGACTGTGATGTGGTGTGTTTGTTGCTGATAGGATGGCAACCCTGCATGACCACCTGCCTGATATTGTCTCCCCTGTGCGTCCGAGTTGTGACAGAAAATAGCCATGGACCTTCTAAGGGTGTCCTGTAGTGTCTGGATACAGGCTGTTGTTAGTGGGGTCCTTTGGCTCCTATGGGTTGAGGGGAGGGGTCTCTGTGGATCATCCCACAGATACTTGATCAGTTTGGGATCTAGTGAATTTGGAGGCCAGGTCAACACCTTGTGCTGTTCTTCATGTTTTTGTTTTGAGTTGTTCCTAAACTGTTTGTGTGTGTCTGTGTCAGGCTGCATCCTGCTGGGGATGTCTGCTGCCATCAAGGGGTGTCATTGCTATGGGGTGTTGGTGCCTGGTCTGGTCTAGGTGGGTGCTACATGTCTAAGTAACATCCACATGACAGGTCCAAAAGTTTCCCAGCAGAACATTGAATCGTCACAAGATGGTCAATGTTATTTACTAATGTGTACCTCTTTCTGGTGGTACTTGATGGCTAGTTTGAGTCTTGCCAGCTCATTGTTGCCCTCCTCTTCCAACAGGTTGATGTCGTCTCTGTAGTTGAGGATCATCTCCAGCTCTCTGGAGCTCCTCGTTTGGTCCAGGAGGTCTTTGGCAAACTGTTTACACTGCTGAGACAGCTCTTCGTACTCTGACTTGAACTCGTTCTCCACCTGAAACAGACGCGATAAGGATACTTGATCCGGAGTACGTGGAAGCTGAAACGGAAGTAAATTAGGACCATCTCGGTGCACAGGTGTGCCTAGAAGGTGGATGTTTCTAAATCAAACCTAGCCTCTGGGTGTTTTGAGTCATGGAGCCGTCTTGTTTACAGACATTTAATGCAACACATCTAATAATAACACCACGTTTCTAGACCATTTCATCTTATATTCTGGGAGTGATGAGTCGTCTCATTTGAAATAGGATCAGTGTAAACATGTTTAATTTAGAGCTATTTGGAAATCATCTAGCATCATATTATTCATACCTAAACCTTACTAAGGACGTATAAAAAAACAAGGGTTTATTCTTTCTGTATTAAATGACATTTACATATTTATATTAATTCTTGCATAATAAATTCCCTGGCCTTTACCTCCTACAAGCTGATATCATGAAAGGGCACCTGGTTAATAATACACATGCTCTTAATATTTCAGCCTCTTAAAATCACCGACCGATGTGCCAGCTCCACTGTCAGCTGTCTGTCTTGTCCTCACCTTGCTGAGCTCCTGCAGCTCCCAGCTGAGCCTGAACGCGGTGAGGAAGGGGTCTTCGCTGGAGAGCGCAATTAGTGAGGGACTCGAGAGCGCTTTGTAGATGTTGAGGCGCGAGCGCGAGTGCCTCAGGCTGTCCACGTCTGAACTAGACACGCACTCCACACAGTTGCAGCGCACCTGCAGCATCAAACAAAGCACGGGCTCATCCTAATGAGGCTTCCCACGTTTAGCAGTGGATTATTTTCCCCGGCCGAGCGCCGTCTCTATTATGTCATTTAAGCACCGTCATGCCTGCATTACAATATTTAAATCATCATATAATAAATAATGCATCGGAGACATACGGTTTACCCACCTCATGGGGCTGCGGCATGGAGACACCCTTCTGCACCAGGAGCTTGATAATTTCATAGTTGTTGGTGTGTGCAGCCAGAATGATGGGAGTGATGTCAGGGGTGAAGTCGGAGAATTGCTTGTCCAATAAAATAGGAGGAACCTTTTAAGGCACAGGAGAGGGGAAACAGCTTTAATCACACATGAATTAAGCTTTCAAAGCAACACACTTGTTGGCCTCGGCCTGTGATGTATTGCCAGTTTATACATACTCTGCATAGTATTTTTTTAACTTTTTTTTAAAGTAAATTAGTAGAAGTAATTGGCTCGGTTACACAAAGATCATAAAAGATCTTCTGGTGTGGTTCAAAGGTCCGTACAATGGCGTTAAATGGCATGAGCAGGATAAAGAAAACATTACTCAGGGCTTTATGCAGTTGCAGGGTAAATGCAGACTAAATGGCATTCATCAAGACTGCTGTAAAGGCAACAGGCCACACCACAGCAAAAAGCATCAGCATTGCACACATTTCAGAGGAAATTATCATGCTCCGAAAGAAACTCATTCCACCTATCCCCCTTATCACCCTCTCCTGCTAAGACTTTCTGCTATTCCCATGTCACTCAGTGGGAATACACGGCTGCGGGCAGCGGAGGATTAAGCCGGCTCTTTTCACTTATTTTAATTGAAGGCCTATTATCTGATTCCGTGCTGCAGGAGAGAGGGATGAGAGAAGATAGTCGAGGGAATGGCTGGAGGATGAACACGAGACAGGTAAGGACCCGTTGATGGAGATAGATGGCAGATGGGAAATACGAGGTTCTGAAGTGAGAGAGTTTTACCCAAGATGAATGCTAAACCGAGCAGCTTGAAAGAGCCCAACAGCAGCCACAGCTTGAATGTGTGTAAGAGATGTTTCAGAACCCTAGTGTCTACAAACACAATGCCTTCTTTAAGCCGCCTGAGCGACGAACGAATGAATGAGAGACGGCAGTTTGCAGGAATGCTAAGCTATGCTAATTAGATTTAATTGTTCGCCAAAGGTTTCATGGCTCCATGACTAGATTTTACTACTTCCTGTTTTTGCGATACATCAACATCAACGTCCGAGCAGCTAATGTGATATGAGGCTGATAAGGATCAGCGTGCATATGTTTGAAATCGCTCATTTCCAATCGCTCCCCAGATCCATTTCTTTTGCCATCAACGTGTACGCCTGAAGCAAACATCCATTTAGGAGCTTCATCTCAGCAGTTAGCATCAATACAGTCACTGGGGATAGTCAGACGCTGCAATAATAACGTAATAGTGTAAAAGTTAACCATTCAGATTCTGGTTTTACTCCAGTGTTGACCACCAGTCACTGTATCTTCGCTTAGCAGAGACATCATACCTACCTAACATGTGCATATATTCAAACTGTCAGACATCCAACTGACATACTCATGGTTTTCAGCAAGCAAATCTAGCACTCCGCCAGTTGTTTTCTAAATGCTCCTATTGTGAGCAGAAACAGAAATAATATCAGTGTCTCCCCCGCTCGCTGTGGAACACATAATGAAGACTTGTTATCTAGGGGACGGGTTTATTTTCTTAAAAAAAAAAAGAAAAAGGTTTCATCATCTATACGGCAGCCAAATGTTATTATATCACAAGGACACTAATTACTTATGTACACCAAAGAGCGGGGCAACGCCACGTCCGAGAGTCGTCATATTTCGCAGAGGAGGGTGATCTAATAAGCTGCAATATATAATCTCTTCTCCACGTGGGAGGAGGAGGGACATCAAATAATCTGCATCAAACGGACCTGGCCCGTGTCCAAGCACAGACCAGGAGGAGTGCAGACCTGTAGATGTGAAGTTATGATAACTGAGGAGAAAGGGAACGAAATTATTGCTCACTCTTCCGTGTAGTCCTTATTTGTTGCTCGTATTAAAATGAGGCCTGCACCCTCAGTGTATTGATTAAAAATGCAACATTAGCATCTGTGAAGGCACAGCATGCCTTTACTTTTCTTTTCACTGTGCTCCACTTTAAGCCGCCCCACTGGCTTACACCTGTCATCCTGCGACATCCCAAATGTTTGGAAAAGGATGACATAAAATGGGCCACATTAGTTTTTCTTTTCTTAATTACACTAAGGGGAAAAGGCTCATGTCGTGGATTAAAGTAGGAGTGATTATTTTTGCTTTACATCGTGTTCTGTGTTATGTAGGAAGAAGGATTCCCTTATGTAACTATGTTTATACGGAGAGGCCCACAGAAAAAAAATAAAGCACAAATCCACCCAAAGGCCTGTTTTAATAGAGAAGCACAGCGAGCTCTGTGCCACTGACAGATGCATATCTGTGCTCAGAGGAGTGTGCACGGAGCTGTTCAAAACGCTGATATCCATGCGGCCCTCAGCGGAAAAACAAATAAGCCACAACAGGTGTGAGATTATTACAAACACGTCATTCAGACAGCCTGCAAAATGGAAAGACAGATACGCACAATTCCAACAAAGCAAAAAAGAATTTTCTAATTAATAAATCTCAGAGAAGACACTGGCAGCGGATGGGATGCGCTCTTCCCAGACTGCCTTTTATTATAATCAGTGAGGTGCTCTCGGGGTGACTCGGCAGCGCCAGGGTGATCTATTTTCACAGCCCATTCATGCAGCAGGAGGAAGCGCTGTCAAAGAAGACATTAAGGTAATGTGTCAGCTGATTAATGTCACAGCTGATGGGTTCAGCCTCCGCGCCTCAGTCCCTCTGTATTCAATTAACAAACAAACGGGAGACATCTTGGACACTCATGATAGCTCTTTTTGTCCTTATTTTTGCTTTTCACTTTGATGACGGCCAAATGCATCAGTACACTACTCCGTGTGTAAAGTACATGTGTGGCAGAAGCAAGTAAAAGAGAAATAAAATGAGCTCAGCATGGTAGTTCTCATCTACTACAAGTTTAAAAACATTAAAAAATGTTTATGAACTAATCAGAATCCTTGCAAATCCACTCTAACCTTGCAGATATTATACAGCAACATTAAATCACTGTAAGAACTCTTAATTTTCTGCAAACCTGAAAAATGGCTTGTGAAGGCAGTTTTGTTGACTGGGTCAATTATTTCAGACAATGTAAAAAGCTCCAGGCAACTGCACGCAGCCTATAAACTACACAGCGAGAATCAGTATGTTACTGGCTGACACAGCACTCTATTGTTCATTTAGATCCTATAATTTGGCATGTGGGGATCCTGTGCTAATGGGCGCCAGCTTTGGACTTTCAGATGAAAAAATTTTGGCCTGATTCAACAGATTTCTAGTTTTTTCTGTTGTCGTATCATGGCAGACTTGACAGCATCTTGTGGTCTGTGCGCGGACACACTTATGCCCCATGACCAAAGCACTCCCCTCCTCACCTGCATTCCACCACTGGGCTTCTTATGGTTCAGCAGCAGCTCCACAGCTCCCACCACTTCCTTGCGGATTGCGTGCAGCAGGGCATCGCCGACGTACACGCTGAAGCTCAGCAAGAGTTCGATAATTTCCAGGTTCTCATTCTCAATTGCAATCAGCAGAGCCGTGCGGCCGAGAGGGTCGATGCAGTTGATGTTGATCTTGAAGTAGATCTCTGCCTCCTGAGAACATATAGTTTTGATTGAAAGGCAGAGTTTGTTTTGAGGCTGGCTCTGTGGCTGAAAAGAACATCATTGATTGGCAGAGGAAATTCACATTGACGCAGAAAGGAAAAGTAAATTCTTTGATCTCACCGAGCAACAAAAATCTACAGGTTATTTCCTTTAAAATCTGTGAATGTGGGGTAGTGGAGACAGAAAGAATGGAGACTAAAGCGGAGTTTATGCCTCTGTGGGACTAGATGGCGTAACCTACGTTGCACTTGTCAGTCTGGCTTGCTGTGTAACAACGCCACCCAAACGATAATCAGTGCTGTGTCTTTTTTGCTAGTAGGGTTAATTTTTGTTTCTACTTTCTGCTTCACGTTTAACAATGGCAACTGCAATTATTGCCAGAATTTGTCCGAAGACGAGTCATACAAACGTTTGTTAACTTTTCCTCAATGTGTTCCATCTTTATTGATCCAAACCAATCTATTTAAGGGCGGCACAGTGGCGAGGTGGCCTTTCTGTGTGGAGTTTGCATGTTCTTCCTGTGTCTGCGTGGGTTCTCCCCGGGTACTCCGGCTTCCTCCCACCATCCAAAGACATGCTCATTAGGTTAATTGGGGATTCTAAATTGCCCGTAGGTGTGCATGTGAGTGTGAATGTGGGCCCTGCGATGGACTGGCGACCTGGCCAGGGTGTACCCCTGCCTCTCGCCCGATGACAGATAGGGGTCACGGGGGCCTGCTGGAGCCTAACAGGACTAAACGGGTATAGAAAATGACTGACTGACTGACAATCTACTGAAATTTGCAGTGATGGAGAAGCAGCCGGAAACACTAAAGCTGAAATACGTTAATTACGAAGCAGACCAATCACAGCTTTTGCGGTCTGCTTAATGCATAGTTACATTTCTGAAGCACGTCAATCTACGGCGTTAGGGTCTGTGTATGGTTTGGGCTGTCAGTATAGCTAAGCCGTCAAATCGACGCAGAAGCCTAAACTGTCCCTTAAGCCCCAACTGAACAGTTGGCAGTCAAGTCCAATAGTGAGAATTTTGGGCATTAGTCAAGAGAAGTATAAATCACAGCATCTCCCTTTATGGATGATGTCCTGGAGCATCCATCTTAATACACACTCCATGGGTTCCACATATCAGTGGAAGCAGCTATTATCGTGAGTAGCCATAAATCTTCCAATCTAAATCTAAATCAATCTAAGTTGATTGATTTACACACACACCTCCAGGGCTTGTTTGACGCTGGCATAGTCCCCCTTTTCCACAGCACCGAGGTAGGCTTTCTCCAGCGGCGACAGCTCCGACTCGGCCCGCACAATTGTCAGCGGGATGCGGTCCCGGTACGAGGAGCTGTCCGTCCGCCGGTAGTACAGCTGTGACATCTCCCTGGGCTTCAGCTTACCAGCACCCTGCTAACACTGCTACAGCTGCTGCCAGGATGGGGGAGTTCACACTAGGGCAGACAGGGACAAAGAAGGGTTACAGTGGAATAGAATAAAATGTTGCTGGTATTGAGCTTCACAAGTGGTAAAAGATAAGAAGAAGAGAAAAAGGTTGTACAGGAGAGATGAATGAGGTAGTTAAACCCTGACAATTTATAATGTGATCTACTGATCCAAACATCACATGAAGACTGGCGGTGAAGTGAAAAGGTATATTAGCATTTGACAAATTGATGACATTTGAATTCATTGGAAGATAGCTCACCCAATCTCCAACGTCTCTGTCAGTTTTATCTAACAATATTTTGGGGGTGAGGCATCAAAGTGCATTTCTTGCATTTTTTGCCAACTTACAAATAAATGCTAAAGGGCCCTATTAGATGGACGAAGACTAAATGAGAGTAAAGTCAGCAGTGGCCGCTCTTGCATGTTTAATCATAAGCCATCATGATATCCAGCATCAGGCATGTAGTGTTGCAGCTAGAAAGGATGATGTCAGCTGCACTGTTGCATGCCTGAGATGCTAACTACCATAGCTAATGGCATTAGCGATGCTCGCTAATAGAGTGACACTGTAAATATCCTGTATGAGCAACCCCCCACAACCCCAAAAAAGGAGTACTGCGTTGTTTCCTCCCAATAAGGCAGCAGTACATGTTGAGTACACAATAATATCATGATAAAATACTGAACATGCATACAAGATAAGATACTGGTAAGTGTTTATATTCCAAACTAAGTAAGGACTTTGAGGACAAGGCAACGTGAAGTGCAGGAGCATGAGAGAGTAATTAAGAATAAAAAAAAAGTAACCACAAGTAAAAGAAAAATAAAAGAGGTCAAGTAACTGGTGCATAATGCTTACTTCTCTCACTGTCTCAAGACAATTACTACTGTCTCCATCCAAGTGATTATGTTCAGACTCATGGCAGCCCAATTAGTTCATGATAACAAGAAGAAAAACTGAGATTTAATTAATAAATATGTGTAAAAATATGCATGTTCTGCTGAAAACGATGTATCCTAAAATAACATGCTTAAATGAGCAGCACTTATTAGCTCTCTTCACAACGGTGTACTTAGATGACGGCTCTCTAATGAGTGTACGCAGTGGGCTAACTGTTTCCCTCTGCTTCCAGCCTCCATGCTAAGCTAAGTTAACTCTCTGCCTTCAAATATGGTCAAAGATTTTGTGGACACGACTTTCTGTGTCGTGTGCTGCCTTCGAATGTGGTCGTTTTTGGCAGGTTGACGAGCAGTGTCCACATCTTTAGCGGTATTCACAAATATTTGACAAGGATGCTTTTGCTAATGTTTTCAGAAATGGCAAACGGGTATGCTATGTTGATAAATCGCAATTTGGTCGTACAGAATTGTTATAGAAATTAATCATTTATAATAAGACTCATGAAAGTGCTGATATTTCCAACTTAATATGCCTTTTAGTTATGTTCATTAAGTTACCTTGTCGTTAGCTTGCTAAAACGTTAGCCGCCAAGACTTCTACACGTCAAAAGTTGCCCAGCAGTGGTGTTCTCTCAACCTATAGCTGACATTACCACTTTACCGCCAAGAGTTTTGTGGTCACAACTTCCCATGTTGTATCCCACCTTCAAATAGGGATTGGAAATTGAGTTACTCCGTCATTAGCTTCCTAAACTGTTGCCATGGTAGCTTCTAAACAACAAAAGTTGCCTAGCAGCAGTAATTTCTTGCGACTTATGGTCGATGTTAGCACTTGAATGGCAAGCAGCTTGTGCACCACCATTGATTGGTTTTATCTTCTCATCACACCTTTGTATTACCTAACTGAGTTATCCATTCACTGGGTTGCCTGAGGAGACAACAACGGCAGATGTTACAACCTGAATGTCAAGCACTCCCCATGTTGTAACCACGAGCTCACCAGTTCCATTAGAAAGCGGCAACAGATAGCATCAAGCGAGGAAGCACATACACATATTTCTCAAAGTAGTTAATAATTAAATAAATTACCACAAAGTATTTATACTTGGCCATTTCAGTTGCAAGAGTGGGCATTTGTTTGTTGTTAAATGCCAGAAGAGGAGGATATTATAAGAAGATCACTTCAACGCTACCTGGTGTTCCTTAGCAACATTTCTCCTTCTCCAAATTATATCACCTGTCATATACTCTTATTGTCAAGGTGCCACTTTACTCCTGGCAAAGTGCTGTCTACTAATTTTTCTCCTTAAAAGAAAAGACTTGGAGACAGAAATAAAAAAATAAAAAAAAATAAAAAAAAATTCTTCCACTGAGTAATTTGCTCACTACTGGAGAGCCATCTCCATTACAGGCCTTTTGTTTCACTTTAAATCCAAAGTATTTCTGACGACAGGAGGAGCCCAATGTCCAGGAAGTGATTTCTGATTCTCTTAACAATATGTAGCCTAGTAAGCCAAACTACATTCACCCTTTTCTTGCAAAAAGCACAATATTATAAATTAAATCCTGACATATATGAGGAATGCCAGAAAAACACAATTTCCTATTGAACACTAGAAAGGTTTAAATGGATATACGCTTTATTGCTTATTTGACAGATGGCTTAGATGTCAGGGTGGAAGATGTCACCCTGTCAGTCTCCTGGATTTATATTGCTACTGAACCTGCATCACAAACAGCCACAAAATACAGCCACTGTAAAGTAAGCCTCCCCACCAATCAGAAGCACCAGAGCAAGAGGAGATGTGGACTGTCTGCTTATATGTGTGTGCGAAAGCTGGCAAACGGACACACAGAACAGACAATCTTTGCTGCAAATAGAAGCAACACGAGCTAAGCGGCGGGGACTATGTAAGGCAAATCATCTTTTATTCTGAAAGTTGCAGATAGTACCCACTGAATACAGGAGCTTTCCAGCAGAGCACACGGCGCATTTAGAGGGAGCACGTCCTCAGCTTACATTAAGAGCAAAACAACCATAAAATTGTCAGCTTTCACTTAATTAACAGGTCTGTGTGTAAAATGCCAGAGGGTGCTTGCATACATTCACAGGTGACATTTTTATTTCTGTTTTTGTGCACAAGGCAGAAGTGTGGATAAAATGAAAATGGATGTAAAGAAGAGAAGACCGAGGACACTTACTTGCTGGGGTCCTTCGCCCATTACAAAATGGGGGGCAACAAATAGTACACACATTACACGTTGTCACAGTTCACTCCTGTCTAGCATTCCTTCATAGCTACTGGAAATTATTCTGAAGTCAGAAATTACATTGAGATACTTTGAAGCAAACAACTTACCTTTTGGATGTTGGACATTGGAACTTCACTCAGGTAGATTAGTGTTTTTTCTTTGGAGAGAGAGAGAAAAAAGAAGCATATAAAAGCATTTGCCTCAACTTCTTGATTTTTTCATCCCCCACAAACGTGAAAACAGCATCTGCGTGGAGATCCTGCTTCTTAACGTGTTAGTACCTTGTGATGCCAGTCCGTCTTTTTCTTGTTTTTTTTTTTTAGTCTAGTCTGCATTCTCTCCTTTGGCATTTGGAGACTTGACAGTACTCCAACTGTACATCCACATTCGGTCAGTTTCCATCACGATTTCCACTCGATGTTTTACGGTTGTGGTGGAGGAAGAAGAAAAAAAAAAAAACGCATGACGGCGCACACCGCATTCAGCTCACCACCGCGCAACAAATCCCAGAGACGAAAATAAGCAACAAGGAAGTTTCCTCCGTGGATTACACCTGGTACTGCAACGCCTCCAGGTTTCCGCGAAAGGTGTGTTATTTTTTTTCAGCGATGTTCTTGCCCACTCGACTTATCCACCTGTTGGGGGGTGATTGAGCGAAAAGCGGCGCCTCCAGAAATAAACGCAAAGCAGCCAGATGCCTGGCAGGCGGTCTGCGGAGCGCTGCTGCAGACGGGGTCGTGCGCACTTGGAGACGCATTGAGCACTGTGGCACTGCAAAATGGAAAGGAGAGGGGGGAAGAAAAAAAAAAGCAACTCAGACACTCGTTCAGCCTCGCTTCAAACTAATGAAAGTCACACTTAGGTAACTGCACAGTAATGTTCCTGATCAGCTGCTTCTAACGGGAACGAGTCTGATTTGTGATAAAAATATTAATAATAACCTAAATGTTGGTCATGTGCCTTTAACTCACACATTTTAACCAAACTAATGAAAAAGAACAGATAATTGATCAAACAAATGATTGAAAAAAAGCTTACCTATTATTTTAAATGAATTAAAATTGTTACATACTCATTGCACTGATTAGGTGATACATTGCCATGTCATTACTCTTAAACAAAGGAAATTATATGACTCAGTCAGGCTTAAATGAACTCCTCCGTGTTATGTGTGACACCTTATGTAAGGCACTGAAAGAGGAGAATAGAAAGGGGCTGCTCCTCTCCCCTCTGACACAATGAGCTGGACACACTGCACATGCTTAGAGTTGAAGGTATACATCACGGCCTGACCACGAACGCCTCCCTACAGCTCATCAGCTCACTGATCACACTTCAAACGCAAAACGCCACCATAACTCAGCCCCTCTCCGTTTGGCTGACTTATAGGCCTGTTGACGCTGTAAATTCTTCCTAATAGTGTGTAATGCTGTTCAATGTTCTCTGACATGTTTACAGTCTCGGGGCCCAGACTCATTCCTCGCGCCTGTCTCTGTGCGTGCGTGCGTGCTCGTGCGTGAGTTTATGCTGGCACAACCTGCATTGGAGCTGTGGATCAGGTCACAGGAAAATGCAGCCGGGGACACATTTTTGGACATGGAGAAAAGTTTTAAGTGTTCGGCGCCTCTTGCTTCTGTCAAGCTGGAGATACCGGGACATTTGCACAGAGGATGTATACTTGTGTTTGTGCGCCGCATCCATCTTTGTCCTTTCTGTTCTTTGTCATTTGCGCTTATTTCAAGATAATCGCTCCACGCTTCCTTCCAACATCCTACACACATTAATAAATGTACTGTTTCCTTTTTGTTCTTTCATGCTCCAGCTTTGTCGTTAAAATCTCCCTCTCTTCTATGTTTGCACTTTTGGCAGCCTCTAAAGGAATTTCTTAATTAAAAATAATTTCTAATTTCTTGCTAATTTCTTTGATGCACAAACCCAATGGATACACCGTAGGATAAAAGGGTTCCTTGAAACTCGACCTGAATGCCACGTGACTTCTCTGCAGTAGCTCCCTATCTCTTGAGTTTTTTTTAATCATGCTGATTTATCACCATGTATTATTAAGAAAGAAGACTTTCCTCTCAAGCACTACCATCTGCAGGCTTACAGATCAGTGACTTCATCACATAATTCAATAAAACTAATTAGAAACACACATACTCACAACACACAAAGAAGCAGGGGATTGATCGTGACAGGGAGGTAGGAAATTGGATTACATTGAATAAATGTGACATATTAGCGACCTCCCCGATTATTCTGCGTCGCTGGATCAAAGCCATGATATTCAATAGTCAGTTAAGGTAAAGCCACTGCATTAATAACACACTCTCCTAGATGTATTCTCTGTGTGCATGTTTTTTTTTTTTTTTGAGCTGATACAGCTGTATGTATATGGTCAGTGAGGCTGACAGGTCAGAAAACAGAAAATATTGTTGATTCTAAAAATAGTCCTGAAGCTAATTCTTCTGCCTTAAAAGGGCCTTTAAGGGGGATTGATTGGAGCGGATATTTAAACAACATCTAATGCTCTGTGGAAACGGACAGAAGAGCAGTCGAACATTCTGCTTGCCTCACCTACATTGATTTATCTAAAAAAAAAGCTGTCTCGCAACAGCGCAGGCATTTTGCTGTAAAGAAAGAAGCGGTTGATTACATTTTGCCTCGAGGGAAAACACGGTACAGCGTCTGCAGCAGAGGGACCTAGAAGCAGGGGGCTCCTTTCCTATTTTCATAAAAGCCCGCTGGTGGTGAATTGCTCTTATCAGTGTCGTTTCACTTGTTAACACAAATGTTACAGTATATTGTGGAGTGAGTGGGCACGAAGGCAGGTGACCTCATCTCAGTAACTGTTCTGCTGCGGCAGCACATCACAAGTTGTCTGGAGTCACTCCTCTCAAAGCGCCGTCAAAAAGGGAGTTTGTTTGCAGCTGCCCATTGATGAACAACTGGCGCGAAGCGTTGTTGTTAAGAGTTCCACTAGTTTTTAGCAGATGGTGCAGTTCTCTCTCCCGAGGTAGACGGGGGACTCGAGAGAATGTGCAGCTACGCAGCAAACAGACACCCTCTCCGTCTGTGAAGAGTAACATGCCTACTATTCAAACACGAGCATTAAGGTCGGTAGTGACGTCTCCGTTTGCAGCATCCTCTCTGTTCGTCTGCCTCCTCCGTCCGTCTCCCCCCTTTATCTCATTCCTATCTCTCCCTTGCAAACAGCCGCAGGTTAAAACCACTTTAGTTTAAAGCTTGACAAAGAGTTGGACTGAGAGGCTCATAGGTGTACGTGTGTCCCTTAAAAACTAAACTTGTTGTCTAACCCAGAGTTTTTCTTTCATCGCCATGGAAACACAGCGCCATCCTGTCCCAGCAAATAATCATCACCCTTTCATTAAGTTACACCGTGCCGTATAGATTCAGGTTTTGTCAACATCATGATTACGTAATTCGCGAGTTTTCATTGCCCCCTTTTTTCTTCTTGTCGCATCCGTGGGAGTTGCGCTGTATCCTCAGTCTGTGTCTCTGGGGGTGTCCTGAGGTTAGTGTGGCTATCTCAGTTGTTTAAATCCCCATTACACTCATACGCTCCCAGGGGCTACTGGGTAATTAAAATTGATCTGTCTCCGTCATCCCTGGAGACGCAGTGGGGCCGAGACGCAGTGAGGCTCCCCGACACACGCGGTTCACATTTGTTACAGTAAGCGCAAACCTGAGGAAGGACACTGAAGGACAGTGACTGGTAAGACACCTTGTCACTGCGGGGTACGTACACTACATTTAATTTCCCTTCTTTTGCTTTTTCCCCAAAGACTTTACAGATCAGTGTCATCTAAAAATAATTTGTTGTTTTTCCTACTCGGTGTGAAAACTTCACGCTGAAACAACATTTCACAGCATGCTGATGATGCGTGATGAAATGTTCATGTCTTTGACTCAAGAACTCAAGGCTCCTGTATATATCCTGTGCGGCTATGTGGAGTTTTGCAGGCGCAGGCCGTCCTACTATAGCCTTGTCCCTCACTTGCAGGCAGTGTCAAAAAATATGAAGATCAAACTCAAGCAAACTGCAAGCTACTCCTAGTTTGCTACTCCTGCATAGAAACCGACATTGCTCTTGGTTGGTGGTTTCCGACAGCCTTTTCTTTTTTGCCATTCCTTAGCTCATATACAGACATACTAAACAGTCTTTGTTATAGATGATGTAGTCGCTGCAGCCATTAGATGTGCTGTCTCGGAAAGTGGCATCTTTAACTGAGAGAAGCTAATATGTTTAGATCCACAACACACTGTGGTCTCTCCTCATTACCCACCGTTGTACTGGTGAAAGCGAGGGCGACGTACGCCTCCTTATACTTTCTTTTCTTCGGCAGTTGTTTTTTGAGTTGATGAAGACTCATCATTTGCGGTACATTTAGCCGGGAAGCCTCTCACACTCCAGTCACTTTGAGGAACCACTTCCCTAGATGAACCTTGCTGCGGTCAAACTAACTCAACCTACGCATGACGCTGTCTGTGACTATTATGCTGCCTTCGAATCTGACAAATTCCCAAAACCCTTCACTCTGTGAAGGAGGAGCGCTACGCAGACATACACCAATGCATAATCATTAACTGGTGGTCTCATTAATTTAACAACACAGCTGCACAGTTTGAAGTATGGGTAAGAGGGCTGCTTCATTTGAGATGTATAGACAACAAAGATGTCCCCCTAATCCTAACCAACGTGCCTGAATACAAATATAAAAATCCTAACAGGGTTTAGTTGCCAGATGTCAGTAATGCAGGGGAAACATTTTGCATCTAAGCTGAACACTTAATTGCTACAGAACTATTTGAGCAGCATCACACAGTGAGTATCTATTGACAACAACTAGGACACAAGGGATAAGTACCAACAAATTAATGAAGCCAATTTTAAGCCACAGGTGGCATTTAAATGCATGGGATAATGAAGTGCTTCCATCGTTAAACCTTCCCCACAACGCATACAATATTTAGTGATACAAATTAGTTGTAGATGTGCAACGTCTTCAGGAGACGCAGTAAAACCGTGAGCACTGGAGTTAATGACCTGCTGCGTTATTACAGTTCTCACAAAGGGTTCACTGTCTATTTAACAATGGCTAGATCTATATTTTATTTGAAACAAGGACTTTAAGAAGTTGTTGTATCTGTAAAATTGCATGAACAGTTCTTAGATGTTTGGTAAACGTAAAACTTTTAGAATGACGCTCACACTTTTGTTTAGTTCGAGTTGAAAGCACACATCTGTTTAGCCCAGAGCGACCATCGCGTACATATCCTGTGATTAATGGTACGATGACTGTAGATTCCAGGGACTTTTGAAAGCCGTTTCCTGTGTAACAGTGAAACACTACCACACGAGTAATGCCAAGGACAAGTAAACAGCTCTTCCTAAGAAGCAGCAGCAGCAGCAGAAATGGCTTGTGCTGTTCAGATATCCCTCTCCAGACCCCAGAGAGAATAAACAGATTCTCTCCGAGTACACACATGTCCCCCGTAAGTACATCCTGCGCTACTGTTACAGGTTGTTCCCCAACCCTAACACCTATGAAAGAGCAGCTTTGACTCCGCCGCAGATAGAGAGAGCTCTGTCAAGGACATGTGGCAGCTATCTGCGGTTATCTTTGCCTTATGTAACATTAAGCACAACGCTACATCTCTTCCTTCACTTGTTTGGAAAAAATGAAAAAACGGTTCCAGATAGCTGTGGGATTTCTTTTTTTCTTTTTTTTGCTTTCCCAAAGACCACCACTGAAAAGTTTTTATTCGAGTGATTAAACTGTGATAGTCAAGGGGCACGGGAACCGTCCGATAATTAATGTCGCCCATTCAAAGAAACATTTTATGTCTGAATCCTTTAAAGGCAATGAATGAGCCTCTCAGTTGGCTGCTCCTTTGGTTTGCAGTAACCCTGCTATTATCATCAGAACTCAAATGAATGTGGTTGCCCTGGAAATCTCAACAGTTTTCAAAACAGCATACAGCATATGGCCACATTCCTCTTTATCCGTCGCCCTCAGCCATACTTTTGAGTGGCTTATGGTTAAATTTAATGCTTGATTTCAAAGCTACTTTTTTTTAACAGAAAGGGGATTCATTTTAACATTTAAACGTGTATTGGCAAAGGTTTATTAGTCTCCGACCCCATCCCAGCTGACAGCGTGACAACTTAGGGATGATGAATAATAAATGAGCGGCTCTCAATCTGAAAAGATGCTTTGGCATACCATTACATACTCAAGTGCACACATTCCGTCACATCTACAAGAAAGTGGCTCCAAGACACGAGTGATTTTTCATTGTGTCATCTGAGTGATCATTTATTTCCTTAGCACAGAGACATACCACTTACAGCACACCTGCTTGTTGCGTAGGTGCTGCTCTCTAAGCTCAGCTGGATTGTTTAAAATGACAGGTTAAATCATCATAGTTGTGTGTATTTCACAATGAAACCACTGAGAGGAGACATAAATAACATTGGCCATCTTGTCACAATTCAATGTTCTGCTGGGAAACTTTTGGACCTGGCATTCATGGATGTTACTTGACATGTAGCACCCACCTAGACCAGACCAGGCACCCCCACCCCATAGCAATGACACTTCTGATAGTCAATGATACTCCAAAAATGGTTTAGGAACGTATCAAAAAACATGAAAACAAGGTGTTGACCTGGCCTCCAAATTCTCTAGAATCCAAACTGATCCACAGATGATCCACAGAGGCCCCTCTCCTCAACTCACAGGACCCAAAGGCCCCCCACTACCAACCAGAAATTCAGGACACTGTCAACTTTGGTAGGCAAGCGAAAAATGAATCAGAGGCTTGTTAGGTTAACAGTTAAAGATTTTCTTAACACAATACCAACTCCTTTTTCCTAATAATTTAATAGTTGTTTATTTTTCCAGTTAACCAATTTTAAACTTAAAATAACTGTGTATAACAAAGAGGAACCAAAACAAAGTTAGTGTTCCGCTTCCTTCGCAAATGTTTAAGACCAACAATCCCCCCCTAACTTTGGGCCACAAATCTTGCCGTGCCTAATCTGATTTAGGCTCAAGCGTGCATAATGCACAGCACTTTGTAAAGTCTTTTTGCTAAAAGGAGCTATTCCAATAAACTTGAGAGAGGTCAAAACATCAGGTCCCAAAACTGTTCCCATAAAGCAACTCAATTGTGCCTTCCAGTAAAACGTCCAAGCAGCTAGTTTTTGTTTCTTCTGTCAAAATGTCACCAAGTCCAGCCGCCCATTTAACCAAGCTGACATCAGTACTTTGTGAGACTCTCTCCAAACAGACCATAAACCGAGTTTCACAGGGTCAGTATACTCCTCATGACAAATTCACTTGTCCCACATCTTTTTTCCGACTACTAAAGCTGAGTCAGAATTAATGTCATGTTCAGCATGTGGCTAGTCTTTTGCAAATTGTCAGGATTTATTTGGCACAATGCACTCATACAAATTCTTTCAGAATGGTGCAATGTTAGGGCAAGTGCGGAAAAAAAAAAAGGATTTGACACCAAATGTATTTCTCCGGAGACACAAATCTCTGCTCCAGTTCTGAGCTTAGTGTGGGTTGCTTTCATATCAGAGCTGCAGCATCAGCATTCAGCCACTGCACCGTGGCAGGCTGCGTGACCACCGGGGCATTATAATCATCCCAACTATGTGATAAGCATCAGTCAGTCTTCCTACTTTGCTACCTGCATTTCCGGCCAGTTTCAAGTTGAATAATGGCATTTTCAGCAGACTCTGTAGATGTAACAGCACCATAAAAGCACATTATGATCACTAAAAATATATTAACCATCCATTTTCTAGTATTTTTTCAAGTATTTACACTCTTAGCAGCTGTTATCTGCCTCCTTTCCATTTGGGGTATATGTACTTGTTTGACAATGAAGCATATTTGTTTATACTAATGAACAATTTGTGTAGGGCTGGCTACATCCTCTGCTGGTATCAAAATCCCATTAGTTCATGGAGCATTATAGAACATCGTAGCTACATTGTGCCATTAACTGTTCTATTTTATATAGGGCACTCCTCCAAGAGCTGCCGCTACTGGTGTTATCCTCCTCAGCATTTGCCATCCCTAATATTGTCCATTTAAGTCCATACCTGCACTCCCTGAAGGGCTACAATACATAACCAACTACTTATTTTGACTGTTTAAATTACATGCTCCAAGGAAAGTAGCAGGGTTGATTCTCTTTTTTATTGTATTTAACCTGGAGATAAAATCTGATTATACTTTAGTTTATATTCTGGGAAACGGACCAAATAAAATCTAATTATCCATAGGATCATTCTGTCAGGGTTATGCATGTGTGGCTTCTTTGTCATGCTCATGTGTTTTGATGTTATTTTGGTTAACTAACAGCCCCACTACAGGTGTGCGTTGTATTTTTTTCCCCTCTTCATAGTGCAACAAAATTTCAAGGATAAAATAAAAAAAACTAAAAGCACAAAAATAAAAGCACAAATCTGACGTTCGAACAGCACATTAGATGAGTGTAAATATGAACCATGTATGAATTTGCGCAAAATTTAAATACATCCTGTTGAACTCAATGGAAAAAAAAACCATCTCAAACTGTTCCCTCAGTTGTTTTGTTGTACAGGAGCACGTGTTCATAAGCAAGAGACAAAGGGAGAGAAACAGGGAATGTAAAAATGAGGGGCGAAATATCTGGCACAAATCCTGTTGCTAGGGCTACTGTCGTCCATTGAGACGCAGCTTTGTGTGTAGCTGTGAGGTTGTGCCCATATGTACGCCTTAAGCATCATTGTGTGTGTATTTGATTTGACAGACCCTCTCACTCCAGAGAATTAATGTGTGAACCGCTGTGCCCCAAGGGAACTGGTGGAGAGTCAGGTGTTGCTTCCAGTTTCACCTCCTCTATCGAGGGGTTCGACCAGATGAGGAGTGAAAATGCCACAGACGCCCAGACAGTCTCTCATATATCACACAACACCTTTTTATAAGCAGTTCTTTTAAAAGATTTTATCCTTTGTGGTGAGAGACGGGGTTTGTGCAACTTGTCACCATCATCCAACTAACAGTATGAACTATTGATTTCTGTGATTGCCCTCTTCCTACCATGCATTCGATCTGTCGCTCTATTTTTTGACATTCTCCTTTTCCGGTAACTTGGCAGTGATTTAATCCGACCACGCCCCCTGAACGTCAAACAAAAGCTTCAATTTACCACACGAAGCAGGTAATTTCTAGAACAGAGTCGTCTGAGGACAAAGTTTCTTTTATTTGGTTTTGGGGGCTGTCCACTGGTTGACAATGACAAGATTAGATGTAATAAGCCGGAAACTGAGTCATGTGGAGTGAAGTCATAACGCATCACCAAACAGATTCTTGTAATACGTATATGGCAACATAGACTAAAATACTAAGGAAATCTTCATTACAGTAAACCAAAACTGATTATTAGTAGGTGGGGACAATAACAGTACAGTACATGCAAGCACACTGGATGCACAACCCTGTAAAGTTAAGTCTGCACCATTCTGCACTAGTTGGGGACAGTCGGCATGGGTAGTTGGTATGAAAATCTTTTAGTGTGTGAGGGGGTGAAGACCCGACCCGACCTCAGTTGCAGTCAAACAAACATGCTTGAATTTTTTGATCCGAATCTGGTGTGAAATGGCGTCTGAAGAAGATGGGAAGTAGTGGGAAAAGTGGCAACAGAAATGGAGGAGAGACAAATCAGGTGGTAGCAGGAGCACGAGTGCCTATATAACTTTGGTGGCAGTACGTATCACGACCGCCTCTCTCGCGAGAGTTTGCACCAGAGTCTGACGTCTTCATTTGGCTTTAGCTGGTTTGACAAATCATGTAGCCTGTGATCCCTCGTCAGGGGCATTTGTTAAGTGTGTGATCCCCAGTCTTTCAGTCGAAAGCTGCGTAGCATGTTCCCAGCTTTAGTAGGATGCAAAGTGTACAGCAATGGTTGCAACTTGATTTGGGCTAAATGTTAATGTTAAGATGCTTATGAGAATGCTGATATGCTGAAGGCTGTAATGGTTTGGTAATACTAAACCATTCTTCATTGCTTTAGTTAAAACTCGGACCTCCTCGTGGAAGGAAGATTTAGGAGATTTCCAACAATATTAGACACTTCACCTTCTGGGGAGAATGAATGTCTACATTTTATGGCAATACATCCGATAGCTGTAGTGATTTTTTGAGAATCAAGATCATTGAAAGACTTACACAAAACAAACCTGAAGCCTGTTTGACAAAAAGGCATTTCTTCTGGATTTTACCTACATAAAAGATTCTTAAACGGCTCATATTTTGTTGTTTTGCTAAGCTCTTGGCCCACAATGGGTTTGCAACTTCTTTCTCTTGGAAGTGGACGTTCTTGGAGTAGTCGACAGCCACCAGCTACTGGACGTTAGAGGGAAGAAAGTACGCTAGAAGGAAATGAGCTTGTGCGAATTACTTGAGTCATTTAGCTGGCCATGATTACATTTTACAACTGTGTGAATGCAATTAATTTTGTTCAAACAAAACATTGCCCTAACTCACTGCGTTTTCACAGATGGGCATCTGTGTCACTGGGTTACCATACAAACATGTATTCAGACTTCAGTTAACAGAAGAGATGATCACAGACTGTATAAAAAAACAGGCTTTCAACTAACCTTTTTTAAATCCTTGGATACAGTGACTTTCTTCATTTTTTCAGAGGCCCTTTCCTTTTGTTTGGTTTTGTGCAGTCACTGGCAAAATGTTCCCGTAACTGATGTTACGGAGAACACCTGCTGCACACGGTTAAGACGAGGCATACAAAAGCTCTGTTCAAAAGGCAAAAACACTGCCCTGACTGCTGGCACACAGAGATATTACTTTGAACTCTGGTCCTTCTGATTTCGTGAAGTAATTGGGCACAAGTAAAATATTTATATGACTTGTTCAAAGCTGAGACGTAACTTTCGTTCACTGAACTCATTTCAAATGTAGAATTCTGATGGAATAATTTCCAAAGAGCACTCAAACCTTTTACCTAACATACGAAGGCTTCTCGATCTCTAAGGTCCTTCAAAACATTCTCGTATTTTGAAGTAGATTCCACTTCCATGAGAACAAGCAGAAAAAAATGAAAGGAATCTACACTGATTAGCCACAATATTAAAACCACTAACAGGAGGAGTACATAACAATGACCATCTACTGACATTGCAATGTTCTGCTGGGAAACGATAGGACCTGTGTGGATGACAGGATGCAGTCTAACACAGGCACACACACACAAAAACACTTTAGGAACAACCCATAGGACCCAAAGACCCCCACTAACAACATTCTGCTGCCAGACACCACAGGACCATGAAGGATCTTAGTGAGAAGAAACTGAATAAATGATTTGAGAAGAATTATTTTAGGTGAAGACACCAGCAGTCATCATACGCTTTAATCATTTTAACCTAGGAAAGATTTGTGCTTCTTATTCGACTAAAGTATTAATTCTATGTGTGAAGAAACAGTAAACATTGCCTGATATGTTTTGCTCAAGAATATAATTTCCCATTTGTCTTGTTTTTTTTTTTTCATACTTTCTCAATATACTATGAAAATGAGTTACCAACTGGGACAACTCGCAGTTTGTCGTTTTGTTGGCGTGTTGTTAACTGGCTGTTCACAAGAAAATATGGTGAATAGTAATAACCCTAACCCAAACTTGGCAACTTGAAACAGTTTTCCACATGTCCGTCTCTCACAAGCAACCACACCATCGTCATCTTCTGTCAGCACCTTCTGCGTTAGTTGTGGAGAAACATATCAAAGTCAATCGTGGAAAATAGCAAAACAGAGGATACAAAAGAAAAGGAGCTGTGCTTGAGCGATAAATAGCATAAAGACGGACATCGGAGACACTGCGCAAAAGTGAAGCCAAAGCAAGTAGAGCTCCCCCTGGTGTCTGACTGTAGTATAGGTCATAAGCTCCACCCCTTCCTGTTTAGTGGATGTGACTTGGGCTGAACTAAAACAATAAAATATACATGAAATACTATTTTTTTCAAGGATGGTTTTTGTCATTTTAGGTCGTTAATATAATGTATTCAAGTTCTGTTTACCAGTTGCTACACATGAAACCAATGTAGGGTTTCGGTTTCTAAGTCTTAAATCCAGAGGATGTGATATGTGAGCATACAACAGATGTGTAAGGTTGATTAATCAAAGTAACGAGCAGTATAATGTGTTGGCTGCTGAGTAAATATCATACCATTCCAATGAGCGATACATGATGTTGTATGTGTAGAATAAATGATCACATTTCTAAAGCAATTCATCTGTAGAGTGCACCAACCAGCATTTATTCCAACACACGAAGCCTCTGCTTTAGCTTTGTGCAGTGGTGAGATTGGGATCTGTCAATCACACGCACTCACGATCACCTTCTCCAGTCATGCTTGTGCTAATGCCTCGGGTGGCTCACGGTAATTATCCTTATCGACCTCTCCAGAGGTATCAGAGTCATGGGATTATCTACAAGGAATCCAATCACAATGCAAATAAAGGTAAGTTGAGCAGGCTTATGGAAGTCATGTCCAACGTTTTATTCCTTCCCCTCTTGCCTTAGGTGAAAGAGAAAGAAAAAAAACAGACACATCCAATTATTAGCTCAAACCACATTGATTGTCTCCTCCTCTGGTAGAGCATTAGGAAAAGCCACAGGGAGGAAGAAAAGGAAGGTGGCGTCTACCTCAAAAATAATAGCCTGTTCTGAGGATGCAGTAGGGAGACGTTTGTTTAAGATAACATTGTTAACAACAATGCTTTGGCATCTAGTGCAACAAGCGTTTTCTCCAACACTTCACTAAAGCAGCTTTGATTATTATTCACCATTTGAACTGCAAACACGCCGAATACACTGCAAATGCACAATTACGCTGCTGCCTACAATCTTCTCCACCACGCACGATAACCAGTATCAACACATTTTTAATGAGGTTTTGGGAGATGCAAAGGCGGCATGAGCAAAGATAAGACGCCCCGCATTTACCGTGCACACATAGAAATCAAATACGGATGAACGAGCAAATCCATTTACATGTGTGCTGGATTTAAATCAGTTGACCGTGACTGTGCGCTAGGTATGCATCTGAGCAAATACCGATAGAGGAACAAAAGGTGGAAGACTGAAGGGGACTGAAGGGGAGTCGCAATATAAGCTCTAATTTACATGGCATGAATTCTGCCTAGGCAGCCCACCTTAGCACTGGTCTATTTAAGTTGAATTTATGTTTTTATCAGGGTTTTCTCCAACGACTTCCTCCTCCCAAACCAAGATTAAAGTTCATTACTGTGTCATAAAGTGGTGGAGATTGGGCACTTGTCTTAAACAGGTCTGACAGAGCAAATCCAGTGTAGATCTGCACAGATTACACTAGGTTACATGAGTGTTAGGGTACTGGCAGACTTATAGTTAACAATTTCACCTTTTAATGTTAGGGTTTACGCAGCAAAGACTGCAGTCCCCAGGCTATCTGAGTGGAAAAAGAATTGTAAGTAATAATAAACCACTGATTAAAAATCAATCATCATCAGCGTGTGTGTATTATGGGGAATTCGCCTGTCAATGTTTGTTTTCCCTACATCACTCTGTAGTTAACGTACTGCACAGAAACAGAGTCACAGCCTTGTATAGATTTTCACATTCACACCGGTGTTCTGGAAACAGCTCACGGCGCTTATCTGGTCTCTTGAAATTTTATATAAACAGAACACGACGACCTTGGATACAAATACACTTAACACCGTACTCAGTGCGTAGCTGATGCTCAGATTAAAACGGTACAAAAAAAACAGCTGACATAAAACAGCGCTGTAAATCCTAACTTATTTATTTTTAATTCCATGTGAAAACACAGCATCTGAAACCTTTTTTTTTTTTTTTTTGTGGTTTAGTGATGTAACCTTTACATTGTTTTTGTCCAAACACAGGCTACATTTCACAAGGTTTATGACATTGTGTTGGGGGGTTAAGTGCCTTGCTTGACAGCACTTCAGAAATAATTGGTGAGGGAGAGGAGCGCATTAATCAAATACACACAATTCCTGGTCAGAGAAGGGCAGACGGGATGGAAACCGCTGCAAAATGACAAATGAAGGAAGAGAAACTGGGCAGACTCTGAGTCCTCTATTGACTGAGGAGTGAGCAGAAATGACAACCTTGCACAACCTGTGAGGGATGAACTGGCATTTAACAAACAGCGGTATGTGCACTGCACAATGTAGAGACAGCATTTCAAATGAGATGTAGATAATTACAAGATTGTCCATTTCACATTCCTGCTGCTTTCATTCACGCCTCTACCTTTCAATTTGACATCGCTGCAAAATAACGAGATAACCGGTTTCCTTACTTTTCCTCATGTCTGATGGGTAGTTGGTGTTACAGTGTAATTACAGTAGATGGGTACAAAACGACTGCAAAATGTTCAACAAGAGTAATCTGGCACCTTGGGAGGAGAGCGCTTTCTAAAGCCTCTCAGAGGACACCATCACCATGGAAATGACCAGTCTCTGAAAATAACAGAAATTATCAGCGCACTGTAATTATAGGTGTAGAAACATGCACTACATAATTTATTTGTCTTTTCTCTCCTGAGGAGAGTTTGCGTGTATGAGTGATAAGTCAAAGAAAACCGCGTAGAGATGAATTGTGGATACGTGATTTTACAGGATAAATACAAGAACAAACATGACAACTTGAAAAACAAACTGACCTTTTATTCGATGGCTTGATTATACATTTGTACTCTCATTATGCCCCGAGGGATGTATACTTCTGTTTTAATTGCTGAGGCAATTAAGAATCTTCCTTTCTTCTTCTGTCACTGGCATGGTCGGCACATTTTATTTACTTCCTTACATAAATTATCTATACGAGATTTTCCCCTGGCAGTGGGCCCACTTCAAAACAGTTATGACTCATCAAAGAATAGACACGGGTCTTCTGAGGGATCTCTGTGGATCATCCCACGGATACTTGATCAGTTTGGGATCTAGTGGATTTAGAGGCCAGGTCAACACTTTGTGCTTTTCTTCATGTTTTTTTTGAGTTGTTCCTAAAGCTCTTTGTGTCTGTGTCAGGCTGCATCCTGCTGGGGATGGCTGCTGCCATCAAGGAGTGTCATTGCTATGGGGTGGGGGTGCCCGGTCTGGTCTAGGTGGGTGCTACACGTCTTCCATACAGCAGAACATTGTATTGTCACAAGACAGTCAATGTTATTTACTTCTCCTGTCAGTGGTTTTAATGTTGTGGCTAATCGCTGTATAATGTGACTTTGAGATTATAAAGTATTTAAAGGTAAAAAATGTCCCCACATTTATTATGAGGGTGTGTTTCTGTAGCTGCTGCACTTTGTTCAACCTTACTATATTTAGTCATATTCTGCCTAATTGTTCTTGTATTTATTTCACAAGTAAAATATAAATCTTTTTGTGCAGCACAGGGTTTTCCACGGAGCGTTAACTGCTCATAGGTTATACGTAGATTTAATTAGTTTTGTAAGTCATTAAAAAAAACATGGCAAGACACTGATCCCTAAACAATGCTTTACAAACCTAGAGTGATCGTCTGTTATCAAGTTGTGTATGTACCGTGAAGCTTTAAAACCAAACTGACCAAAGAGAGCATTGAGGCCTATTACCAACTAAATGGATCCCCTGCGCCGCAGGCAACGTAAAAAGGTCAGTCGAATACTGGTTACCCAGATAAATGTGAAATGGCCGGCGGTAATGGTACAAAGCATGTTTAGATTTAACCAGCTCAATAGAAAATGGTAATAATAGAAATAGAAAATAACAAAGAGCAATGCAAAATTATGTTTTTCTATTGTTTTTCTAGAACTACAACTTAACTACAATAAACTCCTCTAGCTGGACATTTACCATGGTGAGCGTTTAAAGTGATGTCGAAGGGAAAACGGGCAATTAAGAAGCAGCACTGATCTAATTTTTGTTCTCAGGAGCTGAACTGGAACTTGCAGCAGTGTCACTCTGAAACTGCTATTAACTGCGGGTTAATGGACACGCCTGCAGGAAATGAGGCACACGGGTGAAGATGGGACTGTAGAAAATAACTGTGAAAAGCCAGCAGCTGAGTGAGGTCAGACTAAATGTCTACAAGGCTCTTAGTTCTTCAGATTCATCAGGGAAAGAGAACTCTTAAGCCTCTGGGGGCTTAGCCAGTGAATGTCACAGCATTTAGCTGCATACACACACGCACACACTCTTCGATGCACATTCAGGGTCCTTTCAGACGCAGTCTATGAACAGTCTCGTCTTTAAAGGCCAAGGTACAAATGCCACTCAGGAAGCTATCAAGAGAATACGAATGTTAAGAAAAGATCTGTTGCTCAATGCCATTCGTTGCCCGTCATAAAAGCATTTCTATCCACTTTCCTGCATGCGCATTCTTTCGCTTCATCTGTCACATTAGCATGTGGTGCCTTCCTTGCTACCTGAGGTGTTAGAGTGCCGGATGTGCTCGCTGAACCATATGAGACCTGGTCAAGTGAAATGGAAGATTAAACTGGTAACATAATGGATCTTAGCAGATATAAAATGTTTAAGCGCACCAGGGTAATTGGTCTGCGATCCCAAGAAATGAAAATGAACCCGGTAGATAGAGTATGTGTCTTGCCTGCACAAAAACAGGAAATTTAGGTATAGAAACAAAGAGACACAATAAACAGAGAAAGAGATTAAGTTGTTTGTCATTTTATCATCCGGCTTAATTAAAGTGAACTCATAAATGAAACAGGTTGCTAATCTAAAAGAAAACGTCTCATCACAAGCTCGTATTTGCATGCCGGGGTGCATTTCATACATCGGACAGAGACGTTTGATTGCTTTGTTACACCCATTAAGACCGAAAGCCTTTCAATTGAGGGACTGAATAAACTGCCACAGGGAATCCGCGCCAAAGACGACAAACAACCGAGCCGAAGGTCTCAGAAAAGCCACTCCGAATATGCGAAAAAGTCAAGTGACGGAGTTTGTGCTCAGATGAGGCACAAGAAAAATGAACAACAGGGAGCAGTTTGACGAGACCATAAATGACCCTCCCGCTTGATTGTTTCCTGGAGTCAGAATTGTCTGTTTATGCTTCCAGTCACTAACAAGACGTATCTGAATCACAATGGAGTCTGACGGCACAAAATCTGACAGCCAACTAACTCAGAAAACGAATGCTGCTCGGCTCCAAACACACAAAACAAAAATATAAATTATGTTCTCATTATGTTGCTGCTGCAGCTGAAGTTTATATAAAGCTAATGAATTCTTGTGTACAAAACGTAATCCAAAGTGTTACCAGCATGCATTACTCACATATTACGTGTAGATGTCTATTTTCTGTGTAGGTGTGTGAGTAAAATATTTAATTTCATACAAAGGAGCTGCCGTACTTAGTCTACAATAATCTGGCACCATTTTAAAGGCTGGATAATATCAGACACGGTGCAGACTCTCTGCAGCATTTCATATCATCCTCAACTTGTTTCACTTGGCACATTCAGTACTAAGAGCACTCGCTCTATGACAAGGCTATTGTGACTCACTCGGTGTTATAATTACTCGTCGACAATTGACAAGTGAAGCTGATACAATAACAGCAAAGTTTTTTCAGAATTTGAAACTCAGAGATCATGCTTGGAGGGAAGACTTGAATCTCTTAAAGATTTCCAGTTTGTTGATATTCTCCACTACATATCTGTCACCAGGATCGGGGATTTCCAAGGGTCTGAACTTCATGGCCCCGTTGCCCATATTTCTGAGACACTGAAGATTTTCAGTCTTGTGTGAGCTGAACTCGCAGCAATGGTGTGTCAGTACCACAGTTGAGACATTCTGCTTCATACCGACAGTGAATCAATGGCGTCCCATGAAACAAGCTTTGGGTGCTTGTCAGCTTTAAATCTAGACCAAGACTATGTGCATGAGAACATCTAGATTTGTGTTTTTTTTTTGTTTTTTTTTATTTAAAAATGAGACTAAAAAGGGAACCTTATTTCCGGCATAAAATACGATTGTTTACTCATCCATATAACGATATTTAGACCTGCGTATATCCATATCGTGGGAGTTAATGGGGCACCGAAACACAGCCTCCAAATGACGCATTATCTGCCTCAAAACTTGTTCATTTCACTAATATTTTGCCATGATATGCTAGTGCTATTCCCCGTTGAATCCGGAGTTACAACCACTATATGGATATACGCGAAACTATTTGTGGTGAGTTATATGGGTGAGTAAACGATCGTATTTTATGCCAGAAATAAGGTCCAGGTTGTAAAAAACGGTAGTTCCCCTTTAATAAGGACCTAGTTTGTAGTCGTTATAGTTTGGTTTTTAATATGCATTTCTTGTCGAGCTATTTATTAAGGAACAATGTACATTAATCAACATTCAAATAAATCCAAATTACCCAAGTTTGCAAAAAACAAAAACATTTTCATTTGCAGTCCCTTTATACAAAAGCAATAAATATAATAAAAGTAATTCTTAAAAGGGTTCTTGTCATTAGCGGGATGCTAATGTGTTGCACAGTTACACGTAGACTTTACAGCATGATTAAAATAAATGAGCAGCATTTTACCAGGATTGTTATTATGTGTACAGTCCTCTAACAGAGCAGATAAGCACGAGCTCTGCTCAATCAATATGGTGGAGGCTTCTGAAGAGGATTGAGCAGCACCACAGGACCCTGACCTCTGGTTCACAGCTTCATATGTGTGATTTAGTCGGCCGACCTCACCGTTTTCCTGACCTCTTAAACGCAACTAACTGCTATCAGTTCATGCAGTCATTCATCCGTGCATTCAGACAGCATGGCGCCATCCATCATGTTGTCTGTATTCATTTCTGTTTATTTTCTTTCCCCCCAGCCAGCATTTGATCAATAGTTGAAACCCCCTCATTTATCATCCTCGGGCACATGTGCAACTTCCCACAGGCTTCTGGTAAAGGTTTCCTTCCAGCACCTGGATGTACATGTTGTATTCAAACGAAGCAAAAAAATATCAGTAAAGCTAATAAATGTCTGCTTACTTTTTATTTTAGGTATTTATTTTTATGAGAGGGGGTTGAAGAGGGCCAGGTCTTTCAGGACTTGTATAGGCAGATCTGTTTGGGTCATTACATGAGATTCATTTGTATATGTTATGTGTATTGGAAGAAATAATGTGTACTGCAGTGTGGTTATGTTTACTGCAGGAGACACGGAGCCACTAGGACAAGATATGTGGTGTCCTGTGAAGAAAGACAAACCTTTTTTTAATTCAAACTGAACGCCTTTTCATTCTCCAGTGACCAGCTGGTGTTTTAGAATAAGGCTGAACAATAAAAGTCTTGGGTGGGAGATGAAGCGTTGGAAGATTTTAATGTGTGTTCTGCAGCAAAATGAGGGTATAAGGTACTTGGCTGGTCTGCGTTTCCTAACAATGTTATGACATTACAGATGACTGGTTGTGTGTAACTTGAGCCCCCCCACCCCTTGGTCTGAAGAATAAAAACCTCCTCGGGGAAGAAATGCCCTGAATTGGATTTTCTCTCCATCCGGCCGCAGCATCGTTCAACTCAACACCACCAGGGCCCATTGTTCGAAAACAGCGGGAAATCGGTGTCACCATTAAATTTTACAAGAGATCATTAGCTTCTTGTGTGTCTTTGTGTACTTGTGCTTGTCTGAGAGAGTGCATTAGTTATATGAAAATATCCATTCACTTGTGTTAATTACCCAGTGCTGCTACGCCGTCATTTCTCATGAATAGTTACAGCACTGCAGAAACCTTTGACACTTTAATCAGAAGATAAGTTTTGCATTCATGAGATATGCTCCAGTCCAATTATAACATTTCTCCTTTGAGAGAATGTACTCAGCTAAGCCAATTAGAAAGAACGTGCAGCACTATTTCAAGCAGCCAGTGGATTTAACTGGTGAACTCAATGTAGATGTAAAAATAGACCTTTTCATTCTGGAAGGATAAACTTGATCTGGATAAGAGATGACGAACTAATTAAGCTGCTTTGATTTCAATTCAATAGATATTGGTTTTCATCAAATTCATTGTTTTTTCTCACGTTACACAACTAGATGCAGGCGCTGCAGGACATAGTTGTCCATTCTTTAATAAATATAATAAACTGGTGGCACAATGGAGACCTACACAATATTAGGACATTAGGTCATAATGTTATGCTTGATTGATGTATAATATGGACAAACAACAATGTACGTTGGGTAAAACAAGAAAAATTGAAAGTTTATTATATCATTTTTATTCATGATGAGATCTTCTGATGATTTCCATCAGTTTTGATGTATGTTTAGAGAGTATAGACTTTTTGAACTGACTGATTAAACCCAACAAAGAGAAATAATCCCCTCCTCTGTTTTCTCAATGAATCAGTGTTGCTGCTTCAAACACGCAAAGCTAATTTAACATCATAGATCTTGGCTTATATGCCAGTCAGATGGGTCAGCGTGAGTGCATATGTGTTGCACATGCCAACTTGAAACAATGGTTGAGCAAAGTGCATTTTAATTCACTCTGAACACTGTCGATCCCAGAGATTAACGTGGTTTGGCGTGCTAATCGCTAATTTGCACAAAATGCAGATATGCTGTATAGGACAAAGTACTGACAAGTACTGCTTAAGTTAAGACACAGGATCAGCAGAGTCACTATAGTGCGTCCTTCACGGCTGAAATGGTTTAACATGCATCTAATAAATAATAAAAGGTCCTCATTGGAAATCTATTAGACTTCAAATACAATGTTAGAGGTTGCACGTTTTTTCCATTATGTCAATAAATATGTCAGAGGTGTTTTCCTCAAGATTCATGTTGAAAAATTCTGTTTCATTCTTTATCCGAGAGATATAAGCAGCTGTAAAAAAAACAAAGAAAGAAAGAAAAAAAAGTTTTCTTGATCTAAGTCATTGGCATAGTCTAATTGCAAGTTGTAACAGTTGCATTTGTAATGTTATGTCAATATTCTGGTACACACCAGAAAAAAACAGCAGTGGTCCAATTTTAAGGCCATTAAAGCCAGTGACTACGCAGCCATCCATCATTATTCGATCCAGAGAATAAGTGTTAGTAAAATCTCCCTTTGGGGCAGAATTCAACACCATGGTAGCCAGGATATTGGCAATTTGTCCTTGTGACAAGATTAACGTTGCAAAAGGATCACTTTTAAACCATACCGTGATCGCTTTTTAAATATATTTAAATTTTAATCGCATAACAAATTTTAGTGAACAACTGACTCAAATAATAGACACAGACATGATTATGGTAAACTACCCAAGACCTAAAGTTTGGACTGCCATCACATCTTGACACGATCGGGACTGCTAGCTGCCAACGGCTTTGACGGTTTCTGTGCTCCCTGCAACATGCTTTGCATTTAGATGGCAATGTAAGTTGGAAATGCTTTTTTTTTTTTTTTTTTTTTATAAAATTTGCCTTCCATTAATCCTAGCAACCTGCTTTCATCTGATTCCTCCATTTTGGTAGCCATTAGCTGAGCTCGGACATGTGCATCAGTGTAATCAGTGTACCAGGAAATCATGCACTGACAAAAGTTCCATGGTGTTTGGAATGCAAACTGCGATTAAATGCACAAATTTTTGTAACACGTTCTTTCAATTATCTGGAAAAAAAAGATCCGACATTGAACACAAACTCTAGTCTCCTGTCTTAAAGTCCTAAACTTGACTTATGTCACTATCAACAGCTCCTACTGTGGCATCACATTGGCATGGTGACATTTAATAAAGTTGTTTTTTTTCCATTACGCGTCAGCTGAGCTCAGTGGAAGACTGATGTTATTTAGTGTTTTCCTCAAGAGGGAATGGAGTTTTGGAAATGCCCTGCGCTAATAAATATTCAGCCGGTGACATTTCAGGGCTGACGCCAGGCACCCAAAAAATCCATCATATTATTATTACGCCCGACTCCGTAAACAATATAGCCAGACAAATTATTGCTCGGTCTAAAGGTGAATTCATGGAGATGACCCAATAAAAGGAGTTCTGCAAACAACATCATCAACAGGTGCACATTATAAGGGGAGGACAACATCTGTCTTGGAGGGAGAAAGGTCGTGATTTGATTTACAAATTTATTTTTACTCATCTGTTTCTTCAGGAGAAGGAGGAGTGTTATTCTGAAGGACCTAACTGAGCCGGTGTGAGCTGTATTAATCATGTTGTTCTGTGCGGTCTCTGTGGTGAAGAATGAAACTAAGCACCTTCAATGTTCCCTTCTGCCGTTTGTGACCACTTGACCACATCAGCAATTTACTTCACTCAGAAACTCTACCCGAGTCTTTACGGAACATTTTTCCTCTCCCTGCTTTGCAGCCTGCTCGTGTCAGAAACATCCTGACATCCTTATTATCGCGATTAATGGGCATATTCAGCAACCTGAATAGGAGTCTGATCATGAACAGGAACACACACGCTTCATATCTCACCTCTCATAGGCAGAACGAGTGTGCTGAGAGGCTGAAATTGAATAGAATGAGACATCCAAACAGACCCATCAAAATCTGAATGAACAATCTGAACAAATGTAAATGCCAGTGCCATCAAGCCGAGCACTCTTTCCACTTCACACATGGGGTGCCGGTATAAGGACAGATGATGGATATAATGATGCCTAGTGGGAGAGAGCATGAACATCACCGCAGCAATCAGTGGGTATCACTCTTTTACATCCATTTTGATCAGTCAGAACTCAAGATGAAAAAAGGTGAAAAGTTATTATTCTGTGAATTTTGTTCAGCGTCAGGAGCAGGCAGTGTGTTTCAGAGAGCGCAAGTCATCTTGAGTTTTCATTTTCCATGTAGTATTTATAGCTTCCCAAAATATAGAGCAAAACAGGTGGGCGTGCTTCAGTCTTGTGTTGGTTTCATGCGCTGGTAATGCTCTGCACTCTAGAGTGCCCTATTTTTTTCAGATGAGGGAACAAGAACGGGAAGCCCGGAGCTTTATGAAGTGCCCAGTCTATGCAATATCCACACCTTTAGATAATTGGAAAACATTACTTAATCATCCTGACAAAGTACTGACTCAGTGGACACGTAACCGTGCTCCAGTGGGTGAGTAGATGTGGTCTGATATGGTTATACAGCAAAGAACCTCTGCACTGCCTTCAGCCCACACTCTCTCTGTGTAAAAGCAGCTTGAGGACACTGGTGGAAATGACTGGAGTCTGTGGAGATAGTTCAGATGAACTCAAATAATTTGCGCCCATGTTCTCTTTTAATACAGTATACCAGTTTTTAACCAGCAGACAGCTATTCACAATACATAATGGTATCATATCTTCTATTTATATAATCTATGGTGTCTGGACCATAGATTGTATATAAATATGGACACTTCCTTGCATTGGCCAAACTGATGCTTTTTTCCCGGGGATACAGGCAGCACCATCTTGCGATTTTAGAGGCACAGCACTTTCCAAGAGTGGAGCCACGCGGAGCCACAATATCGGTGACTCGACCACACTTCCTCCTGATTCACTTGCATTTTCATCTAATTAACACTGCACTCTGCTCTACCTCCACCATTTACAATGAAATGTTGGTTTATATACTGTACTCATCTCAATTTTTTATTTATTTTTTTAACAACTCTCACAGTTCTCACGGGATCGCTTTAGGGAACAGTTGGCATGGCAACTGGTAGTTGCTGTTTCTATTGCGTCAAATAACTAACTTAAACTAAATTTATTCAAAAACTTGAACATGCATCTACATTCTATTAACTACCCAGAATGACAGAAACTGTAATTGAAAAAAAAAATTATTTGATGTGTGTTTTATTGTTTTAGTTCGGTCCAAGTTCAATCCACTAACATGGAGTGGGTGGAGCTTATGACCTATACTGCAGCCAGTCACTAGGGGGAGCTCTAGTTGCCTTGGATTCACTTTTGAGGAGCAGTTCTGCAGTTCATCTTTATACAGTCTATGTCTAAACACATTTAACACACAGAGAGGCATACATGCACCGTTCCTGTGTACAAAACCATAGCATTACGCTGAGACAGTTTTCCATGCCAAGGCCCCCAAACAGCATTAGCTTCTGGCCACAGACAAGGCTACAAAAATGTAATGAAACATCAACTTTTACAATGTTTTACTTACTTTTATTCACTACATAATAATATAATGATTAAAAATAATAAGATTAATTTTTGCATTTTTTTTTCCCATCTTCCCAATTGTCTGAGGCCCCCCAGCGCAGCCTGGCGGCCCCCCAGTAGGCCGCGGCCCGCACTTTGAAAAGCACTGTCATAGATTACATTGAAATTTCAACCAGTCCATTTCCACAGTTCAGTGCAAACCTAGCTTTGCTCCGTGCACCATTAATTTCACTAAAGCAGCGCAGATGCAGTCTAAATGTTAACCTATGACAACGCAGTTTGACTTCCATCCCTTCTCCCCTCCTTATAAGAAAGCATAGAGCATGTTAACAATATCCCATTTCCCTCACAGCAGCCAGCTTCTGAAGTAATGAAAATAATTTGCCACAACAAAGTAATTCAGCTGACAAATGACTTTTACATTTATTCCGCAGCAAGAGAACTGTACATTTGCTGTTTACGTTTCGCATAATAAAACACATTGTTGCAGCTCAGTGTTGTCACGTTCAAACATATAGAAACTTTACTACATGAACATTATCCGTCCATCCGCTCTGCTATGCGTTTTATATGTTAATACAAGCAGCTTTACAAGGAAGACAGTGTGATGAGCTGGAGCAGACCTTATCAAACAATTTATAGTTAATTATGTTTTGTAGAGATTTCCCTCAGTTGACCTTTGCATAAAGTCCAGGATAGAAGCTACTCATTTTACAATAATGAGTGATGTTTCCATGGTGATGCCAGTGCAGTAAAATCAATCAGCCACAACATTAAAACCACTGACACGAGAGGTAAATAACATTGACCATCCCGAGACAATACAATGTTCTGCTGGGAAACTGTTCAACCTGGCATTCATGGGGGTGTTACTTAGACATGTAGCACCCACCTAGACCCACAAAAATGGTGTAGGATCCCAAAGTGATCAAGAGTCTGTGGGATGCACTGGAATAAGACTGATCCACAGAGGATCCTTCCTACAGGCCCCCACTAACAGCAGTCTGTTGACAGACACCACAGGACACCCTCAGAAGGCCCAGGTCCATTCACCGATGAGCCACAACTGTTTTGGAGGCACAAGAGAAACCTAACCCTACACAATATTAAGACATAATGTTATGCGTGATCATTTTATATGATTAAGCAGTTTAGAAGGCTTGTTAGACACTCTTCAAATTATTTAATTCTACAGCTGTTCAGCACTTAAAGGCGTGTTTTGTTTATTTTTTTGTCTAAGCTCATCCTCAGCTGAAGTCATGACTTTGCAAAATCGTTCAGTTCTCTCACTTCCAAGTCTGTTTTATCTCCTGGGGTGACCACTAAATATAACAAAACATTATTCATTCTCAGACAATTTGACAAAACTTGTCTCCATGGTTACCAGGTGTGTAATGGACAATGCTGGCCGGCGTCTTTCCCTAAACCGTCTTAATTGTGCGATCTGTCCTTTTATGTCTACCTAAAACGGCGCATACAGGTTTCACATGTATGGGTTCTTACGGCGGCGCATTATGGAAGACCAGATCTGACCCGCCGCTATAAGTGCAGCCATGCATGATGGCAGTAAGATGAGTTGTTGCTGCGCATCTCATGAAGACAGTCTGTTCATTAAAATAGATTAAGGATCGTAAATGAGTTTTGCTCGCAATCTATACTGCTCGCTGACTCTCTATTAACTACTGCACAACCTCTAGTCCGAGCCTTTTGAACGCACACATGCACACAAATACACACATTCCCGGATCTCTGGTTTCTCTCAAGTGGTTATTAGCATTCCCAGGGGCCGCGTAACATATAGAAGCACATTAAAAGAGAGTGCACAACACAGTGGAAACACTGATCCACCGTGCCAACGTGAACAAAACATGACTGACAAAAGCTCGGAAGCCTTAGGGCACAGGGAATCTCTTAATCCAGTTGCAAGTTGTTGCATGAAACAGCATGTGGCAAATTTAGTGGATGAATAGAATTTTTTTTTATTATTATTATTTTTATTAATTCAACTAGACTGAAACTGTGACAAATAAAATAAGAAAAAAAACATATGCATGACAGAATATCACGCAAGCAAGTTGGTTTGCTGCAAAATAAACAATGGCCTGAAATTCATGATCAACATGCATGAGGCTTGAAAAAAAGAGTACACAAGACACCAGCTCCTGAGCTTAACATTCATACAATCACAAATATTGTGACTGAATAGCTGAATAGATGTCACCGGAGCCCACAGATGGCTCTTTTTTTATCTCTACAGGCATCATTTTGTGACTCAGTGTGCTAGACCTGACAGCTAAATTTAGATCAACTCATTTTCCCATTGAGAGTAAAATACCTTGTGTCCCTACAGCTTGAAAAAGTTAATAACCTAATCAAATATTGATTCAGCGAGTTTAGCACTGCCTGCCTGCAAATCACACAAAAAGCGAAACACGGAGAAACGTGTCATCATTAAGGACACATAATTGCAATTATTCTCTGCAGCTTTCCATAATTGAGTTGGTTAAGAAAGCTGGGCGAAGGTCTGTGTGAATACAAACCAAAACAATTTTGCAAATTAATGGAGAAGAATCCTGTTTTTGTTTCAGGGATTTGAGCAACCGGGCTTCTTCTCTGTTCTCGCAGAGCAATGGAGAGAACAAAGCATCGGATTTGGCGATTCCACAGCAGAGGAGGGATTAGCCGGAGCACATTTTCAGGTGTGTCAGGGGTTTATTTCATGACCAGCTTACTGCCTATTTTCTTCCCCTCGGGTGCATTTAAAGGGGAAAGCCCTGACACCAAAGCTTGTCCCCGGAGGTAAATAACATCCTAGTCTTGGATGAGCAGAACCACCACAAGCTAACATACAGCATCTAAAATTAAATTAGCTTATGGGGAGATAAGATAACGCATGTGTTTACTGAGTTACACAGCTCCTAGGAGGATAGTTGCCCAGCATAAGAAACGGTTCATTTATGTTATAGCCAAACAGATGCAGTGTTGAACCACAATGACAGCTTTGCTACAGGAATAACACCTCTGCTGCAGCCTCCAACAGCTACAGGGTGCCGGCACTCTTCGCTGCTTTATGTAATACACGCATACTGTTAGCTCCGCAGCTGACACTCATTCATACAGCCAACTCCAATCAGAAGGAATAATTATTTTATTTTCCTGCTTGGAGTAACAATGACAATATAAACTGGCAATCAAACGGTATTTTCGCAACATGGCACGGACCCTGGATGCCGTTTTGTCTTGATGAGCGAGGGGGGGCGTTGCAAATGCAAATCACAGACTGCCAGACTGTCAACACTGCGTGTGCATCTGACCGAAATGGCACTTTGTCAGCGCAAGGAGCTGCCAAGCACTCTGCGCGCTGTGCAGAACTTACGCCCGAACGTCTCTGAAAGATCCAATTTTCCTCTGAGGACCAAAGTCGCCTAAAATCCTGCAACCCCTCCGAGTTACGTGCGGATACGTGTGTGTGTGCGTGTGTGAAACAGATCCTGAGTCAGTTCTTCGTTACTTCAGTATAGCGCCTGCAGTTTCTCAGTCCAGTCATCCATTAAGACACTGATTGCTGAAGGAAGCCCAGGGTACACTCTGTACCGACACCCTGGTGCCAAATACAGCAGCCTGATCTCCACAAGCTTCAAGGGTGTTGATGTTGTTGTTTGTTTCATGTTCATTCTTTCGCCATTTTCTTCTCTTACTAGCACGTTAAGTTTTTGCTTAATTATCCAATGATTCTCCGCCTGGATTGGGCATAAAACTGATTTATGTTAAAGCTATTTCCTTTTCAGCAACTACGCAGCGGAATGACAGATCAGATATGTTGGTTTGCAGAACAAACTACCTTTAATTTAGCAGTTTTCAGCTTATTACGTGTTTTGAGAATAAAAAGAACAGAAGCTTTTATTTTCCTATTATCATCATTGGAAATGCACCTAAACTAGATAATGTGGAGGCATGTTTCCAGTATGTTTCCAGTGATATCATCTGGTCACGGCTGCATGAAACAGATCCCTGCTGAAGGTTTACCAGGCTACCAAGTTTTGCTCGTGCCAGCCAAATGCACCTCCCTCAGGGTGGTTCAAAGCTCACCATTATTTTTTGAGATGGACTCATCTCTGTGGAACAACCTCCTCTTCTACTGGAACACATCTGCAGAGTCCAAATCATTTACCTCTAATAAAATCCTTATCACTAAATAAATAAATAAATGAAATTAAAAAATCTGCCATTAGGGGTTTGCTTATAACAGTGGAGCAGTTCTGAATTTCATGCCCTTTCTCTGCTTTGTGTAATTTTAGTAACACTTCTTTGCACCACTGTGGTTTGATGTGCACTTCGCACAACTGTGCCGCGCGCTCAGCCCTGCCTTTCATCTCCGTTTCATCCCCGCCAGTATTAGCTGGGTGACGGACCTCTGCTTTCATACGCTTCTAATTTTGTCCGCTGAATTAAAATTCACTGTAGCAACACTTCAACGGCCGTTCTCAATGTGAAACTCACATTACGGCAAATAACCTGGCAAATAAAGTGGGGCATGAAGGAGGGTGGCGTCGCACCATCTCTGACAGGGCTTCAGCTCCGCCAGATGTTAGGCAGAGAACAACGTTTGATGGTCAGCTCTGACAGCCCGCCGCCCCTCCTGTCCGTCAATCTGATGCATCACACAAGAGCCTTTTAATGTATTTCTCAAATGCACAGCAAATAATAATGAACGGATAATAGCTTATTAAGATGATTTAGGAACAAAATACTTGAACCAAGTCAACTGCTCCAAACATAAAACTGACTTGTAAGAAGAATTATCTCGGTAGATAAAAACACGAGCACCTTTTGCCTCCATTTAACACATTTCGTCTCAGTTAGATTGCAGTTTTGCTGTGAATTCCAGCACCGCGGCTGCTGCAGTTCCACGGTGCAACGCGCCGTCAGCGGAACATCCTCGCAAATAATTATAAACAGGACAGCAAGGTGGAAATAATTCCTCGGGCTAATGAGCGTCAGAGAAGCATGTGCCTATAAGGTTGTGCGTGCGAGACATTTCCGAGCGCGAGACGGGACACTGACCATCTGCAATGACTGGCTGGTGTTTACGTGGCAGGGGATGGCGGGGATGTTAGTGCCAGGCGGATTAGAGCTAAACATAGCTGCTTAGCCAGCGCATCACCACCGGGCTGCACTGAGATCTATCGAACACTGTGCACACGTCTGGTAGATAGAGCTCTTCTCTGCAGGTCAATAGTGGTGGGGTACTGCATGATGTAAGATTTGCAAAGATTACAAGATTAGATTTCATCATCGGGACACAGCTTTCTACACAGATTCGTTCGTGGACATTGGCATTTCTTTCGACCGACATATTCCAAACAAATATGTGTTCTACACTAAATGACTCCCTAGATCGACAATGTTTCCCTATTACTGTATTTTTATCCCTTTTTTTTTTTGCAGTAAACCCACAATCTGAATTAATGTTTCAGTTTCAAGCTCTTCACGTCTCATTAAACCTGCAAAGTAAATGTACGCAAGCTGCAAATGCACCAAACCAAATATGTACAACAGTGTCCAAATGACCGCAATGTTTTAGGCATGTAAATCCCATTCCACTCTTATCAGCACAGATATTTACGGAAAATCGTCTTCTCCTTTTTTGTTAGTGTTTGAATCAGTGCTCAGTAATGACAGCGTGGTCACAACAGCAGCAAGTTATTAAAAGAGAGGTCAGCTGTTGATCGATCCGTTCTCACTTTTAAATGTCGCCGACCTCCTGCAGAGGAGACTGTCCTGTCCTTTCTCAGCTACTTGTGTCATTAAAAATGAATCCGCTGAGCATATTTGATGGGTTAAGTTATATTGAATGAGTAGCCAACAAACTAGAAGGTGGTTTTGACTGAGCAGCTCTCTTAATCACAAAACTTAAAAAGCACCTCATGGCTTAGCATTATGTTGTTTAGGCTGGTAGTGACTTTACAAAAAACTGTGTAACAGCAGATAAAATTGCTCCAGTGAGTCAAGTAGGGACAGAAAAGGCGCTGACGCAAACTTTGCAATTCCATAAACGGATGATCAAACGGGCCGGTGTGGGCGGCAAAGACTCTGCAACCCCGGGCCTTAAGCGTGCCTTTCAAAATCCAGTGTGTAGCGCGGAGAATTTGCCTTCCAAATATCTACAAACCTCGTTAGAGACGCCACTCATGCACATCCCGGACTAATTGTGGAGCTGTGTTTGTTTTCTGGCAGTAACACTGATTTTTCCTTCTCTAAATATAGAGGCTACGGCTACGTCTGCAAATGAAGGGGATTCAGCTGTAATCAGAGACACTCTAATTTGTGCTTTAGGTTTCATCTTCTGTAGGCAGCTGAGGCACACGCAAATACAGATCTTACATCAATCAGGCATAACATTATGGACACCTTCCTGATATCATGTAGGTCTCTCTTGTGCCTCCGAAACAGTTGTGACTCATCAGAGACTGGACATCGGCCTTCTGAGGGTGTCCTGTGGTGTCTGGCAGCAGAGTGTTGTTAGTGGGTGTCTTTGTGTCCTATGGGTTGAGGGGAGGGACCTCTGTGGATCATCCCACAGCTACTTGATTAGTTTGGGATCTAGTGAATTTGGAGGCCAGGTCAACACCTTGTGTCGTTTGTTCCTAAACTGGTTTTGTGTCTGTGTCAGGCTGCATCCTGCTGGGGATGAGTCATGAGAGTCATTGCTATGGGGTGGGGCTGCTACAAGTCGAAGTAACATCCACATGAATGCCAGGTCCAAAAGTTTTCCAGCAGAACGTTGGATTTTCACAAGATGGTCTATGCTATTCACTTATCCTACCAGTAGTCATAATGTTATGTCTGATCGGTGTATTATGCACATACTTTTGGAGAATAACCATGAAGGGTGGGCAGCTCCGTAAAAGTACTACCACTGGAAGAGTTTAAAAGGTAGGTAATAATAACAACCAATTTGTAAGTTGCCGCTGCTTCTCAAAAGAGCCATCCGACGCTCATAATGGTCTTATTTGTCTCTATTCTGCAATTGTTGGTGCTGCCGGCTGACCTCTGGGGAATGCGCCGAGGGGGGTGAGCGGCACCGAGGTGACCTTCCACACTTAGCCGCTTCACAGCGACGAGGGACCGATTTAACTGTCAGCGGCGCGTTCAATTGCCGACTTTGAGGAAGGACATCGGTGAAAAGAAAGACAGCAAATGACAAATTGGAGGCAGAATTGTGACGACGAACGGAGACAGGGGAGGAGAGAGGAGCTAAATCTGGAGAGTCGTGGCAGCACATCAGTGAGGATGTTTTTAAAAATGACAACAGCGAGGGAGAAGGAGAGGGGGACTGTGAAGAGAAGATAGTGTGGTTTCATGTAATATCAAGCAGCAGATTTTGAACATGCAAATTGTGCACCTTGTATCATACAAAGACTTTCTGCACAACTTAGTCCAACACTGGATACCACAATGCAGCATATTTAAAGATTTTTGAAGTGGAATAAGACAGCCAATAACAGACTGTACTGCTTATTTCACATATATAACTGGCATACATCATGCAAACATTTGGACACCTTATGAAGTCAACCTGCCTTTGACAGATGATAATTGCAGACATCCTGTTCAGTCTTTTTTTCTGAAAGTTTTCTCCGTCTTCCAGATCTCATCTTGTCTTCCACAGTTTAACTTAGCTGCCGCTTCTTAATGACATTTTCTGCACAGGGGAAATTGCAAGCTGGAAGTGCTTTGTTATCTTCGGTCTCGGCGTCAATTAGCCTCAGATTCTCCGTCATTTGCTTAGAGCAGACCGTGGTTCTTGAGCCTTACCACCAACTTTGAAGAGTCAAAGCTTTCCTCACCTCCGGGTCAGTTGACAATACCTGATGATGATCTTGACCGGCCTTAAAACTTTGCAAACACAACATTTAGAGCTTATTATCTTTTTCTACCCGTGCACTGTATGAACACAAACCGTGAAGCAGAAACGGGCTTTGCTCAGACTGCAGGCAATTCCAATTTGTTTCTCAAATCAGATCTTTACGACGAGTTTTTGCAGTTGGTGGCAACTGATCAGATTGGATTTGTGGCTCCAGACTAGAGTTGATACCAAAATGAGCAACCATGATACTATACCAGACAAAGTATCACTGTTCTGGGTATTATCGCAATACTGCAGCCTTTTTTTATTATTATTATTTTTATGAACTGCAATGTATTTGTACAAGTTAGAAATACTTATTATTATTTATAATGTTATTTCGTTGTCTAATGTTGACATTTGGAGTGTGTTTTTTTGAGCAAAATTAGTGCTGCCACAGACGACGACACCGCGGCTGACCCGCCACTCAGGCCCGATGCTTCTGCCGTGGTGAGTGTGTTGTCTCGTGTTTGTGACTGTAAGCTGTGCGCACGTCTGGGCGACACAGAACTTTAGCTTGTTGTTTGTTTTGAAGTGAATTTCTATCGAAGCAGAGCTGTCTTCATGGAGTTCGTTCTTGCCAGCAGAAACACACAAACAGCCAATCAGCTAACAGATGGGTGGACCCAGCGTGCAGAAAAATCATATCCCCGGATGTCACCAGTAACAGGCAAACAGCCAGTCATTCAGCAGCTGTGCAGCTCGGTTGTCATGTGAGTTTGTTTACAAGGGAGTGAGATGCCGGGAGCAGAGTAGTGCCGGCTGCTATGTAGCGGAAACTGGCAGCGGTAGTATAGTAACCCAAGGTAGTACTGTTGTGTAGAATTTCTAGTATAGTAGGAACCGTTATGATTTGGCACCGCCGGGTACCATGGGTACCGTGGGTATCATGCATCTCTATTCCAGACATCAAGAACCTATCTGCATGGGTTGCTGTGGTAACTGTAACGCACTACACCAATGATGTGGCTTTAAATTTTGTGGTTCTGGCTTTAGCTTGTACAGAAGCCACCCAGCTAGTAGCAGCAAGGACTTGCTCATCACCTCCATCACTTTGGCTCTGACAATACTGTTATGATGCAGAAGAAATCTAATTTGAACTGCCACAGTCCCACCTGGCATGCACCTGTAGAAATCGTATTGGAGCCACATTTTAAAAAACCCCACCACGTGTGTTTACATACAATTTGTAAAATTCACTTTTACTTTGTTTTCGTTCTCAAACTTTCTGAAATAATTTTAGTCACGTCAAAAAATAGATTTGGGTTGTTAGTCTGAAACTGGCCACAGAGGCTGCTGCTAGTTATTTCTCTGATGTGTGGATTCGTCACCAGGGCCACACACCCACACATCACACAAAGTTTCCACACTTGTGATGTCTGATTGCTGCCTTCTGCTTTCGCCTCTCCTGTCGTCTGTTCTAACACGCATCTTCAGCGTACGCGGCTTCACGTTATCGCCACCAATCTCCTCATTACCTTCAGGTATCCTCGCGTCCTCCCTGTGCTGGAGCTCCTCCCTGCAGCATGTGATCGATTCTGAATGAAGCGTGTAATTAAAATGGATGCTTGTCAGCTCGTGGCCGTTGCCCTTTAATGCGCTCCTACATCGACAGCACTTTGACACCTCTTTACTCGCCTGCTACCTAAACGAGGATTGATACCTTGGTGACTGCAAATTATGTGTTAAGTATATACAGCCATCAGGCATAACATTATGACCACCTTCCTAATATTGTGTCGGTCTCCCTTGTGTCTCCAAAACAGTTGTGACTCATCAGATAATGGACATGGGCCTTCTGAGGGTGTCCTGTGGTGCATCCAGATGGCTGTCATTGAGTGTCATTGCTATGGGGTGGGGGTCTAAGTGGGTGCTACATGTCTAAGTAACATTCACATAAATGCCAGATCCAAAAGTATCTCAGCAGAACATATAGTCACAAGAGTCGTTTTCTTCTCCTGTCAGTGGTTTTAATGTTGTGCCTGATCGGTGTACATGAAGTATATAAGTAGGGGTTATGCAGAGAAATGAGAAATAAGTGCAAACTGTAATATATCAAGGGAAAGGCAGCACATTACTCAAGTAAAAATATGTTTGAATAAGCAAAACAAATCAATAAAAACGTGTTTTTTTTTTCCACTTACTTTTCACTTGCTAAGCCCAGAATAAATGCATCTCACTAAATTATTCCATCGTGCATCATTAGATTTTGGTAATTGTGTGTGCGCTTGAGAGATAGTATGTTCCGATGATATATGCGCTGCCCAGTCACTCGCATCAGCGATTCATTTAGTTTAGTTTCTGTGTACCGGCAGGATAATGTCTCGTCTCCTGAAAAACATCTTGGCGACGCATTTACAACGGGAAGGTTAAATAGGTCTATCAATAACATTAATGGCGGTCTGGGAGCACGGCACACGGTGGTATACCGGAGTTATTAAATAAACAACAAGTCGTGCGAGTGTGTCACTGCGCAGCGTTCCCCGGAGATACATCTAGTTATCAGTCTGTTTCGGAAAAGCTGCTTTTGCTTATCATGCCCTCTCCGTGTTAACACAGCCCAGGCAACTTATTCCCAGGCTCAAATTTAATTACGACTCCGTATGATGGGGATTATGCAAAGCAAGTAAACATTAGAAGAGTGACATGAGGGAGTTTGTCTCCTGAGGTGTATTTGGAGTAGCTGAGATATAATTATTATTATTATTATTATTATTCACATGTGATTACCCGTTTAGTGTGGATGTTTGAAAAGATTCTAACCCCAATTATCAGTGACAGCATTATAGCAATACTTCATGCACTTTGCAAGACATTTAAATTAAACAGATCTGTAATAAATGCATAAGATCTTCGCGGAATCAAATGATTAAATTCAAAGCCAGTTAATGAAAATTCAATCTGCACGAGGAAAATTTAAAAAAAAGAACACTTGCATTATGTGTGAGTGGATGCTGCATTTTAGATTTCATTGTGTAATCCTTTAAGGCAACAGAATAACATTATGTGCCAAAACAAATTAAAGATCAGCTGAGGGCAGCATGAAGACCAGAGAGTGTTAAATGTTCTGCAAGTATACCGTGCTGAATGTGCGCCTTTGGTAACAGAAATATTTTGGAAGCTCACCTCAGGGGTAATTATGAGACCAAGCACATATTTGGGTTACATTATATGTTGCATCTGAGCAACATGCTGCGTTATCCCGCCCACTGCCAGAATGAAGAAATACTGCTGCCAGCCACACATGCACAGTGAGCAACTGCAGGTTATCTAATACAAAGGAAGGAAATAGTGAGATTTTGCCGTATTTTGTAGTGATTGCCCTTTGGTAGCTAAGGATAACGCAGAGGGAGCATGCGCACATGGTCAAAAGCCAGACGTGAAGGCTCAGGATTAGAGTTTTTGTGATATTTGCAAACAACACTGCTTTCACTTTCACAACCCCAGGACCATGAACCGTGGTGTTATCTTCCAGCACTGAAGTGATGACATTTTGTTCCGGTGTTAAAGGTACTGTTTGATAAGCTAAGCCCAGGCTCTGAATCCAGTCTTAACTCCACGGCTGTATTAAAAATAGCAGGGCGCTAAGAGGTCAGGGGCTCCTTATTAAGGCATTAATAATGAACTACCTCTCCGTCTAGAGCAGCAGGACTTTGCTGTCTTTCCAGAGTATTTCAGCTATGAAGGAGAGCGGAGCAGCCAAGTGTAAACCGATAACGGCAAGAAAAATGAGGCTTATCGAGCAGCCCGTCTTCTGAATATCTGGAAGCATCAGCAGTGACGGTGCAGAGAGATCAGGTCAGAAAGTGAATTAACGTTAAGTTTAGGGTTTTCACATCATATCTAAATTACTTTTTTATATGACACTGCTGTGCATAAGTCATGTGGATTAGTTACTGTATGGGATGTTACAAAGTGATGAATTATCTAACATAAAAATAGATAACTGTCTTCAACAGCAGCTGTCGACACTGAAATACATTTAACCATTGTGCCTCACTTACCATTCATGTTGCTTTGCATTTTCCTATCGTATCACCGTGGCGTCCATGCCCTTTTCCTGATGGTGAGAAGATGCATTAATGTCAATGAATGTATTTACCCACTGAATATCAATACAGATAGTTCAACCGTGACCTTTTGGATCTCTAAATAAGCACCTGTTACATGTACACAGGAACGTGTACTATGCGAGATACACACCACGTGCACACCTGCAGGTAATTGGAACAGGAATTTTATCTCTGTACTCATGGGACTTGCTTTTGGTATGATAATCGGTTCTTTGAGCTGAGGGATGCACAACGCGCCCAACGCCGTTCATGTGTTTTGCATTTTTGAACACACCCTCCACGCACTCCCTCCATGAGGATGATGGACAACTGTCATATTCTTCAAAGCCAGCTCTTCCTCTTTACAACAGGGAGGCATACAGACAGTCCTGCGTGGAACCCCTTTGATTATTCAGTTCTATTTATGATCAAGGAGAGGAAGATCAGACGAGAAGCTTCTGACTACTTAAAAATGCTGAATTAAGTCGCTTTTTTTCATGAAAACCATAGAATATAAAATAAAAATATGTTCAAGGACTTGTGAGCATTTGGTATTTTCTGTGTACACAACACAACATCTATAAAATGTCTTACTTGCAGAAAGAATTCTGCAGTGCATCATTTTTCATTAGCTAACATGCCGAAGCCCTCGAGAGTCCGTCATAAGTTACCGTATAATATGTCCTCCTTTGTTCTTTTTCCAGCCTGTTACATCTTCCTTTTCATTTGCATTTTATTCTGGGGAAGTCTCACCGCTGAAATCCCAGCGGTGCGTTCCTGAGTGTCTGCACTCTATCTCTGAGTCATCATAATAAGCCTGCTCCCATTCTCTTTGCTGGTTGTCATTCCTCTGCCTACACTTTTTCACTTTCTGTTTCTTTCTACATAATTATAAAAAGTGAACATTTTTCTTAGATGTACTTTAAGTTTTATGCATGTGATCAAAATAAAGTAAGCAAAAATGGTCACTTACCAGCTTTCAAAACTGCACCCCCTGCACCCCGTAGCCTTGTAATCAAAGGCCGCTGGCTCCGTTGTCATTTTATGACCCATGTCAGTGTATCCCACTGGGTCACTGTTGACATTGAAGTCTCCAGACATAGTCTAGCATTATGCTGGGTCAGGATTATCATCTTTTTGTCTTTAAAACAAACAGATCAGCAATAAATAAAGTGTTTTACTTACGAGACACAGTTTATTAATATTAAGAACAATGCAGACCTCGATCTTTGCACTTAAGACATGAAAATGTTTGTTTGTTGTGCATGCCTAGCATCATCATGCAGAAATAATTTGTTTGAAATAACCATAGTCAGACCCTGTTTTAATGCGTTAGTTGTACGTATCCAGAGCTGACAACTGGTTGAAAGGCTGAAGTTCACCCATAAATTAAAATAACTACAACTAGATTTAAGTTTACCTTGCAAATGAGTGCCATTGGATGATTTGAACACGCGCCGTCAATTGTCAGTGCGCCTCACGCTCAAGGATGTGTGTGCGCCTTGTCGTTGTCAATTACGGCAAATGTTAGGTATTCGACGTGAATGCCTGTCGGTTATTAGCGCAAATAATAGCCTGGATTTTTCGAATAATACAGGGCCTTTGCCGCAATTTTTCCGCATTTAGGAAAAACCTCGAGTCACGTCTGAAAGCCCCAAACACACAAAAATATGCGTCAAAAGTAAAGGTAGAGGGATGACGTGTATCTTTGGGTCCTCTTCACTTCCGGGTGTGTGTAAACAGATCACAGACGGAATCGTCTCTCCCAAAAGATGTGAGTATACGCTTTTAATGTGATTTTTCAGTGAGTGTATTTCAGATTTATTATTCAACATTATTATGGTCATAACACTCTTTTCGTTATTTTCATTAGGTCTAAAGTAACGTTTAAAATCACGCTGACGTCGGACCCCCGGCTGCCATACAAAGTGTGAGTAATACACTGACAGCTCAGCAGTCACTTCTTACATCCTGCTAGATTTCAGTTTATTTAGGCGTATATATAACATTTTATTGTATTGCTACCACGATACCCCCGTCTTGAGGCTCTTGCCGACGTATTTTACTCGCATAATTTAAAATTTGGTACGTGAGGGAACATCTGTTAGTGTGAAGCTGTGATTCACATGCGGACACTGAATACACCAGCTAACTGTACAAATGATTCACAGTTAACTTCCGTTTTTTCCTTTTGTCGCTTTTCACTTTTATTAATTCTGTTTACAAAGGAACTGATGAGCCGTCATCGCTAAAAACAATTCCACTTTGTCACTGAGCTCGTTTATCTGTGACAGTAATAAAAATCCCAAACTGACATCATTATAGGTGGATGTCATTTCAGTTAAGTTATTGGATAATGGATAAAATACATGTGTGTCCAGTGTTATCTGTGTCTGCAGTGGTTTGTCAGACTCAAGTACATTTAGGATTTATAGAGGCAGATTAAATAATGTAAAATTACAACACATTTGCATTAATTAAAACTTAAAACGTTTGCATCTGTTCAGCCTCATTCACACATCTCTGATTATGCAAATATTTAAATAAGCGATTCATACTGCATGCAGTTACTTCACATTTGTGTATGTTGCGTATCACATCATTGCAGTGTCACAAAATACTTTGCAAATGCACATGTTGATAGATATGGAAACTAGTACAAAGTCCTACAGATAAATCTTGACGGTCAAAATTCCAGATGTGTTTATTTCACTGAAACCCTAAAAGGAAACATTATGCCACTGTATGGACCCTTTATTTTGTGTTCATTATTTTATTATTAATGCCTACCCCGCTGTCAGTGACATATGTAGGAGACCCCATGGTGCTATTTGACACATTCAAAACGCGCCGCATACTGGCGTAGCAATGAAAGTCAAACGTAAAAACTTTATTCCGAGACATTTTTGCATATTTATGTGTGGTTTCCAGCAGAGCTTTGAGTGAATAATTGCAAATAATTAGCTGTAAAATACTGCAGCCTTTTCTAATCTTACCATGTTGACAGGGAGTTGTTTCTCTAATGAAGTCTGCCAAGGCCTCCCTGGGTCTGTTAATGTCATGAGCAGAGGAAAACTAAGTATAATGAAGTTTTGCATCAGTGCTGACAGAGGAGTGAACGCAGTATGCTTATCTTTAAAATCCGACATGTTTTCCCTCTCGCACATAAAACTGAAGCTCCAGTGTGGCTGCCCTCTCTGCTTTTTACTGCTGTGCCGACTATGTTGATTGATTTTGCCCTCCACCACCTCAACTCCTTCTACATTACCTTACTTGGCAAATGCATTTTGAGCTTTGTGATTTTTTTTATTTTTATCTCACATCCCTTTGAAATGTATCTGTTGGTTTTTTGCTTGTTTCGCCCCTGGGAGGTCTCTGCTCCCCTCTGCAAACTGCACTGCAGGATTCACTAGAGAAGCATCCGTCTGAAAGTGCATGGCGCATAACTATTTATTCCATAAAAGGTTTTGAATCCTCCAACAGAAACCACTCTAAAAAGACTAATGTTACACTCAGTTTTCCTTTTGTTCTCCTTTTCTTCGAGGAAGTCAAAATAAATTGCCCGCTCCGGGCTGCCACTTCTAAGGCTGTTAAGCGAAGCAGCCGAATGCTTGTCAATCAGAAACCAGGTCGCTGGGCGTAGAGATGACATTTAATCACGTGGCCTCTCTGCTGCTCAGAAGCTAGAAAACAAAGACTGAATTTTATGCTGTTTTTAAAATCCTTTTTAATTTCTTTGTTGCAGACTAAGTGTCCCAGAGAGCACGCCCTTCACAGCAGTTTTGAAATTTGCAGCTGAGGAGGTAAGTCTGCTGTTTGGCTTATGCTCTAAATGTGCTGCTACTAACATGATTGAACAATTTTACTTTAATAGTGCAATAAACCGTCTAATGGACAATAACAAAAAAAAAGTACCACTTGCTGGGGTTTGCAAGACACAAAGCTCTGTTCTTGTCCTAAATGTACAGTTGTCTGGTTTTGCTGGTTCCTAGAATCATTGCTGTAGAGGAAAACACCATCTTCTCTTGTGTTTCATATATAAATGTGGAGATGCTCCCTCTGCAGAATGTTTGCAGTGGCTCATATTTGAAATCAATAGTTTTCAACATCCTAAAAAAAGCTGGGCTCTTCAACCATGAAAATGAGAACCATGTCTTATTTTCAGCCGTGCTTTGCAAGCTTTGACGGCACGACGGTCCGTTCCACATCGGACCTTGTAAAACCATCTTCACGTGCGATGCATTTTATTGGACCTTCTTCAGCGGATGCCGTTGCTCAGTGTTGACGTTGACCGACAAAGCTCAGATGTGCACTTTTTGCATCATTGAAAAGCAAAACGCTGAATGAACTGAACTGAAGATAACATACATGCAGAATGCACACTGTCAAAAATCTCCAGAGGTAAAACATGGAAAGAAAAAAATCCTTACCTGAAACTCAGTAGTGGTGTATTTATCTATTTTAATCCTCCTCCTTCTCTTCATTCACTCCCTGGTTTGCTTGACCACCGAGGGGACACGTTTAAATTCCGTGTTTAAAGCAAATGCTGCCAAGTTTAGCTTTAAAAAACACATTTAATGGGTCAATATGAAAATAATGCTGTTTACTTTTTTGTAGGTGTTAATATGTCAGCAAATAAAAAATCATCTGAGTTTTTATTTTCACTTTGAAAGATCAATTATCAGTCTCTAACTTAAGTCTGTCTGACAAATGATAATCATTAGGAAAATGTGTTATCAGTTCAATAATTATAGATTACTGTGTTAAACAAATAATAAAAACATAGATAATAAATCACAAAACCATCATTATATTTAAGAATGTGAGCTATTTAATGATAAACCAACAGGAGTTCAGACTCTTCTGATACTTGTTGTGTTCCGTGGCCCCTGTGTGTGCTCCCCAGCAGTAGTTTGCTAACCTTATCTCCCCGCTGACAGACTGCTCCCTCGCTGCAAATCCCACCTGCCCACATCCTCTCCTGTCGAACCCAGAAGTAGGACATGCATTGTGACTTGCAAGTGATTTCCTTCCAGAAATTCAAGCGTGGCTATCTTCCCCTCAGGCTGTTGCCTCAGTGTTTCGTACGAGCGCGTGTCTGTCTGTGTCTGTCTGTGCATGCGTGATTTGAGGTGAAAACGCATAACGAGCGTGAACGTTGGCAGACAAAGGGCTGAAAACAAAACACACTACACAGCATTTCCCCCTCGCTTGTTTTTCCCCGCCGAGCACGGCTCTGAGGGCAGACGCAGATCCTATTTGAAGTTGTCATCCAACAAAGGAGCATCTCAGAACGCTGAGTCGGCGGGTGAAGCTTTCTGTCTTGATGTATTTTTTACACTGTATCTTCCAGTTGCGTGAAAACGGATGCCAACGTATCCTCGATTATTTAGACAAAATACTTTGGTGCCGCTGAATCTCCTGGAATGTAAAGTGGCGACTCTCGTTGTGAGTTTCACTTGTGTGGCTTAAAATGTGATCATCTGTGTTTGCCTCCATTTCAGTTCAAAGTGCCATCAGCGACCAGTGCTATAATAACAAATGGTGAGTTAAAAAGCTTTTGTCTCTCTGTCAGACTACTTTAAGTGCCGAAATAACATGTTTAAAAGCTCTATTTTACTGTTCTTCAGAGAGAGTCATTCACTGACAAAACTTTTTTTTACAACCTGGACCTTATTTCTGGCATAAAAATACAATACAAACCCATATAACTTTTGTCATTTGGACTCATTTGGAAGATATCTTGATCTAATGGAACGATATCCATATAGTGAGAGCGACTGGGGCACCGAAATGCAGCCTCTAAATAATGCATTATCTGCTGTGAAACTCATTCATTTCATCAATATTTTGTTATGATACGCTAGTGCTATTCCCCATTGAGTCCAGAGTTACCTGTTATCATCATCTGGGGTCTGCAGGTTGACTTACTAACTTCTGACGTGGATGATGTCATCTCTGAGCGCCGCGTGCACCTGCGACGAGTGGCTTGTTTACCTGTAATTTGCTACTGCTAGTTTTTTTGCAACATGACTGAATATTTTTCAGATTCTGAAGTTGTGGACGACGACTATGATGGACGTCCTTAACGTTTTGACCCAAAATATACTCAACAGGGAATAGCACTAGCATATCATAACAAAATATTGAGTTTCGCAGCAGATAATGTGTTATTTAGAGGCTGCGTTTCGGTGCCCCAGTCACTCCCACTATATGGATATACGTTGCGCTCCGTTGGATCGAAATATCTTCCGAACAACTCCAAACAAGTTATATGGGTAAGTAAACAGTTGTATTTTATGCCAAAAATAAGGTCCAGGTTGTAAAAAACCTTTAACAAAGAAATCCAAATAAACATTATCGGATTATAGTAATAGTAATTCTATAATGAAGTCAGTTTTAGGCTGAAATACACTGAAAGTTTACAGAACATCTGAAATATTTTTAAAATGCTCCACTTGCTATCTGTCAGTTCCAAGAAAAAAAAAAAAGAATATTTTATATATATATATTATTCTCAGTTAAAGGGAAAGCCTCTTCGTAGTTTTGCTTTTCATTACAAAATCTTGTCTGCCTTGCTATTGAACACCATCAGTAAGTGTGCTTCAGTAAAATGTCAAAGAGGAAATCAGAGGCAGTGTCTGGAGCATCACATGAGCACGCTGCGGAATAGATGGCGAACTTATCGATTTATTTAGTTCTCTTACTGAGGTTTCAAAGGAGTAAATGACTGCGTTTCGTCCCCTTAAAACTCTTGAGAGAGCGCAGCAATTTTGATCTTCATGACTCGGGAGTATGAGCAGTGATCTGTTGCCACTAGTTCCCGTACAGGTGTTTTTAGAATCGGTTGCTTCTGTTTCAGTTTTAAAACCAAAATGATTATTGAAAATGCAAGATGATGCATTTAAAAAATAATAATAATAATCAGATTCCTTGTTGTGCCTAAAATTAGGCTTATACATTAAAGTTTCAGGAAAACTTTGATCATTTCACTTGGATTTAAGTATGGAAGTTAAAAATGAAGTGGTTTCTGGCTTGCAACATCGATCGGGAAAGAGTTTCTATTATCTGAGCCTGAAAATGTACCAATGTTCAGCTGAATTCATCCATTTACACGGCACTTTATGCTGCGATGTGACCACTGCGTCAATTACGAGCTTCAGTTTCTGTTGTTAGGCCAGATAGAGTTACCTGTTGCTGAGGCCCAACGTTGGTTTACCTTGAGCGGCTTTACTAACAGACGAGCTGTTGATATTGTAAACTGTCATTCCTGTTTTGGTGCTTCTCATTTGCATGTGTGTTTTTCTTTTCATACGTGCTGTTCCTTGCAGACGGAATAGGAATCAACCCTGCCCAGACTGCAGGTGAGTTATGTTGGGGTTTTTGTTGTTCTCACGTCTCCACTAAAGCCTCTCTGGTGGTGTAACATGTTGTTTCACCTTCTATTCAGTTGCATTCAGCTGCTTGGAAGCCTGATCAGCCTCTTTTTTTAAAGCTCTTTGCCACTTGTCAGTGTGCTTTCATTAATAACCTAAGGCATTAATACAGAACTTGAACAAAGCATATTTAATGATGCATTTTTGTAACACTGGAGGCATTGGTTTAATAATATAAAAGATTAGTTTTGATCAAACCCACAGAGGCAGTCCCTGTGTGGGTGGTAGAAGGCACAGAAAAAAACAAGGCTTAATGTGAAAAGCTTTACTTGAGGTGGTGTAACTAACCGATCTGGGATCAAGCCGTTCCAGATAATATAATCGGAGCCATTTATGTCCGATTTCATTATCGGACCCTCATTGTTATTCATGCATGTAAATATGGACTGGAGTCCAGGTCGGTATGATTTTGATCTAGTAAAGAGATGTTTCCAAGTTATTCTATTATATAAGTTTGTAGTTCTGAATGAAGCTAATATAAATAAATCTGCATGCGACATTAAAGGTTTGTGCACGTGTAGAGGTTTGTACCGTGAATAAAATCTCTATGGTGAAGTTTTAGAAACACTGAAAACAAAAAATGTTGATGTGAACACCTGCACGCACCTGCAAAGCTGAAAACTATGGAAAGCTGAGAGCGCCAAAACGATCCGACTATCCGTCAGCATGTCAGCAAAGAAACTGCAGAAAACACAGCACAGTGATTGTTTAACATTATTTTCTGCAACGCCATGAAATATAATTATAAATCATAATTAAAGCCTACACTGATCAGCCTTAATATTATGACCACTGACAGGAGAACTACCAATATTGACCATCTTGTGACAATTCAATGTTCTGCTGGGAAACCTTTGAACCTGGCATTCATGGTCTCTCACTTCCCTCTGACTGAGATGGGCAGATGTCACAATGCCCCCTGAGGAAGGACGTTGTGAAAGCCTTACTGTGTCATTCTGCCCCTAATTTAGCTTTGCAGCGCGAGCTTTCGTCTCCTTTTGGAGGCGAACTGAAGCGAAATCTGAAGAAGTTACTGACGTTATCCCGCCTGCCTCGACAGACAGCATCTCTGTGTTTTAGCAACCTTCACAGCTGCTGTGTGTAAGTGGCCCTTACCGAATCATGAATATAAATTCATAGAAGAGAACACAGAGAAGCTGCGTTTGATGTTAGTTAAATTAAAAAGTCACCGCTAACTGGAGGCAAAGCAGGTTCACAAATCTGTTTAGTCAGAATTCACGTCGTTGCTGGTGAATTACTTTCCTCTGCGTCAGCCTCTTCGGTGTTTCCCCGAGGTTCATACCTCACCTCTCTTTATGTAAATGATCGCTCCCTTCAAAGGCCGCCGATGGGTGACTGGCTTTTCTGCACAGAGCTCGGTGTGGTAACGCCTGCATCCACCCAGGTCTCTTCTGCTGAGAGAGGAAACGGTGGAGGGCATCCACAACAGCTTTTTATCTGCGCTACACTCACACTGGCTGCGTGCTGCCAAGAATAGCCTCGGTTCAGACACCTCTGCGAGATCGTCTTTTTTCACCCACTGCAGCCACAGTGCCTCTCGTTCGCAGGCTCGACTACACACTGGAAATGGATCTAATGAAATGTTATAATTTAACCGTCTTAGACCAATATTACACTTCTTCCTGTGGCGTAACAGAGGTTACTCTAATGGTTAGGCTGAATTAAACATGCATGATCTCAGCGTGATTGCTGCTTGATTGAGCAAATAAATGAGTTAAATTGCTCTCTGCGCTCCCTTAATGCAGCGCTTTAAGTGATTTGAATGGACGTGGCCCTGAAATCCACCTTTTTATGCTCAGTGAAGATGCAAAAAAGATGAAAACCTGCTTAGACATCTCTCTGACCATCTTTCTAAATCATTAAATTGGTCTAAATATCTGTGGGAATACCCGTTTTGGATATTGCACACACTTTAATCATTTTTTTTTTCAAGGTAAAAGGTAATCTATGGACGTGTGTTGACAATAAACCCCCCCATCATTAAAGCGCACTGATTCCAAGCTGTGATCTTTAAACGGTGCTCTGTCCTGTGTTGCAGGGAACGTGTTTCTAAAACACGGCTCGGAGCTCCGCATCATTCCCAGAGACAGAGTGGGAGGACAGGGAGACTGATGCTGCCCCCCCCCACCCCCACCTCTCGACGGCATAGTGACTCACCCAGCAGAATCATATATATATATATATATATATAAAACACTTGAGACCCAGGAAACACCTCAGCGTGTGTCTTATTTATTTTCTGGCCCACAACTGACAGTGACTCACAGGAGATGTATTTAAACGTATCGATGACATGCTCGCACACATTCGAATGTTCCCCGCGCCTTCGGCCTCAGAGCTCGGAGGTTTGGAGCGGCGTCAGGAGAGACACCCAGAGCAAACACAGCTGCATCATGGGGAAAAAATAAAAACATAGCTAAGATTAATGTTAAGTCATAGTCATCAGTAGCTTTTGTATCTTTGTAAATTACATTGAACGATCAGCACGACTAACCGGACATGTTTATTTTGCAATGTTTTTAAGAATTGTAACGTAAGAATATCCTCACTTGCTAGTTCATTAGGTACTAGGATGGAAACAAATGACTTCTGATAGTTTTAATTCAACAGCACCGCAAACCAAAATGTGCATACAGTTGAATTTCCACCTTTTTACACAGTTTCAAAGCAAACCAATCATTCATGAAGTGGGATTTAGTGCAGGGCTGCTTCTTCTTCACTGTTGTACCTAATGCATTGGCAAGTGACTGTATACTGTACCGCTTACACTGAACTGAGTGACTGCTGATCGATGCAGTTTGTCTTTTTTCTTTTTTTTTTGTCAAGTATTCCTCAGACACAACATGACTGGACTCACATTATGGATTAGTATTTTGTGTTGTGGACCAGATGCTTTTACCGGAGGTGTGCACGGACGCGGCTCTTTGCTGCCCTCTGTCAGGTTACATTTTGATGCTTCTGTATTTCGTTCATCGTGCATCTTCACAAAATAAAAGCAGAAAATCTCCTACTAATACTGACGTCTTAATGCACGGCTGCCTTTATGACTGGGATCTAGACCAGCTTAGATTAAAAATGTGGAGGATGTGTCACTCACCGGTTTACCACACTGATTTTCATTTAAGAAATAAATGTTAAGCATTTGCGGTTGTTTGTCTTTTTCTTTTGACACGTTCCGGACGAAAAATTAACTTTATATTCCGCAGCATTCCCATCTAAATCATAATGACTAATAGGCAGATTAGCAGTTTGTTCTGCAGCTCGCTTTATTGTTTCTCATGCTGATAAATGCAAAGAAGCAGTTTATCATCCCCTCCACATTCATCATTATCGTCTGAAAAGGTCTGAACCATTTGTTTCCTGGATTGGCTCCTTTTTCCCTCAACCCGAGACCAAAAAAAAATAAAGAAGAAAAAACACGCTGGAGAGAGTAATGGGATGTGCATGCTGTAACACACAACAGAAAGTTGTGTCTCAGCAGCCATTAGGATGCAGACTCAGATGGCGGGGAGGAGCAGGAGGGCCATCACAAATGGATTTTCTCATTTATTTTAATCAAAGTCGCTGCTGGGCACGTTGACCAGAAATTCACTCCGGGAATTGGAAAAGACCACAGAGTGCCCCGAATGCAGCAGCTGTTATCTTTCACGGTGCTGCCGTGCTTGTGTTAATTGTCAGAAAATTGCAAAATAATAAAAAGCAAGTTTTTGTGTTTTCTTCCAAAGTATGTTAATGGTTGTCTTCTAGTCTGAACAAAGATATTTGACATTTTCCCATGCGGAATAAACTTACATTTAATCTGTTTAAACACAAAAGCAAGAAATCTGCTAATTTCACACCGTCTGAATTTGTGCTCTTAGCGGCATGAAATTGAAAAATCTCACTTAAACATTAACGCTCGCTGCGGTTTAACGTTAATCAGGAAAGAAATGGCTCATAATCACATTTCAGACTGAGCTCCCTGTCCCGAGCCAGCTGCAGGATGTGTCAGCAGTGAAAAACCGGTGTAGTGTCGCCCGGAAGCTCACACATGAGGAGAACTTTTTAATCAGCGGAGGCGGAGGCGCCCACTTCAGGCTTCGGCGAGTGCACCGTGCAGGAGAACATCTCTTCAACGCGACACAACACAGTCTGCTGGCTCTGCTGCCAAACAGATGCTCCAGGCAACATGTCGCACTGTAAGGCCCCAAAGGCTGCAACAGTGGGAGAAAGTGAGGAGGGAGTGTGTAGCTGAGGTTTTAGCATTTTTGATGCTAAATTGAGGAAATGTGAGCGGATTAGTGAAACACATGGGGTCATTTCAGTGTCTTTCAGTGTAATTTGTTTAAAACAGTAGGTTTGTGGTGCAGGATTTTAAATTTTAAACTTGTCACGTTGATTGACTGATTGACTGGAGTGAGAGAGCGGGTTGAAGTGTCCAGCAGTGTTGCTTTTTATGTCTTTTAGTTTAAACATGACACACATGCAGGGGTGCTGTCAAGAGGATGGCAGTGACTGATGGCAGAGGCAGCACACGGGCCTTTTCCCTTTTCCCCAACCTTCTTTTTAGATTTTTTTTCAGCCCGGCCGCTTTGTAAACGGCACGTCGAGTGAGCACCCCGGGCCTCCCATTAAAGGCAGCCGATCTAAAATGAGATCTGGTGATCTTTCTCCGACTCGGCACAGATGAGGCCATCGCCGTGGCCACAGGTCGGCGAGCCGGATAAAAAGTCAGAGGATAGAAGCAGCCTCTCTCTGGCAACCTATCCCGCTCATTTTCACTCCTTTAGCACGCAGCAGCCACTCCGAACGCGTGTGCTTCAGGTTTTATCACGCCTCCGGGACACTGATAAAAATCCACTGGAGGCTCCACCATCCAGATTATTTAATTATGTGTGTGACCTAATTCTGCCCCCTTCCGTCACACATTAAGTACGACAGCTGGAGGAAACCCCACAGATGCACAGGCGGCAGGGCTTCCACCGCCAAACATCAGCCAATTAATCTTGATATAGATATTTAGGCGCCACGCATGTTCAGACACGCTGTAATTTTCTCTCCAGTTCCTGTGCATGGCAAAAGTAAGATTTTTATCTGAGCATCTGATATCCTTCAGGCGAAAATGAGGCAGATAAGGTGGTTTTAAATTAGGATAGCTCTGTCGCTCGTTTCTCAAACGCTAAAAAACACCCAAGTGGTACAGATTTTACACAAAAGCTGATAATTGTTTCTTTTTTTTTTTTTTAAACGTGTCTTTTGATATGAAACAATTTTTATGGGATGTTTAACACCCCATCTGCAGTTCTCTTCTCAAACATGAATGCATCTGTGACTGATATGAATTTTAAAATCCAAGATGACAACATTTATAACACATCATCTATAAAATAAATAAATTAAAAAAAAAAAAAAAAGCCTCCCCACACACAGCTGTCAGATGCAAAACGATCCGGGGTTTTTTTCTGCGTCCAAACGGCAACCCATGAAATCTGACTGCTTGATACACCGATCAGCCTGAACATTAAAACCACTGACCGGAGAAGTGATTAACATTGACCATCTTGTGTCAACCTTTGGACCTGGCATTCATTCATGTGGAGGTTACTTAGACATGTAGCACCCACCTAGACCAGACCAGACAACTCCACCCCATAGCAATGCCACTCCTTGGTGGCATCAGCTAGTCTGACACAGGCACACACACAAAAACGCTTTAGCAACAACTTGAACAGCACAAGGTGTTGACCTGGCCTCTAAATTCATGATCAAGTATCAGTGGGATGATCCACAGAGGCCCCTCCCCTCAGCCCATAGCACCCAAAGGCCCCCACTAACAACTTTCTGTTGCCAGACACCACAGGACACCCTCAGAAGGCCCATGTCCATTCACTGATGAGTCACAACTGTTTTGGAGGCACAAGGGAGACCTACACAATATTAGGACAGTGGTCATAATGTTATGTCTGATCAGTGTACAACACGCCTGTAATTTCAGTTGGGTGATACAGGTCTTCTAAACTAACAAGCTCCATATGCAGCACTGACATGCACTGAATATTTATACTGAACATGACTTCTGGTAATATTAATTAATTAACCTAAGGCTGCTGAATAGAAATGGAGGTATGTGATGTGATGTACCATAGCAACTGATTCAAATGGAGTATTAGTTCAGTCCTGACTGAAATACATTTATCAGACGTGCTGCAGGTTTTTATCCAGCAACAACAATGCATTGTGATTTTACAGTGTGTTTATTGTTTCCACCCACAAAAGAAGAATCTGTGCGACTCATGAGAACATTTGAAAGTCGCCTGGAACAGTTTTTGAGTTAAGTGGTCTCCTAAATCTGTCGAGGCGGTCCCCCGGCTAATCTTTTTATAATCCCCTCTTTCTCTCTATCTCTTCTCTCTCCGCGCTAACTTCCGACACCAGTGTGCACCAAGGGCTCGTGGGAGTATTCCTAAATCGCTCAGAGTGTGTATTTTAAGTGCAAAACAGCCACGGGCTGAGCTTTGCGGTGTGCTTTATCCAAACAGCGAAATCTATGGCGGCGTGCGGCTCATTTACGCTCAGTGATAGCGTGTTCAGTCGCTGAGCAGAGGTATATTGTATTTCCACCTGCACTTCAGAGTAGTCTGGAAGAGGTCACACGGCCTTTTTTAAACCTCAGCTAGTAGCACATATACTGTAATAAGTAGGAACATTGCAAAACAAGCCAATGTCACGTTGCTGAATGTACTGCACCCCCTGAAAGTTTTGTCTTTTTTTGCACCACTAACTGACTAACTCCAACTTTCCTTCATCGCCCCTGCTAAAGTTAATCCCTTTGTGGGGAGTTTGCCTCTGTGTTAAAGAGAGATAAGCTCTGTCTGAGGTGGGAGTCTGTGAGGTTAGGCAGGACGGGTCATCTCCTGTCCTCTGATTTCTGTCCCGTGAGGCCCTTTTGAGTCATCAAAGTAAGTTCAGAGAAAGCCTTTGGGCCGCATGTGTAGACATCGCACTTTGTTTTAGAAAAGATTCCTCATTTCGCCTCCTTTTCTTCTTCTTCTCGCTCCGCAGTGCGAGTTCATCCCACTGCAGCTTCCCAGGTGAGTGCGTGTTTGTCGCCAGTTACAGTGAAATATTATGTGACCGCCGGCGAGATAAAAGCATTAAAGCACTCCCCGGAGGTGTCTTCCTCCAGTAGCTGAGATCTCACTGGCGATCTGATATTAAATGTCAAAGGGACCGTGTGTTTGTAGACGAGAAACAGCTCGTTGGAGCGGAGAGGAAAGAAGAGATCTGGAGTAAAGGGAAAGGGTGTCATACAGAGGGGCTGTTAACCTTCAAACCAGCTGTACTGTCTGTCGTCTGCTGAGACTTTGTAATTAGCAACGGGAGCTCTCTCTCTCCTTTCTTTTCACCTGAGATAGTGTCGCTTTGGCACATTTTCTGCAAAGGCGGGAAAAAAAACGCAGAGATCAAACGCATGCCAGTAATGTCAAAGGTCATGGTGAAGATCCTCACTGAAGAGAGCTTGCAAAGTGGATTTGCTTACTCTGTGTGAGTCGTCGGAGGTCTCTGACGGCCCTCTCTAGCAGTTCATCTTTATTCAGATTCAACCGTTCTCGGCCCTGATGCAGCAAGAGGTCTAAAATCTGTGCCATGGCCAGAGTAAAAATACAAATCCCCATTAAAGACAAAAATGCCAGATGCACGTAGGTCTGAATGTCTAATTTCTGATTCAGATCCTATCGTGTTTTTCACTTTTTGTCAATTCAACCTTTAAAATGTCATCAGCTTTGGTACATGACTGAACGCCTGTGGTGCTGTGCCGTTCTTCACCACCAGAGAGCAGTAGCCTATTAAATAATAATAATAATTGTACCATTTCTTTGCCAGGTCCTTCAGATGGAAAACAAGAATGCATTTAAAGCTTTCACCTGTCAGTTTAAAAATAATAGATGTGTTTTCGTTCTCTGTCTCTTTTTCTCTTACTGAAAATCTGGTTACACTGTGAGGCAGCAAACCCTTCTGTTCTTACATACTCTAATTGGTTTCTTTTAAATCTCTTCTCTTCTCTTCTCTTCTCTTCTCTTCTCTTCTCTTCTCTTCTCTTCTCTTCTCCAGTCCGTGCACCGCGTGACAATGCACCGTAACTAGAAAATGCTGCAAAAGTAGTGCAACAAATGTTCACCTCCAACAAGCCACGAGAGCCGACAACAGGCAGCGCAAAGTGACACCGCCCGCAGGGCCGAGGGCTGAGTGCTTTGTCTGATGTGTGATGGAGTGTGGCAGGCTTGTCCCTTATTAGACTTATCACCTCTGCGAAATCACATGAAATAGAGAGAATGTACTCCGTAGGGTGCATGTCACCGAGCCAAGCAGCCGGAAAGAACTATCACGCACACACACGCTGCAAACAAGTCATTAATGCCTAGCAGTTTGCTATACTGTCTCTTCTGCGGTTTAAGGTAAAAGCCCTTTCAGTGAACGGCAACCTGGGAAACGCAGACTTTTGCAGGAGAGCAGTGCCTGTTAGCCCTGACAGAAATGGATGAAAACTGGAGTGCATTTCAAAAGCCAGAAAGTGGTTTGTTGAAAGTCAATCTTTTCTCACAGTTTTTCTGTGTAATCAAGCAAGACACAAATTGACAGATACAGCAGATATTTACCCAATTCTCCTCTGCTTCATAATGACAACCTTGTCCCTCTAACTGAAAGGCAGAAAGCCTGCAGAAGCATTGTCATCTGTAATGGAAATGAGCGTGTGAGACGCAGGAACAAACTGGCAGTTTCTCCAGACAGTAAACGTTAGCCGGAATGGCACTTTGCGTAAACTCACACGGTCATTGTGCCGATGATTACAGAGCAGCGGCGGCGCTAACGTGTCTGTTTGGACGAAAGAGTTCCTGGTGCGTCCTCTGAATGCCTGCGTTTCCACGACTGTGACATGGGAACAAAGACGGACCAGATGTGAATCTTTAACGTGTTTGAGCGTCCCTGCTGTGAATGTGCAAATTGTGGGGGGTTTCCTGTTGCACTTTCAGCTGACCCAGACAGAAAGTAATTTCAGGTTGGTTCGGCGGGGAGATATAACCACCGGTTTTGCGTGTCGAGCCATTTGCTTTTTATGTGTGTTTGCTTCCTCAAGAAGGAACAGGTCGTAAGTGGTTATGGAGATAGTGTGGACAGAGCAGAGAGTGACAGGAGGCCCGGCTCCTTTCATGGGCGATGGCTGTTGAAAGCATAAGAGCAACAGCTGGGTGATGTTGGAGCAGGCGAAGGAGCATTCAGACCTTTTACTTGAGTAAAAATAAGTACAGGGACCAATAACGAGCTGGAAAAATACTTAAAAAAGGTAAAGGGAAAGCATTAAACAGAAGTCTTTTACTATTTTTAATAAGTAATCAGAATTTTGACTGATGATTTGAGCTACTTTACATACTAAAACACAAAAGTGGCTCTATAAAATGTAGCACATTAAGCTACATTAGTACATTTCACACACTTGGTGCAGTCCCTTCTTCGTAGAAGTTTTTCAGAATCAGCATTCAGCGGCTCAGTTTCCTCATCATGTTGCAAGAAAGCGCCCGTTTTCCCAGTGTTGCCTCTCAAGGTGTGTCTTCATCGACCATCCTGCCCGATGAGCCCTTGAGTTCGAGGCGGCGTGAAGGCCGATGTTGTTCATTTTTCTCCAACAATGGTGACTTGCAATTTCCAATTACGCGAATCAGAAATACCAAAAAAAGTTATTAACTTCGAACTTTCGCCATGGATCCTTCACATGTATGACTCATCTCCCCTGCGTACGTTTGGCCACAAACCCGTCAGCCGTCTTCACTTTTTGAATGTGCTCATTACTCATTAGGTTCCTTGTGCGCCATTATTAGCTCAACCCGAGCAGCAGAGGCGACGCAAAACGTGAAGCTTCTTAAACAGTTAGCGGATTTTGTGCGTCGCCTCCTGCTCTACGTCTGCGAAAACCTTTTCTCGCGATGCCAGAGACGAATCAAGCTCAGCTATCGTCCCCAGAAAAGCATCCCGTGCACTTCCTCTGCATCAAAGATTTAAACTCCTACCTCTTCACTCAGTTGGGACAGAGGTGTGTGGGTGGTGTTTGTCTGCAAACAAATTTTCTGCTCTCAGTACAGACAGAATTTATGGGCTCCGCCTTGCATACAATCTGTATTGTAAACCAGACAAAGCCATTAACAAAACCCCAGTGGAGCCCAAACAACAACAACCTCAAGGCATTTTCACAGCGACCATAAAATGGCACAAAAACCGAGTTCACTTCAGGGGTGTATCTGGCTCCAGCTCATCGTGGATTGTCAAATAAATTAGCTGTAATTAGGGAGCGTTCTTTTGTCATTTGTGTTATGCGTGCATGCCAAACTTTTATGCAAATGCGGCGATCTGAAGGGTAACCCTCACACTGTCATCCGTTTTGAAGGCTCAGACCCCAGCATCTCCGCGTGTGGCCGTATCCCAGCAGAGGAACCCCCGCATCCCGTGCACCGTTCGAATATGTCAAGAGCACGAGGCTGAACTTTAAAACAAGTTTCATTGCCGTTGACAGAGATGGGCTGCGGGGATGAGCTAAAGTTCCTGCGCTAATTAGTCGGATGGGAAGAGAAGAGAGGTTTGTGAAATGACCATCAGGGCCGTCTAAATAACGAGAGGCGTATAAACCGGCGGCAGCTTGTGACCTCATCTATGAAAACAATTCCGCCGCGAACAAACACTGCAGCTCCACGTTCCAGCTGAACATGTTTACCAGTCTCTAATTTTGTCAACCTAATGATGCTCTTTATATGCCTCCTTTGTTCTCGTCCCACCCTCTGCCTCTCATTGGATTTTCAGCATTCGCCATAATCTTCTTATATCCCCACAGTCAACGTGTGCAAATATCTGAGTGGCTTCTTCTCATGTAAAGTCGCAAGAAGAATGTTTCTGGGCATGTTAAGCGTATGGCAGCTGGAAAAAGCTGGGGGTGCCTTGTACTTTGAAATAACAAGGCACTAGAAACCCTCTAATCACCTGGCTTTTTAAACGTGGGTGGTGGAGAGTTGGGAACAAAATGCAGTCGCAAGCATCGCTTCCAAGGTTCGGGGGTTATGTGTGAGGATTTTAAAGGCTCGAGCCCGTCAAGTTTGAAAGCGTGCGCAACGTTTCAAATATTCATGCTGGAAACATGTAACCGGTTTCATAGCAATCAAAAAAATCTTTCGGCTGGTTTGCAGCGAAACCCCGGTAATGGCGCTGGAATGAGTTGTTATTCATACTGTGGGGATTTTCCTCCCATTAGATGAAGTGATGTAAATTCTTAAACTGCGTGTTCCATATTTCACTAGGGTAGTTTTTGGAGAGCTGCTGCACATCGATTTCCTCAAACTGCTAAATGCCGATGGTGAAACGGTAGAAAGCGTACGCTGTGTGCGGAACATCACCTCAAAAAATCCTGTTTACAGAGAAGGGGGGTAGAAGTTGGTTTATTTGCTCATGACTTATGCTTGACACGTGTTCTGACTTGTTCTGTAAGACCACCAAGGTCTAGTAAGACAAATATTCTCCAGCCTTAAGTAGCAATCCACAATTCTTGTTTGTCGTTGACAGCTGAATGTGTATTTCACATGCTTATGCTGATTGTTATGCCAGGAATTTTGCTATTTTTTATTTTTGTGCATTACAGTTGACTCGTCTAGATTGACAAGGACAGGGTCAACCTCTCTCTCTCGCCGCGATGGCGAGGGGAGGCTTTTATACTTTCTCTTTCTTGCTTGAGGGAAGGTCAGCGAGCCTTTTGGAGCCCCACACTGAACTCTTGCTTCGCCTTTAAAATAAACAGCAGAATGAATAAATGGATGGACCCGTGCATAGATGACAGATAAGCATTTTTTTTTTTGCTCCCATCGTCTTATTCACATTTCAGCTTGTGGATTTACAGTAGAGCGAACGAGGAGGAACATTACAGAGGATTAATAAGCCAGGAGCAGGCTGACTAATGAGAGTGGCCCTTTAATTAGGGAATAAAGCCTTAAGCCTAAAACTTGTATCATCAATACTGGGGCGATGGATGGCATGTAACTATGATCCATGGTCACACCGGACCCAGGAACCCAATCAATACGTGTAGTTTTCTTAGGATGTCATAATTAATAGCCCTGATCATAATAATTATAAATGACCACTTTGACATATTAACCTGCGGTTGCATAAATGATCTATTTCATATGAGTCATTGCAACTAATTCAGTTTTAACATAAAGAAAGTTAGTGGATGTGTTAAACTTTCTCTTTTGCCATGGAAACTACCTGAAGCCACACGAGATATGGTTTTGTTTTCCCCGATTTCATCAGTGTGCTGCTGTGATCAGCACTTCAAAAAGATTTTCTTTAAAAAAAAAAAATCTTAAATCTTTCACACTCTAACAGGGGACACTGTGTAATTGGAATACAATCAATTCCATCTGTGCGTGTCAGTTCATCCACTAGTCCCCACCTCCCCGTGAGTGTCAGCCGAGCTGCCCATTTGCGACGCGGCTCAGGCAACAAGCCTTTAAAATCCTCCAATATGCGCAGAGATGGGCGGTGGCGCTTTACGCAGCCTCTCAAGTGTCTGAAGTTAAAACTCATGCGCGCTATTCTCACTGAGCATGTCGAGGGTCCGGGCGGATAGATGCATGGGAGTCACCGCGTAGGCATCCTTCTGACTCCCCGCAGCACTTTGGGGATTTTTATTTTTTAAAGACACACCGACCGAGGCGTTTGACAACTACACCTTGGCAGAGACTGGCTGTTTTTTTTTTAATTTTTGTCTGAGGATCGGCTGCGAAGATGCTGCTCTACAGACTTCTCCTGTGTTTTTCAGTAACAGGTATTGTCTTCGCGCAAGCCGACAGCTCTGGATTATTTTACGCGCTGAGATCAGAACTGTCCGAAGATGCTATCTTGGTGGCCAACAACGGAATACGTGTGCCTTTCGGGCGATCGGTTTTCATCGATCCCATCAATGATTTGGTGATTCAGACGCAGCCGGGAGACCGGTGCAGCATCACCGTCCTGGATAATGATCCTCTCTCTCAGCGACCGGGGCATCTCTCCCCCAAAAAGTTTCCATGCGATTTCGGCCCCAGTGATGTGACATACTCTCACTACGGATCGAGGAGTCCGGCTAAAGACCGTGTGAGGCTGCAGCTCAGGTATGACGCGCAAACTGAAACCGTTATAATCCCATTTATGATGGAGGTGGAAGTAGTTTTTACGCAGCTGGAGCTGCTCACCAAAAATATGCCTCTCATTGTAGATAATCTCAAAGGGATCAGCAGTCATATCGATAACAAGATTTTAGAGTTTACTTATGACAGAGACTCTTATAAATGTGAGGTGACATCCCTGTCCAGCGGCAGCCCCCTGCCCAGATACGGAAAACTCATTGATGGTGGTAAACTTTCCAAAATGATGGACTGTGATGAGTTCACGCAAGCTGACATCCGCTATGAGCACACATCTGAAGGCAAGTCTCCCAACAGGGACTATGTTCCCATGGTTGTAGAGCTTCACGATAAGGAAGGCAACCTGGTGAAGCAGGAGTATTTTCATCTAATGATCCGCATCAAGGAAGGGGAAGAAAACACTCCTCCTAAGCCCAGCTTTGTGTCCATGATGATGATGGAGGTCAGCCAGTTTGTCATGGCTGCCCTCACCCCTGATATGCTCGCTGCTGAAGATGCAGAGTCAGACCCAGATGAGCTCATTTTCAACATCACTTCGTCTTTATCTTACGAGGAGGGCTACATAGTCAGCACGGATGACCGAAACCTCCCCATCACGTCCTTCTACCAGAGAGACTTGCGGGATCTGAAAATAGCTTACAAGCCACCCTCCTTGGATTCAGACACTGAGAGGATTTTCCAGCTCGAGTTTGAGGTGGTGGACACGGACGGGGCCGTCTCAGACCCGTTTGCTTTTATGATCGTCGTGAAGCCGATGAACTCCCTGGCCCCCGTCGTGACACGCAACACGGGTCAGCTGCTGTACGAGGGCCAGTCCCGGCCTCTCTTCAGCGCCCACAACTTGGAGATCAGCGATGAGGACAACCTGGACGCTGTCACGATCGCTGTGGTGGATGGGCTGCGCCACGGGGACCTCATGGTGCTGGGCTCCCACAGGAAGTTCTTCACACCTGCCGACCTTACAGCGGGGGTTGTTGTGTACCAGCACGACGGCAGCGACACGTACAGCGACAACATTGTCTTCAAGATGACGGATGGAATAAATGAAGTAGAATTCCTCTTTCCTATTACAGTCGTTCCCACCGATGATGAGCCGCCGATTATTAATGCCAACACTGGTTTGGTGCTGTTCAAAAATCAAATGATGCCTATATCGCCCCTCATGCTCAGTGCTGCTGATATTGACTCTGAGGACTCGACCATTAAATTCACCATCATCCCGCCTTTTTCTACAATTGGCACCGTGCTCCTAAGACAATCAGACGCTCCGGAGGATCCCTCCTCTTGGAAGTTCAATGCTGAGGATGAAGTCTATGAGAAGGAGGTCACAGAGTGGCTTCAGAAAGATGTCACAGACGGGAAGTTATTTTACAAACACACAGGCCCTCACAACACTGATACAGTCATGGATCAGTTTGTATTCACAGTTCAGGATGACAATGATCCCCCTAATGTATCAGGAGAGAGCGCTTTCATAATCCGTGTTTTGCCCATCGACGACGTCCCCCCCGAGCTGTTCCCTGGCACAACCCTGCAGATGACCGTTCAGGAGTACAAGCTCACTCACTTTAGCAAAGAAGTTCTGCGCTACACTGATTTGGATTCAGAAGACCGTGACCTCAAATACACTGTTATCCAGCCCCCGACAGACACGGATGAAAATAACCCGGTTTTGTTTGGTTCGTTGGTTCTCACAGACAGCCCCGACACTGAAGTCACAGAGTTCACGCAAGCCCAAATCAACCACCATAAGATCTCCTACGGCCCCCCGGACGTTGAGCTCGGAATCACTGCCCACGTCGTGCAGTTTCGTTACACCGTTGAAGACACGGCTGGGAACAGCGCAGAAGGAGCTTTCACCATCTACCTCCAGCCCGTCAACAACAAACCCCCCCAGATTACAAACACCGGCTTCACCGTGTTCGAAGGCGGCATGCAGATCATCACCATCGCCGAGCTGGATGCCACAGACCTCGACACGGAGAGTAAACTCATTACCTTTACTCTGAGCCAGCTCCCTAAGCATGGCCAGGTCCAGGTTGCGTTCGCCGACCTCGAGAAAAAAGGGGTGTTCAGACTCGAGGACATCTCAGAGGGGAAGATTTCGTACGTTCACGGCGGAGAGGAGACAATGAGCGATGAATTTCAGCTGGACGTCAGTGATGGGATTCATACTGTAACTATAACGGTCAAAGTTAATGTGAAGCCTGTCGATGATGAAACCCCGACTGTCAGCTTGCCCGAGGGAACGATTGGCTCTCATATAGATGTGCTGGAAAACGGAGCCACAGAAATCACAAGTAATGTGATTCAAGGCCACGATGATGACACTGATGACCTGCAGCTGACCTTTATTGTGGAAAATCCTCCAGTTATTGGTGAGATATTGGTTAAGGGAGTGCCTGCCACTAGGTTTACACAGGCTGACATAATTAACGGTGTGGTGGTGTATGCACACACAGGCGGAGAGATAGGGCTTATCTCTCAGCAGGACGGCTTCAACTTGACACTCACAGACATGTCTGATGATTGGACAGTAGGTGGCAATAAGGTCAATGGAGTCCATGTTCGTGTCACTATCCTTCCTGTTGACAGCCAGGCGCCTGAGGTCGGAGTTGGGATTCAATTCAGCGTCATTGAAGGAGAAAAATATGCCATCGGCCCTCAGCACTTGGACGCTGATGACAATGACACTCCAACAGATGATATCCTTTGCACCATCATTGTTCAGCCCACTGCTGGCTACGTGGAGAACGTATCCCCTGCCCCCGGCTCAGAAAAGTCCAGGTCAGGAACAGCTATCAGTGCTTTTACCATCAGAGACATCAGGGAGGGAAATATTCACTATGTGCAAAGCATTCATAAGGGCGTAGAGCCAGTGGAGGACAGGTTCACATTCAGATGCTCCGATGGCATCAATTTCTCGGAGAACCATTTCTTCCCAATAGTTATCATCCCCGCGAATGATGAAAAGCCAGAGATTTACCTGAGGGAGATAGTTGTGATGGAGGGGATGAACATCGTCATCGACACTCCAATACTGAACGGAGCCGATTCTGATATCCCACCTGAGGAGCTGATGTTCATCATTTCCAAGCCTCCCAAACATGGTGCTATTTTAAACCAGCTGTCCACTGGCTCCATTTTGGTGACTAATTTCACGTTAGAGCAGATTAGAGAGGCATCAAGTATTATTTATGAGCATGATGACTCAGAGACAACAGAGGACAGCTTTGATGTCGTTCTGACTGATGGAAAATACTCTGTTGAGAAAACGGCCATGGTTATGATCATCGCTGTCGATGACGAGACCCCAAGAATGATCATCAATGACGGTCTGGAGGTGGAAATTGGAGAGAGCAAAGAAATCAACAACAAAGTGCTCAAAGCAACCGATTTAGATTCAGATGACAGTTCGCTCACATATATTATCCGGTTCGGCCCCAGTCAGGGACTCTTGCAGAGAAAAACCCCTTCTGGGCTTGTGGAGAACGTCACGCTTGGCATGAATTTCACACAAGCTGAAATCGACGCTGGGCTCATAGTTTACACACACAACGGACAGGAGGGTATCCGAGACCTGATCAAGTTCGATGTCACTGATGGAATGAACCCTCTCATCGATCGTTACTTCTACATCACTGTGGGCAGTATCGACATGGTTTTCCCCGATGTGATCAGTAAAGGTGTGTCGCTGAGAGAGGGTGGCAGAGTCACTTTGACCACAGATCTTCTCAGCACCACCGACCTCAACAGCCCTGATGAGAACCTGGTCTTCACTGTCACAAGGGCCCCAGTTAGGGGCCACTTGGAGTGTACAGATACACCCGGGATGCCCATTGCGTCTTTCACTCAACTCCAACTGGCTGGCAGTAAGGTTTACTACATCCACACCTCGGATGATGAGGTGAAGATGGACAGTTTTGAGTTTGAAGTCACTGACGGCTTCAATCCCATTTTCAGAACATTCAGAATCTCGATCGTGGATGTCGATAATAAGAAACCTGTTGTGACTGTGAACGGCCTGGTTGTCACTGAAGGCCAGCTCAAGCTGATTACACCGTTTGAGCTCACCGCTGAGGACCAGGACACGGCCGAGAGACTGATCAAATTCACCATCACCCAGCTGCCTGTTCACGGCAAGCTGCTCTACAACAAGACCACACCCGTCACCAGCTTCACAAAACAAGACCTCAATGAAAATCTCATCAGCTACAAACACGATGGAACCGAATCATCGGAGGACTCCTTCTCCTTTACTGTGACCGACGGCACACACACTGACTTCTACGTTCTCCCCGACACCGTTTTCGAGACGAGGCGCCCTCAGGCCATGAAGATCGCCATTGTGCCGATGGACAATGGCGTCCCACAGATTGTGGTGAATAAAGGAGCACCCACTTTGAAGATTCTGGACACAGGACACTTGGGGTTCCCCATCAGCTCCAAAGTGTTGAGGGCAGAGGACAGAGACAGCAGTCCGGCGACCCTGGTGTTCCACATCACCACCCAGCCCAAACATGGCTACATCGTTAACACGGGACAAGGAAACAACTCCATCAACACATTCAGTCAAGGTACGATCTGACGAACCAAGTATTTCAGTGTGTTACTTTTGCATGAATATTGCATGTGGATCACACAATCAAATTATTTTGAGTTAACTTATCATATCTGGTGAAAGATAGATGGAATAATGCTCATTTTAAAAATGTAAAAAGCACTTATTTGGTTAATAGAAGTAGTTGTAATCATAATTTCCCTATTTAAATATTATATTACCCAAATGTATCATGTGATACTTCAAAGAAACAGAAGTTTAGAAGTTTAAATTCCCTGCAAACCTGTACGTTCTGAATAATTTTAGACACAGCCTACCAGATTTTAATTTATGGAGTAATAATTATTCATATGTGTGACAAGTTCCGGCTCGGGAATTTCAATAGTTAATTTGTGGGGGCCTGATTTAGATGTGCCTTGCTCATCAAATCATAATTAGCAGACCAAAGTTAGAGGCTGATGTTTCGCGCAAATGTCTTGTAGACGGTTAGAGATGAATAATTTATTATTCCTGCATCTCTGGGGAAATGTTCACATCTGATGTTCTCTACAGTGGTTTGTTAAATGAAGCAGGACAGAAGGAGAGGATCGTATGAAAAGGTCAGAGAGGAGCTCCTAATGACAGGATGGCATTTGAGTTGCGGCGCGTTCTGATAGTTTTACCAATTTATTGAGACTTGCACATGATAAAAAGTCACTGAGAAACATTGAGAGCTTTCAGCAAAATACATGGCCAGACGCCGCCGGCATACAGAGCTAAATATTTCTCCCTGACTCCCAGTTTTGCGTGTGTGTTTACTGATACTGCAAACAGAATCGCGGCAACAATGCCGCTGATTGAGGTTCAAAGCGACGCAATCAATGCCGCGTTTCGTATCACGCTGAGGCAATTAAACCAACAAGTAAGAAAATTCACCTGCTTTTGCCACAGCTTGGGACAAGCGGCGACATGGGCTGGGAGCACAAAGTGAAACACAAAGCTCTACAGTCTGCAGGAGACGGACACTTCTGACAACCGCTGTGCGGCTGCGGTCTTTGAAAATGAAAAAGAAAGGGCACAGATGAGACTCGGGTGCAGCGGGAAAGAAAAGCAAAGGGCAGAAAAGGGTGAAGAGAGAGCAAGTAAGTGGAAGAGAGTGCAAAGGAGGCAGGGGGAGACGGGGCGGGGGGTGGGGAGGGTGTAGGTGGCATGAGAGAAATAAAGAATGAGGGAAGGGGCGTGAGAGATTGAGGGGGAGAGCAAACAGGCTCATCAGAAGAACCAGTCAGGTGAAAGAGACAATCCCTTGCTCTTTATTTACTCTTCCCATTTCCAGGGCACATCCCGTGAGGCACTCTCTTTACATATTTAATGAACAGTGTGCCCCTCGTTCACACTCTATATTTGTAAGGTCCTTGGGTTCAAGTCGGTGCCACAGAGAGAAACTCCTGCTTCTCGCCGCATCGCCTGCATGAACAGACAGATGATCGAAAAGATGAATCTGAAAGTAAAATATTACTCTCACAAAAATCGCTTGTATAATGTATGAAGAAATAATACATTTTTGTCCAAGTCTCCGCGTTAGAACGGAGGAAAGAGAGAGAGAGAGAGAGAGGCAGCAGTGAGGAGAAGCCACCTAAGAGGCTTTAGATGCGTCCCAGGCAGGAGTCAGGGGTTTATACTTTTATGAACCTGCCTCCTCTGACATCTATTATTGAAGGAGGTGGTTTGCAGGGGCCAAGCCCTTTCGCAGTCTTGATGATTTTTCTGTGGTGTAATAGATGTTTGTGGAGTAAAACAAAAATGCAGGCAGAGCCCTGTAATTCAGAGTCGGTCGGGGAAACAGCTGTGGAAGTGTAGCTGCCCGCCACACAATCCTGTTTTTAACATTCTTACCTCCTCTGTTATTAAATGATCCACCGTCACCTGGTTTTCCAGGGCTGTTGACACCGACGTTCGGCAGGTGTCGGAGCTGAACGCTCGCTCTTGGTTTAGCTCGAGCGGCCCCCGATGCGAGGTTGCGGCCTTATCGCCGTGGATTACAGATGCATGACTTCGAGAATGCTTTCTCTGGTAGAAAATTGTTCATGCTGAGTGCTGATAAGGAACTGAACCAGTGTGATATTAGAGACCTGCTGTTGCTGCGGCTGATACGGCGCTGGAGCGGGATAGCTTCCATCTTTGAACAATTATTTGACAGGGAGAGTGTTTGAACAGGCCATAAAACCCGTAATACAGCTTCAAAGTGCATTTGAGGCTATTTCTGCAGTCAGCATGAAACATTACATGAAGTTTTTTTTTTTTTAATCTTAAAATGCAAATTGTTTTTCGCTAAGTGTTTATTTTAAAATCTGGACAAGGACAAGTCTCTCTCAGTTTCAACTTTAGCCATCACCTTGCTTTAAGATGGAGCAAAGCGATAGTCATTACGCATCCTGCAGTGTGTCTTTGAAACAAATGGCACGCCGATCTTCATTTACATTCAGGATGTAATTATATCAAACGTTTTCGCTAAGCGATTTAGTGTTGGTCCCTCGTTTGATTCCAACTTATTTGTTTATTCATTTAATCTTTCTGCAGATGTTCTTCGTTCCACGTCGGCAGGATAAATAAACTAAAACTGCTTTTCTGTTGCAGCTGATATCGATGACCTGAGCATCTGCTACGTGTTGCGGAACGAAGAGAATGCTACGTCTGATCTCTTCCACTTCTCTGTTGAAGATAACGGTGAGATTTTACCTCCTTTGCATTTGTTATATATGTTCTTCTTCTCTGCGTTTGTAACTCCCATTTCTGGAGCAGTTGTTAAGGCTCAGAGAATACGAACCGATTGAGCCAGCTCCCAATAATTATATCCCACCTCAAGGTGATATTAATTTTACAAATTGTTCCAGTCAGATTTTATCAACTGATCAATGTATTTTTACTTTTTTGTCGCTGCGTTAGCCGCCCGGCGCCGTACCGAATATCAAATCTGACAAATCAGCCGGGGAGGTTCCCTGTCTGCGGCTGCAAAATAATGCAGTTACAGGGAACGGGGAGCTGATAAGATGTCCAGGTTCATCAGGAATAGACAGCGCGGTGCCAAAATTAACACACAAACCGTGTTCACAGTTCAGCGCGTTAATGAGACCGCCTGTATAATTTGTAAATATGTCTGGAAGACGTGTCAAGTGGCGTTACTGTATCTTTTATCTCCGGGCTTCTCTGTCGCAGTCGCATTTACTGAAACCACAAGCTGCATAGATTATAATAGTTTAACATAAACTGCACATATGTAATCTGTTTGAAAATACAGCAGAACAATAAGTGCTTTCCACTTCGAAGAGAATAACTCAAATTTTCCCTTCCCCCCTATTTTTTGCTATAACCAACTGCACACTCGTAATAACTGACGTTTGCGGCCCGATTTATGCACATGAAATTAACACTTAAAAATCAGTACATTTTGTTCTATATGAGTGCCTGCAATGTGCATGAATTTAGCTTCCTAAGCTGCCTACCGAAGGCAGCAGCTAATTGAGCAATCAGGAGTTGGCAGTCTCGTGTAGGAAATCTCTGCGAGTGAGAGAGCTTAAGGGTGAGGTTGCATTTGTTCGAGATAAGCAAGCCAGGGAGGAAGTCCAAATGTTGTAGTGCTCAACAGAAAAGAAACTAAAAAATTCGAACATTTGCACAGACCAAGACATGTAAACTCACAGGAAACATTAAGAGACTTTAAGTAAAGAAACGGGACGCATGTTACACGATTAAAGCTAGAATGCGCAATGTTTGTCTCCCCTTTCTGGCAGTTATCGTAACTCCTCAAACATGTCTGTGACACATGCCTACACTCTCTTCTTTTTATCATAAACCTTTTTCTTGGACACTCTCTGACCATGAGATGCAGAGACTTCACAGAACCCAGGTTACATTTGTCTCTAGTAACTCCCCATTCCCAGTTGCGGCGGGCTGCTCCGTCACTGTCGGTACCGTTCCTTCTCACTTCACCTCCCTCAGTCCAATTTAGTGGAAGTAAAATGCATCAGCACCGACTGCACCGGCGTAGGACTGTCGCCAAAGACTCCATATTTAAAAGTTTGGCATACTGTGAAATGCGGAGAGATTTGCCTGACACTGATTAACTTAATTAGCGTTGTGCAAACTCTTTTGGCAACGTCTTAGGTGTAACAGACAGTTATTTATAGCTTTCAGAAACGCTCTCCAAATACAAAAACACATGCAAAAGTTTGTTTCTTACACAAAACTGTGTTTTAGAGCGATCAGATTTTCCAATTTTCTGACTTTTTTTTAGCTGCTCCGCCCCAAATATTGGTTAATTACATCTTCTTCTCTCCACCATGAAATTGTACATTTGTAAAAAGTGTGAATATTACATCTGCAGAAGCCTTACTGCACGCTCGCCACCCGTTTTGTGTGATTCCCTCTCAAAGCGTAATGATGTAAGGTAGAAGTGAAAGCGGTGCCTCTCGTACAAACGCGATTAGGTGCAGGATGCTTCTGGAACGAGATGTGACTCACATGCAGTCGCCTCAATCTGTCCGTTTTACTCCCGTTTGAGGGAACGGCATAAAGACTGTACTCGCGCGCAGAACAATTGATGCGCTCGTTCTCAGTGAATCGCTGGACTGTGTATCATCGAGCGCTGTATTATGTTGAGATCGTGGGTTACTTTCCAAGGTTATTTTGTACATTCCAAGGAGCCGGGCATTTTCTTGAGCTAGAGTGAGATTTAAAAGACCTGCTCAGACTCCCTCTTGTAGTTTGAATAACCTTATGCATTATCCGCCGACATCCAACAATTAATTGTGCTTTTTCAAATGACACCACGACCACACGCTGCACACTTTCACAAATGGCTTCAGAATTACCCACTTTTCAGAAGCGCTTCTCGTACTGTGGTTCTGATGCTCTTAAAAGGCGTAAAAGAATAACAGTTCCTTTATGCACATGAAAGGAGAAACATTGACTAATTGATTGACCATGCTCCTGTAAAGTTCTTACATGTTTTTTTTTCTTATTCTCTGCTCTTGGCAACTTTCCTGCTTAACTACAAAAGGCCTGAGGCTTTCAAGAGGAACTCTACTTGAAGTGCATGCGTGTGTATTAGCGATCCATATCTTTCCTGGATCCACTTGGGCTACCTTTTCCTCTCGAGAGCATTACTGCAAACTTATTTCGGATATAGAATTTGTATAGGAAGGACAAAAGTATTTAAGGACACGCCGTTCTGCAGAGAGTCACGACGGCAAAAATTCCCCAAATCACTTGCAGGAAGTGATGATTATGTCCTTGTAAGACATGAATGTACATGTAAGCAGGTATCTCTATGCGTTATAAAGATGTGTTAAAACACTACTCCTCATGTTTGCTGACACAAACCTCTGGAGAGAATCCCACACATGCACGCACAACAGAGCTCAGAGGCATAGCCGTGGGCTAAGGGGCGGTCTGGCCTCCAGCACAAAGAGGTGTTTGATATTTAAGAGCCCAGGCAGCATTGTGGGTAATGAGAGCCCTGGGCGTCTGAGCGGGGCAGAGCTCTGAGGCAGCCACGGGTAATTATGTGGCCCTATTACAGGCTCATCTACAGGGGAAGAGTGGCAGGAAGAACCTTCTGTCACAGGTTAAGACCAGCTAGGATCACTCTGGTTATTAGCTGTAATGGGCTGGAACACGGCCCGTTTCCCAGGCTCCTCTTTGGCTTTGTGGGAAGATGAGAAAGTTATAATGGAGCAGAAGGACAACAAATTACAAATATGGACTTACATGAAGAAGTTTCATTATCAGGTGATCCGTTTATTATTATTGTGTGTAAATTGTAATTAAAAAGTAGAAGATGTCTTATTTTTTTCTGACTAAAACTTAGACACTCAGTGATTTTTACCATTATGCACAAAACAAAGCCAAAAATCCTCCAAAGCTGGTGTTGGAAAAGAATCCATTCATCACAACAACAGTGCAGATTATTGTTTCAGTTCTGAACACACCTTTTATTTAGCCTGACTTTAGTGTTTCTTTTCCATTAAGCAGGTAGTTCTACTTTCATTTCCCATGCTTTAAGATGAGTCTCGAAGATTTCTTCCCCTCGCATAACACAATCCAGTTGGACGGATTTAAGGGGACCTATTATGCATTTCCCCCCCTCTCACTCCGCTAGAGCAACTTTGAAGGAGTCACAGTTAAAGAGAAATCCTTATTTATCTCATACCGCCTGTTATTCAGCCCCTAGGTCAGCTTCTGACAGAAAACAGGCAATTTTAGCTTTAGTGTTTAGCTCCTCCTCTTTAAGACCACCCTGGCTAAAAGAGCACTTTTTTTTGTAATTGGCAGGCTCTGCTTGTGAGCACCGTCTCATCCTCTTGCTGTTATGGAGTTTCCTTAAAGGAAACTGGAAACCTACCAAGTGACACAATTTCTTGTTCTTAATTTGGAAATGGTAACTTCTCGTACACGTTTGAGCCTGAATGCCGTCCACAGTAACAGAGATCGCAGCAAATACTAATTTCCGTGTGGTTGTTTGTTCACTAAATGCCCATAATACTGCTCCAGCTCCAGTAGACTATTTTTGCGAGAATGTGTGCGTGTTTGTGGAGTGCCGTGTCTGCAGCACATGTCTGCATGAAGAAATCTGTGTCAAGCTGACATCAGCTCATCACAAAAGCAGAAAAAGAGCGTTTGATACCGCGCGTTCAGAGCAGTCTGAAGTCTGATCTGCTGGCTCACAGGGAGCCAGAAGATGAAACATACAACGATCAGGCATGACGTGATCATTACACACAGCGATCAGGCATGACGTGATCATTACACACAGCGATCAGGCATGACGTGATCATTACACACAGCGATCAGGCATGACATTATGATAGGAGAAGTGAATAACGTTGACCATCTTGTGACATTCAGTGTTCTGCTGAGAAACTGTGTGGCTGTTACGTAGACATGTAGCACCCAACTAGACCAGACCAGGCACCCACATCCCGTAGCAATGACACAGGCACACACACAAAAACGGTTTAGGATCAACTCAAACCTCCAAATTCACTAGATCCCAAGCTGATCAAGTATCTGTGGGATGATCCACGGAGGCCTCAGACACCACAGGAGGGCCGTGTCCATTCTCTGATGAATCACAACTGTTTTGGAAGCAAAAGGGAGACCTACACAATATTAGGAAGGTGGTCATAATGTTATGCCTAATTGGTGTACATATATCTCATTGTTCAAAGAAGGAAGGATTAAAATTAAAACGTCAAAACACACATTAAAATACTGATCTTAAGAGTAACAGATACATTTTGTCAGGACAGGATTTTTAAGTCTCTTAGCACCGAAAACTAAATTTCATTCACTTACAGTGCTTAGCAGAAGGAATTTCATCAACGCACATCTAACAACCATTGTGACAGCAAACGTGGCTAGTTACCTTTTTTTTTTGCTTTTTTATTTTATCTCCGTGCTTCTTCTTCCGCTGCAAATGAGATTGATTGTTACAATAGACTCCTTTCATCCCCTCGCCACCCCTCCCTGCTTTGGAGCAGCCCAGACTTCCCACTGCTGCGTCTCGGGTTACGACGATACATCCTCTTAAATTACTGCTCGCTGCTGTTTTTATATCCCCATTTTATCTGCGCTTCTTTGCACACGATGGGCGTCACATGCTTTTCCTCGCACGTCTTCGTCAATCTTAACAAAACACTTTGTGCAAAACTTTTTCTTCCGCCGTATCCAGAACACCCAAGTATCCCCACATCCACTGCAAGGGCACCACATCGTTATCATCAATTTTGTTTGTTTGATTCGCCGCGGCTCTGTGGTGCCACTGTCACTTCTTCCTCGTCTCATCAAAAGGCCTTTTTTTCATCAGAGCAGCGCCAAGGCTTAAGATGAAATGACCTCCTTGGGTTGCCCTCCACTCTGTTCGGTGATAAGCGCGGCAAATTATTTATGTACACGCGGACTTTCTTTCTAATGGATGAAAGAGGCCGTGACTGAGGAGAAGAAGAGCCGGGCTGCCTTTAAACCGCTTCTCTAATAACTTTTAAACTCTTCGACTCGATAGTTGAATGAATCAATTTAAACTCATCTGTGAGCGTATTTAATGCAGAGACCTGAAACACATTGCTGCTTCCCGGTTGTTTGTTTGAATAGATCTCAGCAGCTATGGAAGTTCAGAGTGACAATTACACGTTTGAACCGGCTGTCACCATGGTCACAAATGGACCAGGTTAATCCTTCGACCTTTTATTGTCACGCCACTGTGTTCTGATCACGGCCGAATTACAAGGTAGTGCATCAGCGTGCCGCAGCAAGACGCATGCACAGAGTAAAATGTGCCTCAGCTTCAGGCTTTAGGAGAGTTTTCTCTTCATCTGTCTGTTCAGGAATTTACTGTCACTCGCTTCTCCCATGGCCCTAGCTCCGCCGTCTTTATCCTCTTCATCTCCCTCTCCGCACACTGTCACCCTAAGATCTTTGTTCGCCGTATTTTATTCCTTTTCGATTCTTTTGCCCTCCTCGGCGTCTGTCCTTTTGGTGTTATTTTTGCCTGTCTCGTGCATCAGCGTCCTCTTTCCCTCCCGAGGTGCGTTCTTAGTATTCTGCTTTAGCGTCTCGTCGAGTCAAGGCTCAGAACATGTGCAGACTCTGTCTCAGTCGTCGGGATTTGGTTTTACTGTCGCACCAGCGGCACCAGACCCGCCTGCCGAGTCTGTCCGTCAGCTAACGGTGGATATCTCCGATGCTGCATCTGCATCTCGTTAGAACCTCGAGATGAGAGCGTTAGACTTTGAGGGTTTCTTTGTTTGTTTCAGTGTCTTAATCATCCTTGATTTGGTATTTCTCAGCGCTTGACAGCTGATGCATGACATGCAAACGCCAACGACCAAAGACCATCTCATCTCACGCATGAAAACATTGCTGCAAAAAAGTTTCTGCATTTCTTCCATGAGAAGTGTTATGATTTACATTTTTGACTATGTGAATACATTACTGCCAATTAACAGCGCTAGATTTTTTGGATCTTCAGTTGCCTTTTATTCTTAGCCATGTCTTTTCGTCTCATTTTCACCCTGTCCTTCCATCTTCTCATGCGACGGTTGACTCCCTCCCTTTACAAAACGAAAATGCAGGAAAGTGACACTTCCAGTTCACATAAAATCTCATTCGCGGTTTCTCCGTTTTGCATACATCATCCTTACCCACTCCGTTTCTTGCCTTTTCATTTTTAATGTATCCTCATAGGCCTTTAATTTATATTTAAATCATGAGCATCACGACGTAAAACGAATACCCATTTTTCAGTTCGCGTTGCAATATAAACGTACGCAGCACATGGGAGCTTTTCTGAGCTCCGCTTTATTATTTTGTATTCCGAGAGCTTCTAATAAAAACCATATATCTGAAAGTAAACATTATGAAAAGGGCTGGCGTCAAAATGAACATTTTCTGGCAGGACAGAAATTTTGTTTTTTTGAAGAGTCTGAGGAGATAAAGGGAGGGAAATGAGAGGAGAGGGATAAAATAAGAGGGAAGGAGAAAACAGAGCTTTCAGCGGCTACATTTGTCCTGCTCTCAGGAGTCCCAGCGACTGTCCTGAGATGCATTAAACTTACCCTCTGTTAAATATCATAATGGAGGCATGGGGAGACTCCAGCACAATAAAATCCTGCAGGAAAAGAATTGCTTTTACTTGCTCTGCAGAACGCACACATACGTGCAATCGCTTGCGTTCGGATGCAGACAAACGTAGAGCTTTAAAACTGCATGCACATATAGAGCTTGACACGTTTCCGTCCCCAAGCCTTCTCCCTTTAAGCTATGCCCGTGGCGGGATACGGCGGTCTTTGTAGACATCAGTGGAAAAACCTCACAGTTATTAAGCGTATTATTAAGAGGAACTTCAAAGCAGTGAAGGATTCTCATATCGGTTTCTTATGGTTTCATGTGCAAGGGTCGCTTAAGGTGTCTCTGCAGCACAGTCATGCCTGATGGCTATTGAATGTAGGGAGGAAACAATGCATTATTCTGTCACACGCAACTTTTATCTCCTGTGGGTGAGTGGGAGAAGCGGGGTTGATGTATGTGCACTTCACTTCCTTTGTTGCCCACGGGCACGCGTCGTACTCTCCGGAGCGCAAACAGCGGCATCAGATGTGTCTCTAGGTTTGGGTTTGCGGCCCTGTTAGGTGATTAATCGAACGCAGTGACTAGAAGAAGTAATTGCCTACATGTTTGCATGCTATCGACCCAGATAGTCGGACCGCGCTTGATCGTTGTAAACTAACAACAAAGAACTTAACTTGCATCGGCTTCAGTTTGACTTTGAGTTGAGCGGAGTTTTAAATGCTCACCCGGGGCTATGAATTCAATGTCAATCTACTGGTAACTCCCCTCAGGAGATATCCGCTGTCATGCTGATTGCCTTGAGCGGAGTGTAAGTGCAGGTTGCACACACAGACGCTAGATTATGGTTCTTGTACAGTGACTTCCTCTCGGTCTACTGTATGCCTGGCCACACACACACCTTGCAGAAGAAAGACACAGCTGAGCGCACATCACATCACACTTTCTTTGTGATCCACCAGTTGCACACATGCCAAGCCTCTCTCTGCAGTGACTGTCACGGATCCGTCAAGATAAACCAAAAGGTACTGTAATGTCCTAGGGGGATGTTGGATATTAGTAGTTTGTCAGCTGTGAAAATGTATGTAGAGTGGCACTCCTGTCAGATGGATGGTGCGTGGGCTCCTATTAGTGCTGAAATATTACTGGTGGTCTGTTTCGGCAGGGAGAGTGTCACTGCTCTTCGCATGTTACGAGTTTCATGAAAATGAACGTGAAGCCAACTGAACAAAATCGATGATTTACCATTTACTTACCAGCCCAACGCTTCTTGAAAGTTTTCCGAGGCGATGAGCTCGTTGCACGGGTCTTTGCCTCCCGGTTGCGCTGGGAGTTGGGGACTCGTAGGCAGAGGAATGCAGAAAGAGACGTAACGCTGAGGGAGAGGCCACGGTGCCGGCAGCAGAATATATGTAGCGTGCAGCTGACAGCTCTGTCTCTCTGTAAAAAAATGTCTTTGATTTGGGTGTGAGGTGTCACACATATACAGAAACAGACGAAACTCAAGAAAGTCGACGCCAAGAGCTTAATCTCACATTTAGTTTGAAGAAAATAAATAAAAATTACGACGTTGCCTGTTAAGCCTCACGCACGTATGAAGCGACGTGCACGCTACCGATCTTTTTATAGCTGATAGCTGGTTGCTAATGGATGTGGTTGCCTAGGTAACCACCTTGTATATTTCCCATCCTATTTTTTATTTTTTTAATTAAACAATAAGAACATAAATTGATTGCTGGTGTATGGACGGAGCTAGCTCTTCTTGCCACGTCGCTCGAAGAAGAAATACAGTCATCGCCGCCGCCGCTTCATGTCGCTTCTGCTCCATTCACCTGATGAGCCAAGTCAGTTATCAGCATGGGGAATTTGGTGGCAGGACCCAAAGTAGTGGGTGGTGTTTTCCTGTAGTAAACCTTTGGGGAACTCTTTGTTTGTGTCACATGTCAAGACATCCCATTGGTTTTCACATCTTCCCTTGTCGCCACATCGCCGCCAATCTCTTCTTGTGTGTCCTTCACACATCTCCAACGTCTCAAAACGACGCTTCCATCTTTTCGTGCGGTCTACGCGACTGCATGCCGTGTTTGTTTAACCTGCACTGAGTCTGTGATTTAAAAAAAAATAATAATAATAAAATTCCCAAAAAACATTTTCAGGACAGGCTTGCAAATGACATTGACACAAGTCAAGAGTCAGATCCAGAATTTGATAAGATCCTGTTTTAAAGAAATCGGAAAACCGCTTTCAACTCCATTTTGACTTCACGCGGCCTCAATTTTTATGACTTGAACAAGTCTCTAAGCCCGAAGTGTGAGAATTTAAGCTGGTCCCTGCAGCTTGTTCAAGAACAAAATAGAAACCCAGGGCTTTGTAAAGGTAGCGCCACTTGTTTTATGTCCTCTTGACTGAATAAATGTACTTCTACACAGGTTAATAACCCAAATATCTTTAGAAGCAGAAGACTGAGAGGTGTGGGTGACTGTGGGACGAGAGCCTGTAGTGATACTCTTTATTTGAAAGTACATTATATTCAACAGGAAAATAGATGTCGCACTTCCGTGGTTTTGTTGTCAACACTTTGTCAGTAATTGCTCTGCAGTGTTGGATTTTTGTTGTGTAGCAGAGTGTCTCTCTCAAGGCCGACCACCAAGGAATTTGGAAAGGCCAGGACCTTTTTTTTTTTTTTTTCAATCAAAATAAACTGAAAGACGTTATTTACTTGCGAAATATTACAGTTAAAATTTCAGCAAATGCTTCAACTGGACAAGCATTGGTTTAGGGTGCATTAGCATTGAAATGTGAGTTCAAAAAAAGTCAAATCAAGTCACTGACTACTCTAACTTTAGTTTGCTTTTTAATTTTTCAGTTCATCTGCCTGCCGTTTGGGGTTGTACAGGTAGCATGGAGTGGGTCTTTGCTGCAGCTGAAAGCGAGGTTAATGAGACTGAAACATGCACGACATTGCACACCGCATGTAATAATTGGATTTAGGAACGTAATATAAAAATACTGGCATCAGTTTTAATGATACAAGTCCAGTGAGTCGTGACAGGGGGATTTACAAGATAAGATAAGAGCCGATAGTAAAAGATCTTAGACCACGTAAGCAGAACATATTGAATATCAGGAAGTAAAGGAGAAAAGCAGGAGTAGTAAGAAGCGCTGGGTCACACTATCAACAAAAACAGTTTTATTGTGTATTAAGGCTAAATGCCTCTTGATGTTAACACTTGTGGTAAGAAAGTAATCTCTCCTGGCAGCATCACAAGCCAGCACCAGAACCGTGACAAATCCAGCATCGAAAGTCTTCACTCTCACATCGATGAAATTTACTGTGCAGAAACTATGATCCCTAATTGGTTGAGGGAAAAAAAGAAGAAACAGCGGCTGAGTTTTTGTCGGGAAAGCCTTTGAAAGGAGGTGCATTGTGAATTTAGCTCTTCTGAGGATGATTTCAAAGCTACTGTTTTGTTTGGTCAGCACATGTGAGAGGTCTTTTATCCTTTTTAAATGACAATCTGAAGACCACTGGCTCAGATCCCTATTGTCTGTGCACAGCCCCCCCCCCCCCCTCCAAAAGAGGTCACACATAAGTCCTCCTTCATACAAACAAACACACACACACACACACAAGCTAAGGTTGCAGGCTGCGTTGGAGCTTGGGAATCGAGGCAGATGCGGATGTGTGCGATTTCGTATCGAGCGAAGCCTGAACTTGGCCTACGGGGCTTTTGGAGGGTACGCGAGCTCTGATTGCATTAGCTGTCTCCTCACCTCAGCATGTTGTAGCCATGTCTGCCAAGCCGGAAAGTGCTGAACTTTTCACCTCTGCTGTGTTTTAGCACCACGCCTGCGAAACCAACGTTAGTGCTTTATTCTAACGGAAGGCTGAACCCGAGCATGAACTGGATGTGGAGGTGGAATGCATCATGTCCGCTCTTCGTCGTACTGTTGATGATTCGTTATTAATGTATATATCCTCACTTTCTCTGCCATCGGTGTCATAGAGTAGCATCACCTTTTTGCTGAAGGGAGTTTGAGCAACATTGCCTCTCTGCTGCTGATTATGACCTTTATCATCATGATGGAGGTGAAGCGCTACAGTTTGATTTGTGTGCGTTTTAACAGCCGTACTGCTTCAGCCTGTAAGATGCGCAAAGGGCTCGGAACAACACACAACTTTGAAATTGCCCTCAATAGAGCAAGATTAGATTTTCTTTCTGACAGCCTACACATAACATAACCGCAAACAGTCCACCTCTGCACATTCCCTTTGCCGGTGAAACACACAATCAGACATTCATAATGGCACTTTACAGGAACGCCACGCAGAGTTAGTCATTGTTCATCACTGCACAAAAGCAGAATGAAAAGATCTCTCCTTCACTTCTTTTCTGTTCCAGTTTTTCAGTGTTTTCTCATTATTTCCGTTCAGTGTTGCAGAGCTCCATGCTCACCCCAAGGAGTAGGAGGGTAAATTAGCCACAGGAAGCAGCAATCCTTCCTGTCCGCTTGTAGAAGTGGCAGCTATTGAGTAGATCTGTTAGCCTAGCGTTAACATGACCGTTTACTCTAACTCTTCCTTACTAACGCCGCCTGGCTGGCACGCTCAAATCCTCAGGATGATTGATTTGTATTTAATTATGGGATGCATAAAATGGTTAGCTATGGAAATGTTTGAGATCAGATGGTTTCCCTTTTTTTTATGAATCTGCACATGTTCTGCAGCAGATGTGTGAACATTTAGGATGCACATTGAAAATAATTAAAACGCTTTTTCTTCATTACAGTTTTGCAGGAATGCCCCCCTGGGTCACACAATTTCTCTGCACATGTTTCGTTCCCAGTTTTTATGAATGCAGCATTTGGTCATTAAATCAGAGAAATGCAGTATATACATAGGGTTAGGCCCGGCTCTCATTTTACTTGAATTTAATTTGTTTTCTTATATATTCCATCCAGGTGGGAACAAGCTTAAGGGACAACAGTTTCGTCTGGACTGGGCCTGGATCTCTCTGGAGAAAGAGTACTACGTGGTGGATGAAGAAGACAAGTTCCTGGAGGTGGTCCTCAGACGAAGAGGGTACCTGGGGGAGACATCTTTCATTGGTGAGTCTGTTTGTCTCTCTGTCTCCCTCCCTTCCTGATCTCAGCCTTGTGTTTTAGCCGCTCCGGCGCCATGGCCCCGAGGACCGAATTGTTGGTCCACCGCTTTTGTGCGAAATGCAATATCGCAGCAAGAACCGGGAGGATTGCCACAACCTTTTGTACAGACATTCATGGTCTCCAGACACAACATTTATACATCTGGTCGTGACTTCTCATTTTATTACCATCCCCATTTAAGCCTCAGCTGTTTTTGCAAATTTGGAAATGTTAAGATGCTAAACAAAAATAGAGAACTATCTTACGCACAGTAAACCTTGTCAGCATCATATTACAGAATACAAGCATTTTGATTGTACGTTAGCATACTTTAATTGCCATTTAGCTGAAAATAAAGAGCTTTTCAAAGCTTCAGTATGGCGGTTTGAACTCTTAGTTTCTGTTTTATGGTTCTACCTTTCTCTTTCTTTGTGGTACAAAAGAAAGGTTTAAGAACAACTATGGAATTCAAGAAATGGCACACAACAATGTCCTACTTTATTTTACTCACTGTGCTATTTATATAATACACCATCGTGTCATTTGTTTCATAGTAAACCTGTTGTATCTCACATTTACTTGGACATTTACTCTCCAGCACACGTGACCAAACCGAAAAGCAATTGCAACATGTCTATTCAACACACAAAATAACCAGATTTCTCCTTTAAGTCAAAATCATTTTGTTTGGCCTTGAGGCCATTTAAAGTTTGCGAGAGAGAAAAAAAAGGTTCTTATGAGTCTGAGGAAGCTGGATGAGCTGGCATGGCGGCTCATGCAGGCATCTAACTCCAAAAAATAATTGCATGGCAACATGAGACTGCTCAACACCGTGTTCCCGTATGTGCTGGCAAACAGTGTCGAGCGATCTCATGTTGCCTTACAATGATTTTAACTCCTGTTCAAAGTTTTAATTTATTTGTTTCAAACTGGCAAATGAGATCATCAGAATGAGTTGCCTACATGTCCAGAAGCAATGTAAGAGCTTTGCCACGCTGACAAGGAAAACACTGATGAGATGAGTAATGATGCATAACGTTACTGATAAAAACAAAAAAAAAATACTGAGATTATTACTATTACAATAACCAGAATTGACACTCCATCATCTCCTTGATTCTAACTAAAGCAGCACTGTAGATATTAATGACTGGTGATCTCAAGAGATCAAACACCCCAAGCTCGCCTACAATTTTTCAGCTGTCCATGTCTGTTGCCTGATTGTCTGTACTTTTTACTGCGTGTCAAACACTGTTGGCACGTGGTTGTTCAGCCTTTGTCTTAGAGTTTTTTGCCTCTATTACTTACTGCCTTTGTACTGGAGGTTGCACTCTTTTTAAACCCCAACAATATCATTGTAGTGGGTGGAGCAGTGGTTGGCACTGTTGCCAAACGGCTAGAAAATTATGGTTTTAAACCTGCTGCTGAGATGGAGCTTTTCTGTGTGGAGGATGTTCTCGCCTGCATGGGCTTTCTCCAGGTGCACTTGCTTCCTCCCACAGTTCAAAGACATGTATGGTGGGTTAATTGTTTTCTAAAACACAATAAAGGTATTGCTTATATAATGCTACTTATAGTCAGGATCCACTGTATACTGTGGCAGGCTATAAACATGTGATACAGTAGTAGTACACAAATGAGAGAGACAAAGTACAGAAGAAGTTAGAAAAGAAATTAGAGGAGCTCGATGCTAGACTAAACACATTAAAGGATAGGAGCTCAGTGCCAGAGAGAAGACATTAGAGGATAGGAGCTCGGTGCCAGAGAGAAGACATTAGAGGATAGGAGCTCAGTGCCAGAGAGAAGACATTAGAGGACAGGAGCTCGGCACCAGAGAGAAGACATTAGAGGAAAGGAGCTCAGTGCCCGAGAGAGAAGACCTTAGAGGATAGGACATCAGTGCCAGAGAGAAGACATTACAGGATAGGAGCTCAGTGCCAAAGAGAAGACATAAGAGGATAGGAGCTTGATGCCAGAGAGAAGACATTAGAGGATAGGATCTCGTGCCAGAGAGAAGACATCAGAGGATAGGAGCTTGGTGCCAGAGAGAAGACATTAGAGGATAGGAGCTCAGTGCCAGAGAGAAGACATTAGAGGACAGGAGCTCGGCGCCAGAGAGAAGACATTAGAGGAAAGAAGCTCAGTGCCAGAGAGAAGACATTAGAGGATAGGAGCTCTGTGCCAGAGAGAAGACATTAGAGGACAGGAGCTCGGCACCAGAGAGAAGACATTAGAGGAAAGGAGCTCAGTGCCAGAGAGAGAAGACCTTAGAGGATAGGAGATCAGTGCCAGAGAGAAGACATTAGAGGATAGGAGCTCAGTGCCAGAGAGAAGACATTAGAGGACAGGAGCTCGGCACCAGAGAGAAGACATTAGAGGAAAGGAGCTCAGTGCCAGAGAGAGAAGACCTTAGAGGATAAGAGATCAGTGCCAGAGAGAAGACATTAGAGGATAGGAGCTCTGTGCCAGAGAGAAGACATTAGAGGATAGGAGCCCGGCACCAAAGAGAAGACATTAGAGGATAGGAGCGCTGTGCCAGACAGAGTCCATTAGAGGATAGGAGCTTGGCGCCAGAGAGAAGACATTAGAGGAAAGGAGCTTGGTGCCAGAGCGAAGACATTACAGGATAGGAGCTCAGCGCCAAAGAGAGGACATTAGAGGATAGGAGCTTGGTGCCAGAGCAAAGACATTAGAGGACAGGAGCTTGGTGTGAGAGAGAAGAGAGTAGAGGACAGGTGCTCAGTGTATCATCCCCAAGAAGCCTAGACCTATAGCAGCATCATTAAGGAATTGATTTGGTGTCATCTGAGCCTAACTATAAACCTTATCAAAAAGGGAAGTCATAAATATAGACAGGGTGTTCTGTTCCCTGAACCCAAAGTGGGAGCTTGTTCCACAGGAGAAGGGCCTGATAGCTGAAGACATCACCTCCCATTCAGCTTTTTGAAACTCTTAGGAACCAAAAACAATTCCTGTCGATGCTCTTGCTGCAGCATTTTGAATCAAATGGAGGCTTTTTAAAGAGCTACTTGGACAGTCAGACAGTAATGAGTAATGGCAATCCAGCCTGGAAGACACAAATTCATGAGCTAGTATTTCAGCATCACTCAGACAGGATGTTCCTAATTTTGATGATATTATGCAGGTGAAAGAAGGCAGTCCTGGTTACTTGTTGTATGTGTGAAATAAAGGACATATCCTCGTCACACATAACACAAATTTTCTCATAGTAGTACTGGAGGCCAAGGTAAAGCCACCCAGACAAACTATATGATTAGATACTGAATCTCTGAAGTGTTTAGGGCCAAATACAATGATGTTATATCATTGATTGTGAGTCAGGAAGTGATATACTATGATCAGTTTGAGAATATCATAAGATAAGGTACAATATTCGGCTGAATTCATTTGAGTGATGAAGTACTTATCAACCTCACTGATGACCTTTTTTGGTAGAGCAAAAGGTGGTTTAATGCAGGCAGATTTATCGAGTCAGATCCCTAAATAGCAGGGAAGAGATTGAGATGACATTCAGACGAGACTTAAAACAAACTTGCAATCTTGCAATGTGCTCTGCACCTGTGCTCCAAATGAGACCTACTTTCCTGTTAAAATTCAGCCCCACTGATCTAACGTAGACTTTTAGCGATAGTCAGCTGTGGAATGGCTTTTCACAGCGGTTGACGACGACACAAACAAAAAACTTTCCCCCCCGTTCGAAACACAGACAAAAGGTGAATCGTCGGGAAACTTAAAATGAAGTGAGCATCCCGCTGCCCGCGACGCTCATCCGTATACAAAACACAGAGTGGGCAGAGATCGCGCTGCTGCGTGTCGCTCCAATCTCAAATCCAGCCAGCTACACAAACATCAATGCCAGAGTTTTTTAATAAGCCTTTTGACCAGCAGATGGAGGTGATTTGATGCCGGAAAGACCAGGCCAGCATGTTTTTGTGCTTATGTCTGAGTGTTTGTGCAAGTTGGAAGGTTAAAAGGATGATGATCTTGTCCCTGAATGCCCCTCTCAGCGCTGACTTTGTCATGCTTCAGCTGCTTCACTCTGGGAGAAGTAGCAACTGTAAGCAGCTTTTCCCCTCTCGCTCACCTCTCATCATCATTCTGATCCCCGCTAATCGTAAGGTCATGTGTTTCCATCACGGTGTAGCAGTTTATGTAAGCTTTGAGACTTATCTATCTGCGCGTGTGCACGCACGACTGTATGTTTGATTCCTCTCGGGGAGGTTTTGAGTGTATCTCCAGGGCACACATGAAAGCGTGCGTTCTGACTCTCATCTCTTTACACAGTTGGTGTGTGAGCACCTGGTTATCTCCGACGACACACACATAATACGCAGCGCTTTCAAGCCAGGTTTTTTACACGGGATGTCTAACATGGCATGTTGACACGGTGCTAAAATGCATCAGTGTGAAAGTTCCTTGCATGTAGCGACAACATGTTTAGCCGCGTGTGGTTTGGAGGGAGATTAAGAAAAAATGAATATTTATCATGGCCGTAAGAAGGTGCACTGTACTCCACAACACCAAGCCTAAGTCCCTCTGACTCTAATATTTTATCTCATTATTCTTGAATGAAATTTGTATGCATGCTTGCACGCATATATTTTTGTGTATCGGTGTATGCTTCTGTTCGGGGCTGATAATGAAATATGGTCCCATCCAGGGCGACGTGTAATGGTGAAAACAGAAAGTAATCAATCTAATAGCTTTCATAGATTTCACGTATTGGCTAATTTAGCCCGGCTTTTGTCTTAATGACTTTTGAGAGTTTCTCCCCGCCCCGGGTGGACAGTTTCTCAGTTTGCACGAAGGATTCACTCGATCGCCCTTCTTCGTGGGTTGCCTCATTTTGCCTCGATATTGGTGATTGTCAACTAGCTGCGCCATCAGCGGTATCTAGCACCGTGACTCCCGGCGGTTACTGAGAAATGATGCAAGAAATACCGATATAGATTCTGTTTTAACTGAAGGTACGATTGCAGTTTGACCTCCTTTGTTGAAGTTCTGAGACCTTCGTAAACTCACAAAAGCATGAACGTTGATGAAACAGGAAGTGTGTGGAAAAGTATTTTAAGACGCATTTAATAACATAATGACTCAAAGGTTGAAGTGGCAACCGCTGCATTCAATCAGCTCTATTCAATGGTTTATTCAACGTCCACACTGACTTCAGCAACAATTTATTTATTCATTCATTCATCTTCGGTCATCGGGCGAGAGGCGGGGTACACCCTGAACAGGTCTCCAGTCTATCACAGGGCTAACGCAGAGAGACAGACAACCATTCACATTCACATTCACACCTACGGACAATTTAGAATCACCAATTAACCTAATGAGCATGTCTTTGGACGGTGGGAGGAAGCTGTAGAACCTGGAGAGAACCCACGCAGACACAGGGAGAACATGCAAACTCTGCAACAATTTATCATGTATATATTCATAATTATATATCTGGTCTTTAATCTTTTGCAGAAAGTGTCTTCTTGCCTGTTTTACTGCACGCCACATGGCTGCTTTTCAGTCTGGACCTGTGAGACACATCATCAGCAGGGCAGAGATCGAGGGATTGATTTAAAGTTATATAAATCTTTACGTTTGGGAATCTGTACCGGAGTACAAGCTACCTGTTGATAAAGAATGTGTAATCAGTTATTACATTTTATGCTGATTGTTCTGACTAATTGGTTAATGTCTGATGTATGTGCATGTCCCCACTCTCTCCAGTCGCTCAGTCCTTTGTATTCAATCAGTCAATACTCTTCAGTGATACTCTATAAATAGTAATCTGGCCATCGCTCTCTTTTTCAGAATGCAATCCTTCCTCTGAACGCAGAGTTATCTGGGGGACCAGAAACTTTTCCTTTGAATGCTTTATTTTGTATTTTATCCGTCCTCGTCGCAAGAGACACTACTGCACGCCACATGACTGCGTACTACTGTACATACCCTCTCTCTTCGCAGAACCTTGTTAGCCCTCATATCTCTTATTTCACCAACCATATGCTCCACCATAGCTGCTGTAGGCTTCGCTGTGGTTGCTCCACTTTTCAGCTCCGGAAAACCAATCTTTGCTGGATGGCTTGTACGCGTAGCTAGCGGTGCACCAGCCAGATTTATAACTCCAATGTTGTGCAATATGGAGAGAGACTTACCTGGCTCTGAGTAGTTTAATAATAAGCGCTGTCTGGAACCGGTTGGCAGGGTCTTGAAAGCGTTTATATGTTAAAATCTGGCACTCCGGCTTTAATCACTGAATAGTTTGAGCGCTCCGAGTCGCAAATTGACGATAAATATGAACCTCCGTTTCTGCCATCTGTGAGTTTTTATATGTAGCGTGCTAATGGAGGATATGGCAGAGTGGTAGCAGAGCTCAAAGGTCTCAATGGAAACCGGAGCCGCGATTGATAATTGGACTGAAAAAAAAAATAATGAGAAAAATAGAATGGAAAAACAAAAAGGCACTTTGGATGTCCTGGTAAACGCAGATAATATATACCTCTGGATTGCATTAGATCAGTCACGTACAGCGACGGTAAAGCAGAGGGGGAAAAAAAAAGAAAAGGACACACGGCGATGTTGCCAGAAGCCTGATGCTGTTGCATGGGTTAGCTGATGAAAGCCGGTGTGGTGCCAGGCAACAGCGGTGGAGGGCTGTTACACATAGTCCCTCACAACAGGACGTACAGGTAGAGGGGATCAGTGAAGGAGAAACGCAGAGATGAGATCAAGGTTCAAAGATGCCCCCGCCAAGCAGAGCGCAGGCAGAGCAGGACTGGACAAGAGGAGAGGGATTAGATCGGATTCAACTGTTTCCCAGCTCTTATCGCCCTCTGAGAAAACCCAAACACACTTCAGATATCAACATCCAGCCTAATTCTTCATGGGCGTGTGTCCTCGAGCTCACCCGCTTAATTTAGTCCCGACACTTCCTCCTCTCTCCGGTGACAGCCGTCCCACCGACTTGTCAACCCACTTAACTCGTTTCACCTTCTTTCCCTTTCATCCGTAATCTCTCGTCACCTCTTCGCTCCGTTGCGAGGTCGTTTAGCTCCCGACCTGCTTCTACTCATTAAAGACACCGCCTCTCATCTCGGCTCTCCCTTATTGCCCACTGAGTCCGTGCCACAGGACTTTGCCTCACGCGTTCTGTGTCGTATATCTAGTTCGTCTTAAGTCTACCTTCTTATCTCACTCCCGCGCTGTACTCATTCACAGTTTGTTCTTGCGCGTCTTTATTTTCTCACTTCCTGGTGTGTGTTTGGTCGTCACCCGTTGCATTGCATCTCCGCCGTCTCTCCTCCGTCTTTGTTTTTCCACATCGTCTTGCTCCCTTCGTGAACCTCCCCCCGTTCTCAAATCTTCACATGTTTTGCATGGCTTTCCTTTTCTTTCCTTTCCTTTTTTTTATTTCCATCATTCTTCCTCTCTTCTCTGCCGTGTGAGTACTATGAGGAGCCCCACAGGGAAACAAGATGGAATTGAATTTTGATTCTTCCTTTTTTTTTTAACCCCTTGAATAAGTCAAAGCTCATGCCTTGAAGGCCTTTTTCTTCTTTCTTTTATTCCTGCACTGGCCTTTTCTTGTCTTCCCTTGCTCCGGTACATAAATGGGAAATCGTTAACAAGGTGTACTTTTTACCAGGTTCCAAGATATGTCATCTCCTGTGGGATGTGTTGCTAAGCAGAGTGGATGAGAAGATAATTGTATTTCACCAGGAGAGTAAGAAACCGTTGACCTCCGAAGTCTCTTTTTGGCACATCTTCATCTCCGCTGCCTTGAGGTGAAATGAGCTTCATGATATAATGCGCAAAAGTGTAGATTTTACACTGAGACAAACTCGGGTTACTGCAGTATTTGGCGTAATAGTGAAAGAAGCTGAAATCCAAAACAAAAAAAGCAAAGTTTGCAGCTATAAAAAGAACTTGTGTTTGTGAGCTGAGCTGAGTTGCGTGTGTGTGTGTGTTGCGTTGACACAAACACAAAGGACTGTAGCTCTGAGGAACAGAGCCATAGAGATCAAAAACCCTCAGGAGGGAATATTTCTCCCCCGCTGAGGTGGAACCCCGGTGCGACCCGGCAGGAAAAGGCGTGTCTCTTCCCTCCAGGGAGTCCAGCAACGGTGGCGCAATGAGGCTCCACCTTTTTAAGATCTGCAACTTCCCCTTCCTCCTGTGGGCATGCTATGGTTGTGCATTTTATTTGATGTGGATCAACTGATCATCAGAACAGAGCTGACTCGCACTCGGACTCACACACACACTTAAATGTCTCGCGCTTCCGGACTCACAAGAAATGATCCTTGACTTTAGGAAGCTGAGAAAACAAACCCGGTGCACTTGGACTTTGGTTTCAGGCAGCGTCGCTGACTTTCTTCTTTAGCCTTCTTCATCAGAGGCGGGATCGTTTGTTCTGCGCCGTGTGGCCGATACACACGTTACTGACGGAGTAGATGCGCGGGGCGAGTGTGCAGCCCTCCGTGGCCGAGAGGTTTGTCATGATGAAGGGAGCTCCTCAAACGATGCCGAAATCAAAGCTTGTTAAGTCTAGCTGCTAAAAGAGACTCGCAATTAATCAGTTAAAATCAAAGAAACGAAGATGTGCATGATCAGAGTATGAGATCCGACAAACCCCGTCAGAAACGGGTTTTCTTGCGCGAGACACACCTTAAAGTCCAATTAAATTTAATTGGCTTTGTTCTGTCCTTTATTTTTTTACATTTGGTCCGTGAAATCAGAATCCAGGAGGATGTATTTTGATAATTATTGATTTTATGTGTGTGCTTGAGTGGTACCGGAGCGCCCTTCTAGTTTTGGTTTAATTAGACGAAATGCCAATATCAGCCTTCTGTTACACACTGAGAAATGATCACAGTCAGCCAGAGGGCTTGTCTGCCGCACTTCGCCAGAGCCAAACAGCAACCGACCTTACGTTTCCTGGTAAAGACTCTATCCTCGTTTAACTTGCAAACATTAATACACATCTCGCCTGTGCTGTAGCTCACTGAAAAAACACCAAAGACTGTGGAATATGATGCTGTGGAAAGGAAAACCGAGTGTCTGTGAACAGTGTGATCATGCATCATGCAATCTGTTCTGCAGGCAGTAAAAACAGGCATACAGTAGATATGTTAAGCATGTATGATGAAATGTGCAAAGGCCGTGGTAGGGATCCCCATCAGGCATAACATTATGACCGCCTTCCTAATATTGTGTAGGTCTCCCTTGTGACTCAAAAACGGTTGTGACTCATCAGAGGCTGGACTCGGGCCTTCTGAGGGCGTCCTGTGGTGTCTGAAATGTTGTTAGTGGGGGCCTTGCCATGGTAAGGACAGCAGAAACACAGCAGTGAGCAGAAACCCTGCAAGTTTATTCTCACAGAAGTGCAAGAGAGTTCTCTACAGTTCGTTTTGATGAGGTGGGTGGTTCGCAGTCAATTGAAGCTGGAGGTTCTGGTTGATGCGGCGTCGTGTGGACTGATTGCCGTTGGCAAGAAAGAGCCTCCTAAATGCTTTGAGGCTCGTTTCTGGGTGAGTCTGCCTCAGCCCGATACACAGAGCGAGGATGAGAGGGTTTGTTCCTGATGCTTTGCAGCTTCCGTCTCTTTTCCCTCTCCTCTGTCACTACTGCTGCTGCTGCTCTGTCCGTCTCCGTCCCCACCACAGAGCCTGCCCACCTCACAGGCTTGCCCAGTTTTTTTGGTACCATCTGTCCCACCAGTGTCACCTCCCCCAGCACGCACCAGCGAAGAAGATGACTTAGTGTTGTCCGACCAGAAATGCCTTCTCTTTGGAGGAATTCGCAGGTGTCCACCGTCTCCCTTCACCAGGTTTTCCCCGACTCAGAAAGCCGAAGAGCTCCGGTCGTGGCGTCATCCTGTGAAGCTCACTTTTTAAGGTCTCCGCACTCCTCTTTTAATTTCCCCAGAACTTCAGTAACTGGCACATGCCTGAGTTAAAACACAAGTCTGAGGTGTGGAGCGCGAACAGAAACCGGTGACAGCGCCGCTCCTCAGGGTGTACCGGCGTCGCTGTTAGACTTACACACGCGCGGTATTAGTGTCAGTCTCACAGTTTTACGCTACCGCCGTTGCTGATTGACGTTACAAGCTGCCAGTGTTAATTGACAGCGCAGTTCTGCAGTTAATTGGCATTTCTGATGTACCTAACTTTGGTGCGCACTGAATAAATAAAATATGAATTGCCCAGGTTTAGGGCGATGGGACCACTCAGCAAGTGAAGAAGGAAATCGAGACAGAATTTCCATTAGACACGTCTTACATAGATTTCCCAGAAAGACTTTCAACAACCCCCTGGAGAAGAACATTTATTTTTTATTTTTTATGTTGTGTTACTTCAGCTGCACTGAACCAAAGCAGCATCTTTGGCTTTTGCTGTGGAGAGAAATAAGGGAGACAGAATACAAGTCGAGCGGCTCGGTGTGCAGCGTTGTGTTGTTGACGAAAAAAAAAAAAAAAAGGCAGCAAATGTGTTGTTGCTGGCCACCGATCAGGTTAAATATGATAAAGGGGAGCATGGTATCAGAGTTGGCAGGGTCGACCGTCAATGTAGAAACTAGCTGCTCTGTGGAAAACCCGAAACACTAAGCCTGGAGAGAAGTCTGGACTGTAATGCAAAAATAAAAGCTCCAAAATCATTCATATCAATACGAGGGGACTCTTAATCACTGACTGACCTCACAGTTGCTGTAACCTGTCCGCGTAAACTCGCATTTCCCTGCTAGCGCGTTTATTTCCAGCTTAATTTTTTTTGCATACAGTGCTCGCCTCTCAGATCTTACTGTGCGCAGCTCTCATCTAATGTTTCCGGCCTCATCTGCATTTGTTTGTCACCTCGTTGTTCCTCCTCTGTTTGTGCAGGCGTTAGAGTGTCTGAACAAAGAAAACAAATCCTTTTCATGTTCTGGCACATGCATCAGCCCCGGCATGGCTCCGCTCACCTCGTTCTCACGAGGCGCCTGCGAGCGTAGATGAGGGGATGTGATTATATTATATTTCCAAATTTAATAGGTAATTTTAATCCACGCCGGCTCCTTGATTTGTCTTTAATGTGCAGCCCGGTGGTGCCAGTGAGCTCTGCACCTTTTGTAGAAGGTGTGTCAGGGAGCATGAATGTCAGATGGGTCGCCGTGAAGTGCTCTCACACAAAAGGCCCCATTATAAATGAAATAAGAGGCATTTGAAGAGAAAAGGATGTGACACACGCGCTCCTGCATGCATTCCTAACCCCTGGGAAACAACTGTGCTAGCTAATCCGTCGCAGTAAGGTAGAATATGCTTATTTAAACGCTTCACTCACAAATTCATTTCACACATTCCTGAGGCTCTGTAAGTGATCAGTGGAGAAAAACAGACGCAACACTCTTTTTCTCACCACTCTCTGAACAACATTAAAGGGTGTGAATATGTAATCTGGTTTTCATCTGTTTCACCCTTCTGACTGTCACCCTTTCGTGGTCATTTCTCTACATTTTGTCTCCACTGCTCCCCTATTTGTTTTTTGAAACCCACCTGACGGCCTCTTCTCTCGACTTTTCCTCTTTTTATGTCCGTCGTCGTCTCTCAGGCATTGGTACGCAGGATGGCAGCGCGAAGAGGGAGGAGGACTTCAAGGGTAAGTCCCAGAGGCAGGTCCAGTTCAACCCGGGACAGACCGTGGCCACGTGGCGCGTGCGGATCCTGACTGACGGGAAGTACGAGCAGGCGGAGACCTTCCAGATACTGCTGTCGGAGCCCGTGATGGGAGTGATGGAGTTCCCTCTCACGGCAACCGTTGAGATCCTGGATCCCAGTGACGGTCAGTGCAGCTCATACAGACTTTTTATCTCACATTTAGCCCACTAGTACTTTATTTATTATCAATCAGGACACATTTTGGAGGCGAATATTGAACTTCATTTATTCATTCATTTATTCATTCATCTTCATGGAATCACTCGAGCCCAGCTGTCATTGGGCGAGAGGCGGGGTAGGTATGGCGTTAAATTAGTGCCAAAATCCGCGCGCATAAAAATCATAGTCAGCGCGCATAAAGACCATTCTCTACACGCTCGCAGTCTCTGTATGTGCGCTCGCGGCCTCTCTACGCGCGCTCGCAGTCTCTGTATGTGCGCTCGCGGCCTCTCTACGCGCGCTCGCAGTCTCTATATGTGCGCTCGCGGTCTCAGAATGCACGCTCGCTGTCACTGTCTGTGCGCTCGCTGTCACTCTCTGTGTATCTGCTCGCTCGACTTTCCTGACTTTTGGCACTTTGGGGGCGGGCACTGAATAGACAGCCCGGCAACGCCTCTCCTTTCTGATTGGCCTATTATTGTCTCCTGGTCAGAGCCAATCCAAGGCAGAGTAGGGCGGGTCACCATTGACGTTAGCGGCAGAATTTGATGGCTATCACTTAAGGATGATGTGACATTTCCGGTTACATGAAGAAAACATTAGACAGTGGCACTTGACATTACGATGGCAGATAAGTTCACAAGGTGTTTGCCGGAGTTGTCGAAAGTATCTGTTAACGATATACGGAGGATCGGGCATCCAGTAGCTACGACACAACTTAGCAAATTAGACAAAGGCTTCAAATTTTACGTGTCTTCATTTCTTTGCCACTTTGAAGGTAATTTGCTAACGCTAGCTAGCCTGAGCTAGAATCGTAGTTTTGGTGTTTTAAAGCATAATAACTTTAGCCCAAATGCATCCTGTGATTTTGTGAATGCACCCGAGTCAAACTTTAGTTTAAAAGCATAATTACGCCTGAAGCGCCACTTTTAATCTTGTTCGTGTTGTCCTTTTCTGGTCAAATTACCTTTTGAATGAGAATCGTAGGGGCGCTAACGTTACTGTTTTGGCCTACGTGATCGCGTAGAAATGGCTATTTTAAGACACTAAGAAGGCTTGACACAACATGAAACTTTGATCGAAGTATCATCAGTGTCTTTACACATGAACTCGAGCATTGAGAACATTGTTCGTGTACACAGAGTTTAGTTAGGCTATAGAAAGGTTTGAACAACTCACTTGTTTTCTCGCCAGTCAAGCAGTGAGTTGTCCAAACAACCATGTTCTCAGTGCTCGAGTTCATGTGTAGAGACACTGATGATACCCAGATCAAAGTTGTATGTTGTGTCCAGCCTTCTTAGTGTTTTAAAATGTATTTTTTCACGCGTTCATGTATCAGAGTAGTATTTTCAATTGAAACGAACAGTGTTGGGCCTTCTGACGATGGTAGCATACAGTAGCTGATCGCACATGACATCACTCTACGATAACCGGATGTTTACAGCCATCCTGAGATTTAAAAACGTTATGATCGCCAGAACATACCGCCCATTGCGGATCGAGATGCCAGAGAAAAAAGGTAAGCCGGAACAAACGGATATGCAGTGATAGGCTATAACAGCCGTGGCTACGTTTCTGAACCAATACATAACATTCTCATAACCTTCCGTTATAGTGGTCTGATCACAGTGAAGGAGACCTGGCAGTTTCCTGGGGAAAAAAACATTTTCGTGGGGCTTTCATGGCTGAGCAAGTAAGTCTGTCTCTCAGATTTCATTTTAATATCATTTGATTTTGACGGGACCAGTGGGGTTTTTTTCTAGCAGGAGGAATGTTTGAGTTTCATATGTCACCAAAGTAAACAGTGTTTTATTGTATGCATTGTCACACGTGGTGTTTACCCTAGTTGCTGTAGAAATTTGGTGACAGAAACCATAAAATATCAGTTTCCTATTGTTAAAGTCTCCAGTAACCATGTAGAAAGCTTCCTGGCACTCGTTCTCACCTGATACAAGTCAACGCAAGACCCCCTTGACAGCAAAATCGTGGTTAAAAGTGGGCGGACAGCATCCTCTAACTACAGCCCCAACACACTCATGATGGGGCTGTGTCAGATAAACTGGGATGTCTGGTCAAACCTTAATTTACTTTAATCTGGGTTGTTCACAGGAACGTAAATCTGTTCTTTTAAATCATATTAAGATCCTATTAATTAATTCTATTTATTCCTGTCATTAATAATAGTTCTTCTAAACTGAAATTATACTTGTTTATAATTATAACAATTATAACATCAACAATTAGGCCCCATGATAATCCTGCAGTCCTGATATGAAGCAAGTTCAGGTGGGTCTACTCTTATGCAAAGGAGCACAACAGCAGATGGGAGGGGGAAGGGGGGGGGGGGGGGGGGGGGGGGGGGGGGGAATAAATAGTTCCACATTGCAGAATTCATTCAATATTTACGTATACAACTTTTTAATGAATAAATGAAAAGTTCTTAAAAATAGACAAACAAGAAAAGATTTAATATGCATGATTGACTGACATCTGTTGACTGGCTGTATTTGTATCACAATAGAGACATTGATCTTGACACTTCATTAACTATACTGTGTTTTCTTAACAGCTGAGACATCAACTTCTGGAAAGACTTTTGGAAAAAATACCATTGGCATTCACTGCAACCCCACTAAATTTGGATTACATGGAATTTGTTTGTCACCAGGAGTTGTATCTTCTGCAGGCCCAATCCAACCACCAGTACCAGCTGCTATCACCCAGCTTTGCATGAACTCTTTGAACTTGTGAGAGAATAACTGGTACATCCAGCCGCATGTGTCACAGTGGAGATCACAGACACCAAAGGATGGCCCAAGTTTTGGTCTGCGAACATCGTTTGAAGGAAATGCTTGATCTCCACCTTCCTGTGCCTTGCATAGCTATAGTGATGGGTGTGTCTAGAAAGAATAAATAAATAACTTGGTCTCCTTTTCCCTGTAATTTATTTTACAATAGTCCTGGGAAGGATCTATAAAAGAGTAAAATAAGACAAAAAGACACCATGAGAAAAGCATGATAAGGTAAACAATGTTAAGCACTTCAAACTACAAACAACAACAAATAATTAATAATGAGCTGTCAAAAAACTGTCAAACTTTATTGCCTGCATATGACAAAAATTGTGATGTTGGTTTTCTAAATCTGCAGAATTTTCATAATTTCTAACAGGAAAAACACATTTGGCATTCTTACAAGGACTATCTTGAATAATCAAGTGCTATCACCAAAATTATACCGATTGACCTCCCACTGGTAATATTGTGTTAATTCATCATGAAATGCATTTAAATATGCTAATAGCCAATATTACGGTTATAATAACAACAATCATCGCTGTTTCTAGGTTCTGGCTCGGACAGGACACTCTGTAGCAAGGACACTAGCCGCTGCACAGTATCCTACAACTCTCCCTATCATTACAGTCCACATGAAGTAACATTAATATATGCATTGGCCTACCATAAGCAGAACGTTTTGCTGAGCACAACATTAAATAAAAGTTAACAAGACAACAACAACAACAACAACACACACTAGGCCAAATGGCTAATAGCAGAGAGGCTGTTTAACCCTGACCTGTATATACCGGGTGCAACATATGAAATCGAAATATTAGTCACGGTTCGCAACTATACGAGCTATGCACGTCCAGTCGCTGTTTTGCTAACCCATGTGCTTTGACTTCAACGAAGCTGATTGCGGTGGAGGTAGAGCCTCCATTCTCCCTTGTAGCGGGCCAATAACACATTTACTCCCAAGCTGTTCAATACATTTCAATTTAATTATCTGTCTGTTCCTCAACTTACCTCTTTTTTCTCTGACATCTCGATTAGCAATCAAATTCTGCCGCTAACGTCAATGGTGACCCGCCCTACTCTGCCTTGGATTGGCTCAATATGCGTTTTAGGCTTCTGCGTCAATTTGATGCCGTAGCTATGGCAACATCCCAGAACAGAACCTATGCAGACCTTGCAGTAGTTGATGTGCACCTCCCCAGAAATGAAACTACCTGTCACAGCGATGCAAGAGCTGTAATTGGTCCATTTTGTAGTAGCGTGTTTCTGCTTTAGTATTTATGGCTGCTTCTCCATCTCCGCAGTTTTCGAATTGATTACTTTGGATCAAAAATGATGGAACACTCTGAGAAACGGTTTACTGAGGAGGTTCGGAGACACAAACATTTGTATGAGTTGTCTTTGACTAAATTTCGGCATTTTGGAAAGTGAAACAGGAAGTAGAAACAACAAATTAACCCGACTGGCAAGAAAGACACAGCGCCAACTAGTGTTTGGGTGGCGTTTTTACAGAGCGAGCCAGACTGACGAGCGCACAAGTATAAAAAAATACATTACTGACAGACAGGCATTTGCCTATGAATGCCATTCTAGAAGTTGTACTGTTTATATTTTGAAACCCTGAATGCCACTCAAGCTTTCTTGAGTGTCAGTTGCATTTGAGACACGTCCCTTTTACTGTATGTCTCACTGCATGAAGCGTCAGTCCAAGCAGAGTGAAGAACTGTCAATATAAACATTGTTTTGGAGATATAGTCCTGTCAAATGTGGCTTCAGACAGACAAGGAGAAATACAGTTTTCACACGGTAACCAATAGAGATTATTTGCCATAGGGACGATCTCTGCCTTTTACATTAGTGCACTGGACTTAAACTCACCGTAAGTGCACTCTTACTCAGCCGCCAGCGTGCACTCGACAAACTTTAGTCTTTCACTTTGCTCCTTTGAATCTGCCACTTTCCCTCTCCTGCGCCTTTGTGTCTATTCCTGCAAATTGAAATGTTAATGGAATATTGAGTAGGGGCGACAAGCGGCTCTGCTCCATCAAGGCCAGATTTACTCCGCTGACGCTCTTACATTCAGTTTTTGTATGCATTACCCGCCACCTCGGTGCAACTTTTAAGTAATTATAGACGTGCAGCAATGATGAAGCCTCCATTATAGTGAAATACAGTTGTTCTCATCAAACTCCCTCCCTCTGTTTCAGTGTCACTCCTTACCCTCCCCCACCTACCCCACCCGAAGTATCCTCCCTCGTGGGTTAATTATGATGTGTGTGTGGAGGGCAGGAGCTGGTTTGTTGTCGATCATCCCCGGGGACTGTCTAATGTGACAGAGATGTGCCACTCCGGACTCTAATGGGCCAGTGAAGCTTTAGCTATGCCGGTGGCGTTAGCTGTGCTCCAGCTTCTTCCTCTAATGATGAAAACTGGCTTCGTCTGGTCTTCTTGTTAGCTCGGTGATTCCCTCCCTGGAGGATGCGTCAGCTCGGCTAACATCAGCTTTAGAGCAGGATCGCTAAGCTTTAAGTAAAAGTCTTCCAAAATTAGCGAGAGCATAACAAGTGGAGTTTGTTCTAACAGCAGGGACGGTCTCTGTTTGTCTCCGCTGACGCCTGGAGCTGTTCTCTATTGTTTTGTGTTTCTTTTGGTTTAGCTCGGTTCTCTATTAGACTGTTGCTAGTTTGATTAAGGAGGAGAGGGCTTATCCTGTAGCGCGTCTGCCTGCGGTTTACCCGCGTGATTGCAGAGCTTTCCTCCTCCAAAACTTTCTGACTTTCTTTCATATATAATCCATGTAGAGTGCTGACTAAAGATGAAGGTGGCAGCCTGCTGTTTGACTGTATGCTGCAAGCAGCAGCATCTTACCACAGTCGGTTGTTATCTCTCTTTCTCTTTTTTTTTGCTTCCTCTACAGCAAGGAAGCTGCATTTATTATATAGGAGCGTTTTGCACTTTAAATGATGAAGAACTGTGTTATCTTATGTGTTTTTTGGCCTCCACGAGGCCAACTGCAGTCTTGCACATCATGTAATTATAAGAGCGTTGTCTCCATTAGGTTAACCTCTTGACTTATGTGGGCCACATCAAACAAGAAACTGCATCTTGGGAGGTTGTTCCTGCTTTGAACTGGAACTTTATGTTGCGCTGTTTACTTTATTTTACATATGCAGTTACACTTGAGGTATGGCCAGCCGTACATATGCCTTGGTAATGAGTAAACTAAATAATCATGCATGTTTTTTTCTTTTCTTATTATCGAAATGCGTGTTTTTCCTCCGGGACACGTAGCTCGAAGCACTTGGCTAAAAAAAATGAGGTGGATTTAGAGTCGAAGGGTGAGGTGACATGTGAAATGAGCGCGAGGAGATGGAGTGTGCAGTAAACGTGTGGCGAGGGAGAAGAAAATCAGGGTGTAGCACTCGGTGTGTGTGTGTGTAGAATAGGTAAGCAGTGGATCTCCCAATCTCCTGCTATGAGTCCCTGTAACCCAAACTCCCCCTCCTCCCCCCGCCTGGGGAGTGAAGGATTGTGAACAGAAATGGTGGAGAGGGAAGAAGATTGAGTGGAGAGAGAGAGAGCGATTTTGGTGAGAGTTATCGGAATAGAAGAGACATGTTTGATCTCCTGCTGTGTGTGAGATTGTCTTATGTTGATGACTTCATCCCGAAGAGTCATCTCAGGTGCTGATCTCTCTTTACGCTGGCTGTCGAATCAAATACAAATCTGCTCCTTCTGATTCTTCACGCTCCGGCACTTGCCATTTTAATTGAACTTTTTGACGCCAAAGCGGTCCACAAGTGTTTTTCAATTCCCATCGTTCTGTCACCCATTCTCTCAGAGAGCGGCTGGAGGCGGGCGGGTGGGGTGGGGCGGGGAGGTGGCGGACAAGAAGAACTGGGGCGAGATGAAACTTAGACCGCTCTTTTAGTATTTTTATTGGTCCCAGTGCGTCGGCGGAAAATAGCTCCCAACATTTATTGTTTCTATGATGACAGTAAGTTCTGGGCTTTGATAGATGATGCTTTCACTGGCTCTGAGTCGCTCTCTCAATCACAAACGGCTGTCAGAGACGGGAGAGGGGAGTGGGGAAAGAAAATAAGAGCGATGGCTGACCCCTCTGTGTATATAGACTCAATGTGCGAAACTCCCAGCTGATTCACTCCGTGGGATGAACTCAGAGGCCCGCGCGTGTAATTGTGTGCGACGCAAGAGGCGTCGAGAAAGACTTCTGGAAAGGCGAGCACCTCTGTTTGCAATAATCCAAAAACTGCTACGAGGAGTTATTTTCGAATATGAATAAGCACACTGTAGGACCACCACTTAAATATATTTAAAACGCTGGATGTGGTCCGCTAATGCAGGAGCCGGTTATTGTGCTGTGGATTTCTGCAGATTTTTATACATATCATTACACTGTTCGTTATTCCTCTGACTCTCTCGGCTATCTTTTTCTCCCCCCCGAACAGAGTCGACCGTCTTCTTCCCCGAGCAGATCCACTCAATAGAGGAAGATGTCGGGGAGCTTTTCATCCCAGTGCACCGCAGTGGAGACATCAGCGAGGAGCTCATGGTGGTCTGCTACACACAGCAGGGTACGGACTAGCCTTTTCTCACCTCACGTAACCTGTTTACCTTCATTGCACCCCGGCTGCCTGCCCCCTTCCTGTCCGACTGATCCAATCAGACGTTTTATTTAAAGCCCGATGAATCATTTTTGACTACGCATGCTTTATGTGCATACCTAAGTGAAGGATTTTCAGCTATACAGGAGTAAAAACCAGAGAGTGAATCATCAATCTTGTGTTCTTGTGTAAAATCTGGTATCCATATTGTTTTACCGTTAATATGCCCGATGTGTGGGCGGGGTGTCGGGTGCATCTGTTTGTCGCCGCCTATGCTGTTTGACAATCTGTTTAAGATTACAGTCACCTCACCGGAGGAGAAGCAGTTTGCGCGGCGTTTGCTTTTTCACAAATCACCAGGCAGCATAAGCTCGGTCTCACACTTTCAGCTGTTAGTGGGCTTCGCTGTAGTTCACTCGAACGTCCATTAAACCTAAACACTGCACTGCGTTATAACGCAAAACAGTCTCAGTTTGCAGATGATGAAGTCGACAGTTTGTGAAAAGGTGATAACTTGCAAACATCCCGAGTGTGGAATCTGAGCCTGTACGGCCTCATAAGAGGTGCTACTTAGTAAAAGGCTGTAGTGGCACAAATATAATCAGCGTTAGAGTGTAGGGCTCACGTTTCTGAGTTTTAACCATTTGCATTTTTAGTTTTAATACCGTCTCTCTCCCCCACACCTCGTCTCTCCGAAGGTTCTGCCTCGGGGACGATTCCCTCGACCGTCCTGTCCTACTCCGACTACATCTCCCGTCCGGAGGAGCACGGCAGCGTCCTTCGCTTCGACAAGGGTGAGAGGGAGAAGCAGTGTCGCGTGGTGATCATCGACGACTCTCTGTACGAGGGGGAGGAGAGCTTCAATGTCACGCTGTCGCTGCCCGTCGGGGGCCGTCTGGGGATGCACTACCCCACCACCAAAGTCAGCATCCTGGAGGATATGGATGATGGTAAGGCCTGGATGAGTCATATTCTTAGTCTCTGCTGTCTCTGTTAGGTTCTAATGATTTCATAAGGAAAGGTTTTAGTTAATTGTAGTAAACGTTACATTTGTTTTGTTTTTTGCCTCAGTCTCAGTATGGAGATTGAGAGGGTTTTATTAACTTCTGTTCAGCAGCACATGCTTACAGTGTATGCACACATTCAGACACATTTAAACACGGTGCGGGTGCCTCTCCACAGTGCCACCAGCTCTGGCGTTTTGTAATTGTCTTCAGGGCCTTTGCAACGCAAAGTTTCTCTTAATTAAGCTTGTTTACAATCCTGCTGCGTGTTGAAGCACGCAAGGATGAGAGCGCTGGAAACACCCCGACAAAGACCTTGCACCCGCAGCCGACAGATGGAATCGAGCGCCCGTCTTCCCGTTACTCTGACAGCTTTTAATTACAGGCGAGAGTCACAGGGAGAGTCCGGTGGGAGTACGTTATCACACATGTCCCTTGTCTGCTTTCATCCCGTTACGGCGTCATATGGACAGAGCGGACTTTGAAAGGCAGAGAAATGTGTGGAAGATTTAAGTGGGCACTGACAGGCCTGATGGGAGATACCTCCTCCAATCTACACGCATTCTACACCATCTTGATTTACTTCGCAGACTTCAAAGAGACAGATTAATGTCTCGGCTAAAGGCTTTTTTGCTAAAGCATACTATAGATCGCTGTCGTAAAAGTCATACCTCTTTTTTTTGTCTTCCTTCTAGAGACGAGGGAGCGCCGGTGAAATAAATTCGGGTTAAATACCAGCAATGTAACAAAGGGTTTGACATTACGTCTCATGCATACCGTGGCCTCATTACACAGGGTGATGAGCGCACACGTGCATTCGGCGTCTAAGTAGGCAAGTGTCAGCGGCCGGACTTCAAACACCGAGCTTGCATCAACCGACAAAGAGCTTACCTGCGTGAAGGCAAGGAGAGTAAATGACTTGTTTTCTGCGGCTCAGACGCGCGAACACGAATGTGCTTTCTATTTTAGTGCGCCGTTACCTTGTTAAGCAGAAACTGACCTCATTATTCGTCATATTCTGTGGCGAGTCTATATTTAGCCGCCATATGAAATAACTTTAACGGGGAAAAAGAGAAAATGTTTTTTCCGGCACTCTTTGGCGGAGTAAGGAGAGGAGGCGCACTGAGCGGCTTTATTCAGTTAGACGCGTTTAGTTAAAGCGCCGCCCGTTTTGCGACCTCGCGATGTCTGTGGCAGGAAGGAAATATTAAAAACAGATTACGTCTGGATAGAGGAAACTGTGTCGCCCAAAGTTTGAGCCTGAAAAACAATTTATTTCGCCGACATCTGACTGTTTTCCTTTCAGGAGATTATCAGTCTTCCCTTTCATCTTGTCAGGAACTGTTTTTCTGTGGGAATGAACGGTGTCAGAGAGGACCCATCACGCCAATCGCCAAATTGCAAACTGGGATAAATAAAACAATGACGACGTACAGCTGAGAGCTCGTTTAGGGAGACAAACTATTGTGCCAAATTGACTGTGTGTGCGTGTGTGTTGTGGCATCTGGGGGCTAGTTAACAAGAAACATGACACACTGTCTGATTGTTAGGTAAATTGTCAGAAGACTTCCGTCCCGGTGCTGAGTTCAAAGGAATGGAAATGTGTTTGTGAAAGCCCAACTCTGCTGAGAGATGATGTGTCATTTTTAGCATCCCAGAGGATAATACACTGTCTGACAGTTCTCTAATACCTGCACCCAGACAGTCAGACTGCAGCGTCCGTCTCTTTGGTGCAACCTCCGATCGCCGAGGAAAAACAAGCGAAACAAGAGGTTAAAGGTCACGTGTTCAGCTGTGCGCGCGCGTCGCTGTGTCGGCGCGTACGTTTACGTGACCGCGAGTGCACCCACGAAGTCAGCTCTAGACCTTAAATTCTGCATCAAAGGTAAATGCTGAGAAAAGCAATTGAAAAACTCTTAGCTGTGACTTCTACTGCTCTCGCTAGCCCCATTTCCCTTTCCCCCAGGTCAAAGTCAAGTTCAGTCTGCTTCCATCTATTCCTCCTCTCTCTCTCTCTCTCTCTCTCTCTCTGTCACACTCTCTCTCGCTTCATCCCAGGAAAAAAAAAAAACCCAGTGATGTCTGCTCGATTTAGTGCTTTATCAGATTAAGCTCTACACTACCTGACTCCCCGAGTGTTGCGCTCTGCATGGCTGCACACTTTGACTCAAAGTAAGTGTTGACATCTCCTTGTACCCTGCCGAGAAGAGAGGACGCTCAGGCTTTTTTTTTTTTTTTATGTGGCTGCATACGGCCACCGCTGAGTTTGTGAGATTGCAGATTAGCCCCGAGCATTTCTCGGGGACCTCCGTCCTTCATTTCGGTCTCGGGGCAGCCTTGCTGTTGGTCACACCGAAGCGGCAGTATTGGTTTGTACGGCCTTGCTGGGGGCGGAAAAGGCTCGGCGGAGAGACCCTGTTTTACCTGTTAGTGTAAGGCCACACAGTCCACTCTTAAACGCTGTGTGTGTTATAGTATTTATACGTTTTCATTAGTGTATAATCACCTATAAGTTTGAATAGTTCTGTTTTTGCTGGCTTAGAATCTGCCCTTCACATCTGTATGAGGAGCTGGCTCCCACCATGGTGCACCGCCATGTTTCTGAATCGTGTTTTGATGCAACTAAATGGTCTTACATACTGAACCTTTCACTCTTTCCTTTCAATTTAACTCCCGTTAAAGTGGATGAATTGCTCATAAAAAAAAGCGAAGGAATTAAGGAGAAAGTAATGAACCCAAAACAAGAGAGCGTTTTATATTTACGCTCTTAAAAGTGATCACTGCCCGCAGACTCCTCCGTGAGAGGTTTACCGTGAACAAATCGATTCGGCCAATGAGCGATGTTTCACTGGTGAGAGACTTCATTAGAGAGAGAGAGAGAACTGCATCAATAATCATGATGTATGTAGAGAATCTGACACTGATCAGCCACAACATTACAACCACTCTCAGGAGAAGTCCAGTGTTCTGCTGGGAAGCTTTTGGACCTGGCATTCATGTGGATGTTACTTAGACGTGTAGCACCCACCTAGACCAGACCAGGGGCCCCCACCTCATAGCAATGACACTCCTTGATGGCAGCAGCCATCCCCAGCAGGATGCAGCCTGACACAGACACACAAAAATGGTTTAGGAACAACTCAAAAAAACATAAAAAACTGCACAAGGTGTTGACCTGGCCTCCAAATTCACTAAATCCCAAACTGATCAAGTGTCTATGGGATGATCCACAGAGGCCCCTCTCCTCAACCCATAGGACCCAAAGACCCCCCACTAACAACATTACGTTTCCAGACACCACAGGACACGCTCAGAAGGCCTGCTCTCTGATGAGTCACAACTGTTTTGGAGTTTAGGAAGGTGGTCATAATGTTATGCCTGATCAGAGTATTCAATCATCCCTTACTAATTTTATATCCGAGCACTAATGTGAAGTTTATAACTTAAACATAAGGCCCTTGGCTTCTAGCGTAGTGTTTACAGACATCTTTTACAGAGCAGGTGCCAGAAGCGAAGGACAGCTGAGAATGTTCAGTAAACTGTATTTGAAGGTGCAGTGACACACAAATGGCTGCAGACACCCACACGGTAGTAATTATCCCAATTTGGCTGCACACCTTCCCCAGTCGTTTCACACACACGCCTCAGAGCGCCAAACCACACGCGCGGCCCCAGAGTGCGGGGAGGATGCGGCTCTCATTCATCAGTCATCACTCAACTCCCTCCCGTGGTGTCAAGCCAGGCTCAGTCGAGACACGTTTGAAAGCATAAGTGTCCTCTCTGACCGCGAAACGAGCGTTAGCCGGATAGCTTACATGGAGTGTTTACGGATCTGTTTCCACTTATCGCTGTTGAGGGAATGCATTAGCGTTAAAGTTATAATCGCGCAGAAAAACACTCCCCCACCCTGTTTACCGGTGCGTTTGGTCAAATGTTTTTACCCGTGTGTTTTTTCCTGCCACCTACGCAGCCTTTTTGTGCAAATACACAAATTCTAGTTGCGTCTGTTAGGTAAAGCCAAGCGTGTGGGCGGGAAAGGTAAAAGAAAAAGACGGATGCGTTGAGGAAAGGAAGTCTTTTGGTGGATAGGGATGGCACGGGCTGCAATTGATATGCGTTGCTCGCTGTATATTGTTGCCCCGAGCTGTCAATTATTCTGTCAAGTTGAGAGTCAAAAGGCGGTTGAGGTGATTTGTCTCCGTCGTCGTGGTTGTGTACGCCGCGCTCAGGTTTTTGTTAAGTGTAGAAATAAAATATGAAAGTCCATATATCATTAAAGAAGTACCGTGGACTGTTGAGCATTTGATCGTGACACGCGAAAAAAAAAAAAAAAAAGATGTGTGTACTATTTTTGGATTAAATGCCAGAATATAAGAAAAAAGAAAAAATGCTGGTTTGAGCTTTAAACGGAAGAAGTTTTATTCTGTCAGTTTTTTATTTTTTTTGTTTTTTTTTCTTGGCTGAGGGGGGATGGTGAAAGATGAAGCTGTCAAATACACACTGGACTGCTTCCACTTTGCTGCCTCAGGAAACAATGCCAGTTCAAACAAGCCTTCGAGCAGTCGGTGGCGGTGGTGGTGTTGGTGGAGGAGGAGGGGGGTGGGCTCTCTCACTGTCTCACCACCTCACTAAAAAAACAAAAAAAACACAGACTCTCAGGCACACAGTGATAACCACATCCTTGTTTGTTAAAAGCGCTTAATTCTTCTGTCAGGAGACACAATGACAATTAACGACGAGGCTGGACGTGAGGACGGGAGAGGTCGAAGGGTCGGGCTTCCCCCGCGGTTTAACTACGTGCTAATGGGTTGACGCTTTTTGACCTCTTTGTCCGACTGCTGGTTTTGCAAATAAATCATGCTGACAGGTCTAGGTAAGCAGAATTTCGCTCATAAGTAGAAAGGATAAGTAGCATTAACACCAAACAGAAAGTGAAGGATCTAAACGGCAGATACTAATGAGGGTAGCTCCTAAGAGGTTGAGCGCCGTTAAACAGAATTAAGCAGCCTGAGACAAAGAAAACATCCAGTAACTCTCTGAACACGTCAGCTCTAATGTGTCAAAGAGTTTAGAAATAAAAGAAAAAGTGCGTCTGCAAACTCATCCATTGACCGGGATCACAGCTACACCAACAGGGAAGATCTGAACCAGATTAATTACCGCTATCCTCTGCTCCCCAGCTCCAGTGTTTTACTTCGGAGAGGTCGAGTATCACGTGGACGAGAGTGATGGCTACGTGGAGGTCAAAGTGTGGCGGACAGGAACCGATCTGTCCAAGACCGGGACTGTCACCGTCCGCTCCCGTAAGGCAGAACCCGTCTCCGCGCAGGGTAAGCCCCAAATGCGGGATTATTTCTGACCGCCGGGAAGTTATTCACCGTGAAATCTGACCTCGTGCTCGTCTCTCTGCGATCCCTTTGTCCTCTCATGATTGCTTTTTGTTGTTTTCTCCGTTCGCCCTTCCTCCCAGCTGGCATCGACTACGTGGGCATCAGCCACAACCTGGACTTTGCCCCGGGCGTCAGCATGCAGACGTTCAGGGTCACCATTCTGGATGACCTGGGACAGCCGGAGCTGGAGGGAACGGAGAGCTTTGAGCTGGTGCTGCGGATGCCGGTGAACGGCGTGCTGGGAGAACCTGGAAGGGCTGCGGTCTTCATAAATGACTCGGTGTCCGACTGTAAGTGATTCGATGTTCCCCGGGACTTTGATACATAAATTTATACGGACATTTATGGACGACAGAGGGCTGAATCCTCCAATGTTAGATGATCTTAACTGGTTTACTGCATGAATTGCCGTTTACATGAGTTTTGCCGTCTTGTCAAACGCTCATTGTTGCCCTGATGTTTCTTGCCGTTACCACTTCTTTACACTCCGCTTCGACTGCTTTACCAAACGCAGCCCGGCAATTAATTTGTCACATTCCTTTCGCTGCTATTATTCCCGGCGTTCAGCCCCAGAGGAGAAAACAAAAATAAATAAAAAATAAGCTCGTCATCTGCATTGACTTCTCTTGACTGACAGTGCCAAAGGTCCAGTTCCGAGAGCCCGTGTACACCGGGGAGGAGAGTGACGGTCAGATCACGGTGGCCGTGTACCGCAGCGGGGACGTCAGACACAAATCGTCCGTTCGCTGTTACACCCGTCAGGGCTCGGCGCAGGTGGCCTCTGACTTTGACGAGCGACCCAACACAGACGCCTCTGTCGTCACTTTCTTACCAGGTAATCACACCCGGGTGCATCACACGCATATTTTCTCTCACTTTTGAGAGTTGACACCTTTTTAATTGCAAAAACAACTCCTCCACGATATTATTTGTCACACGTTTTACGCACATGCCGTCATTTTGATTTTTCCTGAAACTAATTAAGAACTTTAAAAAAAAAAGGGAGTAGTTAGTTGTTAAATAAGATACTATATGAAGAAAAGACTTACTCTGTCCTGTCACCTATCTTTTTCTACACCCTAGGTGAGGTGGAGAAGCCGTGCATTCTGTCACTTGTTGATGATACGCTGTATGAGGAAGGAGAGGAGCTGCGGCTCGTCTTGGGGAACCCGAGGAGCAGCTCGCAGTTTGGTGCATCGGTCGGAGCGCTGAATGAGACTGTGGTGAAAATCAAGGACACGGCTGACAGTAAGTGAAATTCAGGGAGCAGCCAAATGTTGCAGGCTGAGGTACGACGGAACACATTTTCAGGGCCGAAGCTTTGTCTTTCTCCTTCTCCGTGCACTTTAGAGCCCATCATCCGTTTCCTGGAAACCAAGTTCAGCGTTAGCGAGCCGAAGGAAGCTGGAGCCGTGGCGACTGTGAGGATCCCCGTGGTACGGGTGGGCGACACGTCAAAGGTGTCGCTGGTTCGCGTTCACACCAAAGACGGGTCTGCGATCTCGGGAGAGGACTACTATCCCGTGTCTCAAGGTGAGTCGGCGCGTGTCCTACTTCGGCGTGTTGATGTGAAAAGGTCAAAACGAGCTTTATTTATGTGATAGCTGCAGAATATAAATGTGGTTTTGATGAAAGAAAATCATGAAATAGTGGAAACCCCTGTAGATAAAGAGAATAGTTTGCACATGTACGCTCTGTCATTAAGTGACTTTCACAAACCCTTGTCTCGTCAAACAACTTTTAAATCCTCATTGTTTGCATCCATTCTGTGTTCGTTTCTTTCGTTGGCATGCTGTTGTTGTCAAAACACAACCTGAGCGTAGAGGGATGAGTGTGTGAAAGGCCGTGCACGTCCTGGACAGGTTCCCGGCCCTTTGCAGGGCTAACGCAGAGAGACAAACAACGATTCACATTCACATGCGAACCCGCAGCCGGTTTCGATTGGCCAATAATCCGACGTGCCTGCCTTTGGACTGTGGGAGGAAGCACCGGAGCACCTGGAGAAAACCTGGCAGGCGAAGGGAAATTCATGAACCCACTGATCGATTCTCTACAACTACCACTTGTGGTCAAAACTTCAGAAGATACATCGGCTTTGCTCTTACCGCCCTCCCTGTTATTGATTTCCATTATTCATTTGCATCGGCTAATAAGGGGAGTTTGTTTGAACCAATGTTCCCCACAGGAGCGTGAAAGTAATGAAAGCGAGCTTGGTGGGTTTATTTGGCCATGGGTCGTCAATTTCTAATTTTATCCAAAATGTTGAGAAGTTAATTTCTGAAATAGTCCGATTGAGGTTCATGTCATTTTTTAAATGGAATTACGGTATTCTTCAGGCTTTGTCAGCAGCGGGGTGGAATCTTTCATTCTGTCCATTCAGCTTCAAGAGCAGTGAACCTTTCTTAGCTTAATCAAGGCTTGAAATATTTATATGAATACATTCACCCTGTTCCAATCACACATGCATGCCCGCTGTTCAGATTTCCCAGCACTTTGGAACTATACAGCAGTGAATTTCTCATTTTGCACAGTATTTTTTTTTCATTTTTTCACTGCAGCACATTTCTAATGCAAAGCTCCATTACTTACTTTGTGAGGAAATGGACCACCTTTGGCACTATGCAAATAGAAACCTGCAGTGCTTTTTTTGCTAAGTGATATATTCCTCTGAAGCAATAAATGGTGATTTGAACTCATCTGCGAAGCCTTTTCATTTTCTGTTAAAATCTAAATTCAGCAGGAGAAGCCTGGCCTTGATCTCACCTCTTTTTACCGCCGTAAAAATAATGTGATCAGCACAGAGTGATAATGTGTTATGTGCTTTATGTTAATTAGATGTATTTAATACTGATTTATCGGTGTGTGTGTGTGTGTGTGTGTGTGTCTCTGCGGGTGTGCCCAGACGTTGAGTTCAAACAGGGGGAAAAACAACATGTGGTGGAGGTCGAGGTCCTGTTTGACGGAGTCAGAGAAATGAGGGAAGCCTTCACTCTCCACCTGAAGCCCGACGAGAACATGGTGGCTGAAACCCAGGTCAGAAACGTGCTCAACCGCCGCACGGCAGTCACACGAGATCCGAACTGACAGTTATGGAGCCTCAGCTCGATGAAAAAGTAAAAGGATTCGAAACTGATTTGACCCATATTTATCCAGGTCACTTCCGCTGAGATCAGGGATCGCTCTTTTTTTTTTTCCTTCAAAGGTGTCCTGGCAGAGACAACGGCAGCACTTTTGCTTTAGTTGCAGCCAAAAGAGCAAAACAAAAACATTTTTACCATAAATAATAGATTTACCAGAAAACACAGCGAGCAGGGAAGAGAAACAAGAGAGGAGCCGCGAATGAGCCTTGACAGTCAGATTGAAAACACATCCGCTGACAGTAATTCATTGTGTCTTGACTCACAAATGCCACTGCGTCGGTGGCTCTCATTTTCTTTTCTTTTCTTTTTTTTATTGTGGAACAGGTGACTAAAGCGATAGTGTACATCGAGGAGACCAACAGCATGGCTGACGTCACCTTCCCCTCCCTGCCTCACGTTGTCTCGCTGCTCCATTACGATGATGTCGCCAGGACGCCTGACAACCTCCACCCACTGGCTGGTTACCCCGTCATCTGCGTCACAGTGAGTCAAAGTGAACATTATGACCTCCTTCCTTATATTGTGTAGGTCTCCCTTGCGCCTACAAATCAGTCGTGACTCATCAGAGAATGGACATGGGTCTTCGGAGGGTGCCCTGTGGATCATCCCACAGATACAGATAGTTGTTTGTGTGTGTTTGTGTCAGGCTGCATCCTGCTGTCATCAAGGAGTGTCATTGCTATGGGGTGGGGGTGGCTGGTCTGGTCTAGGTGGGTGGTCCATGTCTAAGTAACATGCACACAAATGCCAGGTCCATATGTGTCCTGGCAGAACACTGAATTGTCACAAGATGGCAAATGTATATGAAACCTGCCAACTCCTGAAAAGCAAACTGAATGTTTAACTTGTAATGAAGTTAGACCAATAATAATAAGGACCCACCTCCTATAGAGCGTATTGCTCTCTGCAGCAAAAGTAAAAGTGTCCTCCAGGAGTTGGCCGGCCTGTCCTTAAATGCCACTGTTTAGTAAGTCACACTCGCACACATTCCCCTCTTAAAAACAGACAGACCAGAGGGACACTTAAATGGATTTGTGTGATGTGTTAAGTCAGTGCTGTACGTGTGTGTGCGCGCGAGAGAGAGAATGCATGGGGTTTATTTCCCTGCAGAGACAAAATGAAGTTTTCTTGTCAAGACTGAGTGTTGAGTGCCGCACTAGGAAGTCTCAGTGTCAACAGGATTAAAAGGAAGGTATAAAAAAAACATTCTCGTCACACCTCAAGTATCGCTATCTTTCTAATTTTAAGAACTCAAATACAAAATCTGAGCGCGCTAAAACATCTGGATCTCCATGGCAACGTTCACTTCCTCGCTCTGTATTCTCTACCTCTGTCTCCCCCCGCTGTCCTCTCGCATCTGCTGTGTCTTTCCCGTCTCCGCGCAGTCCCCGCCCGCCCACCCAGTCCCGCTAAATTCCTTATCCGTCCTCCAGGCGTGCAACACGAAGTACCCCGACTATGACAAGACGGGCTCGATCTGTGTCAGCGAGCACATCAACAACACCTTGACCCGCTACCGCTGGCTCATCAGCGCCCCAGCTGGCCCCGATGGCGTCACCAGCCCCATGAGGGAGGTGGACTTTGACACGTTCTTCACGTCCTCCAAGATGATCACTCTGGACTCAGTCTACTTCCAGGCGGGCTCCAGGGTCCAGTGCGCAGCTAGGGCTGTGAATTCGAACGGGGATGAGGGCTTAGAGCTCAGCAGCCCCATTGTCACTATCAGCCAGGAGGAAGGTGAGAAACGAACAATGGACGAATCTGTCTCTGTGTCTTATGCATCCAGTTTTCTGGAAAGGGAATTCAACAGGGATTTAGTCCCATCGTGCGGCGACAAAAGGGGCTTTGTTCTCCGAGCATCCCGTATGTTCAGGAATAGTGCTTTCGATGAGCACAACCGACTGCACAGAGCAGCCATGTAAAACACAATGACACATTTCCTTTGCAGACAATGCGACGTTTTAGTCCTGATTTATGTTTATTACACTTACAAGTGCCAAAAAAATAAAATAAAATGTCAAAGCGTATCGAATCCTGCTGTCAAAGTAATCTTTCAGTAATCCTAAATGTATATAACGCATCACACGTAAAGAAAATTAGCCTTTGGAAATTAATTGGATTATTGAAGCTGATTTAGTTTAATTTTCTTGACACTATAAGGTACAGCAGATGGCACAGTGCCGTTTTTACCGCTTACAACAATAATTCATAAACCAGTGTTGCTACTTGTTATGCGTATGGGTCAAAGCCCTCACTCATTTCTCAAGCAGAAAAAAATAAATAAACTCCCTCTTGTGCTGTTGCTATGCCATCTCTTACGCTGCACTCACTCCACCTACACATCCTAAATGCAACAAGTTCAGACTTTCTCGGTTCAGCGTGGTCGCACGGTATTCTTAGAAATGTGGAAACCGCCACCTGGCTCTGTAGCGGTTCAGACGGGTCATGAGAAAAATTGATTTAGCTTTTAAATATGTAATATGTAAAAATAACTGGAGCTGGGTGTGTTACGTAAGTAATCCAGACACAGTCTCGGGAAATGTTCTGCAGTCTTGTCCTCGTGTTCAGCGTCTCTCCTCTCTGCTCTTGTCTTATGAAAAAGGGATGTGTCAGCCACGTAAGATGGGGACTGTCGGCGCTGAGCCTTTCTCCGCCAAGCTACGCTACACTGGAGCGGACGACCCGAAACACCCCAACCTCATCAAAGTGACTGTCACCATGCCTCACATAGATGGTAGGTAGGAGCTGGAGGCGGCGCCGCTCGTGCCGCAGACGAAGTGAAGTGTAATGTAGTGTGTGTAATATGCACGTCTGAGGGGGATCATCAGGAGCGTGGCAGCCAGAATATAGATCTAACCGGGGTTGTATCGAACCCCGCTGCTGGGACCCTCCAGCACACCCTTCACTTGACATCCCCTTCTTGATTTTTAATCAGTTCCCTTCTGCTTCGTCTCTTCCACATTTCCTTTTTTTTTCCACCACCGTTTTCCTCTTCATAACTTTTCCCCCTTTTCCTCTCAACTATTCCTTCCCTTCTCTCAGAACAAAGATGGTTGCTCGTGCTCAGAATCACCCCCGACACCTTTCTCTTGCAGGTATGCTTCCTGTGATCTCCACTCGCCCTCTAATGAACTTTGAGCTCACTCTCAGTCCGGACGGAACCCGGGTGGGAAACCACCGCTGCTCCAACTTGCTCGACTACAACGAGGTCACCACAGGTCACAGCTTCATCACCGCTTCGACGCGCAGCCCCGAGAGCATGGGAGACTCCGAGCCGTATCAGTTCAGCGGCGCCCTGCGGGGGAACAGCACATTGCGTTTCTACAGGAACCTCAACTTGGAAGCCTGTCTCTGGGAGTTCACCAGTTACTACCACATGTCTGAGCTGCTCACCGACTGCGGAGGAACTATAGGGACTGACGGACAGGTGTGTGTGTTTTGTGTACTATTGTACGCAAGGTATAAATTCCTATCTAGGGTTTGTGTTTACATCTGTTTGGCTGCTAGCTTCTGCTGTGTGTTTGTGTGCACCTCCGTGTGTGTTCCTGTCTGTAGGTTCAGTTTGTTTACAGCCGCTTGAAGGCGAAGGACGCGCAGACTGAACGGCACCATACCTGTTTGCCTCCATTGTGTGTCTCATTCACTGAATGTTTGTGTGTGTTTGCCAGCCCTATACAGCCCTATACGGCTGATTGACAGCTTTTAGTGTGAAAGGACACACATGCACAGGGAAACACACACCACATGCAAACAAAGTGTTGCCAACCTGACAGTCACTCCGCTGATGCCCGCCACTGCTCTCACTATGGGGCATTACAGAGATAGATAGATAGATAGATAGATAGATAGATAGATAGATAGATAGATAGATAGATAGATAGATAGATATGGCTTGTAGCGGAAAATATTTAATACAATTCGATACAATACAATACGTTAAAATACAATATGATATGATACGATACTATATATGATACAGTAAATTAAGATACGATACGCTACGTTACGATACGTTACGATACGATACGATATACAGTACGATACATTAAGATACAACACGACACGATATACAGTAAATGATATGATAAAATATGATATGATGTGATAAATTAAGATACAATACAATAAAATAAAATGCTACATGATATACAATACAGTATACTATACGATAAATTAAGATATGATGTGATACACGATACGATGCAATACGATATACGATAAATTAAGATATGATACGATAAAATATGATATGATGCGATGTGATAAATTAAGATACAATACGATAAAATAAGATATAATATGATACGATAAATTAAGTTACTATAAAATAAGATACGATACGATACAATATGATACGATACAACAAAATATATAGGAAATCAAACTCAGTAGACAGCAGGCTTGGTTGTACAGCCTCACAGCAACAGGAAGGAATGACTTGCGGTTACATCGCAGGTGCAGCAGTCGGCTGCTGAAGGCGCTGTCCAGTGCTATTATAGTGCCATGAACGGGGTTGGCACAGCTTTCCCATCAGGGATGACTTTAGCTTTGCTATCATCCACCCCATCACTCATCACCTCCACGGGCTCAAGAGGGCGGCCCAGAACAGAACCTTCTTCACCAGTCTGTTCAGTCTCGTTTTGTCTGTCGCTGAGATGCTGCCACTCCAGCAGATCACTCCGTAGTAGATGGCTGATGGTGGACCTCTGGAGTACACATTGCACTTTGAAGGACTTAAGAGTCCTTAGTAAGCAGAGTCTGCTCTAGCCTTTTCTTATAAAGTTAAACAGCGGTCATTGAGTCAGCAAAGTTGTCTGAGCTTTTTGGAGAAGGTGCGCTGTTGTCTGCCCAGTACATGATGGAGAGGGTAGTCAGGGTTATCCACGATCGATAACAGTTTGTTCAGTGTCCTCGTCTGCAGTTTACAGTCACATGAAATCTGAGGAAAATCTGGAAAGAAAAACCTTTGTTGGATATCTACACCGACATCCTGTCATGGTTACAAGCAGAATCTTTGTTACCTCGCTGTTTTTCTTTAATTGGCTTGCTGGTATGACTGTGGAGCTCACCAGAGAATTCAGACGTTGCTGTTTAATTCCGGCATATTGGCCAGCTGTCAATTAGATCCTAACAAACTTTCAGCTGCTGCCGTTGCATCAGTGCGGCAGATGTTGCCACTGTTGTTACGTTAGACTCTGCAGTATCCTGTTACTTCTTGTTGTTATTGTGGATTAGGAGACAGACCCTTGCTCCCTCGCTCATGTCCTGCTGCTCCTTTGTGCTCCTCCAGCCTTTGATGTACGAGCTTCTTGTTGCTGATCAGACTGCCGCATGTGTGTGTTTTTGTGTGTGTGTGTGTGTGTATGCATACGACAGGGAAGAAGATGGAGAGGAAGTAAGGACTGAATTTACTTGTCTCCAGTCACTGCAAGAAGCGCTCGCACACATTAGTTACACACGATGCCCGTCATCCCCAAGACCTTAAGTCCTCCTCTTCGTTAAGGGAGATCACTGTCACACTGTCACTTTTTTTGCAGAGGGGTGCTGAAAAAAATAATAAATAAATAAGGTAGTCACTTCCTTACAGCTCCAGCAGAGTGCACACATCAAAGAGAGCAGATTTAATGCACTAGACAAACACTCGATTTTGAATGTAATGATGTGCAGCAGTGTTTTACTCTGCTTTTTCATGGCTACATCATATTTCTACATAACTGCTGAGTTATTTTTCTTTTCTTGGGAGTCATTCCTAAAACTGAATGCTTGGATGCACTCGAGAGGTGAAGAGAGGGGAAAGTATTTTTCCACAATATGCTCCACCTGTCTGTAGTCCCAGAGAACCGGTCACTTTTGATCTGCACATCAGTAAGTGAGGCAGTCCTGAGTTTAAGCCCTTAACATCCCAAAGGGGCACGTCTCTGAATGTCACTGTCTCTCTGTCTTCTTTCATTAAGCCATAACTTGGTGAGTATCTGCATACCTCCATATGAAGAGGAGAAGAGAAACCCAGTAATGACATTTTTTGATCTTAATTCTTAGTGAACATTTTCTACATTTATTCTGTTCCAATTAACATGGACCTTCTGTAACAGGTCTGGTGGTTTTGTAAATGTCCAGAACCAAGGTAATTTGCTTTTCACTATCACAGCCATTAAACGAATCATTTCAATCATCGGTCAGTGATTCACACAATTTACTGCGTAGAGTTCATCAACACTGGTAGACCCTCTGTCTCACTGAATGTCCGGACTCTGTACTTTGTGTTCAAGTGCTGTTTTAGAAATGCAACTGAATGTTGAAATAGGTGATTAGTCCATTATTAGTAATCACATTAATTTTCTTTTTTTTTTGTACCAGAAACATTTTTGCCAAATAGATTTTCTTGAAAAACATAGAAAGAAAATAAGACTCTTCACAGGACCCAGATGAAGAAACCCCAAGAGTGGCAACTTATCTAGGGTAGCAAGGAAAAACTCTTTATATGCGACTCATACCCCTCTAAATGAAGAAGAGAGGGAATCAGAAGCAAGCGGATAAATTCATACATCCATCAGAGTAAAGCACACACGCTGCAGATATATGTGATATAAATAAAACCTGTAAAAGGAAAGAAAGACAGCTTCTAAGGTATTGATTTCCATGAGGTGTTAAAAGGAGAAGTAAAGGCACAGAGGGAGGACACTATGTGAATACAACAAATCTCACTAATAAATAGTGAAGATGCTGGCATAATGTATGAATATAAAAAGTCAAGTCACATCATACAATGTCAAACAAAGGTAATCTAGTGCCACCAGTTTCTAAGACAAACTTGCTCTTGGGCAAAATTGTTGGAAGTTTTGTTGGTGAGCAGAGACACCTAGTGGTGGGTTTGGTGAAACTGCAACTAAGATTTCACATGATGAAGGCAGTTTTCTAACATAAAAAAATGGATTATAAAAACATTTTTTAGACATTTTAATTATGCTCTTAGTTTAATTAGTTATATTTTCTGGATTGCACATTCGCATGATTAATCATCAGCAGTCATTTTCACATTTTTAATTGTTCTTCTGAGCAAGGCCCAATGTGAGCCCACGTCACTGCCCACTGTGGTTCTTTGTGTACAACACAAGAAGGCCTTTCTGCAGTTCGACAGCGCTGAGTAGGAGGGACAGAGTTCAAACGCACTGTGGAGGAGAACAATGTTACATCTTCTCTGGTCTTACAGTCTTACAGCTTCACCAACCCACTGTCGCCCTTGAATCTGAAAGGATAATACAAGCCGAGGATGTAGTGCTCATAGCTTAACCTACATTTCCAGTAAATACGCCGCATCCGATGCGTGTCATGAATTTCATCCTCTGACTGAAATGTAATCAAAGCAGAACACGACGCATTCAGTTTATCAGCCTGATAAATAACCTCCCTCACTGCTGACTGAAACTTCCTTGCAGGTGCTGAACCTGGTCCAGTCCTACGTGACCTTGCGTGTTCCTCTTTACGTGTCTTACGTGTTCCACTCCCCGGTGGGAACCGGTGGCTGGCAGCATTTTGACCTTCAGTCCGAGCTGCGCCTCACTTTCGTGTATGACACAGCCATTCTCTGGAAGGATGGCATCGGCAGCCCGCCGCAGGCAGAGCTACAGGGTGAGTCTCCAAGACGGCAAAATGATTATAGTTTGTGATTCCGTGTAAAATAAGAATAGTGCCCATTAAAAAAAAACAAAAAAAAACAGCAGTTGTTGTTGGATCTATTGTACATTTGTGTGTGTTCTTCCAGGTGCACTGTATCCTACGAGCATGCGCATCAATGAGCAGGGACGTTTGGTGGTGAACTTCCGTACCAAGGCTCATTTCAGGGGTCTGTTTGTGGAGGCGCATTCTTCAGGCAGGATAAAAAGAGCTGGTGAGACTGACAGATATTTATATCAGCGTTGGTAGTCCTCTGATTATATCAGTAGCTTTATATCCCTTACGAATTTCTCCTCTCAAAATTACCTAGCAACCTCCATGTCATCCATGGTGATGAGTGTGGACCACCCTGGCCTGACATTTAACCTGACCTTAGTGAGGAGTGAGCCCACCTACAACCAGCCAGTCCAGCAATGGACCTTCACTTCAGATTTTGCAGTAAGATCTCATTAATACGCTGGAGCAGAACCTGACACATCCACTCTGTAATCCTGTGTCTCTGAAAAGACTGACTATTTTTTGTGTGTGTCCGTCTGCTGCATATAGGTGAGAGACTACTCTGGGACCTACACAGTGAAACTGATCCCCTGTACAACGGCCCAGAATATGGAGTACACCGTTCCACCTGTCTGTAGTCCCAGAGAACCGGTTTCTTTTGACCTAGACATCAGATTTCAGCAAGTAAGGCAGTCTTAGTTTAAACTTTAAAAGATCCCATAGTGACACGTCTCTGTCTCTGAATATCGCTGACTCTCTGTCTTCACTTGCTAATCATCTGCATGTCATAGGTGAGCGACCCAGTTGCGGTGGAATTCAGTCTGAACACTCAGATGTTCTTGTTGTCCAAGAGGAGCCTATGGCTTTCTGATGGATCTATGGGTTTCGGTCAAGAGAGTGACGTAGCCTTCTCTGAAGGTAGGACCTATGTTTTATATAATGAAGACTTAACATCTGGGAAGTGAAGATAAAAATACCTGTACAGTGCATGCTTAGCTTACTATACTGTCTTGAATTGTTGCTTGTTATAAAACCTGAGAAATCGAACCCGGAAGAAACTCATTTGGACTGAAAGCGATGGTTACTTAGCTTCACATCATCGTGGCTTATTTCAGGTGATACGATATATGGCCGTGTCATGGTGGACCCCGTGCAGAACCTGGGAGATTCATTCTTCTGTAGCATAGAGAAGGTGTTCCTCTGCACTGGCGCTGATGGATACGTTCCCAAGTACAACCCAACAAAGTTTGAATTCGGTTGCCTGGCTGACTCCCCTTCACTGCTTTACAGATTCAAGATTCTCGTGAGTACATTTAACTTCCTGATGCCGCAATTTCTGTCAGAACATAAATGCAATATTTTACAATCCTTTTTTTCTCTCCCTCTTCGATCTAACGCCTCACCAGGACAAGGCTCAGCCTGAGACTCAGGCACGTCACTTTGGCGATGTCAGTTTTAATGCTCTGCTGGCAGTGGATGATCCCTCTGCCATGTCTCTCGTCAGACAGCCGGGGTCGGACGGGTTCAGACTGGACTCTACAGCCATGTTCCAGGTATATCTGACAGCTTCTTTTAGTCAATAAGAGATAACAGCTACAGAGGTAAGGTACTTTGTCGAAAGGGTCACTGTAGGATACAGTTGTGTACTCAGACAGTGATGGTCCGTCGGAATGAAAGTAAATATAATTAAATGAGACAATAAATTTATATGCAATTACATGCACCAAAGATAATATTAAAAATTAATGTAGGCATTAATTAATTCCTAAAATGGGACATAAATAGATATTTACTTCTGTGGTTAGAATATTGCTAACTGAACTTGCATATTAATTTATTTATTAAGTCATTTATTTGTGATTTTCTGTCTTCCGATTAACTTTAGATAGTTTTCCTAATTCCCAGATTTTGTTTTGGATACTTAATACTACTGGATATTTAATACTTAATTAGTAATATTGTTTGCATTCTGTCATGTATAAGGATTTTGTTTGAGTGCAAGTTGTTCAAATTCTAAAATCTAAATAATTTTGTGTCCTCCTCAGGTTGCTGCAGGCCGTGAGTGGTACATTCACACCATTTACACAGTTCGCTCCAAAGAAAACGCCAACAGGGGCATCGGAAAGCGCAGCCTGGAGTACCACTCCTTGGTTTCCGCAAGCGACGAGCTCGCCTTGAGCCCATCGATTGGCAAGAGCCATCGCCATCGGCGGAGGTCAGCCGGCGACGAAGTCCCAACTGTTGCCGAAGATATTGGAGCAGACAACAACCGTGGCACCAATATTATGCACATCGCCCTGGACCGTACCAAGCGCAGGTCAGGGGCGTCAAGCGGGCTGCTCCCTAACGGGCTGGAACCCAGTGAGCTGAACGCAGAGGAGGAGGACGAGGGTCTGGTGACCGTGGTGGGGGTGCTGGTGGGGCTGCTGCTCACCGTCCTCATCATCGTCTCCATCGTACTGGCGCTGAGATCCAGACAGAAGGATGGCAAGGAGGGATGGAGGGAGGGGGTGCAGGAGGTGGTGAAAGGATCTGTCAGTACGGAGCCCATGCTGGTGGTGAGGATGCAGGACTGCCACAACAGCTCAGAGGTCTGAGCGGCGAATGTGTGGAAGGTCAGACGGACAGTGAGTTTGTGAGGGTTTTTATAGTCTTTTGGATTTTCTTTTCTTTTTTCTTTTTAAACTGCTGTTGAATCACTTTCCGAACACCAAAAAAAATGTGGTTGATCATATGAGTTATTATGTGTGCCTGTGAACGGGGGAGATTTCTACAACACTGACACCATTGCATACCTTGACCACGGCGGCAGCGAACAGCACGACAGTCTTGCTGTTTTTATTTAACATTCCAGCTCGTGCTGCTAGTAGCGCGGCATTTTTCCTCTCCTCTTTCTCTGTCTCTCTTACTGGCTTTGTGGTGTTAAAGTGCCTGAAGCAACTATACCACTTCAGGACAGGCGAGATTTATTGCTGTTCCTACTCGGATGATGCCAGGGTACTGAGCTGTCATCGAAAAACATCAAAAAGGTGTTACTGACCTGCCCTCACGTCAGTCAAAATTTTATTGAAACTTACAGTACTTCTGTGTGTCTCCCAAACAAATGAAAGGTTTTCTACAGCTTACAAACACACATTTTGTGCGGCACATTTTAACTGGTAGAACCAAACCTTATTAAATTACAGATGAAAGATTACAGGATCTTTTATATCACCTCACTTTCTGTCCTCAATTGGCATCTCTCTTTTTTTGGAAAATGAAACCTAAATACAGGACTTAATGTATGCTTAGCCTACCGGGTTCATTCTGGGGTGAACTGTGCCTAATATTTTGTCATGAGATAGTTGCTGGAACAGGACGATGTGTCAACGAAACCTGAAGAATTCCCTTTTACTGAGCCTGGGAGATGAACACCACAACCAACAAGAACTTATATGTATTTATCAGCTGAGCGTTTTATTCTTTTCAACACTGTTCTTTCTTTTTATTTTCTGCCATATGATGAGGAATGTTTTCTGAGATTGTATCGAGCATGTGTTTTGCTGGTGAGATGGGTCGTTCTTTGTTAAAACTGTCTGTATTTTTGTTGTTTCCTCTATAGCGTGTTTAACGTTCATCGCTGCTTCCGGTGACACAGTGTTTCACTTCTGTCATTCCTCGCGGTGTTGTCGTGCCACCGTGTCTTTCTGTCATGAATATTTATTAAAAAATAGGGCATATAATATTAAAGTTTAAATCAAAAAAATAAAGAAAAAACACTGGCTAAGGTACCGTATGTTAAAAACAATCATCTCAGGAGTTATTTCTTTTACAGAAAATGGACTGTGTGTTGTAACACAATTTACTACTGTCAGCTGAAGAAAATCTCCACGGAGCCACTATCGTCTTTTGTGTTAACACTGTTAATGAGTGTGGTGCTGTGAACATTCAAATACCGTCTCCATATGCAACGACTTTGACCCCCGTCTCCACTCACGTTACGTTCCTCTCAGCTTTACTTGTCACTCGTGCTGTGTGGGATTTCACTGTTCTGACTCACGCAACGAACGATGCAACCCAGAATAGCTGCTTACAGATCAGTATGTCACCACGAAGAGCGCCACGTTTGAGACGTTTGCTATAATCTCGTCATTTCACTCACGCCACTGCTGGCATTTCACGTTTCTGTGTATTGTTAATCCAGTCTCTTACTCCGCTGTGGATGTGCAACATGCTGAGATCAGTGTTCCTGAATATGTGTCTGATTATGGTGTTGTAAGTCATCATTGTATTTTTATTATTTCTAATAGTTGTCAGGGTTAGCTGACGTGAACGTGAGCCGGAAATCAGTGAATCAGTGAATCAGTGATGGATGTGCTGATTTATAATCGCCGACTGCAACCCGGTTGTTTTTTTTGTTTATTTGGTTTATTTTTTTGCCGTTGGCCCTGATGAATTTGGACTTTACACCATATCTGACTTCAAATGCACTTTTTTGAGTCACATCCCTCACATGCCAGTACAAGCTATGCAATGTAATGTATACTTCACAGCCAGTTATATCCCCATGTACAGCATACGACAATTTTAGCACAAACAATCAAACTTGATATTCACTTTGTGTCTTTTTATGAATGGGTTTTTATGTATATGTATTTAAGAATAAATATTGTTTACTGGTGCCTGATGGTGCGTTGTTGTTGTTGATTCAATCTGTGCGTGTGATGTATAGCCAGAAAAAGAAGAAGAAAAAAAATGAATCCTTAACATTCAGCTAGACAGGGACGCCCGAAAATTTGGACATCACACTGGAAAACATCCAAATATGTTATTGACTCATAATTAAAGAACTGGCAGGAGACAGGAGTGTGGTTACTGAATGGATCCATAAGTTGCATATTTAATTTAATGATCAAGGTTTATTATTGTCATTATTAAAACTTGAGACACGTGAAAGGGAAAGAGGTAGTGGGGTAAAGGAAAGAGGACTAAGAAACAGGTGAATATCCAATGAGTGCAGCATGAATGAATGAATAAAGCGTGGGGGAATCATATTAGACAGTTGTTATGAATTGCAATTAAAGTAATTGAAGTATGTTACATAATCTACAAATAGTCCCTCTAGCAGAACCTGTAAATGTTATAAAATAAAAATAAAGTGTCATTTCTGATTTCACATATATTTTACTGAGAGAGAGAGAGAGAGAGAGAGAGAGAGAGAGAGAGCGAGAGTGAGTTCTGATTGGTCGGGAGGGAGAGTGACGCACCACAAATCTGCGCACGCGTCCCTCCCTCCTCTCCCTTCACTTCCTGCAGTGGCAGTGTTGTACCGCTGCCGCTTCTCCCGTGTAAACATGGCGACTGCTGGAGCAGCTGGAGACGACCTGCGGAAAGAGCTCACATGTGCAATTTGTTTGGACTTCTTCAAGGACCCTGTCATACTGAAATGCGGCCACAATTTCTGCCGCTTTTGCATCTGCATGCACTGGGACGAAAATGGCGGAGACTACGGCTATCAGTGTCCCCAGTGCCGAACGGTAAGTAAATACACGACACTCGCTTTTTTTTTTCTCTCTCCACCGTTTGTTTTTATAAATATATATTTTTATGTTTTTCGCTCAATTAGTGTCAAGGTACAGTTGTGACAGTATTACTTTAAAGTGTTTATTTGGCGAATGAAACAGCCTGGTTGGCGGTTGGTTTTTAAAAAATAATGTTAGTTAGCTGCGCAGTGTCTGTTGGCTACAGTTGCTATGGTAGCTAACGTTAGCTCTCTCTAAATTATAAACTGGTAAATTAGCCAACTAAACAAACCTTGCTTTAGCTGCTAGGGTCATGCTATGACACGCTGTTATTAACCTAGTTCCAGGCACATTCCTGCGTCTTTTTCAGTCGCTTTTCTTGTTCTCTCAGGTGTTCAACAAGAGGACCTTCACTAAAAACTACCTGGTGCAGAACCTAGTGGCCAAGCTGGACGACCTGGAGTGTCTGGGGTCTTGTCCTCCGGCGTCTAAGCCCGTTAAGATCGATGGAAAGTGTGAGCAGCACGGCGAAGAGCTGAAACTGTACTGCCAGACCGATAAGAGGCCTATCTGTGTGGTCTGCAGGGAATCGAGAGCACACAGGTTGGTGGTGATGTCGCCCTGGTTTAGGCACATTTATTGAGTCCATGTATTGGGGGAATAAAGAAGATATTTCTCAGGTAAATGTACCAGCATAGATGATGCATATAATGCTCTTTTGCAAAGAATCCCATACCCCTAACATGTCTCAAAATCCTGCTACTCTAATCTTTGTATATGACAAAGTATTTGTGTCTGAGAGATGGAGTGTTTATCTGGGTCGTTCAGTTTCTGAACTGTTCAGCTTTCTCTGTGTCCGTCCTTCACTGTTAACAAGATAACTCAATCATTGTCTCGGTATCTTTGTTTTTTGGCCTTGAGCAAGTCACCAGCCTCTTCAGATGGAGGCATGCCAAAGTTAACCAGTGGTGTGCTTCTCCATTGTTTTATCCTGTTTCGCTGAAATGACTCCTCTCAGGTAATGAGTGCAGTCTGTGCAGAAATCAGAAACACCAGCAGGTCATGTTGTAGTTGTTAATGCACATATTGGAGAAGGCTGTGGGTGTGGTTATTTGTCACCACAAATATTAATGTTACAAGATGCATTTAAAACTTTGTACGTGTCCCAATAAGGATATTTCTTTGATAGTCTTACACTGATCCATACATGTGTCATGGTTTATATAGGGTGCCAAATCTTAAATCTTAAATCACGCGGTATATCATAAAATTAATAACAGTCACTTGATTTTCTCGATTCAAGGCTTGATCGAGCTTGTTTTTTACAACCTTAGTTGTCTGTGGCATCTGCAAATAGGGATGGTGTCGGCGAGTCTATTAAAAATAAGGCAGACGGTGATCTATTGCTTTTAGCACTTACTGTACTTGGAAGTGACCTGTTTAAATGCTGCCTAATCCTACATGCAGGTAAAAGTCCTTCATAGTTAGGATGTTGTGGAAAAGAAGGATTGTAGCAAATTGTTGTGTAAATGGACCAATGAGAAAGAGTGCCTCCAGGACAAAAAAAAATGGAGTGGATTTACTGAAAGGCAGACTTTTAGTGAAGCCTGTCCTTCTCAAGGACATATGGGATGTGTTTACTTACTTTTTTGACATAATTTTCAACAGAGACACTGCTGTGGCGATTTAAATGGGTGTAAAGTGTCACGGACATTGTTTCCAGTGTGTTTTTTGAGTAACTCTGCTTATCATTGACCCATGAGGGCTATTTATTTCGGTAAAGTGCGTGTGACGACACATCGGCATGTAACTGCAGCATTGGATGTGAACACAGTTGTTTTTGAGTAACAGTTGGTGGCAGTAGGACATCGTGAATGACGAAGATGGCTAGCAAACTGTTTTTTAAAATAAGGAGGAAATAGACTCGGTGTTGTGTGGAAGGTCTTGAGTATACACTCAGTAATGCTGAGGCTGAATCTAAAGAGAAAACTGCAACACATTGCTGTTGTTTAACCAATCATTGTTTCTGTCATTTCAGACACCATGAGGTGGCCCCAGTGCCTGAAGTTGTAAATGAAATGAAGGCAAGTCAAACAAATGCACAATTAAATCTCCTAGAATTCAGTATTGTACATATCTTTTGCACCTATGTCTTGTAATAACTAATGTACTGTGTGTTTTCTTGTCTGCGTTTGTTTTGATGTCCATGTTTGTTACAGATGGAGTTGAAGCTGAGGCAAATGGAGCTCAACTGGCATAAGTCTAAATGTGTCAAAGTTCTGACGGCTGATGAGCGAACCAAAAGTGAAGTCAGGGTATGGAGCTTGCTTTTTCAGCACATTTTTTTTGTTTGGCCTGCAGTTATGATGAATGTCATATACTGTAAAAGTGTATCTTTGTTCAAGCTGTCCTCCTCATTCAAACCTTTCTGCCTCCTAGTTGAAGAAGCAGAGACTTAAGGAGAAGATTGAAGCAGATGTTGGCGCCTTGGTTCAGTTCTTGCTAGATGAGAGAGACTCCCTGCTCGATGCCTTGGATGCTGAGGAAGTGGCCACCATGGCCGTCATAGATGACAACTTGAAAATTGTGGAGACGGAAGGTAGCAAGTGTGGACAAAGCCATCGCTGATATCCACAGCCACGTCAACGGGAAAACAAGCTTTGAGGTCAGTTCAGTGTCAGATATCTAATAAACACAAGCAATTTAATACTTTTACTCCTACGTCCGCAGCCTCATATCTGTTGTTTTTTCTTCTCTCTTTCATACTCTGTAAAACTGAATAAGAATACATTTATTTCAGTGTGGTTTACCACTGATTGTATGTCAAAACTAATTGTTCTTTCTTCCAACAGAGCCTTGCCCAGACATTCAATGAGTAAGTATCTCACAATACTTTCATGAAAAAGAAAATGAATACTCTAAATGAACCTGTCCATAATTGTTTTTCTCCCATGCTTCTTCCACAGAGTGATCCACTGCAAACCTTTCACGTCTCTCGAGCCGGTTAATTGTCAGACTGAATTTACAGACTTCTCAGGGCCCTTCCAGCTCATCATGTGGAAGAAGATGATGCATGTGCTGCACACCAGTGAGTTTACACTAATGCACTGAACACACTTCAGTTCTCACTTATATATCAGCGCAGTGATAATTAAATTATATTATTATTACAAACAGCAGTGTCACATGACAATAACTGGAGGAATCATTGTTCAGGAATAAATGGCTCATTCTTTGTTCCCATTCAGTGCCTCAGAACCTCACTCTGGACCCCGACACCGCTCACCCTAACCTGCTTATCTCAGACTTTGACACCAAAGTGGAGGAGGGCCGAGTTCGTAACCAGGAGCCAGACCTGCCCGCCCGCTTCAATCGTTTCTGTGGCGTCCTTGCCACGGCCCAGTACGCCGGCGGCCAGCACTACTGGGAGGTGGACGTGAGGGACAAAGGTGTGTGGTACCTGGGAGTCACCACGGAGTGCAGCAACAGGAAGGGCTTTGTCAGCCTCACCCCCTCCGCCGGATACTGGAGCCTGTGTCTGCAGGACCGTCTGTACGCCAACGGGGAGGACGGCCGCATCCCGGTCGCCGACTACTGGAACTCTCCTCGCGTGGGCGTGTACCTGGACTACGACAACGGGCGCCTTAGCTTCTACGACGCTGTGACGATGAAGAGACTGTACATGTTTGACACCTGCTTCGAAGAGCCCGTCTACCCTTTCTTCAGCCCGGGGAAGAATGATCCAGGCAGCAGGCTGCAAATCTGCCACTATTACTGAGGCACAGCTTCAAGGAGTGGTTACATTTAGGTACTGAAGAGTTAACTCACGCCAGTGTTTTCAGATTTTACCCATTGGCAAGGCTTTCTCTCATAGACCAGGTTGGAGTGACTCTTAGAGCCGTGTACTGCATGCTTCCCAGCTGTTACTTGTTGGCCTTACGGTGTTAGATTCTAAGGTTTACATTGAAGTGTCTCGTCACACTGACAGGAAAGTTGCTATTTTTCCAAGTTAGACACACACTGTAGGCTCATACCCCTGACTGCTGAGGCCGGGGGTTTGCAGAGGTGCTCTGCTCTCTGTATCACTGTGTCTGCTCGGTTGCAGATGCCTCAGATGCTCTCGTTGATCGGAGCACGTACAGCTCTGATCCTACTAGCAACCATGATGCCATACTACTGTACACAACATTAACTCATGTTGGTTTAAGCCAGACGGGGCGAGTGCTGTTGCCTTGTTGGGCAGAACTTGAATTTGACGTAGTTATCACATTGATAGTTGTTAACATTCCCTCTTTTGCTCAGATTGCAGCTCTGACCATGATTTAAATCTCAAGGGTGGCTGTTTTACTGACCTTTTAAAATGAGTCAAAGCCCTTTTAAGAGAAAAAAAAAATCTTTAACCATTTTTTTTTTTTATTTCTGCACGTTGACACATTTAGGCACACATTCCTCTTTTTATTCCGAGCCATTTTGAGACTCAACATTATCTACACCAAAGGCTTAAAGTCTTGCCGTTTTGTTTTCATTGATAATAATAATGTCTTATCAGTCTCTGTGGGTATAAGCTAGCATAAGACAAAGCAAACACGTCTCGTATATCCTAATTTAATAAGCTTTGCAGCCGGCTCGGTTTAATAGATGGGTTTTACATTCCATCAACAAACACACGCAGCGATGTCATGGTGGACTTGACTGAAAAGCTACCAAGCACTGAGTGAAAGCTTTATTTTATTTACAAATACCTGGCAGCGTTTTTTCAGTTGTATTATTTTAACTGTCTCTGCTTTACAGTATTAATCCAGTTAAGCTGTCGCAAACATTTTGAGTCCGGTGTGATTTACACATTTCTGGTTTTGTAACGTTTTTGATCAGTTGATGCCGTTTTGAATTTTGAATGTGAAAATACACGTATCGGTGTTTATATATATATTTATACATTTTTTTTCTTTCACATGTTTATGATTTTTTTCTTCAAAAGATTTTTCTGGTTTTAATGTTTTTATTTTTAAAACTTTAAGGCCTCAAATAACTTCAAATGAGGTGACTTTTTTTTTTTTCTTGACGTATTGAGGATCAGAGTAGAATGTCATAACTCTTCTCGTTGGTTTTCTTTGGTCGCCACATTTTAAGAATGAAAACTATTCTGTTTATATTTGAGTACTGGCTGTTAAACGGTGTACCTCATTTAATACGCAGCTGTCATTACTGACTTTCATCCATTTGTCCAGTTTAGCAGTTTTTGGCGTTGGTACGTGTGGCTTGGGGGAGGAAAAATAATTTCAAGTTTCTGGGCCCTTCCACCTGCTATCAATGTGCTAAGGTTTTTCTCAAACAATGAAAGCGAAAGAGGAAAAACTTCCTGTGATTTTTTTTATTTTTTGTTTTAAAAATAATACTGTACACTTAAGTCACACTGTACTTGTCTATTGTTGTGTGTGTGTGTGTATACTAAATAACACATACTGTATAGTTGCATTGTGTGGATTTGTCTTGTTGTGATCAGACATTACAGTTTAACACTTCATTAGGAATCTTACTCTATTTTTACCACTGCAGCCTCAACATATCGATCTTGTCCACCTGTCAAAGGCTCAGTTGCCAGATTCCAACCAGTGAAAGCCGTTTCTCAAAGAAGGCCGTCTTGTTTGCTAATTTCACCAACCATCCTTATTTAACCTCAGGAGGCAGCTTGATGTCGCTGATTCACTTCTAATAGTGCAAGAACATTTAAGGAGGAGGAGGAGGTGAGAAAACGTCCCCCTCCGTCCCCCTCCGTCCCCCTCCGTCCCCTCTTCTCGCTTTGGTTATGACTCAGCGGTGACTTATTCCATTCTCTTAATGGAGATGTGGGTTTGATGACTGGACACGTGAATGACCATAAAATGTGATACACAGGCTCCTTCTTTAACACTGGATGAGAAGACTTTGCTGATGAGCTTCTCTTCATTTAGATTTTGTTCACGGTAAGTAGAAGGTATCTGTTCGCTGTCTGTAGCTGCGTGTTTCCGGCTGCTTCTCCGTTTCAGAGCCTAAACTTTGTCGGGAAGCAAACTTGAACGCAAATTCTACATCCCCTCATTAGATTGATTAAAACTATTTTAGTGAGCTCCACCAGTGGGTGCCCGATGCCACGCTCTGTAGGGGATGGCTTGGTATCCATGGTAACACCTGGGTGCGTCCTCATCAGGGCACACTGAAGTGCTCAGCATTATCAAAGGCCTTATACAGCAAATTCTGAAGCTGCTATTTGATTCAGAGGAGAGGAGTTTCCAAAGACAGAAAGTGTATGCTGCAATAAAAACAAGTTATTTATGAGTTATATACAAAATTACCTTAAACCGATATAAGCTACAGAGCTGAAACCTGTTGAGCCATGTAGGAGACACCCAGGCCTTTTCAGTGGTAGATGTTATGTGCAACAGGAGCTCTGCTTTGTCAAAGTAGCTGGTAGCTCTGCAGCTGTATTTCATGGGAGTATGAGAGGTAAACTGTTTAAACTTATGGTAGTTATAGATAACCCTCAATTAAGTTTAATTCATATGCATACCAGATGTACCACTCACCTTTTTATAATAAGTAGTATAAAGTATGTAGTATTTATTTACTTCTGTCTTTATTTTTTTTTACATTTGTTCATATACAAATTTTGCATATTTTCTGCTTATACTATTTTTTTTTTGTATTTATTTTCTTCACCTGTTTTTCTTCTTACTAGTGTTTCAAAACAGTGTGCTTTTTATGTGCAACTCAGCCACCAAGCAATTTCCCTTGTGGATGAATAAAGTCCGTCTAGGAAAGTCTGAGTCTAAGTTCAACCGCTGAGCAGAATGCTTTTGTCTGTGTCCCCAGTGGTGGACATCGGGACTTGCTTCGTCTGTTTTTATTTAAAATTTATTGTGATACAGGTAATTACACTGAGTTTTAGATCATGCCTCTCGTGATCCAATTTTGGTCAAGAGAAACATGTATGTTTAGCAGTTAAATGTATTAATATGATGTTGTTGTTCTTCCACGGTAGGGATGAATCTTGAGTGTAAAAAAAAAAAAGAGGGAAGTTAGTTTACTGCAGTGAAGTAGATGACAGACTCTGCAAAGCTGTTTTTTTGGTGGAAATGCAGTACTTCAATGGCAGTATACGTCAGTTTATGCTATAATTAAATAAACTTTTACTTATACTAGGTCTCAGAAGGATACACTGACTGGTTTTAGACAAGTTTGAATAGCTTTGTCAAACTGAAGTGTATGTGTGTATTTATTAAATACTGAATAAAATAGGCTGTGATGATGGGAAACTACAGTAATCTCCTTTATGAGGTGTCAAAGTAGAGAGAAAGGAAATGCATAAAAAAAACAGTATACTGTTAAAAATAAATAAATAAATAAATAAATGACGATTTGCGCACCAGTTTGTAGTGTCATTCTTTAATTTACAATCGTTTCCATGATAACATAAATGTACTTCTTGCAAGTCTGGCCTCTGGTAGTATACAACTGTACACACAAATTGTTTGACGCGGTGTTTTCCTTATTTATCCATTTGAATGTGCTCCGGTTATTTCACACAGATATGTCATGTGACAGTAAAACAGCTGAGACCTGATAAGAAAAACCGCAGCAACGCGGGAGTCCAGTTAACGGAGGAGCTCAGTCTGTCGTCACAGTAAGGATGCAGATGGAAGGACAGCACGGATTAGAGATCACTTATTGGAGACGCACGGTTTTTATGAAACGTTTCGTTTTTGTCACTGTGTATTAGCTGGTGTTGTTTTCCACACACACGCAGAAGAAAAAAAAAAAAACCAACAACCTTCAAAACACTGAACTAGAGCAAATGAATACAAATACTGGAAAATATGATGGTGCTTGTCAGCTACGACAGGAATATGATAATATACAGTACACTTTCTGATTATGTTAAAAGAACTATACAGAGAGGCATATATTACTCTTGCAAACTATACAACTCTTATAATATATGTATTTTGTGCAATGTTCAACGACAACTTACAACAATACGCTTCGGCGGAAGGAGAAGTCACTGTTGGACTGAAGGGGAGCGGCTGTCAGTGCTGTGGGTCACGATGCACAACGCGATGTTTGGCAAAGAGGAGACAGTTCAAATGCACCAATTAGAAAAATAATTTGTAGAACAAATTATGTAGAAAAAGAAACTTAGAAATAAATTAAATCCTTTGAAAAAATAAGATACAGCGAGTAATGTCTATACAACTTGGTTCCATCGACGCCGTCCGCTTGGCTACTACTCGGCATGAGCTTGATTCTGTTTAAGTGCTGGAATAAGTAGGCTATATAGTGAAATAACATGGACAACCGATCCGTATATATACACCTGAATATGTACAATAGACAAGAGTGCAAGAACCGGCGGGGTCACATGTAAGAAGGTCCGGTCAGTGGAAGAGATGGAGCAGCTAAGTGTTCACACGGCTGCTGGTTTGGACGTTGTGTTAACGTGTTGTGCTTCTTCAAACGGAACAACTTGCATACAGACCAGCTCATCTCCTGACTGGAAAAGAAACATCTACGTGTAGGGGTGGTGTCGGGCTGATACGGCGCCAGAATGAGAGTAAGAAACATTTGCTTTTAAGCGTCTGATGCGTTTACTGCTTTAAACTGCAAGGCAATGACGACAAGGTTGGGGGTTTTTTGGAGCGCGCTGACATGCGACCGTGTTCAAGGAAATGCCTGAGCATTAATAATTGTATCACAAAAACATCCTGTTCTCATCAGGAGAGAGGCTAAAAATAACCCATGCCTCTGTGACCTGCTTTGTTGGCTGGTTGCTGGGAGTGTTGCCCATCTGCATTGCCCAGAAAATTGCAGTGTATCTTAAAAATAATATGACATGATAAGATATGTACCGGTCTACAGAGGGTAGTTTTCAGTTCTTTATTTCCCTCTGTCAATTTGATTCTGACGTTTAAAGAGACAATCTCAAAGTCACTACCTATCACCGAATGAAGCTTAGATGAAAGTTCAGTAAGGAAGAGCTGTTCCCCTTCGGTGCATATGGCCGGTCGCTCTGTTTCCTTCTCTCTTTCAAAATCAGTTTATCTTCAATTGGCACTCCCCCATTTACACTTCTCCATGGTCATCCCAGAAGTCTCCACCACCACCTAACGCCTAAACTCCCGCCTAACTACCTGCACCGTCTTAGCTTCACTTCTAACTACTCCCAAACTATTACCACACGTGTTCATGTTTCCTCAATAAATAAATAATCTCTCCTTATTGAAATGAGGTAATACGATGGTGACTGAGCCTACAGCCCACTGATGAAAGCACTGCAATGTCTGCATTATTACAAGCATGGAAATGGTTGGTTAAGTTGCTGCTAGTGTCTCCTCTATAAACAGATATGTGGATATAAATGCAGGACACTAAAACTGTTAGATGATAGCCAGCTGGTTTGGAGATTGCTGGTGTTGCAAACTGAATGTTTCTTAGTGCTGTGGTTTCACATTAAAACCATTTCAACGGCAAAAACATGAGTTTTTTTCTGGAGCGGTTGCAGCAAATGCAATGTTTAGTAAGCTTAGCACTTAACGCTATCGCTCTCTCATTACAATCCATTGCAATTTATTTGGATTTTCTGACAGAGAGACACTTTGAAATCTTGCGTTGAGTAATGGAACAAGAAGGAGCAGCCGCTGTAAGCTGCCACGTGAAGCTGCAGGCGACAAACCTTAAACCAGATCCTTTCACGGCGTCCTGCTGTTCGGACTCACGCCGTGTGTAGCGTAAAAACAGAGCACGGTAGCTCACAGAATACGAAGATGTGAAAAGGCCAATTATTGCCAGGCTTTTTGATTGAAACAACATTTTGTTTTGCTGGATTCTGTGACGGAAATGTTTGAGATTGCTGCTTTAAGACAGTTTAGTTTGTTGACGTTATTTCACTCGGAAAGAGAACTTCATTTTAAAACAATATTTGGGACAATTAGCTTATTTTGGCTTTTAAAAAATATCATAATTACACATTTTGGGTTTTTTTATATGAATATTTTAGTAGATTCTTGATATTAGTACTTCTGCGGTATGTACAGACAGAATGAAAAGGAAACTACTTTTGACATGTGACCTCTGTAAATTGTGCAGCCACGTTGCAGCTCTATGTCTACAAGCAGTATGAGACATTGTTTTTTTAACCAGTAGTTGGTGACGATGCCTTCCCTCTGTTTACTGCAGATATCTGTAAACTTTGAAGCAGTGATTGCCAGAGTCTGCAACGGCCACGTGTCCGTCTGAGGTGAGGGCGAGGCCCTGGGGGCCGTACAGTGGGTCTGCAGACGTGTTGATGTAGGATAAGAAGGATCCTGTGCTGTCAAACACCTGATAGAAGAAACACAAAGGCTTAGACAATACATAGTTTGTTTTGTTTTGTGTGCAGCTTAAAAATATCTAAACCGCCTCCTCACCTGTATTCTGCTGTTGCCCCAGTCGGCTACGATGATGTTTCCGTTGACGTCCACGGCCACGCCGGTCGGCGCATTGAACTGGCCGTTGCCTTCACCGTGAGAGCCGAACTTGAACAGGAACTCCCCGTCTGCGCTGTAAACCTGAAAACAAGGACGCGAGTGAGTTTTCTCTGCGTCTCCGTGTGCAAGCTGAGCAGTAAGAGTTGCAGCCTCAGTGACATTTCCTCTTCTGTCTTACCTTCACAGAGTGATTGTGGAAATCGGTCACTATAATCTCATTCTTGTTGTTCACCGCGACAAAGTGTGGACCTGGGAAGAGACGTTGAAGAAGTTGTAGGTGGATTAGCTGATTCATGTGCTTCGCACGGTTAGTAGTCTGTTTGAACACGAATTTCAATGAGTTATGTCTAAAACTGGAATTCTAGATTAATCAGAGAGGTGGCTGTTCTGATTGACTTTAGTAGTTTGTTGTTATTCATTGCGTGAAGTCATTTTTGTAGCAGTGCTAAAAGGCTCAAGGCTCTGAGATTCAATGGCATCCTCACTTAGAAATGTTAGCGCATGCTCTGTGTAATCACACCATATGCTGCTGTCCTGGGTAGCTGTTTCTGTAGAATCTATGGTTCAGCGCAGTGGATCTTAACACTGATTATAGCAAACCATCAGTTAGTTTAAGTGGGAGAAGTGGAAATCACTCACACTGATATTTCCGTAGTTATTTTCCACCAAAAACACAATCACAAAATGTTCATTGCTATAAATAATAAAGTGGCATCTACTGGTATCTCTGATCATTATCGTTCAGGCACAGATTGGTCCACCAATCAGAGCTGTCGGGAGGTCAGACACATGATCAGGGGCTTGGGTTAGACGGAGGGCACTGCACTGTGGGATTAAGGTTGCAGCAAGGCCACACTTAGTACTTACTGAACACCGAGCCAGATTTATTTATGTTTGGGCCAAGTTTTTCTGAATTGGAAAACAGGAGGAAGAGAACAGAAAGAAAGAAAGAACAAATAGGTGGTCAGAGGAAAAGCAGAAGAAAATAGAGCTGGATGGTCAGCGCAGACGTGTCCAGGGGCCGGAGGTGACACTGCAGCTCCTGGCGTTACGTCTAATAATATATATACAGGCTTATTTTGTTAAACATGATGTAATATGTTAGGTTGAGATCAACATTCAGAAACTACAATGTGTGCTGTTTGCTGCCCAAGCACTGTGAGGCATCATCTGGATGCTCCCTGTCAGTTTGTTATAGGTATGTCGTTAAACCTCCCGGCCTCCTTCTCACCTGCAAACTGTCTGTCAGACGTCCCCCTGCCTCCGAACTTGGTCACAAGCTTCCCATTGGACTGGAAGATGAAGACGCAGCAGGCCTTGTTGTCCACGGTGATGATGTGTCCGTTCTTGTCCACGGCAACACCTTTGGGACCCATGAGCCGGCCCGCACCGATCTTATTCTGTGACGGAGGAGAGGAGGTGACGGCTGCTGCGTTTTTCCGAGCGGTTGCAAAAGCCAGCTCGGCGCCCGGCGTCTGAGGTCTTACCTTAAACTTGCCGTCGGAGGAAAATATGCTGACCCACCGGTTGTCATAGTCGGCCACCACAATGTCGCCGTTCATGTCGACGGTGACGCCCGTCGGTCTTTGCAGCTGCCCCGGAGACCGACCTCTGACCCCGAAGCGCATCTTGAACTGGCCGTCGTTGGAGAATACCTGCAATCGGAACCCGTTACACTCGTTTCTCTCGTGACCACACTGATATTTATGGTCGCAGTTCCATGGATCTTCCTCGCTGTGTGCGTCTCACCTGTATGCACTGATTGTTGCTGTCAGCCACCACTACTCTGCCGTTACTAGAGGCAGAGATTCCTTGCAGGTTCGTGAACTCGCCTTTTTCTCTTCCCCGGGAACCTGACACAAAGACAATTAAATCTAATATTAGTCCCAGTGTCCCAGTGTCAAATGCACATAACAGTAGTTTTAGACACAAGTCTCCAAGGTCACCCGTCTCACCAACTCTGTAGATGAGCTCGTCCTCAATGGGGTTCTCCTTTTTCTTGGTGGTGCTGTACATGCTGGAAGGCCGCCGCACTGCTTTCTGCCGTATGTGGCCCCCCGTCCCGCTGGGGGACTTCACCCTCCTCTTCACGTCGTCCGGAGACGGCGGAACGTCCGACGGCTTCACCGCCCGCAGGCGGAACGGGCTGCCCCGCACTGGCTGCCCGTACAGCAGCAGAGAGAACGAGTACTCGCCTTCAGAGCGTAACGTGTAGCCCACCTCGTACGTGCCGTTCTTATTGTCCGTTATCTCCGTCTCCGCAGCCCGGCTCCCGTCGGCGGACGTTATCTCCGCTTTTAAAACAGCGTTTCCTGTCCGGACCAGCTCCCCATCCTGCAGATAAAGAATATTTTTAACAGTTATGCATAATGCACATTTTCTACAGATGCAGCAGAAACTCTTAACAGATAGTTCTGATAATAACACGAATCCATTTTAAGTATAAAAACTGGCATCTTGCAAAAAAACAACCTGTTGCTAAATCAGTCAACAGTTTAAAACAAAAGTGAAGGCGAAGCTGCATTTAGTTATAGCTAACTCCACAAACTTAGAAACAAACAGTACTTTGTCCTTTGTTGTCACAGTAATGGTGTGGTGCTGCCCCGTCGCTGCGTGGCGGAGGCCCTCCCCTGTGGCGACGGAGGTGTGAGCCACAGCCGCTGTGGTGAGAAGAACACCCAGGTTCTGGATGGAGCGTCGCAAACCTTCGGTCTCCACCTGGTGCAGACACGAGATACAAAGTTTTACCTTCACAGTGAAAACAGGCTGCAGATGAACAGCTTGAAGCAGAACACACAGCGGTCAATACCTGACAGTTCAGGTGCGCGTTCTGATGTGGTTTCTCTGGGAAGTCGTGCCTGGCCAGCGCCGTTACCCGCTCACTCATCTGCTTCTGAACTAGCAGTACCTACACTTGCAGGGGGACAAGAGATTTTTTTTTTCCTTTGTGTCTTTTAATACGAAAACATCCAGTTATCTGAAAACCGGGCATTCTGCACCGCCACATCAGATTTTGATGGCTGCTTCCCAAATGGTGCTGCAGCTTGTTTGTTAGCTTGCTAATGTGAGTTAGAATTTGGCAGCCCACCTCAGTAGCACTCCCGTGGCTGAGAGCCTGTTCTGTAAAGCTACAGCTGCTCTGGATGTGTTCCTTCCCCTGGAGAAGAGATGAAAGCTGGGCCTGTAGGACCTGTTTTCAAGAAAGCGGAACAACAGGGGGAAAAGGAACACGAAAGAGACAGGTCTGAGTAATATATCAAAGCTGAGAGAAAGCTGAAAGCAAGAGTCTTACTGTGCATGTGTTGTGTGAGCGTGTGAGACATATACTGTAATCTAAACACAAATATTCAAGTGCATACCCATGAGTGCGTGTATTGTGTGTGTGAATGCGCCAAACACTAATAACCTTCTGCTTGGTGCTGCAGATGTTCTCCAGGTCTGTGATGAGGGCCGTCTTGCGCTGATGCAGCGCCCGCTCCAGCTCCTCAAACGTGCTGGTGATCTCCGCCACGGCCTCGGTCTTCCTTTCATTCAACTGCCGAGAAATCTCACTCACCAGCTCGATGGCCACTGTGAGCTGAGGGAGCCTGCAAGATGACCCAGTATGAAGTATTCATCGCGTATTACATTCCAACACCTACGGCAGGATCTGGGCCAACTGCCCGAGCTTTCAAACACTAAACGTGAAAGACGTGCTCTGAAAGCTGCTCTGCTGACGCCCTACCTGCTGCGTATGGCGTCCAGCTGCGTCTTCAGCGCGGCCTTGTGCTGCTCCACGACATCCCGCAGAGGAACGGTCACATGCTCTCGGTGCTCGCCCTCCGTACAGTCCAGACACATGGCCGTCTCACATGACTCGCAGTAGAACTCCATAACCTGCAGAGGGAGACAAACTGTCATTCTGAGCACCACGGGGAAAACAGGACTCAGTGGAATTCACACTAATTGCCTGAAACTAAAGAGCGATTTTGTTTTGTGATGTGATGACTCAGAAAAAAAGGGGCTTCTTACCTTTCCCTCGTGGTTTGGGCAGCAGAGGGGCTTCCCTGCAGCCGCAGCACTAACTGACTCTAAGACGCTGCTGGCTTCTGGCCGCGAGCACTCCGGGTCTCGTTGAAGGACCTGTTCCAAAACATCACAATCTTAATCTTCTCTTACCACTGAAATGGCCGTCAGTTTTCTTATGTTCATTATTTGACTTCTATCTTTTCCAGCAGCCTCAGTTCATTACAGTCACTCCCTGTGTCCTCATGTTAAACTCGATCATCACCACTACATACCTGAGGTAAACTTAATTATCTTAAATTTAAAACAAATCCTGCAAAGAACCCCTCAGAGAAGTAAGGCGTGCCCAAATGACTTCAGTCTGCAACAACGTCCCCCTTCCCTCTCACGAAAAGAGCTTCCCATAAAAACTGCACAAAAAAGGAGTATTGTCTGTAACTGTGTTTTCTTTCTTTTGCCGCGTCATAACTGTTTTTTCTTTTATGTGTTCTCTTTATCCCATGTGGTGAACATGTGTCTAATGCGTTATTTGTTTTCATATGAAGTTACTGATAAGCCCACCTCCATGAGATTAGTGATGAAGAAGTTGTTCTGTAGCGCGCCGACTCCTTTCTCTGGAAGGATGGACGTCTGCCGACACACTGGACACGAGAGCGTCAGAGACTCTGGGGGAATGTAGTTCTGGAGACAACTGCAGGGAGCGAGCCGACAAACAAAGAAAGCCACATCATCAATAAAGAAGGCGAGGAAGGCGCTAGTCAGAGAAACTAAATAGTGCCCCTGTCCCAGCAAATAGAGAGAATCTGAGTCAATACATGGAGCGCAGCCTCGGGGGAAACCGAGTACACTTCCCCTCGGAGCAGTTGTCTCTGGCACAACAATCTACCTAACATACCTAACAGCGATGCACAGAGGTGACATACTTTGTCGAGAATAGATGTGAGGTGTCTTTGTGTTTGTTTGTACAAAAAGGGCTTTTGAATTCTGGCTCTGCTTTGGACGTTTGGCAGACGTCCCACATCTATGCCACCCGCCCCTGAAGGCTGAGGATGTCCTGCGGTCTTAGTTGCCCTTAGTTAGCAATCAATACCAATAACCCACTCAGCAAATTTCAGCTGCAATATGCTGATTACAGCGCACTCCAGGGCTGCAGTCTAGCTCCTCATCCGACAGGTGACGTAAGGTTGTTCTTTTATTTTGCCCCTGTGGTTTGTGGTTAAGGCAGTTAAAAGTCCAAGATAGTCAGATAGAAGATATGTTCCTATTTTTGTACGCAAGTATGTCTGGCAGTTGCTTGAACTTCACACTGTTATACAATGAATTTATGACGCCGCCACGGCTTGCATCAACGAAGGCTTGGTAAGCTACAGTTTACTGAGAACAGGTGAGAGCACGGACAGCAGCTCGATCTACCTCGATCTGTCAAAACCACCGCCTGGAAACTGGATAAATGGCTTTTGCTTTGTCAAACAAACAACAAGCTGGGAGCCACAGGCTGACGTGAAAATGTTTGGTCACGACTAATGCTTTGTTTCTTATCAATCATCTGTTTATAACATGCCAAAAGCCAGATATTGGTAGCAGACAACAACGATATTAAGGAGCAGTTGTACCCTAAGTTCAAATATTTAATCACAGGAAGATAATCATGGGTAGAGGAAATAGGGAGCAAAATATATAAGAGATAGAATAACCCAGCGGGCGTTTACGTCACAGCCTAACACCCCCTGAAAATACATTAAAGCATTAAAACATCTGTTGGGCAACATCATGTACAGCTCCAGACAAAAATCTGTTCACCTCAGCAGGACTCCAGATCACATGCCATCAAGTTAAACCGGGGGATTAAACCATGCCCTCCGGTGATCAAATGCCCCTCTCACTGCATGGAAAAGGGATTTATCTCCTACTGTGTGGCTATTCAAAACTGCTCCATAAATATTTGTCCGATCATTGGTTTGGAAGTAAACCAGTTTGAAACATAATCCTGTTTTTTTTTTTTTTTTTCTGACGACAAGCCCCATCTTTGTTCTTTATCTTCCCACCTTGACCAGAAACCAGCTCTCTGAGAGCCTCCTTTGCTTGGCAAGAAGAGGCTCTCCAGCTCTGTCACGTGTGAGGGGGTGGCGTCTATCCTGAGGAACTGTCATCGCTGTAAACTGTGTCTCCCAACAATGAGCCTTTTCTCAGAATGCGATCCTTGAAGGTCTCTGGTGCCGAGGAATGCACTTATCCCAGTGGAGCCAATGGCAACAAGCAGTCTGAGCTGTTTAATTCTGTGCAGGGATTTGCAATAGATGAGGTTCCTCTATTAGGGGATATGTAAATATTACAAGAATTCTACGGTAATAGGATGTGAGGCGGGCAGTGCTAGCAGGTAAACCGCTTGAGTAAAAAACGAGTTGTGCTTCTATGCAACAACAAGAAAATATTGGTTTGTGTCAGGCTCGAGTGAAAGTTAATTAGGACGTTTTGAAAATAGAGCATAGACATTTGTTACCTTTCACAGAACGTGTGCAGACAAGGCAGGACCTTGGGGTTGCGGTAATGATCCAGGCAGATGCTGCAGACCAGGAACTGTTTGTCTATCTGACGCACCACAGGGCTGGGGCTCCCAGCCTCGCGTTTTGCCATGGCAGAGGACATTTAGAGCCACGGACAATGACAGCAGTGCACCTGCAAAAAAGACGAGAGGCGAAAATATGAAATTTGCCTTTGGGAAAGCGCTCACATGCAGACTCAGGTTTTCAGCTGAGTGTCATTTCCTCGGCCGCTAATGCTCAGCAAATTTCCCACAGGAGGTACCAGGGACCACAGTTAACAAAGCTGTTTAATTCCTCGATCAGTACAAAAACGTGTCCATTGTTACGCTGCTGTTTCTAGGTTAATACCAGACGAATGAAATCTGAGTGGGCGCTGAGAGAGCCATGCCGTAGCCTTGTGGGTGTGCACGGCGGATGTAGACAAACAGGCAGGTCCATGCACCCGGGCTTTTCATTCAAATATCAGTTGCCAAAACTAAAAAGGCAAAGAACGGGACGAAATAAAAGGCTTTGTAACTAAATAATAAGTGCACTCTGATGTCAAAGAAGGGACAAATCCACAACAAGGCATCAATGAAAGCTGTGCTAGCCGCAGAGAGTGCACAAAAACATGCTAAAAATACAAGCACGTGAAGAATGGGACCCGTTGTGACAGTTCCACCCACACTTAAAAAACACACACACATACACACACACACACACGTGACTGATAAACAGAACGTGCTGAGGGATGACTACAGCATGTTTCACTGCATTTGTGTTTCTGCAATTACTTTGTTTTGGATAAAACTGTATGACAGGAGAAGGAACTAGCATTGACCATGTGGTGATAATCCCTCTGACGGCCCACGCCCACGCCTGAACGAGGGAGACCTACACAATAGTAGAAAGGTGGTCATAATGTTATGCCCAATCGGTGTACAATATAAGCAAGAACACTAAATGTTTCACACACATTTCTGATGATGCAGTGCGAGCTTATACTGTATTTAAAAGACGGATGTGGTCACAGTGACGTAAACCACAGGTCTGCAATTTGTCAAGTCAACTTTCACTTTTCTGGCTGTGGTACACAAAAGTGACCATATATGGACCAGAGGGAGGAGCTGTGGAGGGGTGAGGGGCCATGCTTCTCACTCAAGACCAGACATGTCAATCAAACTAGGCGTGCACCCAAACAGATGTTAGGCCTGACATCTGCTTAATTATGAGATTATCTTCAGAGGGTGACAATTTTGGAACGAGAGTCTATAGATATTTTGGAGCCAGCACCTAGCAACCATCAGCGTTATCGCACTTCAAAGTGCTTCTGCTCTGGCTTCACTTTTCAGACCCGGTGGCTTCTTCAATCTGTTATATACGGTCCTCGAATAAAAGTTTGATGGCAGGGCAACCAGTTTGGTTATATTTAGACGTGTTACCTACTTAAAATCGATTTAAGGCTATATATTTATGTAAATATTATAAAAAGTAGCAAAACTGTGTGATGTGACCAAAACAGAAGACCCCTGTGCATTATATAATCTCATCCGTTATGGAAATACAGCTGCAAGCTATGGATATTCTGCCTAGCAACACCAACCAGTGCTGCCTCCACATGGCCCACTTCCATATTCATCAGGGCAAACACATATGGCGAAAATAATTACAGCAGGAAATATGCTACGGAGGCAAGTTCTCATTACTTTACTCCCTATTGTGAAAATAAAACGGGAAGATCAGGTGTTGGCATGTTGTACAAATCTAATATGGAGTTCTGTCAACTATTTTGCTTGACTTGACCCATCGGCTAAATTGGGACCTTTGTTAAACACGGTGCGTGTCATTTTTATCTCTGTCTTGCTAACTGGCTCCAGTGATGTAGTTCAGCCACATTTTCTCAGTAGGTCAGTGCGTGTATTATTCATGTATCAGACACAGACATGCACTCATATGCTCGTGCTGATGTAGGGGTGAGCACATAGCATCTCAAACAAAACACCTGAGACGCTTTATGATATACAGTAGCAGTTGAACCAAGTCAACGAAAAGGACACGCACAGCACAAAAACACCCTCAAACACCCTGGCGATCATCATCCCCCACCAGGCTGCACATCTGTCGCTGCTGGATCTAATACAACTCTCAATCCCTTGTGTCCCATCTCTGCACACGTCCTATTGTCAGTTGTTGCCCACTGCACCACACACACACGCACACACACACACACAGTGCTTAAGAGCCAGGCTGTATCTTTCCAGTCTTTGCAAAGAGGATCCGGTGACACACAGCCTGTACACAGGGAGGGTAAAGGTCACATCTTAAGCTGTCAACCATGAGAAACGACAGTCACATCCACACTCTGTTTAGGTAAATCTCACAGGAATTATTAGTGGTAAGTAGCTTATGTTTGGTCTAAATCTAAATATTGATTGTTCTCTATAAGTGCTGCGCTTTAAACCGGCTCTTCAAGAGTATCCAGTTCTCTCCGTCGGAGTCGGGTGAAAAGAACTTTGAACGGCCCTCCACAGACTGTAGAATTAAGGAGGGATCAACCACAGGATGCACTATGATCTTCTGTGCGGCTCTGACACCTCTCCGTCATTCGCTTTCTGCACCAGAGCACACCGATACTAACATCATCGGCAGTGACGTTTGGTCTAAATTTAGACACATGTATTAGTGGGCAGGAGGGAAAGCGGTGACAGTGAGACTAAAATAAGATCACCGGTCTTATGGCTGACAGAGACTGAGGTGGCACGGTTTGAAAACACATTTTTCTTCTTCCCAAACAAGTAATAAGAAGTAGCAAATATGAACAAGAGCTAAAACATGTCTCCAGTGTCCGTTATGGAGTCAATCAGTTTACCTTAAAGCTGGAGTGTGTCATCTTTCATTGCCTCCAGATGCCCCAGATGCCTGCTCTGGCATGGATGCACGGGATAATCAGGCATGATAACCCATGAGAAGTGCGTAACACTTTACATCACGCCTTCACATACGGGTCCTCAGCTAGCTATGACAAGAAGCTAGCTCGGTATTCCAACACAGGACATCACTGCAGGAGCGTAGAGACAGAAGAAGAAGAAGTTTACAGTGGAAGCCAAGTAGAGAAAAAGAGAATAGGGCCGAGCTGAACAAAACGAAATGCCACACTGACAAAATAAAAGACCTGCAAGGAAGACTCCAAGCTGGCCTACTTACTGTTGGACTAGTTAGCAAGTTTAGCTAGTTTGCTTTGTTTTGTGCTGTCATAGCAACGTTATCGAACAAGTTTTTGTTCTTAAGCCAAGTCAGACCCCAAAAATACCTATTCTAACAAAAGAGGCTTTTAAATTACATAACTTTTGAACTTTTTTTATTTATTTTCCACCTTTATAGATAACAGCGTAACAACAAACACACGTGGCTGTCACGTTATCCACGCACAAGAGTCGAAGCTCTTTCTAGTTCTAGGAATTCAGCAGTTTTGACATATTTGATGTCTTCAGCTAGGCCCACTTAAGCTCCTAAGTAGGCCATGACGCTTAGTTTTGAAGCTCCAAAGTAACCATGACCAGTTAACTGACAGGCTTGCAGTGAGTGAAGGCATGCAGATTTAGAATTCAGGCGCCGCAGTTAAAGGCAGCGGGATGAGATAGAGCCATGCCCGGACAGGACTGCAGGAATCTTCAAAAATGATGTATGAGGGGACACAGCGTTCAGAGAGGAGAGCTGTCGACTAATGCCATAAACATGAGATGTGTCATAACTCTCCCGGCCATCATACAAACAGCAGTAATGTTGCTGATGACCTTCGCCTGAGTAATTCCCCAAACTCTCAGGATTACAGTATTTGCTTGTGTAACTAATTGTGTGTGTGTGTGTGTGGCCAGCAGGTTTGTGTGTGACGAGCTAACACCCCGTGAAGTTAATGCACAATGCTTCTATTCACTGCTGGCTTCACAGAACACAAAAGTAAGTCTTTCCATTGTCTCGTTCCGAACTGAAACCTCTGCTCTATAATAGGATCCTCACACTTTATGTTTACTACAGCAAACACGCAGCGAATGACGTGGGGGGTAAAAAGGCTGTGGGCAAGGCAGGAAATGAAACGTGTTCTTCCTCAGTTCCACGACACAAAGGACAGAGAGGCCGATAGCTGAACAGTAAAACTATTATCCCCTCTGCTCCCCGCTCACTCTGATGCGCTCGTACAGAACCGACGAATATCTGCTGACAGTCTGTGCAAACAAACTCCAAGTAAGGTGACAGCTGAGCTGATGCTGTAAAGGCACACATGCACACAGGCAAACAAACACAGAGTTGACAGAGAGGCTACCTACTGTCATTACAGAGGAGTGCGTCAGTCTAGAAGGCTTCATGGCAGCCCCGTGTTCAGTCATTCGTAGCGGTGAAGAACCAGCACACGCCCTGACTCGGCTCCCCTCGGCCCCGCTGACCACTCTTCCTTTTTCCTTTTCCCTCTCTCGCCTGCCCTTTTTCCACATAACACACACACACACACACACACACACTGAAGAGGGATGACAACAGAGGGCGGGACTGCAAATTGAAAGTCCCTCCTACTGTCAGTGCTGTTTACAAGCATGAGCTGACTGGATACCCTCCTACTGCAGCGCCCTGATTGGCCGGGAAACCTAAACTAGCAGGGACGACGGATTGCATCACAGGCCAACAATTTGTGCTGGCCTGAGGGAGTGAGAGGTGAAGCGGACAAAAACTGTCAAGGCAACAATCTTGACTCCAGGAACGCGGTGCACTTTAATCTGCTGACTAGTATTTTCACGCGGCGCCGTGCACACCGTCACGACGAGAGAGCCTGAGGTCGTGAATGAAGTTTTATCAGAAACAGTCATGAAAATATCTGGAGCATCTGCTGGTTCTAGCCATGAAGGAATACATCATCTCTTAGCCAGCCGTGCACACGCACACATGCACGCAGGAAAACACATGCGAGGCAGTTACATAAGTCATGATGTCACCTTTTAAAAAAAAACCTAAGAGGAGAATTTGGAACATATGCCTCTTATACTTCTTGCACCGGAGTATCAAATTACACAAGATTAAGAACGCTGGAGAGGTCAAATATCTTTTCAAGGAATGTTCTTGCACTCTGTAGATTAAACTCCCGGTCCTTACGATGCGGTCAGAGTATAATCCGGAGCAAGAGGTGGCGACACGCTGATAAAAAAACCTCAAAGTACAGTTAATCTGCGCGGATTGAACCCGGTCGTTCCTCCTCTCACGCGCACCTTCCCCAAATCCCGTCATCCTAAACTCAGAGGCCAGACTGCTGCTCTGGGTGTGACAGGAAGTAGGGGGTAAGAAGATGAAGAGAAAACGACATATGAGTAGCTTTATGCTGGGAGTTTATTGACTCACCCATACTCAGGGACTGTTTCATAGCCTCCATTAAAATCCTAATCAACTTGACTGATGCTTTGCAAACTAAATCCACTCCCCAAAGACTGATTGCTTGCTTATATGCTGCGTAGCAATTGAGTAAAGATTGGCTATCTGACATGATCGATACACCAAATCCAGTGCTCCACTCGGGGCGGCGTTAAGAAAAACACCAGTGTCAGATGTGAGACTACTCGACAGCGTTATTGGTTTACCGCTGTGCTTTCTGCTGAAACAACAGTTTGATCATAATAGGTGTCTCCTGAATGTGAGGAAGATTAATCCACGAGGAGTCCCCCCTGAAACAGGTACAGGTAATACAATAGCAGCATGGTCACAATACATAGCCTCTCCAAGGAAATATAAACTATTATTTAAAGCCTTTAAAAAATGCATTGTCTTTGCTCTCAGGATTTATTGCTACTATCTATCTCCAAAGTCCGTACTGAAATGGTGCAGAGAGTGTTTAGTATCTTGCTCCCATAACGGTTTATGTGATTGCATCAAAAATAATGCTGTTTTTCCAGAGTTTGTCTTTTCATTCTAAATAAAAATAATAATCCAGAAACGTTTCATGTGGTTATCTAAGCAGAAAGCGTTGGGATGCAGAGGTTAACTCTGTGTCTTGTGTAACGTCAACAACCAAAAGAGGCTGTTGTGCCCCAGGCTGAGCAGAAGGAGGAACAATAACAGTAATGATCGTAATGGTACTGATGTTCTCTGAGAAATACAAAAACAAAATCCACACCCACTCTGCGGACTCCGACATGAATTTTCATTTTCACATGGCCGTCACGTCGTATTTCATTTTTTATTTTTGTAGGCCTCTGGTGCTACATTTTTTTGTGCGTACCTTACAGAACTTGCGCACGGTGACAACTAATGCGACGAGAAGTGTGTGTGTGAGTGAGTAACGAGGCCTTAGGGCGCCGCTGTACTCGCTTGCAGCCAGTAATGTGCCTTGCTCTCAGTGCGGCACACCTGACACTTTGTTATTTTTTTGCTTGATCTTGTGTTTTTAGAAGCTCTCCTTGCAGGATGTAGCATCCACCTACTTCTGCCTGTCGTGCTCTTGACCCTCCTAATGGAAAAGTAGTTTTGGAAGGATGGATGCTAAGGCGGATAAGGGACACACAGATAATGTGGGCTATATACTGTACATTCAATTCAATCCAATTCAAGCACTTCATTTTTCCCCGAGGGGCAATTTAAAAAGACAAAACAAGATTACTGTACAAATGGCCATGAGTGGTGTTCGCATTAAGAACAACCATTACATCTGCCCTCCGAGAGACAGAGCATCAGTTTGATGTTGAAGCAAGGAGAGGTCAGAGTTCAGGAGCTGGACTACTGAGGGGACAAAAGTGGCCCTCCTCCTCCTCCTGTTCTGATTGTTTGCTGTTCACAAAATGTGGACGGAACTCTAACGGGATGTCCACTGATTTTAGCACAGACTTTTGTGATGTTATGTAGCCGTGACAGGTTTTGCAGGCTAATGAAATAAAACCAACACTCACACACACACACACACACGTTGAATAACTAACGCTCTTGTGTAAGCGAGCCCGATCTCGGGGACTACCGTGATGGTGTTAGAGTTTGACAACTCTGGACCTGACACCATCCCTCACAAACACACAACACACACATATAGAGCTGGCTGTTCCAGTCTGAGTCATACCATAACCCACCTCCCCTTTTCCTCCTTAGCTGCTCAGATTACACCGATCACATACAGAAACACACACCTTACTCTTTAAATCTCAGATTCGCTGTCGACAGAATGGCGTGCACAGGCGAGGTGCCCGGGTAGCGCTCATTAGTATGCTCTGCAAGCTTCCATTCTCCTGCACAGTCCAGTCGTAAGCCTTCACTTACATATATTTCTATATATAGAGCTATCAGTTTTCATCCCTTTCACATCACTGGCAGACACGTGCTCTGAACGGCACACACGCCGTGAAATAGCGCTGGGATCCTCAGATGACCGGCATCGAAATGAAACACTGAGAAGGATCCGGATGCTAAACGTTTACCTCCAGCTGTATTTAATGAACATATCCTAGACAACATCTCACTCATTCATTTATCTTTACTATGGCATTAACATCCCAAAGCACGGCCTCCGTATCCCCAGGGCTAGTGCAGTTCTCGCTGCTTGTCGGCGTGTGAGATCACGTGCAGAGTTAAGAATGAAGAGGCAAGATGGAGCAGGTTGACCTGCACAATGCTGGCACAGTTGGCGATGCGGATTTACAACAGAATTATCAGCACGTGTCTAGTGTTTCTGTTCTTCCTTCTGAATACGGATGCAGATACTGTAAATGCACACGCTGTTGTGACAGAGGGCTCGTCGTTGGCGGCTCATAGTAAACACAAATACAATCATTTGATTGAAGGTTGGAAGGAAAATACCGACGCTGCTTTTTAAACGTGGCAGCTGTCTTTACGACGCAGCGCGGCCTCGGGGGAATGCAGGTGTGTGAGCGTGAATGAGTGATGAGTGTTGGTCCTTGCACAAAGATAACAAGCCTTATCTTGTAAAATTATTGTTACACACTCAAATCTATGAATGAAAAGACAGGGAGCATGAAAGAAAAGCCCATCTTGTGTAATGACAGTCTTACATAGGCCAAATAAAACATTTCTGCACGTGATGAGGTTCAAGGGTCTGAGGAACAGGCAACCACAGAAAACCTGTAAAATAACCGGAGGCTGAAATTAACCAAATGCGTTCCTGTGACCTGCCGCAGCCATAAAGCCATTTAATCTCTCATCTCTTGCAAACAGTACTTCATAAAGAGGTTCTTGACGTAATTAACATCAACGGAGGTGTCAGAACAGCAGATCAACCTCGCCGAGCCTTGAGACACAGATACAGTACACGAGCAGCTCTGATAGGAAGACAGAGCCAGTGTCAGCGCGTGAACACTCTCATGCTGACACTGGAACAAGTTTGGAATAAAAAAAGGGCAATTTGTTTCATTTCTGCTTTAGCTGGGTCTCAGTTATCGCCCTCACATAAATCCACAAGGCATTAACATTCATTAGTCCTGCATAATTTTAATTTCACAGAGCCATTCATAAGCCAGCAGACTAACAGTATTCAGGCATTGAACACAGACTATAATTCAGCATTTTTAGATACAAATATTACACGCATTTTCTCCCTTTCTTTTTACTCTGCCCCGACCCTCTTTTACTTCCCCAGCAGAGAGAATTATTTCAGTGAAAGAGGAGCATGTGCCACAGGGTAGAGGAGCTGAGCCTGAAATAATTTGCTTCTTTAAATAACTGAGGGAATAGACGCTCTGAGCTAAATATATATGAACATAAACAGCCAGTTTGATCTTAATAGGGCCAGGTTTCAGGGAGCGCATCAGACCTTGCGTGCCGCCGTGTGGTATTTACTCGGGAAAGTTTAGATGTTTGTTTTCATCTAGGGGCTTTTAGTAAGAAATGTAAAAAATAAAATGTTTATGTAAGAGTAGCATCCAGAAATAGCCAGTAATATCCAGAAAACAAGCGCACCGATTGCAAAAGACGACTTTGCCACGAGTGTGAAAGAGATATATCTATTCCAGCATCAAACACAGTGAAGGGTGAATACATTTTTTAATTAATTAAGGAGCCACAAAGTCTTATTTCCTCTTGCAGTTCAACTGGAGCGGACATCATGGGAAAACCCTGTCACTGAATCGTAAATGTGCACTGCGTCTCGGGTTCCTAACAGGGGGAAAATTCATTTACTTAAGGGGATTAGAAATTCCATCATTTGTACGTCACGGTGACAGGTCAGCAGATTTATGATTCGGTAGCTCTTTGAGCCCGGAGAATCGGAATTGCAAGCTGAGGCACGGCCCTGGTGGACACAATAACGGAAAGTCGTCTAAACATAAAGCAGTCTAGTCTGAGTTGAATCAACACCTGTCTGATCCTATCGCAACATAAACAGTTTTTCACAGGAATAAACTGCGCTGGACTTCACGGTGCCAATTTTATGGATGTAGGCCGTCTGTTTGTGACGCGGCAAGGCGGAGAAACAGGAAGTCCTGTCTGCTGACTAACATGCTACACACATTTATCACATGCAGTCCTCTGGCGAGGATGATGTGGCAACTGACAAATGTCAAGTGGGACCTCCTTTTCGCTGTCCACACTCTTGCAGGCGGAACCGTCTGACATAAGCGCAACTAAAACTATCAGCTGGTCTGATCTGAGCCAGGCTCTGCAGGAATGTGTCACAGGAACCGCCTGTATCAACACATTAATACGAGGCTCACACTTCGGCACACAAGCGCGCATATATACACAGATAGGTGTACACACGTCATCGCGATACAATGATGTCAGTGGAAAAGAACGGACACCAGGTCGTCATACACAGACACCGTCAGGATCAGTCATATTGGATGAGTTTCTCTGTTGCCTAACTGTTCTTAGAACATGGTGGCAGGATTTCTTGCCCGGTTAGCAATGATGCCTCACAGCAAGAAGGTTCCTGGTTAGAATCCAGACCGACTGAGGCCTTTCTGCATGTTCTCCCTGTGTCTGTGTTGGTTCTCTCCAGGTACTCCGGCTTCCTCCCACTTTCCAAAGACATGCTTTTTAGATTCATAGTTGTTCATGTGAGTGTGAATGGTTGTCTCTCTCTCTCTGTGTTAGCCCTGTGATAGACTGGAGACCTGTGTAGAGTGTACCCCGCCTCTCGCCTGATGACAGCTGGGATAGGCTCCAGCCCCCCACCTCTGTGACCCTTCACAGGACAAGCGGTTACAGAAGACGAATGAATGATGGTGGTTTTGTCAACACTGTTTTGCTCCAACATCCTTAATCCACACAAAATGTTTATGCCACAAAATGTCTTAGCCTTTAACCTCATATACCCCATTTTGTTTCTAAATGCTATAGCCTTAAACGTGCTTCTCCATTAAATATAGTTTGACACGGAAAAGCCAACTGACGCAAACAATGGAAAACTACAAACTGTGAAAAGACCAGCTGCTCTCGCCAAGGCATTTCGATTTCACACCGTCTTAATTTAATAATTTCCAGTCAGCAACATTCAGATCAGATGAGATCTAAAATGAATGGGCACCACCTCGAGTGATTCTGAAGTCTGTTGGGGTTGTAGGCAAATATTTTCCACACTAGGCTTGGTCAGCCACAACAGAGCTGGACACAGTTTTCTGTTAAGCAATGTTGACTGTGAAAGTAAGAAGAAATTAAATAATGTGATGCTACTTGAAGTTTGTTGTGCAGATTTGTTTCAGTTGGGGGCCCCCTGAGGGAGTTGAAACCTAGCACATTGCCTCTGCTGCAGTTTTTATCTAAAGTTAGTGCGCCCCACTGTCCAGTTACCCACATTGCCTGTTGATAAGCGGCGGCTCTGTGAACAGGCCTGCTTTGGATACATTTCTATATCTGCCTGTATGTGTCCTTGAAGAAGTAATGAAGCAACACACGACGGTTCAGTGATTACTATCAAGACAATGAACACAGGAGCATCAAGAGTGCAATTATGTATAGTTAGGCAAATGTAACTGATCTGTTCTTTAGTAGAATTCATACAGAACAATGCAGACTGAAAATTAGCAACGTCACACACATTTACGTATGCCGACGCAAGCCAAGCCTAAAAAAGACCGATCAAGCACTGTTCAAAAAAATGAACATGAATGATATATATATATAATAATGACAGCAAACAGTGGACGAAATAAGGAACCGGACCAAAGTTCGAGTCAAATGACAGATTTACTCCCTGATGTTACATAAATTACTCAAGAACTCTCACAATATGGTCAGTACTACTACTGAGCCGCCCCTGAGGGACCTGTCTAAATATATCCAACATGACATGACTGCATCTCTCAGCTCAGTCACTAAGCTTTCACAATACCAAGTAAATACGGTTGTGCCCACAGCTGAAGCAGAAACACGCAAGCACATATTAAGTCCACGTATAAAAACTGTGCATTTGTGCATATTTAAGCATAGATACAGGGAATACACAAGTGGATAAATGACAAAGCAGCAGGCTTTTCTTGCAGAATCTAGTATGATCATGATTAGTCAATTATGTTCAGACTGTCAAACTTTAAAGCCATATTTTTGTTCTCAATGGCTCCACATGAAGCAAAGGATCGACATAAAACTAAATGCATGTATTAAAATGAAGATTAAAACGTTGATCTTTGTATTTATAAAATACAACAGGTATTTATGTCAACTCAGTAATAACTAGTGTTGTCATAAGCTGAGTTTAGAACAGTGTTGAGAAAAGCTGAATTGAAAGCTTGGAAGTATCAATAAAATTAAAAATGAAATACAAATTATCAGGGCCTCATTAGCATCACTGCTTTTACTACAAAGGGCGATAAAAATGACTCTAACCAGACGCTGTAACATCTTTGAGAGCATTTTGTCTACTTTGTTCAGACTTCACAAAGTTAGAGCTAATGAGTTTGAGCTGTACTCTTTCGATTGTCAGGGCGTAAATTAACAGAAGACCCTTCCTCTCCTCACTGATGGGCTCGTACCAAAACAGCATTAATCATTTACACAAACTTCCACTGAGACTCAAACATTAGTTTGGCAGCGCAGACTGGAGGAGGATATCTGTTGCTGGTGCCCATGGCAACACAATCACTCTAGAGCTGATCAGGTCTGCAAGGAGGACAGAGAAAGCAGCACACCTTAACGCATGGGACAAAGCCGTCCTATTAGCTATTATGGCTGATGCCGTGGCATTCACGATGTCAGATGCAAGGTCTGAAGGGCGAGGCACAGATCAGTTCCCTTGTTCATTTACACCAAAGCAGAATACACAATGTGTTCTTGCGTCATAACAAGGAAGCCCAGATGGATGGGTTAGGCATCAGATGGGCTCACACGCAGACTAGCAAAACAAACATCTGTATTTGTGAACACACTGTTAGCAGATACCTGATTCCCCGTGAGCATTCATTTGACAGGGATAATCTGGGCACGGCAACAGTGTCCAGCAAAGACAGCGTCACCACATCAGAGGCGAACACAACAGCCACGGCACAAATGAGCCAGAACGTCCAGTAGTTACAGCGCTGGCGTCCACTCATTGTGTTCTCATGTGTGAAGTTTACATTGCTCCTCGCTTGCCTCTCACCCCTCCCATGCAGCTCCGGTGACATTCCTCCCATGCCAGCTGGACATTCCAGTCTCCACTTCCCCCACATCAGAGGTTCCACCGGATCACTATTTAAAACCTTTATGAAAATGGACAAAGTCAGGTTCTACTCACATCACCATCTAATGTATCTTGGTTAAGTTTAGAATATGATCAAAGTGAGGCACATGCAAAAGATGAGGTCTAAACCCTCTTAAATACCTTACAATAGAGGCAAACTTTTCAGCAACTAAGAGAAACCAATCTGGCTTTAACACATTGCTACAATCCAGTGATTTTTGTGTATCTGACCGGTTGGAGAAACCTCAGTCTATGTAATGCATGCAATCTCAAATTGCAAAAACAGAGCAAAAGGTAACTCAAGGTTGTCATCTGACCCCAATGTTTAGAGGTATCATCCTTTATCATCCAACAAATGGGTGCATGCTGACTAAAAATAAACAGCTTTTCATACAATTCACACAATTTCCCCAATTTCCAAAAAGCTGCCGCATAAGCTGCCAATTCTGCACTCACGCCAGGATATCACCTACATCACTGCACCTCATCTCTCCACTCGTCCATAATCATAGTCGGGTCAGCCCTGCAGAAGGTGTCTTACAAACAGAACCGGGAAATATATTCAGGTTACGCTGCACAAAACCCATCCTAGGCCATCAAGTGGCCTGCAGCATTATTTTGCATACAGGCAACACAGGGTGTGTGCATCCACCAGCGGGAGGTGGGAGAAGTAGGAGAGAGTGATGGAGAGGAGAGGGGAAGACGTGAGAGGAGAAAAGGCTTGCACCCTCTGCCAAGGGGAGAAAGGAAGTAGCTGAGTAGGTAGGGGATGGCATGAAAGAGGGAGGATGTGAGCAAGTGTCGAAAGCACAGATTTACTTACAGCAGGTTCCTGACAGATGAAAGAGAGGTACAGGGAAGTTTCAGCGTGCTCTCCTCGAGAGGGAGCGGTATCCGTCCACAAAACCTGACATTCCCAAAGCAAAAATCACCTCACGCAGAGAGTCAGCGGAGACAGACAGGAACAGGGTGTGTGTGTGGGGGGGGATCTGGCTTTAACGTACTTATGTGTATGCTAGCAGGAGGGAAAGAGAGAGAGGCAAGAGATACAGGGAGTTTGTACAAGCTCACTGGCTGGTGTGAAAATGGGAGGGGGCTAGAGCGTCCAATAGTGTGAGAGATGAGCGGAGCGCAAGGGAGATGGCAACAAAGAGACCGAATCTTTTCAATTCCTGCCCTCGCTCTCCCTTACCTCTCCTCCCTTCTTTGATTGCATGCGTGAGGAGAAATACCCAAACTATCACACGGAGAATCGGTGATGCCTCACATGAGACGATCACTCGCTGTCACAAAAAGACACACTGATGTGGAGGTGAAGGAATGCTGATGGGAGGAACAGGAGATATAAATGACCAAATCCTGCTGGGAACTCTAATAACCGATGGCTCAAAGGAGAGACAAATGAGCTCAGCTTAGAATGGTGATGATGAAGTGGTGCACGGAGAGAGAGAGAGAAAGAAAGAGAGAGATGCAGGGGACTGGGAGAAGATGATATGACAAAATATATCACTGGTACTTGTGGTTCAGGTTCTTCCACCTAATATAATGTGATTAATGTTGTGTTGTTTGTTTGTAGGACCTCAGTGTGTGGGTATAACCAAGGCAAGTATGAGTGGATCGGCCGTGTGCATGCGCATGGGGGTGGGGACCAAACGGCCTACCCATGATTTTAATGCGGGAGCACCATGTTGCCATGGAGACTGCATCCAATGCAGCAGAACACGCAGATGGCTGCTCTCCCTCTCTCCCGCTCTCTTTCCCTCTCTCTCTCTGAAACTTTCCAGCTAGCGTCTCATCCCTGACCTTTGTGCACGTTTTACAAACCCTCCAAGCTTACGCCCAAGCTTGTGCTCAGATCACAAACTACTCCTGACATGAAGAGAAAAAAGCCTTTTGCGTGAAATTGCTGCCAACAGATTAATCACCAAACATGATTTGACATATTAGTGTATTTAAAAAATGTGTCGGTACATACGCAAAATGTGAAAACCTCTATTTTATATATTATAATCACTTCTAGTATTGTTGATGTGCTGCCCAGTCATCATAGATAATCACAATCCCAGCCCAGTAGAGCGTGCATGCTCTGCATTTGAATGGGCAGTGTATGGACACTTAGCCACGGCAGGAGCAGCAAAGGCAATGTAAACACAACAGGATTTAATCAATATCTCAATATTGTACTGGTGGTCCTGTTCCAGTTTCAATTTATGCTGAAATTGTGCAAAATGGGCAGAAAAGTCGTCAAGATTAATGAACCTATTACTGGGAACATTCAACACGCTTATCTGACAACGCTAAGGACCGGAATTTGAGAATGAGATGATCCATTAATCTGAGCGGCCTGAAATTTGAAACCAGTGGACAAACTGTGGTGTTTTGCACAGAAAGACACGGATACATTTTAAAACAAGAAAAAAATAATAATGCTGTGAATGCTTTGTAAAAAATGCATATAAGAAATTTGAAGAGGAACAGGTTAAAACAGACAAACACTAAGACCACAGAGATCTACTCGCACAGTAAATTCTTTAAGAGTAAGGTAAATGTTTGTTATAGTTTCTGCCACTCCTCTGAAATGGTTTACTTTTATCGCCAATGTGAGAATGAGATCAGTAATGGATACATGTTCCCGCAATGCTTTCTATTCAGTGAAACTTTCAAAACAAAAACATGTGAGCAGAAAAGACGTAAATAGTGACAGCATTGCTATCGACTGTTCACCTTGAAGGCAGCGCTGACATTTACCCAGCTAATCAATGTGCCCTGCACTGCTCTGGCTCCCTGAGGTTTAAGCCCATCTCATCAGTGTAGACAGGGAACAGCATGCATCCTAATCTGAGCAGCCACTGCTCGAACAGGAAGAACATTAACACCAGCACTGAATGTGCCTAATGAATATAATGACTATTTGATGTTATAGTGACAACCCTGAAATCTTGAGACAACTAAAGAATATTGTAACATTTGGTGGCAATGCCTTTGATATATTCAGGGTCGAACCACACACAATGCACAAAAGTGTATGCAGCATGTCTTGTGTGCACTTACCCTTCCATTTTGTAACAAGCAGGATGTCCACAAAGGAAGAGCAGCAGGTAGGTGTACCTGATTTTTCCGGTTCTACTCTTCTTTGCTAAACATAAAACAGCTAGAGTTAAGCAAAGCAAGACCTCCAAAACCCTAGCATTGGTATTTGAAACTAGTTTAGCACATTTATTGGAATAAAGCAAAGGATACACTTCCATGTCTTCACAGAACATTTTCCTTCCCGCTCTTATTTGAAAGACTTTCTCTTCCTCTTTAAGAGACATAACAATAACTTTATATGCCACATGATTCTTTTCTAATTACTTCTGTCTGATTTGGAAACTCTGAAGCCAGTTTGTGTCCATGGCCATGGATATATAAAATCAATAACTGAAAATGACTAAGTATCTGATCAATAGCACCATCTAGTGACTGACTGAGGTAAAAGTCACCCATTTTATATTCGAATCACAGATGGCTTTATTTACCTTTACCACCGAAGATTATGGTGCGTATGCAAACTTCCAGTGTTTTGTGCAGGTCTAATTAACTTCAGGGAGATCAACAAGTAATGGATAATATCCCGGAGAAGAAAAAACAAGAAACATTGACAGATGAGGTAAAGCTTACTTGCCTGCAGAAGATCTCCTGCAGCATCAGGTTTGGTGAAAGTGTGAAAGTGTCTCCCTAAAACTGTCCTTCCTGGAAGATGACTTTGACTTTAGCCAGCATGTGGCTGAAGATCAGAGACAGTTGTGTCAGGTTCCTCCTGCAAAGATATATAGATGAGCTTCATTTCTCGAACATTAAGAAAATATGGTAACTGTAGGGGATCTGTGTTGTATAACCCATGATATATATATCACATCTGCCACATGATAAAACATGTGACAGAACATTAATACGTGAGGATGGTCACGCTTTCCACATTATCGATGTGATAAATACTGATAAATGCTCCAAATCACCTTCAGCTGCAACCTGTTATCTGAGAAAAGTGAGCTTAAATATTCCTATGGATATGAATAATGGCAATTATTTCTCATCCAATATGTTCTTTCTCCTAGCCAAAAACATAAACCACTTAATGAATTATAAAAAAGAATTAAAGTAGATGTTTGACTACTACCTACAATGCTTACTTGCACTGTTCATTTAGCACATACGATGCTTAGATTCTTACCAAAGAAACACAGTCCCAAGACAACTTACTGTTTATTTCACCTTGTTTTAAGTTGATTGATAAATCCAAACTATTCAAGGCAATATCTCAATTCTGTTCCATTAAAATAGTTAATGTATTTACATATCTACCCCTTTTGCTCCATCTCTCTGCTGCTGTATTGTGTAAATCTCCCCCTGAGGATCAATGAAGACTAAGAATGCTTTCACACCTAAGTCTGTGTTTCTAAACCAGAAGTTAGTTCGGTCTGGTGTAAACACAACAATCCGTTCCGGAACAAATCAACGGAGCTGAGACTGGTTCCAGTTCTGGATGATCTACCAGACATCCTGGTGGATTTTGCAGCTAGTCTCCTTGTAACCTTAAAAAAAGTGAACAGGTAGGTGATGGGGATGTAGAGAAAAAAAATATATATAGTGGCAAAAAAATTCAAGGTGAAATTACTGTACCTGTATCTCGCTGCAGCATATATTCTCTGGTTCTGTGGGCATTTTGGCACAGTTGCTACAAAGAGACCTGTAACAGATGATTTTAGTGACAGCACTGCACTGCAGATCTTTTCATAATTAAGACATGGGTTGCAGAATTCAAATACTAAATAGTGGTACTCATACATTACAATGAAGTCGGAGGTGTCTTTTAGGCCTTGTTAGACCATTGCTGCTCCCAGATTATTAGCCGTGAGCTAACATCCGTGTAACAGTAAAACTTTTAGCTAGCACCGCATGATGGTCACATTACAGCTCACAGTTACCGGAAGTTCTGTAATTGTACACACGTAGCGTAGTAAACATCGTGTTTATTTCATCTTCAGCAACGGTCTAAGGGCCTTAAGTTCACCAAACATTTAAAAAACGTCTTGTTCAAACCTTTATTGCCGAACTTCTTCGTTGGCTTCCTGTTGTTCCGGGTTCAACTAAATAGATGGAGCGTACACTGACCGGTTGCCAAGACAACACTACTCGTGAGAGGCGGGGCTACAGGAGCTCAGGAAAAGGCAAGAAATCACTTTTGTGATATTCCTTCCAGGTAATAGGTCCCTCGTGTACATTACTAAGTGACTGTCAAACATTTCTAACATGAGTTTAAGGTGAAAGAGGATGTATTTGAAATGCTTTAATGTGTTTAACCAAACTGTGACTATAGTGCTGTGCTAAATTGCAACTGTAAGCTAGCCAGCCAGGATGTAGCTGCATGGTTTGCTCCCAGCATCTGTAAATTTACTGTATTTTGGATATTTTCCTGTTTTGTTGTAATTTTTATTAGTTTATAAGTTTAGTGAGAGTTTGCTAAACTGTACTATAGATACTGAGAATGTCTGCATGTGGTAAATGAAAAAAACATGATAATGCTCAGAAGGTTTGAATCTTAGCACTGCTAACCAGTTTTGTATATGTGGTGTAAAAACAGTGAATTCCTCTAACTGAGAAAACATTCCTTCTTGTTTTCCAGGGTGGAACAGCACTTAACCTATCTCAGCTAGCTAACATGGTAGTGCAGAGTTAAGTGGGAGCGTTTCAACTACCATGCTTCATTACATCCACCCCAACACGACCCCCACGCCCACTTTTGGATTATCCGAGTAGCCAAGATGGAAACTGCTGTCCCCACCCACTTCAGGCTTCAAATCCACTCTTAAGAAATGCTGTGGTTCACAGTAGGTTTGTTCATTGCATATGCAGTTAGTTGTTTCATCCTGTCATACTGTCCTGTCAGACTTGAAACTCTCACAACTGCTCCGATGCGAGAGGGCCCTACGCTACTGCTGTTTTTACAGATAATAATAATTTTGTGTAAGAAAAAAAATCAATGAAGTTAGCACATTTTACTGTTATGGATATGAGGAAAATATGAGAGTAAATTCAAAGTGTATTATTTTCAGTTTTCAAACAGCGTTCTCTTTAAACATACACCTTTAAAACTGCATACACAGAAAGTGAGTAGTTACAAAACATGGTTTGGAAGTTTCTTGGAAGTATTCCTTTGACATAACTTGATAACTTGAACATGAAAACATCTGCCTGACACATACAAATCCCACATTTTCCCAAATTTCATTCTTTGCAATGCACGAGCCAGCAGTGTTAATTCTGACGCATGCTTACAGGGAAAACCTGCAGCTGCATACTGTATATTAGCAAAATGCTTGATGGAATTTACTTCACTGATTGTTTTAAAAATTATTTTTAAACCATATTTTCTTATACTACAAATTCAAAAGATGACCACTTTTTATATAACCAGTTAAGTATCAAAACTAATTTGTGTGCATATAATATACGTATATATTACAAGTGTAAGTATAGAAGCCACTGTCATATGTGATCACTCAGTGCTCTGGATACAAAGTCAAACATGAACCGCACCCTTATCAGTCCAGACTCAGGGACCATTCAGCACGCAAACATCAACCACCACCCAATCATATCTATATGACAAGATGGCCTGGTGGTCATCAAACATGTGGAGGAAGGAGATAAACAGTGTTTTGAAGATGATAGTGTAGGCCTGCATCACCTCCACAGAGTTACCACCAAAGCAGGTCAGCACAGCATTCCCTTGGATGAGCTGCTACATGTGTTATTATCATTTGCATTTTTCTGCACAATCTAAGATAAAAGGAAACAGAGGTGAGCAATACTTGTTATAGCAACATTTGTTGGTTAAATTTGTGACCCATGTCTATATATATTCCAATATTTAATAAGTTGTTGGTGTGTTCCACTTGCTGTTATCTTTTGTTTTTGTGCTTGATTATGACGTTTCTAAATTTTAAACTCCAGGTCTATGGGAATCTTTTGGGAAACATCAATTTATAACTTGGAAACATGGCAGAATCAAGTGACAGGGGTGAGTTTATTTATTTTCTCTTTTGCACTTGATTGTCAACAAAAACATATGTCTATAAAAGTTTTTTGAAATTCCTCAAAAACAAAAAAGCTTTTCTCAGCGAGATTACAAAATTTACTGCAACCGTTTTATACATAAGTCTGCACCTAAGAACCGGGGATATCAAATAATTATCATGTCTGATAGAGGTGCCGTAAGCATTGTTATGGTATGTATGAGGTGAGTGACTATTGTATGTATTGGTGTCTGCAGTTGGAGTTTCACAGCCAGCCCCCTGTATTTACATGCTGTTATTTAACTAAATCTAAAGTAGATAAGTGCAATTTGGAGTTCTTTGCTTAATTATTTACATTAAGCAAACAAAACTTGTTGGTAATTGGCTGGTGAATGGTAAATTACATGCCTTTGTACCTCTTGCTTTTCTTTAACTTAACTCCTGAAATTTCTATGTGCAAAATGAATGTTTTCTTGTCATACCAGCCTTCTTTTCATTCTCCCTAAAGAGGACAAACCTGACGCAAATTGTACCATCTGTTGAAAACACATTTTCTTCTTTACCTACACCTTCTCAGAATGGGCCTCATTTGTTGAAAAAGTGTTGTTCTGCCTATTTGTGACCAACAGAACAAAGGCAACTGAACACCGGGACGCCCGAAACCGACCAGGCCCTGACAATGGAAAACATGGACAAGCAATCCAAAGACAAACAAAGAAAAGTTGACACAGAAACCAAAAGTGAAACCTTAAAAAGACAAATGCAGCTAACAAGTCAAGTAATTGAGGACATTGAACAAATTTTGAAGGAGACACAAAGAGACAAAAATCTGATTGACTTCCTGAGGACAAAGTTAGGTCAACAACAGGATCACATTGAAAGACTGTCATCTGAAAAGTACCAGCAGAATGTACAAATAAAAAGGCTAAAATTACAGATAGAAAAAGTTATTGAAAAACTTGAGGAAAACAAAAATGCAGCAAGTCAGGAAAAAACCCAGCTTCTGAAAATAAGAGCTGAAATATACCAAGAGAGGGAAATTTTGGATAGAAGACATCACGACATTATCAATGAGCGACGCAAACTGAAAATTCTTAAGTATGCTGAGACAAAATCACAAGTAGGTAAAGAGCCCAAGACTGAGCATGAGCTCAATGTTGTGGAGAGGCTAATGGCTAGCACTGAGAGTGCAAATGAAAAAAACAAGAAAATTATACTTGAGGTACAGAATGCAAAAGCACTAATGGAGAAGACCATAGCAACCGTAAAGCAAGAGTTAGAGTTAAATAAAAGGTGCATTTCGCAACACAGAGATCAAATTGAGCACATCATACATAATGTGAAAGAAAATATCAACAAGAGGAAGCACAAGTGGGAAAACATTCAAAGAGATGCTCAAATTCAGAAAGCAGTCGAGATGGAAAGAAGAGAGAGACAGACAGAAGAAAAAGACTCATTTCAGACTGTGAAGCTAAAACTCAGCAGACTCCAGAATGAGATGGAGAAACTTTGGGGTGTGCTAAAAGAAAGTGAACAACAGCTGGAAGAGACTCAGAGTGAAAATCAAGAGTCAATAGCAGAAAACACAAATGTTAACAAAAAGGTGAATGAGATGAATGCTGATATACAAAGGAAAAGACAAGACATAGAAAACAAGTTAACACAGGTCCAATCTGAGAGAGCTGAGTTAGAAAAAATCAAAACAAAACTACAGGCAGAGAAAGAAAACGTACAGAGAGACAGGCAGTTGGCTGAAGCCGATATGGACGCAATTAGAGAAGCGCAGTATATGGCAAGAGAAGATAGACACCAGAGCAGGAGAGACTTAATAAAAGTTAGGAGCCAAATAAAGTGGACTAATTTTCAAACAAAGAAAAAGAGACGGGCACTTGACCAGCAGCTGGAAAAGACCATGAGAGAGAATGATGAGTTAGAAATCATGAAGATAAAACTTCAGCGACAGAGAGAGGAAGCTGAGCAAAAATTCAACAATACACTGACTACGATTCGGACTATGGCTGAGGTAAAAACTAAGATTGAACAAGCTGCTGCGCAGATGAACAACACCAGGCTGGAAATGCTCAAAACCCAAAGAGAGATGGAAAAGAGCAAGGAAGCAGTCAAAAACTACACGGTGAGTCTTTTTATTTGCAGCAGCAGCCATCTCAGTGCGTAAAAACAGCCCCGAAAACCATAAAATGACCATTTCTACACAAAAGGCATAACATACAGTACAGCAGTGCATAGAATACCAATAATACGTATTAATATGCATACAACTGAGTTCAAAAGTGGTGATACCTGCTGTGTAGGGGACATCCTGTACCTTATCAATACTGCAGAGGTCTACTTTAAAGTTTAATTAAAAAAAAAATCTGTCTTATTTTACTAACAACAAAACTGAAAAGTTTTTGGGAGGAACGCAGAATTACTAACTTGGTCACATCAGAAGACTAAATGATAACAATTCTTGTATGTTTTCTTTTTTCTTTCTAAAGGATAAGATGGCTTTAATGAAAGCTCAGGTCAAGACATGGATGATGACACAATCTGCAATCAAAAAGACATTCTCAGTAAGTACATCTAAATTTCAAGAACCACAAAAACAAGAAAACAGAATATCATATCAGACATTAGGACTTACAAATGACAAAGTAGAAGCAGAAAATGAAAATAGAAAAGATGCCATGCCTGAGCGGGATCAAAGTGAAGAAAGACAAGGACATGAGCATAAATATTCTAGTCACACACCTTTTTTAGCATCAGACATAAAAAAAGAGCATAATATTTCTTTACAGATGCAGACAGACATTTGTGAAGAAACATTAATAGATGACGATCAGAAGAAAGTACTGATTAATGTAAAAGAAAAGGAAGAAGTGGAAAAAGAGATTTTCAGACTTAAGGACCAAGAGGAAGGAATAAAGGAGGAAATTAATTATGCTCTGGAGAACATGCAAGAAAAACATCAAGTGATTGAAAGGCTTATCATGGAAATAAATGCCCTGTTGACTCATTCAGAGATTGAAATTGTAGTTAGGCCAACTGGAAATGTGGAGGAAGGAGGCAGTGAAAAAACAGAACCCAGAGATGCTTTGAACAAAGTTTTCAAACACGACATAATTAAGGATAAAGAGCAAGACGTGAATGGCAAAAGCGTGAAACAAGAATTTAGCTTGATGAAATTGGATGTTAGGAAACAAAAGCAAAGTCAGCAATCAAGAGACGATACACAAACACGCAGCAAAGAGATGGAGGGAGGTTCTGATGAAGAGGATAAAGGAAGTCCTGTTATACAAAGATTTAGAGCAACGATTTCTAGAACACAACAAATTACAAGAATGTTAAAGATAAAACTTGAGAAGCAAGCTGAAAAAAATAGCACTGACAAGAATTCTGAAAATAAAGATGGTGAAACTGAAGAATTGCTAGAAAATGTAAAAGAGTTCCAAGAGATTTTGGAGGTGGTAAAAACAGCAGTAAAGCAACATGAAAAACACCTAAAAGAAGACATGAGTCCCATAACATCACTGAAAACTGCAGACAGAAAAAGGAGAAGAGAACTGGATCTCAGGTTAGAAAAAACCTTGAGAGAGAGGGACAGTTTGGAAATCCTAAAAATAAAATTGCTCAGACAAACTGAAGAGGTTCAGCAGAAGTTGGAGAAAATGGCGAATGTTAAAAGCTCTCTAGAGAAAATAGCTGCCAAGACCAGACAGAAAAGTGAAGACATTGCGATTGATATGAAGGAAACTGAAGTAAAACTGAGAAAGCTGGAAGACCTGAAGTGTACCATTGAAGCCACAAAACAAAAGATACTAAACATGTACATTTTAACATTTCGGGAAACAACAGAACTGGAAAAATGCAAGACAGAAATCAAGCAACAAAAGGAGAGAGAAACTGCAGTGAAGAACATTGAGAGGGAAAAGAGAGACGTAAAGAAATGTGACAAAGATGAAACAGACACAAAAAGGTTCAAAATGGCAAAGACTGGAATGGGCAAAGAAACTGGGGAAATGGAAAATAAAATCTTCAGCCTCAAACCAGGTAAGGAACTGGAGGAGGATATGAAACCCAAAATGGACAGTTTGAATCGAAAAAGCAGTAAAACCGAGCAACCTGAAAAGGAAATAATTGACGAAGAACTTGATGACACAGTGCAAAGGATCAGTAGACAAGTGAAAGAAGGGCTGAAGTTAGATCTGGAAACTGAAAGCATAGACAGTGAACACCCATTGAGAGAAATTGCAAGAAACAAGAAGGACAGTGAAAAAACATGGGCTGAAATGCAAGAAGAAAATGATTCAATGAGTAAAGACACCAAAAAGAGAAGAACAGAGTTAGACCAAAGACTGGAGAAAACCACAAGAGAGAAGAATGAGTTGAGGAAAGATCTGAAACGGAAGAAGGATGATTTTGTTGAAACTATTCCCATCCATGTCGACAGAGAACATGAAAAACGACGTTTGATAAAAAAAGATGTGAAAAGCAACAGGAAGAAGACTAAAAAATTACACCAAAGCTCAAAGGTCACTCATTCTATTGTCACCATTCAAAACAAAATACAAACCATCCATCTAAATTTGAAAGTTATTAGGAGAGAAATGGGAATTCTGGAAAATGTAAATGGTCATTTAGGTGAACAAAGAGAAGAACTCATCGCAAACAAAGCTGCCAACATGAGTATAAGGGACACAATGAACAGAATAAAATCACAGATAAAGATGGTATGTGAAAAAATCACCACACAAGCAAAAGCAGAAATGGACAAGATGGACCACAAACATGATGATATCCCACAACTGAATGAGGAACTTAACAGACTAGAGGAAATTAAAAGAGAAAGACGGGAGATGGAAGTGTTGCAGTCAGAGTTGGAGATTACAAAAAGAGAGAACCAGCAAATTATCCGAAAATGCATTCTGAAAGAGCAGCAGGTTAAAAATGTGTGGGCTGCAGTCAAAGGAAAGAAAGATGACCTCAAGAGGAAAACACGGAAGAGAAAGGAGGAGCATGATCAGCGACTGGAAAGAATAATCAGAGAGAGGGATGAACTAGAGATTATGAAGCTGAAGTTACAAAGAGAAATGGATAAGAGGAGAGGCCAAATGGTGGAGTCAAAGAAATTAGGCTCCGCAGATGTTCCAACTCCAGTTCAAAAACACTGGGAGGTCCTTCAGATGTGCATGGAGAAATATATGGAAGTGAAGAAACTCAGTGAAGTTATGGTTGGCGTAATTAGAGACAAAAACCAGCACATCCAGATCCAGGAAAAAATCATCACTCACACAAGGACAGAAATCATGAATATGAACATGGATATTAAAAGAAAAAAGGAAATAATGATCTGTGCATTAAAAAATATCCAGCAAGAGTATATACAGTTGGAACGAGCACGGATGAATATCAAAAAAGATATGAAGAAAGCCAACATTAAAGATCTGACTGCTGAAGTTCAAACACAGACAGAAACACTAGAACAACAAGAACTCAAGGATGTTGACTTCAGAAGAGAAAAACAAGACCTGGAAATCATGAAAGTCAGTGTACTTACAGAACGAGAAGAATTGAATGCTATGGAAAATAAGCTCTATAAGAAGAAAGAAGAGGTTGAGGCTGCAATGAAAAGCGTCAACACAGAAAAAGAACATCTCAGTCAGATGAAGATTGACATTGAGAAAGAAAAAGAAAAATGTAGGTCTGAAAATGAAACAATGGAAGAAGAAAGGTCTAAGTTGAGAAGGAGAGAAGATGAACTCATGAATGAAATGAAATCTGTCTCAGATTTGAGAGCAAATCTGAGACACCTTCATGAAAGAATGAGTGAGAATATAAAACATAATGTGGACAGGCTGCAACAAAACAATGAAGATGTTCTTAAACTGCACGCAAAACTAGAAAAAATGGTTGAAGGCATGGATGAAGAGAAGGAAAACATGGCTTCTAACATTGAAAGGTTTCAGAGAGAACAAGAAGGTCTGAAAAGTATACTGTCAGGCATGGTCACCCAGAAAGCAGACGAGAGAAATGAATGGAAGCAAAGTCTTGAGTTAGAAAGACATGATATTGATAAACTGAAAGATGAGTTGAAACAATACAGAGAGGAACTTGACAGAGAGACTGAAATGATCAACAAGGAAAAAATGGACTTGGAGCAGATGAGGTCTGACTTGCAGAAACAAAGTGATTTATTGGAACAAGAGAAGCAAGAAATAAATGACATGAAAGACAAGCTGAAACTCACAAGCACAAAGCTACAGAATAACAAGGAACATGTTGAAAGCTTGTTTGATGAGATAAATACGGAGAAAAACATCATTCAAGATCTGAAACTTCAGCTTCAAACTCAGAAAGCAAGCCTAGATGATGTCATGAACATGTTCACTTTAAAACAAAAGGAACAGGAACTCAAGGATGTTGAATTCAACAGAGAAAAACAACAACTAGAAACCATGAAAGTCAGTGTACTTACAGAAAGGGAGGAACTGAATGCTATGGAAAAGAACCTCCAGAAAAAGAAAGAAGAGGTTGAAACTGCAATGCAAAGCATCAGTGGAGAAAAAGAACATCTCAGTCAGATGAATATTGACATAGAGAAAGAAAAAGAAAAATGTAGGTTTGAAAATGAAAGAATGGAAGAAGAAAGGTCTGAGTTGAGAAGGAGAGAAGATCAACTTATGGATGAAATGAAATCTGTTGAAGATTTGAGAGCAAATCTGAGACACCTTCATGAAAGAATGAGTGAGGATATAAAACATAAAGTGGACAGGCTGCAACAAAACAATGAAGATGTTCTTAAACTGCACGCAAGACTAGAAAAAATGGTTGAAGGCATGGATGAAGAGAAGGAAAACATGGCTTCTAACATTGAAAGGTTTCAGAGAGAACAAGAAGGTCTGAAAAGTATACTGTCAGGCATGGTCACCCAGAAAGCAGATGAGAGAAATGAATGGAAGCAAAGTCTTGAGTTAGAAAGACATGATATTGATAAACTGAAAGATGAGTTGAAACAATACAGAGAGGAACTTGACAGAGAGACTGAACTGGTCAACAAGGAAAAAATGGACTTGGAGCAGATGAGGTCTGACTTGCAGAAACAAACTGATTCATTGGAACAAGAGAAGCAAGAAATAAATGACATGAAAGACAAGCTGGAACTCACAAGCACAGAGCTACAAAATAACAAGGAACATGTAGAAAGCTTGTTTGATGAGATAAATACAGAGAAAAACATCATTAAAGATCTGAAACTTCAGCTTCAAACTCAGAAAGCAAGCCTAGATGATGTCATGAACATGTTCTCGTTAAAACAAAAGGAACAGGAACTCAGGGATGTTGAATTCAACAGAGAAAAACAACAACTGGAAACCATGAAAGTCAGTGTACTTACAGAAAGGGAGGAACTGAATGCTATGGAAAAGAACCTCCAGAAAAAGAACGAAGAGGTTGAAACGGCAATGCAAAGCATCAACATAGAAAAAGAACATCTCAGTCAGATGAAGATTGACATAGAGAAAGAAAAAGAAAAATGTAGGTTTGAAAATGAAAGAATGGAAGAAGAAAGGTCTGAGTTGAGAAGGAGAGAAGATCAACTTATGGATAAAATGAAATCAGTGGAAGATTTGAGAGCAAATCTGAGACACCTTCATGAAAGAATGAGTGAGGATATAAAACATAAAGTGGACAGGCTGCAACAAAACAATGAAGATGTTCTTAAACTGCACGCAAGACTAGAAAAAATGGTTGAAGGCATGGATGACGAGAAGGAAAACATGGCTTCTAACATTGAAAGGTTTCAGAGAGAACAAGAAGGTCTGAAAAGTATACTGTCAGGCATGGTCACCCAGAAAGCAGATGAGAGAAATGAATGGAAGCAAAGTCTTGAGTTAGAAAGACATGATATTGATAAACTGAAAGAAGAGTTGAAACAATACAGAGAGGAACTTGACAGAGAGACTGAAATGATCAACAAGGACAAAATGGACTTGGAGCAGATGAGGTCTGACTTGCAGAAACAAACTGATTCATTGGAACAAGAGAAGCAAGAAATAAATGACATGAAAGACAAGCTGGAACTCACAAGCACAAAGCTACAGAATAACAAGGAACATGTAGAAAGCTTGTTTGATGAGATAAATACGGAGAAAAACATCATTCAAGATCTGAAACTTCAGCTTCAAACTCAGAAAGCAAGCCTAGATGATGTCATAAACATGTTCACTTTAAAACAAAAGGAACAGGAACTCAAGGATGTTGAATTCAACAGAGAAAAACAACAACTAGAAACCATGAAAGTCAGTGTACTTACAGAAAGGGAGGAACCGAATGCTATGGAAAAGAACCTCCAGAAAAAGAAAGAAGAGGTTGAAACTGCAATGCAAAGCATCGGTGCAGAAAAAGAACATCTCAGTCAGATGAATATTGACATAGAGAAAGAAAAAGAAAAATGTAGGTTTGAAAATGAAAGAATGGAAGAAGAAAGGTCTGAGTTGAGAGGGAGAGAAGATGAACTAATGGATAAAATGCAATTACTGGAAGATTTGAGAGCAAATCTGAGACACCTTCATGAAAGAATGAGTGAGGATATAAAACATAAAGTGGACAGGCTGCAACAAAACAATGAAGATGTTCTCAAACTGCAAGCAAGACTAGAAAAAATGGTTGAAGGCATGGATGAAGAGAAGGAAAACATGGCTTCTAACATTGAAAGGTTTCAGAGAGAACAAGAAGGTCTGAAAAGTATAATGTCAGATATGGTCACCCAGAAAGCTAACCTGACAAATGAATGGAAGCAAAGTCTTGAGTTAGAAAGACATGATACTGATAAACTGAAAGATGAGTTGAAACAATATAGAGAGGAACTTGACAGAGAGACTGAAATGATCAACAAGGACAAAATGGACTTGGAGCAGATGAGGTCTGACTTGCAGAAACAAACTGATTCACTGGAACAAGAGAAGCAAGAAATAAATGACATGAAAGACAAACTGGAACTCACAAACACAGAGCTACAAAATAACAAGGAACATGTAGAAAGCTTGTTTGATGAGATAAATACGGAGAAAAACGTCATGAAAGATCTGAAACTTCAGCTTCAAACCCAGAAAGCAAGCCTAGATGATGTCATGAACCTGTTCACTTTAAAACAAAAGGAGCAAGAACTCAAGGGTATTGAATTCAACAGAGAAAAACAACAACTGGAAACCATGAAAGTCAGTGTACTTACAGAAAGGGAGGAACTGAATGCTATGGAAAAGAACCTCCAGAAAAAGAAGGAAGAGGTTGAAACGGCAATGCAAAGCATCAACACAGAAAAAGAACATCTCAGTCAGATGAAGATTGACATTGAAAAAGAAAAATATTGGTTTGAAAACAAAAGAATGGAAGAAGAAACATCTGAGCTGAAAATGAGAGAAGATCAACTCATGGATAAAATGCAATTACTGGAAGATTTGAGAGCAAATCTGAGACACCTTCATGAAAGAATGAGTGAGGATATAAAACATAAAGTGGACAGGCTGCAACAAAACAATGAAGATGTTCTTAAACTGCACGCAAGACTAGAAAAAATGGTTGAAGGCATGGATGAAGAGAAGGAAAACATGGCTTCTAACATTGAAAGGTTTCAGAGAGAACAAGAAGGTCTGAAAAGTATACTGTCAGGCATGGTCACCCAGAAAGCAGATGAGAGAAATGAATGGAAGCAAAGTCTTGAGTTAGAAAGACATGATATTGATAAACTGAAAGAAGAGTTGAAACAATACAGAGAGGAACTTGACAGAGAGACTGAAATGATCAACAAGGACAAAATGGACTTGGAGCAGATGAGGTCTGACTTGCAGAAACAAACTGATTCATTGGAACAAGAGAAGCAAGAAATAAATGACATGAAAGACAAGCTGGAACTCACAAGCACAAAGCTACAGAATAACAAGGAACATGTAGAAAGCTTGTTTGATGAGATAAATACGGAGAAAAACATCATTCAAGATCTGAAACTTCAGCTTCAAACTCAGAAAGCAAGCCTAGATGATGTCATAAACATGTTCACTTTAAAACAAAAGGAACAGGAACTCAAGGATGTTGAATTCAACAGAGAAAAACAACAACTAGAAACCATGAAAGTCAGTGTACTTACAGAAAGGGAGGAACCGAATGCTATGGAAAAGAACCTCCAGAAAAAGAAAGAAGAGGTTGAAACTGCAATGCAAAGCATCAGTGGAGAAAAAGAACATCTCAGTCAGATGAATATTGACATAGAGAAAGAAAAAGAAAAATGTAGGTTTGAAAATGAAAGAATGGAAGAAGAAAGGTCTGAGTTGAGAGGGAGAGAAGATGAACTAATGGATAAAATGCAATTACTGGAAGATTTGAGAGCAAATCTGAGACACCTTCATGAAAGAATGAGTGAGGATATAAAACATAAAGTGGACAGGCTGCAACAAAACAATGAAGATGTTCTCAAACTGCAAGCAAGACTAGAAAAAATGGTTGAAGGCATGGATGAAGAGAAGGAAAACATGGCTTCTAACATTGAAAGGTTTCAGAGAGAACAAGAAGGTCTGAAAAGTATAATGTCAGATATGGTCACCCAGAAAGCTAACCTGACAAATGAATGGAAGCAAAGTCTTGAGTTAGAAAGACATGATACTGATAAACTGAAAGATGAGTTGAAACAATATAGAGAGGAACTTGACAGAGAGACTGAAATGATCAACAAGGACAAAATGGACTTGGAGCAGATGAGGTCTGACTTGCAGAAACAAACTGATTCACTGGAACAAGAGAAGCAAGAAATAAATGACATGAAAGACAAACTGGAACTCACAAACACAGAGCTACAAAATAACAAGGAACATGTAGAAAGCTTGTTTGATGAGATAAATACGGAGAAAAACATCATGAAAGATCTGAAACTTCAGCTTCAAACTCAGAAAGCAAGCCTAGATGATGTCATGAACATGTTCACTTTAAAACAAAAGGAGCAAGAACTCAAGGGTATTGAATTCAACAGAGAAAAACAACAACTGGAAACCATGAAAGTCAGTGTACTTACAGAAAGGGAGGAACTGAATGCTATGGAAAAGAACCTCCAGAAAAAGAAGGAAGAGGTTGAAACGGCAATGCAAAGCATCAACATAGAAAAAGAACATCTCAGTCAGATGAAGATTGACATTGAAAAAGAAAAATATTGGTTTGAAAACAAAAGAATGGAAGAAGAAACATCTGAGCTGAAAATGAGAGAAGATCAACTCATGGATAAAATGCAATTACTGGAAGATTTGAGAGCAAATCTGAGACACCTTCATGAAAGAATGAGTGAGAATATAAAACATAAAGTGGACAGGCTGCAACAAAACAATGAAGATGTTCTTAAACTGCACGCAAGACTAGAAAAAATGGTTGAAGGCATGGATGAAGAGAAGGAAAACATGGCTTCTAACATTGAAAGGTTTCAGAGAGAACAAGAAGGTCTGAAAAGTATACTGTCAGGCATGGTCACCCAGAAAGCAGATGAGAGAAATGAATGGAAGCAAAGTCTTGAGTTAGAAAGACATGATATTGATAAACTGAAAGAAGAGTTGAAACAATACAGAGAGGAACTTGACAGAGAGACTGAACTGATCAACAAGGAAAAAATGGACTTGGAGCAGATGAGGTCTGACACGCAGAAACAAACTGATTTATTGGAACAAGAGAAGCAAGAAATAAATGACACGAAAGACAAGCTGGAACTCACAAGCTCAGAGCTACAAAACAACAAGGAACATATAGAAAGCTTGTTTGATGAGATAAATACAGAGAAAAACATCATTAAAGATCTGAAACTTCAGCTTCAAACTCAGAAAGCAAGCCTAGATGATGTCATGAACATGTTCACTTTAAAACAAAAGGAACAAGAACTCAAGGATGTTGAATTCAACAGAGAAAAACAACAACTGGAAACCATGAAAGTCAGTGTACTTACAGAAAGGGAGGAACTGAATGCTATGGAAAAGAACCTCCAGAAAAAGAACGAAGAGGTTGAAACTGCAATGCAAAGCATCTGTGCAGAAAAAGAACATCTCAGTCAAATGAAGACTGATATTGAAAAAGACAAGGAAAAATGGTGGTTTGAAAACAAAAGAATGGAAGAAGAAAGGTCTGAGTTGAGAAGGAGAGAAGATCAACTCATGGATAAAATGCAATTACTGGAAGATTTGAGAGCAAATCTGAGACACCTTCATGAAAGAATGAGTGAGGATATAAAACATAAAGTGGACAGGCTGCAACAAAACAATGAAGATGTTCTTAAACTGCACGCAAGACTACAAAACATGGTTGAAGGCATGGATGAAGAGAAGGAAAACTTGGCTTCTAACATTGAAAGGTTTCAGAGAGAACAAGAAGGTCTGAAAAGTATAATGTCAGATATGGTCACCCAGAAAGCAGACGAGAGGAATGAATGGAAGCAAAGTCTTGAGTTAGAAAGACATGATATTGATAAACTGAAAGATGAGTTGAAACAATACAGAGAGGAACTTGACAGAGAAACTGAAATGACCAACAAGGAAAAAATGGACTTGGAGCAGATGAGGTCTGACTTGCAGAAACAAACTGATTCACTGGAACAAGACAAGCAAGAAATAAATGACATGAACGACAAGCTGGAACTCACAAGCACAGAGCTACAAAACAACAAGGAACATGTTGAAAGCTTGTTTGATGAGATAAATACAGAGAAAAACATCATGAAAGATCTGAAACGTCAGCTTCAAACCCAGAAAGCAAGCCTAGATGATGTCATGAACATGTTCACTTTAAAACAAAAGGAACAGGAACTCAAGGATGTTGAATTCAACAGAGAAAAACAACAACTGGAAACCATGAAAGTCAGTGTACTTACAGAAAGGGAGGAACTGAATGCTATGGAAAAGAACCTCCAGAAAAAGAAGGAAGAGGTTGAAACTGCAATGCAAAGCATCTGTGCAGAAAAAGAACATCTCAGTCAAATAAACACTGATATTGAAAAAGAAAAAGAAACATGTAGGTCTGAAAATGAAAGAATGGAAGAAGAAAGGTCTGAGCTGAGACGGAGAGAAGATCAACTAATGGAGAAAATGACATCAGTGGAAGATTTGAGAGCAAATCTGAGACACCTTCATGAAAGAATGAGTGAGGATATAAAACATAAAGTGGACAGGCTGCAACAAAACAATGAAGATGTTCTTAAACTGCATGCAAGACTACAAAACATGGTTGAAGGCATGGATGAAGAGAAGGAAAACATGGCTTCTAACATTGAAAAGGTTCAGAGAGAACAAGAAGGTCTGAAAAGTATACTGTCATGCATGGTCACCCAGAAAACAGACGAGAGAAATGAATGGAAGCAAAGTCTTGAGTTAGAAAGACATGATATTGATAAACTGAAAGATGAGTTGAAACAATACAGAGAGGAACTTGAAAGAGAGACTGAAATGATCAACAAGGAAAAAATGGACTTGGAGCAGATGAGGTCTGACTTGCAGAAACAAACTGATGTATTGGAACAAGAGAAGCAAGAAATAAATGACATGAAAGACAAGCTGGAACTCACAAGCACAAAGTTACAGAATAACAAGGAACATGTAGAAAGCTTGTTTGATGAGATAAATACGGAGAAAAACATCATTGGAGATCTGAAACTTCAGCTTCAAACTCAGAAAGCAAGCCTAGATGATGTCATGAACATGTTCACTTTAAAACAAAAGGAACAAGAACTCAAGGATATTGAATTCAATAGAGAAAAACAACAACTGGAAACCATGAAAGTCAGTGTACTTACAGAAAGGGAGGAACTGAATGCTATGGAAAAGAACCTCCAGAAAAAGAAAGAAGAGGTTGAAGCTGCAATGCAAAGCATCTGTGCAGAAAAAGAACATCTCAGTCAAATGAAGACTGATATTGAAAAAGACAAGGAAAAATGGTGGTTTGAAAACAAAAGAATGGAAGAAGAAAGGTCTGAGTTGAGAAGGAGAGAAGATCAACTCATGGATAAAATGCAATTACTGGAAGATTTGAGAGCAAATCTGAGACACCTTCATGAAAGAATGAGTGAGGATATAAAACATAAAGTGGACAGGCTGCAACAAAACAATGAAGATGTTCTTAAACTGCACGCAAGACTACAAAACATGGTTGAAGGCATGGATGAAGAGAAGGAAAACTTGGCTTCTAACATTGAAAGGTTTCAGAGAGAACAAGAAGGTCTGAAAAGTGTAATGTCAGATATGGTCACCCAGAAAGCAGACGAGAGGAATGAATGGAAGCAAAGTCTTGAGTTAGAAAGACATGATATTGATAAACTGAAAGAAGAGTTGAAACAATACAGAGAGGAACTTGACAGAGAGACTGAACTGATCAACAAGGAAAAAATGGACTTGGAGCAGATGAGGTCTGACATCAAGGAACAAATTGATTTATTGGAACAAGAGAAGCAAGAAATAAATGACATGAACGACAAGCTGGAACTCACAAGCACAGAGCTACAAAATAACAAGGAACATGTAGAAAGCTTGTTTGATGAGATAAATACAGAGAAAAACATCATGAAAGATCTGAAACGTCAGCTTCAAACTCAGAAAGCAAGCCTAGATGATGTCATGAACATGTTCACTTTAAAACAAAAGGAGCAAGAACTCAAAGATATTGACTTCAACAGAGAAAAACAACAACTGGAAACCATGAAAGTCAGTGTACTTACAGAAAGGGAGGAACTGAATGCTATGGAAAAGAACCTCCAGAAAAAGAAAGAAGAGGTTGAAACTGCAATGCAAAGCATCAACATAGAAAAAGAACATCTCAGTCAGATGACGATCGACATAGAGAAAGAAAAAGAAAAATGTAGGTTTGAAAATGAAAGAATGGAAGAAGAAAGATCTGAGTGGAGAAGGAGAGAAGATGAACTCATGGAAGAAATGAAATCTGTTGAAGATCTGAGATCAAGTCTGAGACACCTTCATGAAAGAATGAGTGAGGATATAAAACATAATGTGGACAGGCTGCAACAAAACAATGAAGATGTTCTTAAACTGCACGCAAGACTAGAAAAAATGGTTGAAGGCATGGATGAAGAGAAGGAAAACATGGCTTCTAACATTGAAAGGTTTCAGAGAGAACAAGAAGGTCTGAAAAGTATACTGTCAGGCATGGTCACCCAGAAAGCAGACGAGAGAAATGAATGGAAGCAAAGTCTTGAGTTAGAAAGACATGATATTGATAAACTGAAAGATGAGTTGAAACAATACAGAGAGGAACTTGACAGAGAGACTGAAATGATCAACAAGGAAAAAATGGACTTGGAGCAGATGAGGTCTGACTTGCAGAAACAAACTGATGTATTGGAACAAGAGAAGCAAGAAATAAATGACATGAACGACAAGCTGGAACTCACAAGCACAAGTTACAGAATAACAAGGAACATGTAGAAAGCTTGTTTGATGAGATAAATACGGAGAAAAACATCATTGGAGATATGAAACTTCAGCTTCAAACTCAGAAAGCAAGCCTAGATGATGTCATGAACATGTTCACTTTAAAACAAAAGGAACAAGAACTCAAGGATGTTGAATTCAACAGAGAAAAACAACAACTGGAAACCATGAAAGTCAGTGTACTTACAGAAAGGGAGGAACTGAATGCTATGGAAAAGAACCTCCAGAAAAAGAACGAAGAGGTTGAAGCTGCAATGCAAAGCATCTGTGCAGAAAAAGAACATCTCAGTCAGATGAAGACTGATATTGAAAAAGACAAGGAAAAATGGTGGTTTGAAAACAAAAGAATGGAAGAAGAAAGGTCTGAGTTGAGAAGGAGAGAAGATCAACTCATGGATAAAATGCAATTACTGGAAGATTTGAGAGCAAATCTGAGACACCTTCATGAAAGAATGAGTGAGGATATAAAACATAAAGTGGACAGGCTGCAACAAAACAATGAAGATGTTCTTAAACTGCACGCAAGACTACAAACATGGTTGAAGGCATGGATGAAGAGAAGGAAAACTTGGCTTCTAACATTGAAAGGTTTCAGAGAGAACAAGAAGGTCTGAAAAGTATAATGTCAGATATGGTCACCCAGAAAGCAGACGAGAGGAATGAATGGAAGCAAAGTCTTGAGTTAGAAAGACATGATATTGATAAACTGAAAGAAGAGTTGAAACAATACAGAGAGGAACTTGACAGAGAGACTGAACTGATCAACAAGGAAAAAATGGACTTGGAGCAGATGAGGTCTGACATCAAGGAACAAATTGATTTATTGGAACAAGAGAAGCAAGAAATAAATGACATGAACGACAAGCTGGAACTCACAAGCACAGAGCTACAAAATAACAAGGAACATGTAGAAAGCTTGTTTGATGAGATAAATACAGAGAAAAACATCATGAAAGATCTGAAACGTCAGCTTCAAACTCAGAAAGCAAGCCTAGATGATGTCATGAACATGTTCACTTTAAAACAAAAGGAGCAAGAACTCGAAGATATTGACTTCAACAGAGAAAAACAACAACTGGAAACCATGAAAGTCAGTGTACTTACAGAAATGGAGGAACTGAATGCTATGGAAAAGAACCTCCAGAAAAAGAAAGAAGAGGTTGAAACTGCAATGCAAAGCATCGGTGCAGAAAAAGAACATCTCAGTCAGATGACGATCGACATAGAGAAAGAAAAAGAAAAATGTAGGTTTGAAAATGAAAGAATGGAAGAAGAAAGATCTGAGTGGAGAAGGAGAGAAGATGAACTCATGGAAGAAATGAAATCTGTTGAAGATCTGAGATCAAGTCTGAGACACCTTCATGAAAGAATGAGTGAGGATATAAAACATAAAGTGGACAGGCTGCAACAAAACAATGAAGATGTTCTTAAACTGCACGCAAGACTAGAAAAAATGGTTGAAGGCATGGATGAAGAGAAGGAAAACATGGCTTCTAACATTGAAAGGTTTCAGAGAGAACAAGAAGGTCTGAAAAGTATAATGTCAGATATGGTCACCCAGAAAGCAGACGAGAGAAATGAATGGAAGCAAAGTCTTGAGTTAGAAAGACATGATATTGATAAACTGAAAGAAGAGTTGAAACAATACAGAGAGGAACTTGACAGAGAGACTGAAATGATCAACAAGGAAAAAATGGACTTGGAGCAGATGAGGTCTGACATCAAGGAACAAATTGATTTATTGGAACAAGAGAAGCAAGAAATAAATGACATGAAAGACAAGCTGGAACTCACAAGCACAAAGTTACAGAATAACAAGGAACATGTAGAAAGCTTGTTTGATGAGATAAATACGGAGAAAAACATCATTAAAGATCTGAAACGTCAGCTTCAAACTCAGAAAGCAAGCTTAGATGATGTCATGAACATGTTCACTTTAAAACAAAAGGAACAAGAACTCAAGGATGTTGAATTCAACAGAGAAAAACAACAACTGGAAACCATGAAAGTCAGTGTACTTACAGAAAGGGAGGAACTGAATGCTATGGAAAAGAACCTCCAGAAAAAGAACGAAGAGGTTGAAACTGCAATGCAAAGCATCTGTGCAGAAAAAGAACATCTCAGTCAAATGAAGACTGATATTGAAAAGACAAGGAAAAATGGTGGTTTGAAAACAAAAGAATGGAAGAAGAAAGGTCTGAGTTGAGAAGGAGAGAAGATCAACTCATGGATAAAATGCAATTACTGGAAGATTTGAGAGCAAATCTGAGACACCTTCATGAAAGAATGAGTGAGGATATAAAACATAAAGTGGACAGGCTGCAACAAAACAATGAAGATGTTCTTAAACTGCACGCAAGACTACAAAACATGGTTGAAGGCATGGATGAAGAGAAGGAAAACTTGGCTTCTAACATTGAAAGGTTTCAGAGAGAACAAGAAGGTCTGAAAAGTATAATGTCAGATATGGTCACCCAGAAAGCAGACGAGAGGAATGAATGGAAGCAAAGTCTTGAGTTAGAAAGACATGATATTGATAAACTGAAAGAAGAGTTGAAACAATACAGAGAGGAACTTGACAGAGAGACTGAACTGATCAACAAGGAAAAAATGGACTTGGAGCAGATGAGGTCTGACTTGCAGAAACAAACTGATTCACTGGAACAAGACGAGCAAGAAATAAATGACATGAAAGACAAGCTGGAACTCACAAGCACAGAGCTACAAAACAACAAGGAACATGTAGAAAGCTTGTTTGATGAGATAAATACAGAGAAAAACATCATGAAAGATCTGAAACTTCAGCTTCAAACTCAGAAAGCAAGCCTAGATGATGTCATGAACATGTTCACTTTAAAACAAAAGGAACAAGAACTCAAGGATGTTGAATTCAACAGAGAAAAACAACAACTGGAAACCATGAAAGTCAGTGTACTTACAGAAAGGGAGGAACTGAATGCTATGGAAAAGAACCTCCATAAACAGAACGAAGAGGTTGAAGCTGCAATGCAAAGCATCTGTGCAGAAAAAGAACATCTCAGTCAAATGAAGACTGATATTGAAAAGACAAGGAAAAATGGTGGTTTGAAAACAAAAGAATGGAAGAAGAAAGGTCTGAGTTGAGAAGGAGAGAAGATCAACTCATGGATAAAATGCAATTACTGGAAGATTTGAGAGCAAATCTGAGACACCTTCATGAAAGAATGGGTGAGGATATAAAACATAAAGTGGACAGGCTGCAACAAAACAATGAAGATGTTCTTAAACTGCACGCAAGACTACAAAACATGGTTGAAGGCATGGATGAAGAGAAGGAAAACTTGGCTTCTAACATTGAAAGGTTTCAGAGAGAACAAGAAGGTCTGAAAAGTGTAATGTCAGATATGGTCACCCAGAAAGCAGATGAGAGAAATGAATGGAAGCAAAGTCTTGAGTTAGAAAGACATGATATTGATAAACTGAAAGAAGAGTTGAAACAATACAGAGAGGAACTTGACAGAGAGACTGAACTGATCAACAAGGAAAAAATGGACTTGGAGCAGATGAGGTCTGACATCAAGGAACAAATTGATTTATTGGAACAAGAGAAGCAAGAAATAAATGACATGAACGACAAGCTGGAACTCACAAGCACAGAGCTACAAAATAACAAGGAACATGTAGAAAGCTTGTTTGATGAGATAAATACAGAGAAAAACATCATGAAAGATCTGAAACGTCAGCTTCAAACTCAGAAAGCAAGCCTAGATGATGTCATGAACATGTTCACTTTAAAACAAAAGGAGCAAGAACTCGAAGATATTGACTTCAACAGAGAAAAACAACAACTGGAAACCATGAAAGTCAGTGTACTTACAGAAATGGAGGAACTGAATGCTATGGAAAAGAACCTCCAGAAAAAGAAAGAAGAGGTTGAAACTGCAATGCAAAGCATCAACATAGAAAAAGAACATCTCAGTCAGATGACGATCGACATAGAGAAAGAAAAAGAAAAATGTAGGTTTGAAAATGAAAGAATGGAAGAAGAAAGATCTGAGTGGAGAAGGAGAGAAGATGAACTCATGGAAGAAATGAAATCTGTTGAAGATCTGAGATCAAGTCTGAGACACCTTCATGAAAGAATGAGTGAGGATATAAAACATAAAGTGGACAGGCTGCAACAAAACAATGAAGATGTTCTTAAACTGCACGCAAGACTAGAAAAAATGGTTGAAGGCATGGATGAAGAGAAGGAAAACATGGCTTCTAACATTGAAAGGTTTCAGAGAGAACAAGAAGGTCTGAAAAGTATACTGTCAGGCATGGTCACCCAGAAAGCAGACGAGAGAAATGAATGGAAGCAAAGTCTTGAGTTAGAAAGACATGATATTGATAAACTGAAAGAAGAGTTGAAACAATACAGAGAGGAACTTGACAGAGAGACTGAAATGATCAACAAGGAAAAAATGGACTTGGAGCAGATGAGGTCTGACATCAAGGAACAAATTGATTTATTGGAACAAGAGAAGCAAGAAATAAATGACATGAAAGACAAGCTGGAACTCACAAGCACAAAGTTACAGAATAACAAGGAACATGTAGAAAGCTTGTTTGATGAGATAAATACGGAGAAAAACATCATTAAAGATCTGAAACGTCAGCTTCAAACTCAGAAAGCAAGCTTAGATGATGTCATGAACATGTTCACTTTAAAACAAAAGGAACAAGAACTCAAGGATGTTGAATTCAACAGAGAAAAACAACAACTGGAAACCATGAAAGTCAGTGTACTTACAGAAAGGGAGGAACTGAATGCTATGGAAAAGAACCTCCAGAAAAAGAACGAAGAGGTTGAAACTGCAATGCAAAGCATCTGTGCAGAAAAAGAACATCTCAGTCAAATGAAGACTGATATTGAAAAAGACAAGGAAAAATGGTGGTTTGAAAACAAAGAATGGAAGAAGAAAGGTCTGAGTTGAGAAGGAGAGAAGATCAACTCATGGATAAAATGCAATTACTGGAAGATTTGAGAGCAAATCTGAGACACCTTCATGAAAGAATGAGTGAGGATATAAAACATAAAGTGGACAGGCTGCAACAAAACAATGAAGATGTTTTTAAACTGCACGCAAGACTACAAAACATGGTTGAAGGCATGGATGAAGAGAAGGAAAACTTGGCTTCTAACATTGAAAGGTTTCAGAGAGAACAAGAAGGTCTGAAAAGTATAATGTCAGATATGGTCACCCAGAAAGCAGACGAGAGGAATGAATGGAAGCAAAGTCTTGAGTTAGAAAGACATGATATTGATAAACTGAAAGAAGAGTTGAAACAATACAGAGAGGAACTTGACAGAGAGACTGAACTGATCAACAAGGAAAAAATGGACTTGGAGCAGATGAGGTCTGACTTGCAGAAACAAACTGATTCACTGGAACAAGACGAGCAAGAAATAAATGACATGAAAGACAAGCTGGAACTCACAAGCACAGAGCTACAAAACAACAAGGAACATGTAGAAAGCTTGTTTGATGAGATAAATACAGAGAAAAACATCATGAAAGATCTGAAACGTCAGCTTCAAACCCAGAAAGCAAGCCTAGATGATGTCATGAACATGTTCACTTTAAAACAAAAGGAACAAGAACTCAAGGATGTTGAATTCAACAGAGAAAAACAACAACTGGAAACCATGAAAGTCAGTGTACTTACAGAAAGGGAGGAACTGAATGCTATGGAAAAGAACCTCCAGAAAAAGAACGAAGAGGTTGAAACTGCAATGCAAAGCATCTGTGCAGAAAAAGAACATCTCAGTCAAATGAAGACTGATATTGAAAAAGACAAGGAAAAATGGTGGTTTGAAAACAAAAGAATGGAAGAAGAAAGGTCTGAGTTGAGAAGGAGAGAAGATCAACTCATGGATAAAATGCAATTACTGGAAGATTTGAGAGCAAATCTGAGACACCTTCATGAAAGAATGAGTGAGGATATAAAACATAAAGTGGACAGGCTGCAACAAAACAATGAAGATGTTCTTAAACTGCACACAAGACTAGAAAAAATGGTTGAAGGCATGGATGAAGAGAAGGAAAACATGGCTTCTAACATTGAAAGGTTTCAGAGAGAACAAGAAGGTCTGAAAAGTATACTGTCAGGCATGGTCACCCAGAAAGCAGATGAGAGAAATGAATGGAAGCAAAGTCTTGAGTTAGAAAGACATGATATTGATAAACTGAAAGATGAGTTGAAACAATACAGAGAGGAACTTGACAGAGAGACTGAAATGATCAACAAGGACAAAATGGACTTGGAGCAGATGAGGTCTGACTTGCAGAAACAAACTGATTCACTGGAACAAGACAAGCAAGAAATAAATGACATGAAAGACAAGCTGGAACTCACAAGCACAGAGCTACAAAACAACAAGGAACATGTAGAAAGCTTGTTTGATGAGATAAATACAGAGAAAAACATCATGAAAGATCTGAAACTTCAGCTTCAAACTCAGAAAGCAAGCCTAGATGATGTCATGAACATGTTCACTTTAAAACAAAAGGAACAAGAACTCAAGGATGTTGAATTCAACAGAGAAAAACAACAACTGGAAACCATGAAAGTCAGTGTACTTACAGAAAGGGAGGAACTGAATGCTATGGAAAAGAACCTCCATAAACAGAACGAAGAGGTTGAAGCTGCAATGCAAAGCATCTGTGCAGAAAAAGAACATCTCAGTCAAATGAAGACTGATATTGAAAAAGACAAGGAAAAATGGTGGTTTGAAAACAAAAGAATGGAAGAAGAAAGGTCTGAGTTGAGAAGGAGAGAAGATCAACTCATGGATAAAATGCAATTACTGGAAGATTTGAGAGCAAATCTGAGACACCTTCATGAAAGAATGGGTGAGGATATAAAACATAAAGTGGACAGGCTGCAACAAAACAATGAAGATGTTCTTAAACTGCACGCAAGACTACAAAACATGGTTGAAGGCATGGATGAAGAGAAGGAAAACTTGGCTTCTAACATTGAAAGGTTTCAGAGAGAACAAGAAGGTCTGAAAAGTGTAATGTCAGATATGGTCACCCAGAAAGCAGATGAGAGAAATGAATGGAAGCAAAGTCTTGAGTTAGAAAGACATGATATTGATAAACTGAAAGAAGAGTTGAAACAATACAGAGAGGAACTTGACAGAGAGACTGAACTGATCAACAAGGAAAAAATGGACTTGGAGCAGATGAGGTCTGACATCAAGGAACAAATTGATTTATTGGAACAAGAGAAGCAAGAAATAAATGACATGAACGACAAGCTGGAACTCACAAGCACAGAGCTACAAAATAACAAGGAACATGTAGAAAGCTTGTTTGATGAGATAAATACAGAGAAAAACATCATGAAAGATCTGAAACGTCAGCTTCAAACTCAGAAAGCAAGCCTAGATGATGTCATGAACATGTTCACTTTAAAACAAAAGGAGCAAGAACTCAAGGATATTGAATTCAACAGAGAAAAACAACAACTGGAAACCATGAAAGTCAGTGTACTTACAGAAAGGGAGGAACTGAATGCTATGGAAAAGAACCTCCAGAAAAAGAACGAAGAGGTTGAAACTGCAATGCAAAGCATCAACATAGAAAAAGAACATCTCAGTCAGATGAAGATTGACATAGAGAAAGAAAAAGAAAAATGTAGGTTTGAAAATGAAAGAATGGAAGAAGAAAGATCTGAGTGGAGAAGGAGAGAAGATGAACTCATGGAAGAACTGAAATCTGTTGAAGATCTGAGATCAAATCTGAGACACCTTCATGAAAGAATGAGTGAGGATATAAAACATAAAGTGGACAGGCTGCAACAAAACAATGAAGATGTTCTTAAACTGCACGCAAGACTAGAAAAAATGGTTGAAGGCATGGATGAAGAGAAGGAAAACATGGCTTCTAACATTGAAAGGTTTCAGAGAGAACAAGAAGGTCTGAAAAGTATACTGTCAGGCATGGTCACCCAGAAAGCAGACGAGAGAAATGAATGGAAGCAAAGTCTTGAGTTAGAAAGACATGATATTGATAAACTGAAAGAAGAGTTGAAACAATACAGAGAGGAACTTGACAGAGAGACTGAAATGATCAACAAGGAAAAAATGGACTTGGAGCAGATGAGGTCTGACATCAAGGAACAAATTGATTTATTGGAACAAGAGAAGCAAGAAATAAATGACATGAAAGACAAGCTGGAACTCACAAGCACAAAGTTACAGAATAACAAGGAACATGTAGAAAGCTTGTTTGATGAGATAAATACGGAGAAAAACATCATTAAAGATCTGAAACGTCAGCTTCAAACTCAGAAAGCAAGCTTAGATGATGTCATGAACATGTTCACTTTAAAACAAAAGGAACAAGAACTCAAGGATGTTGAATTCAACAGAGAAAAACAACAACTGGAAACCATGAAAGTCAGTGTACTTACAGAAAGGGAGGAACTGAATGCTATGGAAAAGAACCTCCAGAAAAAGAACGAAGAGGTTGAAACTGCAATGCAAAGCATCTGTGCAGAAAAAGAACATCTCAGTCAAATGAAGACTGATATTGAAAAAGACAAGGAAAAATGGTGGTTTGAAACAAAAGAATGGAAGAAGAAAGGTCTGAGTTGAGAAGGAGAGAAGATCAACTCATGGATAAAATGCAATTACTGGAAGATTTGAGAGCAAATCTGAGACACCTTCATGAAAGAATGAGTGAGGATATAAAACATAAAGTGGACAGGCTGCAACAAAACAATGAAGATGTTCTTAAACTGCACGCAAGACTACAAAACATGGTTGAAGGCATGGATGAAGAGAAGGAAAACTTGGCTTCTAACATTGAAAGGTTTCAGAGAGAACAAGAAGGTCTGAAAAGTATAATGTCAGATATGGTCACCCAGAAAGCAGACGAGAGGAATGAATGGAAGCAAAGTCTTGAGTTAGAAAGACATGATATTGATAAACTGAAAGAAGAGTTGAAACAATACAGAGAGGAACTTGACAGAGAGACTGAACTGATCAACAAGGAAAAAATGGACTTGGAGCAGATGAGGTCTGACTTGCAGAAACAAACTGATTCACTGGAACAAGACGAGCAAGAAATAAATGACATGAAAGACAAGCTGGAACTCACAAGCACAGAGCTACAAAACAACAAGGAACATGTAGAAAGCTTGTTTGATGAGATAAATACAGAGAAAAACATCATGAAAGATCTGAAACGTCAGCTTCAAACCCAGAAAGCAAGCCTAGATGATGTCATGAACATGTTCACTTTAAAACAAAAGGAACAAGAACTCAAGGATGTTGAATTCAACAGAGAAAAACAACAACTGGAAACCATGAAAGTCAGTGTACTTACAGAAAGGGAGGAACTGAATGCTATGGAAAAGAACCTCCAGAAAAAGAACGAAGAGGTTGAAACTGCAATGCAAAGCATCTGTGCAGAAAAAGAACATCTCAGTCAAATGAAGACTGATATTGAAAAAGACAAGGAAAAATGGTGGTTTGAAAACAAAAGAATGGAAGAAGAAAGGTCTGAGTTGAGAAGGAGAGAAGATCAACTCATGGATAAAATGCAATTACTGGAAGATTTGAGAGCAAATCTGAGACACCTTCATGAAAGAATGAGTGAGGATATAAAACATAAAGTGGACAGGCTGCAACAAAACAATGAAGATGTTCTTAAACTGCACACAAGACTAGAAAAAATGGTTGAAGGCATGGATGAAGAGAAGGAAAACATGGCTTCTAACATTGAAAGGTTTCAGAGAGAACAAGAAGGTCTGAAAAGTATACTGTCAGGCATGGTCACCCAGAAAGCAGATGAGAGAAATGAATGGAAGCAAAGTCTTGAGTTAGAAAGACATGATATTGATAAACTGAAAGATGAGTTGAAACAATACAGAGAGGAACTTGACAGAGAGACTGAACTGATCAACAAGGAAAAAATGGACTTGGAGCAGATGAGGTCTGACATCAAGGAGCAAATTGATTTATTGGAACAAGAGAAGCAAGAAATAAATGACATGAAAGACAAGCTGGAACTCACAAGCACAGAGCTACAAAATAACAAGGAACACGTCGAAAGGTTATTTGATGAGATAAATACAGAGAAAAACATCACTGAAGATCTGAAACTTCAGCTTCAAACTCAGAAAGCAAGCCTAGATGATGTCATGAACATGTTCACTTTAAAACAAAAGGAGCAAGAACTCAAGGATATTGAATTCAACAGAGAAAAACAACAACTAGAAACCATGAAAGTCAGTGTACTTACAGAAAGGGAGGAACTGAATGCTATGGAAAAGAACCTCCAGAAAAAGAACGAAGAGGTTGAAGCTGCAATGCAAAGCATCGGTGCAGAAAAAGAACATCTCAGTCAGGTGAAGATTGACATTGAGAAAGAAAAAGAAAAATGTGGCTTTGAAAATGAAAGAATGGAAGAAGAAAGGTCTGAGTTGAGAAGGAGAGAAGATCAACTTATGGATGAAATGAAATTACTGGAAGATTTGAGACCAAATCTGAGACACCTTCATCAACGAATGAGTGAGGATATAAAACATAAAGTGGACAGGCTGCAACAAAACAATGAAGATGTTCTCAAACTGCAAGCAAGACTAGAAAAAATGGTTGAAGGCATGGATGAAGAGAAGGAAAACATGGCTTCTAACATTGAAAGGTTTCAGAGAGAACAAGAAGGTCTGAAAAGTATACTGTCAGGCATGGTCACCCAGAAAGCAGACGAGAGAAATGAATGGAAGCAAAGTCTTGAGTTAGAAAGACATGATATTGATAAACTGAAAGATGAGTTGAAACAATACAGAGAGGAACTTGACAGAGAGACTGAAATGATCAACAAGGAAAAAATGGACTTGGAGCAGATGAGGTCTGACTTGCAGAAACAAACTGATTCACTGGAACAAGAGAAGCAAGAAATAAATGACATGAAAGACAAGCTGGAACTCACAAGCACAGAGCTACAAAATAACAAGGAACATATAGAAAGCTTGTTTGATGAGTTAAATACGGAGAAAAACATCATGAAAGATCTGAAACGTCAGCTTCAAACTCAGAAAGCAAGCCTAGATGATGTCATGAACATGTTCACTTTAAAACAAAAGGAGCAAGAACTCAAGGATGTTGAATTCAACAGAGAAAAACAACAACTGGAAACCATGAAAGTCAGTGTACTTACAGAAAGGGAGGAACTGAATGCTATGGAAAAGAACCTCCAGAAAAAGAACGAAGAGGTTGAAACTGCAATGCAAAGCATCAACATAGAAAAAGAACATCTCAGTCAGATGAAGATTGATATTGAGAAAGAAAAAGAAAAATGTAGGTTTGAAAATGAAAGAATGGAAGAAGAAAGATCTGAGCTGAGAAGGAGAGAAGATGAACTTATGGAAGAAATGAAATCTGTTGAAGATCTGAGAGCAAATCTGAGACACCTTCATGAAAGAATGAGTGAGGATATAAAACATAAAGTGGACAGGCTGCAACAAAACAATGAAGATGTTCTTAAACTGCACGCAAGACTAGAAAAAATGGTTGAAGGCATGGATGAAGAGAAGGAAAACATGGCTTCTAACATTGAAAGGTTTCAGAGAGAACAAGAAGGTCTGAAAAGTATACTGTCAGGCATGGTCACCCAGAAAGCAGATGAGAGAAATGAATGGAAGCAAAGTCTTGAGTTAGAAAGACATGATATTGATAAACTGAAAGATGAGTTGAAACAATACAGAGAGGAACTTGACAGAGAAACTGAAATGACCAACAAGGAAAAAATGGACTTGGAGCAGATGAGGTCTGACATCAAGGAACAAATTGATTTATTGGAACAAGAGAAGCAAGAAATAAATGACATGAAAGACAAGCTGGAACTCACAAGCACAAAGTTACAGAATAACAAGGAACATGTAGAAAGGTTATTTGATGAGATAAATACGGAGAAAAACATCATTAAAGATCTGAAACTTCAGCTTCAAACTCAGAAAGCAAGCCTAGATGATGTCATGAACATGTTCGCTTTAAAACAAAAGGAACAAGAACTCAAGGATGTTGAATTCAACAGAGAAAAACAACAACTGGAAACCATGAAAGTCAGTGTACTTACAGAAAGGGAGGAACTGAATGCTATGGAAAAGAACCTCCAGAAAAAGAACGAAGAGGTTGAAGCTGCAATGCAAAGCATCTGTGCAGAAAAAGAACATCTCAGTCAAATGAAGACTGATATTGAAAAAGACAAGGAAAAATGGTGGTTTGAAAATGAAAGAATGGAAGAAGAAAGGTCTGAGTTGAGAAGGAGAGAAGATCAACTCATGGATAAAATGCAATTACTGGAAGATTTGAGAGCAAATCTGAGACACCTTCATGAAAGAATGAGTGAGGATATAAAACATAAAGTGGACAGACTGCAACAAAACAATGAAGATGTTCTTAAACTGCACGCAAGACTACAAAACATGGTTGAAGGCATGGATGAAGAGAAGGAAAACTTGGCTTCTAACATTGAAAGGTTTCAGAGAGAACAAGAAGGTCTGAAAAGTATAATGTCAGATATGGTCACCCAGAAAGCAGACGAGAGGAATGAATGGAAGCAAAGTCTTGAGTTAGAAAGACATGATATTGATAAACTGAAAGAAGAGTTGAAACAATACAGAGAGGAACTTGACAGAGAGACTGAACTGATCAACAAGGAAAAAATGGACTTGGAGCAGATGAGGTCTGACTTGCAGAAACAAACTGATTCACTGGAACAAGACGAGCAAGAAATAAATGACATGAAAGACAAGCTGGAACTCACAAGCACAGAGCTACAAAATAACAAGGAACATGTAGAAAGCTTGTTTGATGAGATAAATACAGAGAAAAACATCATGAAAGATCTGAAACGTCAGCTTCAAACTCAGAAAGCAAGCCTAGATGATGTCATGAACATGTTCACTTTAAAACAAAAGGAGCAAGAACTCAAAGATATTGAATTCAACAGAGAAAAACAACAACTGGAAACCATGAAAGTCAGTGTACTTACACAAAGGGAGGAACTGAATGCTATGGAAAAGAACCTCCAGAAAAAGAAAGAAGAGGTTGAAACTGCAATGCAAAGCATCAACATAGAAAAAGAACATCTCAGTCAGATGAAGATTGACATTGAGAAAGAAAAAGAAAAATGTAGGTTTGAAAATGAAAGAATGGAAGAAGAAAGGTCTGAGCTGAGAAGGAGAGAAGATGAACTCATGGAAGAACTGAAATCTGTTGAAGATCTGAGATCAAATCTGAGACACCTTCATGAAAGAATGAGTGAGGATATAAAACATAAAGTGGACAGGCTGCAACAAAACAATGAAGATGTTCTTAAACTGCACGCAAGACTAGAAAAAATGGTTGAAGGCATGGATGAAGAGAAGGAAAACATGGCTTCTAACATTGAAAGGTTTCAGAGAGAACAAGAAGGTCTGAAAAGTATACTGTCAGGCATGGTCACCCAGAAAGCAGACGAGAGGAATGAATGGAAGCAAAGTCTTGAGTTAGAAAGACATGATATTGATAAACTGAAAGAAGAGTTGAAACAATACAGAGAGGAACTTGACAGAGAGACTGAAATGACCAATAAGGAAAAAATGGACTTGGAGCAGATGAGGTCTGACTTGCAGAAACAAACTGATTCATTGGAACAAGAGAAGCAAGAAATAAATGACATGAAAGACAAGCTGGAACTCACAAGCACAGAGCTACAAAATAAGAAGGAACATGTCGAAAGTTTGTTTGATGAGATAAATACGGAGAAAAACATCATGAAAGATCTGAAACTTCAGCTTCAAACCCAGAAAGCAAGCCTAGATGATGTCATGAACATGTTCGCTTTAAAACAAAAGGAGCAAGAACTCAAGGATGTTGAATTCAACAGAGAAAAACAACAACTGGAAACCATGAAAGTCAGTGTACTTACAGAAAGGGAGGAACTGAATGCTATGGAAAAGAACCTCCATAAACAGAACAAAGAGGTTGAAACGGCAATGCAAAGCATGAGTGCAGAAAAAGAACAGCTCAGTCAAATGAAGACTGATTTTGAAAAAGAAAAATATTGGTTTGAAAACAAAAGAATGGAAGAAGAAACATCTGAGCTGAAAATGAGAGAAGATCAACTCATGGATAAAATGCAATTACTGGAAGATTTGAGAGCAAATCTGAGACACCTTCATGAAAGAATGAGTGAGGATATAAAACATAAAGTGGACAGGCTGCAACAAAACAATGAAGATGTTCTTAAACTGCACACAAGACTAGAAAAAATGGTTGAAGGCATGGATGAAGAGAAGGAAAACATGGCTTCTAACATTGAAAGGTTTCAGAGAGAACAAGAAGGTCTGAAAAGTATACTGTCAGGCATGGTCACCCAGAAAGCAGACGAGAGAAATGAATGGAAGCAAAGTCTTGAGTTAGAAAGACATGATATTGATAAACTGAAAGATGAGTTGAAACAATACAGAGAGGAACTTGACAGAGAGACTGAAATGATCAACAAGGAAAAAATGGACTTGGAGCAGATGAGGTCTGACTTGCAGAAACAAACTGATTTATTGGAACAAGAGAAGCAAGAAATAAATGACATGAAAGACAAGCTGGAACTCACAAGCACAGAGCTACAAAATAACAAGGAACATGTTGAAAGCTTGTTTGATGAGATAAATACAGAGAAAAACATCATTAAAGATCTGAAACTTCAGCTTCAAACTCAGAAAGCAAGCCTAGATGATGTCATGAACATGTTCACTTTAAAACAAAAGGAGCAAGAACTCAAGGATATTGAATTCAACAGAGAAAAACAACAACTGGAAACCATGAAAGTCAGTGTACTTACAGAAATGGAGGAACTGAATGCTATGGAAAAGAACCTCCAGAAAAAGAAGGAAGAGGTTGAAACGGCAATGCAAAGCATCAGTGCAGAAAAAGAACATCTCAGTCAGATGAAGACTGATATTGAAAAAGAAAAAGAAAAATGTAGGTCTGAAAATGAAAGAATGGAAGAAGAAAGGTCTGAGCTGAGAAGGAGAGAAGATGAACTAATGGAGAAAATTACATCAGTGGAAGATCTGAGAGCAAATCTGAGACACCTTCATCAAAGAATGAGTGAGGATATAAAACATAAAGTGGACAGGCTGCAACAAAACAATGAAGATGTTCTCAAACTGCACGCAAGACTAGAAAAAATGGTTGAAGGCATGGATGAAGAGAAGGAAAACATGGCTTCTAACATTGAAAGGTTTCAGAGAGAACAGGAAGGTCTGAAAAGTATACTGTCATGCATGGTCACCCAGAATGTAGACAAGATAAGCTATTGGAAGCCAAAGATTGACTTTGAAAAACAAGGTTTTGACAAACTAAAAGCAGTGCTGATACCGGATAGAGAGAATCTGGAAAGACTGGCTGAGACGATGAACAATGAAAAAGTGGACTCAGAAGTGATGAAATCTGATATACAGAAACAAATCGAGATGATAGAGATAGAACAAGATAAGCAAGATATGAAAAACGTACAAGATCTACAAAAGAAGGACAGGTGTCCTGAAAGCATATTTGATGAGATAAATACAGAGAAAACAAAAATTCAGTATTTGAAAGTTCACGTTCAAACACAGACAGATGAAGTCATGAGCATGTTCACCTTAAAAGCAAAAGAACAACAACTCAAGGATGTTGATTTCAACAGAGAAAAACAACAACTGGAAACCATGAAGGTCAGTGTACTTACAGAACGGGAAGAACTAAAAGCTCTGGAGAAGAATGTCCACAAGATGAAAAAAGAGGTTGAAGCTGCAATGAAAAGCATCAACACGGAAAAAGAACAGCTCCGCCAGACGAAGATTGACATTGAGAAAGAAAAAGAAAAATGTTGGTTTGAAAATGAAAGAATGGAAGAAGAAAGGTCTGAGTTGAGAAGGAGAGAAGATCAATTTATGGATAAAATGAAATCTGTTGAAGATCTGAGAGCAAATCTGAGACACCTTCATGAAAGAATGAGTGAGAATATAAAACATAAAGTGGACAGGCTGCAACAGAACAATGAAGATGTTCTCAAACTGCACGCAAGACTAGAAAAAATGGTTGAAGCCACTGATGAACAAATTGCTGGTAACATTGAAAGGTTACAGAGAGAACGGGAAGGTCTATCAGGTATATTGTCAGATATGGTCACCCAGAAAGCAGACGTGAAAAATGAGCGGACACAAAAGCATGAGTCGGAAAAACACGATATTGATGAACTAAAGGCACTACGGATACCAGACAGAGACAACATGTATAGAATGACTGATATGATAAACAAGGAAAATCTCCTAAAAAATGAAAAAGACAGGTTGGAAATCACAAAGACAGATCTTAAGAAGAAGAAAGAACATGCAGATAATCTCATTGATAAGATAAACAGAGAGAGAAACCAAATTAAACAACTGACACTTCAAGTCCAGACTGAAAGAGAAAAGTTGGAGGATGTCATAAACATTATTACCTTAAAACAAAAGGAACACAAAGTCAAACACGTTGAGTTCAAAAGACAAAAGGAACAGCTGGACACCATGAAGAACATTGTGATGTCAGAAAGACAAGAACCGGAAGTTATGAGGAATCTCCGCATGAAGAAAGAAGACGCTGGAGCCGAACTTCTGATACAAAAGGACAGAATGGAAGGAGAAATATATGAGCTTCATGTGACAGGAGATGAACTCATGGATAAAAGGAAGTCAGTAGTAACACCAAGAGATGATCTTCAACAGCTTAATGAAAGTGAGGTAGTGATAAACAAAAAGGAGACACTGCCACAAAACAGTGAAGATCCACTAGCTGATGTTTGCATGGACAGTTCTGAACATCTGGTTAAGTCTGAGGAAGATAAAGGCAGGCACTCGGAACCTGAAAGGGACGTTCTAAGCACAGCAGCAGAACATGAAGTGGAAAGCAAACAAGAAGAGAGGCTGTTAGAAGAGAAAGACGATTTCAAAGATGAGGAAATGTTCAGAAGAGATTTGCGAAACATGTGGAAGGACACTCGACTGGAACGAATAGAAATTAAGCAGATCAAGAGTAGAGGTCAAGACCTTAGGAACAACCTGGAGAAGAGGCTGAAGGTAATCAGTCAGCGTGTTAAGAGGACATTGTTACCGAAAGGAAAGACACCAACGGGGAAGACAAATCTGGAACAATTGGAAAGTAAAGATACCTTATCTCATAGTGATCGTGATATATGCCACAAATCATTTAATGAAAAATACACCGAGCTCCAGCAACTTAAGGTGAGCCTTCTCAGTGAGATTGATAAAGTCAACATCAGAGAAAAAATGTCTAGGACACTGACTACCAGCGACAAAGCCAATCAAACAGTTGAGGTGGATAAAGCCACAGGTGTTGCAACGGTGCAGGGGACAGAGCTGGCCTTAGATAAAACCAGAGAGGAACAGATGAAGGTAGAAAGAACTGAAGCAGCTCCAGTGGCTCCCAGTGGCCTGCTCTGTCAGCTTAGGCATTACTGCTACCGCTGCTGCTGTCCTTGTTGCTCATGCTGTCAGCAAGGAGAGATGAGAGATGGCTCATAACCACTGTCACTATCATTGTGGTTGTTTCTGTTAGAGGTTTCTTTATTCTTAAATTTGTTTCCACCGTTTGTATTACAATAGTTCAATAACACCCTTTAGTTAGATGTATATTACGTTATCTGGCAATAATTGTGTATAACAGATACTTTCCTAGTTTGTAGCATTTGATTTAAATTACTTCTTTGACACATTTGTTGGTTTACCAGACCATGTAGATTGTGATAGGTTTGTATATAGTCTACGGACTATTGTGATATGTGTTTGAAAAACAGCATTTAGTACTTTACATCTATTTACATGTGTGCTTGATTTTAAGTTCGGAGTCGGAAGTAAGGACCCATTTTCAAATAATTACAAAAAAATTTTATGAACTCATCTTCTCTCAAGTTTATTTTATGACTTTCTTTAGGTATAGCTGCATCTATGTTATTTGCTTATTTAAAGACACTGCTTATGTAAAAGATGTGTGGGACAGCTCTGCACATTTATGCTTAAACTGAAAAAAAAAGCATGCTGAATTATCTGAATAAACTGTCAAAAATAATTAATATGATAAATAAAGCATTATCTTATCTTAAATCATGTTTCTTTCAGTGTATTTGTTTATATTTATTACAGTCAACCTGTTCTTACATGGAGTTAGAAACTTCTGTGACCATGGTCAAACATTTTTCTGTAAGTCTGTAGGAGCTGAACTACTGAAGTCCCCAGTGTAAAACACATGTCACTTCAATATGACGACATTGTATATTCAGACTAAACCAGTTAGCCTCATAGCATAACTGTCCAAGTCATATTTAAACGTTTTCAGAAAAAAAGAAAAAGAAAAAAACACAATTTCTTAGCAAGCACATTGGTATTGTTTTATTGATATTGTAACAGTGGCCAAAATATGACTTATGAAAAAATGAATTACACTATGAGGCCAACGAAATTGGGAACTGTGGTGTAGTGGTTAGAAAAGCAGCTTTGAGGCCAAAGCGCCACAGCTTGCATCGCCTCATGCCCAAATTAAATAATATTTAATAATAATGAAAGAGAAATGCCATCCAAGGGGAGAAAGGGGTGAAATAAAAATGGAAGAAAAGAAATTGTTTAATGTGAAAATGGACAGCAAACAGCCAAAGGAGGGAGCCATGACACTTTCTCCCTTGAATAACCAAGGAACAATCAGCAAGCTAAAAAGCATCTGAACTTTAGTTTATCTGTAGCCCAGCATATGCCCATTTTAAGCCAGATATGAATAAACATCTATCTTTCTTATTTCAGTATGTGGTAGAAGGCTCCATCAGCAAGAGGATGTTTAGCAACTTGTCTGCACCAGTTCTTTATTTACCACCAGTTGCTCAACAGGGTTGCACCAATACAGTGTTGAGTGTCGCTTCATGTACAGTTTCACACTCAAAATGCGAAGCACAATGCAGCGCTGCCCTACTTTCAAATTACTGTGGCGGATAATAGCATTGATAAAGCATTAAAAAGGAAGTCCTCGTAGGCTACCGCAGCACCCAAACTGGAAACGTCAGGACCGTGTTCATGATGTAAGCATTTCCCTGGATACGTTAAGACAGTTAAAAAATGACATTCAGTTTGGTGTGTTATGATGATGAAAGACAACTTTCCTAGGGTGCTTTCACACTGCGGTTCGAAAGCAGGAGCATTCATCCTTCAGGGCGGTTTGTTTGCTCTCCTTAACATTGCTCCCTCACTCTGAATTCAGATGTGAAAGCATCCTTATTAAGGCCACAGAGATGGTGTCTAACCACTAAACCACTCCTGAGAAGGGTAACGGTTGTTTTAAATCTCCTCCGTGAGCCTGATGGGCGGCGACAAGTGTTTTTCGGAGTCCTTCGAAAGCTCAGTCCGTGCCGCGTTACACCTCCACAAACACGTGCTGTGACGATCAGACTGTGACAAATCCCCGTTTTATTTGAAACAAAACAAGGCACTGAATGACACCTGAGTCTCATTACATTGTTTTTAAAAACTTGTGAACAGATGGACCTTGAAATTAACTTGTAACCCTAGAGGCGCGCACATTATCCCGGATAAACAAATACACATGTATAATATTTCATTTTCTTTTTCTCTTTTTTTTAATTGAGTTCTCTTTGCCTACTTTCAGGACTTGTGTGAAAATCTGCTGATGTCACTTTTATGCAGGAATGTAGTAAAAACTACCTCTGCCATTGATCAGCTCTTAAATTACATGGCTACAGATTAAGAAACATCAAAAGGGTGCGAGAATTAAGAAACATTTAAAAAAAAACATATACACATTGTGCATTAAGGTGTTCCCAGTTTCCAATAATTGCCGAGTGTGATTATTGGAAACAGTGCACTGGTGACACAGCAATCTGAGACGAGAGAAAAATTAATATACAAGTGATATTTCATTGCATACGTTTTAAAAATAGACAGCACATTTCAGTTCTCCTCGAAGACACTTAATCACGACGTGTTTTCAATCAATATGTTGTTCCTGACGCATATAAGGACAAACAAAACCTCATCCTGTCAGTCTCATTTAAACTAAAGTGAAGACATTCAGTTTGGATTTTGATGGCAATTCTTCAAAAGGAAAAAATTGAAACCCACACGCATGCCTACCAAAACAAACACCCTACAATCTGGCGTTCCTTCCTCCCTCATATAAATCCTATCACCAAGCGGTAAGAGCCATTTCAAACATTGGAGAGGACCTGTATGTTGACGGGCCCTCTGACTGGCATTACCGACAGAGTTCTGATTGTGTTGCTGAATCGTATAAATGACTAATGCGAGGTACAGAAGTCTTCTTTGATATAGTACAGGCACTGTGGCCAGGCTTTGTCTGTAGTGTGGTTTAACGGGGTTCTGGTTATTCTATTGCTCTTAAGAGATGTAGCCAGGGTCGTCCTGTCTCGTGCGTTTTGCACGGCACGGCTGCCATCACTCTCTTATACTAGCAGAATAGGAGAACTGGGGGAAATGTGCTTCCTGGCTGGGGTCATCACAGTCTAGGCTGTTATCTGGAAGGACAAGAACAGTGAAAGTCAGTGGTGATATTCCAGCTCGACATTAAAAGGCTGTTACCGCCGTTGGAGGAGACTTACACTTGTCTGGAGGAGTGAGCGTGATGGTTTGCGCCGTGAACTCATCATCGAAGTACCTGGTGTCCGTCTCTGATGTCACTTGGGGTTTAAAGAGTGGGGTCAGCTGAGGAAGGGAGGGGGAAAGATTGGTGAGTTAACGGTAATTAATCTTGCATTTCTATAGTCCTTTACTGGTACTCGGCTTAGACAGGAGCTCACAAATTCACAAGAACTGGCAGCAACTCGAGGTTGCTCAAGTCTGGCCCACATACCAGAGATTGAACCGCTAATCCTCTGGTTCCTGGATCACCCGTTCCCACAAGTGCACAACTGCAATAGACACTGGTCCTATACTATCTTAACCCAGACCTTTCTTGCTGTGAGGTGTCACTGCTAACCACTACACCGCTGTGCCACCTAGGGTTAGTTAATAACTGATGCTTGACTGTATCCTGCCACTAAACTCACGTTATGCTGTAATAAAGACAATAAGTGAGTTTAGAAGAAATTGCAGTACTGTTCAAAATGATTTAACCATATTGACTTGATGTCACAATTAGGGCTCCAACGACTCAATCATTAGGGCTGCATGAAGTGCCAGGAATGCAAAAAATGACCGAAACAGCCTGAAACCAAACCCAACCCAGACAACTTAAGTGTGGGAATTCTTTAAGTCCATATCCAGTAGGTTGCACGTTTATTAAAAATGAAACCAGCACAACCACTATGCACAAGCACCCATTTACCCTGAGTATTTATATACGCCAGAATTATCTAAACAAATCTTTAGAAGCTCCAGATATGGAGTTTAAAAATAAATCTATATTCCACTTTTTGTAGGCTGAGAACATTTTACCTTTCTCTGCTCCACATCTTGCCAGTTGATGGTGATGAAAAATTTGTGACTCATTACTTCTTTGGCATCATCAGGGCCTCCGCCTAACCTGTCAAATCAAACCAGAGCATGTGAGAAAAAAGACGTGTTTTTTTTTGTTTCATTTCCAAAAGCGGCGAACACACCGGACACATCTGATCAAATACCTCTGTTTGGGGTCCTTCTTAAGCAGGCCAGCCAGCAAGGACTTTGCCTCAGGCAACAGGTTCCTGGGGAAGCGGATCTCCTCCATGAGGATGAGCTCAAACAGACGCTCATGATCCTGGTTGTAAAAAGGCAGGCGGCCGCACATCATCTCGTACATGACTACGCCCAGACCCCACCAGTCCACTGCCCGGCCGTAGTCATTGTCTTCCAGGACCTGAGGAAGAGCGGATATTTTCATTTTCCAAAATTAGGATTTATCAACAACTCGATATCGAGTTATTTGGTCACAATAATAACAACGCAGTATATGGTGGAGATAATAAGCTTTCAGGAAAATGTGACTTTATTTAACGTCCAGCGCCTTACCTCAGGAGCTAAATACTCAGGAGTCCCACAGAAGGTCTTCATGGTTGCATCTGGTGTTATGCCTTCCTTACAGAGGCCAAAGTCAGTGATTTTGATGTGTCCGTCTTTGTCCAGCATCAGATTCTCCAGCTGTGACATAGGAACATGAGAAACACATCCTGAAGATGTAATAACCCTGCGTAGTTACAATAATTACAGAGCATTTAGCGACTGAATAAAGTTTTTAGAGACAGACGCTAACTCGGGGGGGACCTTATTTACCTTCAGGTCACGGTAAACGACGTCACGTGAGTGCAGGTACTCGAGCGCTGACACGATCTCGGCACCGTAGAAGCGCGCCCGGTCTTCTGTGAACACTCGTTCGCGCGAGAGGTGAAAGAAAAGCTGAAAGAAAGAACGAGCAGATGGAGTCAAACATTTTAGCGCGATTGGAGAAAATCTGTACGAGTGTAACTCGGTGTAACTGATGTGTGCATGTGAGGTCTCACCTCACCTCCGTTGGCATATTCCATTACAAAACAAAGTCGGTCGTGTGTCTGGAAGGCATATTTCAACGTCTGGAAGAAAATGATCAGAATTGCAAAATATATATATATATTATAGGTTTTGAAACGCTGCAGAAACCATGTGAATCAGAGACTTGCGATCCACATGATAACCTTGTCAGAGATTTTTTTTCCCCAGAGAGCCTCTAATCTCAATATAATGATCTTTCAGTTTGAAGAGACTCTGCCTTTGAAACACAGAGCTGCTTGTTTAGCCACTAGTGACAAAAACATCTCTCCAAAACTGTTGAGAAATCAAAAACTAAAACTTCTAACACAACGATGTGTTAAAAGTGTTGAGACATGCATAATGTTAAGGAGCTTAATTTTCTAAAAAATGAAAGTTCATCAAAGTTCTGGTATGATTCATCTTTGATTTGTTTTACATCAGAGAAAAAAAAAACTGCTGGCTCACCACGGATGTGGAGGCTTTTTGAACCTGCTGCAAGTGGGTTATTTCTCACCGTAAGAAACGGATGTCTCGTGTTCTGTAGCACTCTGCTCTCTGTAACTGTGTGGGCCACCTCATCCTGCCAACAGACACACAGTCACAAACACTCAGAACACACAGCGCCAAACGGTTTGACGTGACTCAATGAGCGTACAGCAAGGCCTTCAAACAGCTGGGGCACAGCAGTCGCTCAGTCAGTATTCATACTAACATTAAATGAGCTAATTGTAATCCACTGAAGATACCACAACGTGTTACGTCTGGCTGTAGCATAAGCACACGAGCAGATAAGAAGGAAACCAAGTCACATGTTATAGCTGATGGTAATAATGGAACCACTTGGCAAAGGTTATGGTTTAGCAAATGTAAAGAATTTATTAGCATCACTGTGGATATTATAACTGCATAACTGATGAGGAGGCAACAGACTGGAGTGGATTGTTCAGTTACGTCTGAGCCCTTGAAAAAGAGGGAGCTACATTTTCCAAGAGTTTCAACTGCTAATGTTTTCCTTCGGCATTATATGAATTTAACTTGAGTATGTTTTGGTAGGAAGCGAAAATAACACCAAATGTGTGCAAATACGTATGGGCCTCGCACTTACCTTGGCTATGATGACCATTTTGCGCAGTATTTTCATGGCATAATGTACTCCAGTTGATTTCTCTTTGACCAGAATCACCTTCCCGAAGGTTCCCTTGCCAAGCAGCTTCAGGTACTCAAAGTCACTCATCGTCTGTACAATAAACACATCGGTGTGACTTGTCACTAATATTATAAGAACTGGTACAATGAAAGGGTACAGTGTAATCATATTGCGAGGGTTATTTGGGTAGATATCGTGCTAAATGTGTTGGGAGGTTGTCCATTAAGGGGGCCGCCCGTGTCTTTGGGCAAGAGACTGCCCTGATTTGCCAAGGTGTCCCATTTCGATGGTTTCTTAACGTTTGTGTTCCATGAAACCACTAATTACTCAATGCAATTTTCTCTACTCATGTTCAACAGTGGCACTACCTGACGCCGTGATTTCAAATTAAACTTTCCCACAAAGTCAATGTAGCAGCGCTGGCAATACGTCCCTCTACACACCGTTTCTGGCAGCATCAACATTTCCATCAACTGATCTTCTCACCACTTTGTTGCGGCCTTTGGACATAGCCACCTCCATCTCCTCCAGGCTTTCACTCGGGGAGCCGAACACATCCATTGGCTCCTCCTCTTCCTGTTCCCGCATTTTCAGACTGTTTGCCACAAACTGAATTGACCGCATCCACTCCTCTCTGGAGAAGGGACAAATTATAGAAGTTACAGAATCAGGTCCAAAGGATTGCCTGTGTCCCTTGCACTGGGAGCTTCTATGACGCAAATGATGCCATGTCCAGACCTTTTAGTTGATCGATAGGAATCTCACAGACGTCCATGAAACATTTTTCACGTCAGTTACTTTTAGTTTCTTGAAATAGCGGCGCTTACATGTTAGACAGCTGTAACTGCAGAACCCTTTATCCAATTTGGATGTAATAACCCACACACAAAGCCAAACTGTAACCTAAACAAAGAGTTCTTACCTCTCATCATTGCTTTCCACATGAAAAGTACGTTCAATGACAGTGGTCCACTGTAGACAACGGATGACAAATGTGTTGGGCCGGGGTCTTTCGGTCTTCATTAACTGGCATTCTGTAAAAACAAACATCCAATTGTCCAAATGATAAATCTGGAAAGTAGACAGCAACTTCTAGCAAGTAAAGTCTGTTGAAATCTGACCTGCCACAGAGAAGTTGTTCAGAGGTGGGGAGGTCTGGTCATTTAAATCAGGCTTCTCTTTGTAGCCTATGAAGGAACCGTCACTTTTCAAGATGAAATACCTGGGCCTCCACGTTTTGATATATTCACCTTGGTTCAAAAAAGAAAAGGGTAATTTGCAGTTATTTCAATCCACATGAATGCAATTTTAAGATGACCTTTATTACTCTATGTGTTCCAGTTTTTCACTTATTTTACTGTAAACTACGTAAAACGCTATTTTACGTAGCCATTCTCGCGATCCTCACCTCTTTTTTGGAGCCAGCCCTCTCTGACTATACTGACTTCATTCATGGTGACAGATGTTTTTCCAGAGAGGGTCGGAGACAAGACGTCCTGGAAGGGGGAAGGTGGATTCTCTCTCCCGGCCTGTTCACGTCTCAGTCACTCGCTTATAAAATCTGAACAGTATCCGCTGAAGAAAACAAACAGCACAACGTAATTAGGAGCAATGTCAAACTTAACAAAACAGACTTCCAGAGTGATGCAGTAGTTTAGGCAGACAATGGCAGGAAGCACTATATCGGTAAGACCTATAAAACTCGACTTAACACAAAATCTCAGTTGTGCTCTGCGACAACAACTCACTGTATCGGCCATAGAGGCATTTAACAAACTTACAATACAGATATGTTTTTCCTTTCTGTCCCTGCCAGATACCAGTATTAACCATAAAATGTCTAACTTATTTCAACCAGAGACGAACAATTGAATTTAAATGGTCATTTGGTTGCATTCCTTTAGATTCAGACAGATTTCAGATCATTTTACTGACCTTTTAAGAAATATTACCATCTACATACATGCAACCAATAATGTTAAATGGATGTTAGATGGCTTACTAGTCTATCAAATGTGAAAAAAAATAACTGCTCACAGCCTATTTGCCAAAGAGAAGACATGCCACCAATGGCAGCGGCCGGTACTTATCTTACACAGGCATCAGCTGATGCTAGATATTTTAAATGTTTTCTCTCTTGACTGACTCATCAGTAAATCAGTTCCAATGGTATGTTTAACTGTGCTAGGTCTCTGAAAGGTTTAGAAAGTTAAATATTTAGACGGGCATGGTGAACATTACCCTGCATATAGAGTGGAAAGACAGAGACACCTGACTCACAATCTACTTGCATACAATACCAACGTTTGATACACACTTTCATTCACTGCTTTTCCTTCACATTGTTATTTTCTACATCGTTTTAGATTGTACAAGATAGCACGCCAGCGTAGGTGCGAATCTACAAGTGTGTGAGGGGAACAGAGGCCGACTCGACTTCAGTCGCAGTCAAACATGATTGAATCTTTTGAGCCGAATCTCAACGCAATCAAGCAGTGTGAAGTGTAGAGGGTGTGGCACAGGAAACGGCATCAGAAGACGACAGGAAGTAGCAGGAATAGTGGCAACAAAGCGAACCTAGACCACAGAAATGGGCGAAAGTTCAACCGAATGCCTATATAATGCTGGTTGCAGTGTGTGCCACAGTCGTCCTTGCAATATACTTCTTTTGGCATTGACTGGTTTGACAAAATCACACAGTCTGCGATCCCTCATCAGGCGCAAGTGAAATTAAGAAAAATCTGCTGAAGCCAGTCTGTTAGTGTGTACTCCTAATCTTTTCATAATCTGCAAAGACTGCGAAAGTTGTGTAGCGTGTCCGCGGCCTTCGTTGGATTAAGGTAGAGTGACTGTGGATGCCAGGTCATCTGACACAGCACTCTTATCACTCCTTCTTGTGCAAATAATCCTTACGTAGTGTGGGGGTACGTAAGGGCAGTGGAAAAACAAAATGATGGGTCCTGCTTAGTGCAAAAAGCCAGACTGGGATGGCATGTCGCAGTGGAAAGCTGTTGGTTAATCACCAACCACTCTTGTTTTTGTTGCCTACAAAACTACACATGTGCTCATTCATAGTTTTGATGTTTTCAGTATTACGGAAACAATACAAAATAATAATAATAATAATAATAATAAAAGTATTATAAGAGAAAGTGTGTCCAAACTTTTGATTGGTACTGTATGTTAAAAACATCTCGCTCCTATTGAGCAGCTGGATGCGCAATTCCGTCCAACATTAAGACATTTTTTAAAATCAAGAGACACTCATTACATTAGCTGGTTTGCAGACGCTGGCATGGTGCAGATGTAGCTCTTCTAAAACTTTACGCATTTAAAGTTTAACTCCGGAAAAGCAAACCCTAAACTTGTATCCTGAGTTGGTGCAAAGTGCATGGAGCCGATCCGCGCTACGCAAGTTACACATGACGGAAACTTATAATAATTACAAAATCTAGTTAATATCCAGCCGTGTCACTCAACTTATAATCGGTTTCAGGCTAACTCGACCTGGCTGTTGTTGTTGTTGACCATTAGCGAGCCAGGATGCCGCTTTACGGTAGTTAGTTAGCCCGAATTTGCACGGAGAGCGGTTAGCCGTGTGCTAACGGCGACGGTTTGACTTTCAGGGAGCACATTTAGAAAAGATATTAAAGCTGTAGAGGGTAAATCTGGTTAATAACGCCGCCAACGGTGAATCTATATTTAGAAACACCAATACGGCCGTTTCAGATTTCAAATAACGTTACATGTCACCTGAGTAAAGTTAGGAGTAAGATTGTTAAATATAGCTTAAAATCACATGTTCAGTTAGCACATTTCCACGATTTCCGGTCAGTTTACCACCGTCGCGTAGTCTTACTAATGAATGCATGACCTACCATTAGCTGGACATGTTTCTTAGTAAACACTGTTTTTCATTAGCTCATACTCGTGGTAACTCCGGGAGCCTTTGATAGCGATGTAGTCAAGAACATCAATTATTCCTATTTCCTATGAGATACCGACTCCTCAGCTGATCCCGCGATGCAGACATTTAAACTAACCGTGAAACTTATTTGATTTAACACACATTTCACTGACGTTATCCCACGTTGCTCTCCTTCCAGTGCAGTTTTGACAGGCTAGATAAAGAGCAGGCCATCCACCCAGGAAAAAAACACCGTGGAGTCTTCTTCTTCCTGGTTTTGGATAGATGGTGTGTGTGTAGCTGCTTACTGCCACCTGCAGGCAGGGCAGGGTAGTGCAACAGCCTTTCAAATGAGTGACGTACAGCGTCAGGATGCGCACAAATAAGTAATCTGTGAGCTTGTGCCACAGTAAGTAATTTCGATACAGTTTTCTAATTTCATATAGATTTATTTGTATTTTTTTGTTTTTGTGCCCTGTAACCACTGAACGTTTTATCTTATCTCCATATGCCAAGCCTGTTTCTTTTTTTTTTTTTTTTTTTAAAAACACCAGACTTTTGCCAAAGAATTTTGCCACATTATGTTATAGCATGAAAACCAAACACTGAGTTTTTAGTTTGCTGGATATTTCATCCTCATAGTCTATCCATTTTTATTGTGTGTATCTCCTTCCTCTCCTTCCGGCTGTACCCTTCAGCAGTCACTATGGCAAATCATCGGCTTCCATCCATTCCTCTGTATCCTCTTCTCTCACACCAACTACCTTCATGTCCTCCTTCACTAAACCCACAAACCTCCTCTTTGGTCTTCCTCTTGACCTCCTGCCTGGCTGCTCTCTAACCTCTGCATCCTCCTTCGCTAGCCCTCCTCCTCCGAACACGTCCAAACCATCTCAACCCGACCTCTCAGACTTCAAAACATCAGCAGTGTTTTATTAACTTTTATGAGCCTTACAGGAAGAATGTCACACTACTCCAACGGAAAAATGTTTATTATGATAGTAGTTTAAGAAGTTTCAGCAGACATGAATTTGAAGAGAATCCTACATGAAATAAAAAACAGCATCATTTCTTCCTACAGTAAAACTATGCCAATTGCCCCAGCATTCAGTGATAAAACATTAACACACATTCATTGTTGTCTTGGTCCGTTTTTCATTCCTTCGGGCCTCTTAGCTCCTGGATCAGTGCTGGAAGAGAGAGACAGAAAAATAGTCAGGTGTGACAGGAAATAACACACTTTTGTTTACATTTTATTTATAGCTCAGAGACTTTTTGAAATGCACAGCCATCGTTTGATGAAAGAGACCTCTATATGTGTACTCATGAATAATACAGAAGTCAGTATGGTACATTTTAATTCACTAAGAAGAACAAGACGAAAGACGTTAAATGTAGTGCTGTTCTAGTGGCAACCAGAGGTGGCAAAAGTATTCACACTCTGTACTTAAGTAAAAGTATGGATACTTGTGTAAAAAAAAGTACTCTGGTGAAAGTAAAAGTAATGATTCAACTCCTTTACTTAAGTAAAAGTAAGGAAGTACAGGCTCTGAAATGTAGTTAAGTAAAAAGTAAAAAAGAGCTCAAACTAATAAACAGGCTCCCTGTTCAAAACAGTAGAAGAAGAACACAGGAAGCGACTCATTCTCTATTCCGATGGTCTAGTCATGTCCGATCATGTCACGTCTTTTACATCCTGTCATCCGTGAAGGTTAAAAAAGTCACGAGCCTGTGTTTCCAATGTAAAGAGTAGAAAGTACAGATATTTGTGTACAAATGTAGGGAGTAAAAGTAAAAAGTCGTCAGAAAAAGAAATACTCAAGTAAAGCACAGATACCTGAAAAATCTACTCAAGTACAGTAACAAAGTATTTGTACTTCGTTACTTGCCACTGCTGGTGGCAACAAGAGTTATTTTCTTACAATCCATATAAACTGATCAGCTGATGAGTCGAGAACAATCTTCAACCACGCGAATATGTAGAATATGTAGTGTCACAGCATGGACGTATTATCACGATGTCACAATGTGATCATGTGGAAAGATTGTTACAGTTGCCAACCAACACAGTGTTACAATTAGCCTTAATTGGTTATGTTTCATTTTACTCACCAGCGATAATCTCCTCCTTCACACTGTGAAGTTCTTTTTTCACTTCTTCAAGAATTTCCTTAAAACACACAGATACATGCAGCATAATTAGACCCTGGTACTGGTTTTACTTCTGCAAACACCATCGTGCGGTAGTCTGGCACGATAGTTGCATTCTGCCCACAGAGCTATGACACAGCAGATGCAGCACATATATATTGTATATTTAATTAAATTACTCCAAAGTCATAATTAATTAAATACGTTCGTAACACGTAGCTTTACAGTCTGCTGACGAGTTGCAGGACATTTAACCAGAGATGGAGCCACCAACCTGTTTGATTTGTTCCAAATCAGCCGTGTCCTTTTCTGAAACATCAGAATTCCTTTTCACCACCTTCATCCTGCAATTGAAAGATCCATGTTTAACCTTACACTGTACTTTTAGAGGAGAAGGAAGTAGAAATACAGCAAACTGACACAGATAGTGAAGATAATGAGTATCTGCTGTCATCCTAAAAATAGCTTTTTTTTTTTAGCAAGAACATCCTCTTTCTTCATGTATTTAGAAAAGACGGCCTTGCAACCAGAACTTCTTAACTACATCAAAAAAATATCCACTTCTGCGGTGACACATGATAGTTACATTCATTACATCAAATGGATAACCAATGCTACTACTAAATACTGCTCTGATCTTCTCACCCACTTCATGTCACTAAAACAACACTTAATAAATGCAGCTGCAAGACATTGCCTCAGCAAAGTGTTGCTGTGGTCATCTTAGAGGCACCTTTTCGTCCGCAAGCTACATTTATAGCCTCAGTGAGAAACTATGAACCCAGAGTGCTGCATTTGTTGACGTGATGCATTTGCAAACAGCACACTGATACAGAGCCCTTTTCACCGGCTCACACTGCAGGCAGCATACCTCTGCAGCGACTGGGTGAAAGGGTGTACTGGTACCTGGACACTGCAGAAGTAGGAGACGTGACGGAGCTGTGACTTTTGACCGAGTCCATTTGACTGCCGGCAGAGGATTTGGACCTGTCGGGGGGGAGACATGCAGAATCTTTAAGCTGCTGGGCTGTTTGATTTCTATGCACGGCTCAGAGCATAACAAGCCTGATGGCTCAGTGTCTTACCTTGGCAAGGTAACAGATTTTTCCTTAAACGGATTGACTTCTGGCAAAATAAAGTTGCATACATCGTTACAGTTCTTCGGATCAGCATCAGTCATTTTGTGCAATGCTAGGTTGCGGTGCGAGGGAACACTTACCTGGTGCTGGGGATTTTGTTACAGAGTCTGAGTCCCCCTGTAGTCATGTACAGATATAAAACGGTTGTTAATCTGGTTGCTTATTGTGCAAATGCTATAGAATAACATGGAGATAATCTATAAATGTTTACAGAAGTGACTGTGAGAACACTTACAGTGCTAGGTTCTTCAGTTTTTGCAACAGGCTTGTCTGCAGCTTTCCTCCTGTTTAAAATATAGATGCATTATACACACAACACAACACAAACATTGAGAAGATGCTCAAAATCAGCTCATCACATGACTTATAGGTCTCAAAAGAGGTAAGTTACCTCCTTGCAAGGATGGCACTCATTTCTCCCATTAGGTTACCTCCACCTCCACCTCCACCAGATGAGGGTGCTGGTTTTGGGGCCGGGGCTGCTCCTCCATCTTCATCCTTGATGCACAAGAACGCATTCACTCAAAAATAATCTGGTCGACTTATTTAGCCAGCCTCCCTGCAGTGTATAAAGGTGAAAATACACACACAGGGTATGCACATTACCTTCGCTGTCTTACGCAGTTTTGCTCCTGCCAGAGCTGCAGCCAGATTGTTTCCACCTCCACCTCCTCCTCCGCCACCTCCCCCTCCTCCTTGAGGAGGCGGAGGGGGTGGCGCGGGCGGGACCATGCCTCCAGAAGGAGGCGGCGGAGGTGCAGGTGGGCACCCGCCGGAGGGCGGCGGGGGCGGGCCTGGAGGCGGCGGGGGTGCTGGCGGGGCGCCCGGAGCCGCAGGAGCAGGAGGTGCGGCGGCGGCGGCGGCTTGCCTCTCTCTCTCCAAGCGCTCTTTCTCCTGCTGCTCCTGTTTCTGCCGCTCCAGCCTGGACAGAGGAAGGGACGGTTGGGTTTTACGTTAAAGATGAGTCGGGTCACACGGGTCAATCAGTTTCCAGCTACTCAAATGTGAGGTGATTCTGCGTTATCAGTGTAAAATGGAGAGTTTATAGAAGAATAAAGTACCTTCTCTGCTCTTCTAGCTGCTGTGCAGAGGGTCCGTTGGGAGGTGGGCCTGAAGAAGAAGAACATATCTGCATATAACTAACAAGTGAGATCCTCTGCAATTGTTCTGCTAAAATATAGCTCTGCATTCATTTTGGCCGTGTCCATTGTCTTGATCGTTCTCAAGCTGATGAACTAAGACCTGAATGATTTTCTGAATGCATGTTTTGTTCGCTCGGTTGAAACAAACATCATCAACCACTGCCATTTCACAAAGGTCAGTGTGACTAAAACAGAAACGCTTCGCACTGTGCACGAGTTCTCTCTCTTCTATGTCTGTGTTTACCTGCTCCACTGAGAGAATCCAATGCGTGCATCATGGAGGCGGCAAAAGAGGCAGCATCCTCTTTACTGCTGAAGTTCAGCCCCCACACCTGTCTGGCATCCCGCCACTGATGGAAGGTTGCCGTGGCTTGGTTATACTTTATCCCTTTGACAATGGGACAGTTGATCACCACCTAGCACAGATGTGATGAGTTAATATTTCTTGTGAGGAAACTGCAGGAAGTAACTGAATGTGAATCGAGCTAGAACGCTGGCCCCCGCGTGTGTGTCTTTACCTGCTGGTCGGCCTGCATTTTACGGCCCACCACTCTGAAGGTGTTGGCCGCGGCGTTGTGATAGATGTGGACGCGGCTGAGGGCAGGGCTGTCTGATCCTGACGGCACCCAGCGCTTGCTGCCGTCATCGTACAGCATGACCGTCGCCCTTACCTGACAAATACTGGACTCGCTGGTGGAGGGAGCGGAAACAGTGATATTGAGTAGGTCTCCAAATTAAATTTATTTTGTAGCTCATGCAGCGGTTTGTGAAGACATGCAAGAACACTTGTCTGGACTGTTCACAGCGAGAAGAAGCATTCAGATCCTTATTCGAGAGGGAAACAGGTAACGCCTCGCAATGCGTACGCGAGGTCTGCATGTTTTTCGTGCATTATTTCATCAAAACGCTGCAGTTTTATAAAAAACAGTGCGACCATTCTTGTGACAATGCGTTATTCTTAGTGCACTTGTTGTTGCAAAGTCGGTACCCTTTTGAAATCTTGTGGGAAATCTTTACTTCCTGTCAAAAAAGGGTTTTCATGTTTTAACCACTTCCTCTGCTCGGTGTGCAATGCTGCCAAATATGGACTAAATTAGTTCACCTGTCTGCAAGAAATATTAACTTCTCGAAAATTACGAGCTCCCAAAATGTCTTTCTAGATTTAGAGTTGTCGACGTTAAGCTACAGAGACGTTTTAACGCTGCGACTTGCGGCTGTGTAAGTGGAACACCTGCGCTGAACTCTTGTGAAGACAGCAGGAAATGCAGTGAGAACTGAAGAGTTCGTTGGGTAAAGCCAAACGGCGAGTTATTACAAAGCAGGGCTCTTTTCTGTATTTGTGTATACGCATTTGTACGTGAGCTGATCCAAATGAAAAATGAGCAAAACACTTCAATTTTAAACGGATTAACATGATCTGTGTTGCTCAAAATCGACTCACCCCATTTTCCAGCTGTTGTCAATATCCAACGCTTGGCTTTCTTTTAAACAACGTGCTTCTTCTGGTCAACTTTGAATAGATTCCTCCTCCCTCTCATAGGTGAACGCGTTGCCTACTCTATCAGACCTGCTGTCATTCTTGCCTGCACACCTCCATTGCGCTCTCTCATGACTCAAACACTTGCACTTCTGTCTTTGTATTCTCATTTCCTAGACGATTTTTTTCTCTCTTCCTGTTCTCATCGCCTTCACTCGCTCTTTGTAATTCTCATTTTCACACCTCCCCCATTTTCTGTCTCCGCCATGGCACAGCTTTGATTTGTGTCTATAGTCTTTTTTTTCCTGTTGCCAGTTGTCTTTTAGCGGGAAAAGGGGGGAAAGTTCTTAGTGCATGCCTGGCTATGGAAGACAGCACGACCCGTGAACACTGTGAGTCACCTTCATGTAATTATTAAGACGATCTCAGATGAAGAGCGCGAAATGTCACATGTGCGGGTTGAGTGGAGACTTTACAACATCTCAAAGCATTTATTGCTGTTCTGTTTTAATTGTTTTATCGGTGAATTACTTGCTACCGAATGCAGTGGGTCCAGTGCACATGTAATTTGAGCACGACAGTACAAACTAGTGCTTAACTTCCCTGTAGCACTGTGGCAGCAATAAAAAAAGAACTGCAAACTTCCTATTAAAGGACATTTTTTTTTCTTTCTAAATATGCAAATTGCCGTCTTTCCCTTTTATCAACAAACACACGGACATGTAGATTTACACGCACTTGGCCTCTTGGGTCAGTGCATTTGAAAAGCTGTGTTAGGAACACGACAACAATGCGACTTTAACAGGTGTTCCATAAACAGGGGTTTCAAGCTTCAGAGTGGTCATCTTTATTCCAGCGCACAGCAACAACAAAGCAGAACTAAAAGGCAGAAAAGCTCAACTTTGCTGTAAAATACAGTTATTTATAATTACCCCTCATGTAAATAAGGGGTAAGACTTCTCAGAAGTACATCTCTGTGGTGATATTAAGCACATACGTGGGTCAATAATAACCTCTGGCGAGTACTTGTTCTTGCATGTATGTGACAGTGCCTGACACCTTGTCAATACTAACTGCGTCCTTTTAATAGTCATCTCTAGCCACATTTAAGTATTGTTCATTTCCTCTTACGTCTTGCAGTCAGTCTGCAGTTCCTCATTCTCTTAATGTGTCTGTGTGATGCTAAACACAGTCTGCTCGACTCTGCAGCAGGTACTACCACGTATCAGATATCATGCATTTAACATCATACATTTACACACAGTGTAATCTCTTCAATCATATAATGACAATAGCAAGAAGAGGTTTTATTTTAATGGGTCTACCTCTGAAAAAGCATCTCATTTTAGTTTCTGACTGGTCACCTGAGCCTGAATCTGCACCACAGAAGCTGCCGACTCATTACGGCGCTTTACATGCAGTTCTCATTTCTGAGAGCAGGCACCAATAGCACATGTCCAGAGCAAATGTGAAAACGTTAGATGCTCCACATACACTACTCAACCTGCAAACATCTAGCGTATCATGTGTTTGTATATCACAGGGTGCAAGGTGTAGTTTATTTACTAGAACATTTATTTCCAGTGTCTCTTTTGTCATCAAGAACAACACAGACTACTTTTTTTTTTTTTTCTAGATAGACTCCAGTTGATTTGTTGGTGTCAAAGTTTGAGATCTGGTCTGGCCACCTCAGAAAGCCAAGGACGGACACAACAGCAGGTGACATGCCAGAGAATCAATGGGTTTTATTCTTAAAGCTGTTCTTTGGACACAGACACACATTTGACATACATGTGAGGAACCATTGGCCACAGCATTGACACACACACACACCCTTTTGTGACAGATATTTGAGCAATTGGTGATTCAAAGCACAAGCCTGGACCATTTTGATCCATCATTACCCTCAAAATGCCAGAGAGCCCAGAGCATTGCAGAGCTTCTTCCTCAGTGGTGTTGCAGAAAACTAACAGACTGGTCCTACTGTATTTTAGTAGTACTGTAGTCCCCGCTGTCGCTTGAAAGGGGCCGCAGGGTCAGGACCTGACGACACAGGGGGAATTACAGAGAAGGGCCTTTTTAGGGCCTTGAAAGCCTGTTCAGCTGAGTAAACCACACAACTCTTGTTTTGTAGTAGGAATAGGGAACTGAACATCCGCAGGACACACTTGACCGACCAGCTTGCTAAGATAGGTGATAGGCTGCTGTGGCAAACTCACATTTGGGTTCAGAGAAAGGGAAGTCACATTCACACGCTGAAAAGTGTTCGCATGGGACTGAAAGTCTGCAGAATAGGCAACTATGTCATCGAGGTAGGCCGCACAACTTGCCACTCAGGACAAGACTTTCCACATTAAAAGATGGCAAATGTGGTCTAGAGTTAAAAATGCAAACACTGACTGTCAACAGCGCTGGTTAGTGGCTCTTGGTTACGTCCAACTTGAATAAATGAATGAATGTGATGCGATGGAAGCCTTAGCCTTTTGGTAAAAGTTCTTTCAGCCTGTTTGTTTTGGCTCTTACTGAAACCTGAACTGCCTCTGGGACAAATACAGTGATTTGAATTGAAGTGAACTGAACTGAATTTACTGGATGCAGTGCTTTAAATAGGGAGTGGACAGGGTGTCTGTCCTCATTTGATTATTTGCCTTCTTTGTGAGCTTGTTTGTGTAGATGGTATCCAGATCAGGGAGCTGCGTCCCAACGATGCGTTGGGCCGCTTTCACCACACGGTGCAGGGCTTTTCTTTAATTGCGGCGCTGCAGCTTACATGCCACACTGTGGCGCAGTTCGTCCTTGGATCTTTTCCACCGTGGGAGCTTTGTTTGTTGAAGCTTCCTGGGGAAGAACAGTCTTTGTTGGGTCGTTTTACATCAGCGGAGGGTTGTTGATGGTCCATGGCAGCTGTTATGACAGAGTGACTCTGAGGAACTTCAGGTTCTCCACACACTCAACTTCCTCTCCATGAATGTGTGTGTGTGCACTACTCTGATAGTGGCGTCACATAAGGCGTGAAAAAGGTCAACAAGGCTGAAAAGGTTTCCAAGGAGACAGCGCATAGCACTCGTAAGTGCTTTGCTAAAACTTGATCAGATGTTCAGTTTGAGATAGAAAAGCAAATGATTCAAAGATACAGGATTTGCTAAATAAAGAATGCAAGGTTCAAAACAAGGTTTCTATTAGTATTCTCAGAACCTGTGTAGCCGTCTCTGAACAACTTCTCAGAAGGGGAAACAAAGCCGTGCAAGCATTTCTCAATGCGTTGGCCTGGAAATACGTTTTATGATGAATTTGAGTTTTAGATCGGTGTCTGTAACATAAATATTAATTCAAGTACACAAATGAAAGAGAGGCAAATACTGCAGTGTATCAAACCAATGAAACATGGTGAGGGGAATATTCTAGTATGGATGTGTTCTGCTACGCTTGATGTGGTTTTCTGCACCGAACTGACTCCATCCACATTAAGGAGAAGTAAAAGTCCAAAGTCCAAAAGTCGCCTTCTGGTTTGCATATTGGTGGGAAAGGCATCTTTCTGCAGCTGGATAATGAGTCCAAAGACACCTCAGAGCTTTGTGGGAACTACTTGAAGAACAAGGAAAACCAAGTAGCGGTGATTATCCCCCCGCTGTTGTCGTCTGATCTTAACCCCACTTAACGTCTGTGGTGGCACTTGAAGGCAAAGCCAAGTTCATTCATGGTCTTGTTACTAACCACATTAAAAGGAAGACATTGTCAGACATAATGCTTTGATAACATCTTTTATCAGTTTTGAACAAACTCAGATACACACCAGCTTGAATACAACCAAAGGGTGGCATAGAAAATACGACTCTGAAACTTTGGTTCCAGAGATTTTACAGTTTTTATACAAAAACATTTGGAATATTTTTTACCTTTCATTTAAAAATCAGATTAACACATTCACCTAAAGAGGAAAGTATAATCACACGAATACATACATACATTCATAGTCTAAATGTTACACAGTTGGTTCTATGAAACTAGCTTTCTGAATGGCTTCGAGGACAACTACAATACAATGTACTTCTAGAGAGCGCTACATGTAGTATACCGGGGCCGAGTATAGAAAATAGGGGCTGAGTTTATGGTCTGACGATGCAAAGCCGCTGTTATCGTGGGCCTGGCGGCGGTAGTACCTGCGGAGGGCAGGGCTGCCAGGGTGGCACTGCCTCACGTGGAGGAAGTACTCATCAGGACGGCTTGAGGTGTAACCACAGTCTTCACACACAAAGATCTTGGAGCGTCTCTGGCGGTAGGCGTACTGCTGGTGGACGCCATGGATCTTCCTCATGTGGGACTCCAGAGAGCAACGCTGGGTGAAGGCTTTCTCACAGAGCTCACACTTGTAGGGACGGATACCTGCAGCGGGGGGAGACGCGAGACAGATTGTTCCTCTTTATCTTGGTGTTCAGGCATTTATGTGCTGAGGTGTGGTATGTGGTATGTGGTATGTGGTAAATTAACTTTCTGTATGCAACACTATTTATAAATTTGCGTCAGACCAGACATTTTTAGATAGTAGTTCTCACTAAATTTTTTAAGAAGGACTACCTGTGTGTGTTCGCATATGCCTTTTGAGGTCAAAGGTATCGTTGAATCCCTTGCCACAGAATCGACAGGGATGCCTCTTCACCAGGCTGTGGCACTTTAGGTGCCGGGTCAACATACGCTGCAGGGGGAAGATCTTGTGGCACACTGAACACATGAAGTCACCTGAGATGGGGGACGTACGGAGACGGGGCTGGTAGGGAAAGAAGAATTTACAAAGCTATGACAACATTTTCTCATCATGGGTTTGTCAAAATGTCATGATGCCATTTGACCTAGAAACCCAAATACATTTGTCTATTTAAGCAAAGTTAGACTGACTATTCTGTATGCCAGAACTAAGCAGAACTACTATGCTATCTGATAAATAGCTACTAATTATATCAGAAAACCTAAGCGACAACAAAGAGGATTGGTGGCAGATTGATGTATTCCCAGATACTTGTCCTGCAGACATTAAGAAGCATGCCTGTAGAAGTAAAATAAATATATTGTAGAAATGGCACCCTGATCGTACCTTTGCTCTGCTGACCAATGGTGGTGCACCGGCGTGGTACAATGAGCTCTGCAGCATTGCGGGCCAGTCTGCCCCCGTTCCTCCTGATCCTGCCATAGCCACTGGCGCTATCCCTGCTGCTGTCCGACACCCTGACGTCTGTATTGGCTGGGGCAGAGAGGCAGGCCTTAAGGCGTCAGGACTGCGAGATATGTCCTCCTTGGTATTTTCACCCACTGAGAAGTAGAAATGGACAAAAGTTAAGACAACAGTAATGACCATGTTCACAGTTCAACAGAGATTAACCAACCTGTTGTGTGTTTGTGTGTTTGTACCTTATATTTGACAGATGGAAATACCTTTTTATGGGTTACTGACAACAAAAATATAGTAAATCACCAGCCTTTGACCTTATCAGCATATAGTTGTTTTGAAGACATAATCCTTTTCTATTTGTTTTGGTCTTTCATCACTGGAAATCTGCCTTTTGTAAACCTCTTGTACACGTCTAGATATTGTGTTGCCAGTGCTGAGGTGCAGTTCCTGGCTTTTAACATCACAGTATGTTGTGGTGACGCCTTTGTTTTACATGAGTGCAGTAGTGGACATGACCAAATAGTGGTTTTGCATGCTCCGGACATTGTTTAAACTGTGTTTTTCATGGGTATGGAGATTGTCTTTAACACAATGCTTGTGTGGATGGGACATTTGAAAAAACAAAGGAAGAAATAATAAAGTGTTTGAGGATATTAATCCTGGAGAGACAGCTTTGGCTTTGGGAGTCCTGTGTGGTTGGAGCAGGCGATACAGGTCCATTAGAAGATGTTGGCGTCCTTTGTCACCAAAAGATACTATTACTGTACCGCAAGTCTAAAGGTCCTGGCAAATGGCAGTGCAGCCCTTGTGGGGTTGTTCTGTGGTCTAAAACTTGAGCTAATCCAAGGACCTAAGATACATGTTTGAATTTCTTCAGAGGTGTCAAAACGAACTGCAGAACTAAAACATATCTCTGGTAAACAAGGCCGCACCTTGAGCATGGTCAAGTAGCTGAACAGAAAATTTAACTTAGACAAAACATACTGCAATCCAAAGAGTATCTGGGACGTTCATAACACTGTGAGTGGCTCAGTGGAGGGTGAACGATGGTGGTTCTGTCTTCATAGAGTTAAATAATCCCAACCATACACAATCTAGCATTATACTATATATATAATTAAATATAGAAACAGGATTAAAGAAAATCTAATCAAATTATTATTAACCTTCACCACAGAGTTAAGTTGCATCACTATAACACTATTATGCTGACGTCCTTATGACAGGTTCAACTAACTTTAGATTTATTCAGCACCATGCGCTGTATTAATGACGTAGCATTTAGATTTTATTTAGATTTACTTGCACTGTTCAAGTCTGTGGGTTACATAAATGCAAAATGAGTCACTTCAGTTCACTTGAGGATACAAAAGACAAATAAAGGCATCAAGGTTATTATTAACCGATTTATAATTAACTGCAACGTCATCATCGATGAAAGAAGTATGTAAAATAACGAGACCTTAGATGACAGCAACATTTCGCTAAATTCTAAATGTATTTCTTGTACATTGCAAGTACAATAGCATCTACCTTAAACGTGGAATAAAGAAAGTGGACTAAAATAAACAACACGTACATCAAAGAAAGTTAATTTAAGTTCATCTTCACGATGTCTCAAAATAGTACAATGAAGTACACTTGGTGCAGTTTATGTATAGCTTTAGCAGCACTAATAGCATAAAGTACATTGCTAGTACAGTGAAGACAACTCACTTTTAGCACATTAATCATCAGTGTTTACTAATTCTGCTTCAGTTGAATCTGTGTCAGTGTACTTTTTCTTTTTTTACCTGGGGTATTTTCTTCTTTCCACCTGTGCTCTTCTGGTTCTTTCCATTGCCATCCTCCACAAACCCCACGTTTCTTTTTCACGAGGAAAGACCGTGGCATCTTCTGATCCCACTCCTCTTTTTCCTCTACTTCTCAGCGTGTTTTCACTTAGTCCTGTTCTCTCTGATCCTGGCACACTAAGCTTAGATTCGATGCGTTGCTGACCAGTATCACCTCACCCCCAGCCCTTACAACTAGAACCTCTGCTATCTGTCAGTTCAAAAATCACAGCTCTCCATTTCCAACACTCTGGGAAGTGAAATTTTAAAGCTCTGATAAGGGGTGGAGAGGGGGCCGGAGGCTCAGTGATTTGACAGGAGTACACCTGTGTTGACTGTGCGTGTGTGCCATTTTAACTGGTTCTCCACTCGTTTTGCATGTCAGGTAGTGAGAATCCGGGAATCTTCACATTCAAGTGGCCCTTGCCATGCAAATTCTGGCCTCAGATCAAGCCATAGCACCAGACAAAGGGGATGGTCTGAGTAACAGGAGCAAGCACAGTGGAGCCACGGCCTTAACTGCTAGGTAAATTAGTCCTGTCTCTTCTTTAGTCCTTTCTGTTGCCATTGTTTGGTGGAACGAAAGAGCTTCTTAGACAGCACACAAAGGCCATTTACACTCTCTGAACTTTGTCAAGCGCTTGCAGTCTGTTTGCTGTATTATGGGCGTAACTGCATATGTGACACTTTCTATTCTGTTGTGTTCCTGACAGTTATAATTGGCATTTTCAGAGACGCGTAAAACACATTTTAAAGCAGTCTTCTTGTCCGCAGACGATCAGTGTATGCTTAACAGAAAAAAATGAACTGAGTACGCTTTCACTGAACTGTCAATTACAATTTCAAATTCAGCCCGAGACTAAACCCCATCATGCAAATGGCAAGAGAGGTCACTCCAAGAACATCAGGAGGATCATCGGTGCACAAACTGTACACTTGTATGAATATATTTCAGCCTTGCCACGCTGATGCATTTAGCTTTTTGTTTGGTTTTGTTTCCCACATTAAAGCAGCTATTGGCCACAGAAGAAGGATGTCCAGGAGTGTTTTCAAAACTCTTTCTACTTCTTAAAACTGAACTGAACCAGACATTTAACTCCTTAACATATGCAAAAACCAAGGTTAATCTTCAAACTAATGTTTATTTAAAGTGCTGCTCAATGTTCTAGATGAACTGCTCTTTGTAATTCACTGCACTGGAGAAAAAGAGCTCTCCATCATCTGTCCAGCTCTGCATAATTATTGATGCATGTACACCGGATGTAAAGTCCATATTTGTTTAGCACTCATTCATTTCATAATAGTCCTTCCTGGAAGTGATAGTTGTTGATATGGGTTTAAACTTTTTATTATTAGCATTTCCTAAACAGCCTGCAAGAGACGGTTGACTGTACTGTGTGTTGTTACCTTCCTGAGCTGCGCTCTAACTGTATGCAAAGCACCTGCATGTGTGCCGGGGCATGGAAATGAAATGGTAACAAGAAGCTCTGCATTGCTTTGTGTCAGTCAAAAGTCTCTTTGTCTGCTGACTTAAGTTTTAGTACGGAGGTAGCTATACAGAGAATGAGGCATGTTAGGAGACAGATAGTAAGTCATATATCCTGAGCCATCGCTATAGGAAGAGAATGGAGAACGTCTGTCTTTTTTAATGGCCTGTCTAAACATGAATAGGACACAAAAGAAGCCACATTGTGTCTCACAGTCAGCCACACCCTCGTGATTCTTTCAGTTTAATATGAAAGTGTGTGTGAGTTTATTTGCAGATGAACTGCTGCTCTTCTTTAGCAACTGACAGTGCGGATAGGAAGGCGGAAGGCGATAACTGCATAAATTACACTGACACTTAACACAAAGCCAGAACTTATGAAAATGGATCTCCACAGAGACGCTTTAACTGTCAGCACGTTCCCTTTGTCTGTGCATTGTTTTGGGATTTTGCATTGAGATTTAAAGGATTATTAAGTCTCATACACCGCAAATACGGCTAGTGAAACGTAATGTGGCATTCTCCTTATGCTATGCTAAACATGCTTTGTTTAAAAAAAGATGAATTTTAAGTTAACCCTTTTAAACAAATGATAACAGGAAGAGATGTTTTTTTTTTTTTTGTAGACCACCACACCAAGTCTTTTGCATTCAGCATTATCCTGTCTGTGTTTACTGCAGATTCAGCCAGACTCATTCTGGGTTGCTATTTAAAGAAGCTACTTAGAAAGAGTAGAAAGATGTTACTGGTGCATGTGGATAGTCATTACTAGACAGTTCTATGAGTGCGTAGCCCTCTGGGCTTCACGTAGGCTTGTACAAGTCTTGATAAAGGGTGGGATTACAGGAATGAGGAAAAGCAGAGGTGGTAAGTATTACGTAAACAGATTTCTAGTTATGACTTGCTATCTTCTAATTATGACTTTTTATGTCGCAATTAGACTTATTGCGTCAAATAATGACTTACATCATAAGAATGACTTATTATCTCATTATTATGACTTATTGCCTCATAAATATGACTTTCTATCTAATTATTATGACTTATTGTTTCATTAAAGTCTTACTATCTCGCAATAATGACGCACAATCTTAGAATTATTACTTACCATGTCATTATTGTATCTTTACATCTCATAATTAGGACTTACTATTTCATATTTAAAGCCCATTATTCAGACATACAATGTGACTCAGTTTATTTTTGAAGTGGCGGAACCGATCCTCCGTTAGCTCGCCTTCTGGTTTTACAGTTGTTTTATATCTGTCCTGCAGGGGGCAGTAGGTGCGCCTGGTAGGATCAACGCTGCCACAATTGAAGACGACGACGAAGAAGAAGAAGCAGGAAGTGAGTAGCCTAACATGCCGGTCTGTTTGTGGAGCAGGGCATGGGCTCTGTCTGCCTTCGGGTCGCTGTGCAGGAGAAGACGTCTCGTCCTTTCATGCAGCACAGCAGCGTATTATTCACACTGTGTACGGGCTCCGACACACAGCTATAGCCGCGTGGTATCTCCGTTTACCTCGCAGAGGACACGCCCCAGCATCACCTCAGCACTTTGTTCCATTTTTGCTCATTTTCAGGGATCCAGAAACTTCTGCGACATGTCGTCCAATGCGATGTCCCAGAGGATGGTGTGGGTGGATCTGGAGGCAAGTCACAGATTTTAAATACGTATGTTATGATAACATCAAGCTGCACCCAGCTAACTGGAAGTAGATGAAATGATGAGCATGCTCGGTCCTTAAATGTGCTATTCTCATTATAATAATAAAGAACTGCACTGTGCATTACTAAATAATGTGTAACATTAATTACCTGCATATTAAAAATGACGACAGCGTTTAGCTCATATACGTGTCTTTCTGTGCTGTTTAGGAATACTTTAAGTAAAGAAATAGGATGCTGGCTCATCTTTGAGAAATACCTTTTTTTTATTGTTTTCTCTTTTTTCTTAAGATGACAGGTCTCGACATCGAAAAGGACCAAATTATTGAAATGGCCTGCATCATCACAGACTCAGACCTGAACATTTTGGCTGAGGTAATGTCAACATGAACGCTGCTAGACTGCGATTGTCTTTAATGTCTGTCCTGCAAACTGTACTGATCTGTTCTTGGCCGACAGGGACCCAACTTGATAATTAAGCAGCCAGATGAGCTGTTGGACGGGATGTCTGAGTGGTGCAAAGAGCATCACGGGAAGGTAAGCTGCTTCAAACCTTTTGAGGTATTTGCACCAAACATACACCGATCAGCCACAACATTAAAACCACCGGCAGGAGAAGGAAACGGCATTGATCGTCTTGCAGTGACACTCCTTGATGTCATCAGCCACACAGGCACACACACAAAAACAGTTTAGGAAAATCTAAAAAAACATGAAGAGCAGCACAAGATGTTGTTCTGGCCTCCAAATCACTAGATCCCAAACTGATCAAGTATCTGTGGGATGATCCACAGAGGCCACACTCCTCAACCCATAGGACCCAAAGGACCCCACTAACAACATCCTGTAGCCAGACACCACAGGACACTGTCAGAAGGCCCATGTCCATTCTCAAATGAGTCACAGCTATTTTGGAGGCACAAGGGAGACCTACACAATGTTAGGAAGGTGGTCATAATGTTATGCCTGATCAGTGTATTTAACTATTTTAAATCTTGGTCTTTACCAAATTAATACACATTTTCCCGCATGGATTTAGAAGACTGGATTTATGATGTTTTGTAGCCACAGTATGTGTACTGTTGTTTGACTAGTGAACAACACTGTCAGTGTAACTTTGTCTCAGTCAGGACTGACCCAGGCTGTCAGAGACAGTAAAATCACCCTGGAACAAGCGGAGTACGAGTTTCTGTCCTTCATCAGACAGCACACCCCTCCTGGACAGTGTCCCCTTGCTGGTGAGTTACTTTTTTAGCATTAGCAACAGAACTGTGATGTGAGTACAAAGGATGTCACAAGAACAGATTCATCAGTATCGTATCATATAAACAAACGTATTTTTTGGTTCCTGTTTCCTCAGGTAACTCCGTACACGCAGACAAGAAGTTCCTGGACAAGTACATGCCCCAGTTCATGTACCACCTGCACTATAGGATCATTGACGTCAGCACCATCAAAGAGCTCAGCAGGTCAGGATTTGTCTGTGGCTGGTCTGAGAGTTTGTGTACTGATGTACTCTCAGCTCTGAGGTTCATTATAAATGATAACAGTCATCTCATTATATGCTGTTGCTTTCCTGTCTGTTCCTTTTGGCTAAATAAAAAGTGACATTAATGTGCCGATTTCAGACGGTGGTTTCCAGAGGAATACAAGATGGTGCCTCAAAAGAAAGCATCTCACAGGTATAGTACAGGCTTTTTTAGGTCTATCTTTGATGTTATTTCTTTTAAATGTGAAATAATTTGTTTGTTTGGACCTGTTTGGTGATGATTCTGAGGTTGGAGGATGTGCTCAGCTTAAGGCTTTATATAAATACTATAGGACTGTACAATTAAAGTAAAACTCATGATTTTTCGTCTTCAGGGCCTTGGATGACATCCAGGAGAGCATTCAAGAGCTGCGGTACTACAGAGCCAACGTTTTCAAAGCATCAACAGAGAAGAAGCGCAAGATTGTAGAAAACCGAGGCAGCAACATAACTCAGATATGAGCGATGCCGTGGAGTCTTCACTGTTGTCTTGTCGAAAAGAATAGTTTTCTAGCAGCGGCTTATTCTAAAGGAACCTGTTTTTAGTTTAGTTTAAAGGAGGAACATTTAAGAATGAACTCGTGATTTAGCAGTTCTGTTTTTATTTAGTCATCTTTAGTCTAAGATTTATGTTTTGTTTGTTTTAATAATGCCAAATAAAAGAGTGGAAACGGCCCAGTTCGCAGGTTTTATTTAAGAGCCTGAGTTAACAAGGTCTGTGTCGGGTGTAGAGGGACCAGGGCAGCCTGATGAGAAGTGGGCTGCTCGAACAAGAACAGGACATTTATCTACAGGAGCAGGAGAAAGGGGAACTGTTGGAAACCTCAGATGCAGGAGTTGTAGTCGAGAGGATATGCGGCCCAGGCAAACTTTGAAACCCAACATCTGGACTAACATCGAAACAACAAGTATGTTCCGACATCAGCAAGTGGCAATGGCTGTTACAGCTACAGATTTACACATTACAACAAGAATGCTGCAGCAGGGAGGTTAGGGTGAGATATCATTCCTACCCTCTGAGATCGGTTACTGAGCTCATAACACGCCAAAGTAACAGTGATGTAAGAGTCTTGTTAAATTCTTGAACACTGTGGATTTATTTTTTTATTTTTTTTGGCTACAATGAGAAACAATGTGATAGTAGAATGGGTTTTACATGTTCTGCATGAGGCAGGGCTGTATGAAAAAATAAATGTGGCCATTTACTTCTTAAAACTAATATAATTTCATTTAATTTTTTTTATGAAACAGCTGACTAGGAAAACTTTGAAAGAGAATTTCAATGTACCTGTACTTTCTTGTATCTGCAAATGGCAATAAAGTCTGTTCTATTGTATTCCATTGTAAATAACCCTATCCTGCGGAGGGCGGTAATATTCATTGTAGCGTCATAACTGCCAAAAAAAAGACGACGAAGAAGAACAATTGCCGTAAAGCATAATGAAATGACGTAATCGTCAACCCAATGTAGCTAATGTCAACGGATAGTTTGTGTCCTCTGTCAGCACTAATGTTCTACTACACGACAAATAACGATGACCCCCTTCGCGTATGCCCTGTAAGATGCTAATAACGCTGTGTTACGTTTACCTCTGGGTGCGCTTTCACAAGTGCTACTCCGTGCTAATTCGTAACAGTCTGTCCAGGCGGAGCAGCAGCAGCTTTAGCTTCAGCTTCAGCGTTTGCTCCGGCTCGGCCTCAACTCCTGGCACTTCGCGGCCGACTGGACGACACACAGACTCGCGGCCGCTTTCGCTCGAGGACAACGTCTTCCTCCAGCTGGGAAACAAGGCTGTATGTGTAACGGAGCCTCAGGTTGGGTACCGGAGCCACAATTCACTTAAACGGCATGATATCTGATACATACATAGAGTGGTGACAGGGCAGGACTCTGCTGTCAAAAGCTTGTTTACACAGCTCAGCCTCAGAGTTGTTTCCAAAAACCTAACTTTTAAAAGCCCTTTAAGTTTTTTAGAGTGGTTTATAATGTAATAAAGCATCATAAAGGTGCACTTTGAGCGCTTTCAGACACTGTCTCTCTCTGTTTAGGAAGCCCAAGACTTTACACATTTATTGGGCATCTTTTTTTAGAAACACCTTCCTAGTTCCGGCTTTTGTCTCCAGAATGCCTTCATTTGTTGTGGCACGAATGCAGTTGCTGTAGATTTTAGCAGCTGCACATCCAAAGGCTGCAAATTCTGCTTTCACCGCATGGCATAGGGCTTTCTCTTGGGTTGCTGGAGGACATTTGAGTGCAGTGAAAGCCTGGAAACCAGTTTGACATGATTTTAACTGTGTTATACTGATGAAAGTAGCCGCAGAAGAGGGCACGGATGTGGTCACAGCGATACTCAGGTAGGCTGTAGCGTTCAAATGATCTTCAGTTGATAATAAGGGAGCCAAAGTGTGGCAAGAAAGTTTATCTCTTACTAATGCACCATCGCTGGGCCTGAACGGCTCACACAAGGAAGGAGGAATTGGTGAACCCATGACAATCATGTCCTCGGGGTTAGGGTTAATTTCCTGTTTTTAGCTTTAGACAGGGGTGGCACTCGGGATAGTCTTCTGACGCTCGAGCCTTCAGTCAGGGCTATGCCTTCAGGTTCAAGGTTTGATATGTTGTGCCTCTTTGGTATGCCTACGTTGTAAAGAAGTAGATGCCTAAATCCAGATTTGATTCCTCTGGGACTATTGTGATTTTAATTTGCTTTATCAGATTACAGTTTATAGGGGAAAACTAAATCAGCTGAGCTTGTGACCCAGAGCAGGAAATATTCAGTTGTAGGTTTGACCAATAGGGACTTAACCTCTGTGTTCCCATAACGTAACAGTTTAAAGTCAATCATTAAATCCTTTTCCTTCCTAATATCACTGTAGCTGCAGCCTGCCATCACGTCACTAATCTTGCTACAGTTTCCTCATGACTTTATGTCCTCATGAAGGGGACATAAAGTCCTGGGCCCTTGATAGTGTTTCACGACGCCTGTCTCTAACTATTAATCACTGTATAACAGCCTTGTAGTGTTTGGAGTTATTCTTTGCTGTCTGTCCTGTCCCCAGGCATGCGATGACCTTAGCAAATGGACTGTTCTTTTGGAGTCTTCTGTTGTTTGCGGTCCACAAATAGAGAACATTTCATTCATCATAGAAGCTACAGGACACAGAGCGAGCTACCCTCCTCCTCACACGTCAAATAAGAAAGTAGGCACCACACATTTCTTAAGATGTATTCTTACAACACTCATCGAAACAGAGCGCGACTGGCTTCTAGTGTGCTTATTTTGTTTGGATTTTGCAACGTCATTCTTAACAAATTTCAGGATTCTCTCACTTTAATTGTACGGTATGTCTGTGAAGATTATCGGTCATCCAGGTCATGGTACATTATATATAAAACAAGGCCTCTGGTGTTTCTTGGAGATGTTTGACCACTCATGAGCTGCCTTGTTGTTGATTTGGCATTTTTATGTAATGCCATTGTCAAAATAAGAGTAAGCTATAAAAAAAGGGGGAACTTGTTAAATGATTGGGAAAAAATGATGAGTTAAATGTTTGGACATACCTACTTATTCAATAGAGTTTTTTTAAAACTATTTTCCACATTGTAGAACAACGCTAAAGACAAAAAAATAGATGGCTGGATGGGTTTTCAGTTTACAAGTAAGCCCTGCCAAAACTCACACTGCTGATGATGCATTTAAGGCAGCACTTATCATACTGCAGCACCATAGCATCTACTTTGTTGCAAGTGTCACCATTACTGTTTGGTTTATAACAGGATATTGGGTTAAAACGCACCTCCAGGCTCTGTAACGGCTATTTGACGAAACTATTTGACAGCATGTGGTGCTGCAGGTGACCTGACATCGTCAAGCACTGACCTAAACTCAGCTGAGATGGTTAGAGCGACACAAAGGCAGCGAACAAGTATTAACCATAATAGCGACTCATTTTAAGACTGGTGCATGTGCTTCTGCTGACCAGCTCATGAAAACTGATTGAAAGAAAACTTTGCTTTAAAGGTGTTAATGTGGTTATTAGTAATAATAAATAATAATTCAAATGATTATCAGTTTAGCAGGATCACGTGTACACAATTACTTTCTTAGCTGTACACCCAAAGATAGCAGAAAACTGATTTCATCGAATGTGTTACGAGGCTGGGTAGAGCTGCTGTCTTTTTCGTAGCGAAGGAAATGTTTTTCTAGTCTGATATTTCAGGTGTAATCTTCACCTGCTCACATCTTTGGTGTTGTTCTTCAATGTGGAAAATGATAGTCCTGATGAGTTTACTTACATACATACAGTGGATATAAAAAGTCTACACACCCCTGTTCAAATGCCAGGTTTTTGTGATGTAAAAAAATGACAGCAAGACAAATAATTTCACAAATTTTTCCACCTTTAATGTACCTAGAACATGTACAAATGAAATTGAAAAACATAACAGAATCTTTCAGGGAGTGAAAGTAAAAATAGACACTGAGATAATGTGGTTGCATAATGTGCACCCCTTTTATAACTGGGGATGTGGCTGTGTTCAGATTTAACCAATTTACATTCAACTCCTGTTAAACTGGAGTCTGCACACACCTGTCACCAATTAAAGTGCATCTGATCAACCCCAAATAAAGTTCAGCTGTTCTAGTAGGCTTTTCCTGACATTTTTGTAGCCACATCTTCCAGCACAAGCCATGGTCCGCAGAGAGCTTCCAAATCATCAGAGGGATCTCATTATTCAAAGATATCAGTCAGGTAAAGGCTACAAAAAAAATTCCAAGGAATTAAATATACCATGGAACACAGTAAAGACCATCATCATCAAGTGGAGAAAATATGGCACAACAGTGACATTACCAAGAACAGGATGTCCATCCAAAATTGATGATAAGACAAGAAGAAAACTAATCAGGGAGGCTGCCAGGAGGCCGACAGCAACATTGAAGGAGCTTCAGTAATTTCTGGCAGGTACTGGCTGTGTAGTACATGTGACAACAATCTCCTGTCTTCTTCATATGTCTGGGCTATGGGGTAGGGTGGCAAGACGGAAGCCTTATCTTGCAAAGAAAAACATCCAAGCCCAGCTTAATTTTGCAAAAACGAAACAAAAAATGTATTGTGGTCTGATGAAACTAAAGTTGAACTTTTTGGACATAATTCCAAAAGGTATGTTTGGCGCAAAAACAACACTGCACATCACCCAAATAACACCATACCTACAGTGAAGCATGGTGGGGGCAGCGTTATGCTTTGGGGCTGTTTTTCTTCAGCTGGAACTGGGGCCTTGGTCAGAGTGGAGGGAATCATGAACAGTTCCAAATACCAGTCAGTGTTGGCACAAAACCTTTGGCCTTCTGTTAGAAAGCTGAAGATGAAGAGGAACTTAATCTTTCAGCACGACAATGACCCTAAGCACACGTCTAATCAACAAAAGAATGGCTTCACCAGAATAAGATTAAGGTTTTGGAATGGCCAAGCCAGAGTCCGGACCTGAATCCCATCGAACATCTGTGGGGTGATCTGACGAGGGCTGTGCAGAGGAGATGCCCTCGCAATCTGTCAGATTTGGAGCGGTTTTGCAAAGAAGAGTGGGCAAACATTGCCACATCAAGATGTGCCACACTGATAGTCTCCTACCCAAAAAGTGTATATATATATTTATATCACATTTTCACATGAGTTGTGACTAATACCCCCTAAAAACATTTACTTCTTTTGATCTGATGTTTGACATGTCAGAGCTGTCTGTAGTGCATATGCCTTTTATACTAATATTGTTTCTGTGCTAATCACTCCTGAGGTCAAGTTGGGTCGTAGACAGGCCATAATGAACACCACAGTTTAAATGTCCTACAGCTAACCAGTATTTATACTGTGTGCAGGTGCTGAAGTGGTCTGACTACTGTCTACCTCTGGCCTTTAGCCCGGGCCAGCCATTCAGAGCAGTGGCTCAGGCCAGTGTAGATAACTTCAGTCGGCTTGGGATAGCTTTTATTGAAGATTGCCTTCAGCTGGACAATGGACTTATGCCTTCAAAGATAATCCGTATGTTGCCTTCAATTGCATTTTTTTTATGTCCCATTGTGTATTTTGTCATGTTCTCAAAAAGTCGCATAAGGACATATTATTTGTTCGTCAGTGTGTATCTTGAGTTCACCGTTCATTTAACACTTAGTTTTAATGAGTTCACCAGCAATGTAAACATTTACAAACTTAAATTCTTATTTTCTTGGTTCATGTACATCTCCCAACACTTATAGTGACGAAGCAGCACTGTTTACATTGGCATTTGGAAGCTGTTTTCAGTAGAGGAGGTGGCAGCACCTCCCGTATTCAAATGATGGCTAAGGTGACGGCATGCTAGCTGGACATTGTCACGCTGCGTTAAACAGTTCGTTTTTGCTGCACAGCTTCTGTTTAATACCACAAGTAACCTTTAGGTGGCTGCCAGCTGTCAGTTCAGCACCTTTGGATGTCAACTAACAATAAAATACAAATACACATCCCACTCTCTGAGGCTGACGAAGTGCAGCACAGGTTTTGTTCAACCTACAATCTGCTAAGCTAGCAGTTACAGTAGCTAAAACCAGAAAAAGAAGAGTGTATAGGAGTACTGTAACTGTATGCTGGTGTTTGTGTATGAACTTCATCATATCACTGCTATATGCAATATATTCTTAACTTCAAAATATAAGTCACCACATTGTTATTGATTTTTGTGACGTCCACACAGCTGTCCATCTCCAAGAATCCACTCTCTGTGCCCTTCTGGAGAAGCAGTGTCCACATAGCACCAAGGGCGTGACCTCCCTGTCTCTGTGCCGCGCTCAGTCCAAAGAGGTCGACCCGGAGCCTTTTCCCCGTCACCTACCAGCTCACCTGCAGTGCCGTAAGGGCAGCCTTCTTCTAATCCCCGAGGTCAACAAGAGGTTAGAGGAGCGCCGAGGGTCCGAACCGCTCTGCAGCACGCAGGTTGTGGAACCTGCTGATATAGAGGACCGTTCCTTGGGGAATCATCACCACATGGAGGGTCATGGACACCACCTTCATCTGTCCAGCTGCCATGAATGTTTGGAACTGGAGAACAGCACCATTCTGTCGGTCAAATACGCCTCCGCCGACAACATCCCAGACCTCCCTGATGATAACGCTGTAAAACTAGAAAGCGGGGACAAGAATCTGGATGAAACTGAGCAGGATGCCAAAGGGTGTTCTGGTCAGGGAGCTGGTATTGACTATTACGGCAAACCACCAAATGTAGTTGTGTACACAGGTGGTTGCCAGAAGCGCTTTCAGGCAGTTCGTGACCTTTTATCAGGATGTTTAAACATGGAAAACAACATAATATATCCGCTCCAGCCTCAACAGGCCCTGAGTGATCCTTGGCTGGAGAACACCAGACTCTTGGTTCTAGCAGAAGAGGAGACCTTGACGCCCCAGCTTCAGACTCGCTTTCTCACTTACCTGAGCCAGGGCGGCAAAGTCCTCGGGCTGGCTTCCACCCTCTGCCCTGCGGGCCTCTGTTTGGAAGCCAGGGAGAGACAACGCATGCAAATCCGAAGGCTGAGCTTTACCAGGAAAGACTGCACAGAGCTGGAGCTGAGCATGTTGGCGAGTGGGAAGGTCTACATCAGAGATGTTCGAGGAGGAGGGGAAGTGGAGCTGTGGGGGGAACTGAAAGGGGACGATCGTCATCAGAGGGAAATGGTCATTGTCAGGGTAACCCACGGAGGAGACGGGGGGGAAGCTGTCCTCTGTCAGGTAAAGACAGATAACGTTAGTGAAAGTGTGAATTTGAGCGGTTTATAAAGTTGAAAACATCTTTAAATTATAAGATTTAAATATGTGTTGTATGTGTACAGCTTGTATGTACAACACTATCAATAATGCCAGACCTCGCTAATAAACTGGTCATATACACTGATCAGGCATAACATTATGACTATTGACAGGAGAAGTAACTAACATTGGCCATCTTGAGACAATCCACTGTTCTGCTGGGAAACCTTTGGACGTGGCATTTTACTTAGGTAGCACCCACCTAGACCAGACCAGGCACCCCCACCCCATAGCAATGACACTCCTTGATGGCAGCAGCCATCCCCACAGGTTTCAACCTGACACAGACACACAAATGGTTTAGGAACAACTAAAAAATTCACTAGATCCCAAACTGATCAAGTATCTGTGGGGTGATGCACAGAGGCTCCTCCCCTTAACCCATAGGACCCAAAGACCCCCACTAACAACATCCTGTAGCCAGACACCACAGGACACCCTCAGAAGACCCATGCTTTCTGATGAGTCACAACTGTTTTGGAGGCACAAGGGAGACCTACACAATATTAAGAATGTGGTCGTAATGTTATGCCTGATTGTTGTATAGTGATTCCAGTTGCATTGGGTGGTATACCTCTGTGTGCCTCAAAAAATTGGGAAACAAATGAGCAAAAACATCCGGAAAGAGAAGGTTAATGCTTGACTCCTTTCACCTCTGCACAGCTGGCCAGCTATGGGGTCTAACTGTTGGATTGTTTCGAAAATGCAGTGCATATTTTATGTGTGAAAGATGTGGGGCAGGACATCCACTGGCTGGGAATGCCTTCTGACATACATACATATTTGCAACATAAAAATGCACATTTTAGTGGTACTGTGTCTTGACTAAGTCCTCTTTACATTTCTGCAGGTCCACTTCGAAACTTCACCTGAGTCGCAAAAGTTGGCGTCGGGAGGGTTTGATGAACTGAAAGTTAGCAACGCACTGCGCTATGAAGTCTTGACAGAGATCCTCACCTCTCTTGGCCTCAACTGTGAACAAAACCAGACGTTGGCCCCCAGCCCTGTCCACCTGCTAGCCACCTCTCAGGTAAGACCCACAGGTCTCAGGAGTCGATACTACGTCAAAGAAAAGGTTTCAAATATCACGGTGAAATGAGCATGGAGTTACTTACACACTTGTCAGTTGGGGAGATCTTTTCATCAACATCATGTTCAGGCTAATGCAGGTGATGTTACTATAAAAAAAAACTTATTGAACTTATTGAAAATTGTTCTGTAATATATCTGTATAGTGACACTACTTTTGTGCTGTCTCTTAAGACTGGGAGTTCATAATGGGTCGACACTGGGAGATTGTTTCTGGATAATCCTCAGGGACCGACCACTAGAGGGAGGTAGAACTCTAGGTTCTTTAGAACTGGAATTACTCTTCAGAACGGGTTCTCCTCCGCTCTGCTGTCATTAAAGTGAGATGTCCTATTTGGAGACAGAGCCTGGACGTCTCATTTAACAAAAACTAGTAAGCCATTAATAGTAGCCGTAGTAGAGATAGTAGTGTTGTTGTTATTTTTGTCTGTATTATCATATACGTGGGTTACTGAGTGACCTTTGACTCACGCTGTCCCAAACACTTTGGCCAACAAGCTGCAGCTTGATGGAAAATAGGATCTGCAAAATTGTTTCCAGATTCTTGTGTGTGTGGAGGAGGACGGCTGGTGGCTGCCTGCAGAGTGGTTTCTCATGTGGAGCTAGTGTGAGAAGGGTGTGTGTCAGGCAATACATTATGACCACCTTCCTAATATTGTGTAGGTCTCCCTTGTGCCTCCAAAACAGTTGTGACTCATCAGAGAATGGACATGTGTCTTCTGAGGGTGTCCTGTGGTGTCTGGTAACAGGATCTTGTTAGTGGGGTCCTTTGGGTCCTATGGGTTGAGGGGAGGGGCCTCTGGATCATCCCACAGATACTTGATCAGTTTTGGAGGCCAGGTCAACACCTAAACTGTTTTTGAGTATGTGTCTTTGTCATGCTGCTGCCATCAAGGAGGGTCACTGCTATGGTGTGAGGGTGTCTGGTCTGGTCTAGGTGGGTGCTACATGTCTAATTAACATCCACATGAAGGTCCAAAAGTTTCCCAGCAGAACACTGTATTATCACAAGATGGTCAATGTTATTTACGTCTCCTGTCAGTGGTTTTAATGTTGTGGCTGATCGGTGTACATATACAAATTGATAACACCTCATGACATCTCTGCTCCTCTGTGTTCCATGCAGGAAACCAAGACCAGCTTTCTGAAGTGGCTACAGTCTAAAGCAGATCAGAATGGCACGCTGACATTGTCCAAGGCGTCCCTCAGAGTGGTGTCCTTTTCTGACCTCCACACTGGTCCTTCACCACCCGAGGGCTCTCTAGCAATACTCACCGACTCTTCAGAGTCCCAGTGTGGGGCGCAGTTTAATATGGAGACCTACCGCAAGAACCTGAAGACCAGCCTTCTGGGGAACACGCTGCTGTACGCTGAGGTCGTGACTTCTACCATGGACCTGTTGGATGGGTAACTCAGATTCTCTCATAGTCTGTTTTAATGTTTGAAGTGTTTAATCATTGTTTTGAAGTGAAACAATGATTAAAGAGAATCCATTTAGAATGAAGCTACATAGCTACCATATTGATTTGATTAATTCAAGTTTTTCTGCAGTGGAAAAATTGCCTAAATTGCAAAATCACCATTGGTGGTCCTAAACGCTGTCCACGGCGTGTCCTCGAGGCTAAAGATCTGTCTCGTTATCAGTGCACAGTTCAAATGCCAGCCTTTGTAATGGAAGAAGTCCACGTGATCTGGATAACCTGCACATCTGTGACGGCACCATTTATGCAGAACGATGCATGATAATATATATATACAGATTTTAAAGAGTCACGTACGGCCATTCAGGCGTGTCTTTTGAAGAGAAGCCTTATTTCAGCGAGACAACGTCAAACGTGCACATTCTTTATATATTACAACAGCGTGGCCGTGTCTAGTAAGTGTCTGGGTTAGCCAAACTGACCTGCCTGCAGGCTACAATCTGTCACCCATAGAGAACATTTGACGCATTATAAAAAGAAAAATACAGCCGAGGTCCTGATCTGGTGAGCAGCTGAAATGCTATGTTCATTTGTCTCATGCATAATGCAAGTTAAATCTCAAGCGGGGGGGCATGTTGCTGTCCAGACGCAGCAATTGGTGTCCACAGCTTCCACATGCTTGTAGAGCGCTGCTAAAGGAAGAGATTATACAATGCAGTGGTTGCATTTATTTACATATAACAAAACTAAAATTTAAGGAGATATAAAAACCTCTTAACGAGCAGCTATGTTGGTGTAAGCGTGCTCTATTTTCTCGTACATGTCAGGGAGATCATGGCAGGCTGTGTAGAACGGTGTTTTTGTGAAGTCGGAGTTGAGAGCAGCCAAGTGATAGACAGAAAAGATGCCGTACAGCGTAAAAGTCCTACATTAGATCCAGTGTTTCTCACTTTGTGTGTGTGTTTGTGTATATGTCTGTGCATACACTTGAGGTTGGGGGGCAGACCGGCTGGAACTAATTAAGTGACCTCTGTGTTGCAAAGGCAAGTTGTACCTAATAGACTTCTTTGTCTCCATCCACCCATGAGTAAAAGTGGCTGTTGAGGGGCTTGATCAGGAAGCAGGTGGTAGCAATTAAAACTGTCATAAAGTTTGAAAAATGGATTGTAGAGCTGCGCTGGGCTGATTGGACCAGACAGTGTTGTCATTAAGGTTATACAGAAACTGAAGTAGGCTGAATGAGTAACCCCCCAAAACCTGTTGCTGCAGTTTGATTTCACTGCTAATGTTTGAGTTTCCAGATGTTCCTCGGGAGTTGCCTTGATTAATGTGATTGTAAAGGAATGCCTGTTTTATTTCTTTAAGCTTTTGTGTTTATTAAGTATGCTCGACACGTTGAGGCACATGGCTGGGTGAGTCTGGCTTAACGTGTTCCTGAGCTCAGGCCGGAGCTCTACGTAGGGGTTGGACTCATCCTCTTCACCATTGTCATTTTTCTGGCTTTCTTCACCAGCTTGGGGAGTCCCAGTGCCACATCCCCAGAAAAGAAGATAACGCTAGCCTCATTGTTCTCTGACCAGTCTGCTCCGTTAACTGCACCCTTGGTAGCTTTTGTTGGCGGTTATTCTCACGCCATTTCATGAAGCTCTCAACTGTTGAACGGTCGTATCAGTATGCAGTAGGAAAACATTTTTGTGCAGGAGGCATTGTCTTTTTTGTTTGTGCGTCCGTCCGGCTCATTCTTGACTGTGCGCTGAAGCTTCTGCTCTACGCGACTGTACAATAGGTGCAGCGTTACTCAACTGGACCATACAAAGGCCTCGGGGGAATTTCTCACGATTTGTCTCAAATATTCACATTGACTCAAGGATTAGTTGATTATGTTTTGTTGGTCAGTCTGCATCCCATTCTTGTAAATGTGATATCTCGGGAACGCCTTGATGGAAAGTCTTCTAATTTGGCACAAACATCCATATTACTACTCACCTCCCAAAACCCCAAACCTCAAGACAATTCTTTCGAGAAAAGGTTAACTTCCTAAACATCGTCAACACATACAGTCGTGTGTCGTGAACCTGGACAGACCTGGATATAAACTGCAAAATCCCCACTTGCCAATGGAATACCACCATCAGGGTGGGTTTATTTCCTTTTTTAGATTTGCTTAATTAGTTTATTTCTGCATTCAGTTACTGTCCATTGGGGATTTAAACACATTCTGTCGTAGTTTTATTTTTATCCAGTTCAAAATGATGTATTTTTGTTATGAATATTTTAGAATTTTGGAATTATTCAGATCGAAAGTTGAGATGGAGCTCTTCTTATCCTGGAGCCCCCCTGGCACCTCTTTTGGTTCATGAGTACACAACTCTGTAAACAACATCTGGTTGTGTGTGTTGTGCTGTTAGACTTCTGTGTGCATGTCTAGAGATTAAAGAGGAGAATATCTGGGAAGTTTACCTCCTATAAGTGGCTAATGCAGCCCAGTTTAAAAGTCATGTAAAAATAAAAGCAGTGTTATTGGGGGTTACAGGATTATTTCTTGGTTCTGAGAAGTTTTTACAGGTCTTCATACGGATCTTGGCATGAGGATACACCCTGGTGCATAGTTGCCCCCCACACATTAAATTTATTTACTAATCCCATAATACAGTCGCATTAAAAGCAATTATAACTGACACATTAATTTTGATAGTTGTAGCTGCAATATATAGATATATATATATATAACGTTATTAATAGCACTACTTCCGAACTAATGACACTGATATTGCAGATTGATGTTGCACTCAATATTGAAAAAAAAAGGAAGAAAAAATATAATAACTTCCAAAGAATTAGTAATATCATCATTACAATCATTTTCCCAGAGTTGATTAATTGTTTTATTGTTTTATCTGTATTCATAGCTGATTGACTCTTACGGTCTCAACGACGGGATAAAACAATACAGAGCCCAATTTGCTGGTCCAGAAACCATAATCTTTCTCTTCCTGCTTTGCTTAACTTGATCCCTGTGCCTGGAGAAACACTTCCTACATGTTAGCTTTTTCTTGTAAGAGCTTCAGGCTCAGACATGAAAACCCAAGGGCCCATTTTCTGACATGGTGTTCCTTTTCCCCCTTTAGTTTTCATTCATGTGGATGCTTCAGACGTGCATACCCAAAGAGAGGCAGCAATGGAGGGAAATTTAATTCTGATTATTTTCCCTTCCACTTGTGGTATATTCTGTTTTCTCTATTTGCAAACAGGGAAAGTATTATTTTTGGTTTTAACTCAGTTTTTTTCAAACATTGTCCCTTTCCTCCACGTTTAAACTTCTATCCCCTAGAATATTTTTTAAAATGAAAAGTCTCACATTTCATTTTTTTAAGTTAACACTATTCCGGTTTTTGTGTGAGTCCCTGGCTGCCACTGTTTGTTTGGAAAAGTAATCCAATATCCAGCCTTACAATGTATGGAAGAGGTCATTCTCCATGTGAAAAATACTACAACAGGTTCACCCATAAAAAATAAACCGCCCCAATTGACCTTGCATGCTCCACCTGCAATTATAAAAGATTGTAAGCAGATGCTTAAACGTCCTCATTTCATATGCTGAGGAACATATGGTGCATAATTTGTCATGAACTTTTTCTGTCCAGTGGAAGGAATGCTTTACTCCTGAGTGGTTCCCTGTGATGGTGACTCTAACGCAGTGAAGGGCCATGGAGTACCGTGCAGGCTGCAGAGTCTGCAGAGTGTAACGCTTTAAAAAGCTGTGGCAAGTTATTAGTATGTCTTTGATAAACTGAATTTACCTTCACGGTCCACATAATTGCAGGGTAGGTGACTGCTGACTTGAAAGTGTTTGCTTGTGTGAATGTGAGTGTGGGTGTTTTTAGATGTGCCAGCTCTCTGAGGGACTCACTCAAAGGTCGGTCACTTTAGTGGAGAGACTTCTCTTCTCTAGTAAAAATCTAGTAAAATAAAATAAACAAATGCACAAGAAATAGAGGCAGAAGTAAATAAATATAATTATAAGTTGCATAAACATGAATAACATGGAGTCAGTCTGTTGGAGAATGAGCTCCGCTGCTCCTCTGTAGTCTGGAGAAATTGTCCAGTGTCCTCCTGTCCCTCACTGAGACAGACCTCTCCAAATCAGTGCTGATCACTCTGAGACTGAGAAACCATTTCCCAAAATACTGCACGATGCATGTTCTTGAATACAGCAATGAAACTGGAAAGCAGTGTGCATGTTAATTCATTTGTGTGTGTACCACCATTCCTCCAATTCCCTTTAAATTTGCTCCATGAAAAGGTTCAGAGTCTGCCTGTGCCTTTTTTAATGTTGCATAAATACTTGCACTGCATCTTGTCGCACGACTGAAATGAAAATAACTTCATTACTTCACACTACTCTGTATAATAGTATCAAAACGAAAATTCATTTGCGATAGTAAATGAAAGTTATACTATCTTTGTGAATAATCTGTTTTCCTTCTTAATTCCATCCTAACCAATTTAAATATAGTTTCTCAAAACCAAGTCTACCATGAGGTTTTTAAAACATAGACGCGACCTCTTCAAAGCCTTGTGTTACTACAATGGTAGTGTCTTTGTCTGTAGTGTCCTCTCTCATAGCCTGAAAATATAACAAAAAATGAAAATAAAAATGTAAATGTAATGGTAAAGTTAACTTTGATCAGACCCTCTTGTTAAATCAGTTACCTCTGTAGTCCGTATTAATTCATCTACACACCAACGGGTGAGAGCATTTTTTTGTGTCTGTTCATCTGGCAGCTGTTACAAACTGTGACACACGATGCAGATATTTGAACCCCTCAGAATTTCTTACATTTCTGCATAAAAATGACTCCTGAAAGAAGACAGACAGATCCCGATCAAACAAATGAAGCAGAAATACTACGCTTTTGTATTTGTTTATTCAGGAAAATGAGCCAGTATTACATATCTGTGAGATTAACACAATCAGAAGATTACAAGTGAATTTCATGGCCAAATTAGAGTCCATCTGTTCAGAAGTGTTTCTAATCAGTGTAATTAGACTCAGGCGTCGTTCAGTGACCCGCTTTGTTTTAAGAAATACGCAATTTGTCAGTCTGGTCTTTGCAACGCATGGACAAAGGTATAATTGCTGTTGATCATCAGGCTGGAAAAAACATCTTTAAAGAGTTTGGAGTCTACAGTCAGACAGATGGACTAGATTTAAAGTGACTCTCTATAGGAGTGGTTTACCAACAAAGATATAGAACAACTAATAGTATGCGAGGTCTCAAAGGAACTCAGAGTAACTTCTAACCAGCTAAAGACCTCTATCACATTGGTTAATGTCCATAGATCCACCATCAGCAGAACATTGATCAACCATGGTGTACATGGCAGAGTGGCAAGCACAAAGACACTGTTCTCCAACAGGAACATTTCTGCCTACATCTACATAATCTACTTCATGTGGACAAGCCAGAAGACTATTGGAAGAATGTCTGTGGACAGATGAGTCCAAAGTAGAATTGAATGGTCCACAGCTCCACAGCTGCATCTGGCCCAGGACGGCCTGTCATCATTGATGGACCAATGAAATCGAAATAAAAATGTCAGGACGTCTGTCCATGAGCTGAATCTGAAGAGAAACTGGGTCAAGTTCATGTGGGGAAACCCACCAACATCTCATGATTGAAAGACTTCTGTACCAAGGAATGGTCTAAAGTTGAAGGACTGATCAGCAGTTGCCTGAGACATTTAGCTGCTGTCATTGCTGCTCAAGGGGGTCACACTCGATACTGACAACAACCCTTACTTTACCTACTTTATGCAGAAATGTAGAAGACTCTGAGAGGTGCAAATGCTTAGTAAAATAAGGCCCAAAACACAAAACTGGACATTTTATTTAAGATTTGCAGTCCACTGAACGGCTGTGTATTGTTGTCCATAGCCTCTGTGTCACCAGGCTATAGTCCAGACTCACTGTCGGCAAAGCAAGGTCACGCGTTGGTGTCTCAGCTGTCCCGTAGTGAGTAATGGAGTAGCCCTCTGTCATTGATTGCCTTCAATAGTGCTATTTGGAAATGATGATTTGTGCTGCTCCTCAGTAAATAAGATTATCTCAATTAATCAAATTTACAGATTAGTTCGTCCTCTCTTATTGATCATCCCTTCGATGCTTCTGGGTGATCAATTCAAACGTGCTTATGTACGGCAAATCCTAGTTCAAAGATCAACATAGACGGCAAAAAATAATCTTTTAATCTGGGATATTTTAATCTGGGAAGTGATATGGGTTTTTTGCATTGGGCTTTCAGAAGAATTAAAAAAAAAATCTCAACTGACCACATAAAACGCAACAGTTTAATTAGTTACACACACATTAGAAAAAAGGTAAATATGTTCTTTATAAGAACAGTCTCTTTGTAGCCCTTTCACATCTGTTTGAGAAGACCAAAGTGTCCCATGTTGTGGCAGAAAATTGCAGACTTTTTATTTGGGGACATTGCCTACCTCGTTGCTATGTGAGAGGTGGTGACATGGAGGTAGATTACAGGTCCTCTTCCACACTCTTTCTTGTCTGGAGTGTATTTATCTTCCCGGGTCTGGGATGGTGGATTATTTTAAAACAAGTGGTGAGCAGGAACAGCGACTTAGAGGCCCATGCTCTTTCTCTTGGGACCTCTCTTCTCTGTAGGATGTGCTGCTTTGCATTTCTTTAAGGTCTTGATGGAATGAGTAGAAGTACTGAGAGGGTCCACATTTCCTCTGTTTGAGGAATAATAGGCTAAACCACCTATTAACCACATCTGTGTCAGTTTGACACTGCAGGGGCTGCAGGGCATGTGCAGATCCTAACGGCGCAGCTGACGTGCATCTCCCCCAGAAATGTGACTACGTGTCGTGGGGACGCAGAGCGCATTAGCTGTGATTGGTCTGCTTGGTAGTAGCATGTTTCCGCTTTAGTATTTCCGGCTGCTTTTCCATCTCCGCAATTTTCAAATTGATTGTTTTGGGTCAATACAGATGACACAGATCAAGGAAAGGTTAATTATATATGACTCGTCTTATGCAAAATTTCTGTCGCCATTGTTGAAAGTGAAGCAGGAAGTAGAAAAAAAATGAACCCGAGTGGCAAAAAAGACACAGCGTCGACTAGTGTTTGGGTGCCGTTTATACTTTCTGAACCAGCCTGACGACTGACCGACAGGTACAGCATCTATGTCCCGCAGTACCCTAAATGAGCCTTGGGATGTATCTGCATGTCGTTGAACACTTTTAATCTGTCTGGCTTTGGCGAACTTAGCCTTTGCAAGCAAATGCTAATCCTGCATCTGTTCTTACCACCACTGTCCTAGCCATTATTGTCCAATATCTCCAGCGCCTACAGCCTTTTTGATGAACATTTATTATATTTTTAATAGTTTAGTTCTGCATTATGCTAAATCTTTGTGTCTGTTTTTGTCTCCCTTCAGCCTCACTCTACACGCTCCAAAAGACGTGGGTTTAATAGCGGTAGCTTCCCGACAAAGCCAGGGACGAGGTCAGTGCTCCAGCCCGCCGTAAACCTTCATGACCAACTCTCACATGTCTCAGATGTGGACTAGAGTTTCAGTCATGTGTGTTCTTTCTTTGTGTTTGTGTTTCTTTTTATTTGTCCACCTCTAATGTTTGCTCCCGCTGTAGGTCGGGGCAAAAACGGTTGGCTCAGCCCTCCGGGTTGTGCCATGTTCACGCTGGGGGTCCAGGTTGAGTTGAACTCCAAGCTTGGACAGAGGATTCCCTTCCTGCAGCATCTGGCTGCTTTGGCTGTAGTGGAGGCGGTTCGCACACTTCCTGGATACGAGGTATCAGCATGCACCCCTCCCTGTACTAGCTCTCTCAACATCAAACTAGCCGTATAGCAGACAATACTTCTGAATACACAAATGAGCCAAAACATGACGACTCACAGAATAATGCTGATGATACAGCAATCACTGATATGCAGCACTAGTCATAGCTTTGGACACTCCTTCTTCTAGGTGTCATAGTAAATGTAAATTCTGTTTAGAACTGATGATGTTTGATAATATTCCATCTTTCATCAGGACATAGACCTGAGGGTGAAGTGGCCCAATGACATCTACTACAGTGACGTTCTGAAGCTCGGGGGAGTGCTGGTGACTTCCACTGTCATAGGATCAACGTTTCATCTGCTCATTGGTAACTATTATGTAAAGTTTAGATCAAGTTTGATTGTCATTTTAACGTACAGTAGAATATTCAGCAACCTGATAGCCTTTTGGAGGCAGCGGTTGTCTTGTGCTTCTACCTCTTGTACTTGAACCATCCACCTAATGGAAGATTATAATGTTTATGAAGTGGGTGTGATGCCCTGAAAATGTTGAGTGCCCTCTGAAGGTGTCGACTTCATCAGGAGTAGAGAGATCCCAGTAATCTTCTCAGTTCCTTGGCTAACCTTCCCTTACATAACTGGACTCACACACTCCTTCTAAGCTCATTATGCTGTTGTTGTATGCAGTTATTTAAAAATTTCAAAGCAGAACACGGTGCCTCTACTGGAAATAGTAAATGTCATCCTGCACTCTTTGAGTTTGATTGTGAGTCAATGGACTATTAGTCTTAAACTATATTTCCAGTAGGAATGTTTTGACCTTAAAACTCCCTCAAACCTGAATGGCAGCTCATCGATTAAATACAAATCTAATGTGTTTCTTGCGTCTTTATCTTTTGCAAGAGTTGAAAAGAATTTAGGTACAGCGGGTTGTTGTGAGGTGGGACTGAAGGGGAAATCTGTTGATGTCAGGGTTACATGTATAAGAGTAACCTTTGATTCTCTGCCTTGGGGTTTCATGACCAGAAACTATTTTATAGATTGCACCAATAATTACTATGAATATGATGTTTGCTCAGAATAACAGATTTCTTGAACGCAATGTGCCCGACAGGCTGTGGCTTCAATGTGACGAACAGCAACCCAACGGTGTGCATCAATGACCTGATCCAGCAGTACAACATCCAGCATAACTGCAGCCTGCAGCCCCTCAGCTGTGACCAGCTCATCGCCCGCGCTGTCAGCTGCCTGGAAGCCCTCATCAGCAGCTTCCAACAAGGAGGCGCAGACGCTGTCCTTCCCACTTACTATAAAAGATGGCTCCACAGGTATGTACTGCAGGAAGTCCCCTAGGGTTTACATACACACTTCATTGAAATCACTAGAATTATGAAATAAGAAAGATTTGGCAAACAATGGAAACACTTTTATAATGAAGAAACTACATTAAATGTGAATTATCGCATATAATCATACTCAGTTAAGACAACCAGCCCTCCTCAGCATTTCACTGAAACTCTCTCCATCTGGTTCTCCCTCAGCGGGACTCGGGTTCGTCTCTGGTGCGAGGAAGGAGAAGAGGCTCAGGTGGTGGGTCTGGACCACAACGGCTTCCTCCAGGTGCACACCGAGGCGCAGGGCGTGGTGTCGGTGGAGCCCGACGGAAACTCTTTTGACATGCTGAAAAACTTGGTGGTCATGAAGCAGCGTTAGGACCAACCCGAGCAGGTGTAGAGTCACCTCCTCACTGGACACGCTGACAGAAGGCCGTCAGCAAATTGTGTATAACTGTATATACTGTATAATTTATTGATATATCACTAAATGAGTAGTGTTTTAAGGTCCAAGTTGTTGGAGGACATACAGGGTTGCTTTCCTGACAAAAATGCAGTAAGTTAAGTGGTCACTAGCACATATCAACCATCAGTCTGCTCATGTCTCTGGTTTGGGACCACTGAATAATACTATTATCTTACACTTTATACTAATCTGTGTATAGAATAAATCTCGTAGCCCTCATCTGGACATATCACCTGATTTTATTGTTACATGAGGATAGGGATCGTTGCAGCGTGTGTTGTTGGTCATTCGTGTAACAATAAAGATTTTCACATAAATATGTATCTTGTTGATCTAACTAAATCTCTCAACCAGTGTCCACAACAACAGGCTCCAACCCCTCCAGCACATCTAGACCCTCCACAGTGGAAGAGCAGAGTTCTCTGACTCACCTTCAAACAGGTTCTCTACTCTAAGGCCTCGTCCACACGTACCAAAACGATCTTTTCCCCCTCCGTTTTCCCTGGCATCGTTTCAAGAATATCTGCGTCCACACGAATCCGTCTCAACACAACTCAAAACTCTACTTCATGTTCTACGCCTATAGGTGGCGCTGTTTCCAGAATTCACCAAAAAACGGAGAGGAAGAGCCGGAGCATGCACACAAAGCGTGACCTTTATGTGCATTGTTTGAAAATCATTGTTTAAAATCATTGTTTAAAAATCGGCAGGAGAGCGAGGTGGACGGCTGCTCGAGGGGTGTGGCGATGACATCGAAACGCACTTGTGCATTTTTGCCATTTTCGCTGTCCACACGAACACTTGAGCTGGGTTTGCGATTTTTTTCATCTTTGGACCAGGTTTCAGAAAAGTGCGTTTTAGGACAATGCATTTACAGGATTTGTTTGTACGATCGGCCAAAACGATGCAAAACATCTGCCTTTAAACCAAAAAGCGTCTCCGTGTGGACGCCTCCTAAGGAAGCCAGTGCCGCCACAGTTTACATATTTCTACTGACCTGACTCAGAAACCTCCAAATTCACTAGATCCCAACCTGATCACGTTTCTGTGGGATGATCCACAGAGACCCCTCCCTTCAACCCATAGGACCCAAAGGCCCCAAAAGAGACAGCAGCACGCAGCTCAGAGTGTAAACACTGGTGTAACACTACTACAAAAGCTGATTCCATTCAAGTCCCCATCAGGGATCACTACAGTATAAATTATTATCGTCTCAAGTTATTTCTCCGTTACTCTAGAGTAGGTCCTAAAGACATGTGACTCATTCGTCCTGCTGCTCTTCTTCAGCCCCACATATTGAAGCACAATCCCGTACTTTACACTACTATAAAGAGGTACTATATGGTTCAACAGAGACCAGAAAGACAGCGCTGGTTTAGCCACTTTATTTTTGCATTTTTTTGAGCAACGTACATATCTTGATGACGCTTGATGATTTGGATAAAGCAGGTTAACGAGTGAATGTGTTGCCCTGATATAATAACATTTGCTCTAGTTGGCACATGTGCTGAATTTGATTAAATCCTGCCGTAGTGTTAGGTAGTATGCTGCTGGACCTGTGGACCGGTAAGTAAGTAGTAGTGTGATATCATCATTGCATATACTATATATATATCATGCCTCTCCTTTTTTTGTGATCCGCAGTTTTTAAAGTAGTATTTTTAAATTCATGTGTATGATTTAACATGCCATTTCCATTAGGCCCTCTGTTACACGGCTAGAAAGAAGTTCATTCACACGTGGAGGTTTAAGGGGAGCCTCCCACTCCAGCTCCAGTCAGGAGTCCCGTGTCCTCTCCAGCAGATCTGGGCTGCATCTCCTGCTGCTGGTGGTGGCCGTCAGCAAGCTTTGGATATCCTGCAGCTGGGGTGCCTGTAGGGCCTCTCCATCATACAGAGGCTGCCGAGCAGAGAGCCGGGCAGGGCCTGGTCACCTCGAAGTCCCTCGAGGCCTCTCGGATTGTGTTGGACGTCTTGCTTTAAAAGCTTCGACTCCTTGGTGTCGTGAGGCCTGGGGTGTGGACAGACCTCAGGCGCGTTGCTGTGGACGAATGTGTAATAATCACAGGGCTCTTCCTTCAGCCTGCTGGCGGAACAAGGAGTTTTGCTGCTGGAACAATCGTCAGAGTAACTGAGGTCAACTGCCAGCACGGGCCCTGTGGAGGAAAACAGCTGATTTATACCAAAACTGAAATGACGCTAGATCTCCTGACGCAGCAGCAGGAGCATTTAAATTGATTTAATATTGATTGTTACGGAATTTGCTGTATAAGGTCCTGCAAAGAGCAACTGGCGGGAAATTGCACACCTGTGTATTTGTCGGATGCCGCGGGGCCGCTGATTTTCCACCCAACAGACCCTCTGCTGTGCGGGGAGCTGAAGATCTGCTGAGAAAGCTGAGAGGAGGGAACGGAGCCAGGCAGCTGAGCATTCACATGCTGGAGGCTGTAGGGGAGCTGCAGCGTCAGATCGTGAGCGGGGCTGCAGGGCGCCGGACTCGGGTCTTGGCTCAAGCTAGAGCTCTTCTCCCTGCAGGGGGTCACCGGGTACAGGGGTTGTTCCTTCCACAGCACCTTCTGCAGGGACCAGCTCGAGTGGTCTTTGCGGAGGAGCCTGGTGGCTTGCTACTAACCATAAGCAAAAACAGGACTCACTGTTTCAGAAGACGCAAGCAACTGGTTTGTAATCAAAATCCACAGAGAAAAGACAACACCTCTCTTTGCTAATGGCTTATTTAGCTAAATGTGTAATCTGGCTATTAAAGAAACACTGCTCAAGTAAGTACATCTCAAAGACGGTACAATAAAGCTCCTAATTTTGAAAGGATTGATATTTTATTGTGACGTGAAAGTGGCACCTCAGAATAGGGAGTTGTTCTGAGTTTGGTCATCTTGACTCCTTTGATTCTGAGTTGTTTGCGGCGTTCCTGAGCGTAGGCCGGGCTTGGACCAGGCTGAGTGGCTCGACTCTGGTCTTCAGATAACTGCAGCTCCTTGCACTCGGTGTCACTGTGTGCGAACGCACGGACAGACAGGCAGGCTTACGCTGTGTATTTGTGAACTGGTTTGACTGGAAATGCACGGAGAATTACAGAAGTACTCACGTGAGGACGTGGTTCACGCTCACAATACAGTGAGGCCTGGAGGATCGGCTGTTGTGGACGATGGTGGCGCAGCTTTGCACCCACACCCAGCCTCCGTGCTTTGAAAGCATGCGGTAGTACTTAGTGGTGACCTGGCCCTTCACTAGCACTAAGGGGAGCACAAAGAACCAAAGGGAAAACTAAAGGTCAGCCCTGCACAGTCATATCCAACAGGTCTGTTATCATGGCTTGTGTATGTTGTGGCTTAAAACCACTGATCCGGGTGCATTAGGTCTGGATGTGTGTTGTTATTTCCACTTGTCATCCACTGTCTTGCATCTCACCATGGGTTTAGAAGAAACTCACATAAATGGTGGGCGTAACGCAGATGGAAAACGTCGCAGGCGTGGACGTGGTGGTAGAGAGTCTTCTCGATCAGGTCCTGAGGCTCATATCCCGTCAGCTCCGCCACCCTGGCTCCAGCACACAGGAGAGACGGCACAAGTCAGGGGCTGACCTGACTTGGTCAATGTCATGTAGTAGATCAGCTTTTCATAAAAACTACATGGGATTGTAGAGAGCGTCACGGTGTCACGGCTCTCATCCACTGACCTACTCAGCCAAGCATTTCTCCTACCTCATGTCCAGAAAGATGAGCTTGAAGTCCAGGCTGGCCCTGAACATGAACATGTTGCTGTGGAGTTTGATCTCGGTGACGCCGCTGGGGGGCAGGGAGTGGCCAACCGCCATCAATCCCACCGTCCGATAACAGGACTCGTACAGCGCCAGGTCCACCATGTACTGACGCACCTTCAGGTAGCCGCTGCAGTGGATGACCTGGGGGAGAAGAGCACGACGCCAGCATCAGTGTATTCACACACGAGGTCCAAAAGAAAGTCTTGAGTTGACTGCTTCTGCACCATTAAAGTTAGATAAACAACTAATTTAAAGGCACGTCCTCCCAGGCAGGGTCTAAAACAAAGAGAAGACACTTATATTTCTATACTATTTATTATTTATAATGCAGTCTGCACAGATCTTCGAGAGAAATTAGACTTGTGTGCGTGTCAAAACGACAATAGCTTGATTCGACATTCAACAGAGGCTCCTTCGGAAATCCATCAAACAGCTAGGACTTGAGTTTCTTTCTACTTAAATATTAGATGTTTTCACATTTAAAATAACAGCCTCCTACTCCTGAGCGGCAGCTGTTAACAATTAGGAAGCTATGCTGACGGCTGACACAGGATTTCTGAGGGGGCTCAAATTCACAGAGACACGCGGCTGAATTAAAACAGGCCTTAATAAGTCAGCGCCTCCGCTCTGCTATCACGTGTGTGGATCCTTGAATCGTTAAAAGCTAAATCAGGCTGCAGCCTTGATGTTCTGTCGTTCTTTATTGTTTGGAGGCAGCCCAGTCTCAAAACACTGGTGAACACAGCTGGATGGATGTAATGTGAATGCAGCTCTAGTTACGGTGACCTAATGATGCAATGCTAGAGTTCATATACATCATGGTTGTTTAAGAATGACCTTTACTCCTATAGGTTACAATAAATGAAACTGTCCCAGTGGCTGTACGTACCTTGTATCCTCCACATGTCAGTCCAGCATTTCGTTTGGCAAGAACGCACTTCATCCTCAAGAAGAAAGAACGCTCAATTTCATACTCTGTCCAAAAAAAAAAAAAAAAACATAATTCAGATGTTAACCAGGCGCTATTCACACTCTGTTGTGTTCTTACTATATATAATATATTAGTGCTGTTGTCATCAGTAACACTTCCATTTTCTTAACTTTGATTATTTTTACAGTATAGATTAATACAGCAGACATCAAAACTATTAAGGAACGCGAATAAAACTGTGTAGTAAACACAAAAATGTGTTTTAAATTTTAGATTCTTCAAAGTAGTGAGCAGTAGTTCACACGTTCCCTCATTTAGCTTCAGAACAGCAGTCAAATATGACTATTCACTGTTGAGACCTGGCTCTACAGGACAGAAACATGCAACTCCAGGCCCAGGACACTCACAAGAAGATGATGGAGGAGAAGGGTGGCTAATAAAAGGCTAGACGCTAGCCACACACACAAATGCGTGAGTAGTAAGAGAGAAAAAATTCAATAAGAACGTAGAGGACAGTGTATTACTGTCACCTGAGTCAGTCCTAACTATAAGCTTTATAAAAAAGGAAAGTATAAAGGTTCATTTAGAGTTCTGCGGGACATAGACGCCATAACCTACGTACGTAGCCTACACTGGTGTGAGCCATTTGTACTTGTGCGCTCGTCAGTTTGGCTCCGTCTGTAAAAACGCCTGTGTCGTTTTTGCCAGTAGGGATAATTTTTGTTTCTACTTCCTGACTGAAACATTCACAGAAATTTCGCCAAAGACGGGCCATGAAAATGTTTCTTTCTCCGAGCCTCCTCAGCTAACCTTTGCTCGATATGTTGCATCTCTATTGAGCCGAAACAATCAGTTTGAAAATTGCTTAGATGGAGAAGCAGAAACACGCTACTACCAAGGGGACCAATCACAGCTCTTGCAGTCTGCGTTGTAGTTACATTTCTTTGGAGGTGCACATCAGCTAGGTTGTCTCTCTCTACGCTGTCGCTATAGCTACGCTGTCAAATTGACACAGAAGCCTAAACCACCTATCAAGCCTGACCTTAGAAGTAGAGCGAGTGTCTGTTTCACAAACCCAAACATGGATCTGGTTCCACGGGAGAGGAGCCTGATAGCTGAAGTCTCTACTTCCCATTTCACTTTCTGAAACTCTAGGAACCACAAGTAGGCCTGCACTTCGAGGTGAAAGTGATCTGTTGGGATAATACGATACTAAGAGGACGTTAGGATAGCATGGAGCTAGGTCTTTAAGGGTAAGTAAGGAGGAGAATTTTAAATTCTTCTTTTACAGGGAGACAATTTAATCCAAGCTAAAACTGGAGCAATATGAGCTCTCTTGCTAGTTCCTGACGATGCTCTCGCTGCAGCATTTTGGATAGACTGAATGAGAACATTTACATGTTTGACAGCTGGGTAAAGAAGGTCTCCAATTATTTCTCTAATGCCTACAGTTTTGTTAGTTAAGCAGCTCATGAAGTCATTACTGAGCGCTGAAGATGGCTCAACAGAGCCAGGACTCTCAGCTACAGTGCTGAAAAGAAATCTGGGACTAAGCTACATGAGCTCCTTCAGAATTAGTGGAACGCCAGTTTCTTTCCAGCTCTCATGCTTTCTGCTTTAAACTGGGCAATTGTGAATCATCCTCCTCTGATTCCTGATCTTCTTTCAAGAGTAGCACTAAGTGATGCTGCAGGGCTATCAAGAAGTAATCAGTCTGTGCTGGGGTAACGTTTAGGTAGCTGTCATCTATAATACACTGAAGTAAATGAAAGGGTTAGGGTTAAGTACCACCTTACGCCTAGCAACAGCATCATCATCAGACGTCTACTGAAATGAAATTTCCATTTCCTGTGTAATCCATTATTGCATATTCAGACGTCACAGGAAATGGTCAGACACGAATGAGTAAACACTATCAGATCTTTAGTTTATGTGAAATGAGATGAGATCTAAAGTGTGATCCGCACAGATGCAGCACAGCCGCTCACAGTTACACCCGATGGCAACAGCTCAACACATGCAAAGCGTCTGTTTACTAAAATCATACCACAAATCAGATCGTACTGTTATAGTGTGACACAGCAGCTCGTGCGTGCACTTGAAAATACCACTATTTGAGAATCCGCGGTGCAGACTAGAGGGTGCTACCTGGAGAGAAGTGGTGGTGAGGGGGCGGGCAAAGACCGAGCATCGCCGACATCTCATCGTGGTCTGATGGGTGGATGTACTCAAATATGCTGTTTCCCGTTAGCTCCACCTGCAACAAACGCATTTAATAAAACCGGTGCATAAAATAAAAGATGAACATGTTATTTCATCCCAGACTGTTCCTAATGTGTCTCACCTGGGACAGGCCAAGGTGGACTGATGCCGTCTCTGAGATGTACATAATTTTGCCATCGGAGGCAACGACAAACACAAAGCCGTCCAGAGTCTGAGGGAGCAGAGTAATGCAACAAAAATACAGTTTAGACGGCACGTTTTTGAATTATTTAACCTTCTCTATCTTAGTGTTTAAGGGAGGGAGTACTGCAGTACGGGAAAGTGTACTGCATTCAGCGTTCAAAGTGCAAAAGTAGACCGGTCTAATACAGTCAAGGTTAAATATTATAAATGCAACTTTTTTTTATGAATTCAGTGCCATTACTAGTCAGGAAGAATGAAATAAAACACAGGAAGTGTCTGATTAAACTTTCTGCTGCTTAGGTGGCAGCTAGTTGATCAAGCTGGGCTGCTCTGTTCAGGTCCTACCATAAAGACAGCCGTCCTGGAGTCTTCTCTCTCTTTCTGTCTCGATCCAGGTCTTGCTGCTGGGTTTTGAGTGTTTTAGGTTTAGTTAAAAAAAAATGTGGTGTGAGGTTGTGGACTTTGGCAAGACCTGGAGTACCCTATATATGCTCTCACGCGCAGTCCTTACCGTCTAAACACACTAGGGGATTTGTTGGTAGGGGTCAGGCTTTTTTTTTTTTTTGGTTGTTTTCTGATAGTCTAAGTAAGAGACAGATGGATCTAATGTTATTTTTATTTTAATGCCTCTTTTCCTCAAAGTTTTTGAAAAACTTCTAGTTTAGGTTTGTTGCTATAAAAGCCTCTATTCGGTGCATCGCCTTGTCAAACTGTAAGCTGCGGTGTTGCTGGTCCCGGCAGGCAACCTAGAGATCACAACAAGAACAGCTTCCACACAGTCGCTTTAACTGTTTGATGTAAAGTAATTATTTGGCTCAAGACACCAGTTTCATCCCAATAACTCAAGGCAAAGTCAGTCCATTGACAAGTGCTTTTGGGGCGTGTAATAGTTCCTGTACTGACTTGTAGAAGGTGAGAACCCAGTTCTTTTGCCATCTTGTCCAGAGGACTCAGCGTTGTTGACTGTCCCCAATCACCACCGAGACCTGCAGAGAGAGACGGACACAAAAGATGAAGAATAGACTCAGATCAGGGACGTCATTATGCATAAATTATCATTTCAATTAAACTCTGACCCCAAATATTACTCCACAACAGTAACCAAAGAAAGCGGAAGTTATGAGTCACACACATACTGTGGTTCTTTTATGTCATATTAAATCTCACATCAGCCACAACATTAAAACCACTGAGAGGAGAAGTGAATAACATTGACCATCTTGTGACAATTCAGTGTTCTGCTGGGAAACTTTAGGACCTGGCATTCATTCATGTGGATGTTACTTAGACATGGAGCACCCAACTAGACCAGACCAGGCACCCACACCCCATAGCAGTGACACTCCTTCATGGCAGTCCATTCTCTGATGAGTCACAACTGTTTTGGAGGCACAAGGGAGACCTACGCAATATTAGTCAGGTGGTCATAATGTTCTGCCTGATCGGTGTATGCTGTCATGGTGCTGTAACCGAGCCTCTCTGCTGGCGAGCAAATTGATGCAGACTTGTGGAAAATGAATTTCCCCCGAGGGAACAATAAAGCAGTGATGGCACCAGGCTTCAGCTGAGTAGACCACATGATGGAGCCGCAACAAGAAGCTAAGTCTGAAAGAATCTGTTTCTACATAGGTAGGTGTACTGATGGCCATGCTATTCTTCCACTCTCACTCCTCTCTTTCTTTCATTTTTTTTCCCTCTTGCTTTTTTATACATACAGTATAGTATGTGTTTAATTTGTGTGTACACGCATGAAACTGTTCATTGAGCTGACATCGGGCAGTCGCTCTGGGATTCATGCATGATTTACTAGTGGAAAAGATCAGTTTCCACTTTTTGTGCTTTTGTGTGAAACTCATCAACTCTTACTTATTTTTCTTTTTGTTCTTCAGTGAGATCAAAAGTCAGTGCCTTATACAAATCTATTTTCTTTTTTGTTATGTGGAAGAAAAATGTTCTGCAATCACTCATTTCACAATTTGAATTGCTTTCTCTAATGATAATTACTTATTTATTTGAGTAACATTAAATTACACTGGAATAATTGAATACTGATTTATGTTAAGTCAAATTCAAGTCTTTTTTAAATTTGTGTTAAATGGTGGAACTGGCTTAATTTAATTTGGTACAGATTCAATAAGGAAGATCTGTTCACACCTTCAGTTCTCTGTCCCTCTACAGTTAAAGTGGACTATTTCTGCAGCTCCATTCATCACTTCCACTTCCCCAGCTGTCTAAACCCCACTGTATTTACACTGCTGTAAATTTACATTGAAATATCGACGGTGTAAGCCAGTTATAGATGCAGGAACGTTTTAGTTTAGGCAGATGAGTGTTTTAGAGTAGTGGTAGCTCAAGAGTCATTTTTCCACTGGTTTAGGAAAACAAAGCGCGGTGCATGAGTCCACACGTGTTCAAGTGGTGATTATTCATCCATCTCCATCTTGTGAACTAATGGTGCTTTGCTTGTTAACATAGCAAATTGTGTTTTCTTTAAGTGGGTTGTTGCCAGACTGAGTAACACTCATTAGACTTGGATTTATGTTGACAGATCTGGACTCTGGACCGGCCCACGGAGACAGAGACAGAGACAGATCGGCACGGTTTCTGATTTTAAGTTGAATACAGGGCTGGATCATGTTTCAGTGACAAAGCTGCCCGTTACACCAAAGATTGTTAAATGGCTGATATTTTAGTGTTGCTCTAAATCTTCAGGCTCTAATTTGTTATCAGAGAAAAAGTTTCTTTTAAAAGCTAAAAGTGTTTAGTTAATTAATGAAGAGATACACGGTCACGTTGAAGCTGCATTATTTGTCTTACTATTTAATGCACACTGTATTAAAATGAGGAACATTTATAGAAAGACTGACAAAGAAATAATTTAGCAATGTTTACAAAAAGATGTTGAAATAATTGTCTACCACATGTAAATTAAATGCTACATGTATTTAGCATGCTACAGTAAAATCCTGCAAATATATCTCCTGTTAAAAAGGTTAATCTAATTAATTACTAATCATTTGCCTGTTTATTACGGTAAATTGAAATTTTATGTTGTGACTGAAAAACAAAAACTGTACAATTTCAACAACAGCAACATACCATTAATTTTTTTTTATTTATTTCCAATTCCACCGTCTTTGTTCTTAGGCCTAAATTAATAGCACATTTATTTATTGCTTCAAATCTTTGCACTGTTTTGTCTCCTGCACACATTAGCATTAACTGCTTCCACGATCTGCCACGCTCACACTTCTTCAGAGTGACATCTCTGCAGAGGTAAATCTAATTTATCTCACTTGTCACCTCGCAGAAGTTTATTGTCATGCCACTAAAAGTCTGCTGTCCTCAGGTTTATGAGGCATTTCCTCGTTCATGTTGCAGAGTCCTTGCAGAGCACGCCCAGCCAACTCGAGATCACACACAATTCATCCATTAACTGGAGCTGTCAGCGACATAAAGCTTTCTGAGATCACTTAGACAATGCTTAAATAAATCCTCAGTGTGTCCTGGTTGTCTAAGGCTCCTCACTTCTCTGTTCAGGCATCCTGCTCATCCGCTGCATCTGTATAACCTCGGCTTCGTTTTTGGTTCCTGGCTGCAGAGTGAGTTCTGTTTTAAGTGATAATGATTGTTTACAATAAGCATCGCTTTTAAACTTCCATTATAATTTATTCTAATTAAAGTAGTTGTTGATTGTGAAATATATGCAAACGAACTAATGTCTTGTGTACTTTACATATATATTTATGTTGCAATTAAATTCTGGCAGCCTGAGCAGCAGAAACCATCAAAAGTTTTCCGGTTGCACGGTGTTTATTGGTGAGCAAATTACCGAAAAGTTTTACAATGAATCGGAGTGTTTTACGGTAAATGGAACTGATCTTACAGCGTCAAACAAAGAGAATCTGATTTTAGGATGTTTTCATCGTCCTCTAACCCGCCGCAGTGAACCTGGATGTAACACAGCCCGAAAGAAATGATCCAGCCTCATGGAAGGACAAAAATATACGTCCCATTGTAACACATTTACGATAATTAGGCTATTTTTTCCTGCTTAAAAAACAATAAAAAAATAAAAAATGCAGAATGTGTGAATTCACAGCTTGAATGTTACACCATATTTTATTAGGCTACTTCAAATCTAAATTTTTTACCTCGAAGTATGGAAATAAAATTTAATTTAAATTTGTTTTTATTATATAATTATACATATTGTGTAATAGTTGAATATACTTATTATTAAAAGAAAACATTTTAGAGCTTATCAGGACCAAACGTGAAGTTTTGTGTAGTAAAAAATATAGTCTAATGAATTAGTAAATATTCACCAGTGATAAACTCATCAGTTTTGACCTACACCACATTAGTCAAAAGAAAAACCAAATACTCTGGATCAGTCTGTGCATTTTGTCTCCATAATCACTCCTAATCTCCACCTTCAAACCACTGAGCTCTCTCCTTCTCTCTCTCGGTGCCTACCGTCGGGGAAGACTTCCCTCATCCTGAGGTAGCTGCTGGTCAGCCGGATGATGGAGGCCTTGTCCAGCTGGGAGGTGATGGCGGCCGGCAGAGGCAGCAGCTTGGCCAGCTCGTAAAACTCTCCGTTCTCCTTCTCTCTCCGAGTCTTTGCGGCGTTTTTGGATTTTTCCTTCATCTCGGTACGTTTCGGGGGAAGAAAAAAAAAGACAAAGGGTACTTGCAAAAAGTAAAGTAGTCCGGTGAGCTTGTTCCCATATGGGCCTGGTCATGCAGCAAGGGGGACGACAACCGGCTCCTGCAGCATCCTAACGGCCTGACTCCTCCGATAGATATTCATGCTTGGAATAAGAAGCTGGCCACTGTGATATGGATCCAAAATAATAATAATAAAAATTAATAAAAGACCAGACAACGTGATGTGTTTATCCTATCAGCCGAACAACGCGCTCCATATGTGACCTGACCATCCTTGTTCAAGTCTCCAGCTTCACCTGCTCGGAACCAAGTTTGCTGAACTTTACGCAGCTTTCACGGTGCAGGCTTCTTTTCCGTCTACATAGATCCACGCACCCGTTTTTTTTTTTCTGCTCTGCTAGTCTCTTTACGCATCCAGCTTCTGTTAGCGAAAAGGAAAACTCCAAACTCCAGAAGTTATTGGCAACAGATGTAATGAAATGAGGAGAACGGATCAGCGAGGAGGCTGGAGGCTGAACAAGTCTGAATACTCCTTAAACCAGATCTCTGCCTTCTCTCTCCCTCTCTCTCTCTCTCTCCCCCTCTCTCTCTCTCTCTCTCTCTCTCTCTCTCTCTCTCTCTCTCTCTGATCACTTCAGTATGTTCTAAGTGACATGGACATTTAAAAACTGAACTTCTTGCTTCAGGTCTTTCAACAACATTTATTGGATTAAGGTCAGGACGTTGACTTGATCATTCCCCTTTTTTTCTACTTCACTCTTTTGTAGAATAACTTGTGCGCATGACGAAGTTCCTCTCACGATTCGACTCACAGACAGATGTGAGGATATTTTCTTGTAGAAATCGTTGGTATAGGCTAATTCAGCATTAACTGCTCCATTAACGATGACAATCCATCCATGGCCCAGATGCAGCAAAACAGATGTATTTATTAATCCCAAACTTGGAAGGTGTTGCAGCAGCAGGCACTCAGCATGAACTATAACGATGGGGAAATCTATGATATTTACAAGGATAATGCAATTATGGAATATTACAATTAAATGAAATTGAAACGAAATTAAATAGATTACATTAATCATAGCAACACCTTTTCGGAGAGCAGTGTCTTTGTCCTTGCTAATCTACACCATAGTAGTTCAGTGTTCTGCTGATGGTGCATGACATTAACATTAACCAAATTCAGGCAAAGCCCTCAGTTATATTTTATTTTTGGACAAACAAACAAACAATGTCATGAAAACAGAAATAAACAATAGTAATAAAATCTTTAGACATACTTTTCTATTTTACACTATACAGTGCAGTAACTGACAGCTGACTTAAGTTAGATTGAGAAACAGAAGCATTCAGATCAAAAGAAGTGTGTCTTATTTGTCTTAAAACAATTCTGTTTTGGTAGTGGACTCAAATGTGTGGTTTTCTTGTTATTCTCTGTAAACTCGTTCTTATTTCTTTCTTGCAGATGTTTATGTCTGTTGCATCAGACCTGTGAGTTGCAATAAATTCGACCACGTTTTTCTCCTGCTATTCTTGTTCTGTCCCTCTCACTGATTTTTAATTGTTTACAAGTCAGTTTAAATTATTCTCACAATTATGGGCCAGCACGAAATTGTTGAAAACACCAGTGGCTTTATTGACGATCCCTAAGAATCGCAACAAGGGAAATTAAAGGTCCTTTTCTGGACGACGATTATACTGTGGTTTTCAAAGTGAAGCAGAAGATGCAGGAGAAGACGGAGAAGAGGTAAAAGGTCCTGTGTGGCAGGAGGACGCACGGAAATTACATGTGGTAGGTGGATTTTTTTCTCCAAATTTTCTATTCATATATCAAATACTCCCTTTGTTTAACTGCACCACTACGTATACCAGTCCGGTTATACTGTTCTCCACATTATAATCTATGACACTAAACGCTGCAGCTGTTCCACGCTGTCTTAGTAAATTCATTTTAGTCAACAGACCGTGTATTGATTTCTCTCCAGCTCCTGCTCCCTTAGGCCTGAATCTGAGGATTAAGAAACTTTTGCATTTTTCCTTTTCCCTCATTGTGACATATAAACAAAGTAAAAAAAAAATGATAAAATAAATTATTGCAGAGTTCAATGTGTTTTGACTAATTCTAAATCGAAAACAAAATTGCAAGTGTTTGCCTATATTACATTTAAAATAGTCACTTTAACAACTGACTAATTGTAAGCTGGGTTATTGATGGAGGCTGTAATGCTTTAAAGGCCAGTGCAGCAGTGTTTTTGTAATTTAATTAAATGGATTCGCTTTCCATCTCACACATCTGGCGTGGTAAGCCTGTTTTCAGGCTTATGCTCTCACACCAAATACGCCATTCTGTAAACTTAATTAGATTTATTTATTTATTTATTTATTGTGCACGCAGGACAAAGTCTGAGCATTAGGCTGTCAATTATATCAGTCAGTAAGTAAACTATTGTACTTAATCCTGTTTCAGGGTCAACATAGAACTTTGCATGGATACACCTCTTCAGTTCAATTTAATTTTCAGTTAAATTTGACAAATTTTACTACATTAGCAACAAAAACTGCCCCAAATGCTTTATAGATCCCCTACAATGCCTAAAACCCCTACAGCAAGCACCGAGGCAACAGAGGCAAGCAAAAATGAGAATGGAGAAAAGCAAGCCGATAAACATACATACAACCTTTATAGAAAAAAAATGCTGTTTTATTGTTGGAGACTCTCTCAGGTGCCAGTTGCGTGTAGATTATTTAACTTGCTTCAGATTTGAGAATAAACAGCCCGACTGAAAGCATGAACAGTTTTTACTAAATTAGTAAGTGACCACAAGGTGGCAGTGATGTGACGGATTAACTCAAAATTTATAATTCTGCAGCATATAATGCACTGTAGCATCTTTATATAATAAGATAGAGTTAGTTATATTGTAAGATGCTCCTGTTTAAATCACAACCCATCCCACCAGTCGTTTAAAGCTAAAGAAGCTCCTTGGATGATCTCAAATTCTTGTGAGTGTGGTTTGAATAACGACTGACTTGGGATGTGCCTGTAACAAAAATTGCAGAGAAATGTCCGAAAGCAGCAGAGGGACAGACTGTGCACTTCACAGGTTATACCAATCAATGATAAGATCATATGAAGGTGTTACATTTAAGGCTCATCTGCGAAAAGATGCTTAGAAATTTTAATATTCTGCAAGCAAAGGTTTTGAGACAATGTTGTGGGGATTTCATAACCTCTCGGTGGTATCCAAATACTACATCAATCTGGTTCTGCAGTATCATATTTAATACTTTAATACTACTGATTTTTGCAGGATTAATCCCACATTTTCAGTTTGGTTTGCTGTGATTGCAGGTGCTGGTTTAAAGCTCTGCTGGAATTGGTCGGAAACAAATACCACACTTAAAAGCAAAGTCATCATTAATGAGAGAAAAAAGTCATCCACCTCTGCTTTAGTAGAGTCACAACAACCCCGGCCATAATGTAAACCACGGTGCGATTGTGAAAACAGTTAATAATCTTCTCCTGCAGGGGGCAGTGATGCGCCCGGGAATATCAAAACAGACAACGATCCAAGAAGAAGAAGAAGAAGAAGAAGCAGGAGTGTGCACTTGAGGGGGGACACACTCTTCTAATGCTCTTTAAAGTTTCGCATTTAAAGGCCATGTAAGCACATTTTAAAAATATTTTTGTAGCTCAAATGAATCCTTGGTGTTTTAATGAGTGACCAGTTGACCACATCCACAGTAGGGTCTGCTAACACGATAACTGTTGGGGAAACGAGCTTGTAACTGTAGTGGTAGTGAGATTTTTCCTATTATTTTCTGCAGCGATAAGATGCCGTTTAATGTCTAATAATAAATTATTTAGTTGCATATCATGAATGGACGTGTGTATTTGAAAATACAAATTAACCATATTGGTAGCGTAACGTAATGAATTCTACTGCTTCAAAAGGTTTAACTAAAATATGCCTAAGTATTGCATAGCTAGTACTCAAGATTGTTATTTTGAGTACTATGTATTTATTTAATGTGTATCTATATTTGTATTTTACATTTTCGACTTGGAAAAAAAGGCGGAACTCTAGTATTATAGTCTCAAGTATAACCGGACAGTTTTAACCGACACACTAAACTCTCTATGACGCGCACCAGTTGACAACAGCACCGAGGTAAAATGGATTTTAATATTAAAGTATATTGGAGGACGTAGCGGTACTACTTAGTGTTTTCTTTTCTTGTCTCCGGTGCAAAGCGAAGCCAAACACATAAATGTTACTGCACCAGAAATATGAATTACATTTCGGATCGCTTCGGGGGTGTTGTCTACAAAGGATGTGTTTGATAAATAGTAATATGTGTCAGTAATTAGGAATAGGGTCAATAAAAATATTAAACGTAACCTGTGGAGGTTGCACGGTGCACTGTGTGAGCATTGCTTGAAGTCAGTGGAAGTAAACATTTCATATTAAAAACGTGAAATATCAAAATAATAGTAGAGACAAAAATAAGATTTCTTTTTCTCCTTTCCCAGTGAGTCAGATGATGCATATTCTTATATATCAGATGAACTTTAGCCCATCCCTCCTGACAATAGAAATGCTGTTACTTGGTCTGGTTCTCAGGTCTCCTTGTTTGCGCGCTCTTTTCCAGTTCTGCCTACAGTGGTTGTATTGGAGCGAGCTCAGGGCTTTGTGGTGGCCACTCCAATCCTTTGGAAGTATTGGCCGGGGTCATTGTCCATTTGAAAATGAGATCTTCTTTTAAATACATCCAAAAATATACTTCCTCACAATACCTACACGTTCAGTCAAATTGAATTTGTTTTACAGTTGATGTTGGCCACTCTGTCCACGATGATGTCCCATGGTTTCAAGAGCAGTAAGCAGGACTTCACCTTTGGACCGTGGAAAGTGACTGTTGCCAAAAACCACATAATGAAATCTAAAGACATTGAACGGTGAGATGTTTCTTCACAGTGCCAATGTTTGTCTTGTCTCTTAACTTTGTTGGGTCTGTGTGGTGTGTATAAAAAAAAAAAGTTACGTAGCCCAGCTAAAGTTAGGGTCAGGAAAAGTTAAGATAGAAAGCTCTCAATCAGCGTGTAATAATTAGACATAGACGCTAAGCAAAGCAACGTGTGTGTTACGAAACAGAAAATAACACGGCTCATGTTCAGATCACTTTACACTCACTATTATTAGTTTAGACAGAAGATAAATTCACTCACTGACCAGATCGAATGTCACGCCCATCACACACACTTCTGAAATGACAGATGATATTATTAATAATCATACTTTATTTAAAGTGGCTAAACATTTAGTCACTTAGACACAGCCGCACAGCTGCTCTAAGGAATCAGACAGATATTCTGTCAGACTCTACACACAGTTCATTGAACTTTAGTGTTTGCAGTATTCTCTGAGGAAGCTCTTTTATAGTAAGGTAGTACAGCAATTAAATTGAATCATCATGGGATCTAAATTAGCTTCAAACATTTATATTGACTTTGTGCAAAATGAAAACAACCCTGAAATAAACTGGTGTAAGTATCTGCTGAAGGGCCGTCGCTAGAAGACTTGACAGAATGGCTATGAGCTGTTTGCTATATGCCTTTGTTTCATTTGTTTTGTGTTTTTTTAGGTTAGCAGGGGAGATGGACATGCCTTGCCTTCCAGAGATGTTGTTCGGGGACAACGTCCTTCGCATCCAACACGCAGATGGGTACGGCATCGAATTCAATGCCATCGATGCCCTCAGGAGAGTCAACAACATGGATGATGCAGTCAAGGTGGCCTGTGCCCAAGAATGGCAGGAGAGCAGGTAAGATCTATCTATCTATCTGTCTATCTATCTATCTATCTATCTGTCTGTCTGTCTGTCTGTCTGTCTGTCTGTCTGTCTGTCTGTCTGTCTGTCTATCCATCCATCCATCCATCCATCCATCCATCCATCCATCCATCTCCCTGCAGTGTCCCTGCAGGTCTTTGTTCAGGGCTTGTGCTTCACTTATTTTCATCTTGTCCATCTAGGACCTGTCCTTCCTGACACCCTACTGCACTAATATCCGTCCCATCATTTATTTATTTTGTTACAGCTGTATATATCCCTGAAATGCAGTGTGATATTTTCCTTTCAGAGCTGACTCAGAGCATTCCAAGGAGGTGCTGAGGCCTTACGACTGGACCTACACCACAGACTACAGAGGGACTCTAATAGGAGAGGATATGAAGTTAAAGGTGGGTCATCTTTGATTGTAGGGAAAGAAAACAGCATTCTATCAAAGCCTCCGTTGTATTGTGTAACGACCGTCCAGTCCGGTCGACATTCAGCTTGTGTCTCGTGCCTCTTCAAGGTGACTGAGACAACGGAACGTATCAACGTGGAGAAGCTGAAGGCTCGGGAAAGCATCATGTTTTTTGATGAGGTGCTGCTGTATGAAGATGAGCTGCATGACCACGGCGTCTCGATGACCAGCGTCAAAATTGTGAGTACAGGTCTGAACAGGCTCTAAAAACACGGCGCGCTGAGCTTTTTGTGACCCCTGCTGTGTTTTGTCATGTTGCAGAGGGTAATGCCCACCAGTTTCTTCTTGTTGCTGCGCTTCTTCCTACGAGTGGACGGGGTGCTGATTAGAATAAACGACACTCGACTGTATCATGAGGTGAGTCTGTGTTTTTTCCGTCAGCCGGGATTGAGGTCAGAGCAGACGAGCACGTCGAAGGGTTCATGGGTGACGATTCTGCTTTTGATTCCAGGCTGGAAACGAGTTCATGCTGCGGGAATTCAGCACGAGGGAAAGCAAAATAGCAGAGCTGAAGGTGAGCTGGGACGCTTGACACGCTGATAACAAATAACAAGACGCAGCTACAGAGCAGAGATCAGAGCAGAGACACACACACACAAAAAACATGAACAGCACAACATGTGTGTGTGTTATATTGATTACATTTTAATGCAGATGTTTCTCTTCTTCAGGGCGTCCCACCCTCTCTCTACACTGACCCCAATGAAATTGCGCAGCACTTAACCCTGAAGCTGACAGAGTTTGAGAAGCTGGAGCTCCCTGTGATGCAGCCTCAGACAGCTGCTGACGACACTAGTCAGTGACCAGAATACCACACGTCACTGATGCGTTGCATGAATCTGGAGTAGTAGTCTTAATAAACCACCACCCTATTGTTCTAGTAACTGTACAGGATTAGCTTTTATATGTAACCTCTGTGTTGGTGTGTTCTGACGGCTCTGTTAACCGACCGCAGGCCGTTTCATTGTGTTTCTAACATCTTAGAAATGCTTTATTTGGTTCAGCGTCTGGCTTTGTTCATGTCAGACCCGATTTTTGTTTCAAAGCATCTTTCTCTCGTCAACATTTTGCCGTTATGCCAGGCAGGGTAGCTCACCTGGCGGGACGTCAGTGTCTCTGTAATGCATCGGTGGAAAAATGACATAAAACCACCACCACCATTTTCTATCTGGGTGTATTTTTTTATAAGAATTTTTTGGAGTGTGTGAAAAAAGCTTTCGCAAGTCTGACACTTCCAGGTTCTATGTGAATATCTACCTTATGGTCCAGTGTCTTTTGCTTGTGTAATTATAAATAAGACTGCTTTGTAATTTTTTTTCATCTTGAATGTTCATGAGAGTTTTCTTTGGCCGTGTAAAACTAAATTATTATTTAAAATCATGCAAATGCAACATGAGATTAGATCAGAAATGAAACAGGAATGATTAGCGGGTCAGCCTGTGAGCACAGAGACAATTTGGTTTTCTGCCGTTGCACCAGTTGCTCTCATTTGAAATCAAAGTTGTACAATAGTTTAATTACATGTCATGCTTACGCTTAGATGGGACTGAGTCATTGCTTAAAAAACAACAACGGTGCTATACATGTAAAATCTCAAAATAAAGTTTCACCCCTTTTGAAACTTTTTGTTTCTATGTCTGTCCCCAGACCATTTAAATTATATAAATTAAAAATTAACACATGAGGAGTTAGTAAGAACCCAATAAAGAATACTACTTTGACAAAAAAAAAAAAAAAATGGAGTGTAGTGATATCAAATGTCTAATTGTCTAAATCTATTAGTAAATGATTCGTTAGCTGGATCTGGGCTCAGATGTAGCAGCAGTCTTTATTCAAAATATTCCTAATGGGTCTTAAATCCATCCACCCTCGTAGCAGAGGGCTGCGAAGCGTGCGGGGCGTCTTGGGGTTAAATGCTAAAGGCTCTTTAGCTGTGGACGTAGAGGGAACCTGTAACCTCATGGGTCTAACTCTTCTTAAGGTTTCATTGAAGGGAGAGCACCCCACGCTTTTTTTTAATTAACCTAGTTACAGAGCCTGTAAAATGTATTCACTGCCATTTTATTGCTTTTATAAATGGATTCATGGCCAATGTTATTTTTTAGTTGTTTTTGATAAGATGTCACCATGTTGTTGAGGGACCAATTCTGAATAATGTCCATTCATGATCTTGTACATTGAAGTTAACGCGTGGTAATTGGGTGCAATGACTCGACTCCGCCACTAGATGGTGCTTCAAGTTCACAGCTTTGATTTTTTTTGTTTGTTTCTTACTGTAAAATCATCCTGGGAAGAAGAGTGTGCCCCAAACATAATATGTTCAACTGAATTTAAGAAGAATGCGTTTCAGCAAAGACGGTAAATTAAAACGACTCCACTACACGTTTTCTTTTGTCATTACTGTTTACTCCATGTGTCTGTGAAGAGCAGGGAGAGTCACTTATCTTCCAACGATATCTGCCGGGAGGGGCGAAGCTGTTTGCTGAGACACGTATGTAATCACAAAATACAACAAGATAAAGTGCAAAAGTCAAATATGAATAATAATAAAAAAAATACCCACATAACGGTTTCACATTGCAACAATAAACATCGACTCATTGGTTTCAGCAACAGTGTCATACTCAATATACTTTTCTCTAAAGGTTTAAATACATACAAGATATGAAATACTTCTCTCAGTAATAATGATAATTTAAGATCATTTTTTCTTTAGTTTTTGTTTTTCGTTCCAAGGTATTGAGTAAAAAAGATTAAAATCAGTGGGTGTAATCAGGAAGTCTTTGTAACTCTGAAGAGCCCCTCTCTCCCTTTGCTATGCATTTCTCTGTAATAACTTTCTGCAGCCTCGTGCAAATGTAAACACACATGCAAACTTCACACAAACACATATTCCATGTTCTCAGCGATCCACGTTAACACTGATACGCCAGCCGGGCCGGCCACATTTACCGTGGCTGAGGCTGTCTGTACTTGCAACGATCCGATTTCTTCTTTAGATAAGAGGAGGAATGTGTCAGAGTCTGCCCTCCTCCTCCTCCTCCTCTGTCTTCTTCCTCCCTTCAGTGCCAGTTATCTTCTTACATTCTTCTATTACACATCCTCCTGTCTCAGTTCAGTTTCTCCATAAATCCATCTGTTGATCGGTTCAGTCTAGGTCCCCTTCTTTGACTCCCACTCCTGGAAACCGTGAGAGAGCACAGAGTGAGAAAAAGACGCGTCTCTGTTTTTACACACACGCCACCGGCAGCCGTGTGATTAGAAAGTGCACCGACACATGTATTCTACCTTCGCCTTCTGCATGACGTTCCCCTTGGAGGAGGCGTAAAGAGATGGAGGTCGTTTGCGAAGCTCAGACGCCGAGTTGACGGGCACGGTCTCGTTGTAAACCTTTTCGACCTTGGTGCCCTTCGCCTGCACACACAAACACACACACAAACAAACTGTAATGAAAACTAACGAGATACAATGAGCCAGGACGCTGGTTATCATGGCACCTGTCAGTGCTTTTACATTAAGACAGGAAGAGAAAAGAAGTGAACTGGTGACAGGGTCCTGGGTGGTCAAGGCTCATTAATAAAAAGCGTCTATAATGGAACGTGAGCATCAGAGCTGGACCACAGAGCAATGGAGCAAGAGGACCTGGTGCTTCTGTGTCTTGGTAACAAAGAACACCCCTTTGCTGTTGTCATGGGAATATGATTGGTCTACAACAGTGTCCAGGTGGTGATATGTGCCAAAGCAACAATCCAAATAATAACTAACATCCAAATGAACCAAGTGTGCCAGAACAACATTTCACTGTCAGAGGAGGATTTAGGTATGGGCAGCATGGGGAACTGCCCAGAGCGGCATATCCTCAGGAGCAGCATGACAACATGAAAAACTAACTCTGACGAGCAGGCAGACGATGCAAGTTACAGATATAATGGGACATATGAACACATTTAGTCACTGCAGCATTTGTAACATATGAAATGTGGTAAAAGTAAGGAAAGTAACAAGAAGTAAGTAAAAGTAAAGTAACGAGTAATGAAAATATAATGAAAAAGCAACAAGTAACAAAAAAGAAACAAAGTAACAAGTAACGAAAAGTAACAAAAAGTAACAACTAAAAGTAACGAATAACAAAAAACAAGTTAAAAAAAAGTCACGAGTAACGAGAATGTAACAAAACTAACGAAAAGTAACATGTAATGAAAAGCAACTAAAAGTAACGAGTAACGAAAAGTAACTAAAAATAGCAAGTAACTAAAAGTAATGAGTAACAAAGAGTAACGAGTAACTAAAAGTAATGAGTAACAAAAAGTAAAAAAGTAACTAAAAGTCACACGTAATGAGAAAGTAACAAAACTAACAAAAGGTAACGAGTAACGAAAAGTAACTAAAAATGACAAGTAACGAAAAATAACGAGTAACGAAAAGTAACGAGTAACGAAAAGTAAGTAAAAGTAACAAGTAACTAACGGTCACAAGTAATGGGAAAGTAATTAAACTAATGAAAAATAAGGAGTAACGAAACGGTAACGAAAAGTAACAAGTAACGAAAGGTAGCGAGTAATGAAAAGCAACTAAAAGTACAAGAAACTTAAAGTAACTAAAAGTAACTACAAGTAAGTAAAAGTTCAGAGTTGGAATCCCTGGGCCATCTGGGGTCTTTCTGTGTAGAGTTTGCATGTTCTCCCTGTGTCTGTGTGGGTTCTCTCCAGGTTCTCCAGGTTCCTCTCACCGTCCAAAGACATGCTCATTAGGTTAATTGGTGATTCTAAATTGGTAGATGTGAGTGTGAATGGTTGTCTCTCTCTCTCTCTCTCTCTCTCTCTCTCTCTCTTAGCCCTGCAGTAGACTGCAGACCTGTTCAGGGTGTAGCCCGCTTCTCACCTGTTGACAGCTGGGATAGGCTCCAGCCTCCCATGATGAACACTAATTGTACTTAAGTGAGCTTAATAAGCTTAAGAAGTTAAACTCTCTGGAGTTTTTAGTGAAAGCTGGAGGTCAAGGTGCATGTCCACCACTGGAGAAACTTCAGGTTCAGTGTCTAGTTCAAGGACTGTTTGTTCAGCCTTCTGATGGCCAAGGATTAAAGCTGCAGACCCTGCGATCAGAGCAGCTACCTTATCCACGGCCGCCCAGTTACGGAATATATTTCTGAAACTTGAATACTTCCCTGGCCGCTCAGTGTTCACTTTTTCTGAGAGTCATACAGGAGCGTTTCATTTAAAGCTGTGAAACGCGTGTGTGTGTGTTTTGCTCTGCCCACCTTGATGCTGATCTTGGTGTCGGTGGGTGGACCCAGTGCTCCTCTAGCCAGTGACTTCTTCAGGTTCTCTTTGACCTCTGTCAGTCTGAGCTCCAGCTCCACCCTCTCCTCCTCCTTCTGTTTACACTGTGACTCCAGCTCGGCTAACCGCTTTTCCACACCGTGACCTGCACACACACACACACACACACACACACATAATGAGCATTGCTACGAAGCTTAAGTCTAAACAGTGCTGTGTGTGTGAGAGACGTGTCCCTGACCTGTGCTACTCTTCATCTCCTCCTTCAGCTGCTTCTTCTCCCTGCGGAGGGAAATCAGTGCATTTCTGAGCTCCTCCTTTTGATTCTCCAGCTCCTCCTTCTGCCTCAGGTACCGCCTGGCATCCTCCTCTGCGCGCGTCTTCCCGTACCGCGCATATTGATTTACATCTAACAAGAAAACATGAATATAAATAAAGCGAGGCTACCTTTGTTTGCCACACATTTAGCACAATGAGTAATGAAATGAAAGGAGACTCACTGGAGGCATGTCTCTTGATGGCGGCCTGCTGTTCAGTTTTCTCAGAGTCTCTGCTGGAGAAGGAGGCGTGACGTCTCACCTGGCTTCCTCTGCTCTCCACGTCTCCGTCCTGCGACACGAGGGGGGAGATTAGGACTTAAAGCTTTAAACCTCTCCACGTTTGAGGAGTTTAAATGGGAAGCCAGTGCACGCTGTCACAGCTTTAAAAGGATGCTTCCTCACCGCGATGCTTTCATAGACCTCGTCGTAAGTTCTGGAGTCTATGGAGGCGCTGCTGGACGAGTTAGTGGTCGTCGTTGCCCACCTGGGAGGAGAGATCGGGCACGTGCAGAAGGTGAGGCTCATGTATTTCAGGGTTAAAGTTAAAATAAGGGACGGTTCTTGGTAAAGCCGGGCGGAAGTGACTCACAGGAAGGAGTGTCTGGCGGCGTGCCGGATGTCGGTAAGCGTGTCCACGTCGATGTAGTCGTAGTGCAGCTCTTCGGGGAGGGAGCCGCTGCCGGTCTCTGCGAACAGAACGCCCAGCCAGCGGCCAAGTTCCTCAGAGCAGCTGGCCTGGAAGACGCAAAACGGACATGAGCGCACATTAAGCTAGGAGATCTCTGGAAATGAAATAAAAGGATCCCTGTGCACGCATTAACTCTGTGTCCCGTCTTTACGATTTGAGAGGAGCATAAAAAATAACCTCTAAAGCCACCAGCTCGTTTCCTCCCTGCAGGATGCGGAAGGAGAAGGGGTGTTTGGGTCCCAGGCCGCCTGTCACCACCTCGGCCCCCTTCAGCGGCACCACAATGACTGGGGGCCGCTGGTCGCTGGGGTCCTTCTGCAGGTACAGGCTCCCTCCTCGCAGCACGCACCAACGCTCCTTCCAAGAGCCGCTCAGGCAAACACTGAGATAGCCTACGGAGAAGGTTAAACGTCTCATGACACTGAATTTACAGATCTGAACAGCAGAAGTAGAAGTGTCATCAAATGATCCTCACCACAGCGGGGGTTGTCATGGTGACCGGACGACGAGGGAGGCTCTCCCGGTAAAGGGGGTTTCTTTTTGGAGAAGGTGATGATCCGATTGATTTTCTTCCCCGCCGCCCGACTCATCGACCCCGTCAGCTCCGAGAAAGCGCCGCGCTTCCCCCCCCTGCCTGAAAATCAAACGCACCCCGGATCTGAGCCTCACACCGTCCGACCAATAAACAGCCGCCTCGTAACGGACAGCTGTGTCAACGCTTTCTAACATCACTAAAGGAAAAAGACACAGTGAATGTTCTCAGGAAGAAGTGATAGGATTCAGAGAGCTTTCTGAACAAATATTATCCCGACGTCTTTTATGTATTTAAACAAGCCCTGGGGTTTGTTTGTGGGTTTCATTCTGAATGTACCAGGTGCTGCAGCGCTCCGTCCCAGTCCTACTTCCATGATGTCAGCGGGGGACAATCGCAGGAAGAGGACAGGAAGGATGTCATATCTGCTCGCGCCTCGCTTCCCGTCTCTCCCTCTCTCTCATGTGTCTTTAGGTTCGGCGCTGCGTGGTCAGTAAACACGGCGGCAGCGACACTGACACCGAAAGCTCCGGCTGTGTTTGACCTATTTTCTGACCCCTGAATCATAGATCCCCTGGTTTATCCTTCCGGATTTTGTAGATGGATAAACAAACGTTGTGTATCAGTGTGTGTGTTTGTCTTTTCTCCGCAGTTGCAGACTCTGAAAGCGGGGCGATTTTTAGAAAGCGAGGACGTTTTTAGGCGGGTTTTGCTTCCTCTGAGGATGATTTGAAAGTTAAAACACAAGCTAGGCACTGAGAAAGTAGCAAGCTGACGTCACTGATGCAACTTTTGGTCTATTTAAACAGTTTCTTAGATTTCTACATTACTTTTTAAACGGATAAACCTTCAAATGTGATCAAAACTAGTACAAAATAAGGTCCTTAAGGTACTTGACCTCTTTATTCATATAAATCAAGGAACAAAAGTCCTGTCATGTACAAAGAAATACACTTTATAAAACAATGTCGACAAGCAAAGTAATATCATCATAAAGGATGTGCACTGTGGCTCCAAAGAGGTGAACATCTCACTTACTGAGCGAGTCAGTGGTGTCCCGTCCCGGTCCGTGAGCAGTGGACTGACTGTCTGCTGTCGGCCCGCTGTCTGAGTCTGATGCCTGTCTGTCGGACTGCAACACCTGGAGAAGAAAAAATAAAAAAATACATTTATTTCTTCTTCTTACTAAACATTATCAGATTTGTATCTCAGGTTTGCTGAAAAACGTTTTCTGCCAACGTGTGGTGTAACTGCCACGCGTTCAGTTCGTCCAAACCACCAAGCTCTTCCACCGCAATAATGTCACCTCACTCACTGCTTGTAAACTAGAAGCCAAAGGAACAGTTGTGTCATGCGTGGGCAGAAAGCGGTGATGTCAGCAACACTGAGATGCAAGAGAAAAAAAAAAAACTAGGCTATATTTAAAATGAATCAAGTTACGTTAGACAGCTTCAGTAAACTCAGGCGGAGTCAAAGGAAACAATTAGCACCGGGGTCCACGTTGGGATGGAATAATCGATAAAGTTATAACAGGTTCATGGGAAATTCTTACGACGTTCACGGGCAAAACCTCAAAGACAACACTGAGGGTAAACGCACACCTTGTCGAGCTCCAGCTTCCTCTGTATAATGGGAGAAGTGGATCCGTTCAACCCTTCAGTTTTGCTGCACTGGCTGCCGACGTCGTGAACCACCTGGACGCAGAGAGAGAGAGAGAGAGAAAACCTTCACAGCCTCGTGTTCTCCCCCTCAGACATGTTCTCCCTCCACTCTTCTGTCTCAGATCAAAACAAATTACCTTGAGCCATCGCTCGGCCTGCTCTTTACTCTGAACTGCCAGGACTAGAGCTTCGCCTCCGGGCAACGAGAAGCGGAGCTCGTGTCTCTTTTTCCGACCTTCCTTCGGGACGTAGATGACGTTGCAAAGATTCAGCGGGAGCTCGGTGTGAGGGGAGCTCTCTTTGATGCTCTTATAACACTATAACAGGGAGACAGTGAGGGGGAGACATAAAGAGAGAAGGTTTCTTTCTGTAAAGGACAAATTCAAAACTTAAACACAGACTTTAATTCCCTTTTGTAGCAAAACGTAACCCTGAAACATTCAGCAGTGCCTTTTTAAGTCTATCCAGAAATAAATATGTCAGATCAGCTTTTTCTTGTTGAGTGTAGCAGTGAGATGGAGTGTGTTCAAGGGTCTAATTCACCGAGAGTTTAAATAAACATCCGTTCACCTGCAGTTTATTGTCTCGGACAACGACTAGCTGCTTCGTCCACTGGCCAAAGCGCTTCTTTCGCAACAGGAAGGCGCAGATGCGGCAGTCTTTAACGGGCCCATCCGGTGCCTCCTCGGCCGCCCACCTCTGAGGCGGGTCCCGCGCCTTGGCCTCCTCATCCTCTTCCTCGTAGGACTCGTAGGAGCTGCTCAGAGCGTCTGAGTCATTGTCTGGGCGACCCACAGATGATTAATTTGCAAAACATCCACAGACACATTCTGATTCACGTTTGTTTAGAGTTGTATATTTTAAGAGGCGTCGTGGAGTTAGGATGAGGCAGACTCACAGGAGTTTTTGGGCGGTCCATTTATCCTTGTGATGGGGTAGTTATCGTCAGCATCTTCATAGTAGGCATCCTCCACAGAGTTCCTGGAAGCTACAGGAGAGGAATAAATAAATAATTTAAAAGATATACCTCCAGTTAATTATTAGTTTGGTTACATGTATTCATCAGTGTTTGTGCAGAACTGACTGCTTATACTGGTGGTAAAGTACTGCGGCGTGGATCCAGGATCCAGAGGTACTGCCTCTTCGTAGTAGTCATCAGGGAGGGGGGTAGTCGGCAGAGGAGGGGGCGTGTCGGTCGGTGTCTGAAGAAGCAAGGTGTGGAGGTTAAACCAGAACCGTGGGCACGAGGAGCAGAGAAGTTGTCTAAACGACTTACAGATTTATTCGGGGGAGTCTTCTCTTCGTCTTTGTGCTCCTTCTGCTCCACCGGAGACGCACTGAGCATGTGCAGATCACAGTCTGGTTGGAGAACAGAGGGTTACTGTACATACCCGATCACGCTCGTGAGCAGATTAGGAAATAGATGATGATGAACTCTATAAACCGGTTTGAAGACGTTGTGGAGGTCTACTAACCAAAATCCTCAAAGAGAGACTCTACAAAGCTTGTGCCGTTGCCATAGAGACAGCTGTTCATGTAGACATCTGATCCATTGACTGTGGAAAAGATGAATCAGGGGTTAGAAAGAGGATCAGAGTAAAGGTTGAGACTGTGGCATAGGCTGGGGTCGGGATTAGCAGAGACAACTGAGACAAGGCGATAGGTATTAAATGACAGCTCACATAGTACCAGTGGTGAATTAACTGCACTTTAGATGAAGGGAGTGCAGACTGGAGCCTTTGTACAACACGAACAAAGATAACTGGAGCCATAAAACACACGTGGAAGTTGGAAACCTCGCAAACTTTCCGAACGAGCAAATTCCTTAAAAACTATGAAACGATGAGGAAAACAACGGATACGTGCTGACAACAGTCCGGAAGGTGTTTTGCTCTTTGCCTTTCTTTGACCTTGTCTCATTATCCTCTTTAAACTTTACATTTCATTATCCTCTTACATCAATCCCTTTATCCCCAGCGACATCCTGTATTCTCCCAGATAAACAAGGATCTGCTGCAAAGACCTTAGTAAGATTTATTGCCACCGAAGCTGCGCTTAGTTGCGTGTTTCCGACAACAATTACTGTTGTGAATTTATGACCGGGTCGTGCAGACAGTCGCGGCCCGGCTAATAATTCGGCTGCAAAAGAACAAGTGAGAAACGCTGTATCCCACTTCCTCTGTGTAAAAAAATAAAAAAAATGAAAACGTAGTGACCTTGAACAAATGACTCAGTGCTGACATTTCTTTGGCTGAACGGCTGCAAAGCTGAACTAATGCGAAGCAGCAGAAAAACTACGAGTGAGCTCAGTCAAATTCAAGTGGATGAATAAAAAACAAAAGATTAGCTACGTTATATTCACCGATCAAGCATAACATTATGACCTTATCCTAATATTGTGCAGGTCTCGCTTGTGCCTCCAAAACAGTCGTGACTCATCAGAGAATGGACATGGGCCTTCTGAGGTATGTTGTTAGTGGGGTCCTTTGGGTCCTTTGGGTTGAGGGGAGCGGCCTCTGTGGATCATTTCACAGACACTTGATCAGTTTGGGATCTAGTGAATTTAGAGGCCAGGTCAACACCTTGTGCTGTTCTTCACGTATATATTTTTTAATTGTTCCTAAATTGTTTTTGTGTGTGCGTCTGTATCATCCTGCTGGGGATGGCTGCTGCCTTCAAGGTCATTGCTATAGGGTGGGGGTGCTTGGTCTGGTCTAAGTGGGTGCTACACGTCTAAGTAACATCCACATGAATGCCAGATCCAAACGTTTCCCAGCAGAACTCACTTTTTCCTGTCAGTGGCCTTAATGTTGTGGCTGATCGGCGTAAACGTCTCTAAATGTGACTTTGTGTTTTACCTGAGAGCTGCATCGAATCCAGGATGTTACGTACGGAGGCCACTTTGTCTGCGGTTGCAGGACTGACCGTCTCGTGGTCCAGCATCTTCAGCAGGGAGCCAAGCTCGTTGACAAGTCGCTCCATCACCACTGAAAACCATGAAGAAAAAAAACAACATTATTTCACAGAATAACAATAAAACAAAAGCTCTCTGGCACCAAGAGCCGCTGGGTCACAGTGGAAAAAGTCCACGGACACTTAACGTGGTTAAAATGCTTATGCTGTTACGCCAAGTGCATCAAATACCGATCTAACATGTGCACGCAAAGCAATGCGAGCGAGTACGACCAAACTCAGCTCAGCGCCTGTCGCAACAGCTGATGGAGAAGAGATATTTAACATCCGTCCTTATCGCTCCATTCACGTTGTGCCCTCAGAGCCAGCCTCTTTTCTTTTCTTTATTTTCACTGTGAGTTTTCTCTCTGTTCCAGCCACGCCATAGATTAAACCCTACTTTCGGCGCGGACGGTTTCCTTTAAAATGAACTGTTTTCACGTTCGACTCTGACATCCTGTCAACGTGCGTGCGCGTTTTGTTGACCTTGACATTGTTCCAAACAGCCCTGACACACTCTCACACATCCTGCCTGCTCGGAGCCCACAAAGAGAGTCGGAGGGAAAAGAAGCTGAGAAGGAGAGGGCAGGAAACTTCCTTCCCGAAAGGAAATGGAGCCGCAGTAAAGAAGAAAATGTATAGTTGGACTGGAGATAGGGGAGAGCACGGTTACCAAACAGCTCGTCGCGCTTGGCTAATTTATTTACTCTACACGTTCGCATAAAAGCAGTTTTTTTCTGTGATATCAGCTTAAACAGAGCCTTTCTCCTGATAGTGACTGTTAACCAATATCACTCTGAGTTGAAGAGCAGCCAAAGCTAAAATAGGTTTCATGTTAGTTTGGGTTTCAGTGGAAAGTTTTACTGTCCCATAAATGTCCCATTGGTCTTTATGTGGCTTTCTCCACTCTGCCAAGATAATGCTGTGTGGAAACTTTTAATCATTTTCTTTTTTTTCCCTTTTTTTTTCTTTCGTGGCATTAAATCTTCAAATTTACAGTGTCATTTCACCCCAATTACAGTACAAAACAGGAAGTTCGGGATGCTGGAATATCAACAGTTGTCCTTTATCCTGTAAATCTTTTCTGTGAATTATTTTTGAAAAACGGGCCGTTTGACTCTTTGTCCTGACTTTTTTTTTATTTCATGTGAAGAAGGAACAAAAGCGACAACTTTGCAATATTGCGTAGCTGCCGAAATGTGAAACACAAAGAAAAAAAAATACGCGGCCATCTGAAGAAAGCTGGAACAAGGGTTACGTTAAAATAAGATCAAAAACAGAGTTAGAGAAAAGCCCTCACTCTCCCACAAGCCTCTTCCACCAACACTCCCCCCTCTCTCTCCTTCGCTCGGACAATACTCCATTGTCTCCACAAGGGCCAAAATTAGATGACCACAATGCTCCGCAAAGACCGGCGCAAACAATTGCATTGTCAGAGTCAGAAACTCCAGCAAAAAAAAACAAAACAGGAACTCGCACACGAGCACGCGCACGGTGCAGGAGGGGCGTGGTGCACAGCTGCATCGCCTCGATCCACGGGCGTTCGGTGCTAGAGGATATATCTCCAGCAGCTGTGTGTGTGGTGTGTGTGTGTGTGTGTGTGTGTGTGTGTGTGTGCAGCTGTGGTTTCCTGTCTTAGCTGTCGACAGAAGCTTCTCTCCACTCCTTCCTGATCTTGACTCTCTCCTCCATCCCACTGCGAGCCTCACCTCACCTCCTCTTTTCTCTTCCTCCCACTTTCCCCTTCTTTTAATTCCTTCTCCATGTCCACACTCTAGACTCCAGATTTTTTTATTTTTTTATCTCCCCCGCAAATCATTTGAATCAGACGTTTCTCAGCTGATGGGTATTTTAAATTACAGGGCTATTGTGCTTCTTTACCCGAGTAAAAACAAACAACACAGATTCAAGTGTAATCAGTCGCAACAGGAAAACGAAACCAGTGGGATGATTTTGGAGTTTTACACTGAGCCTTTGGTCTATTTTCTGTTTCTCCAAGTCTGACTTTACACAGTCAAGGCCATCAGTGCATATGCTGTCTCCCTCTCTCCGTCTCATGGGGGACCACAGGGTTCAGAGGCTGAGAATCAGCTGTTCTGGAGGCTTGCGGTCGCTCTCACCCACAGAGGGATCTTTGTAACCCCCCCCCCCCCCCCCATTCCACACACACGAGCACACACACACACACACACGGCGCAAGCTTCCCTCTTCAAATCCTTTTTTTCCCCCCCTCTCCCACAAACGGACGCAGACGCACACTCCCCGTTAATTTATCTCTTATAACGTACTTGCCCGACAGAGCGAACATACAGACGGTCACAAGAAGACGGAGGAATGTGATTGTGCGCGCGATTCTCTCGCATACATTTTTGTGTGTTTCCGCAGACAGACCTCCCGAGGAAGGTCAGTCATGAGACCCGGGCCATGCGACTCCCATTTGAACTGATTTAGCGTGTTTGGTTGCAGCTCGGAAAACAAAACAAAACTACTACTCAGTGCTGCCGCTGTTTAGCTCACCGCATAATGCTGCAGGGAAACAGAGAGAGGAGATACTTTTGTCCTCCTAACCTGAGGCTTTCCTTCCCAGCCATTACACATAAAACCCATCAATCATGAGAAAGTCAAGGCCGACCTCCTTGATTTGCCTCTCCCATCCAAATTATGCGTCCTTGCTGCAGTGTTTCCAACACGTCTTAAGCTTTTATGTCCTCCAAGAAAAGAAAATTTAAATCTCCAAGGTGCATGAAGCTGCTATTTCTCTCTACAGCAGGCATCCTCTTCCTGCCTCCCCCACACTCCCAGAGGTTGAGTTCCCCCCAGATCCCATGTTCTCCTCTACCACTCCTCCACTTCTTTCTCTCAGATCTTTTCCTTTCAACTCCATTCCCCTCGCCTGTCTCCCTCCGTCCCCGCCGCCTCCTCCAGACACCCATCCTCCTCAGACGGAGGTCAGAGTTCAAGCGCTCGCCCGGGCCCCCGGCAGCTCCCTCTCGGACAAAAGTCTGCTTCAGAGATCCAGCATCCTGTAATTCATAACAACACGACAACAGTGGATGGTGTCACTGCTCGCTCCGGGGTTAGCGCTCAGTCATGCGCTTTAAAAAGTCCCCAACGGAGATGGTTAAAGAGAAACAGCCGGGGGGAGAACAGACGAATAATTCTCTCTTTTTCACATTCTTTCTGTATCTTATCACTTTCTACAGATAGTAAATGAAGAGGCGCAGTAAACAGAGAAGCATTGGCTCACAATGAGTGTAATCTCAAACCCAGACTGTTGTAGCGCTGGTTTCTCCAGGTGAGCAGCCGCAGGTGAGGAGGACCTGAGTAAACCACCACAGGGAATCAGCATTCCTTACATACAGTATGTAGCTCAACAAGGAAGATCAGTTGGGATATGCTTTGTCGCCCAGTCTCTCTTTAAGCCTAGTTTAGCATAAAGATAGAAAATGAGAACACTTAAAAAAACAACTTCTTGATGTTTTGCAGAACTGTCATGCATCTTATTTATAACCAATACGTCACTTATATGAGAATTAGACGCATTAGTCAATTTGCTCTCTTACCAACAGTACAATGAAACAATCACGCACACGCTGGCTGAAATTACGACACTAAGCTGTCATCATTCCCTTATGAGATTTGGTTGCTGTTGCAGCTCTTTCAGGGAGTGATACAGTGGTGAAAAGGACAACACGTGGCCCTGTGTTTTTTTCCTGTTTGATAAAGAACAGCTCTCTCCACTCCAGCTTAGCCTCAACCTACAGCTCAGCGACACGGCCGACAGGTACAGACCTGCTCTTTGTTATATTTCTCTTGCAGATTGAACATTTAGCCGCAGTGGGTTTCGAGCGCAAAGTGAAAGTTCTGGACTTTGTGACAGCGAAGGAAAATGAAACGAGGGGATGGGTAGCTGCAAGAATAGGAGGAAAAGGGAAAAGGAAATGTAAGGGATCCATGGCTAAGGTCAAGGCTGTGACAGTTATTAAACAAAGAGACACGGTAGGTCTGTGCGTAAGAGCGTTACATAAATGCAGATTAGCATATAAATCTTAAATATAAATTAATCAGCCTCACTGGAGTGTATATGTACACATATAAGGACTTTGTTCTCTGCATTCAACCCATAAGGTTGCAGGACACTTCAGCCACAGTGGAGGGGATTCATAGACACTCATCAACATTGTCTGCTCTCAAAAGTCAGTTTACAGCTTATACAAATGGCTTCAAGTTGTTGCAGAAGTTGCAAAATGTTTCTTGAACTCCAATATCAATAACTCACACATTGTTTACCTGACATGAGAATATTTTCTTCTAGAGTGCACAGCTGTATGAACAATTTGGATATGCACAGCATAGCTGCATTGGAGTTTTTTTTTCCGTTTACTAGTGCATTTTGATATATTACAGTAGAAAAAGCACAGGCCGTAATAGGCTGCGGTTTGGAGCACTGACTAATTGTATTGTGTTGTACCGACACATGTTTCTTTTCTTTAGAAAAGCCAATCTTATTCAGCGGGCAAGGCTTAATGACAGAAACACTTTTGTGTTTAGTTCATGACAGTTTAACAGCACCACAAACTACATCCGCCAGAATGATCATACAGTTTAATTACTACATTTCTTACATTGTTTCAATATAAACTAAATATTATGACAGTCATGAAGCTAAGATTTAGCGCATAACGTTTTGGGAATGAGTGTTTAGGAATGTACAGCTACTTATATGTAATGTAAGGACAAGTATATAAAAGTTTACTAAAGTGCAAATAGACACAACTGTCAAGAATTTCTATGAGAGTAAAGTCTAATTTTGGGATGTAAATTCACACTAAATATCCACAGTATAAACCCGCTATCTGTGGTTAATATGATTTTAAATGTATTTATTTTAAGAGGCACGTCCTCTAAGTAATTTTCTGCTCTGGACTGGTCATTGATTTGCTTCAGATGGCCATTTGTGAACACCCTTTGCCAAATTTTCCAGTTAAGCCACTTGTTCATCACCTGGTGTCACATAATGCAGCTTCCTGTTTGCAGCCCTGCAGCCTGAAGGCTTCCAAACAGAGCAGCCATTCAGCTGCTGCCGCTGCTGCTGCCGCTGCTGCTGCTGCTTCCCCTCCAGCAGCGCTGCTTCCAACACGGCACTTCTGTGTTGGTATCTTATTGCATCACTCTACCTGAGGATACCTCCTCCATCCATTCATCCACACTCACACACACACACGCGCTCCTGGATGACATCACTCTCGCGTTACTCCAGCCGTCAGCCGGGGAGCAGCGCGCGATTTGGTTTGTCCCATTCACATCTGGGTTCTTGAGGAAGAAATGTGAATGGGATAAACCAAACGTATAAAATTATAATATTTGTCTTGTTTTAAATAACACGAGTTCTGAAAGGAAGACTGTGTGTGATATCTTTATTATTCTGTTAAGTTTAGGTTCACAGTGAGCTCTCCTTGGGTGTGTGCTCCTATACAGCCAACATACATTCACGTCTATAGAAGTTTTTACTCGGTTACTGTAATAAATACAAACATGTGTCATAAATATATACTCACCACTCTGGCGTTTGGAGTCCATGTTGCCTAATATTTTCACTTATGTCCGGCAATAATCCCTCAGCTGCTTCATTTGTAAGTTTTTAACACAAAGAGAGACGTGTTCTCCACAGACTCGCAGCGGAGGTCTGACGGTCTCTGTGCGGCCGAGTGAGTCACAGTGGCCGCTACAGTTTTTAGTTTGACTCGGCGGCTGCTCGTTCGTCCTCCAGGGCTCCGCTGGGTCCTAGTGCCAGTTTCGCTATTGGTCCGTGAACTCACAGATTGAGGCCACACCACTTCCACCGTAAGGGATTGATGAGGAGGACACACTACACGATTTCGGCCATGATTTCCAGTTGGACAAAGTCTTGGCTACCTCAGTGAACTGGTGAAGATGCAAATCTGCAAATCTGACCCAATCTTAGTCGCAGTCTATCAAACATGTTTTAGCCCAATTGGTTACCGACACAGCGGCAAACATGTGTTGCCAACAGCCAATGAAAACCACTGAGTAGGACACAGGATATAGCGTTAAAAGACAATGAGAAGCAGTGGTAACATCAAAATAGCCTCGTTATCTTTAACTTTTCCATGAAAGTTTGATGCATTCAGTTGGCTTTACTTGGTTAGACAAATGGGTTAGCCTGTGATCCCTCATCAGGTGCAGTTGTTAAGTGTGTGATCCCCAGTCTTTGAGTAGTCATACAAAAATCTCCTCGTCTTTGCTGGTCTTTTCAATATCTAGAAAGACTGGTAAAGTTGCGTATAGGGTGTCCCTGGCTTAAACCCTTAACGCCTGGGTTGATTTTTCAGTTATAGGAAGAAATTAATTACTTGTGTTTTTACTAACCACTCCAACCAGTCCTACGAGAAACTAGTGCTTGCAAAAGGTTCCTAGAAATTTTTTGAATGTGCACAAACCGACACTGGAGTACTATATGCGTTATTTCAGCTGCAGTTTGAGCGGAAACAGTGCGTCACAAATTCGCAACACTAGGCGTCAAGGGGTTAAAGGGGAACTACTGTGTTATTGCAACCTGGACTTTATTTCTGGCATAAAATATGACCGTTTACTCAACCATATAACTTCTGTGTAATTTGTATTCCTTCAGGAGATATTTAGATCAGCGTACATGTCCTGGGAGTGACTGGGACCCCAAAACGCAGCCTCTAAATAACGACTTCGGATGATGTCTTTTGACCTGGATAATCAAAAGACATCATCAGGGGTCTGTAGGTCAATCTACAGACCACAGATGATGATAACAGGTAACTCTGGACTCAACGGGGAATTGCATTAGCGTACAATAACACAAAATTGGTTTCACGGCACATAATGTGTTATTTAGAGGCTGCGTTTCGGTGCCCCAGTCACTCCCACTACATGGATATACGTTGCTCTAATCCGAAAGAACACAAATTACACAAAAAGTTATATGGGTGAGTAAACAATCGTATTTTATGCCAGAAATAAGGTCCAGATTATAAAAAACAGTAGTTCCCCTTTAAAAAACTGTGTCTCCTGTAGACATCCAAAATGCTGTTCATTATCTTTAACTTTATCTTTTATGTCTTTGTCTTTCTTCTATTTTACTTTACCCTCTGCAAATACAATAAAGACAAAGTCTGGCCACACAGGTCACAATTAGACATTGTCTCACTGTGAAGGATCATAAGACACTAAATGACACGTCTATGACGTACACCTTAAGTATTTTAAAGTTAGGCAATCTTTACTCCCACCAAGTGACACATACATTTGTCAGTTCCTCAAATTTCCCAAAGAATATTTCAGATTTCTTCTTACGTCATGATTTCTGCAAACTTCCTGGTCCCATAGGAATGCTTGTGTTGAACACGGCGAAGCAGGAACAAAAGAGAAGCTCTGGACTGATATGAATAAGGAGACTACAGATGATATTTTACCAACCCAGAGACCAAAATACAAACCTGAAACACAGGGTCCAGGAAAAAATACACACTAATAAATCATTAAATTATTTATTTAGACGTTGCAGTGAAAGACATGAGGCTGTAACTAATTACTTATAAGGAAAAGATGAGTTAGTTTGTAGTTCCATACACGTTTATTGTAGTAAATGTAATGTATTGTTGCAACCTGTAAACACACACACACACACACACAACCTAATACACTCACACTTTCCATTTTATTCCACCTTCTACATTCAGCTTCAAAACTAATGCAGTCGCTTGTCCTTTGCAACAACTATCCATCTCCTTCTGTTTCCATTAAATCCAGTTCACCGCTGGTAATAAACAGCTTTATATCCCTTAGTCTAGCCACATTCTTTCCCTTTCCATTGCATTCCTTTCTTCCCTTATTCACTTAATCGTTCTTCTGTTTTGTTTTTTTTCAGATAAATCCATGAAAATCTGTGATTAGTCATTTGCTCTAATTACACAAACACACAAACACACACACACTCGTAACCCAGAAATTCAGTGCGGGTTCTCGAGTGCAGCTGAGAGCATGAATAGACACTAACTTCTTTAAATAAATCAAACATAATCAATCAAACACAAATGTCTTATTTTAAAGTGTGCAGTAGTAAACATCTCTTAGCTCAGAGCCGTGACACGGTTCATTCACATCATGCCATATCTCAAAACTCACGTCGGCGAGGTGTACAGTTTGCTCAGGTCATAGAAAAAAGTCTTGACAATGATATGGCTTCAGAAAAACAAACATCAAAATCAATTGTGTAGTTTGGGGAAAAAAAGCAGAAGAAAACCTTTGGTTTTCAGTAGGTTTGCACGTTATAAAAACACCATGTGTATATTGTTTAAGAAGGAATCACACAGTGCACTCAGTCTGACTCACTTTTGCATGAGTGCAAGTTTTCCTAAGTGTGGCGGACCCCCAGTTTGGGCCTTACTAGAGCATATCAGACTGCAGTTTTAATGCTTGTGTTAACACACTGCCATCTGCTGATGATGAGCCAGAAGCAGTCAGCTCATCTCTATGCCCATTAACTTGGTGGTGAGGCCCCAGTGCAATTCTCTTTCACTTATTCCTTGTTCCCTGGTTTGGCCCAGTTGGCTGACTTCCTACGTATTGCTTAAGAAGTCCTTGTTTACACCAGCAAGCCGAAAACAGCTGACCAATAGTTCTCTACTGCCACCTCAGGAGCAGAAAAAGCTCCTCTTCCACCGAGACACAGCTGGAGTCTTTTGATCAGACGGATCCAGTGACTATTCTCAGAAGAGTCGGACCTGTTTCTTCAGTTCATTCTTTTTCCACTGAGCAAGACGGTCAAAGACCGACATGGACATGCTGAATACTCTGTAAAACTCTTCTGGTGAGAGGTGACGCTGCGAGGAGGGAAACGGAGAGAAGGTCAGAGATGGACGGCGTTATGTAACGTTCACACACAATGGGGAAAGACAATGAAAATATGACACCGCATGTTTGTGTAACTGATAACTTGCAGCAGACTACAGCTGCTGTGCAGGAAACACTTCCACAATTCCAGTTAATATCTGCAACATCTGTACCGGGGGCTGGACACAAGGCACTTAGTGTTGTTATTTGCTGTGTTTTCATTGCATTCTATCATCTTCATGTGTTAAGATTCCAGTAGACGTGATACGTGAAAGAGTTTATGTTTACCTCTAGTCTGGCTCGGTCTACGTCGCTGGGGAGACGCTGCTGCCCTCTGACTGACACCACTAGGGATTCATATGGGTAGATCTAAAGGGAGACAGTGTGTTAGTTACACATTTGTATTCATGACACTGAAACACAGAGCTGTTCTGTTTCAGTATTAACATTTATATCTGATATTCCTACAAGCTCCTTTGATCCATTTAAGCCAACCTGGTACCAGAGGGGGATTTAGATACAGGGGACAATGGCAACTGCTTATTGTCAGGGGCAGCAGGGCCACTTGTTATCAAAATTTCCCCCTGGCACTAAACAAGGTAGCCAGGGGCGTATTTAGTCATTTGGGGGCCCAAGGCAAACCCAGTCATTGGGGCCCTCCACATTCTCATACTGCAAGCGCCACTTGCGTCACTCTCCACTTCGTCTCCTCCTTGACTGACACTGACAGCAGTACTACTATTGGACAGATAGCATTGTGACAAATGTTGACACCTTTTGTAGTTTTGATAAAAACTGTTTATTTTCCTCTCGCCTTCTCCTCTTCTCCGCTCCATTGGAATAATTCCACTTCATTTTCTCAACTCAAATCTGTGCCAACAAGTTTGTTTTGGTACCGTTTTCCTGAATCAAGCGTGCGCATGCGCAGTAACAAGGAATTGTCCATTGCATGAGAAGGGGGGGCAGGGGGAGCAGTCAAAACGATCATCACAGATTAAGCATTTTTATGTATTTTTAAGTGCATGAATTAAGACTAAAACTATAATAATTGCTTTAAATTGAAGAAACCTTTATTAATGTGTATATATATATATATGCATATATATTTATGAGACGTTTGGGGGCCCCTGGAAATCTCGGGGCCCCAGGCAATTGCCTGTGTTTGCCTAATGGTAAGTCCGCCCCTGAAGGTAGCACCACCTCAGCCTAGTACAGTCCCTTAAGCTAAGAAATGTTGTATCTGTTTATCTAAAAGGCTCTTTCAGTTGATTTTGATGATAACTAGATTCTTTATTGAAAAGGGTTCTTTGCTTTATGTCATGTTAAACATGAGACGCATACACCGTGAAAAATATTGATTATCCTGCTTCGATTAGAAAGTCTCAGCACTGCTTCAGAAATTTTGTTTTTGTCTCCATCTGGTGGTTAAATGACAAAAAACAAAAAACAAAACAAAACGGAATAAAATAAAGTCTCTGTCTTTTTTCTTGCAGAGGTCATATAGGCAAATGTGGTCAACAGAGGAAGCATCATTAAAAAAAGGTTATTAATAAGTCTCTTATAAAATAGGGAAATTGTTGTGGTAGTAGTTTTTAGAAAGTGCACCTTTCAGGAAATGGCATTTTTAACATAATTTAACTGGAGTGTAAAGAAATGCAAAAAGAAAAAAAAACACTTCTGTATTTCTGGATGATCTCCGTGTGTGTGATGTCATACACAGATATATTTTGTAGAAGCCAGACCTTCACCTGATGCAGACAGCAAATGGATTAATAGTGTATGGCACACACGACAATAACTCCGTAGCCATTTGTTACAGTGAGCCAGTTGGATTCACAAAATCTCACAGGCGGGTGTTACTGAGTGAGATTGATTCACCATTCACTGCAAACAGGCCATCCTATCTATTATCCATTGATCCAGACCTTTCACTCTTGGCTCAGTAACAGTTCTCTTGCTTTGGCAGCTGCATCTTACCTTGTATTCTGTAAGAAAAGGAGAAGAAAACCTGGTGACTAACTGCTGCATTCGCTCAGAATAACATGTATCAAGAAGCACATGCGTCAGGAGAAAACTAGAAGCGCTGGAGATAAGAAGATTTAAGCTGCACAAAGGGCTTACCTCTGATCTGCCAATTAACTGCATTGCTGCTGTCATACTGGTTATAATCTGCAGCTCCAGTCCCGGCCTGTTAGAACACAACAAGGGCAGTTTACATGAAGGTAACAATCGGGCACAACATTATGACCACCTTCCTATTGCGTAGGTGTCCCTTGTTGTTCCTAAAGTGTTTTTATGTACGTGCCTGTGTCCACATGAATGCCAGGTCCAAACGTTTCCCAGCAGAACATTGAACTGTCACAAGATGGTCAATGTTATTTACTTCTCCTTTTAGTGGTTTTAATGTTATGGCTGATCGGTGTACAGTATGTGGCGACCTACTTGGACTTTGTTCCTATTTCCACTTCCTGTTTAATATTGTTCTCCATTGTGTACTTCATCTTTATAAAGGAAGGCAGACATATTTTCTTCCATCTATAACACTAGTATCCCGACAAGATCTTGCCGCTTGTCTCTCTTGGCCTCAGGAAGTAAACTGATACAAATAGGTTTTAGGCTGAGTAGTAAATGAAGGACTTTGTCATATATTACAGTTCAGTGAATGTCTTATCCAGTTGTGTGTATCTCTCTGCTTTGTTTCCGTCCCTTTAGAGGACGTTATACTGACTCTTTACCTGGGGACTGAATGTGACCATTAAATATAACTTACTAAGGCTAACCCTGACTTACATCTAACCTCAAACCACATCTTCAGCCTAACATTTAATGAGCTACATATTTGTCTCCAAAAGGGAGGCAGGTCCTCACAAAACACACACACACACACGAGAAACCACGATTGCTCACCCTGTTGAGCCCGTTCCTGCCGTAGCCTGGCAACGAGGAGGATTTGGCAACGTACGAGTCTGGAACAACAAACATAAACACGCAGCGGTCAACAAACACAAAGAACTGTGCAAAGTAACACAGACAAAGTCACACTACCTCTATTGTTCACGGTGCTTTGGTGGTTTTATTTATATATTTGTGTGTCCAGATGACTGCATATAGTGTACAGCATTACGAGTAAGAAAATAAACTCCAAAGAAATGATTTCAAATGTTTTTTTCCCGTTTAAAAAAAGGTTTGCTTTTAATAGGAAAAACTCAAAACATTTTTTAACTTTAATATAACCTTCGATTTCCAAGTAACCAACATATTTTCTATTTATTTCTGTCTAACTGTGGCAAATGAAAAGTTATCCACTTGCATTACATACATGCTATGTTTGAACGTAGAAATGAGGAGGGTATGCTAATCTGAATACATTTAAAGAGCTGAAATCTGACCAGTGGAAATCCAAATCCATTTTGTTGACATCCAAAAGTCAAAGTTTTTTGCAGAGAAGAGAATTAATCACTATATAAATGACAAGATACTGAAAACAGAGCAAAAGATCACCATGCTTTTAAGAATTAATAGTTAAATTAATGAGACTATGAATCTAAAATCTAAAAACCTTTAGAATATGGACGAGGATGAAACCAGAGTATGCAATGCTGCTAAAATGTAGATTTTGGCCTCAGATTAAGAGAAAAACGACGTGGTTACATACATGAACTCATGAAACGTGTCAAAGGTGGTTAGCTACATTAAGACAAGTATTTCTGGTATCATCAGTTTTCAAATTCTCAAAAGTTTAAACGAGCACATTAAACAGTAATGTTCAATAAAATATCCTAAAATTTTCAATAATTTTCAATAAATGTTTGCATTTCTTTCCACTAGTTTGAAAAAGACACGTTATGAAAGTAAAAATAGCAACAAATCTCTAAACGGACTATGAAAAATGAATGTTCTTGCGTGCATTTCACCAGCAAACGGTGCTGAAAGATTTCTGAAACACGCTTCTAAACCATCTTCGCCAGTCTCAGAATATCACGCTGCGTAAACTATTTCTAACGCTTGGTAAAAACGATTCAAAGCGGCAGCGTTCCTGTCACATACCAGAACAGATGACTGAATCTCAAGGCCTTTACTGCTTGGCCTCCCCGTGCCCTGATCTGATCAGCTTTGGAAAACTAACAATTAGTGTCTCGACGAATGCCTAATTTTGGGAGTGGGGTGACTTTAATAACAGCTGTTTGGATGTTTAAACGCTCACATTAAAGTGTAACCATTGGCAACCACCAGCATCCAAGCATCCTCCTGTCAAGGCTGTATTTGTGGCGTGCACTGCTGCAGCAGAGGCAGCAGAGTGCAGTAGAGCTACACCGAGCCTCCTGTTTTCCATCTCGACTACTTTCTCTTGCCCTTCCCTGCTTATCTTTCTTTCTTGATCCTTGTCTACATCATTGATTCTTCCCCTTGTCATTTGCTCTTCCCTCCTCTGTCCTCCCTCTCCCTCTCTCTTTTTCTTGTTCACTCTCTTGTTGAAAGGAATTAAATTACACAGCCATGTGAAAGAGCCCGGGCGAAACACCATGATGCAGCAGAAAACTGGCCGGCGTGCAAGAGCCCCTGCACAGCGTGTAGAGACGCTGGACCATAATGAGTTTGTCATCTACAACTCGCACTCTTTCAACAAGAAGAAATGAGATAGGGCCTCGTAGATTAGCACTGCTGTTAGTCTCGGCGATGCAGTCGTTTCATCAGAGCGTGCCAAGCGGCGTGGAAACTACAACCCTAAGCATCTCACTGAACGCCAGTTCCTTTCTAAAAGTTCTAATTTATAATCCCTTGTGCTTTATAAATCCTCTATTTGCACAACGTTTGGTCATCAGTATTATTATGATGCTTTAAGGACGTCACTACACGGTGCTCAAAGATTTAATCTGGAGGCCAGGTTGGGATGTCAGTGGGTTTAAATCCACAATGGAGCAATCAGAAGGTGGTAAAGGACAATTAGAAGGACGTGCAGATGACTAGGGGGTTTTAGTTTACTGACAGCTAGTGCTGCATGTAAGCTAGGGTTTCTCAAGGTGTTGGTTCATGTGCATGACTTTGAAAGGTTTTTATTTAAATATATGGATGATATTGCCATGATTATGGCAAATAACTCCAAGTGAGAAACATCAACCGTCTTCATATAGCCACAGTGGACGTCACCTACTTCAGGACGTGACATTTGTGTAAAAGTTTTGTTGTAATTAATGAATGAGTTCTTGAGTTATGGGCACTAAGTCATATTCTAATCGGCTCATCCTCAAGTCCAAGTGGATGCTTGCGGCAAATTTGCAGAATATCCCTCACGCTGTCACTGAGATAAGTCAAGAATCAGACGGATGGATAACCATAACTCTTCCAGTCGTGGCTCTCGCTGACATGGAGGCAAGGAGAAAAAAAAAAGGCTGAGAAACACGAGCAACGGCGCCATCCATTCATTCATTTTCCCACCTGTAACCCAAGAGATGTGTGTCTGTGTGTGTCAGTGTGACTTGATAACAATCTCCCACTTAAGGCCCAGACGCCGCCTCAGCGGAACCGACGGGATTTAAAGAGATAAGGGTCGAGGCCGCCTCGCCGTGCCGCCGACCCCTATGGGATGAACACGATGAACAGATCAGAACGCATCAGTGAGACACTCACCGCTGTCTGCGCTGCAGACGGACCTGGGAGCTGAGGACAGAGAAGATAGAGGTCACTAGAGATCCGTCAGCCTTAATACAAACAATAAGATCTAATACTAACGTTGCAGGACAAGGGGGTGACAGCAAACACAACGTGAGCTAACAACAATACAACAAATAATTCAAAGGTTCTTTTTTAAACAACTTTAAATATAGTAACTGTTAAGATGATTTAATTATTTACCAGATTACACAAGTGAACCTCGCAGTGAGCAGAGTAAATAAGATGACTAAACATTTCATTTATTAAAAAAATGACAATAAATTTGGAGACAAGTAATTCTGAGGACAGTATACAACTAAGAGCACACAAGAACTGAAGTAAAATGTGTAACATCCTCTGCCATCAACAGATACATCCATACATTTCTTATAACAACAAGCACATCTGCAAAAAACACCTCTACCTCCTCAAGTCACAACTTTTTTGTTGCATAAACTACACTCTAATACGTTTTAAATATCAACTGATCTCCTGTTTGGCTGAGGACTCGTGCACATCAGCATCCGTGACTGTGTAAAAACGACTGTGAAACGGTGTTAAGTGGGGTTAATGGCTCTACCACAGGATAAGAATTCACAGCAGAGGGGGAAATAAAAAAGTAAAAGAAGCCAGCTGTTGTGGGGACATCTATAAAACATCATCTGCGTGAGGATATTTCTCCAACAAGCCTCAGCATGAGGGTATGATCACAGCGGAGACCTACACATCGTATAAAATATGAAGCAAGCAGGGGCGTAGCCGCGTGGCGTCGGGGTTTATGCTCGAGCCACTCGCGTTAAAAATGTATACGCTTGTTTATGGAGCCCACCCACTGGAACTTTAATGGTCCGCGCTGTATTGTGAGAGTCGCATGGGGATTTCTTTCAAACATAGTGACACACACTATAAGATAATCACAAGATTATTAGATTTTATAATATCTACATAGTATAGCTCAGTGTATACCGTGTTTACTTACGAACATTAAATGGTGCAGATTATAGGCTACCTAATAACCACTGTCAGTGAACAGCAGCTCAGACCACGACCACAGTCGGGCTCATAAACAGGCGCTGAGCTGTCCACCACGGGTGCAGTGCTTGTCACCCCACTGTTATAGACTGTCCCAGCCGATTTCAGAGGGCAGTTGGCTGACATGGAAAGGTGGTCGACTCAGGACGGGTGCCGTTACTAGCCCTTCTAAGCCAATAAAGCACACATGTTGCATGTTTTCTACTCTCTGAGTTTGCACCTTTTTGTCAGAAACGGGGTAGCGGGGAATGGGATTTTCAGACCCAGATGCAATATGTTTAATTAAGCAAAGAAACAAACTTACAAAAACCTAAAGCGCTGCTGACATGGCAGGGAATCCAAAGAGTGAACGAAAACCCAAAAACATGAACAAAACTATGACATGGCTTGGACAAACACTGTGGCATGATAACACGAAGCATGATCTACATGGAGTAACCTGAAGTATGACACGACAAGGAACAAAGGGAAGGCAATACACATGAGGAACAGAGGGATGACGAGACACAGGTGAGACAAATCAGGTGACAAGACAAGGTGAAACCAATTAACTAATCAAAAGGAACACACAGACATGACAAACAGGAAATGACTATGAAAAAAGACAAGACAAAAAAGACGGAAGACAAGACGGAAGACATGACAGAAGACATGACAGAATCCCACAGAAACCATGACATGACAGACAACATGGAAAACCAGAACTTAAAATAAAACCGGAAACCAAACCGAAAACATGACGCTTTTACTCATAAATGATGCATCCATTCACTGCTCATCACTGATTCGTTATTGTTTGGTGTCCGTTTAGATTTAATTCATTTAATTTAATCTAGGTAAATCTCTTGAGCGTGGTTCTACTGCTACTTGTTACTTTCTTTGAGGCAATTTGAGACAAATCTGATTAGAAACGTGATTATCTACATTATCTTTACTGATCTTTGCTGTATCCAATTAAATGAAACAAAGCTGGTAAAACAGCTAAAGTGCTGAATCCCAAAAAGGGGAAAAACAACATGTCACTAATTAGGCTAATCCCTCGTCTACCTCACATGAGAACCAGTGAGACTAGAACGTTCCTCCAAGTAGTCGCAGATATGACCCCAAGCCTACGACTCTACACGCTCCCATTGCCATTTAAGGATTAGGCTGCAATAATCAACTCCAAAATTCACAACATCCCAAGAAATTCAACAGAAAATGGATAAAAAAAGAACAAAATGAGCAGAATATTGTTTTTCTCCCCAAAACAATCATATATAACTCGTGTCTGATGGCTCCTAATGTGTGAATTTTGCCTCAAAGTGTCACACTGGGCAAACATCTGTCCATGTCAGTGAGTTTTATCCTCTGGGGACCATGAATGTATGAAATCTCCGGACTATCACTCCAATAGTTGCTGAGATATTTCAGTCTGGACCAGCTAACTCATCACCCCTGGAGTAATAGCTCAAATCTATTCATGTGGAAGAACCCACCAGGAGTACGTAGTGTTTTTTTTATGCATTCGGAATTAGCCTCTTCTGAAGAACAGGTGAGGCCGTGCCAGATTTTTCTAATCAATGTAATGACCGCAAACACCATAAACCTGTAGTGATTACACAGCACTTACGTAATATTATTCACACCTCTCCCTCTGTCTGACCTCCCTGTGCAGAGAGCTCATTTCCCTCCCTCTCCACCACTCCCCGACCCTGATTTACCTCTAGGCTTCATGTCGTACATCTTCTCCCAACAGCTTCAAATTGCTTTAGCTCCTGACTCCCTCTCCCTCCCGTACGTCTGATTCACTTTCCGTCATGTTCGCTCTCTTTCTGTGTCTACCGCTATAACACCGCTTCTTTCATTCCCGTTCGACCTCCACCTAAACATGCTCTCTCTCTTTGTTTCTCTCTCTCTCTCTTTCTATGAGTCTCTCCATCTTTGTCTCAGCCTTACATGCGCTGAATGCAATGAGGAGTGGGATCAATGGAAGAGTTAATACAGGAGTGGGGAACTCCCCTCCTCCCGACCGAGGCTTGGTCAGAATCACAATGAGACCCACACATGCCTCCTGCTGGAAAGGTGACATTTAACCTTTGAACTAAAATCGGATTTTTATTTCAGCCTTTAACCTTGACTACAGTCTGCAATACAACCATAAAGGACTGCCACTGTGTCTACAAATCATCAACATTAAGATCATCATCAGCCTACCTTCTTTGCTCTGTGATGATGAGCTTCCTTTCATGTTTAAGGATTAGCTTTGCAGACATTTGGAAACATGAGGTGCTACATGATTATCAGTTATGCTAAGATATTGTGATAGATCCTCAGGGGAACATGAATGCAAATTTAACCCATTCAACAGTGGTTGAGGCATTTCACTTAAAGTCAATCCCATAGTAACACTTTATAGCAGGGAATCACCAAGATTAGTGGGATGCATCATCTGGGGACCATGCATGTCAATAAGAGAATATAGTCCAGTAGATATTATCTGAATAACTAATAACTAAACCTTTCTAAGAACTGCTGGTCTTGCTACATAATACCGTGAGTCTGGTGATCGTCACAGTCAGTAGTTTATCCCCTGGGCACCATGAACGTCGACCAGTGAACCACGCTCAGAACCTGGCATTAAGCAGGTGTACTTAGTTTAGCAGGAGAGGCCTGATGGAGCTTGCAATCTGTTTTTTAAGAGAACCCTGCAAGATTTCACACATTAAAATACACCGATCAGGCATAACATTATGGCCACTGACAGGAGGAGTAAATAACCTTGTTCTGCTGGGAAACTTTTGGACCTGCCATCTGTGTGGATGTTACTTAGACATGTACCACCCTCCTAGACCAGACCGGGCACCCCCTGCCCCCCCCTCATAGCAATGACCAATGCCACTCCTTGATGGCAGCAGCCATCCCCAGCAGGATGCAGCTTGACACAAAAACTGTTTAAAAAAAACATGAAGAACAGAACAAGGTCTTGACCTGGCCTCAAAAAACTAGATCCCAAAGTGATCAAGTATCTGGAACAAGCCTGATCCACAGGGGCCCCTCCCCTCAACCCATAGGACACCACAGGACACCCTCAGAAGACCCATGCCCATTCTCTGAGTCACAACCATTTTGGAAGCACAAGGGAAACCTATACAATATTAGGTCACAATGTTATGGCTGATCGGTGTGCAGTATGTGGAGACCTGCTTGAACCTTAATGATGTCCTGTTTAATATTGTTCTCCATTGTGTCCATAGTTCTTAAATCCCTGACATTTTTCTGGGTTCCTTACACCTTCATCCTCCATCGTATTCACGCATTTCAATTTGTTTTGGTAGATTCCTCGATGTGTTTGATGATATAGACAAACATACATAAAATCAACTGTCCACACCCAGAAAAATGTGCAGTGAATTAAGCAAATCACCAAAAAGAAGAAGAGAGAAAACCAAACACACAGAGAGACTTACAGCCATTAAGGGAGCTGTACCCCAAATTATTCAGCGCCTCCTTGCTGCTGCAGCGAGAACTGCGTCTGCTCCCCCATTGGTCATTGTCGTGACAACCTGATCGTGCCTTCATCTCCTCCTTCAGGATCATCCTGCCAATTCCCTGCATGGAGCGAAAGGGTGGAGGAGAGGAGTGTGGAGATGGATTAAAGGGAGAGGAGAAAAAAGGACGTGGACGGACAGTCGCAGCACAAAGAGTTGAACCAACGGGATGGATGCGCCATGTGATAGATGCCGATGAAGAGACGCAGTTTGTTCGGACAGATAGGAAGAGGGATGAGAAGAGAAAGGAGGCGAGAGGAGTACAGGAGCACCACTCTATGTCACATCCAGTGAGCGAGGTTGGAAAGAAGCTTTTAATTAGCAGGCTCATTAAATATTAACACTAGGCTAAAATATAAAAGGGAGAAGCAGGAGGACGTCCTCCTCTCTTACCCTGTTTATATTATGATTCCATCCATCCTCCTCTCCTCCAGAAGAAAACCTCCTCACCCTGGAGACTACACAGGGACAGGGAGAGAAAGTAAAAAGTAAAAGATTGCAATTGAGAAATAAAGGAAACGTGAGCATCAGGGCACTATTTTAAAATGTCTGACAAAATTTTAATTTGGCTCTCTGGGTGCTGTTCAGCTGAAGCATATGTAGTACATCCCCATAAATTATGAGACCGGTGCATTAAGCAGGTTGTTAAACTGAGGGAGCTGTACCTTTAGGAGAACCAGTGTATGGGTAATAGTTGGAGTCCGGGTGATAAATGCTGTTACAGTTTGAGGTGGAAAGACGAGTGCAGTTGACGAGGTTCTCATTGGTCTTGCTCTTGTTGGCTGTCGGAGAGGCCGAGACGTCTGACGGAAACACAAGTAGACTTGTATTAAGGACACGAAGTCAAAGACTTTTAGGCAGATTTTCACTAAAATTAGACACTCAGATGGAAAAAGTCAACACGTCTTTCATAATGTAATGCAGAACGCCTGCTTTGCACGTTTCTAATACGTCTGTAAATGACTCACTGACCAATGTGAGACGTTTTGTGACAGTTTGCATGTGAGCGCAGGAGTAACTAGGCAGCCAATGCGGTGCGTTTACTTACAGAGAGGGGAGTGGAAGGGAGGGAAGAGGCGCGGAAAAAAGAAACAAGGGAAGAGATAACAAAAAGGAGGTCAGAGGAAATAAGAAGGGGCGCGACACGCAGCTTCCACATGGGAAGCGAGGTTGTTGGAAAGACTTCAAGACAAATGTTGTTTAACTTAAAGCTGAGTTATTACAGCAGCAATACGACGAGAGGGAATGTTGCACCCTAAAGAATAATGCTGACATTTTTTTGGCTTTCATCGGACGGTGCGGGGAGCGATGAGAACAAGAGACGGTGACATATGCTAAAGGTCGCGCGTCGACTGATGCTGCTGACGCCTTGAATGTGACTTTCAGCGTCGGGACAGCCCAAAATTTCACAGCACACAAAATCCTGCTGTGACCTATTTGTGATATTTATTTATTTTTGTTTGGAAGAGGATTATGAGGATGTTATTCTATGAGTCTTCATTTAGTAAGAGCAGGAAGAGTCTTCATTCTTCCGTGTGCAATACATGCAGACAGTGCATGCATCTTTTCATGGGCGGATGCAACTCCTGCACCTGGAAGAGTTTCCATTTGAAAGATGTGTCCAAATGCACCAAAACAAAAGGTGAAGTCAAAAGTAAATTATCTGTGATCCTTTCTGAGCTCGATATATGGTTATCTGCGAAGTAACTCTCACTTGTCTGTGTTCGTAATATAACCAAACAGCTCCTTAAGGGCACACAATGACATAGATGCAGCAGCTCTGCCAGTGATTCAAACTGTACATTTAAATTCAGCCCCGCAGCCCAGATCACAGACTGCCAGCTCAGACTGAAGAGAGAGGTCTGTCAGCACTTTGGGGTGCGGAGTAAATCACACAGAGGTCCTCCAGAGGAACTGTAACTCTGTGGGACCTGCCACCTGAGCTCTGATGGATCACGCTCCGTGTTTGGCACCGTTTCTCTCAGTTTTAGTTTACCTCTTGAATCACCAGCCGAATGTCAGTTTTGATGCGGCCACAGTGATCAAACTTTACACCCACCTTAAGTTCACTTCAGTTGAGCCGTGCCCCCTTACAGTGACTTTATTAACGTCACAAGAGGTGAATCTGGAACACGCCAATGCAACTTTTTAATCTCCAGTTTGATAGCTCAGCTCAGGGCTAGCCAACACTAACTCTGATTCTATTGTTTCACTTCCTTATATTTAAAGCTTTACTGTCAGGAATCATTTTTACACGAGGTAACATTTGGCTAGGGATAGATATTGCTGGCCACTGACAAACAAAGTGTGCTCACTCACGTCAAGGTTGTTAAATAAGGTCAATCAATTGTAAGTGTTTTTGATTTTTACTGCGATTCATCTTTTTCTTTTAATCATTCAGGACAGAAAATGTGTTCTATTTTCCTATGGTGACATCTTCAAACAGCGTATTTCATCTTAACAGTATTTGAAAACCTGAATATCTTTTTTAAATGAAAGTGACTTAACAGTAATACCTCACATTTCAGAAGTGGAGACCATTTTATTCATTATATATTATTCATTATATTGAATGGTTCATGGTTCAGTCCGCATCAGAGGGGCAAACCATGGTAGATTTGTTTGTTTGGGTCATGATTTATAAAAGGACTAGACTAAATTACTGAAATATTAGTTGTTGATGGTCACTGAATGGTGAGGAAAATGGGCTTGTGCAATGGCAGCGTGGGGGTGACTCCAGGACGCTGGAAGTCACTGTTAGCCTTCTCGAGGTGTCGTGGACCTTAACGAAACATCGGTGAAGGGAGGTTCTCACTTGAAAACCCCAATGACATGTTGCATAAACTTCTTTGTTTGGTTAGCTGCTGAGCGGACCCTACAAGCCAGCAGCATTTACATTTGTACTGTAGGTTATTGTCATATCACATGACCGTAGGTTTGTTTGGGTTTCTCAGTTGGGCGGGGCCTCTAAATGTGTTTTGACTGGGCTCTTGGCACAAGGGATTCTAACATCTAACCCTGTCTATTAATGAACAGAATCGTTGCTTCACACCGCTGCAGACGACACCACGTGGCGATTAGCGCTGGGAGAATATGCTCGATGTTCAGGGGGCAATCAAATGCTGGACAAACCCGTTACGGGTTCTGATTATTCGGTTGCGCTCCATAAACTCTGCAGCTGATTTGGTCGGCGTTGAGTTACTGCTTGCTGCATCAGGAGTGCAGGCTCTCAGAAGAAATGCTTTCACTTTCCCCGTTTTGAGAGCATGTGAAGGGGAGGACTGAAGGCAGTCAGAGGAACCAGAAATGTCTAAACATTCAGCTTTCGCTCAGATGTTTTACATAGCAGGTTCATTAAGGCAGCTCTGACTACAAAGCGATGCAGCAATCTACTGGCTGGACAGGCAGCCTGACAAAGGCAATAAAGAGCTCATCATTATAGAGAATCAACCAACCTTGTCTCTTATAGATGGGGGGTTTCCTATAGATGTTGGTTTCCTCAGAAGCTGAAAACAGAAAAAAAAGGAAGTTGATGGCATATAGCAAAAGGAATTTTCAGAAAGGAGAGGAGAATAATCTGGATCTCCTCATTCATCCCATCCCACCAAATCAGTTGTGCATTTACAGTCTTCTTAACCATAAAGCTGACAGCACAAGTAATAAACTGATATAGCAGAGGCGGCGCAGCGCATCCAGATGACCTGACTGACGTGCTGAGAGGGTGTTTAATACAGCTTCACGGGCTTAGCACAGCAAAGAGAAGCAGATGGCTCAGGAATAACGAAGAGGGAGGAGAGCAGTTGAAGGGTGGAAAGAGGAGAGAAACTTGGAAATGACAGGAGTGCATCTTGCAGCCCTCATTTGGTGGTGCATTCAGAGCAATCACTCAGCTTTGAGGGCTTGACAAGCACCTCAACTACATGCCACAGGAAACTCAAAACAGTTTGAGTTATAATCTAGAATAAAACAACAAAAAGTGAAGCAAAACATAAAAAAAAAAACCAAAAAAAAAACATTTAACTCTCTGGACAGAGCGTGCCACCAGTCCTACCTAGCTGGCGGTTTGACTCCCAACGGGCCATCCGCTCTAAATTTGTATGCTCTTGTGATACGAGGCACTCTGGATAAAAGCATCCACCAAATACATTTTGCTCACTGCTGAAAAGGGAGAGCTGTCGCAGAGCTGGCGAGGAAAAAACGTCCTCAGAAAAAAAAAAAAAGAAGCGATGAGGAAACATGCAGTGAGAAATGGACCGAGGGCAGGCGGAGGGGGTGATGGAGGGAAATCAAATGCACAGCTTGCAGTGAAAAGAAGAGGCCTTTCAAAGTGAAGGGAACAAAGACGGAGGGGAACATCCAGGGAGGAAAGAGGAATTAACTTGATAAAATGTAGGCTTGATGGACTGTTTAAATAAAATGAAGCGTTATTAGTTGTTAGATAAAAGCGCTCGTGTGTTATACAAGAGCCCCAGATCAGTAAGATGAATTAGACAGGGGCCTAACAATGAAGAGAGGACACGTTTTATAGGTGTTAAAACCTCATTAATATCAGACAAACATGATGAGAGATCTTCTCTATGCTTCTACGCTACATGAAGCTTATTAAGCATCATTTTCATTGTAGATCTCTCTGCTATTTTTAAATGAAGTTGAAATCCTGATCATAGTTTCCTACAAGTGGAAGATCGGAGACAATAGTGACATTTTTTTTCACATTTTCTTTCATAACTCAGGACACTACTTGAAATACACTAGCTTTCTTTTGCTATAATATCAAAATTAATGCAAGACCCCTCTGCGTTTCATCAAATCCTGACGTAATATCTCACTGCTGCGACAGGTCAGACAGGCAATAACAATACTTCATCCACTTCCATGGAAAAAATCTGAATATGCAATTGCAATTTCTAAAAATTGGGAAAAGGGAAAAAGGCTAGCTTTCTGGTGTCTGCTGAGATTAGTATGGTTGCTAACGTCCTGCCTTCATGTTACCGTTGCCGTTCTATTATTAAAACTTTTTAACATTCTTCAACACATCGATACTGTTGGTGATCAGCAGACCAAGTAGAAGCCAACTAAGGGTCAATTGTCACACTGAGAAAATGGCACATTAGCTAACTGTATCTTAACTCAAGGAAATCACACAATTACTGCAGTAGTATCACACAATGCAATGGATTTTGATTATTTGAAATACATTAAATGATAATGAAATGATATATAGATTATTAAAACCAACAATGTCACGAGATGGTACAAGACAGACAAATTAACAGAAATGGCCACCACTTACAATTGCCACCGATCTGGTAAACTCTATATGCTAACTTGAATGGTAGCATACTGTGATGGATAAATTCATCACAGCCCACAGTCCATTTCAAGTCTTCTAACGTAAAAGTTGATGTGGGTGCACACACTGACAGTATATGAGATTGTTGGCAAGTTTTTTTTTTTCTTTTAGAACCCCAAAATAGTCTGTTTAAGATCATTTTCAACCTAGAGATAAAATTGATGTACTGATAATGTATCGTTGTCTGAACTTCAAACATCTTTTCAGGACCAAGTGCTAGTGCTCTTTTCCACATCCTACTGAGCATGTTCGGAAGACTCCTCTTACTGCGAAGTTTTGATGAAAGTTTCAGTTGCCACTGTTGAAAGTGAAGCAGGAAGTAGAAACAAAAATTAACCCAACTGGCAAAAGAAGACTCAGCGCTGACTAGTGTGAGTGGCGATGTTACAGAGCCATCCAGACAGACACAAGTATAAATGCCTCGCACCTTCTGTCGGCTACGTGCATAGGTTACGGTGTCTATGTCCTGCAGTATAAATAAGCCTTAACTGTCATTACTTTGATTTTGGAAAGGAAGCATGCTACTATTGTCCCCGGTGTTCCTTAAACTGTTAAAATACATGATTTTAGATTTGATTTGATCTTTTTCAATCCAGAAATTGTTCAGTAGAATAATTCTTCAACAAGTCATAATGATGCTAGAGTGGTTCAAGGTGTGGGTTAGGGTCTTGGTCAGAACGGTTAATGGTTACACAAAAACTATCAGGAAACTTTCACAATTATCTACACAGGACAGAACTGGATTATGGGTCCGTTTTGGGTTTACTTTGGGTAAATGTGGGTTAGTAAATAGGTCAGGAGTCAGGGTTACTGATGACGTCCTACCTGGCACATGGAAATGCTTGGGGGCTTGGAAGGTGGAGGTGGTGGGCGTAGCACACCTGGGCTCTGGCTGACTGTAATAAGGTGAACTCCTGCCACTCTCACTGCCTGCAGTCAGCCCAGCCAATCACAGTGAGAGAAACCAAAGCATGACATCCCCAAACAGAAAGACAGACGGGCTAATGAAAGACAGACCTGAGGAATTACAGGTGTGTGTCTGTGTGTGTGTGTGTGTGTGCATTTGTGTTATGTGTGTGAGTGCTGCTGTGAATTTTGAGGCTCCAGATAGGACAGAACGCCTCGCTGCACACACACAAAGAACTGGTGCATGCTTCCAGTTAGGGACCTCATATTTTCTGTGTGCATGTTTTTGCTTGAGTGGGCGCATTACCAGGGTGATAATAATGCAGCGGGGAGCCTCCGTGGCGACTGTGTGCGGGAGAGTCGGTGAAGGCAGAGCTGGACGAGCGCCTCGTTCTCAAGTCCATGCCATCCAAGAGGTCCTAAACAGACAAATGTGCTTTAATTTACTAAAGGCAGTAAATTAGACCACAAGGCAGCTTCCTAAACACAGTCCTAATCAGGCTGACAGCTGTTTCATTTCCTGCTTTGCGCTGCTGGCAGTCCTATTTGGTCACTGCTGATTGACATGGTTTCTTTTCCTACAAAGAATCTAAACTTTAAGAGAACAGCTTGTTGCTTTCTTGCCAAGACTTAAAGATCAATAAGATTTAACTGGCTGCTTGTTAAACATGCAGCTGGTTAGCTTAGCATATCGTGTCGGCTGGCATCGGGGGAAACAGCAAACCTGAATCTGTGTGAAGGGAAGACGCCGCTTCTAAAGCTCACTAATTAATACACCTCAGGTGTAAAGACAACAGGTTATGAGGAGATGTGTTGGGACAAACTTTCTTTTGTGAAGTGAGTCTCCAAATTCCCAAAATGTCTTACTGCTCCTTTCATCTATCATTGCTTTAGTTTTTTTGTTCTTCCCTCGCAGGTATTATGGGTAATTATTTTTTATAAAAAAAATCAGCTTGCAGTCATTAAAGTGCACTGCAGATTAGGGACGCAGAGATGTCGTACACTTCAGAGCAGAGTGGCGCAGCAGAAGCGTGCTGGGCCCATAACCCAGATGTCGATGGACCAAAGTGTTATAATAATAATTCTGCTGAAGGGTTAACAGACAATTAAAGGAAATAATCAGAGACACAAGGCAGAGCAGTGAGATCCACTGTTCTCATCATCCAGTACCACTGGAGCTGTTCTTTTCCCTTATGATACAGATCTCAGTATCTCAGATCAGCTGCTGAAATTTCAGAGTAACTGATCTATAAGTCCAGTTTTGCTATTTATTTACAGTTACATTTTGTATTTACAACTTTGGAATAAAGGATGGAGAAGTAAAATACTATGGTGGAATACTTACATGAGAATACGGTGATAAGGAGCCCAGTGACTGGATGAGAAAATAAATAAATGTCATCATTTTTTATTCTAGTGGGGAGTTACGGTAAATTTTGGTGTGAAGCAAACAGTAACTCTAAATCAGCCGGTCTGTTTACGTGTGCCTCTACCTGCCCACAGTTGTATCTCTCCATAGTGTCGTCTGAGAGGTGCGAGTGTGCATGGTCGGCCTGATAAGGGATGATATCAGGCCGCTGGTTGTCATATATGGCTTTAACCCTGGGCAGAGACTGCCAGCTGCTTATAGTCCAAGACATCACTGTCAGCCTTGGACTACGGGAGAGAAAGAGACAGATACTAAATGGAGACATAAATAGAAAGCTGGACATGATTAGGTTTTCAAAACCGGAGAGGGCGGAGACAAACGTGGGCATACAAAAACACACAGTCAGGACTGACGTATAAAAACACAGTGTTTTAGCATTTAAATACTTGATCGTATATTTAAAAGTGAGGTTAAACCAACCTAAAGGCCGTAACACACCAACCTTTACCTATTCTGAACATTCAAGACATGATCACCTAGAATGGGTAAACTGTGGACAAGCTGATCTGTATGGTTTAGGAGAGGATAGCTCTATACAACGGTAGCCTTCAAGCTAATCATAGCACTTCTGTTTCTAGACCATAGACTGTATATAAATATGTACAATGTGTCGCCACTTCCTTGCATTAGCCAAACTGACACTATTTTCCCAGGCATACGGGCAGCTAAAACGAATCTTTGACACATGTATCAGCACTATATTAACTACCTAAAATGACAGAAACCATCATTCAAAATTATTTGACGTGTATTTTAGTGTTTTAGTTCAGCCCTAGTCCCATCTACTAACATGGAGGGGGTGGAGCTTATGCTCTATACTGCAGCCATCCACCAGGGGGAGCTCTACTTACTTACCATGAACCAAAAGTACTGTATATGCCAAATGGCAGGGGTATTTGTGGTGTGTTCAAGTGCAACTTTTTGCACCAGAACTTGATATTGTAGACTAAAATAAGAATAATTCAAGGACTGTTTAAAGGGCTTAACTTTAAATGAGTGTTTATTCTAACAGGCTTTAGTACAGACCCCCCAACAGTGAGACACACAGTCAAGCACGGAGACAGCGGGGCGGTGAGACGGACAGACAAGAAGTCTGCTCGGAGACAGATAACACAGACAGCCCGCGCTTTCAGGAACTCTTTGTGCGTCTGTCCATGCCAGTTATATTTGAATGACGGCTGTGACAGCGACAGCTCAAGGCGTATCCATAGTGGTGTCGGCGTAGCCATGGCGACGGCAACTCACGCAGATGAGCCGGTGAGGAGAGCCGAGGAGAGGAGAGGAGCCCGGAGAAGAAATGGACGCTGTCTCGGAGGTCCGTCTCAGCTGGTGGGAAGAGTGGGGGCGAATGTGAGAGAATGTCAGTAAAGTGAAGTCAAATACAGCAGATGAAGTTTTATTTAATAAAGTTAGATAAAAATGTGATGATGAAGGTTTGATTTGACTCGTTGAGTTACTTTATACCGTACACAATGACTACGCAGATATAAACATCCTAACACATGCATGAGACTGTCATACACTGTAAAAATGGTACTGCAACTAGTGCTCTTAAGTTCTCAGACACCTTGTTTTCTTTACAGTGTATAGAATTGTATGTTTTTCCCTCCATGCTTTTAAATTAACATCCCGATTGCATGACTTCCTGCTCTATCCTCATGCACGATGAACCCACATTGCATTATTTGCATTTCAATGATAAGTCTTGTGGCAGGCAGCTGTGAAACGTGCACCTCTTATAAATATTTCAGATAAAATACTGAATTCTGAAATATAGAAACGTTCGCTTCAGACTGAAAGCGTTTTACGTCAATGGCATGAACTGCATGTGGTAAAAAATGCAAAATAAAAGGCAGACGAAAGAACTACATCTTATTTGAATTTCTTTTTAGTTCTTTATGATGCACCAACAACATACTGTGGCATCTAAATGCAGAAGAGAGGAGGCAGAGGGAGAATGAAGCAAAGAGAGGACAGAAACAGAAACGGAGAGAAAGGGCAGGGGGTTGCAAAGTATTTCGAGTCTCGCTCACCCTCAGTTTTCTCTCCAGTCGAGCTGCTTCTTTACACATGGGGTGCCAAACCTCCGAACCTGCAGACGCGCACACACACACATACACAAACATAGACATGCTTTGATTTTTATCTCGGCTCACTTTGTTTATTGCGTGTGGGCCGCAGCCATACAGTTTTATGGGATCCTATGAAGAGTACATCAGCCCTTTCTCGAGTGCATCAACATCAATCAAGAACGCACACACACATACACACACAGGAGGAAGAAGGGCGTTTGGCTGTGGAGGCAGTTTGTCTGGTTGGAGAACAGAGGATGTAGCTCTTGTGGACTCCCCACACAGAAAACCACAGAGGAAGACGGAGAGAACTTTTAGCCATGGAAGGGATTACAGTGTTAGTTTGTCTGTTACTTTGTCCAGACTTTAGCAACTACTGCCATGAAATTGTAAACAAACATGACTATATACAACATATACCTTCAAGCACTGTAGTCCTACTTTGTGTTAACATGCTAACATTGGTGTATTAGCATTAAAGGGGAACTACTGTTTTTTACAACATGGACTTTATTTCTGTCATAAAATATGATCATTTACTCGCCCATATAACTTTTGTGTCATTTGTAATCATTCAGGAGATATTTAGCTCTGATGTATTAATATAGTGGGAGTGACTGGGGCACCGGAACGCATTATAACACATTATCTGCTGTTTTTTGCAACATGGCTGAATATTTTTTCAATTCTTGTGAGCTTGTGGATGTACCACAGCAGTAGTAAATTACAGGTAAACAAGCTGACCATCGTGGGTGCGCACGGTGCTCAGAGATGACATCATCCAGGTCAGAAGACATCGTCTGGAGTCTGTAGGTCAATCTACAGACTGCGGATGATGATAACAAGGGGGAATAGCACTAGCGTACGATAACAAAATATTGGTGAATTGAACGAGTTTCCCGGCAGATAATACTTTATTTAGAGGCTACATTTCGGTGTCCCAGTCACTCCCACTTTATGGATATACACAGATCTACATATCTCCCGAACAACTACAAAAACACAAATGTTATATGGGTGCGTAAACGATCAGATTTTATGCCAGAAATAAGGTCCAGGTTGTAAAAAACAGTAGTTTCCGTTTAACACTGTGAGCGAGTTATCAAGATAACCTTAGCATTCAGCTACTGTGTCTCAGGACACTCCAAAACACTTTATATGAACAATTAATCAAGAATGAATAATTGAAATGAAATTAATGCAGTGATTTTAGTAATCATTTATACCATTATGGAATCCTGATTAAAGTGGCACTGACTGAGCTTTTGGCCCGTTGACAGAACTATTGTTATTGCAATGTGAGAGGACGTGTAAAGGGCCATTCATGGACCAGCCGGCGATTCTAGGCTGGGCTCAGAGAAACTGCTGCTGATGCAAAATGAACATTTACTACTGCAGCTTCAACTTTAAATTATTTAGCTAGCAAAGTACAAGTGGACTTTTGTCAGTGAGCTCTGGACGAACTGCATCTACAAGAGCAAGAAGCAGCTACCACAGTGAGCTGTTAGACAAAGAGCTGCACACCGTGGACGAATGGGTAGAGAGGTGGGTTTAGGACTGTAGGGGAACCGGTTCCACTCTCGCCTACATCCATGGCTGAAGTGCCCCTGAGCAAGACGCATAGCGTACTCTGTTCCAAGGGCACCTAGCATGGCTCAGCAATTCTTGGCCAACAAAGCTGATCTCAAGTCTCCTTTCAAAATGCACCTCGATGTTCACAGACACATGAAATCAGATCCCAGAATGATTGAAAAATGCAGATTATTAACTGACATTTTTATCAAAATTAGTCTTTTCTGCACCCCAGACTCTCTTACATGTTGTGTTAAATGGCATTTGTTTAAAAAATTCAGCAACTACAGACAGGGCCTATTCAAACGTGTCTTAAAAATCTTCAAAATTGCCGCTTGAAATAAGTCTAGCATCCCGTTTAAAATGTAAAACCCCTCCACAGAAGAAAGCAGACACAGGAATGTAAGACAGAGGTTTAAATAACTATTGCAGTACTGAATGCAGCAGTGCAAATTGGTCTTTTGGCAAACTTGTGCTTCAATAAGCTTTGCAAAAACGTTTTTTTTTTTTTCTTAACAGGAAGATGAAGGAAGGAGAGAGAGGACAGAGGGACAAGGGGAGATGTACAGAGAAAAAGAACAAGGGAAAGCAGAGAAAGATAAAAGCTTGAAGTATAGAGTAGGAGAGGAAAGAGGGAATGATTGAGGGCTATTCGATCTTATTCATAACAATAAACCACTAATGTCAGGATGCGCATGTGGATCTGATAGTGGTAATGACAGTAATATATCCGCCTTGACCACACACACACACACACACACACACACACACACACACACACACACACACACACACACACACACACACACACACACACACACAAGTACGGATAAACACGTATGCTGACGATGTTTCATTTCCTCATGCTCCGGGGCAATGCAGGCCAGCAGAATGGACTCAGTTAGCTGATCATGACTCTAATATACAACCACTATCAACACCATAAATCTGACCCGCACACACAACACGTAAGCACGCACACAAACAAGCACCAGGGGCTGCACACACTCACACAAACCCGCGCACAAAATCAATACTGCAGACAGAAACCATGCGCGGTGATTCAGTGCACCCCCGTCCCACCCACGCTCCTCAACTCTGCTGCTGAACAGATGTGTGGCATTGAACTTGAGCTCCTTTACCTCCTAGATGAGGAGAATCTAATCTTGTGCAGAGGTAAGAAATGAAATCCTAAAATAAACAAACTCTGTGAAAAATACTACTAAAATAATGTCAGCAGAGTTTCTTACATGCAGATGTGGCGTTCAGCAGTGACGCCTCTGCTGTGTTTAGACAGGTCATTTAGCTTCATGCAAAGTGCAGGTGATCGATGGGACAAACAGGCTGTCTGATCTAGGACGCTGATATTCAAAGGTGTGGGATAAAAGCAGCCGGTGTAAATCCATTGACGTTAGTTCTTATGTCATTTGAAACTCTGATAGTATGAACCAGCAGATATTTAAAAGATCTCAGTTTCCAGAATAAAAGAGTGCATATTGTATACTACACAAAGATGTTCTTCTGGTGTAAGCGTTCATCTAATTCTGTTCAACATTTAAGATGTTTACAGTCCAGTGTGGACCAAAATGCGTGAACCTGAATATGTCTGAAAGCAATGCTAAAATGTAAAAATGGTCATATAAAGCTACAGAGCAGTGCTTTTAAATATACACCGCTGATCAACAACATTAAGAACCACTTTCAGGAGAAGTAAACTGCACTGACTTGTGGTGATACAGTGCTCTGCTGAGAAACTTTTAGACCTGGCATTCATTCGTGTGGATTTTACTTAGACATGAAGCACCCACCTAGACCCGACCTCCACCCCATAGCAATGACACTGCAGGATGCAGCCTGACACAGGCACACACACAAAAACAGTTTAGGAACAACTAAAAAAAAAACATGAAAAACAGCACAAGGTGTTGACCTGGCCTCCAGATTCACTAGATCCTAAAACTGGGATCAGAAGGACCATGTTGATTCTGTGATGACACACAACTGTTTTGGAGGCACAAGGGAGACCTACACAATATTAGGAAGGTGGCCATAATGTTATGCCTGATTGGTGTATATGAACGTGTGTTACATCCATGCTTCACAGAATCACACAAAGCCGATAAAGCCAATCATCTTTTTTTAATCTCCCATCTGTGGCAACATTGCAATGCTGGGACACACGCAGCAATACGTTTAACATCAAGCAGCAATGACTGTTCTCCACATCTCAAAAAGAAACAGAGTTGGCTATAGCAGCTACATGTATGGTGGAACCTACGACAGAGTTATCAATGTTACTTCAGTTCTATGAACCCGTCTGTGGCGCTCAGAAAGAATGAAAAGTTTCCGATGCTTTTTGTTATAAAAAAAGAAAGTTGGTGCTCAGAGGAAGCAAAATAAAACGGAAATGATTGACACATGTTTGTGTCATTACTCTCACAACAAGAAGGGGGAGACAAACCTTCTGCACGAGTAGTCAGTCAGTCATTTTCTGTACCCGTTTAGTCCTGTTAGGGGTCACGGGGGTCTGCTGGAGCCTATCCCAGCTGTCATCGGGCGAGAGGCAGGGGTACACCCTGGACAGGTCGCCAGTCCATAGCAGGGCCAACATTCACACTCACATGCACACCTACGCACAACTTAGAATCACCAATTAACCTAACCAGCATGTCTTTGGATGGTGGGAGGAAGCCGGAGTACCCGGAGAGAACCCACGCAGACACAGGGAGAACCAGCCGGCCCATGGATTCGAACCGGTGACCTTCTTGCTGTGAGGCATCAGTGTTTGCACGAGTAGTTTTAAATTAAATCATCAGAATTGCCAGTAACTGTTTTATGACAATCAGTCTTAGCCACTAACTGAAGGAACTGAGTAGCTGTTGAGATGAAGCAACTGCAATTAGTTCATCAAATAGTTCTCCATCCCAACCACCAAACACACACCCACGCACCACTTCTTATTCCAAACATGCATTATGAGATTGATTGCAAGAGTGTATGTGTCCAGGTTGGTGTGCACGTGCATGTGCGTCCTAATTGAGTGTGTCTCACGGGGGTGATTGCTCAACCCTCCTGCTTGTCTGAAGTCATCAGAAGGAGTGAATGTAACCTTGGGGCAGCTCACTGGAGCCAAGCACACACATGTAACAACACACACACCTTACACGCACATACGTGTATTCACGTGGACACACTCAAATGTGATGCAAGCAGAACATGGTGTATGCATTTACAGGCCTAGATTAAAACACATACACACACAGACGTCAAGTACAATATGCAAATGTTCAGTTTCACTGGTGGCTCGGAGCGGGAGAGCAGCAGAATGCCAATGAGATGAAACGGGAGGTGTCGACCTGTGTGGCGACTCTGACACTGTGTGTGTCAGCCACATGCTACGGTACAGTAGCTTCACATTTAATCAGGATTCAACTCTGTCAGGACAAGTTATCTGGAGACACAAAATGTCTTTTTTAATGTCTTTTTTTAAAGTTTAAAGGGCCTTGAGTGGTACAATTTGAATATATTCACATTCATCTTAAAAAGACACAGAACTCAAAAGCAGAGTGGCGCAGAGGAAGTGTGCTGGAGGTCGGTGGATTGAAACCATCCTCTGCTAGCAAAATGGTTGGTGGTAGTTAAATGTTCAGCTTTCATCAGTAGACTGACTTCCCCCGTATTTCTACGGCCAAAGAGCCCTTGAACAAGACAGTAAACATCCCAAAACTGCTCTGACTGTTCTCCTGTCAGAAATTAATGGGATTTAAACAGTGGCTGAATGCAAGATAAAGTGTACAGAATATCACCATCACATCAGTTTTGCAATGCTACGGTTCAATCCTAGTTTTAGAAAGTCAAGGCCATGACTACCACCTGTCACGTCCAGCTCTGCGGACCTTGATCATGTTTGACTGTTTCATTAATTTCAGGTGTCTTCACCCCGTGCGGTCGCTGTCCCTGATTGTTTGCCCCGCCCCCTGATGTGTCTCACTTGTCCTTCATTATTCCCTTTGTATTCAGTCTCCATGTTTCTCTCCTCCTTTGCCGGTTCATCATTGGACCCCATGTCAGTGTCGTTCTAGTATTTTCCTTTGCAAATGCCCAACTCAGAGTTTATGAGTTGGGCATTTGAGTCCTGTTCAAACTAGTTCCATGTTATACCCTCATAATCTAACCATGCCTAAGTTAATGAACTTAACTATTCAGTTTGTTCAATTAATGAATCTTTTTTGAAGTCTTTTGTTTTTGGGGTAAGTGTTACATCCCTCTGCAGCCCCAGTGGCCTGCGACTATCTTTGATTGTTGCATTGGTTTAATTACCATATGAGGTAATGATGACGGCATGGCTGGAAAACATCTAGCATTTATTTTAAACCAGAAAACAAGAAAAACAAGAACAATACTTTTACAAATAGCCAGTTTCTCCCACACAGTCAACTAGTCCGATGGTGAAGGAGCTTATTAACTTTAATTACTGTTATCTAGTTTGTAGAACAGAACAGAACAGAAGCTCCCGGATGAGTCAATTCAAACCGCTGACAAAGTCGGCATCATTCAGGATAATTCTGTCACTGACCGGGCAGAATAATGGACAGAGCAGCAGAGGTGAAGGCTGAGAGGTAACTGAAGCCAACCTTTGTGTGTGTCGGATGGGGGAAGGTGTCTTAAGCACCGACTCTAGTAACGAGTGTGTGTGTGTGAGATCAATAACCTGCATACCGGTACTTTCTCAAGAGCAGGCTTTTAGCATCAGTTTGACTCGATTTATCTGACTTTCTTTCTCTTTTTTTTTGTTTCACGCACACACACAGACTCTCCGTACATTTCTACTAATCCTAAGCGCTAGCCTCACCTCCACCAAGTCTTCATATTAAAGTTTAATGATTTATGTTGGGGACTTTCTTTCTGTCCCTCAAGGGAGGCGAGTCCCCACAATGCGACCGTTTACGCTGATTTATGTCCCCACAACATCAGTAATAATAGCACACACACACACACACACACACACACACACACGCACCCTTCCACAGATGCAGAGTTACACACGGGCCATCTGGATACTTGCAGAGTCTAACTAATTCAATAGAGTCTATTTTTACGCCTGTTAACTGTACAAATGAAGAAGCACCTTTGGAATTCCACATACATTTATTCAGGCCAAAACTATTCAAGAAGAATTATTTTATTTGCACTTCAGTAAAATAATTGGCTTTATTTTTTTTATCACTTCACATGTATTCGTGCTCTATATACTACAAGGCTATTTATCATGTTAAGCAGCCCCACGGACACACTCACCCCGTCCCGTTTTCCCTCACCTGTAAGGTACATTTCCTCTCCTTCCAGGAACATCATGTGACAGCGGGCACACCTGGCACAGCTGGGATGGTAGTGTTTCCCTCCCGCCTGCAGGAGGAAAGGGAAGGAGAAGAGCTAGAGATAAGGAAATAAATCAGGCGGAGAGAAGTAAAAGCAGTTGGCACAAATGACAAAAGGAGAACAGAGTGGCGATAAGAAATAACAGTGAAGAATGGGAAGAGGAAGGATTGGAAACTAGGGGGGAAAGCAATGAATAGGGAAGAGGAGATGGCGGGGTGCTGCTTTGTTGGGTTTTCCGAAGCTACTGCGTCATCAGTCAACACTTGAGTCATTTAAAGAGGGACAGCTGCGTTTTTTAGTCTCTTTTTATAGACTGACACGCGCTAACAGTGACAAAAAAAAAGAAAAAGAAAGAAAAACATGCAGATGCCCATCTGTCTGTTGTTTCCTTCTGTACTGGGCATGGGCAGCAGATGAATCTACTCACCTCGAGTACTCTGCCACTGATGAACCTGTTACAGCCCTCGCACCGGATCCCAAACTGTTTGTGGTAGTCAGTTTCACAGTAAGGTATCCCATCTCTGCCGGGGACATGAAGAAATCGATCAATTTTACCTCTTGGTTTTGTGAAATGAAACCTAAATGAAATAATTTTCCTTCCAAATATTTAATTAAATACTGTGGATCTTTGCTGAGTAGCTTCAGATTTAGTGGCCTGTCAGGAGTAGAGGATGTGGACTGATTGAGGACTCATACAGTACAGAGGATCGAGACACCTACTTGCTGATGTACTCTCCGGTGAGCGTACAGCCGCACGTCCGGCATTTAAAACAACTGACGTGCCACTGTCTCTCCAGAGCCAACAGAGACTGACCCTGTTTGATCTCCTCGCCACAGCCTGCACAGTCTGGAGGAGAGAGAGGAGAGGAGAGACAGGAAGTAATGAAAAAGCACACAAGTGCGATAGCATCAGCCAGGAACATTTTAAGCATCCGTGCATTCATCATCCTCCCTCTCTCTCTGTCCTTGCTTCTCCGCTCTGCCAACCTCTCATCACTACTCTCCTCCTTCGCCTCTCTTCCTCTTCTTCCCTCTCTTCTGTCGTGACAGTCACGCCGTCTCTGCCAGATGGAGATACCAGAACCGGGCTACAAGTCTACCTGGAGCAGCAGGCCACCTCCTGTGTGTGTGTGTTTGTAGGTGTGTAGCTGCAGGGAAGGTGGCTGTGTTTTTTGCAGCATGTAGCAGGTGGAGAGTGCAACTCCTGGTGTTCATCAGTTGGGGAACAAACAGCCACACAAGCTGGATGATATCAGATGTTTCTGCTTCTTACTCTAACACCAATCTCAGCAAAGAAAAGGACGAATCTTATCTAAAAATGTCATTATTGTGAGCAAAAATAAGAACTTGCCATAGACTGGCACATTGTTACTCATTTCTCAGTGATTAAAGCTTTCCAAAAACACAAAGCTGAAGTTTTTCCTTTCATTAGAATGAACATTAACATTTAATTTTCAAACAGTCATCCTGTCCTGCTGTTGTAAACACTCATTAGGACACAGTGGTGGGTCCTGCTAACTCTCCCCTGGAGGTCAATATTGGCAGTGTGGGATGATGATGCTTTGATGGCTAAGGTGACCCATTCAAAGAGTAACTTAACAGCAGGCTACCTAGACATTGTCTCATAACATTGAAAAAAATTTTTTTTTGAAGCATAACCTGAGTAGCAATACCATCAGTAGCCACTAGATGGCTGCCTTTATGAGTTCAGCCCATAGATTGTATATGGACAATATGTCACCACATCCTTGTATGGGCCAAACAGATGCTATTTTCCTGGGGATATGGGCAGCGGCATCGTGTTCTGCACCAGAGTCTGCACCGTACGGTCCAAGAGTGGAGCCAGACTCACTCATTTATTTAATTAACAGTACGCTCTGCTCTACCTCCAACAGTTACAAGGAGATGCTGGATTATACACTGTGCTGTATTATTATTTTTTCCAACTCACGCTTGCTTTACAGAGCAGTTGGCATAGCAACTGTTAGCCATCATAATGTGACATCCTGTTTCTCTAGCGACAGATAACTATAACCAAAATTAAGTTTAGCCAAAAAATTGACACTTGAACATGCATCAACATTATATTAACTAGTGACAGAAACCATCCTTGAACAAATGTATTTGGGAGTTTATTAATTTGACCCAAGTCCCATCCACTAACATGAAGGGGGCAGAGCTTTTGACTTATACTCAAGCTCTAGTTGCTTTGGCTTCACTTTCGAGGAGCAGCTCCACCATCCACCTTTATATTGTCTATGGTTCAGCCATTTAAATTGATATAAAGGCAGCTACTGGAGTATTAATGAAAAATAAATTGACTCATCACAATGATTTGATGCAGTACAGGAGCAATGAATCTAAAATAAAGAGCAGTGGCACAGTGTGGCAAATTACCTTCTCACTGAGATAACCTAAGAAAACAATCTTAAAATGAGTCTATGAGAAGGATCTGATTGCCTCAATAGAGTAACCATGAATGTTAATAAAACACATTAATCCGCCGCTGAAATAAATCCTCCACAAATGGACAATTTACTCCTGTTTGAATTATATTTGATAAAAAAATATAACTGAAATAGGTTGAGCTTTTATAAGAAAGTACTTATTATTTTTAATTGGTAAAACTCAACTCAAATATTTACACTGTATCTTCAGCAGGAAATAATGGGTTTACGACCAAGCTGACAACATGTTGAGTTCTGGTCATTTCATAATGAATGTATACGAAAACTAACCAGCAGAACTCGCAACGTGCATTATTTCTGGAAACTGCTGAGCTTGCCATTGATAACAAGTCTGTTGTGCAAAACCGAAAGCACTGAAAGAGCACATGTGCATTCTAACGCATGGCATGTGTGCGCACATTTTGGAGTGCGTGTTTGTCTCTTACAGCTTGGTCCGTGGACCTTGACGGGCTTGTCGCTGCTCAGAGAGTGCGAGCACTGCTGACACACACACTTTTTGCCACAGAAGGTCACCTTGTCTCCGATGGGGAACGGACTCCTGAGAACACACACAAAAATAAAAATCAGTAACGTCATGCAGGTAGAGCAGTGCAGGAATTCTCAGTATGAAAAAACTCTCATTGATTTTACCCTCCAGTGGTTCAGTATTACGTAAAGAAGTTATTTTATTGGCACATTTTTATATTTCGCAAGAAGGGAGATCCCATTGCACATTCAAAGTTAACAAGAAGTGAGTGTTATTGCAGATATGGATATCATAAAGTTTACATTTCTTCTCAAATTCCATATAAAAACAGCACCATACTCAATAAAGCTTTGGGATTCAAAGACAGTCAGCTGTAGTCCTGCAATGTGAGGTTATTCCAGCGCCTGTGATGCAGCCACAGCAGCAACTGATGATGAATGATGTTTCTAAACTAAACTCATACAGAAAAAAAACATAGGAAAACTGTAATACAATATTTCATAAAGTGAGCACTTGTCTTATAGTTACCTCAGAAACAGCAATATGAAACTCTTACAATATACATTCATTAGCCATTTAGTTTGCAACTCAAATAAACTGCAATATTTTCCAACCACAGTGTGTTTAACGGACGCAATATGCATCTGAAAATGTGTTTAGAATATTTTACTTTCATACTATATGTACCAACTACAGAAACAATAACTTTCCTCTTGGTTAAAATTCACAGCATTTAAAATACAAGGACATGTTAGCTGTATTAAACCAATTGGATGTTTCCGCTCACAGCGTTAATTTAACTTTAATGAGGCAAACATTAGTTTTAGTTTGACACATGATGATGAAAGTGGGTCCATCCAAATGAAACAGACGTTATAAATGAATAAGCATGAAGTGTTTGACTTGTTAAGTCGCTTAAATCATCAACTTCCTGTTCTAGTCTGTTACACTTACCAGAAAAACAACATTACGAACAAATTACATTGAAAACCAGCGACATCACAGTGTGTACTTGCACAAACGTCACTGATTTAGTCTGACCTGATTTTTCAGCAAAGCTGGGACAAACCCATGAATGAAACATACTGAACAAATGTTGATTTGTTGCTTTTAATTATCTAAGACAAGCCAGTTTGACTGACGTCTCCCACATGAACGCTCACCGACAACAGTGTCGAGATCTTTTAGCTTAAGAAGAGCCGATGATCTTGTTCGGTTTACACGGAATCAATGAAAGCAAGAAAACAAACACACTCATTTACTGGCCTGCCGCCTCATACATTGCTTTCTAATTGTAATGGGCCACCTGTGGTATGTGAACAGACTTCCAAACTCATTAATCCGCAGTATGTGCTGCTCTGTGTTGCTGCTTTTATAGCCATGCGTTACGGATGAAGCCGTGCCAGGAGGGTTCCTGACGAGGTGGCATTCACAGCTTGAAGTGAACGTTAACAGAAAGATTTATTTTAATTCCACTACACCTACTACTATTTACACTGCCCTAACATATTTCAGCACATTTACATTTATATTTTGGGGGATTTATTGCATTTAATATGTGTATATATAGGACGGTTGTCTTTTTGTGAGTACTTCCTGTCAAATTGCTGTATGACGGGATAATCTACACACACAAACAGTCTCCTACCTGCAGATGCTGCAGACGAAGCAGTGTGGATGGTAAGTCCTACCCAGGGCAGACACCACCTCTCCAGTGATGTACTGACCACAGCTGTCACACTGGGTCCCATAGAGTCGCTGGTAGTCCTCCGTACAGATGTACTCACCAGAGTGGTGGAAGAAACCCGAGTGCACCAGGTCACAGCCACACACTGAACAGAGAAACAGCTTAAGCAGATTGACCAAACAGGAAAAAAAAATCAGATAAAAACAATTTCACGTCAGCAATTTATGGTCGGCATGTATGATGTATGAGCGCCCATAAATGTCAGTCTGCTTTGACACAACCACCGGCGTTAATCCACTTATCTAGGCGTTTCACCTTCTGGTTTGAGAGAGGCTGCAGTAATAGTACAGTATCTTTCTGACCGCGAAAGGGTCAAGAATCTAATCTGGTTTTGAGGATTACAGCATGTGTCCATGTAATCTTAATTTCTACAGTAAGCTTCAGTTGTCCATCTGTATTAGGATACATGCAGTAAAAATGCACTTCCACTTTGTATTCTTAGGATCTCATCTGTTATGTAAAACAATCCAATCATTTTTACATCATGACAACAACCCCAAAGAACTGTCTAAAGGCAAAACAAGAGCAATGAGTGTGGCAACAGATGGCCTGGACCTCTCAGAGCCCTGATCTGAAGATCACTGAGTCAGTCTGGGATTACATGGAGAGAAAGAAGACACCAAGGCGACGTAAATCCACACATGGACTGTGAGATGTTCCCCTGACCTGCCTAAAGAGTACCTTGAAAGTATGCGCAGTATGCGAGTGTCTGCATGTGTCTGGTTGTAGATTACTGCTTTTTCATATACTGTATGTTCATTCACATGATGTATTTATATGTATTTATGGAGGCTGCGATGTGCGATAGATGCCTCTCCAGGAGGGAGGAGAGAAGAGCGTTAATGTGAGTGCACACAGATACACGGACTTACTATATGCACTGACAGCATGATGTATGGCTTTTATTTAGCAAATGCAAAGTCCTTCAGCCAAATGATTGCTTCTGGTCCAGCTGTGCCGAAGGCCCTCTGCTCGGCTGCCTGGTTAGGCACTTTAAAAGGAGGCGATTTGCACCGGTTGGCGAGGAACGGAGCGTCTCACCTCCCATCAGCTTTGTTTAACCGTATTTGTAACAACATGTGCCATGTAAATGGACTACACAAAGCAAAATCCCTTTATAGCGCCACCGGATCTTTACCGTGCGTGTCCACAGAATGAATTGAATCAGTCATGCTTTAAATGTTCGGCCCTACCCAGGTCAGCACATATTACTGCGACATAATCTGGGAGCCCATTCGGTGGAGGCAGGGTACACGCTGCAGTATACAGAGTGGCAACGTGCTACAATCTGGGTGTACTGCAGGTTGGACGTCTGAAAGGCAGCCAACTGATCAAGATATCTGACAGTGAATTGAATGTCTGGTCTCTAATTAAGCTAATGGCTCTAAACCCAGCGGAGTGAATGGATCTGATCTGATCCGAGCCAGTGTGTTAAGTGGCTCAGACAGAGGGCGAGAGAGAGAGAGAGAGAGAGAGAGAGAGTAAAGCAGTGAACTGTACTCTTATTGAAAGGTTTCCTAACATATGCATGGAGCCCAAACCATGTACTTCCGTTTCATTAACAGAAAAAAAGGCTTCATAAAATATAAATATTTAATTGAACTATATAATGCTCTACTCCCCATAGTCCCGTGTATATACATGATTTTGCTGTTCACTGCACATTTTATAAGCAGAATGCCAGCAGATTAAAAAAAAAAATAAAAAGTTGCTCTTTTTGCCAAGAGTCCAATAATTATAAACACTTTTATATTCACACCAACCCCTTTCAACCAGGGGGGTTTTAAAGTGCTTTACAAGACACATAAAAGGCATTAAAGACAAAAATATGAAGGATTATATTAATACATATTTAAATAAAAAGAGTAAATCAAGAAACAGATGGACTTAAGCTCAAATAGAATAAAGCAACGTCTATAAAAGGCAGCAGCAAACTGAGGTTTTAAAGGTCCCATATTATACCCCTTTTTAACAAGCTCACGTAAATCTTGGAAGTGAACAGAATATGTCCGTCAAGTTACAGCTGTGAAGTCTGCACAAATCTTTCAATGTACCATAGCTACATACTCCTGCTTTTAGCCCTGTTCTAAACAGACTGTTTTGGTGTCTGTAGCTTTAAATTCACATGAGCTGCGACTGGCCAACCCACTTCCAATGGAGGGGTTTCCCTTTCCTGCGGATATCGAGGATACCCCGGATACGAAGCAAGAGAACCAATAAGGGCGGTAACAAAAGCACAGGAGTTCAACTGTACAAACTTGCTGTGTCAGTTCCAACCCCCTCATGATGTCCTAACAGGCTGCAAACCTGAATAAATCACTCAGCGAATCCTTTTGATTGACGGAGAGAAACAGGGAGATCGTCTCGTATTTTGACAGTATTGGGACACGTGATGACTGTACTTTCAAAAATAATGACAAAAATTGGCGTTACATGGTTAAGCAGACGTTTTTCTGAAAATTTGAACTTAATGACTGAATACTACCTTTGTCATGTTACATTTGGACTAAGACGATGCTTTATACACCAACAGCGTATGCTTGTCTGTGAAGACCCTGGAAGATGAACCCCGACACGTTTTTCTAAACCCGGATGATAAATAGTCTTATGGATGCTTCTTCTTTCTGTCTCAGTTTTTGCTGAATTCCTCCTGAAGAATACTAAAATAGGAGGCACCTCCTACACACTCATGCTTGCATTGAAACTGAGAGTTCAATGTTTTCACCTGCATGGCAGAAATCTCAACCTCTGTTCGCAGACACAGTGTTGAATACATCCTCCAGATGGGATTTTTCAAAACAGGAGACGTGTCAGTGTTATCATTTCAACACACTGCTCTTCTCACTATTTAGTTTTCAGAATTAATTTTTTTCATTCAGGAAAAAAACAAAAACAAGGACATCATCTCAAATATTTAACACTATGTCCTTTTGTTTTTCTGGTAAAGCTGCTGCCAGACAACTTTCAAAATATGAGCCCGACCTTCATCAGTCTGCCTGGGGCTATATAAATATATATATATATGCATACTGTATATTGTATGTTGCTGGGTAAAACAAGAATCATGTCCAACAAGACCACCAATAACATTTTTTCTTTCCCGTCTCTGCCGCCCACAGACTCAAACAAAGACACACATTTGGGAACGGAGGCCCGGTCCACCTCATCATTTCACACCCCGCTGATAGCATTCACACATTCATCACTGTCTAAATTCAAAGCCATTAAGAAGCGGTGGGAAGCAAGGACGAGGGGGAGCTGTTGAGACTTGGCCTCTCAAGAGGGATCTCCAGGATATTTGGACTTCAAATTGAAGGCTGTTTTCAAAAACTGTCCTCAATGACAAAGACCCGTGCATTTGAATTTACACTGGCTGTGTTTATTGATATTATGAGTGTTTCAATAAGGAAGCTCATCCCTGGTGAGATTTTCTAAGTCTGCATTAGCCCACTGCCACTCTGGTTAGACACTTCAGACTGCCATGTTACACAAAGGATGAAGTTTCCTGATTTGGCTTTTGACTCGCCTTCATCCTCCCAATGCCTGTTCAAAATACTAAATACCTGTAAAACTAATTGCAATCAGTTTCAGTTGCCGGCTACTTTGTGCAAAACGCCAACTGGTATTAGCATGCTAACTAAAGCCTAGTCCACACATACGAAAACGATCTTTTCCCCCTCCGTTTTTCCTGGCAAGAATATCTGCATCCACACGGATCCGTCTCAGCACGACTCAAAATTACTCATATTCCAGGACTATAGGTGGCGCTGTTTCAGAAATTCACCAAAAACGGAGAGGAACAGGCGGAGCATGCGCATAAAACTTGAGCGCTGTTTACAAATCGGCTTTAGAAGAAACCAAACTCAAGGAAAAATTATATTTTGCCCTAGTAACCATAATAGGCTCAATATCTTCTCCAGCAAGAACACGAGTATGTAGTCCGCCATTGTTGTTGACGTTGTTATGAGACGTCTCGCGGGTTATAAGAGGTGGAAGGCTAAGCTCGAAGGGTGTGGCGATGCAATGACATCATCGTATGCGTTTTTCCCTGTCCACACGAAAACTCAAGATTTCAGAAAAGTGCGTTTTAGGGCAATGTGTTTACAGGATTCGTGTGGACGATCGGCCACAATGATGCAAAACATCTGAGTTTAAACCAAAAAGCGTCTCCGTGTAGACAGGCCCTAAAGCTCTGTCTACGGATAAACCAATCCACTCGTCACCCATTGCTCTGTAGCTGATAGTAGAGGCTCCAGGATGGTGAGTTTGGTGGTGGGAACTAAAGTTGTGGACGTTTCCTTTAGGTAAATGTTCAGGGAACCGTGTTTATGTCGTCCATAGCCCCAGCCCATGGCTCCAGTCATGTTGAAAGCTGGTGCCTGGCCACTTCCTCTATGCAAAGATTTCTTCTCCCTAACACTTAATGGTCTCTGAGCAGCTTCCTGTGCATAAGCCAGCTAAAAACTCTGGTTACCACAAGCCTGTTAGCAGCCTACATCCTTATTAAGAACATGTTAGCATGTTGACTCTGCGTTGCTATCAGCAAATTGTTATTAGATCGACAATATCAAGTTTCAGGTCTCGTAGCTGCTAATAAAGACAACTACCAAGACTTGTCACGTGGATAGGGATGCTGGTAGCTCTGCCATGAACCAAAAAACAGGTCCCTGCAGTGTCAAAATGTATCCCACCTCTTCTGTTTAAAGGCAGTTGGCCTTGGGTCAAATTGAATGGACAATGTGGATGTTTTGCCAGATGGCAGTAAGAGATGTGTTTAAAAGAAGACAGAAGTTTCCTTGAGGCATGGTAAAGGCAACAAATATTGTAGAGTGGGTTAAGGAGTTGATAGCATTGGATGATCAGCTCATTTATGGAGTAGCAAACACAGGTCTTTGGCGTCTGTCCACACACTATTAACTTTTTGACAGCCCTGTTTACTGGACTTAATCCAGTCGCATGGTGCACACATGATCTAGAGAATATAAGTAAGACTAGAGAAGCCTTTATGAATCACCAGGGGTGGAAATTCAGTTAATTTAAGATTAAATCGGGAGTGAAAAACTTCTATTTGCGAACAAAAAGTACACAGAGAGGGATTCTTCTTAAATATCAGTTGTTCGTTCCACCAGACACTTCTGCGAAAGCAATTGCCCCCTGTAGTGAAACACTCGCATCCCATCCCCCTACAGATCCCTCGCACATGCACCCTCCCCCCTCCAGCCACACACACTCACCTTCTAACACACACACACACACACACACCCCTGCTGACAATCAAACAGACCACTAGTCCTCATCAGTAAGACAATCACACACTCACAACATTTCATAGACTTGCACTAAGCTGCACATTTTTTTAAGCCGGGAATTTTTTTTGCGTTCTCATAGTGACAATAAAGACTCTTGACTCTTCAATCTTGACTAATTCTACAAAGAGTCCCATTTTTGAACGTGCAGTCTCAGCTTAAATCATCCCATTAAACTAAGAATTTCATGTGACACATTTACAGTGTAATTATAATAGAAGAAGAAAATGCCACAGCAGAGAACCTCCGGCATATAAATGAGCATGTGCCCGCCTGCCGCCATCCATTGTTCCCTCTTTGTCACATGACATTTTACTCCTTCACGGCCAGTCGGGGCAAATCTTCCCGCTGCCACTTGAACTTGCTGACTGAAGCTTTATGTTCAGATAGGTCAAAAGCCTGTCAGACGTCCCGTCAAGCCAGACCTCAAGAGCACATGCGGCCTCGCTGTGAGCTTCCCTGACCCCACCTGTTGTCCCAAACCGAGGATTTTCTACATTTGGCTCGTGTTCTTCCTGCTGAATCAGCACTAAGCAGTTCCTTCAGGAGATAAATGAAACCTGGCAGTTCAGAGACAAAGAGTCCTACACTGTGATTTAGTCCTATTGTGCATAGCGGCAGTTAATCAACTGTCTGCTCTGTGATTAACAAAATTCAACTGTGTATTTCTTTAGCTAAGACCTCTTTTTATGAACATCAGTTTGTGAATGGTAATTTCTATTAAATTAAACTTGGTATCTACTTATTAAATCTGCTATATGGTTGATTAGGAATACCTACCGCCATCTGGAAGGTCATTCAGCTCAGACTCCTTCTCACTGTGAAGTGCAGCCAGACTCCAGTGAGTCAGCTTCTGTCAACTACAACAGGATTAGTGACACCAGGCGTTCGAGGGTCAACCTGTGTAGGAACCTTTGCTCCAGTATTTTCCTGCAGGAAGCGTAACTAACTAGTGACAAGTGGGACTGATTAAAGTCTATTAGAGTCAAATTTTAATTGTTCATTTATTTGATCTTCATACAGGTTGTGAATCCAGCTCTTCTGAACTTAGTTTCGACTTGTGGCTTGTTCTCAACGCAAGCGAATAAGCAAAAGAAACCTCGTTTGTGTTTCTCCTGTAATTAAGTCTGTAAACTAGATCTATTAATCTTTACGGACAATGATGTGATGCTGGTATCAGGAACGACGAATAGGAAGATTTATTAAGAAAGCAAAATGACAAGTATAAGATAGACAGACCTTTTGCAGGTGGCGCTCATAAGGGTCCTTCAGGAATTTTGCTTCCAAAGAAGGACAGAAAACGTCTGGGAGCCTCTGGATTTGGGCATAATCCAGCAGGACTCCAGAGAGTGACAGAAAGGAATATAAAGTTTTCAGCAAACAGTGGCTTCGTTTAAAGTTTTAAAATACAGATATAGTCATTCATTCATTCCGGTCCATCGCAGGGCTAACACAGAGAGACAGACAACCATTCACACTCACATTCACGCCTACGGCCAATTTAGGATCACCAATTAACCTGCAAACTCCACACAGAATTACTGATATAGTCTATATCTGTAATTATAGATGTCTGCTTTGAAGAACCGCATTTCGATAATGAAATGTAGTATAGAGAATATATAGGGTTAAGTTTGTAGCACCCACCTAGACCAGACCAGGCACACCCACCCCATAGCAATGACACTCCCTGATGGCAGCAGCCATCCCCAGCAGGATGCAGCCTGACACAGACACACACACAAAAATGGACATACTCATAAGGCCCATCCTCTGATGAGTCATAACTGTTTTGGAGTCATAAGGGAGACCTACACAATATTAGGAAGGTGGTCATAATGTCATGCCTGATCGGTGTAGATATGAATGTGTATATTTTATGTAAAGATTTGTGGTGTTTCGACTAAGCTGACTCTGACTAGCAAACTTGTAGTCAGAGTCTTGTAGAGAAAGAGAACATTTTCAGGGCGCAATTCAATAAAATAAACCTAAATTAACAAATAAAGTTGTGCTTCCTTTTGTCTCACACATTATTTCCTACTTCATTCTTTGTGCCGTCAGTTTCATTCGTTAACCGCCTCCTACTTATTCTCTCTCGTGCTCATCAGGGGGCAGGTTCAGCTGCAGTTACTTCTACATCTGTTAACAGTGATTTGTAGCCTTTAATATTAAAGCGCTTCTGGTGTGGACGCACACATGTGCAAACACACAGTATTGGCTGAAAAAAAAGAAGATAATGATTTGTTTGTTTATTGCTAGAGGCAAAGGGTCGAGGCATTAAAAGAAAGTGGCAAAGGAAAAGAAGGATTTAAGAAGAAAGGATGTGATGAAGACGGATACGGGAGGAGAAAACTCCTGGAGGCCTGATGATGATACACAGGCTGAGTCTCTCATCTTTGAGATTTAGCTTTTGTAGTTGAGCACAAAAGCAGGCGTGGAAACGCGCACCAACGCGCTGACCCAGTGTGCAAATGTTCACCCAAGGACACGCACAAAAGAGCGCTGCACAGCAGAGCTGATACAGCGGTTAATGCTTCACAGTTTGTCCTTGAAGTCTCTTGTGAAGAAAGAGGCCGTACACTAATTCTGATAAAATACACAGAGTCGTGCCCCTGGTATGCTTCTCTTCTGAAACGCAAACTTGTCTCATCCTAAAGTGGGTCAGACTTCGCATTTAGCTATGACGAATCACACAAGGCTGCTTTCGATTCTTTTAGGAGGTGGGGCACCTGCAGCTGTACGATCCATCCAAATAAATTAGTGGGCGTCTGTTCTTCGCCACCTTTGAGGAGAGGCATAAAAAATCTTCAAGAAGTCCGCTGTGAGTGTCTCCATACACAGTGAGAATCAAAGTATTTGTGACGTCCTTTCTTTAATGATGTGCACGGTTGCGATGTCTAGCAAAAAAACGCAGAAAGGAGAGGAAGAGACGATTGTATCAGACACACGGCTGAGACAAGACACGGAGAAACACGAAGAAAGGCGAGATGGGAGTCAAGGGAGAGATTAGAGGAAGAAGAATAAAGGATGAGCGTCATATGTGAGGAGAAAGGGAAGTAGACAGCAAAGCAGAGGGATGAGGATGTGGAGGATGAGACGGGGGACCCAGGGGAGGTATCAATGAGGCTATCGATCTGTCCATCCAGCGCACATCGGCCGTCCTGTCCCTGTCTTCCCTCATCTATTTGCATCATCAACATCAGATGCGTCTCCTTGACGTAGCCCCCTCTACGTTTGAATGATCGGCGTGGACGGATGGATCAAAGAGGCGGTGACGGGGAGAATGGGAAGAAGAAGCCTAATCAGCCTAGGTACGAGTAATCTCAGTTCATCCTGATGGGAACAAGATCGTACTTTACTAAATTTTATGAAAATTCATTCAGCGGTTGCTGAGACACTTTCATTCAAAACCACAAATGTTAGCCGTGGTTTGAAAAAAACAAACACAAAAAGATGTTGTCATAGACTGTAAATAAGAGATGGACGTAGCCACCAGGTCTGAAAACCAAAGCCAGTGAGGAAGTCTCCTTTACCAGCTGATGTTAAGCGAAACGCACTGGAATCCGATCAATGTCAGTTAACAGTTAGTCGATAAATATTTGACATATTTTTCAGTAATTATTATTCACTAAAGCTATTTATTCTGTAGCATCAAAGTATGATCCCCGAGTTCGATTGACATGTCTGGTCTGCACTAATTTGTAAGCCGTCCTCAGTTTGATGCACCCGTCGCTCCGCCCCAGCTCCTCCGTCTCGTCTAGTTACAGTCACTTCAGGTTCCGAGAAGAACAACTTCAAACTCAAGGCTTCAAAAACAAACCAACACCTGACGTCACCGTGCCCACGTCAGTCTTTTAAATATAGTCCGTAGCTGCTGCTTCATTTATCTTTCCCTCGTCTCCACATTTCTTAAAAAACAACCCTCTTCAACGCTGAATAGCCACAAGACAGACGATCGCACTGTTTACCAAAAAACACAGATGCTCTCTGACATTCACAGCTACAAAGGAAGAACGTGAGACAAGAGAGCGACGGAGAGGGGGAGGAACGAAAGGAGAAAGACAACGATCAGAAGAAGAGGGGAAAAAAAACATCTGTGTACTAAAAGCTGACGATTTGATTCTCGTCCACTTCATCAGCCGATGTCCACTAAGCCCACAGTCCATTAGCTAAAAGTCATTAAGCTTACTCTGCAAGATCAATTGTCCATACCAATAAATACTTTAATATGAAAGGCTCTTCCATCAATAAATCCGTCCTGTGTCCTGTCAGAAGAAACGACTGCATCAACTGAGCAAACAATCAGCCAATTAGATATTCAATTATTCAACGAAACAAACAATCAAAGGAGCTATTTCAGGTCAAGTTATTTTTAAAATCTGCGCTTCCTCTTTAGTGCGCTGAGGTGACGCTAGCGGCAGATCAAACAGAGGAAACTGTGTTGTCTTGCAGCGAGCTCTGGGACTGTGCAGGTCCCGGCCCGTGAAAGGAGGTTAGCTTGTTGGAGTCTGACTACGGACTGAAAAGCTGCTGACGGCACTGCTAAGCTAGCTGCTGACTCCAGACCTCTGTTAGCACGTTCCGACCCACCTGCTCACTGGTGGAGCTCGACCAAGCAAAGACACACTCAACCGCGTACAGTATACGCTCACATAAAGGCTCGCTGACAGGACAGTGAGAGTCAAATATTCTAAATAAATACTTAATACATAACCCACCGACAGCTGGGATAGCCTCCATCTATCCCATCATGTATCCTCAAGGATAGGCGGCAGTAGAAGCATGTTTCAAACTTCCCAAAAAGAAAACTTTGCTTGCAAAGACGTAATAATAAATAAAAAATATAGTTACTCTGCTGTTGAGCAAGGGATGTATGAGCAAGTGACTTCCCAGAGTATCATCAGTGCCTTCAGGTTGCCCGGCAACCAGCGGAGACCTCAGGAAGTCCCTGCTCCCAGGCAACAAATCGTCCCATAACGTACAGTAAATTATGCTCTTACTGGATCAATCAAGAGAGTGTGTTTATTACTTTAAGTGCTAGAGGGTTTTATTAAAATGTTACGTCACCCGTCCACCAAGATGGCAGAGGACGGGTGAGATGGATGGCTGATGTATGGGGCGTTCTATTTGTCCACCGAACTCGGTTTCCGAGTCAGTTTCCGGAGTTACCAACCGGAAGTTGCAAATAGAACGCCCCCGAGGTCGTATATACAGGTCGTCAACTCGTCGAGGCTCAGAGGACCCCGAGTTCAGTTTCCAAGATGGCTACCACGAGCATCACATTGTGGTTCTCTACTATTTTAAGCACTTTTGTCTTTGTTGTAACCAAATGTAGAAGTTGTACACATAGCAGTGTATACGGTCACCTAATAGGCATTAGGTCGCTACAGCTAAATACCGCTAGTTATTTTGTAGCTTGTGCAGTTTAAATTGGCTAGAGACGCTCCATGTTGCTATGACAACAATGCCGAGTCTTGAGCAGAAAGCGGAGCAGTTGTCTATCGTTAATCAAAACAGAATATTCAGACATCAAACTGTGAAATATGTTTGTGTAATATGTACTTTGATTGTAGCTCTCAGTACTCTTTCAGAGCTAGCGCAACAGCGACTTCCCTGGAGGCGTCCATCATTTCTCCGACCTGTCGTAAATGTGTGACGTCACTCCCGAGTTGCAAGTCCCGCTTACAAGACAAAATAGAATGGGCCAGTAGCTTCAGGAATCCTCCGGGTTGACACCAGGGAGGGTTCATCCATCTTTATATACAGTCCATAGCCCTGCTTCGAGTTTATATGCTAAGCTAAGCTAATCGGCAGCTCAATGCAAGAAAGCAAGTTTCTCAAAATGCTGAACGACATTATTAAACGAACAAATGAACAGCGAGTGTCACTCACTTTCTAGTTAACTATTCTTCAGTGTGACTACATTTTGTTTTCTTATATAATGCACTTCGTAACTGGCTTCCATCCTAGCTACATCCGGACAGTGCCAAAGTTTGGCTTCTATTTCAGGGACGACAAAAGTGATTTAATTGTTCTGGTTCCTCCTTGTCTGAGTACTGGTATTTAATATTTAACTATGCACACTGATGTGGGTGGAGTCCACACATAAAAACTTGTGCATTAGCCCAAGACTGAAACATAAACCAATATGAAACATTGTTTGTGTGAGAGGGTAAGAGTAAATAAATATATTTATATTTTTGAATTTTTTCTTTACCTTGGCAGGTGAAGCAGTGAACGTGGAAGTGTGTGTTCTTGACGCGCACCACCTCCCCGCGACACACCTCCCCACAGCGCTCGCACACGATGGGTGAATTTCCGCTGCTGGACAGAGGGGAGCTGCTGTTGTTGTTTCCTCCGTAGAGACCCGACTGGTACTGAACTGCTGCGAGAAGAGAACAGAGCATCAGAAACGTGTCACTTATTGTCGTTTCCAGGCCAAATCCATTTGTCTTCCTTCCAACTGGATTCAATCATCCGATCAAAGACAAATCATGTGGAACATCTGCCTCTGAAAGATAACGTGTCCGATGCGTTCTCTCTCTCTCTTACTCTCTCTTTTTTTTTTTAATCAGTGCCTTGATACAGAAACATGTGGCAGCTAAACACGAGCATTAATGTTTAATGAGTTTGAAAACTGTATCTCCAGTTTGTCTTATAAATTAAACAGAAACAAATCTGACCCACAAATGTGCTGATGTGTCTGTCAAGTATCAGTGCAGATGTTGTTTTCATTTCAAAAAAATGAAGCATTTGCTTAATGTTATACAGACGCAACCACTCCTGGTGGATCTAGAAGAGAGAAAATAAATGATGGACACGTTTAATCCCTCAGACACACACTGAGCTGAAAGTTTACAGGAGATGAAGAAAGCTTGGTGACTGACTTTGAAACCGGTAGTGGCTCCTGGAGAGTCACGACTTACAGCCATTCATAAAAAGACAGCCGCTTAAGAGCGAGACAGGAGGACAGAAAGATGGACAGAGACAGACATACACCAATCAAGCATAACATTATGACCACCTTCCTAATATTGTGTAGGTCTCCCTTGTGTCTCCAAAACAGTTGTGATTCATCAGAGAATGGACGTGGGCCTTCTGAGGGGATGTTGTTAGTGGGGTCCTTTGGGTGCTATGGGTTGAGGGGAGGGGCCTCTGTGGATCATCCCACAGATACTTGATCAGGTTGGGATCTAGTGAATTTGGAGGCCAGGTCAACACCTTGTGCTGTTTTTTCGTGTTTTATTTTAGTTGTTCTTTTGTTCCTCAAAGGTTTTTGTGTGTGTGTCTGTGCCAGGCAGCATCCTGCCATCAAGGGGTATCACTGCTATGGCGTGGGGCTACCTGGTCTGATCTAGGTAGATGCTACATGTCTAAGTAACATCCACATGAATGTCCAAAAGTTTCCCAGCAGAACAAGGTTACTTGCTTCTCCTGTTAGTGGTCATAATGTTACACCTGATCGGTGTATATACCTTCAAACTGCTGGTGGTATTTAGACATAATTATCACTAACTGTATCACATAACTGTACTTTCCAAGATTTAGCAACAGGACAGATTTGCTTAAATTACTGCATGAACGTACTTCACCAGCTCTATATTTCTTATTTTTTTAATGCATTCAAGAACTGTACAGTAAACTGCAACTCATGCCTTATGCATGCTGCAACAAAGCACAAAACGATCTTGAATCTCGTCATGCATGCAGAACATGCACGCATGAAAAGCCTTGTTGGAATTACATCCGCTGTTATGAAACTGGTCAAATCCCTCCAAATGAAACAAGTCCTTTCTTTCCAATTTCTGAAACACAAACCTACGTACTACTCCGTCTTCATCACAGCAGGACAGCGTGACCAAAGAGCAGTGGACTGAACAGATTCCACTGACTGACAGAGATCGGTTTGTTTATCTGTCACAGTCACTTGAACTCTGCAAATCAAACAGTCTGAGCAGCGTCTCTACTGTATTCTACCCATTTCAATTACATTACAGTTAATGCCGCCGCATCCCAGAGTATTATGCAATCGCACCGAACAGAACATGTCGGCAGGTTAAGCTGATGACAGCAGGGGAGAGACAGAGGGAGAGAGTTGTGTCTATAAATGTTTTCAGGAGAAATAAAGGTAAAACTGGGACAAAAATGTTTCCTAACAGAATGTATCATCAGTGAGAGTGTGTGCATGTGTGTGTGTGTCCGTCAGAGTAGCTGGCACTGGTTGTGTAGCCAGATGGCATCACAAGGACTGGAAGAACAGACATAGAAAGATCTGAGCCACCTGTGTGCGGCTGAGAGACCGAATGTGTTATTTTTGTGTCGGTGTTCGTTATTATTAGAAGGCTTGAGCGTCGTTCTAGTTTCTGGAAATGATGAATGTGAAAGCCGCGTGCGAGTACTTTGACTGTATCTTTAATCACGGTGTGCGTTTGTTGTGCACTGTTTGGGTCCGGATACCGAAGACCGACAGAAAGGTAATGTCCCGTACAAACAAAACCTAGAAAATCTGTCAACAGCTGCCGCTACTAACATTCCCAACCACTTAAAGTCAGTCTGCCATCTCAGCATGTGGCAGATCTTACTCTGAATTTATTAGTTAAACCCAGAAAATATGCCGTCTTCTAAATCCCAACCCACGAGACACAAACCACTGCTCTACATGATGACCAGGTGACTCCGGCAACCCATCAACTATCACCTGACAACTCAGCTTCTGTGAACAATGACTACTATTTCAGGCTTGTTAAAAGATAACAAGTATCTGCGCCAGGACTCTTTGCACTCTGCCCATTGTTCACCGTGCAACCAGCAATCTTTAGCTCGGTTTATACTCCTGCAACAGATCTATGCGGAACCACAGGCCGTAGCAGGCCACACTGATGCAAGCATTCGGCACTGAGGCGTAAAACAAGAAAATCCTGGTCAGCAATGTTGAGTTTCTCTATGTTCTTCCAAAAAATTAGTTGAAGTTACAGTTACTTTTACAGAAATCACTGCAACACAGAAAAAAGAGAATATGTAGATGGTGTATAAAATGCAGAAGGAGGAAGAGATGTCTGTGCCACTGAGGAAAGTCATTATGATGAAGTCTACAGTGAAGGGTGGAGCTTGTCCCCACAGTGCAGGACCTTAAATCTGGCTTTATACACAGGAATGAAGGGACTGTGTCTTCAACCTGTCTTAAAATCATCACAACTCATTTTTTTAAGGTACCTGCTTGACAAATGCGAAGTGTTGGGTCGCTGTAAGACGGAGTATGACGGTGCATTCTGTCTCTTTTGATCTCATCACGGACCATTTACCTGCATAAAATCAAAGCCCGCTCAGACGTGACTGGTCATTTAAAACCAGCACCGCGAATGGAAACAAGAAAAGATTCCAGCAGCGACATACTCGACAAATTCTGCACATTCATTCGGTTTACAAACAGGCTGACTCGTCTGGTTTTATTTGAACGGTCAGTTTGTACATTTATCCAACATCACATGGAAAACACAAAGGACAGGATCGGGGCTTGTGACAGTTTTTTAACTCAGTCTGTGCATCACTTGTCCTCCTTTGTGTCTCCTTGACGCTTGTTTTGAGTCATTAAACTCAGAGGTCCGCTGCCTGTGGGGATATCGCTCTGCTCTGACTTTTAAAAATTCTCCTCTCCGTGACCTTTGCTGTAACGTGGAACACTTCTGAGATGCCTCTCTCTTAAACTGCTCCAGAGTCAGATAAGCCATTTATCCCGCACTGTTTGACAGCCTCACGTATTCACGCCGACCTTTGACCTTGTTGTTTAACCGCATGGATTAAAAAAAAAAAAAAAAAAACACGCACACACAATAAACTCTGCCATATTGTGAACCAAACCAGTCAGCTAAAAGATAATCCTCCTCTTTTCTCTGGGAGATTTGGGCGAGGGGAGGAGGGCTACAGTCGTTCAGCCGGGGCCCCTCTGCTACACTCACACGGTTTTAATTGTACCAGTAACCCCACTGGAGCTCTTGTGGTGTTAAATATCTCTCTGAGGTGGAAGCTATAAAACCGAAAGGCTGCTGCTGGATGTCTAATGTAGGAAGTGTCCTTTTTTTCTTTTTTGTGTAAAATAATGTTGGGATTTGGTGGTTTCACACTGATAACAGGCTGCTTTGTGTGTCTGCTCTATATTTAGGCATCGGCATTTTAAAATTTGTCAACCAAACATGCGATCTATTGTCTGTCAAAGAATAGAAGGGTTCTCTCTCTAAGACATCTGAGGAGGACTGAGTCACTGAGTCTCCTGAACGTCTCACTTGACAATAAAGACTCATTTCTGGAAGTGCTGGAGGAGTAATAATGAGAAGAAGTGATTGTGACTGAAGGAATTTCTCCTGTGGAGGAATCCCTGGATGCCATCAGGCTCAAAGACATCTGCATCCCTGCTGACAGAACTCAGAAGTGGCCACACAACTGGCAGTGATGGAAATATTGACGGAAGCTGCCGTTTAACAATGCCCGAGATCAGTCACTGTGTCTAACCTCCACTGATAAATAAAGAGGCTAGGCTGCTATTGGCATGATGAAATACTGTGTCAATAAGCGAGTCACTGATCAATAACCACAGTGAGGGGCTGTTTGTGTCTGCTTCACGTTAAAGCCTCCCAGGACGCTGTGGCATTGATTACGCACAATCTCACACACACACGCGCGCTGCTTACCATTTGTCGGTCCGCTCATGATGACAAGTGGAATTCCAGCAGCTTCAATGAGAGTCAGTCAGTTCATTTAAGCCTCAGCAGGACACACACACAAAAAAAACTCCAAATGTGACAAAGCGACCTTTCCAACTCCCTGTCTCAGTCTGGAGAGGGCTTTCCCTGCTCCTCCCGTAAAGCGGATTAGACTGTGCTGTCAGGCGGCACCTCTCCTCTCCACCCTGCGTAAAAGCACAAATTAAAAAGAAACTGTGGATATAACGCTGCACCTCGCGTCTCCGGCGGCCCCTGCCTCACTGCTGGATTTCTTGCCCGGTGCAGATGCGTCCATCCCGCCCTGCTCGGTCAGTGCGCTTCCGCGGACGCATGCACGCCCGTGCGCCCCGGCGTCAAAGCTGAAATGCTGCTGGATGGTGAGTTTCCGGAGAGGTTTTCACGGACTCGGGGAGCTTGTCAGAGCGCCTTTCGCCGGGCGGGACGGGCTCTGGGAGCGATGCGAGAGCGCCGAACAGCGTCTGAAGTCCGAACTGCCGAAGAGAATACGCAGCTGAAGCTGAACCTGAAGCTTTTATGGGTCCGTGGGATCTGATTGTAATGACTCTGTGTTTAGACAAAGGGAATTTAAAGTTTGGAGTTGAATCCATGTGATATTCAGGCAGTAATCCAAACAGGAATACAGACCATACCCTGTATAACAGTATTTTGTTTCATGTGGCTTCAAGCAAATCGAATTTGCCAGTTGTTATAAACTATCCTATGAATCACCACCAGATGTATTTAGTATTTGATTCATTATTAACTCTTTCTTATTAATTTAAAAACTTAAGGCAACGAACCCCTTTTTTAAATTCTGCAGATATTTAACTTTAACTAAGTAACTAAATTTAAATAACAGATTTTGGCACTAAGAGGCTTCACACTCTTGAAATACATATTTAATGTGCATATTTTAATCTGGTTTCATCCTGGAGCTGAATGGATAAATGGATGAATTAAAACATACAAGATGACCTGAATAGACCAATGCAAAGCCAAACCCATCGACTGTAGTTACAGAGAAACACCAATAGGTGGCAGTATATGTTTGGACAATAGAGGAACTCACTGCCAGATCCGGATGGATTACACCGTGCCCCCTTTAATACATGTGTAAAAATGACAAGAATAAAGTTGAACACACACCTTATTATTGTTCATCCAGGAGGAATTAGATGTATGTGCTTTACCCCAAACTATAATCCATGGAAATCTTTTAATCTAGTGTATTATAAATAGGCTTCATGCTGATTACTTTGCTCTTCTTTTTGTTAAAATCATTTGAGTTTCAACTGCTGGACACACAGTACCGTCATTTTGTCTCCTGCAGGCAACAACTTTCCAACAACAAGGCATGTTTGTACAGTTTGACTTTCAGTCTGACCGGGCTCACTTCCCTGTAATTGAAAAACAATGTGCAGGATATTTCCTGCAAACACTGGCAAAGCGGCCGCTGACACTTCCTAACACCTCCCGCTGATGCTTCGGCGAAAGAAAAGGAGCGTCTGAGCTCGCTCCAAACTAACTCGCTCCTCGTTTGAGCAGCGAGAGTAGAGTCTTGGCAGGCCCGAGAGCACATTATCGAATGGCAGCTTATTGAACTTTGGCCTGCATGTCGTAGTCGTGATATTCTTTTCTTGTAAACATCAGTTACAGCAGAGGTTTTAAATCCTTTAGGGAAGCTTTCTCTAACAGCTGCATTCGGGGTCACAGGGTCGACGCTTTGAGTCTTAACCGATGTCTACGATGTAAAGGGTCAGAAAAACATCCAGGTTTTTGTGTCTGTGGGGGCGTTCAGGTGTGATTAATGACCTATTGTCAAGACTATTTAAAAGCACTTGGGACACAATGGCAAGTACCTTCAGTGGAACATTGTCTGGCAACTCCACTGCATGCAATACCAAAGTATTTGTGTTGTGCTGCCTCTAGGAAGATAATTTTCAATTTAAAGTGTGGCAAAATGCTAGACATGCTCTCTAGAATTGCAGCAATCTTCTCTTGGTCTTTGATTTACTACCATCTGAAGGCATGTGTGTAGTCGTATTACAGTCGCGCTGCATCCAAAAACAGGACATATAGGTCATGGCTGTTGTTTGGGAAAGATGAAGTGAGACTGCTGCTAGTAAGACCAGACAGGGCTCAGGGGAAGTTCAAGTAGCACCAAATATAGACTGAGCAATCTGTTTAAACCTCATTCATTTGCATACTAATAATACAGCAGGCTTTTCCAGAATATAAAAAAAAGTAGAAAACTACAAATCTGATGTTGTTTGGTGGAAGACAGAGACTATAGAGAGAGTTTTCCTTTCACTGCCCTGATTCCATGTTGAGTTAGACCTTAATACAATGCTATGATGGAAACTTCCAGTTGTCCCCGTACCGGATTTTATTACTGCGAGTTGAAGATACCCAGCATGACACTCCCATAAAATGTGTGCGGGTACACTGCAAACAGTTAAAACGTTTTGTTTCTGCGGTCACGTAAAAAAAAAAAAAAAGAAAAAAAAAAAAAGCTGACACTGCCGAGTAAGTGATAGTCAGACAGACAAATACAAAAAATAAAAGAAACACAGATGGTGCGCTGTCTGCACAGCCACATCCTCTTGGACAGGAAGTAACAGGCTTAGAAGGAAATGTGGCAAAACACCAGCCTATAAATACCACTGCGGTGAGCCAAGATCAGAATACACTTAATGATTTATAACATAAATATTTAAAAGTAAATAATAAAAAAATTTAAAATGGTGGAAGGAACCGAGCTGTAAACACGACTCTGACATCCCGTCGCATTGTGAAACTGCTTATTTACACATCCAGCTGTCAGAGAGGCTTTCCTTAGCTGTTTACGGTCGCCTAATAAATGTAGTGTCAGTTCTGTGTTTTCGGTCTCCAACAGCTACAGGGAAAATGTTCAACAGCTAGTCGCTACCTATGACGACAGGTTTAACCATTCGCAGTCCTGTTGTGCAAACCTTCGTATCTGATTCCGGTTTTGAGTCCCACATTACTAAATTCTATTTATACCGTCCGAGGAAAGTTTCCAAATTCACATTTTAGTGATTATTTTACATGCTTTTATTTCATCGCATCTGGATTATTGTTATAGTCTCTCTTTTTTTTTTACCAGTTTGAACAATAAATCAATCTCTCAACTTCAGACCGAACAAAACAGCTGCCAAGGCATTTAACCATGAACCAGGCAAAGGGATCACGTCACTCTGGTTTCTCCAGTGGCTCCTAGTATGTTTTAGAATAGATTTTAAGATCTTAGCTGATTACTTTTAAAGCGCTTCATGGCCGTGTCCCATAGTTATATCACTGACCTTTTAGCGCCGTACGGGCCGGCACGTACCTTGAGATCCTCGGGCAGAGGTCTACTGGCTGTTCTAGGGCCGGTCTGAAAACAAAAGGGGACAGGGCGTTCACGGTTAGGGCCCCAGGGCTATGGGATGATAAGAGGATGATCTGCAAGGGGAAATCAGGTCAGCTGTGATCTCCTTTAAATATCTACTTAAAATGTACTTTCCTGGTTTCAACTGAGTTTTAATTAAGTTTTAAATTTTTAATATTGCAAACGCAATCAGCTGGATAGCAAGTGCAACGGCTAATTGAGCAGACAATTAGCTATTGCTTGAGCAGTAAACCTCCACTCCCACAGTCAGAATCTGTCGCAGACTCGTTTCATCTCAGTTTAACAAGCGACAACTGGCTTGTATGCTTGTCTGAGCGCCCCTTTTAATATTGGTCATAGAGATAATAATAATAAAAAAACATCTTTGGACATTACACACTTATTGGTTGCACAGTTATTTCTACATTAATCCAAATTCCAAATTAGAAACAAGGCCTTTATGTGTTTGTTTATGTGTCGCATTGAATTCAAAGACAAAAAAAAAATAAAAATGTCTTGGTACGTGTGGGTTTGTCCAGGAAATGGGTCAAGTTGAAGGTGAGGTCAAGGCCATTGTGTGTCTGAGCCTGAGGATAATAACTGATCCACCTCAGCTTCCTATGATTAAAAGGTCATAAGTGGTCTCTCTGTGTGTCAGGATCCTGTTCTTTATGGACAAACTTAATGTTGATAAATCAGACGCCGAAGGTCAAAGGTTGCCGTACACACCCCAAAATGTTTAGATTTATCGATGCAGGAGTCTAAAGTGTGGCTGATAAATCAAAAAATATTCATCTTCTTTAAATAAAAGAGGAACCACACCTTATGAGGACACAGTCTCAGATAAAAAACTTAAAATGCGTTCTTGCTGACTGTGTCCCAAAATATGTCACACATAGACATCCCTGCAAACCCTGAAATCTTGTTTGACTGTTACGTCTAAGGGCTTTCTATTAGTACTTTTCATCATATCAGATTGTGATTATAATAACATCCACATATTTCTGCTCAATCTTTGTGTGTTATTCTACATATTTCGGCAAAGACGTAGGCGCCAAAGAATTCAGCTGCGTTTTAACAGCTCATAACATGAGCATTTAGGTTTGCCGTTGCAGGAGAGCAGACTCCCAGGCCTCAACACCTCCCTTGGCCGACTGCCGCATCCCTCCATCACATCATTCAAACCTGGGTGTGGAGCCATATTCTTACAGCTTTGGTTTATATCCAGAGCAGTTGAAGCAGATGTGTTTGGACAGAAAGGAATTCGCTAAGCCTTTGGTGTGCAGACAAATAGCAGGATAGTACTGTAAATGACGTTCCTCTGTACACTGTACATCACAGAAAAAGGCAAAGGGAGCAAAGCCAGAGAGTGACAAATGGTAGTTAAATTGCATAATTCACATACAATCAGCTGAGTTATTACTATAGTCCGAGCATAAATCTTTGATAGTTCCAGCACCAAAGCTGCAAAAGCTAAACTGAGATGTTAAAGCAGATGCTGCCTAAGATTTCACCCAACACCAACAATTATCTAATTCCAGCTTTTTACTGTTTTATATGACAGTTAATGTAGGATGGTTTGATTTTGGTATGTTGGTGTTACGATACGAAACAATACGATACGACATGATATGCCGCATTAAGGCACGACACAACACGATAAGACATGATACAGCACAATGTATCACAATTTAACACGATAAGATTCCATTCACCACAGTATGACATGATATGACACGATACGTCACGATAAGTTGCAATAAGATGGGATAAGATGCGATAACACGATACATCACAATACATCACAATACAACAACGATCTTTTGATTTGGGACTGTTGGTGAAACCAAGACATAATCACTGACCACACGACACAATACGATGCGATGCGATGCGATGCGATGCGATGCGATGCGATATGATATGGTATGATACGATACGATACGATATGATACGATACGATACGATACGATACGATACGATATGATATGGTATGATACGATGCGATACAATACGATACAATACGACACGATGCGATACGATACGATACGATATGATACGATACGATATGATATGGTATGATACGATACGATACGATACGATGGAATATGATACGATACGATACAATACAACAGATTAAGATATGCTACAATGCTATGCAATACCATACTGTCTTTCCTGCCCGACTGAAAATTTTGCCGTGATTGTGTACTGTACTTTTGGACAGCTGGTTAAATAAGACATGACTTTCACTGACGACATACGATAAAGACATTATGGCCCAAGAGAGAAATATGGAGTTAAAAAACTGATCAGCATAACAGGGAACAACCAGATAAAAAAAAAGAAACAACAAAACAGAGAAGAACTATAAAAAATAAACTGTCATAAAATGAATTGAGATGTTTGATTTCGCTTGACTCTGAAGTTTCACTAACTTTTAGGGTATTTTTGTTTTAAAATAGGATTTGTGATTGGTGAAATTGCCTGTGAAGTCTTACGCATAATTCATTTTGCTGATCTGGCAAAGCTTTGTCTCATGAAATAACTATCGATGACGTTAATTCAGCTCAGGCCTGGAGAGAAAACCTCTTTTATAAACTAGCTGGATAAATACGAGTGCTGACCAGACAGGGACTATCTAGTGAAAGATGTTATGTTGCATTATGGGGAATTATCTGATGCAGCACTATTTAAGTGTGACTTATTATAATGACTGAAAGTTTTCTAACTTTCAAAGCTATTGTAATCCACCACTTAACTGCTACAGTTTCACATTACAAAGGACTACTTTCCACAGAGAATATATTTGATGAATTATGACAAGGTGAAATTAATGTGAATTCATGGACATGAATATGGCTACATTAGCTATAGTTTAAAGATGCATATCTGTTAAATTTATGGCCATCGTGGAAGGAAACATTCACAAAACAAATGAATCTCTGGGTAAAACGGGCACTTTTTAAAGCTGCTGAAAAGCTTAATGGAGTAACTCAAGACCACTTTATGCATCTGGTAGCACTGGCGAGGTAAAAACTGCTGACAATTGTTTGTAAATGGTACTTGAATAGGGATGACAAATGACACACGTGGGATAAAGGGACATGGGTAAAAAATGAGGAGAGATGAAAGATGAACAACAGAGCAGCAAAGCTACACAGGGGAGTTGGCTAAAGAAAAGAAACACAGAGAAAGTGAAGAACAGAGAGTTACGAATTCAGAGGAGAAGGAGATGAAAGAGGGGAGAGCGATAAGGGAAAACAGAAGGAGTGATGGAAAGCGAGGAGGAGGAGAAAGAACAGAGGCAATGATGAGAGAATAGAGGAGGGAAGGAAATGAATGGTGCTGACTGGCAGGATGACTGTTTATCTTTCAGCTTATGCGCTTCATTCCCGATCTGCAAGAAGCAGACCTTTCACTTCACCTCTCCATACCTGTCAGCACATCAACGCATTCAAGCTCACACACAGATAGGGTTTGTAACTTAGTATACGCTGTATGAATGGGCCGCTTGTAACATCCGACTAAGGTCCATTTTTGGAGTGAAACGTATTCCGTGTTTGTTAAGACAAAATTTTTCTTACCACCTTGTTTGACCCCTCCAATCATCACATCTGCCAGCACAGCTGTCTCAGTAAGGCAGAAGTGATGCTGGGGCTGTAAAGTACATAAACAATGTGTAGGATGTAAGAAGGGAGAGAAAAACGGTGTGCCTTATTTAAATTAAAGTGCTAATACCGCGTTGTCTTATTTAAGACTGCAACAAATGATTTTAATTATAAACTCAGTTAATGGATAGATTTATTTTGAAAAGTGTTTGAGATTCTGTTTTATTTATGTAGTGAACCTACACGTTGAATATTTAGATTTGTTGAATTGTATTTAATATTTAAAGAAATTTAACCAAACTCATAATCACAGGTAGTAAATTATGGGTGTGTTAATATGTTTATTCATTGACGATACAATGTGATACGATATGATACGATATGATACGATATTGACTTTTCATACTCAAATGCTGTGATTGACTGCATACATGTTTGGGTTTTGGACAGTTGGTTAAACAAATATGAGATTCACTGACTACTATACACGTTACATTACGTTACGTTACATTACGGTACTTGACTATCGTACACTAGTGAAAAATTTGCTGCGATTGACTGCATACGCGTTTCAGTTTTGGACTGTTGGTTAAACAAGATATAAGATTTGCTGACTACTAGACACTTTACAGTCACGTCACGTTACGTTACGTGACGTAACGTAACATTATAATGTGATACATTTTGATACGTTACATAACAGTATGATACGACACGATGCGATACCGTACCATACCATACCATATCATACGATACGATACGGAACGATATGATACAATACGATATGATACGATACGATACGATACGATACTGACTTTCCTACCCCAGTAAAAAAAAAATTGCCATGATTGTTTACATCATATATTTTGGTTTTGGAGTGTTAGTAAAACAAGACATGACTGACGACATACGAAAAAGTACAGCTTATAACACAAAATAAAATGTATAGGATCCCATTAGGTCTGTCCTAATGAGCTGTTTCTGATATAAAGCTGTGGGTTTACAGTCTTATCAGCTCTTAGCAGAGCAAACAGGAGTAAAGTTTAACCTACTTACGCAACGTTGGATCTCTTCCACCTGGATCTGCAGTGGTTGGGTTCCAGGAATGATCTAATTCAGAATACGCACACAAGAGTCATCTACTCCATGCATCACCATTACCCATCAGTTAGTAACTTCATTCTTGTAAGCTATACTACAGCACATGAAAAAAAGTATATGATGTAATAGGAAAAGAAAAAAGAAACAATGTTTAATTGTATCTATAGGTTTCAAGCTAAATACACATTTCAGATATGTAGTTCATGTCAACAACTGGTTGTAGAGTAAACTCGGGAATGTGGTGGATTTATGACTCATGCCTGCAAATCTCTTATCTAGTGTTTATGTGTCCACATCTTTAGCTTCTCAAAGAGACTTATGGGTTGCTAACTGGTCCACGTCTTAACCGTTGTTAGTTTTATTGTCTTACCAAACCCCAGCTCTTCTTCTTAAGCTTGAGAGGGCTAGTTATGATCTGGCTAGCGTTGGGCTGACACCTTTACTGCGGGAGGTGGAAAGGTCACCTCAGCAGATAATGGGAGTCCCTCATTCCCTGGCTGTCTGCAGAGACGACTTCCAATACCCAACTTAATTTTCATAATGGAATTGAATGAAAAGAAATCACTGCGATGTCCACATCTCAACGCACAGTTCAGTCTGATGTCTGACACATTTACATTAACAACAATTCAAGTTATCTGAAGACGCTTTGCACAACCCAGAGCCTGAAACTCAGAGAGCAAGCACTAAGGGGAAGCTGCCAAGGAAAAGCTCCCTTTTAACAGGAAGAAACCTTGAGCAGCCGGACAGAGAGATAGAAGAGAAGGGAGGCGAGGCAGAGAGAAGAAAAAGCAAACAGATAGATTCATACAAGCGTACATGCTGCATACATGATATACAAACACGATTACAGGATCCTTGTGATGCCTGGTACATGCAAGATTAATAGTGCATAGAAGGAGGAATCTACTCAGCATTTAAAATCATTAATTAGAGACTTGGTGTGTTTACAGTGTTCTCACAAAGGCTGGAATAATTATATAAGCGTTATCGTAAGCTGACAGGGAAATTATACATTATGCCTCTCTCTCTCTCTCTCTCTCTCTCTTTCTCCCTCTTTCTGTGCCCGTGGACTTGTCTTTCCTCACCTGCCTCGCCACAAGTCGTGTCTGGCACACCCGCAGCTCAGCAACTCACCAACCCCTGCAGGATTTAAACCTGGATTCGTTCATGAATCTTCATCAGGTTGTGAAGTTATCACCAATGGAAGACAGACCACGGATTCTCCAACTACCTATCCAATCTTGGTGTCCATCACCACACCAGTTCCTCTTATCAGCCCTTTCAGCCGATGAACAGATAGAATAGAATAGAATAGAATAGAATAGAATAGAATAGAATAGAACATTGGAATTCCTGTGAGAAGTTCCCTGCGTGTAGAATTCTAAAAATACACAGTAGGTTATTGCACATGAAGTTATTGCACTTGTGGTACAGAAGGGGGAACAGCTCTCTGTACAACAGACTCTGAATCACAAAGAGGAAGAGAGAAGAGGAAAGACACTCAGGTCTGTGAGGTGTGTGATGTGATTGTTTGTTGAGAGGTGTTAACGGTTCGTGGTGTGAGTGAGGTCAGGGATGTGGTATTTCCTCCAGCCTTGATGTCCATAACCTCACAAGTCGGTACAACATAGCTTCTGAACCATTAAGTCTGTGTCTGGATTTGGGCCCTCATTGTCAAAGCCGAATGTATTACTGTAGAAAAGAAATGTGGATATGGCCAACACAGTTACAGAGAGACAAAACGGATTAAAAGGAGAAAAACACATTAGAAAACATGGAATTGAGAAATGTTTGACATTTAACCCTTAAGTCTGACTCGTAGGACTTTCTAGTATCTAGTATTTTCAGATAAGTGATAAACATAAAAAAAGTACAATGGCTAAAACCATATGTGCACTTTTCTCAGCTACACACAGCAGCTGCATACACGTCTCCAGCAGTGTATAGATCAGTTTGTGTTTAAGATGCCACCTGCTGCACATATCTCCGTTTGATTACCCAGAATTCGTACAAAGCTTTCCCGTGGCAGTGTCTCTCTTAGATTATCTTCCCGGTCGTCATTAAATTGCAATCAATGCAGCCGTTTCTCAGCTCTCAGTCTGGAAAAGCACCGGTTGCTGTAGGATGTAGCAGCAGGAAACGGTACAGAATGGCCTCAGTGGTCCCGATGCACATTATGTACAGGATATACTGTCCACAGTGGGCCTCTCTTAGAAGAACAAATATGCAGCACCAAAAACCCAGCTGAGGTGGGGAATGTGTTCCTATGGACAGTTGCTCACAGGGGGTTAACTGTTACGGCTCCAGATTAATTTTTTCTTTTCTTTGCACAGAATGTGTAAAACGCTTTCTGATAATTGTGCAAGATGAAACAAACGAGGCTTCCTAGAAACTTTGCCATGTTTTGCTGATGTAAACGTCTCATTTGTGGTAAATGCACGCTGCAACACCGTATAATCTGTCTCGATACGCGGTTTGATTATCACTACATAAGCAGTCACAGGAATTTTATCTCAACACAAACTGCAAAAACATTATAGATTGGATCCACCTCTTGGGTACAGCACTCAGTGCAGAGGCGGGCAAACAGGAACCTTATCAGTGTTACTGGATATTTGATTCAGACAAAAGAAAGAGAAAATATTAGAGGAGAAATCCTGCCAAAGAAAAAAGCCCAGTCCGCTCTAAAGACCCTGTCCTCTTTATGGTCAGATCCTTGACGGATAATCAAACACCAATCTTGGACATTGTTGTTGAGTCACTGTGTGCTGCTCTCTATTTTCACTGTGACAGATCAACAAACTAAATTCTTTTAGACTTTTGTTTTCTTAAAAAACAGTGGAGCCATCGACATCTTAAAACCGCCTCCACAGGAACGTGCATGTGTTCGGTGGGATTTAAATTCTTTCCCTAATCTTCACTTGAGATGTGAGTGCTGAAAGACGAGTAGAAAAGTAAATGTAAATCACGCCGTGGGCAGATATTGGATTGCAAGAAATGATACCGCAGGGAAAACAAATGTAAGACCTGCAAGTGTATGTTGCATGCATGTAGCATTCATACACTCGCTAGTAAATGTGTTAGCAAAACCTGCTAGCTACTATGCGGGCAATGCTAACCACCTGATCTGTAGCACGCTAGCAGTTGCAATCTGACTAGCAAGAGTTCAGCTCTAGACAAAAATAAAACTTGCCTTGAAGTGGAAACAGACTGTTGTAAGTCACTTAAACTTTAGCGTTGCCCTTTTTTTCTGGGAGAAAGATCCAGCGGTTGATTATGCATCGCTAACTGTGCACAAGTTTGTGATTAGGAGCAGGAATGTCTCCACAGGCACACAGATCTGAACACAAGGGCTTTCAAATAGTTTCATCAGTGGGGCATAGGCTCGGTCAGCCTTTTGTTACGACATTTGGTGACAGAAAGCACATTTCTTTTGCACAATATCACTTGCAAAATATTGCTATCCTAAAATTTATAAAGCAACTCTGGATGCATAATCAATTCTGGTGCAGATCCACTGGAGCTTTGTATTAAATTAGGACCATAGGAAACTTCTGGGTCAGTTCAAGAGCTAAAAAGGTAATACCTTTAATGAACGATGTTACATGTATCCCATTACTCCCTGACGCAGGACAACAATATGCTAAGAAGTCTGGGATGTGTAAAAGATAATCTGATATGTCCAAACATTTACATTTGCTCCTTTGCATTCCACTCAAATGCGCTCTTTGCATTGGTACAGTAAACATGACTCATCTTGAAGGCCCAGATGAAGTGGAGGAGGCAGCGGTGAGGCTTTAAAAGTGAAAAAGGAACAACTTTAAATTAATAGCGTGGAAGAAACGAGGCAGCCGAGTGTCGATATTAAGGAATGCATACTTTAAGCATTAGAAGGTGTGGCAGGGAGTGGAGGATGTGGAGAGATAGAGGAAGGAATAGGTCGGGGACAGGAAGAAGCGCTGAGAGAAATATGTTGGGGCCGGAGAGAAGGATGTGGCCGCACTCACTGCCCAGCGTTTGTTCTCCCAAAGGAGAACACATTAAAGTGTGAACAAGACAAACGGAACAATAGACACATGTAACCTTTTTGCTTCTATTATCTCATGAGTCATATGTCAGCACCTGGTTTTTCGCGTCGAGCCCATTGTGGTTTCCTCTGCAGGCATGAGAACCCTCAGATGAACCTACTGCAGGCTCGTCTGGTTGCCAGCAGCTTGCATCTGCAGAGTGACTGCAGATCAGCTGGCTGGTCGAAGCGTAATCGACTCGGGCGCTGAAGATGAATCGTGGTGTTTAAACACAGAATGTTCTGGGCTCCTTGACAAGCATGCACGTCAGAGACGGCGTAACAATGAAAAAGCTGATTAAATGATCTGACATCAACAAGTAAACACTGTCTTAGAAACACGACAAGACGTGGAACATCTATTCATTTCCTGAAAGCAAGAACTAGGCCAGTGTGGATCCTCTGACTACATCTTAGACATGGAATTATTTTTGTTTCTGAACTTGCACTGACTTGAATTACTAATGCTAAGAGCACTGCTTAGGTAATGTAAATCAAATCATTGTTTCTGATGGGCTGCTTAATTGCTGCTAAACGTCCAGCATGCCGCTCTCATCTGTGTGCTGCTGTTACTGCACTGCATGTGGCATGTGAGTGGGAGGTTATTGTCGGCGCAAAGGAGAAGGAACAATTTGTTCAGCGGCGCATTAAAAACCACTCTGCTGGTTTGAACACAGAACACAACCTGGTACATCTTGTGGCGTGTGGAAACTTTAAACCACTTCTTTAGGCAGTGGCGAAGTCAAAAGCAGCTTTTTACTTTCTCACAGTTTGCGCTTGTGGGCTTGAAGCAGGCTGCGACCTGGTAACCCTGCGGGTTCTTTGAAAAGTGCTTTAAAACCACGACGGCCTGGAGAGACGCTTGTGTGCAGTGTAGAGGCCGGACCTTGTCTGCTCTGATCTGGAGACGTGCTGTAGCAGTGGTGAGACAAGTGTCTGGTGTGCAGATCAGGATGCCACACAGCGAAGTAGTCCTACTGGTTCTACTGCCTACGGGGCCTCCTGTGCTCATTTGAATGAGGTACAGCTGAGCGAGACACCGCTACAACAGGGATCAGCAACTCTAAATGTGGGCCATGGTTCTGTCCAGGAACGAGGTGGAGGAGTTTAAATAAAAGGGACAAGGAGTTCAATCACAGGACTTTCTGTACTGCACCTTAGTGGTGAATAATGAGCTGAGTTATAGGTCAAAGATCTCAATTTACATGTTAGTTAATGTTTATTACCTCTCGTATGGTTGTAAACTTTGAAAGTGGCTCGACAAGGTCGCAAATACGAGCAGCTTAGATGAGTTTGTGAGTCTGTGGAGGTTCTTTAGTCATGGTTTATCCAAAAAAAAAAGAAAAAAAAGCCTGGACTGGGCTCGTAGGGTTTCTTGAAGACTCCACTCATCCGAGTAGGTTCTTTAGTTGCAAGAGAGTGGTGGGGAGTAGGGGTTTAAATAGGCACATTGTTAACGCTTCTGGCTTTATTTCAATATCTCAGACATCAGGTGAAAGGTTTGGAAATGTAGAACGGACTCCCGGTAGGCAGGGCGGCACAGTGGCGAGGTGGTTAGCATCCTGTGTCTGCGTGGGTTCTCTCCAGGTACTCCAGCTTCCTCCCATTGTCCAAAGACATGCTGGTTAGGTTAACTGGTGATTCTGGTGACCTGTCCAGGTGTAAACTACGACAGCTGGGATAGGCTCCAGGCCCCCCGTGATCCTTCACAGGACAAGCAGTTACAGAAGATGAATGGCTGAATGACTGAATGACACCCGGTAGACCTAGATAGGAGCCCCTTTGTATTAAATACATTTCATGCAATTACAGACTTATTGGTGGGCGGCACAGTGGTGTGGTGGTTAGCACTGATGCCTCATAGCAAGAAGGTTCTGGGTTCGGGTTTGCATGTTCTCCCTATGTCTACATGGGTTCTCACCCACCGTCCAAAGACATGCTCCTTAGGTTAATCAGTGATTCTAAATTGGCTGTAGGTGTGAGTGTGGGCGTCTGTGTCTCAGTGTTAGCCCTGCAATAGACTGCCGACCTGTACATGGTGTACCCCGCCTCTCGCCTGATGACAGCTTTTTTGTCTGGAAGCTGCAGTTCTCACTCATGTCACATTATGTGAAGCTAAATTTTTAGCTAGCTTTGAAGAGGGGGGAAAAACCTTCTCGTTATAAATAAACCACAGAACTCACTGAAACTACTTCAAATACAGTTTTTAAATAAGCCTGCGTCTGAGCCTTTATATCGATTACAACGCTGATACAAAAGAAGTGATGACCGCATAAAGGCAGAGTTCACACTCTGAATGTACAGAATGTCCTACACAGCTGCGGAAGCACAAATGACAAGCGGTCCCAAAAACAGAAGTTTGTGGTTTCTGCTTGGCATTACAGCGACATGTGAATATGCAGCAGGGCGGTGCAGAACCGACGCTCAAAAAGAACTGAATAAACAAAGGTTAAAAGGTTTCCCAGAGGGCACTGGGTGCTGTCAGGTTGTCGGTGCACTGCAGACATGCGATATACACTAAAAGCCGTTCCCCGCCCTCTGATAGGCTACTGTCCTGCCGTGATGTCATCAGGGCTGGCTTATAAGAAGGGTGCCGGGCTCAGCTGCTTCACAGGGGCAAGTGTGGTCGAGAGCTGAAAGAGTGTGTCTATACATGAGTGAGAACAGAAACCGAGCCAGGCTGTGGGTGCGTGTCACACAAATTTGTAAGTCAGCAGAAAAACAAAAAACAAGATGGGACTGCTGACAGACCCATTAAAATGATACGGTGTGTTGTTGGATTTAAAAGCGCCTGGATTATGAAATCACTGGACTGAAGCAGAGGATTAAAATTGGAAGTGAGTAAAACTAATTTCAATTTGAAGTCTTCTCTCGGATGCATACCAGCATATGAAAACCACTGATACTGTACTGAGAATGAAACTTAGGTTACTCTAACGCTCTAGTGTTCACACGCTGCAGAATTGTTTGCTTACTGCAATTAAAAATAAACTGCAGAAGAAAAGACTGTTTCATGTCAGCTACAATTAACTTTAGTTAAACCTAACTGACTATTTTTGACTACTAGATTGTCTAAGACACAACACAGTCTCCTTTCTTTATTTTAGCTGCTGGCAAATATACCAAACACAATTTTGCTTTCATCTTTAACATACATAGTTTATGTCACCGGGACAGCAGCATGTTTTATGCCCTCTTCTTAGAGGCTTTCCGTTTATTCTACTAAGAACAGCAGAAGCAGGGTGTTCTGTGTGCATGTGTATTTTGCACACCCTTACCGCCGCGCGCTTGCATTTGTGCATACACTTTTGTGTGCTAAGTGCTCAGCGTAAAGCCATCACCAAGCTCCCTCTGCCTAAATATTGGGCTTTTAATGTCTCGGTAAATCTCTCGTGTTTGATCATTGAGAGCCGGTCAAGTTTCTTTGTGTGTTTAACCAGCTCAGGCGTGGAGGCGATTGGAGTCTGTGGGGCCAGCTTGACTTCGTATCGATGCAGATAACCGCCTAGATTATTGATCTGATTGGAGGGGGGGTTGGAGTGAAAAGGCTGTATTACAAGGGTCATCCGTTTAAAAAGTGACCAGGTCAGCTTTACGACAAAAGCTTCAACTGACTATTGTAAAAACATGAATAATGAATTAGCGGACAAATCCTTCTTACTGGTCACATTCAGTCAAATGCTGTGTGCTGTGCAGGGCCACGGAGTGCAGAGCATCATTCATTACACCTGAAACTGCTTTCTACGAATAAGTAATGATAGATTGATTTTTAAAATGAGTCTGAAGTTCACTTTCCAGCAGATCCATCATTTTCCAGACACTCTGGCAACTCCATATTCTCTAAATGTAAATGCGTCGAAGTGGCGACATTTTCAAAACGATGACAAATTTTTGCACGGAAATGCTGCCGAGGCCTGAGACGCCGTAATTGACAGAATACTGGCACCCCCAATTAACGAGCTGCAGTGCACCAGCAGTCAAACGACACAGTGAGGCCGAGTTTGCTCAGCGCAGCGATTTATTCCACTTGCCAGATGATTTTCATAAAAAACAATTACAATCTTGTTATGGTCCACTTTGCCGTCTGGAAGTGCATCCCAAAATTCAACACTTTGCTAACCGGCCGTGGAACAACTGGGTAAACACCTGCGAATCAATGCACCTCTTCACCGCTGGCATTAACATATGTTGTGCCTGTTTGGACTGTGTTGGAATAAAGCCAATATACATAGAAATCCAAGTGCACGCAGAAGATCCAGTTAACCAAACAATCTCTGGACGGCCATTAAGAAACATAAACCTTACATGCAGCTCGCTTTATACTCCGCATATAAGAGCAAAAGGAAATATTAAAAGCCGATGGGCCTGTAATTATCAACTGCAGGATGATCCACTGTATTACCTTAAGCTGTTACTCCTTACTATAATAAACTTACCACCACAGGACTGTCAGTGTCGGCACCCGGAGTAGAAATGGATCACCATGTGTCCGCTGTCAGTTAGGTCGCTGCTGCAGAAGAGCCTTTATTTTCAGCCGGCTGCTCCTATAAATAAAGGCAAATGCATTCATTATACATAAAGTACATAACTATGAGCACAACTGAATAATAAATGCAAGTAAATTGGAAGTTCATTTTTATGGATTGAAGCCAGGAAAGTCGACTGTATATGCATTCAAATAAATAAATAGGCACCTACAGCAATACGGACCACTAGGGGTGATTTATTTAAGCTGCATGTTCCTCCTCTGCAAACACCACTACGCATGATCGGGTACCTTATATAGCATGTCACAGGCCTCATCTCTCGTCCTGCATTAAGCTGCACGGATGTCGTACAGGTGCCGGGATTAGGCCAGAGCCTAAAATAACATCTGGATGTTAGCGCCCCTTTCCATTTAAATTTACATTGTGCTATTTAAAGTATTATGCTAAACTAAAACCACACACACACACACACACAAACTGAAGTTAGAGGAGAAAGGACGAAACGAAAGCAACATGAGATTAACAGAACATGAAGTGACAGAAGTTTCAAAAGGATGCGCAAGGTAACTTGATGAAGTAATGATAACACCATTGAACTGACTTCCTCTTTAAAAGAACATATGTTCTTGTTTATGCTCATGTCTCTGTAAGATATGCAGCCGGGCCACATGTAACACATCGCCCTAATAACCCGCCAATTAATTAACTCATTAATTAATTCATTTATTAATTAATGCATTGATTAATAAACAGTGTGCATCTAAATATTTGTTCCAGTCTTTTTTTTTTTTTGGGACATGCTCATCTATCTGGGCACACATGCAACAAATATGACTGGGTGTGTAATGCTCTCAGGAACTATGACCCTAGAAGCTGATGTTTCTGTGTTCATCAGTCTGTGGGAAAGCGTGGCAAACAAACCGCCACTATCAAAGGCCCCGCTTGTAATTTTATTCACAAATACCACCGAGCAAGATAAGCCCATGCGAAATCCTGATCTGATAGGAGGCAAAATGAACTGAATGTTTCTAGGGATGAAGTCCCATTAACTTGTGTGAACTCACTTCAGTCCAGCGTTGACTGGTGTCAAATCCCGTGAGCAGTGCAACTTTCTTAATGCAAAGAAATGACTCTCATCTCTTACAGAGCCGCTCCTGCTTCGTACCATTTAAGTTTACCTTGTACACGATTCATTTTGTTGATTTATGTTTGTTTTAACGACCAACCTGTGTGTTCTGACAGCAGATCATGGCCAACGCGTCAGCACCAACTATCTCATCGCACTATAACAACACCATCCCTTTCACCACAACATCATCCCCACCATTTGAGTACAACGATGTAGAAATCGTGCTGCTTGGCGTCGCAATGGCTATTCTGGTTCTGGCCATAGTTTTTGGTAAGTTCTGAAGCTGCCGTTTCATTGAATGGATGAACTGTGACCTAATGGCGACCTAACCCTAACCCTAACCCTAACCCATGTGCAGGTAACCTGATGGTGATTACGGCCATCCTGCGGTTCCAGCGGCTCCAGACGGTCACCAACTTCTTCATCGCCTCGCTGGCCGTCGCCGACCTCATCATGGGTGTGGTTGTGGTACCGTTTAGCTCCACGAACATCCTGCTGGGAGTCTGGAAGTTTGGGAACTTCATGTGTGCGTTCTGGACAGCGACTGACGTGCTCTGCGTGACAGCCAGCATCGAAACTCTGTGTGTGATCGCTCTGGACCGCTACCTCGCCATCACCTCGCCGCTCCGCTACCCAACGCTGCTCACCAGGTACGAGAGAGTTTTAGTTTGACTGTTTGAAGTCCTCCTGAATTTGTATCAGATCAGCGTCCAGAGAGAATAAAAAAGGGACCAGTTTCTGCTTTGTACAGCTTAAAAGGGAAGTGCTCTGTTTGTACACTGCTTGGAGAGTGTTGCAACAAGTGGGACACAGTTGTTCAATGCCTTTTGGGGCTCTAGAGGTTACAGAGCAGAGACATGTTTCCATTGTGTCAACTGAAGTGAAGGTGCAGGGTTTCAAAGTAGTGAGTTTACCGGACCTTTCTAGACCGGTCTAGATGCTTGATGGCACCGGCCTTACACATGCAAACCTCTGCCAGCTGCTCCACTTGCACTGAGGGTAATCAAGGGCCCAGCTTTTGACAAGGACAAATGTGATAGGAAGTGGAAGAAAATATCAGGTGCATTGATTCTCCATCGTGAATCTGTGTGGTAGGACTGCGATGATACACGTCATGATCAACTTTCTTGTCTCTCCAGGGGTCGGGCCTTTGCAGCAGTGCTTGGGGTTTGGGTGGTGGCCTCCCTCATCTCTTTCCTGCCCATCCATTTGAACGTGTGGGTAGCAAACACCACAAAAGCCATAACGTGCTTAGAAGCAGAAGACTGCTGCGATTTCGACACCAACGTAGCGTACGCGGTGTCCTCTTCCATTGTGTCGTTCTACCTGCCACTGGTGGTGATGATTTTCCTGTACACGCGAGTATTCCAGGAGGCTCAGAAACAGCTGGAGAAGATCAGGGGCAGGGAGAGGCTCCTGCATAACTTGAATTACACTGCACAGCTGAGTTATCCTGGAGATAGCCCTGCAATGAATAAACTCAGGGCAGGAAGCGAGGTGGGAGAACGAGCAGGAGAGGACAGACTAAACATGGAGAAACTGGGAAGTATGGACGCAGATAAAGTGGAAAAAGGGGGAGCGAACAAAGCGAGGACAGAGAAAGCGGAAGGAAAACATTCTGCCACGAGGCGTCTTAAGTTCTGTCTTAAGGAGCAAAAAGCTGTGAGAACTCTGGGGATCATTATGGGCACTTTCACAGTGTGCTGGCTACCCTTCTTCATCCTCAACATCCTCACAACCTTACTCAACCTGGAAAACTGCAAGGTGCTCTTCAGGATCCTCAACTGGCTGGGATATTCCAACTCAGCCTTCAACCCGCTCATCTACTGCCGCAGCCCTGATTTCAGGCACGCCTTTCAGGAGATACTCTGCTTAAGGGGCAGAGGAGGAGGCTGGGGAGGGAGAAGAGGATGGAGGTGGTGTAAAGATAAAGAGCCCCCTCAAAAGCCGAGCGACATCTCGGATCTGACATGCGTTACTGGGCTGGATGTTCAGCACAGTTGGAAGAGCAGTCTCGAGAGCTCAATTAGAGACAGCTCACTGACTCTGGCCGCTCCAACTTCGTCCTCTGACCAGGTCGTAGATGTAGCTCCAGGTTCCCAGAGCAAATGGCAGGCTAACAGTTCTGCTAACTGCTGCAAGGAAACTCTGTCTTCAATAGCTTGACCAATTACGATATTTATATTGTGCCTGTATGTTTGTGCAGTAAGCACCCATTTGTTGAAGCTTTTCCGTCACCTTTGCAAGGATTGCACTTGTTACCCCTGATCCTCTTTGCTGCTGGAGTTTATATTTGTTTGCATTTTATTTTTTTTCCAGTCACGATGTAAATCATAAAGGCAGCTACGCAGGTAAATCACATTGGCAGTGCCAGCTTTAAAAGAGGGCCGACACGCGCCTCTGAGTGAATTTCCGAGACATCACAATGAAGCTTATTGTGCTACAACAGCGTTCATGGACTTTAACGGCTTCTCCAAAACTGGTCTTACTACAGGGACATATCATGCATATTCATTCCAAGATCCTCGTGTATTCAAACCAGTCAAAGAGGAAATTCAGGAAATTGCAGGAAATGTAGGAAAATGAACCATTGGCTGAACGATCGCTGGTTCAGATCCTCTTACACTCGTTGCCAGGCTGGGAAGAGCACAAATCATGCACTCAGTCTTCTCGCTGTTACGGTTAAAGTCCTGACACACAGATATCACAGCATTAAAACGTACAGATCTGTTATTCTGTTGGTGTCATTTTGAATGTTTAGCAGTGCGTAAAATGTCGCGTTTCTACCAACGTGACAAGTTTGGGCGTCTGGGACTCGCATTAGGAGATGTTCTTCTGCTTTTTTTTGAAAACCTCTGAACACAATGCAAGTACAGGAGGAACTAAAACGGCTCTGATGGAACATAGTGTTTACATGTGGGATCTGTTACTCACAACACAGGGTCAAGCTTTCAATGCCTTAAAGGTGGCTTTTCACGAACGTTTAGATGTGATCTTAAAAAAAATAAAAAATAAGACATCCTACGGGCAAGCTGGAGCCCCTAAGGACAAAACCTCCACATAAATCCACAAGGCACGAAGCACAAGCGGCCATTTAGCAGCGCTAATAACCACGCAGCCAGGCAAAACCTCCATGAAGCAGAGATAAGAAGCTGCTTTTCGTTTTCCCCCGTGACTAAAAGTCTTAGTTGAAACAGGGTGGCAGCCGGGGCGTTTACAACAACCCTGGATTATGAAAAAAAAACATAAAAACAGCTAGCCTGTTTCTCATTCCTTCCTGATAAACCTCGTAAGTGGTCCAAAATCATTTACTGGTGTATATTTGTGTATCAGATAAACATCTGAGATCCAAACTTGTGACTATCATAAGTGTTTCTTTCTCTCCCTGTGTTCGCTTTCTTTCATCACATCCTCGCCTGAACTATTTTCCATCTCCGTCTCTCTCTGTCTCTCTCTCTCTCTACAAACATCAGCGTACCCACGCTTTACTCTTATCCCCGTCTGCTTTAACTCCGTTCTCTTAGCGAGAGCATAGCGGACAGGGCTGGCGAGATAATTTTATATGCAGCAGGATCTCTTTGCATAGCATCGCCCGCTCTGCGAAAACACGGCAGTCAGATTACACATGTTTGGATAAAGCACTCACTTTGCACGCCGCAACAAATAGAAACTCGCTCGAAATGAAAACATATTTGGTTTTCTCTGTTGATCTTTTTAAAATGTCAGTGATAAAATAGTCCACATTCAGTAAATCCACTTCGCTAGAATCAGGAAGACAAATTACTGTAGATTGTGAAAGCGATCTCCCCCGGTCCTCTTCTATGTGCGTGGAGAGTTATTTATTTCATGTGAATAATTACGCATTAGTCAATGACTGTAAATATAATCTGTGTGTGTGTCTGTCTCAATGTGTGTTTGATGTACATGTGATTAATGAGTATTTGTGCAATTTAAAGCTTGAAACATGAATCTAATTTCATGTGAGTTAGACTCACTCTAGTGTAGTTCTCCTGTCTTTATTATTATCATTATTTTTTTAACTAGCGGTTTTACTACATCAGGAGGAACCCAGAAGTTATTGAGAAGAAAAGAAGCACAATAACTCAGAGACACACTTTCTGACGACATGCTTTCCTGGCACTGTCTGCATGTGATGAATCTGAATTTGTCTGGTTAACATTTTCAAATTAGAGTTGGAGCGGCACTGAAAGATCAGCCTGCCAATGATGAATAGGAAAAAGAAACGTGTGTCTTTTTTTTGGTTGTCTTTAATTGTATTTGCGTGTCTTTCTCTGGACTGAAACTTGTTTTGCCGAAACTGAAAGTCGGTTTCACAAGCGTAGCTTTAAAACCGGAGGAAAATGCTCAATGTTCTACCTCTCTCGGAGTCCCATGAATGTCATCTCATCGCTGTAAATATTTATTCATGAGCTGTTGTATATGTTTGTGGGTGAAACTAAGAGAAGTTGTACTGTTTGAAAACGGGCTGCTCGGTGATGTGTGTGGGTGTGTGTGTGTGTGATCACAGGAGAAAGAGCCGCCGCCAGAAAGAGAAACGATTAGAGACAGACAAATAATTACAGTAATATTATCTGTAATACCACGGCGAATTCGGTTAGAAGTTTACAGTTACACTGGCTTTGCGAGTTTTCAGTTCAATAAAACAAATGAGCATTAAATCTCCACCTGTTTAGATGTCATTTACAGACGTCCTTTTCGCGAGTAAAGAACTGCAGACTTAATTTGCTTGGCTGGATGTGAATCCAGTCCTTCCTTTCTCGCAGTGTTTTTTTTTTTCGACTGAGCACTGGCACTCACTGAATATCCATAATGGAAACTGTGATTTGTCAAGTATCCATCTGGGCTAAAGAAAATAAATCAGTCTGACATGCTGTTGACCAAGCAGTGCATTCTGTGGAAAAAATAAAAAATAAATCCAAGTACAAAGATAACCATAGTTTCTCATAAGGACTATAAAAAAAAACTCTGGAAAAAAACTTCCTCAAAAGACTCTTTGTCAACAAATAAAATGAGATCAGGAAATGTGATGCTCATTGCACTGCACCTTTAACCTTTTCGGCTGAGCCCGTGAGACAGAGACGTTTTTGTGCTCATTCAGCCATCCAGGTTATTCATGAAGACTCAGCTTAGCAGTCATGTTTAAGTGGATGTGTGGCGAGAGTGTGTGCGTATGCGTGTGTGTGTGTGTGTGTGAGGCGTGACGTGCAGTGACAGGTGCGGGCGTTCGCAGCAGCTACAGTATCAGCTGCTGCAGGGGAAATACAATCAGCTATACGGCCTAAATACACGCTTATACACATGCTCGCACACTGCTTTACAGCTTGACATGAAAATGTACTGTGCATGTGTGTGCCAGGCGTGACCTCTTTCCATGGAACAAGTGTCCAGTTATGTTAAGGCTGATGCACATGCATGCCTCTATGTTGAGTGTCCTTTACGTTGACTGTATCTACTGGTGTCCTGGTAACTGTGTTTATTTTTATGGCTGTTTTTAGCATTAAAATGTGGGATGGATTGTTCTCTAAATGTTTGAAAGTGTTTCTGGTCGCATCTTTTATCACCGAACCCCAAGTACACGTCTACATCCTGAGTGCAAACAAGTTATGGAATTAAAAAAACTGATCTTTAGATACATCATGTGAGGAAAAAGGTGTTAAATAGTTTATTACTGACACTGAACATTTCATTTGAGCTCAGCTCGGCTCTGAAAGCACATTGCCCAATCCTAAAATTGAATTTCAGCGTTCTAATGTTTTATTGGATTTTTACAAGACAGAGGAAGAAGATGTGAATAAATATTACACCACCTCTCACCAAGTGATCTGTTTACTATTCCATCCCTTAACCTTTAGCCTGGTTCTCATCCGTGGTGTTTTATATATATATATATATATATATATATATATATATATATATATATATATATATATATATATATATGTATATACAGTAATTCTCTGAAGCATGAAACTGAGAAAAGGATCAATTGAAGGAGGCGTGGTTCAAATTCACACGTGAGTATCTGCCCTTGCCCCTCTCTGTCCAACACACGTCTGGGCGTGTCTGTGTTTTATCCTGTTATGAGGTGTTAAGTGGCATTATAGGGATGACAGCGGGAAATCATATCTATATCCTGTGTTATCACTCACCCGCAAAACACACACGACTGTAGACGCGCGCACACACGCGAGTGCACCCGCCCCCGTTGACGGACAGATGCGGTTTAATCCTCGCAGATCAAGACTGAGACCCTTCGGGCTGTGCCTCAGGCTTTTGTACACAGGAGACACCCTGAGGAATCCCTTATAGATAAAAACAAACACAAGGGTATAACCTGTTAAAAAAACACTATACAACCACTCGGTTTATGGAGACAGAGCCCCCGGCGTGCACAAATATTCAAATATTCTGTAATATGTGCAAACACGCGTGCGAGCACAACTTAGCACAGGCTGGCTAGGCGTGATATGCCGTGCATACATGCACAGATACACAATGTTCTGAGTGAGTGTGTGTTACAGAGAAGGAGGGACGTGCCAAGTGTATCTTATGATCACAGAGAGTTTATAGATGGTGAGCTTGTGTTGCTGCCTGAACCGATGCCGACCCAGCCCCTCTGCCAAGAAGCCTGAAAGACTAATAGAACGGGCTGATAGGCCGTCTGTGTGGCTGTCTGTCTCTTGCCGTCACACACGCACAAACACACCGCATTCTCCTGAAAGTGTCAGAAGCACAAAGGCCGTGATGCACCGTGCTGTATATATATATACATGCGAGGTACACGATGTAGGGCTGTGCAACACCTAAGCACGATGAGCTTTCATTCGAAATGTCAACGATCTGCACGGTAGCTGTAGTTGCAACGTGCTAAGGTATATTGTTTGTCTCTGGGGGCTAGTTACTTTTCACTCACACAGAGTAGTAGGAGACAGATGGGAACACAGAAATTAATGAAAAGTTTGGGCTCAGCCATCGCTGACGCTAAAGATAGCAAGGTATGAACACTTTGGGGCGACACACTCTGCTTTTTAACAAACGCATGCACGGTTGCCTGTATGCATCTGTGCGTGTGCATGGTTGTGTACGTGTAGTCCGGGCAACCGCTCTCCTACAGTGGTCTTCTATTTGAACAGAGACGTTACATAATATTTGTCTGTCCTTGGATGCTCGGGTGGAGGCATCCGAGAGTCATTCGACACAAGTGACCTCCCTGAACTGAGGCAATAAAGTGAAAGAGAAGATGATGGCACCATGTAACGCAGCATCGATGCCAAACGCTGGACGGTGTTTGTGAACTCCGTGGATAAACTTACAGTATTCGCTGTTTAAAAATACCTTTCTCTTCTTGAACACAGGCCTAGCTAGCTAACGCTGATGCTAGCCATCTGTGTTTTCCATTGGACATGCATGTCTTTTCTGAGCTGTCCACTATTCGGGTGACTTCTGTTCAGATTAACAACCGATAAAATTGGAGATTTCACGTGCATGCACGGATGCCAGCAACACTTCCATTCATGGCGCTAACACTGGGAGTCACTAGTGCAGCGGCCCACAAGCAGCAGGTTGAACACGTGAACACATAAAGATGGATAAACTGTATGTAAAAATGGATGAACCCACCATTGCATCCTGGATTCGTGACTTGCTAAGGAAGCTGCATTGGTCGGCATCGTCTGAGTCTAGCTTACTCCACACCTAATCCAAATCCAAAAGAGGTGAAGCGTGTGTTAAACTGAGGCATGCAGCCGAGCTGTGGCTTTAAACCTTGATTTAGTTTAGGTGGGGATGGAAAATTTTTATTTAGTAATAGGCCGTCAAGATGTGTGTTTCAGCTGTTCAGAGGGAAGATTTTTGAGCCAACATCAAGTCGCCCATTTGAAACACTGTCGTTTTTGGCACATAGGCGTTGTCTCAGTTTTACAGCCCTAGAGACGGCCACTTGGTTGAATAGCAAGAACATTACTGGGAATGGAAAGAAAGGACATTGGCTATCTTCCACTAAGCCATAACCCTTTAATAATTGGCATGTTCACAAGGTTTGTTGAGCCGCACTTAAAAAAAAAAAAAAAGCATTGTATTATATACAAGAATTATAAAACTTGAATTTTAGTTCTTCACATGTACATGATTGGTCTGTCCATGTCAGTTATGGGAACAGATCTCGATAGCAATAGTCAGACCCAGTAGCTTTAACCAATAAATATGGCTTTTTTAAATGTTCAGACCTTGCACTAACATCCAACATGGGCAATCTGCTTTTAACTCTGCTGTTGCAACAGCTCCCCTGTTGAGTAGGAGATCTTTAATGTGACTCAGGACTATGTGTTCACATTACCGAAGGAATGAGGACAAATTTGGACAAATGTGACCCAGACCACCTCCAAATGTGGTCAGAGATCAGATCTCTCAAATGACTACTCAATGGGGAGGCTGGTCACTTGTAATCAGATCACCCAGAACAGATTTTAATGCAACGTCTCATTTAACAAATAAGATATTTTACTTCTTCTGCCTGTTTTTAAACTAATTGTCTCATGACTTTAGTTTCCTTTTTAGTACAGGCATGACAATTACACTGATCTGCTTAGTCTGGACCTAATATATGAAAATATCTTCTACTCTTAATCCTGATACCAAGCAGGGGAACGCGCTGTCGAACAAGATAGACAAGATAAATAGTAAACACGGTCGGTGCAAAGTCTTTCCCTGCTTTGTCTATATAGCACTTTACTGTCTACACTTACTAAAAGCCCTTGGTGTGTAAACAAAGCCAGCATGTACTATAATTCTTCGCTAACAGAGCCTCAAAGCAGAGCACCACACCTTATATCGAAAGAGAGCGTGACAAACACACAAACCGATGGGCTCATCTAGGTGGTTTTAACCTGCCAACGCTGCAACATCAAACCAGCTGATTTGGCAACCTTCTGTATGTGGGACACCGTGTCAGGTATGCATGTCCTCATTTGAATGTGCATGCAACCACAGGTTTGCATGCAGGTTTGCATGTGTGTGCGTCCATGGTACGGTTCCAGAGAAGCACAGGAAGTTAAAGGTCTCTGATTGTCCTGCTGTCAGTCTGAGCGCCATTTGGCAGGCGCTGTTCCCCAGTGTGTCATCCACTCTGTTGAAATTCATTACTCACGCTTCACTTTCTTGAAAGCGGCACCGAGCGGAGGCTCACTTTGACGGAAAAGTAACCACCAGTGTTTCCCTTTCCATCAGCTTTCCTTAAACTGAAAAAAGAAGAAAAACCACCCAACTGTTGTGTCAATTGTACAACATGCTTGCTGGTGTCCCCGGTGTGTACAGCTCAGAAGTCGCCTGTCACCATTCCAAGAAATCCAATCACTGCACGTTAATTGATTACATTACATCAGGTCCGATTAGATCTAATTAGATTAGGATTAGATTATCACTTAGACACCTTCTTATCCAGGCAGACAGAGCACCATGCAACCAAAGAGAGAGATGCAGCCACTTCAATTCATGCTGGCTGTTTGAGGCTGTCGTTGCTCCTCTCGCTTCATTGCGACTTTTATTATCCAATTATGCCAGGACGCATTAGGAAACAACTCTGATACAAAAACCTAATTTGACTCACACTGCTACCGAATAATCCAAACAAGACATGGAGGTGTCTCGGGCTCGCTATGTGATCGCATTTCTGTGTCGCCTGGAGGCAATCCAGCTGTGAAACGCCTCTATCTAAACATACATACATACGTAGGTATAAAATGCAGATACATACGTAAGGGAGGCATCCAGGAGACACGTCGAGGCCGTGCTACCATCACAGCCACTTATGTGAAAGGCCATGACCCACATTTTTGGAGGTTTTGCATGAAGCTAGCAGTTGGTAAAATACCTGATTAATCCCGTCCTTGTCAAACAGGAGACTCTGCTGGTTTATTTCATGATGTTACTAATTGCCCTTTAAGGTCTGCCAAACGCTGCTGGATTTTCCACACAGACAAACTGCATTGCCTATTACAGAGGACACTTGTGGAGACAGAGAACAAACAAGTCAATAGAAAGGTTGTGACATACTGGGGGAAAGAAAATGTGAAATGGTGATTGCGTATGACATTTGTGGTGACTGCATTTTATAGAAATAACAGATTTTTTTTTTTTTTTTTTTTTTAACAAATTCACTGTCTTCCACTCCTTCCCATGCATTTTCCTGCCCTTTTTTGGAAACCCAGTCTAATGCAGCGATCGAGACAAGAAATACAAAATGACGTCTTTTCAATTTATGTGTTAGTAGTATCAGTGTGTGTAGTGGCGTTGGCGTTCATCGTCTTCCTGCCTGACCCAGTTTCTCTCAGATTCAGCTCACAGTCAAAGGTTCTGTCATTTTCTTTGGTATAATTCACAGTTCACGGGTCCATCAGTGATGACAAGACGTTCTGACTGTGCTGTGCATTTGTGTATTCCACAATATTCAGATAGAGATGAGATGATTTTGTAACCCATTTCAGCTAATGATTAACAACTCTTTTTCTGAGGTTCTCAGAAAGCTCTGTTCTTGCCATCATATACGTCTACAAATTATGTGTTTTGAAGCTCAGACTGTGAGAAATCCTTAATTCTTTCTTTTTTAAAACTAAACATGGCACTGAACGACAATTGAGTCTTAATACGCCAGCTGAAATAAACCTGTAGTCCACTTATTTTTGCACCTCACAAGTATGTAATATTGCCTCATATTTAATTTTTGTTTGTTTGATTAAGTTCTTTTCTCCCTACGTTCAGGACCTCTGTAAAAATCAGCTGATGTTTGGAGTCATATTTTCTTTTTTGGATGCTGTTCCTGAAATCAAGAACCTTCAACAAGCTCCTTAACCCTACTTCATTACTAATAAACATAAGATGGGAAGAAGAACTGAAGCTACATTTTTAACTCAGCAGCAAGGAAACTAACTTCAGCAGATAAATAACACATCAAAAAGCTGTAAACACTGTGGTCGACTCAGGAAACAGACTGCAGCAGATAAACAACACATCAAAAACAGAGTACGTCCAACAGCACCATCAGCACGGACCTGAGAAAGCAGAAACTAGTGCAGAGCATCCATTTACGGTGTGTGATCAGAAAGACTCTTTCTGGAAGACCAGCAGCCCAAAAGCTTCTGATCTAGAAATAAAGCCACATGATCTATCACCCATGCATGAGAACTCAACAAACAGGCTTACACAGGATATCAGTTTGTTACCAGATCTCAAAATCATTCTGTCAGCATAGAGTGCCAAATACAAATGACCCCTGAGAAGGATGGTTACAAGGGTAATTAAAAAGATTATTACCCGGAATATGGATTCGACTTTTTCGGGGTACTTCACTGTGTATTGAGTTGACTGACATCATTCAGAGCACCTTCTCAGTGCTCAAAACCTTTGCAACATGATTTACAAACCTTTTGTTGTTTTGCTAACTTCCTGTTAGCGCCTGGAGCTCTGATCATGATGAAATTTCTTCTGGTCATGAGGGTAATTGCTGTAAAAGTTGAGCAATTACACAACTGTTGACTGAAGAGAATGACTCTTCATGACTGTGAATGGTCGAACTGTGGTTTCAGCTGCATCCTTGTAAAAGCTAATTTACTCTTCACAGTCTTTTCTGCCACAGGGGTTGTTGTTCATACCGTAGCTTCTAAAGCATCATCACATATTATCGTTTTATACGAAAACTGAAAGAGCACAAATACTGCAAAAATCGAGATCAATTTCATAGTAATGAAACGGGGCGGCAGGGCCTCAGGAGGTAGTTTGTTAGCGCTGATACTTACCGACCAGTTCTCTTGTCCTTAAATGTTGTGTTTCCTGAGTCCCTGCTCCTTGTTTCATGAGTTATTTTCTTCTTCTTCTGGTTATTATTTTCAACAGTTGGTTGGACTTAGTCGTGGTCCAACCTGCTTAATCACAGCAACATTCAGTAAGTTTTATCAAAAGTCATTTTTGTTACTCATACTGCCTCAGCCACCAGAATTTATCTGGAATTACCTATATTTGGAAAACGATACCCTGCCATCGGTGCTTCCTTAGGACATCAGCCCTTAAGATTCATCTGAGAGAGAGACCAACACCTCTGGACAGCAATACCCACAACTGTTACACCACCACAGCGAATACTGCAATGACAGAATATCTCAAAACACCACAAAATTAATGCTGCCGACCTTTGAAGCACAAATGGAGCTCCGTCTTCAGGCTTTTCTACTCACACGGGACTCGTTGTACGCACCGTTTGAAAGCTTCACAGACTGAAACAAGGCTCTTGTTGCCCTTGCCTGATCGCAGAGCGTATTTTCTCAATTTTTATTCGTCTGACCTCTTCCTCTACGTCTCCTTCAAGGCCATTTCTCCGTCTATGATTTAAAGCCTGTTGGCACTGGCCATATTTTGTGGCGGGGAGCTCCAGGAAGAGAAACCAACATCCCCACACACATGACTAATGTGTAAATGTGTGACATCAGATCTCACTTCACGGTAACACTGATTAGAGCTTAGCAACACTCGCTTTTGGTGTCTTCATGATGTCTGCCATAGGCAGTCAAAAGTGGTGTAGCGCCATAAAAGGTCGCTAATTTCCGATGATTGTATCAGATAAACCCATGATAGAACAGGAAATCAGGCGCCGAGTGAGAAAGCAACATGTGCCATTGTTCCCGCCGAAGTCAGCCTAAACTTAAACTAATTTAGAAACTGTTATTATAAAGGTAAAGTAGTTGAATTATGTTGCTGTAGGTTAATATTTTACCGCCGAGTTCACTCCTCGAAACACTCCACTCTTGGGGAAGTTACGTAACAGGACTGAGCATCAGTGATACCCTAGTTCTGAGATTTCACATACATTACTGTAATGTATGAGGCGTAAAGGTTTACATCAAGAGAGATTGCATCTGTGTTTATAGAGGGAATGGAGCATACGCTGCAGGGGGGAGGGGTAGGAGAAACTGAAGACACGTCCAGCAGACAGACAAATCTTCCTATAACTGAGCTTTACCATAACAAGTAAGGCTTGTGTTTGGGCTATGCTTTGTGTGTGACGTACACACACACACACACACACGAACACACACACACACACAGACAACAAAAGAAAGCAAGACAGTCTCTGGAATGATAAGATATACGAGGCCACCAGCACTGCAGCAGTAATGCCCAAAATTAGTAAGAGAAGGTCAGCTCCCACCATTTCGCTCTCCTCCGTCTCTGTCTTTTTTTTTTTTAAACCGAGTCATTTCTTTCAGTAATTATGGTCATTTAAAGTTTAATTACAGCCCTGTTGATGTATCAACAATGAGCTTCTCTGATCCTGACTTCTGTTTTGGTCTCATGACTAACAGCCACCATCCTTGTTGATATTAATACTGTTGACATATACCATAGGAGCCTAACAAAGCATATATTATATAAAAGCCCTGCCAAAGAATACAATGAGCTCTTCTTACACTTAAGATGATTTATATATTAAAAAAAAACTAAACAAAAATGTAAATAAAATGTTCGTAGAATATCTTTTGACATTTAAAAACCAAGCAGCCAGCTTCTACTTAGCAAAGACCTCTTTGATTTCCGCAGCTTGGATTCACCGGTGTCAAATTAACACAATTGGATTTTGGGATAGTCCAATTATTCCTCACGGATTCGTCCCAGCGTGGTCAACGTTTACCGGAGCGTCTACGAACAGCTCGTAGATTTTCAAAGGAATTCAAATCTGGGCTTGGACTCAAGGATTTTGTCAAACGCCGGGCCAGAAAATGAAATAGTTTGAGGCTGAAGTCATTATTCTGTAGTAACGTACATCTTAACTGAGCTGTCTTTGATTTTTATGAGCGCGTTTTCCCCAACAACCTGTCTTGCCCTCGTCTCTGCGGCTGACAAAGCTCTCCCCTTGACACGCTGTTGCTATGATGCTTTACAGATGTAGGGGTGTTAGGTGGAGATTATCTATGTGTTTTCACGTCGCCGCCTGGCCTCTAGCACAAAAAAAAAGCATACTATAATTTTGTATCCTTTAGGAAATTCGTAGTTGCTGAAACTATCTTTAAATCTTGGTATTTCCAATTTTTCTATTTCTGCACAATCATTGGTGTTCTTGCAAGGAACGTGGAGATAATATGAGCGGACCCTGCTAGCAGAGTATGAGCTAGGATCATTCTCCACTGTTTTTTTTTGTGTCCCTCAGCACCAACATTATTGTCGTTTAAGATTAATCCTTAGCATGTTTCTTCACATTTTCATCAGGTAAATATATTGGATTGTGTTTGGTTGAGAAAAAACGTGAAGTGTGGAAAGATAATTTGCATATGAGGTGAAGACTGAAGAGCACAGCACGTACAACATCTCTGTTCCCCACTTTTTCCAATACACTGATTTATGTTCAGAGCATAAAATGTGGTATTGTCAACCGTTTGCACAAGAAGTGGCAAAGCAATCTTCCCGGTGTTAACTTCACTCTGAGCATCTTTTGCTGAAGGCCACGAGGGTCGGCTGTACATTACCCTGCCTATCTCTTGCTGAGTTTGGCTTTGCGTCACCAGCCTTTTCATCTTCTTATTCCCTCTTTTGCTCCATCCCATCTTCATCTCTCTTCACCCCATCAGTGGAAGTGTGACACCAAAGTGAATCAGTGTGTGTGTGTGTGTTGGGGGGGCAGGTCAGTTGGTTCAGACCAAGCACGTAATTGTAAATCAATGAAAGAACGATCGACTGTGAGCCGTCTGTCAGCCTGCTTCACACACAGCTGGATCTGAATGAATTTAAAAGCTTCAAACAAGCCTTCTGGTCATCACCAAATACACTCTGTGGCTGTGGGTCTGTGGGTATATATGTGTGTGTGTGTGTGGAGGGGGGTGGCGCTTGATAGATAACAGTAAATCAATAGGTCTACTAGCAGATGGGGCAGTGGAACATCTTCAAACGGCCAGACAATTTGAACCGCAGCATCAGACTGATAATAGGGCACATTTTGCTCTACAGACTTTGGTCCCTCCGCAAGAGACGGGCAGTTAAGCATAAATCAATCAATGGCAAGCCTATTAACCTCAGTGTCAGCTCTTCTGATGATTACGTGAAAGAAGTGGAAGGAAGAGGGGCTGCTGAAGGAAATTAATGGGAGAATGAAGTGCGCAGATATGGAGAGAAGCCACAGAGATCAAGATTAGAGATAAAAGACCTGGTGAAAGCCATAAAAAGACAGAGACGGCTGGTCAGTGTCTAAAATAAATCAGGTTCTTTTGTGTTTTTGTTCTGTTTTTTTTTTTTTTCCCCTTGTAAAATGAAGCCTGTTGTCTGGCTGTTTGGCAGCAGAGGAGACAGCTGAGAAAATTACTGCCTCAGTGGTCAGAGTGACCAGCTAGTCGCAATTTTCTTCTCTCTTGTTTCCTGCCAACATGTCATGTTTTTTCATCACAAAGATCACAACCATATTTTTCCCCACCATTTTTTCTTAAGTGCATTTGAGTCATAGAGAGATAAACTGACAGAAATTCTGCAGCACTTTAGAGGCGAGATTAGAAACAAAGATCCTCTCTGCAGAGCATGGAAGGTCCGGGCCTTTAGCCTTACATCGTGCACTAAAATCAAAGTCACACCAGTGTGTTTCCCTTCCTCTCTAACAGACACACGCACACACACACGGATCATGTTGACCAAAGCAGGGCCTGTTCAGTCTGCAGCTGAATCTCTACAGCTCCATCTACTGACTGAGAAATGTGAAAGCAGACAAAAACTAAAGACGGTAAAAACGTCCACAACACATCAGGACGTCAGCTGCAAGAACAGGTAGCAGCTAAACTGACAATATATACAAGCCTCCATGCGATGTGAACTGAAATTAAACATAATTTAGTTGCAGTATTATTTACAGGTAATATTTACTATAGCAGGTTGCGTGCACATACAGATTAATACTGTACAACGAGTACTATATATCAGTATTTGTAGATATTGCCACATACTGAGTCATAGGTTTAAACTTTACTTTGCCTTTTATGAAAATTAAATCAATTTACCTTTATAATGAATATAAACAAGCTGTTGGATAACACGCACAGGGTCACTAGAGGTCACTGTTGTTCTCAGGAGTGAACTGGTCATGCCTTCCCTGTGTGTTTCGCCAACAGCTTACTCTTGCCTCGAGCACTCAGTGTGGGTAATATTTCACAGCTTGCTGAGGCTTCTGACAATGCCGCAGCGGATCAACAGCTCTAAATGCGGGGTTTTAATTGAGGCCACGCAGCTGTATGTTTTCTTTTAAACCTTCTTAACGCGGCAACGACGTGGCTTTGAGACAAGCGTACGACCCCTATGTAGTTTCTATATAAACTTACGGCTCGGTCGACAAAACAAAACAAAAAAATCTGTCTGTTTGTTTAACACGATATGCTGGTAGGACACTAAAAACATGTCGGTATAAAGGGCATTGCTCAATAATTCCCATGTGTTGATTCGCCTGCCGTGACCTTGATCACAGAGTATGCAGCGGCACGTCAAGCATAAGAAGAGCTTTTCCAAGTAGGAGCTTTCCTGTAGGAACATCTTCTCTCCGTTCTTTGCAGTGGGAAATACTTGTAATTCCAGACAGCTTTGTTGTTTGTAAAATAACCCTCGCTATCCTGTTGCCATTGGGGGTGTGTGTGTGGTAACAAACACGTGAGTGACTGTGTCTGTGTGACATGTGTGTGCGTGTAGGCCAGTGGTGTGTCAAATTACAGTCGAATTACACCCACATCTTTCTAGGACGGTCCTAAACATAGGTGTGCAGCCGGGATTTTGCTCTTCTGCTGTAAATAGTAAAGAAATCTTTATTATGCAGTGTAGAATAGAATAGAAGAGAGGCGGGGGACACCCTGGACAGGACGCCGGTCTATCGCAGGGCACCTACGGCAGTTTAGAATCGCCAGTTAAGCTAATGAGCAGGTCTTTGGACGGTGAGAGGAAGCCGGGGTACCCGGAGAGAACCCACGCAGACAGAGGGAGAAAACGCAAACTCCACACAGAAAGGCCCCAGTCGAACCGTGGATTCGAACCTTCTTGCTGTGAGGCATCAGTGCTAACCACCACCCCTAGATAACAATGATTTGCCGTCAACAAACTACAACATCCTCACAGTTGGAATAGAATAGAATAAATCGAGTTGAAATGAATTTGTGTCACTTGGGGCTAGCCGTAACGGCGATGGGGGAGGGGTGGGGGGGCTTCCTTGACATTCAAGGAAACAAGGAGAAGTGTGTTGATGTGTCTCCGTCAGGACAGCAAACAGCTTCTCACAGCACATGACAGCAGATGTGTCAAAGTGCATCATCGTCATCAGCGGAAGCAGCAGAGTAAAGTCGAGAAAACATGGAACGCCTCAAAGAAGTCTGCTTGATTTTCTTTTACAGCGCACGTCGACCTTTGTGTATCGCATATTTATACTTTCCTGTTTGCCCTGTATTTTTTTGTACAATTTATATTGCCACACATTTGCATAACCTTGAATTTATATAATATAAATATATTAAATAAATTCATGTGGGGCGGCTCCTTTCTGTGTGGAGTTTGCATGTTCCCCCTGTGTCTGCGTGGGTTCTCTCCAGGTACTCCGGCTTCCTCCCACCGTCCAAAGACATGCTAGTTAGGATAAATGGTTGAATGGTTGTCTTCGATGGACTGGAGACCTGTCCAGGGTGTACCCCTGCCTCTCTGGGATAGGCTCCACACAGCGTCTCTACATCCTCAGGAGACTTCAAGCTCCTTCTCAAGGCGCTCAGGAACTTTTACACCTGCACATCTTGTGTGGGAGCATCACCACTCGGATGGGAAACTGCATGAGGCAGGACTTCCTGGTCCTCAAACGGGTGGTCCGTTCTGCTGGGCGGACCGTCAGAACCAACCTTTTATACAAAACGCTGCAGGTTAAGGGCCAAGAAGGGCCACATCGGACACCCTCTCTTCTCCATTCTGCTATCAGGACGGCACTTGCGTTTTCTGAGGACAAGAAAAATGAAGCTTCACACAGCTGATTTAAATCACTGTAAATACATATGAGATACTCCCTTTTAAGCTTACATTTCAAGTTTGCAGTTTGTATTTTATTTTATTCTGTTTTATTCTAGCCTATGTTCTTTTTATACTACTAGCCGCAGGTACAAAAATACATTTCACTGTCTTATCTTATCATATTTACCATTTCACTGATTGTGATTCCCCTGTCTGTGTAATGATGTTATTGGATACAGATTTTCCCTCGAGACAAATTAAGCATCTATATTTGTTTCCATCTCTTGGTCACCTTGTAACCATGTGAACCTCTTTCTTATTTTCGCCGCAGATTTAGAAGATAATACCCGCTGCGCCCCGTCAATGAAGAGGGGAGGGAGGGAAGGAGGGAGGGAACGAGGAGAAAGGAAAGGACGGGAGGGAGAGAAGGAAGGAAGGGAGGAAAGAGGGGAGGGGGAAGAGTAAAAAACGAGAGAGAGAGAAAGAGAGAGAGGGGTAGTGGATGTAGCTGTAGCTCTAGCTCTAGCTGTGGGCCGGGGGGTGAGCTACCTAGCCCGAGCTGCTCTGCCGAAACATCCATGGGTGGCTGTGTCGGGAGCCACCACGACTCTTCGGGCAGCTTAAACGAGAACTCGGACGGCACTGGAGGTAACTTACGGGGCTCAACGACGCCTCTCGGTAGCCGCACCAGCGTGGCTTCTTTTCTCGTTTCTTCTCCTTCTTCTTCTTCTTCTTCTTAAGGGGCTTCCTCTGGGCTTGCTGCATGTTGTCCTGGCTGGAGGTCTCCTTCCCGTTCCTCCGTATCCGAGCCAGACAGAGCCGCGGGCAAACACGGCAGCCCCTGCCGGGTATCTGCCTCCGCGCAGCGGGCCTCGGAGCGAGAAACGTCGGCTCGCTACTTCACAAACTGGGACATGTTTACTGTGCGACGCTGCCTCCCCTTTGTTCTTTTTGGTGTTGACTGAGCTAGCCGGCTAAAACGTAGCCAGTTAGCTTGCTAGCTTTCTGCATAACAAATATGGGTCACAGACAGCAGGGGCATGCGGGGAGTGATTGAGTGTGATTTGAATTATGCTCTCTGGTTTAAACTCACCGTGAGCTCAGTGTGCACACACGGCTGCTGCTTTTATTATGTGCTGCTTCTTCACATGAGTGAGCATGTTTATTAGTTGGAAGTGCAGGGCAAAGTGGAGGAGGAGGAGGTGTCAAAACTTGCAGAGTGCTGCAGCTTCATGATAGAGGAAGTGGCTTTTTCTTTCCTTTTTTTAGCATTGTAACTTAGATTGCCATCATGTTTTGTGATCAAGGCCTGAGAGGAAAGCAGAATATAGAGGCACCACAGACTGTAGTGCATGCAGTGCTTAGTGTTATATATGGGGTTTGTGCATGAAAACATGATTTACAAAGTTGAATGTTGGGGTATTGCTCTTTTTTTTTGGTGTTACTACAATCTGGATGACCGCTTTAAACCAATGAATGTCTGCACATGAGAGGAGAAGAGACGGTTATGACCATCATTGAGGCCCTTTTTTTTTTGTTTTTGGTTTTTGCACAGCTGAGGTGTTTGTCGAAGACTAGTTTCCTGGCATGTCTGGTCAGAGGAAGGGATCCGCTGCTGGCCACTGAGCTATTTTAATTACAGACTGGGAGACAGAGCTGGCAGAGAGGGTGGAGACTGAGCCCTGGGCTTCCTTTACGTTTATCTCTCTGTTTAAAACTATTTGTCAGACCTCCCACCTGACTGACGAGATGTCACGTTAACCGTAAGCATCTGCAAAGTGTGGGGAAGGGAATTTGTCGTCACCAAGGCGATTAATGATTCATCCGTTCCCTTATTGATTCCTGATCAGTTTTCAGTGTGAGGGGGGAAACGGTTGGCCATCACAGGTTTTCAGCACACTTACATTAAGCATTTTGTTGCTCAAATGAAAAGCCTGCAACATGACTTACTTCCTCTCAGTTATGCATATGCAGCAGTGTCACTCGTGCAGCGGTTACACGGCATTCCTGGAATTTCAGCTCACGTTACTGAGGAATTTACACAGTCACTTTTGTTGTTTTGACTCGTGTCAATTGATTATTTCAGAGGCTAACGGCTAGAGCTGTTCCTTCCTTGCCACTGTTTTTCCACGTCATTTCAAGTTTCCAGCCGCGCTGTCACACCAGCATGTTTTACCATGTGCCACCGTGCTGACACTGAATGAAGGAGCAATACGGGTCGTATGGAGCGGGCCGCCTGGAGCCGGTTCTGATCTGGAACCAGTTCTGTATTGCCATCCGTAGTGAAGTGTGAAGTATCACGAGGCCTGTACAGATGCAAAACAAGCAGCTGCTACTTGACACCTTGCCTGACCAAAGCAGAGGCCATTAGACATGTGTATATTTGTTGTTCTCCAAAGCAGAGAAAGGAGGAGCTAGTATAAGTAGGATAATAAGTCTGGTTAAAATGTCCAATCATTTGAGATGAGCACGTTCAAGGTGATGTGTTGGCGCTAAAATACGTAAGCATATATGCAGGAACTCGGGCAGGCATTGCTGGAAAATGACTGACTAAATTGCTTTCAGATTATTTTACATACATTGATTGAGGACCATAATCTGGTGGATTAATGAACAGTTATTTTTGGATTATACAAAGTGACACCGTTTGATGTCTTACTACAGTCAGTCAGCCGAAGGTTACCGTTATCCGGCCGTGCCGTGTGATTATCCGAGTACATGTGTACCAGCAGCAGGTGTAACTCAACACCTTGATCCCTCATCCCTCTCCTCTGTCTCCGTGTTGCGTACTCAAGCGCGCACGTGTACACGCTGTCCTGTACCTGTCGTCCCCTTCGCCGGTGATCCAGATGGTGTTGTTCATCAGCGATTCTGCTGCAGATGGAGCGCCGTTAGATGCTAGAACCATAACCTTTTAACTGGGTTTAGTAACATAACACGTCCAGCTCCGGTCCCGCTCAGTCTGTGTGCACACGCTCCGTGTATATATATCATGTTATGGTGTAGGGCCCGTGTTCAGTCTGTCATCTGATCTTGGATGCGTACCTGAGAAGGCTTTGTTTCAGATCAATCTTAACTCTTGTTACACATCTCCTTCTTACTCTTCAATCTCCACCTTTGTCTATTCCGGACTTTTTCTCTCTTTCTCTGTCTATTTGTCATCTTCCTTTCCATCTGTCTTCTCTCTTTTCCCACATCCTCTTTTCCCCTTTGTTGTTGTTCTTTCCTTATCTTGGTAATTCATCTTGCTCCTTCTTCCCCTTCTCGTCTTCCTGTCTCTATCTGTTGGTTCCTACTTCTGTCCCAATTTGCTTTCATCACCGCCTTCCATTAACCCCACCCATACTCATTTTCTGAGTCTTTCCGTTCTGGCCCCCCTCCTTCAACTACCTTCCGACCCTCCTGCCTTCCTCTCTTTTCTCTCCCTCTCATCTCCTCTTATCTCTCTCTCCTCCTCCCTCCCAGTGGCTCTAGGGCGTAACCAGCCCCTGAAGAGAGAGCGGCCTAAATGGAAAAGTGACTACCCGATGACGGAGGGCCAGCTGCGCAGCAAGAGAGATGAGTTCTGGGACACGGCGCCAGCGTTCGAGGGCCGGAAGGAGATCTGGGACGCGCTGCGGGCGGCGGCCAGCGCCTTTGAGAGCAATGACCACCTGCTGGCTCAGGCCATACTCGACGGGGCCAGCATCACACTGCCACACGGTAACGCGCATCTGTGAACTGGTAGCTGACGTGTCGTAGCTTGTGTTTTGCGCTGCGTTCCAGTGCGGACACTTAAAGGAACGCGGGTCGCTTTTATGCAAATTAGCTTGACCTGCACTTTTCTTGCTGCTACAAGTTAAAATTTCTGCATTAATATTCTGTAGGAGAGGATGACTTCAAAAGGTCATGGCATACATTCCTGCCTCTAGACAGCAGTCCATACCACTTCTCAATATGGGCTTCCAAATATTAGATTCCAGAATGTAAATTATACAGAGAAACTTCCCCGGGAAGTGTTTTGGTGTCATCTCTGCTGAAGTATCACAAACAGGAAGTAAACTTTACTGCTGATTTGTGTTTGGTCGTGTGTCCTTTTTTTTTTTTTTTTTTGCTTTCTCACACCATCATTGACTTTTCAGTGAATATGGGCCTGATTGCAAGCATCTGCAGCATTCAGCCTGCTGTTAATAGCGAAAGAACCTCTAAGTGACCACGCTTTCAGCCTCAGACTAGAAGTACAGTATACGCTGGAGGAGGAATCGATACGTAGCGAATGAAGGGGCGGTTTTTTTTTCTGTTCTTCTGAAAGCAGTTCCTAATGAAGTCATCGTTCACGTATGGGTACCAAAGATAGAGCATCTTCAAAAACACACTTGAGAGCGCTCACTTAGAACAAATCTATAAAATTGACATGGCTCAGATTCAGAAAGCCCGACACACGCCAGCCACACACAGTTGTTATCAACTGCTGGAGCTGCGTTCCTGATTCATGTTACCACAGTGACGTATTACTTCAGCTGAGGAAACCAAAAGGTCCCTATTTTCTGCTAAGCTGTTGTCATGTGTACAGGACGGTGGCGTGTTTTGTCTCGTCAGCCGTTCTCAGTTTCAACTGTTTCTCCAGACTTTCACACACGAGTGTCTTCCTCACACGTATACCGATGCGGAAGTGTATAAATGCCACACGCTGACTTAACTAAAGCTCTGTATGTCTGTGTGTGCTGTGATAATGAATATGACAGCGACAGGCGTTTTGCATACGGCCCGAGTATCTTGTCCTGCTAGATTCCCCTCCGTAGTTTGGCTTGGTCAGATCAGATCCTGCTGGGCTGCAGCTGTGGATTCCCCAGACCTGACATCACCGCTTCATTCATCCAGCGCTGCAGTCCAAAGAGCAGCCAGATCGCTTAAACATGTTCACCGCTCGCAAATTTATCCCTCCATGTTTGCATTTTAGAGTTAAGGTAAGAATTAAGGGTCCAGATTGATATTCTTCTTCAGTCTTCCAGTTTAAATTAATTGTTCAGTGATACAGTTTTGGCCTCGCTCCAACGCTTTAGCCAATAAGGGGGGGAGAAAAAAGTGCAAATGGGACACGAAGTAAAGGGATGTGGTCAAGGAAAGTTTTCTGAGTCAAGACTGTAACACCAAAAACCATGGACAAACACTGATTACCGTTGAATATGGGACAGATTGTCCAGTAACTGAGTAATTTCACTCCAAACCTCATTATTGCACTAAATAAAAACTCATATTATCTTTCCACCAGATGTCAATATTGTCAATATTCAGTCTGGACTAAAGCAGTGGACAAATCCACTGACACTACCTTCACTACAGGCATCCCTACATTGATAGGAAATGTTGGGTTTGCGCGGGATATGCCATTAATCATTGAAAACGTTTTAAAAGCTTGAGTTATCTCCTTTAATAGTGGACACTTTTTGTTTTTCTGCCATTCAGGATATGAACCCTAAGTTACGACCTTTCTCTCAGATACCCAAACAGACTTTTCACATTGTTCATTAGAGATGCGATCAAATGATGGGATGAAGACTAAAGCAGAGTCTATACCTCTGCGGGACATTGATGCCGTAACCTACGTACGTACGTAGCCTACGCTAAGCTTTTCCCCCGATGTGTTCCATCTTTATTGATCCAACAATCAATTCGAAACTCGCGGGGATGGAAGAGCAGCCGGAAATATGCTGCTTCCAAGCGGACCAATCACAGCTCTTGCGGTCTGCGATGCCGCAACGCGTAGTTACATTTCTGGGGTGGTACATGTCAGCTGCGTCGCTAGGGTCTACGTAGGGGTCTGCGTTGATGCCGTAGCCTCCACGCCAACGTAACAGAAGTATAAACCGCCCGTAACTCTGCAGGCAGGTTGCATCAGTTGTCGTCACGGTGTTTGGATTCTGTTCTGTTTTCGACCTTGCCGGACGTAGCCATGCAAAGCAGCACTTTTGCATTTTTCATCTAAACAAATGTTTTCTGGCTTTGAACACCGATGTTAATCTTTTAAATTTTACGCAAGGCTGATCCTTCCCCAAGGCCATGTTTTTCAATCTGAACTCTTGTTTTTTTTTTAATGAAACCCTTTAATGAAAGACATTAGCACCACCTGGAATCCATTAGCATACTACACCTGAAGATAAACGCTGAGGTGGGACAAGTTGGAGAGGTAAAATCGGGTTGATACCTTGCCGGGGAACCATGTTTAACATTTATCTTGTGTTTATTTGCATGGGTATGACCACATAGGTTATACAGTTACAGTTAACACTCGTGAAAGCGCTTAAGTGTCTGAGGTTTTGATGTGGAGGTGAATCTGACTTCTGGGATGTATTTGCCTTGATATTCAAGAGCTTCGGTGCCTTAGAGCATCTTTACAAATGATATCAGGCGTCTGCCTACACATTCTCAATAGCTATTTCTCAATACAGAATGAAGTTTGTTATAATAAAGTTAAAAGATAATTATTTGACTCCTTTTCACACTGGTGTGTTTTTGGTGAGTGTGGTTACAAGGTGCTGTATGCTCATTAGCCACATTACTACGTTTTATAGTTCACAAACACGGTAAGCCTGTCGCTCTCGTTCTGCCTCTCGCTCTCGTAAACATTTCCTGAGGCTTAGCGTCACTAGTGCCCTCACCTTGACCATAGTCGTCATATAGAGAGAGCAGAAACATCCTGTGCTGACTCATCTCAGTCTCGGCACCGAACTCTTTGTCCGTCTCGAGCGGCTCTCGCTCCAGTCTAAGTCATAAAACAACACGACAGCGGCGCAGTGACCTTTTTTCAAGCATCGCTGGCAGAAAACCAAGGAGAGTTTTTGTTCGGGGGGGTTTTTCACCCTTGTGTTGAATTATTGGATTCTTATTTTTAGACGTCAACGTCATAGCGAGCTTTTAAGGACTATTAAAACTATAAAACATTTGGAAACGATTTGGGTTTTCGTTATATATTTCTCCTGACAGTTAAAATCTGTGACAGGGAAACTTGGAATCAAAAACACATCAGCATAAATAAAATGACTTAAGGTATGAAGAGCAGCCACATTAAATTATTGTGGACGGGACTTAACTGTCTGAAATCCCCCTGAGGACCCCTTGGGGTCCCCCCGTGTATAGTATTGGGTTTCAGTTTGTGGAATAATGTGACCTCTTCCTTACAGCTTATTTCCCCCTCTGTCCACCGCCTCTTTATTCTCAATTTCTGATTCGCAATTGGTCACCACTGTCATAGTGTTTTTATTTTTTTGATGCTGTAATCCAACATTCCCTTTTTTTCATACTTTCACTGTGTTTATTTTCTCCAGAGTTCAATTCTCATTTCTCCATGTCATCTAATTACAGCGAACTATGAGTTATAGGTCAGTTTTGGCTTGGTTTAAAGAGAAAAATGAAGTGAGTGTTTTACTTTCAGTTTGCAACCGATAATATGAAACTATATGGGTGGATCGGATGTTTTTATACCCGTTTACTTCAAACATCGAAGGGTGAAACAAATAATGGAAGAGTTTAAGGACTGACAAAAATGTCACTTTACCCCCCGTACCCCCCTTTATTTTCCTTATGTACCCAGTGTGTAGTAATCTCCAGTATATCCAGAAGTGATCTGCCAATGTTTCACTTCACTTTTTGTTCGTTATTCCTTTGGAGTTAAAACATAATTCAACATTTCAGAGCTGTTGTTCAGAAACAAAACCAGAAAATCATGAAATGTTGTTCTCCGTCCTCTCAGGAGCTCTGACCGAATGTTACGATGAACTGGGGAATCGATACCAGCTACCGGTCTACTGCCTCTCTCCCCCCGTCAACATGATCGAAGAGCGCTCCGACGAGCCCGACGGTTCAGATGCAGACTCGGGGGCCGCGGACCCGTCCACAGGCAGCGCCAGTGACCCCAGTTCAGGAGGGGAGTGCCAGCTCAGGCTCCGGCTCTCCACGGGTCGCGACCTCCGTCTGGCGGTCCGTTCCACAGACACGGTGGGCATGATGAAGCGTCGTCTGCAGAGCCAGGAAGGCGTGCCTGCCGCAACCCAGCGCTGGTTTTTCTCAGGTCGGCCCCTGACGGACAGGCTGCGCTTGGACCAGCTCAACATCTCCAGGGACTATGTAGTGCAGGTCATCCTTAGCCAGCGGCCGCCCCCGGAGCCCACAGCGACACCAGGACATACACCCGAGGCGTCTGGGCCGGTGGCAGTGGAAGGAGTAGCTGCTCAGCCTCAAGAGCCGACCCCGGTGGAGAATTAAGTCCCCCTGGTTTGGCAGCCTGGAGCTGGACATACCAGTCACCTGGCAGCATAAAAGAAGGATAACAAGGGACGATAGAGAATCAAAGTGGATTCTTCTCTCCTCTCCCCTCCTCTCCTCTTTTCTTCTCCTCTTTTCTTCTCCTCCTCTCTTCCCTTCTCTGTGGTTTTGGCTGAGAAGGGCATTGTTTGGGCAGAGGTCGGCCGTCTGCCAGAGCATAAGGACTCTTCAATTGAGAAAGGACTCCTCCTTTTCGGTTTTACACGTTGAAATTTTGACCTTTTTTTGAAGTCTTTTTAACTGTTCCTATGGAAACCAAACAACAAAAAGTGAACTTTGTAAGATGGCTCAAAGGGTTTTCTTGGCAACACTGATGTTTGAATGTTTCTGTGTCTCAGTTTCCATTCAAGTTCTGCTCTCTGGCAAAGCCGGGGTCGGCGGAATGACTTCTGTTTATAAGGCTTACAGGGTTCTGCATTTTTAATTCAGACACATCAGAAAAAAAAAATATACATATATATATATATATATATAGTTTAACAATCATGACCATTAATCCAGGCATTTTTTTGTAACTACATGTCAATCAAGTTAAGAACACTTAAGTCAGGACTGAGTCCGTACGCTAACACCCGTAGAGGAAGTTTGGTATTGCTGGACTGGATGTGTTACCAAGCTGCTGCTGGATCAGATACTTAATTTCACTTTTGCTTCACCGAACAATCAGATTTATCACGTAATAAACATCAAGTAGTCGGCCTGTGTGTGCGAGTGGATGCAAATAAGTGCGCGTGTGGATGTTCATATATGATCAAGACACAACCACGCTCACTCGTGTGGCAAAAAGGACGGACTTCAGAAACACAGTTGCATATTTTGATTAAAAAAAGACAAAAAAAAAAAGTCAAAGGTTTTTAATTAAAGCTGGTCATTGTTTATATTCCTCTGTCTCCGTCTGATTGTTTGCTGCGACCCTTTTCATTATTGCCGGCGTGCAGCACGTTCGCTTAAAACGGCGCTCAGGTTAAACGGTTAAAAGTCTGCAGCTTGTTGCAGATCAGATTTAAGAAGACTGGAGCCCGCCATAGCCTTTTCCCTGTTCCCTGCATTTATACGCCCTATTGTGAGTCACACCGTAATCCTCATCCGTCTAATGAGCAGGTACAAACCACCGATCAGAGCGGAGAAAGGCATTCAGCTCGCGTTTTATTGTAGAAACGGCCAGTCTGGCTTTTCCAAACGTTAAAATAGCCTATTGTGGTTTAGCCTGGAGCTGTTTCCTGGAGTCTTCTGTTACAGCGCAACTAGTAAAAGCCTAAAGAAGTGACAGGTGTAGCTAGGAAACGCTTCAAACGCAGTACTTTTAAGTTTTAAAGTACCATTGGAGAGAGCTACGTGAGGCTTTTATGGTCTAAATTGCGCTGCTAATCACTTCCTTCCTTCCTACAAAGCTGTAAATGATGTATTTCCTTCCATACAGTATATGCCTAATGCATGCATCATAAACTGATACTCATCTGTAATATCTGTTTTAGAGGTTTTCCTAATAGCAACAATATAACGCAGTAAAACAGAACAGCTTCCTTTTGCTTTCTTGTCAAACTTCCTTCTTTTCAATCTGTTCACACGACGAGACAGAACATGAGAAATTCCTTGAAAAAGCCACTGATGCAGAGAGGCCTTGAGACGGGAGCCGCATGCACGCACTCGGCTCGGGTGGAGTCTTTGCCAACTGCTCGAGCGCAAACGAACAAAAGGCGTTGGCAGGTGAAGGGAAGCAACTCGAGCCCGTCCGTCCACACCAGACTTCACGCAAAACCCCTCCGATACAGGGGAAGTAGGGGATCAAGTGACCCCCCGACTGGATGCTGATAAACTCGAAAGGTCATTTCCAAACCACGAGCTGACACGCGAAAGGGAAGTGGATTTGGCGTTTTAATGTCAGCGCGGTATCTTCGGCCCCCATTAGAGGCTGGAACACGGCGGCGGCTTTTCATTTTTGGGAAATCCATCTAAACATTGCACATGTTTGGAATTAAGGATGAAGAAAGAAGAAAAAAAATGTGGCTTTAATTGTGGCTTTTGATTTGGGAACATGCGACAAAGACGAGAGAATGTGTTGTTTGTCAGTAAGAGAGCATCGTATTGGTGTAAAGGTCTTGGACAAAGAGCGTGGTATCAAAGTGCATGTGCAAGGAAGCAATGAAAAGGCACTTCCTCTCTTAGTAATACACTAGTGAAAATAGAATATGATTATGAAAACCACAAAATGCCCTCGCTGAGGACAAGTCATTTATTAACTCTTAACCTCAGTGCTTCAGTGTTGAATCAAAAGAAACCTCTGTTGGTTTGCGGTGTACTTATAGGAAAGGGTCTATGAGTTATCATTAACGATTTACCTACATAAAGGTCAGTGGGTTAGAGTGAAAGGTGAAAAATAATGGAAACTCCTTTATAAATGATTGTCACGTTTGTGCATGATGAAATGCTCACAGTAGTTTTTCCATATTTGCTCAATTAATATAATTCTTTTACGTCATCCTCGTGAAACTCACTCTCTGCCTCTGGAGGTGTCACCGCTGGCCGTTTTGCTTTCTTGTTCCCGAGAACTCTGATGACTCTGATGACAATTTTCCGAATGAAAACTGAACAGGTATCAGACCACACACCGCCGCTCACTGTCATGTGCAAACACTCGAGCATTTCCAGTTCCTTTTCCCTTTCTTTGGTATCTGTCCCTGCATCCCCCACAGTCATTGCACAGTCATATACCCAATTTTACATGGAATACTTGTTCCCCTTTTTTTTTGTATCATCTTCCTCATGGCTGAGGAAACCAGGGCTGAGCAGAACTGTGTGAAGAAATCCCATCGAACCGTTTCTCTGCTTCACAATTCATTCAGATGCCGTTTGGCATTTCCAAATTGTTGGACTGAACTCACGTTATGTCATCATTCGTACTCTCAGGTAGCAGTTCACCGCATCCTCTGTGATTATTATAGACACATACGCACACCCATATGCGCTGCAAAATTCAGTTCCTATTTCAGGTTTGGGGCTTTACAGCCTTCTGCTTCTCTCACACATAAATACAGCAGCAGCATGCCGAGTTCACTCAGACACAGACTGCTATCAGATCACCTTTCAGCTGCAAAACATCTGGATCAAGTCTGGCAATCAAGGTAAGATCTATTATATCCAAAGTTCCTACGTGTATTTATACGTATTAAGGTCAGATTTCACCGAGAGAAGAAATGGACCAATATTTGATATAAGTCTCAGTGATTTGAGTCAATTGATTGCAGTATTAAAATTATTTAAATGTACTTTAATGGTGCTGCTAATGTGCTATTTTTTAATGGTTGCCAATATGTGGCTGGGATCCTCAAATCCTATATGTGATATAGACCTAAAGGACCAAAAGATTCGTAAGAGACAAGCGCTTCAGATCTCTTGCTGTGTTGTCTTTTGGTCCTGTTTTTTTTTAAGACATTTTTTTTTTTTTTTGCATAAGTCTGTTGGGACAAGTTCAACAGACTGGTTGAACTGGTCCCAAATTGCAAACACACGTTGACCATAGGTAGACTCTTGCTTTGAGGCAAAAAACAAATAAAGAAAAAAGCCGTGAATCCTTGCTACTTTCCATTTCTTTAGGTCTACGTAGAAGCCTGAAATTTATCTGAACAAACTGTACAAGTTTTCCCTCTATGCTAACCTTTTTTTTATTATTATTTCTCTCAGATGTGTGTACTGCTCTTCCTAGTCCTGTGTGCTGGACTTAGCTCCGCCAGCCACCAAGAAATCATCGAGACCCTCATGGATAACGGTTGGTACCTCCTCATCATCTACTGGATATTCTTCCTCCCTTTCTCCCGTGTTTTATCACAAGCGGTAAAATGTATATATTGACTGAGTGTTTCTTGTTCCTGATTTAACTAGTTGTGGTACTGAAGATGCCTCATGCTCAGGGAACCATGGTGAATGTTCCTCTGACCTGTGGAGAAACTTATGAAAATGAGCCCATCTTCTGGAAGAAAAACGGTAATAAAACTGTCTCGGTACTGTTTCTACAAGAAACCAGCAGCCGTAATAATCATTTGACTTCATGGGCTAAAAAGGAAACGTATCGTCACCGTTGTAACACCGAACATGTCTGTCTCAGGTGTTGCGATTGAGCCACCTCTGCAGGGGAACTGGGTCAAGGTTGTAGTGGAAGAAATGAAGGCCGGAAACTACACTTGTCACCTCAGCCCTAGTGGAGAATACCTCAACCACACTGAGGTCCTGATCCAGCTGGACTCGACCAACGACCGCGTCATCCTGAAAAGGATAGCCAATGAAGAAGGTGAGATAAGAAAGATGGAGGGAGGGAGAGAGAAGGTGATCTCCAGAGGTGGAATGACTGTATTAAGGGAAAGATAAGAGTTAAAAGGAGAACGATGACACAACAATCCAAGTTTCTGTTCCTCCAGATCATATCCACTGCTCGGCACCAAACTATAAAGGCTCCTTTCACTGCGCCTGGACGAGAACGGAGTCCAGATCCAACGCTGGCGTGCTCCTGGTTAAGGCGGAACGGTGAGTGTTCGGTTCATTGTAAAGTCACCGTTAGCACCATGTCGTGCGCCGTGGTGTGTTTTACCAACCGGTTTGTCTTGAATGCAGCAATATGGAGAACATCCCCTGTGAGCTGGACGCTGATGGGTCTGGGGTTCGCTGCCAGGATGCCAGCTGCCCGTACAATGAGGAACAACACCGCATCGCCTTCACCATCTACATACACAGCTACTCCCGTCTGGAGGAGTACACAAAGTCTTTCTATCTGAGAGAGATCGGTAAGTCACTGAACGTTGATGTTTCTATCAAAAAGACAATCATGTGTAACGGTTTAGCATTCATTTAGACAGTCGCCGTGGTGTTTCTTCCTTTCTCCACCTCATTCCCCTTCCTTTTCACCTAATCTAGTACGGCCGGCAACCCTCCCTAACCTGACCATCAGTGATGGGAACATGTTCACCTGGGACTACCCTTCTTCTTGGGAGAAGCCCTGCTCCTTCTACGGCCTTGAGTTCGAGGTCAAGGTTGTCCAAAACGGACATTCCTGCAACAGCGAAACCTCCATCATGGTAACCAGCACGTACATGCTGCTTTTACCGACTTCCAGTTCACACCCATACCGATGTCTTTAATTGAAGTCGCCTCCTCTTTTCTGCAGAGCAACATGACCAGTGAGACGACATACGAGGTCAACGTCAGAGTCAAGAAATACGTGTTCTGTGTGCGGGCTCGGGACAAGTACACCCTCGGGCCGTGGAGCCACTGGAGTCAGTACGCGTAAGTACTTCACTGTGACCACCGGGATTAAGAACTGTCTGGGCGTCATTTCAGAAGATGTAACTTGTGTGAGAATCTGATCAATTCTTTTTTGTTTGTTATTGCAGTGTGACCAAAAACAAAGCGAGGTACTAGCTCCCTCCCGTCACCGGGCTACACCCACCATAGACGGAAGAAAAGAAGAATGTACAAAAAACATTTTTTTAGTTTGCATATTTTATAACATGTACAGTATTTATTTGACATTACTTGAGTCTATAGACTGTATTTTTTATATTGCAACTGAAATACTTGCAGAATTTGTTTTTACACATTTCATAATAAACTGATGAGCATATTAATTTTCTTTTAAGCGTCTAAAATGTATGTCAGATACAGCGGCGGTGGCTCTAATAGCGGAAGATATTTATTAGGTCGCTCTTTTTAAATGTCTTGAGGAACAATGATCAACGCAGGCATTTAAGGTACAAAAAAAGGGTTTATTGTCATATTTACAGCCAGGATGTCAGGGATGTGAAAAGGAAAACACACACACAAAAAAAAACATTTTTAATCAGACCTCACGTTTCTAAGGTCTCGAGAAATAAAAGGACCGCTGTAAACCTGGCAAAATCCGAAGAAATCACATCCCTAATGTTCCCGAGAGCTTCAGGTGCTCCACTTGTAACAGAGTGGGAGACGCCTTCCCACACAAAACTTCCCGTCCTTCATCCGTAACTTGAAATAAACGTCGACAATAAGTGCTGATACATTTCAAAAGCTAAAAAAATGCATTTTTGATGCCGTCTTTTTTTTTTTTCCTATTTCTTTGCACTCCTGTCATCACGTCTCAGCTATTAACTTTCAAATGAACCAAAATCTTGACTTGGTGAATGTGTGCGTCCAGCGGTGTAGCTAGCTAGAGTCGGCATGTAGCGGCTGCACAGAAAAACACATTATACATTTCTGGGCACGTACACAGAGCCAAACATGTTCCAAACATGCACCACAGTCAGCTGTTTTCACGAAGGTATTTTAGCAACAACCAGTCCCAGGATGAGAGATTTTAAACTCACAGTAGCGTTATGGATTATTGCATATTGTTGCATGACAAATTATACGTTGCCGGCATCTCTTAGACACCCAAGGGCATATATATATATCTTTGATTTTAGCCACAAAACTGCTTTTAGTTATTATTTTCTGTTGAATGTTTATTGGTTTTTCAGTGGTCGGCCTCAGCGTAACTGATCAAGCTCCAACAGGCATGGAGGTCACCGCTTACTGAGACATGAACCATGGGGAGATAATAATCGTATCCCTTTTTACTTGCTTGGAGAGGCGTGATAATCAGTGTGCCTTCTTTTTAGTGACGGAAAATCAAATATTACTACTATCATGTGGAAATGCTTTCACCCACCTGGACGACCAGGCAGGTTCAAAACATCTCACATACTTTTAGGCAGCTGTGGATGCCTGACTGTCCGCCATACGTTGGTGTTTGAGCTGGAGCTTGTGACCTCAAACCACGCGCCACACTGGTAGTGACTGTAATTGATGTGGTTGTAAACAATATTTGCTTAAAAAAAAAAAGTGTTCAACACTAGGGAGAGACAGAGGACATGCAAATATATAAAGTGGGAAGCCCATCTCAGTCCTTGGTGGACTTGCAGTAAGCTTTGAAATAACGGAACTGTAATAGTGCACGTTTGTGCGATCTGGAGGATGAGAAGGTTGCGACCAGCCCAAGCCTTTGTCGATAACGCGGTGCCTCCTCAGTGATGCTGCCTCTTCGATAGGTACCTACAAACACACACATACGCACACGCTCAGTTCATATTTCTCTCAAAGCAGCACCTGGTGTTCCCAGATGGACATTTAAGCATCATTCACTACCGCTATGCAAGCTGACTTCATTAGTGTTTCAGTGTGAGCCCACCTCTCCCAGTGTTTGTGGTTGAGTCCGCTGAAGTCTTCAAGCTTGGCGATTTCTTTGAGATACTGAGCCAGTTTGTACAGCTCCCTGTCCTTCTCTCTGTTGAGATGGGCCTTCATGAAGGGTCGGATCTGAAACGCAATCAAGGCGAGTTTCAAGAGGACGTGCGGATCACGGCGACGGAAAACACCTGAGGCGATAGCGGCGGCCTACCTTAAGACCATTCTGTGGGTTCATGAGGAAGTTTCGCCCGATGTCGTCAAACATGATGGTGTTCTTCCTGTTGTAAAATTCTCCGTACTTGCCCCATATCACGCCCAAGGGCTTCACCTGGACAGGTGCAAACCATCGAAAAAAAAGAACATTAAGAGACATGTTATTCATGTATGAGTGTTTTAAAATCCATTTGTCAGCACTAATGTTTTGCCTTAAGTGTGATCTAACATGCAATCACACCTGGAGGGCTCTGCAGAATATAAAAAGGTAAAGCACGCAGTATATACATCACTAAGCACCTTAAACAGGAAGCAGCCCAGAGAAGAGATAGAGCTGCTTGGCAAGCATGATGCATAAAACTTTATACTGTGGTTACAAGCAATATAATACAATATTCCTCTAATTGTAGGGATGCAGAAAAAATTGAGAAAAAAATCTCAACAAGGCCGAAACAGGATGTTGTGATGATGCAAGCAACAACTGCAGCAATTTTTGGCCGAAAAATGGCCCAAAAGTGATTTGTTTGTTTTTTTTCTGGTGAAAATGTTGGATGCATCCCTCCTTATCTGTCTCCACACAATCCTATGTATCAGAGAGATGTTATATGTTTTCATGAGTGTACCAAATGACTGGCAAGCATGTGTAGCCACAGCAGTGAAACAGGCCTGCGCGTTCAGCTGTGTGTGTGTTTGTACCAACCTCCACAACTCCTCTCTTAGGGGTGTGTACCGTGATCATGGCTGCACTGTCCAACATGAACGTGATCTTGTAGTTTGGGTTGTCTGTCACGCCCAGCTCCTACACGTGCACACAAACACATAAACACACCGGCGTTATCTTCCAGTAGCATCAACACTCAAATGCTTTAGGGTGAATTGATTAATACTGCCACCCTTTGGCTAAAAAAAGGTACAACACAGTAGAGTACTTGCTTTCATTTTGGCATCAATCCACTTCATACTTGTAGCAGCTAAAGGGAGAAAGAAAAGATAAACATGAACGCACGTTTTTTTCCTTGTATATGCACTCTTTATCAGAAACTCCTAACAAGTGACGTGTGAACTACAGACCCCAGTAAACATCTATAACTCGCTAAACAGAAACACATCTTTTAAAGACGTGGCCCATTCTGCTTTGTTTCTCCTTGTGAGCCAGATGTTCATTTTGGCCTGAACTGAAATGAACCAGGAAAACACATCCGAGTAAAACTGTATCGGGGAACATGTGAACAGCTTGTCCTCCAGCATGCGTACTAAAGTGAAGCAGAGACGAGAGACATACACCAGATGACAATGTCGTAGTCCTCGTAAGCCGACGTCAGAAACTCGTGGAGGTACGGTCTCATCAGCTCGTGGCCAGTTTCTGCACATGACTTGTGATCTAGACACAAATAAGATCCACACACAGTATCCACAGTTAAGCAACGGTGAAGCTGGTCGATATCAATGTTGTAAAAGTTAAACTATAGTAATACTTATGAGCCAGACAGTATCAGTAACTCACCAAACAATGTGTAGTCCACATCCAGCACCAGGAGCCTCTTGCCTTCTCTGGGAGGGTTCAGTTCCTCCACCTTATAGTCTTTCACTCTGCGGGCTATTTTGGCCAGGTTCTCCTCTCTAAAGGCACGGAACAACATTTGTTTCACGCGCAGATTCCTCCTCTGACATTCTTCTATACAGTCAAAGGCGCACACAAATATCTGACCTGTTCTCCACTTCAATGACGTCCTCCTCGATGTCAAAATCATTGACGACGTCATCGTTCTCGGGGGGAGGGGCTAAAACCTCTTCCTTCACAAAACAAAACACATTTAAAAGCGTGTCAGTCGGTCAGATCTTAAAGGGGAACTACTGTTTTTTTTTTTTTTTACAATCTGGACATTATTTCTGGCATAAAATCCGATTGTTTACTCAGCCATAAAACTGCTGTATAATTTGTAGTCAGTCGGAAGATATTTAGATTTGTGTATATCCATATAATGGGAGTGAATGGGGCACCGAAACGCAGCCTCTAAATAACGCATTAACTGCCACGAAACTCATTAATTTCACCAAATTTTTGTTATGATACACCAGTGCTATTCCCTGTTGAGTCCGGAGTTACCCGTTATCATTATCCTGGGTCTGTAGATTGACCTACTTCTGACCTGGATGATGTCATCTCTGAGCGCCGCGTGCACCCGCGACGGTTGGCTTGTTTACCTGTAATTTGCTCCTGCTAGTTTTTTGCAACATGGCTGAATATTTTTCTGATTCTGAGGTTGTGGACGAGCCATAGCAAGCCGACCCCCGCGGGTGTAACTGTGTCAAGGCAGAGCTGATACAGTTACTTGCGAGCCCACAACAACGACATATAGCAGCATTAACCGCGTGACTTCCTGACCAATAAAAGTCCTAAGTAGGAACATGCTTAAAGCTGGGTTACACTTTCAATGCTTTGTGAGCCTACAAATCTGCGAGTCAATTAGTCACATAGCTACCAAACTAAGCCCAGTTTCTTCACGCCACCACCTACCAGGCCTTCTTCTCTGGTGCCCATCATCATGATCTTGGTGTTAGGCTTCAGCTTCAAAGAGCCCAGCTTCACTTCATCCTCTGCAGGTTTACCTGTAGGCGGGAATGAAGGAAAGAAGAAAAAGTAGAAATAGATCAAAGTCACTTTAGCTGAAAACCATGCTTATTTTACAGCATCAAATAAAATTATTTATAGACTGCATTATCTAAAGACACGAAAACGCAGACTTTAAATTGACACGTTTGCACAGACATGAGCTGATTATAAATGAGGTTTAGCATAGCCAAAGCCTGCAGAAATGCGGGGTTGAATTTATTTAAACAGAACTGTATTTAACTCAGGAGGGCTTGTTCCTTAAGACAATGCAAATATCCAAAGCAAATCAGGAGGTCTGTTGTTTCTGGTTCAGGTGTGTTATTGCATTATTTACTAACCTGCTCAGGAACTACACACTTGTGACCAGTGATGCCCTCTCACCTTTGACTTTGAGTCCCAGTAGTTTCTGTCTCTCTGGCAGCACCCCGGTCAAGGTCTTAATGGACTGTTTCAGGTCCATCACCGTGTCCTCCTCAGACAGAGAACTGATGGAGTACTCCTGACCTCCCCACTTTATGATCACTGACACCGACATGGCTCACACAGACTCGTCACACACATACACACGGCTGCAGCTGAAGTTGGGTTTGCACGCTCGCAGACACACGACTGTAAGCAGGTTTCCCCAGGAACGGTTACACGGCATGCACACCTTGTAAAGAGAAGGGGACAGGCAGAGTAACAGAAAGGGTGTCAGTGTGCATCTGGCTGTAGCCTGAGGCAGATCACAGGAAGTAGCTAATGGTGAACCACAGAGAGCATACCGCTGCAGTACGATTGTTAAGCGAGTGTCGTTGTCACTGGCTAATTCAAGACACAGCAGCCAAATGCAGCCTAATCAGAGGAGACACTGTGACTGTCCATGGTGTTGATATTTTTAGCACGAGATTGCTAACAGTTACTAGCAGCAGTGTAAACACGCCCGGTAACCTGCCAACAAGCTAATATTAGCTGACTAAACTCTACGGTCTGGGAACTCTTACCTGGTAGCACAAGTTAACATGTAACGCTTGGGGGGAAACAGGCAGATCGTGTGCAGAAGTTAATTGACAATGAAGTTTGCCGTTCAGTTTCATTCATCGAGAGGCGCACACTCTGCTGTTCCCGGCGTTTCGACGCTTTCCGGCAGTGACGTAGTAAAAAAGGCTTTGTTGCCATAACGACCATTCAACGGATTAACCAAAAAAAAAAAAAAAACGTTTAATAGTTTCCACTTACGTCTTCGTCAAACGTCACCTGGTGAATAAAAGACAAAGATTTATTTATACTTTTTCATACTATATATATATATATATATATATATATATTGTACCTTCATACATTTTATGTTACCACATATTTCTATATATAAATATATGCAATAAACAAGGATATGGAAATATGTGGTAATGTATACACATATACAGTACATGATAAGCACATGATATATACCGTATATAATAGTATAACACTGATTCTTGGCAATTTGGATAAAAGTTAAATTACAAAATCTGAAAGTTAATCATTATAGAACAAGGTCTTGGCTGTTCAGCAATGTGCCTACATTTGCGTTTTCCAGTTATAACTTTGTTTTTGTCAAGACCATCAGACACAATAAAGAGCAAATTATTTTTTATCTATTTGGTCTAATATGTATTTAACGTTTTTAAATTATTATGTGCAATCTCAGTACACATATATGCTGTTAAATGTTGAATAATATCCACTTTGTTCATTTTTTATACTGCTTCACATGAACTCCTTTAAAAGATCTAACATCATACAACATTAACATTAAGCCTAAATAGAAAAAGTATAATGCTTTTTTTTAATTTGACAAACATATTTTAGTATTAAAAGAGGCAACTACTAAAAACTCAACAGCACTGAAGAAACATTTAAAACAAAACTCCCTCTGATGGTGGTGACTTTAGAAGTGACTGTGGTACAAAATGTATAAAAAATAAAATAAAATATCAAATAGTCAAAAATAAAGTCATTACCAGTAGGAATAATGTACAATGGATCACTGACATCCTCTTAAACTGTCATCTGGTGCCTCCTACTCATAAAACAATACATTATAATTCTGAACCCTTTCTCTTATGTCCTCTTGATACTTGTGTAATGACTATGAAATGGGGGGGGGGGGGGGGGGGGGGGGGGGGTTACAGGGAATGTTAAATGTGGTTAAATGTTGTCATGAGTCATTGAGATGCACATGTATATTAGTAGTAGATGTGCATCCCAAGTGTCCTAAGCCAAAAGAACATGGCATAGCAATGAATTGTGAGAGAGGAGACGATATGAAAAGAAAACACAGGAGGAATTACATAAATAAAGATATAAAGGTGTTAATGAAATATGACAAGTCATATTGGTATTCATTGTGATCAGCAACTATATTCTAGCCTCCATTGAGGACCATTTGGAGGAAACCTGACGATGGGGACACCTGGTGGTGGTGACAAAAAAAAAACAGCTCTTTCACATGATATACACGAGTTGTTGCCTTTAGCCATCTTGTTTCCCCTCTGTTGCTATATACTTCAGACCTCTTCTTAAAAAGTATGCATTCATGTCATAATCTAATATCTTTTATACAAAAGAGACGTTGTTGACATGTTATGGCTGTGACAGTAGCAGTGTCCAAAACTATGAACAAGTTCAAGGGGAAATGGCAAACTTACAGTAACTTGAGTGATGTTGAAGCATGCAGTAGAGCTGAAGGTTTGAAAATGAGGTCCTCAGAAATAGTAGTTGGCCTTGTAGTTGCCTGATTTTATTGCTTTTCATAAATATCTGACAGTGGTGAAGAATATAAGGGACACATTTTGAGCAAACTCACTATTTGTAGTTTTTAACACATACTGTATTACTCTAATGTAAGCTGTCATGTGGTAAAGATATTATTCAATTAAATTATTACTTTTTTAAATCAAGTTGAAGTGACTATCTCCTATCTGAGAACAACTGATTTTGTAGCCAATGGGCCAGCATATATTCATTAAATTAATAAAAACTAAAAATAAACCTATAAAAGAACCTTATGTGCAAAGGACCCCCCGATTATAACCTTGATTCTTTTTATTCATGAAAATGTTATTTATTTCCAACAGAATTAGCACTTTTCTTAGTGGGACATGTATTTGCCAAAGTTTCAAAATTCAAGCATAAATAAATTGTACGTATATGTAAATAAATATGTTGTATAGAGGTAAGTATGTGAGTAAATGAGATTTAAACAAGATGTATAAATACTGTATAAAAGATATGCAATTTGAAAGACGTATAAATTATGAAATATATAACTTTTTATCAAATATAAATTTGTTGATAACATATTTGCTAAATCACACAAGTGCTTTGCCCTGAACTTGACAAACAACAGCCTTAATCACAATCTAATTTCACAGAGGATTATATTATGGTGAAGTAAGATTAACAGTAACAGTTTTCCAATATTGGTACAAATAAGAAAGGCTTGTCAAAAGATTTTATGGGACATACTACTTTGCGCATGCCCAGAGCATCCCCCTCGCTATTACGGATAATGGCTGCGAGGTGAGATGAGCGGATGGGCCGCGTCCTTTCAGTGTGAAGCGCACCCATCAAGAGGACCGTTAACTCGGGCGGTGCCGAGTTAAAATGGTCGATATCCGACCCGAAAAGCACCCCAAAACTGTTGTACATAGTGCGAACATCGTCCTTCAAACGTAAGTCCCCTTTTTATTTAGTTTTTTTTCGTAGCGGTTGGGCGCCGTAGCTAGCTCAGGATCTCTGCTGTTTTGCTAGCTACGGTACAGTTGCGCTGATCTGGCTTAGGGGGGGCAGTTAGTCCTAATCTTTAAACATTTTAAGTTATAAGAATTTGTGTTAATTCTGCATCTTAAAGTGTTGCGTTTTAGCCGAGCTTTACCCAAGCGTTTTGTATGTTTTTTGTTTGTTTGTTTTACCCCTGCCGTGTTGAAGTGAGTTGTTAGTAGTTAGTTGGCTAACCGACAGCTACGTTAGCTGACTACGTTAGCAGTAATTGTTGGCGCTGTGCCTGCTGCTCGATGCAGCTCATCCTCTCTGCACAGCACGTACTGTACACTGTACTAGCTAGTTTACGCTTTACCACGCGTATAGAAATGAAAGGTGTTAATTTGATGCGCATATTGTTTACTATACCATGTGGGGACGCTTAGTTGGGGTGGAAAGTGTTGCAGTGTTTTGCGTGGGAGCTCAGAGATTTTTTTCCCCCTGTCGAGACGGCGGGGTTACTAGAGTTCATGTCGCTCCACGGTCGATGCAGCACTCACTCATCCACAACGTTTGCAGTGCCTGTGTTTCAGTTAAACTGCACAACTATACACATTAGTCCCACAAACTTCCCCATGCCGTACCCCTTGCAGTGAATGGATTAGGACAGATAAAAAAAATCAGTGGACCGGCCGCGTTACATAAATTCTGATTCTGCGAAGTGATCTCTTTCTGGCCAGTGATGGTGAATTCACAGTTATGTAAGTCGTCAGCATCTTGTCCCGGGCTGAGAGGAGGATATAAAGAGATGGAAACTCTGCTCCTGGCATCTTGGATCATGTCTTGTGCTTTTTGCAAAGGGAGTGGAAACATGTTATTTATGTGGCACTCCAGAGGCTTGAGATAGAAAGATGAAGCTGTATTGTGCTGTGAAGTAAAGCATGTTAAATAGTTTATTATGTTTGGAAAGCAGCTTCCCTAGTGAGATCTCAATAATACAGTATACTTCAACCAGAGCTCACGTGTGAAAAGGTTGTTTGCAGCACCTAAACTGCAGGGTTGTAAACCAAGAATTTCAGTAAAAACTGCAGGAGATCTGTTGTGTTGAGTCAGCTCTTCATTACTGCTGGAATTAAAAAAAAAAGAGGGGCAACATGTTGCTCCCTGGAATTTCCCATTGCCGTACTTTTGAATTTGCTTAAGCTCCAGTGTTTCTGGATGAGCGCCTGGTTAACAAGGCCTGAATTGTTGGAGGTCTGTAAGTCTTCCACCATTAGAAAAAGCAGGTTTATCAAGGTTTTAATATCACTTCAATAATTAAATTAGAACTAATTGTGTGATTTACATGAAGTCACAGTCGATCAGTTTTATCAATGAGTTATTTGATGATTAAAGATTAAACTCTTTCTGGGAAAATGTGTGTTGCAATAGGAGTATGATGGGATTAAGTCAGGGAAAGGAAATGCAAATGTTAAGCAATCTTTGTATAACAAGAGTAATGTAATATCCAAACTATTGTTAGGCTGTGTTTATGTTAACAAAGCTTAAGTAAACATGAAACGTAATGTGTTTTCATAGGCAAGTGGCCTCAGATTGTTCCATTATTTTACTCTTAAATCACGATTAAAGTGATTGTTGATAGTGGTACACAGAATTTACTATGTGTGTAGTATCTCTGAATACATATTTGGTCTTTGAGTGGGTGTGTAAACAGTGTCGGTTTTGAATTTGATATGAAAGTAAATAATGTGTGAAGATTGTTGGGTGCTGTAGTCTGCCATCTGTTAGTGTACATTGTTAGACATTTCTGTATTAAGTATGATTTAACTTACCTGCTTGTACTGATTGTAATTGAAATGCAGCGGTATTATTTGTATGCAGGAGTTTACTTGCACCCACATAAAGTACAAAGTTAATTGTTTAGTTTTATAACTTTATGTGCATAAAAAATGTGTAACAAATTGATGACATACCACTGGCATTCGCTCGAGGGATTCTTTTGAGTTCAGATAAGGATTAAACAATGGCTATCAGGCCAAGCACGAATCTCACTGTAATGGCCCACATCCATACAGTGCTGTCTTGTTGTTTTGAAGCTGGAAAGTTTAATTTATGAAAATGTGTTTTGTATTGGATATCTGAAGAGTTCACACACATACTTAATTTAAATCATTCTGTTATTTTATGCAGATTCATTTATTTTCTTCTGTATCTTATCCTGATGCTGCTGTGAAAACCTCAATGTCTCCTACGGGCATCAATCAAAGTTCATGTTTTCAGACTATTATTCATTTGGCTACTAGTATGCCAGTGTAACAGAACAGTGCTGGAAAAACTGATGACGCTTACATGGGAATAAGCACATTTTTTACGCGTGCCTCATTTGTCAAAGCCGACCTTTGAAATTGCACCTGCATAAAAAAAAAAACACCTGAAAGTGTGACCACATAGTTTTCACAGTTGCTCGTGCAGTATTTATGATACGATCTGGGCTGTTGGTGGGAGAGCGAACAGAAAGGCCTGCAGTCATTTGCATGCACTTGTCTAGATTGGGGTTTTGACTGATAGATTTGACTATGCAAATCGTAGTTGGTGCTGAAGCAGTTCTTCACTGTAACAATCAGGTAATATTCCTGTCCTGTTGTAGGAGAGCTATTTTTCCCAGGTTTGTGTTTACTGCATTATTTTTTGTGGAAGTTGACAAACAAAATAGTTATGTCTGGTGCTGCGGTGTTGGAAGCCGAAGGCTAGCATTTTCATGACTTAAAACCCTAATTATGGTTTCAACACAAACTTACTTACATACTTTTATGATAAATAAACAGTGAAGAATGAACATCTTATGCTTAAAATTACTGAATTGTTTTTGGAGCTTCCTGTTTGCGTAATACACGCATGTATACTTTTCTTTATTTATGGTTTTTATACTTTGTGTTAATAACAGCCCTGAAATCTCCTTTTTAATGTCTGCGTGTGCAAGTATGATTACATTAGCTTGGTAAACCTCATTGTACATGCATTAATTACATTTTCTGCTGCTGATAAATTATCAGTAATTTGCTTCATGTGAAATTGTTTTGCTCTCCTCCTTCCTCTTACCCTTCCTCTGTGGCTCCCTGCCTTTTTGTGACCTTCATTATCTCCCCTTCTTTGCCTCCAGTTCACTTTCATCTTGTTTTTCTTGTCTTGATTTTATCGTCTGTGACAGCATTATATCAAATTCCCCTTTTTTCCTTTTTGATTGATTTCTCTCTTTAGAGTACCCACGGTTACCATCCAGTCTTAGTGGTCAGTTCTGCCTGCGGATCAGAGGTTAACCTGAAGCCATGGCATTGAAGGACCGCGTAGAGGCTGTGCTCAATGTGGGTCTTCGTGTTCCCAGCATCATGCTCCTGGATGTCCTGTACCGTTGGGATGTCAGCTCCTTTTTCCAGAAGATACAGCGCTCCAGCCTCTCCAACAACCCCCTGTTCCAGTACAAATATCTGGCCCTTTACCTGCACTACGTAGGTCAGTGCTTTTGCATCACACACACACCGCACCTTTTCATGTGCACATATCCGTCCTGTATTAGTATGTCTCAGATGGTTAATATTAGATAGATGGATAGAAAATGGTTAGCCACACATTGCGTTTTAAACATTTGGCAGTGTAACATGTATTTATTCCTCACGTTATCATGACTTGCACTGAATCTGTTGTGTATGTCATAGCCCGCATTTGAGATTTTCACTGTTTAGGTTGGAAATCCCCATTCAGTAATGTTAGCCCTCTGTGTTCAGCTTGTGGTCAGCAAAATGCTCACACGTGGCAGTAGGCAGGAGGCCACGAGGCTGGGCTTTATAGTGATTTCAGAGCAGTCAGGAGGGATTATTTGGCATGACAACAAGTGGGGTGTGACTGAAACCACCTGATTCAGCCAGTGGTAAATAAAAAAGTTGGTGAATGCAGTGTGAGTCCATCTGTTCGGATCTTGCATCAGCTGTGGCTTTCAGGGAATGTAAGACAGTTGTGGCAGTCAACATGATAACAGTGCTGTGCTGTGTGTTATTGTGCAGGTGGCACTGCCAAACGCAAGTAAAGGATTTGGTTGGAACGATATAACAATAAAAAAATAGCAGGCAGATTGTCCATTATGTCTGAAATGAAATCCACGTCTTACAGTATTAGCAATCCCATTTCTGGATCACTGAATTCCACAGAAATCCCCCACCTCTGTAGCATATCCTGCAGAAGGCCAAGCTCGCATTAACAAACTCGCAGAGGTAAAAATAGTAAAGTAATAAAATGGACAACTTTCCTCCAGTGCAGTCAAATGTGGATTTTAAAAAGACTCTTTCTAGCTCTGTCCACAGATTGAACTGTAACTGAGTCGCTGTCAGTTGTTTTGATGAGACATTTCACCTTAAATGTTGAATAGCAAATGTGTTTACACGCCAGTCTTTCTCAGCTGCTCATAACCATGTGATCTGGGTAATGATGCACCACTTTCCCAGGTGTTATACACATTCACCCGGAATAGTACTCATAAAACAATGTCTTACGTCAGATTGCCACAGAACTCTTTTATGAATGTATAAAACAAAGTCTGTGCAGAACAACAACTTCTCGAGACACAGTAGTGATGCGATGATGAAGTTGACACCACAAAGCCTCAAGCTCAGTGTTGAGCTTTCTTTGTCTGTGTCTGTAAGTGTCTGTGTGCGCGCTCTCAAACTTGGCTGCAGTTCGTTAATGAGCCAACAGCCTTGGTATGCGCTGGTGTGCACTACAGACGGACCACAAGAATAAAGGGCTAGTCAGGTAGTAAAACCCAAGTAAATGTTGCTATGCACGGAAGGGTATTTGGACATGGTTTTAGGTGGTAGGCTGATGTACAGTAAAGCTGTTTGCAGCGGTGACTTTTTGACTTGACCACCAAAAATAGCTTCCTGCTGTTACATAAAAAAACATCTGTCGCACATATACAGATCAAATTAGTCACATTTGTAATAGAACGCGCAGAGAGGCCTGCAAACAGGAAGCTGAAGGGAAATGTTTATACTTGAGTGTGTAATTTTTATGTTTTTGTTTGTGTGACTTCCTCCCAGGTTACATCCTGAGCTTGGTGCTTCTGACTCTGCCTCGTCAGCACCTGGTTAAACTCTACCTGTACGTTCTGACGGCTTTGCTGCTCTTTGCTGGTCATCAAGTCTCAAGGTACAAACAAACACACGCACGGATCGAAATCCACCAGTAAAACATGATGAGATACAGATGCACAGAATGTACCACTGGCTCGTGAATGTTTTTCTTGTGTTAGTTTATTTGAATGGCTAGACATTTTGTGGTTGAGCTATACTGTTCATGTCATGTAATAACTTAAATTATGTTGATATGTTAAGCACTTTTATTTCTCCTTGTCAGGGACTATGTTCGCAGTGAACTGGAGTCTGGCCATGAAGGACCCGTCTACCTGGAACCTCTCTCCATGAACAGATTCACCACTGCCCTCATAGGTATAATGTTATAAATGAATGTGACGAGATATGAAAGTGACCTAGGTAGGAGGATGATGCATTAGATCCTTTCTGATCTCTTTGCCTCGCTCTCTCCTTCATTGTTGCACATTCATCTAGAAAATCAATAGTAGTATGGGGAAAATGAACAGCATAGATATACAGTAATACAGTACAGCAGCAGACTGAGTTATTATGGGAGTCGGTCTCCTTATGGGAGGAACTAAGCTATTACCAGCTCCAGAATTGCAGGTTTATTGTGTATATGCCTCAGCTTTTGTCTGATTGTGCGACTATAAAAAACAATAGGTCAGTATTATTAAAAATGTCTTGACCCAAGCTTGATACCAGCTACTGCAGTTATAGATGCATTTTGAAATCAAAAACGTCTCTCACTAGATGGTAACAGCGGAGTCTCCTGTGCTATAAATAGAGTATACTGAGTGCTGACCACAACAAAGCAAAAATAACATGGATCCAGGGGGATAAAACCACTAAATTTTGTACTTACCAAATTTATTTACCTCACTTACCAGAACATGACATTTCTAGTAACCGTACACTCTTGTGTGCATATACTGTATGTTTGTTTATATGTGTACCTGCATCTTCTTTCAGGTCAGCTGGTGGTGTGTACGCTATGCTCCTGTGTGATGCAGACCAAGAGGATCTGGCTTTTCTCTGCTCACCTCCTCCCTCTGGTAGCCCGACTGTGTCTGGTTCCGCTGGAGACCATCGTCTTCATCAATAAGTTCTCCATGATTTTTACAGGTCTAGAGGTCATTTACTTCCTGGCTTCAAACTTACTGGTACCATATAACCTGGCTAAGACTGCCTACAGAGAGCTGGCTCAGGTAACAAACTGTTAATTCAACCCAACGTGGAAAGCTTTCCAGCTTTTATTACAATTCTTCAGCTGTAGTGGTTATGAGAGCTTTCTTTATATGTCCTAATCACTCCATCTGTCCTCTCCTCTGTTCCTGTATGCCTTCTTCTCCCAGGTGGTGGAAGTGTACGGGCTGCTAGCTTTGGGTATGTCTCTGTGGAACCAGCTGGTCCTTCCAGTCCTCTTTATGTGTTTCTGGCTGGTTCTGTTCGCTCTGCAAATCTACTCCTACTTCAGCACCAGAGACCAGCCTACCTCAAGGGAGAGGCTGCTTTTTCTATTTCTTACCAGGTGAGACCAGACGCCTTGGGGTCTGTTTTTAGATTTGGTATATATCGATACATAGCCTCATATGGTTAATCTGACAAAAAAAATGTGATCTACACATGGAAAATTAATAATCTTTATTAAACTGGACATGTAACTAATCTTTACTCTCCTCCTCCACCTCTAACTTCAGTATTGCAGAATGCTGTAGTACACCGTACTCTCTGCTGGGTCTGGTTTTCACCGTCTCCTTCATCGCGCTGGGAGTTCTCACATTGTGCAAGTTCTACCTTCAAGGCTACAGAGCCTTTATGAATGACAACACCATGCACAGGTTGGTCATTGTTCTCAGAGGTTGTCTGCTCTTTCTGTTTCTACTTTTAACAGTTTTTATCTGGTTTCTGTCTGTGCAGGGGGATGACAGAAGGTATCACTCTGCTGATCCTGGCTGTCCAAACTGGCCTCATCGAGCTGCAGGTCATCCACCGAGCCTTCCTCCTTTCCATCATCCTCTTCATTGTAGTTGCTTCCATACTGCAGTCCATGCTGGAGATAGCTGACCCCATAGTCCTGGCCCTGGGAGCGTCCAGAGACAAGTACGACATGCACCTTTTTTAATCCTTAGAAAAACTTAGGGGGCTTTCACACTTACATTTTGTTCTGATTCAGGGCACAATGTATACAGGACAGACATGCCTTCAACACCGGTATTTTAAAAACAGTTTTATGATTGGTCATAATTATGTGGAAGAATGGATTTTAGGAAATAAGAAAATGATTTAACCAATAATAAAGCACATTTGTTGCTGTTAAGTGGTTCTTGTACCCACACAACAGTGACATCCATGTTTGTTTACCGCATGTATGATGATGTGGCACACTGCTGCCGTTCTGGAAGTATGCAGCTGCCGCTATTCCCAAGATGCATCAGCTAAACTATTTGATTATTATAAGGTAGTCATATCAATCCATGTGTGACGTGTGTTCACACTGCAAATGACCACCCTCTCTAACGGGGTCAGAGTGAGATTACTGTGTTATCACAGCCCAAATGAACCGGACTGACGGGTAAACACGCCTCATTTTAAAACAACGTCCTTGATGTGAAACGCTCTTATTTTGTAAATGATCGTTGCTGGTCATATTCCATAATCATAAACCAATAAAATCTGTGTGTTTTGGCAAGAGGTTTAATATTCCAAACTAGTTGATATTGTTTTATTACCTAAAAACTCAGACTTTGTGTTAGATAACAGGAAATGTAACCTGGCTGAATGCCTGTCCGAATGTTGAACCTTATACTTTTCTTCTTTGGCGGCTCTGCTGCCGTCTCGTAGGAGTTTGTGGAAGCACTTCCGAGCAGTGTCTCTGTGTCTCTTCCTGCTGATCTTTCCAGCCTACATGGCGTATATGATCTGTCAGTTCTTTCACATGGACTTCTGGCTTCTCATCATCATCTCCTCATCAATCCTCACCTCACTGCAGGTAACACACAAGCACGCTGCAGCTTACGGATAAATACTACTCATAAACAGATTCATCTTCCTCTTGGTCTTTTGTATAAAACACTCTCCTCCGTCACTCTCAGGTTCTTGGTACTCTCCTCATCTATGTTCTCTTCATGGTGGAGGAGTTTCGTAAAGCTCCAGTAGAGAACATGGATGAAGTTATCTACTGTGTGAATGGGACTTACAGATTGCTGGAGTTTCTGGTATGTGACACACACACAGTCTACTGTTTGTCAAAGAAGCATATTGAGAAGGCGTAATATAACAGTGTCATATAATATGGCCACAGTATCTCTTCCTCACTGTGACTGGTTTCCTCCCTTACCAGGTTGCAGTGTGTGTGGTCTGCTACGGCGTTTCAGAGACTGTATTTGGGGAGTGGAGTGTGATGGGCAGCACCATCATCCTGGTCCACTCCTACTACAACGTCTGGCTCAGAGCCCAGCTGGGCTGGCAGAGCTTCCTGCTCAGGAGAGATGCTGTAAACAAGATCAAAAGCCTCCCCACCGCCAGCAACACACAGCTGGAGCAGTACAACGACATCTGTGCAATCTGCTACCAGGTATGAGCTGTTTAGTGGAGATACAACAAGAGTGCATGACTAATAGTTGGTTTTGAACTTAAAGCTAAGTTAATGTGGAATTTGCTTTCTTTCAGGACATGAACAGTGCTGTGATCACTCCATGCAGTCATTTCTTCCACGCTGGCTGTCTGAAGAAATGGCTGTATGTTCAGGAAACATGTCCTCTCTGTCACTCACAACTCAAGAGCCAATCACCAGCCACCACCAGTGTCCCCAACCAAGACGCCCCTGCAGCCAATCAGAATCCTGCAGGGCAGGACCAAGCTAACAAGAAGCAGGAGGATGGCACTTTTGAAAATAATGGGACAGAGGAAGAATCAGTGGAGCAGGAGGGAGACAGTGGACCTGCCGCGTCAGCTGGCGAATCTTCTTCCTCCTCCTCCAGCATGCCCTCTGCCTCCCAGCATCTTGTCAAGCCTCCATTGTCATCCTCCTCCTCCTCTCTTCTTCTTCTTCCCCACGTCTGACTGATTCTCTGCAGAACCAGTCCACAGATCATTCCTCTTCGTCTTCCTCCTCTACCTCTGACACATTGGACATAACCGACACTCCTCCATCTCAGTCCCTGAGCTTCACCCCCTCCACCCTTCATCACTCGTCTTCACAGGTACTCCCCTCAGTAGAGATGACCCCAGCTGAACCTGAGCCCACCCCTCAGTTGAACTCGGCTCTGGGCAGCCAGGAGTCATCTACTGGTCCATGTTCACAGTCTGACCAGCCCACACCCCATTCAGAGGAAGCTTCTCCTCCTCCTCCTCCTCCTCCATGCAGCCTCTGAGCTCCATCGTCACACACACGCTGCACATGCATGCACATTTAAAGACACAATCCAAATACTCTATCTGCTTTTACTTCTCCAGCCACAGGCTCTCCTGTCATGTCAGACATCCAGCTCCTTCATATCCATTTTGAGAGGAAAGAAATCCCCCGGCCGACTCTGAGAAATTTCAGCATTACAAAATGGCACCGATTACAGCTTCACAAGATATTTCTACTCTTTAGACAGTTGTCTGGAAACAGTCGGTCTAAACGTGTCCCGTGAAAAGCTTCACTCATGCCAGCAGTGATTTCATTACAGACACAACTCTATCCATCTATCATTTCTTTTTTTTTTGGAGGAGATTCAAACTCAACACAAAAATGGGGACTTGGTAAACTCATCTCAGTAAAAATTGGGAGCTCTCTATCATGTCCACACAATGTGAACTCTTATAAGAAGTATATCATGATTTTATTTTGTTTTGGTTTTTTTGACATTTTTACATGTAGCAACATTTCCAAACCTTTTTTTTTTTTTTTTTGGTCTTCTCGTTTCAGTGCCAGACATTTAATTTGGCTGGTTTCTCCCATACTGCCTTTTGTTTGTGCAGCTGTACTTTCATTGCTGTACATGTCAGAGTATTTGGTGTTCCCTGTAGTCCTGTATGTGCCATGGGAATAAATCAGGAACAATTCAGCGGTTTAGACAGCTCTGGTGAACGAGGGCTGCGTTTTAAACCTTCACAGAGTCTTAACATTTCATGAAGTCCATATCTTTAGTGGAGATTTGTTTCTGTTTCTGTCTGGATGACAGTAGTTATGTGTATTAGTGACTACTAAGCATCAGCAGAGACTGAATGTTGTTACTCGAGGCCATCACATGACCTGCAGCCTGGTGCTAAGCAGAGGATACACGCTGTGGTCTAGAGACGTGTCGCAGTGTGAACAAATTGGTGCGTTCACCCAGAATAACTCTAATTCATTTCACTGCGTCGATATTTAAATCAAACTTGTTTGGCTGGTCCCAACAACAACAACAAAAAGATTATTTTCCTCATCGCCAAACTTTTGTATTACTGTTGAAGAGATGTTATTTTTAAGACGGTTTTTACATTACAGCTTCACCAGAACATACAGTGCAGACGTAGAGCAGGGAGCACAAGCTTCGCCGTCATTGGGTTTATTTTATTTCCTCATCCGCACGTAGCTAATCCCCAAACTCTCCACCAGTCTGAGACGTTCATAGCTGGCGGCAATCGGCCCGTTTCATCCGGTCACATCAGAGAAACCTGTATCTCTGTCACAGAGCACCATGAAATGTAACTACCAGCATATTGAGCCGTTTAATAGCTTTGTTTCCACACACACTAGCACACGCTCCTCAGCAAACGGGGGCCGGACGTGGGAAGAAATGTGTGACGAACGGGAAATTAACTGAGAGACTGAAACTCGAGAATGCCGAGTACTGACTGATGCACGCTTGTATGTAGAGCTTGCACGCTGCCACCACAGAGTTTGTTTGTCCCCAGTGTGCTCTGACCTCGCTGCCGATGTTTTTTCTACCATTTTCTTTGTTTTGGGTTGTATTTGCACTAATGTCATTTATACTAGCAATGCTCCAAAGCTGTCAGCAACCAAATACCCTCTGATATTTGTGTACGAGGAAACAGCCCAATCTGTTTGTGTGTGATGTATATACATGTTTCTCTGTATGGTATCTATATTTAACCAGAGGAGTGTAAATAAGATCAGGGCCTGAGTTTTCCGAGGCTTCCCAGCGGTTTGATTATTCTTTGTTTCCTTACATGCCTGTGTACAAAGACTAACGTGACTAAGGAGTTTTTTGGGAAACCAAGCTTTCTGATCTGTGAGACCAGCCAGTGTTACTGCTTCTCCAGTCTGTATGACGCGCCTTCAAGCTGGTGTGATCACTCCGGTGCCCTCTACTGTTAGGAGTAGGATCAGCATGGCGCAGACGGACGGGAGACGCACTAGATAATATTCAACAGTATTGATTAATACCACTATTATTAAAGGTCTTATTACTATGAATGACTTTATTGTTGACATTGAAAAGCGTTGGCCGCAGGGTTGAGAATGAATACATGAATCAATGTAGGATCAAACCGGGCCAGCGCTGTGTTTGTGTTTATTTTTTTAAAGAGATGAAATGTAGAGATTGATGTATTTTGCACATGTTCCTCCCGAAAGTTGAACATAAGGACTCTGTGTGTACGACTTCTCATTATCAGCTCCATTCCTTCGATGTTGGTTTCTGAAGAAGCACTTGAAATGGTTACAAAGATTTGAATGGCTTTCATGCGCATTCGTTTTTCATCCATGTCGTGCAGAGAGATCACCCTGCAAGATGAAATGTGACATGACCCACACGGTGACAACTGTCATTGGCAGCTGTATGTGAATTTGCATTGCAGTATTAAATGATCAATCACTCAGCAGAGAAGCCTGTCAGCCGTTGATTCCACGTCTGTTTGCTCAGTTTTTACTCGACGTGTTTGGAGGAGTCAAAGTTCCTCCAGGCTACGACGTATATTTCCCTACATGTATTTAATATTTCACTTTATAACCTTTCACCTGATAACTATAATATGGATGGAATATTTTAAAAGCAAACATGTCAGATTCAGATGCATTATTTTGCTTTCCAGCGTGTCTGATATTTCAGCTGCAGGATTGACTTCATGTAAAATGCATCAGTGACTGTAAAGGCTATTTGTCTGTGAGCTAATGTGCCAACAAACACATGAACCATTGCTGCTGCTGCTGCTGCTCCCTCTGAGCAGTATTCATTTTACACTTTAGCTCCTCCTCTTAGGAGCTTTAATGCTTATTGATATTTCTGATCAGTGTTTGCATTCATCATACGCAACCGCTCGACCTGATGAGGGTCGTGGGAGCCAGCGGGAGTCTATCCCAGCTGTCATTGGTCGAAAAGCAGGGTACACCTGGACAGGTCGCCAGAGTGACAGACAACTGTTCACACTCACACCTACGGCCAATTTAGAATCACCAATAAACTTAACAAGCATGTCTTTGGTCGTTAAAATTGTTTTTTTTTTTAAATTTAACTACCTAATTAATGATGATGCAAAAACAAGGCATCATTCCCTCATTGTCCTGAGGGCGTCACTACCTAAATATTAACACTCACTGAGGTTTATTTTAATTTTAATATGGCCTGCACTGAATTTGAGCTGGAGAAATCATTTGTACCTTGCACCTTCGACCAGTCAAGTATCAAATATGTGTCAAATATTTAATATTTCACAATTCAGTCCAAGATCACGCCTTTAAAGGTGTCGGCAAATATGGAAATGGAATCTATAGCTGCCACCGAGCACTCGTTATTTAACTGTATCCACTGAATGCATTTTCACCACTGCTCCTCTGACTGACATTCGGGGGCCGAGGCTTCCCGCAGATTTTTGGTTTCCGATTTATTCATTTCTCTCAAATTTGGGACCTGCTCCATGGTTGGTTTTTGGACTGACTTCCTGCCTGGCATTGCCTTGGTTACTTTACAAAAATTGAATGTCAAATAAAATGAATCATCCACTCTGGACTGTCTGGCCTTCGTTGTTTGTGCTTGAACTTGCAGAAAGTTGTTTAATTGTATGCGTATTGTTGTTGGACTTTTGTCTGCCGTTCAGCTGAATTGTATTTATATACGCTGTCAGTAACGATCCAAACGGTCTCAAGATGCTTTACAGAACCCAGAGAGTGAAAGCTCTGGAGCAAGCCCTGAGGTGATGGTGGCACGGAGAAGCTTTTTCAAAAGGAAAAATCTTTCAGCGCCTCACATGGATGATCCATCTGTGTCGTTGGTATGTCAAAACATATTAAGCTTTGTTGTTATTATTAAAAGTATCTAGAATAGGAAAAAATAACATGCAGTATCTTTAATATAATACATTCTTCAATTAGGACTTTCAATTCAGGACAAGGCATCTGTTAATATAAAATAAAATGAATGAGTGCGTTTCAGGGCCAACATCATTTATTAGAAATTACCTGCAATTGCAGATTGTGGACACATGGTGGCGGTGTTGTGCAGTTTTTAGACTGATTGGCAACTAATCCAGGAGACGAACCCCCGCTGGACACACACACACACACACTCGCACACGCTCACACACACACCGAGGACTATTTCTGTCGCATTTCTTTAGGGACCCACTGCGAACCACAGGGATGATGGTGGTGCCTCATCTGACAATGCGATGTGTTTTTTTTGTGTTGTTGTTTGTTTTTTTAAATCTGCCATGTTGTTTTTGTCCATCAAAGGGCTCCCGTTGCGCACATGCATGTTTCTGCATCATTATACATCTTAATTATGTTTGTTTCTTCGATTCATGGGGATTACGTGCAGCTTTTAAAATATTTAACGCTTTTAATATTTGTACTAAAGGCTAAACATTTGAAGAACAGTTCACAATTTTATAGCGTCCTTACAGGAGCCTATTAATTAATAACATTAATAGTAATTAAGGCATATAATATTAGGACTTTATTTAACTGAAATTTGAATAAATATTAATAATAAAAGATTTTTTTCATCACCATTTCCTCCTTACAGTTCACGTGACACCTAGCATACTTAAAATATAAGCTGTTGTACAAATACAGTTTTAAGATTGCACAACATTTAACAAGTAATAATTTATTTTTATTAAATTCGAACTGTTTCATTTATTTTTATACCATTTATCAATTATAAACTATGATGAAATAAATATTTTTGAATAAACACAGTCCGATCCATCCAAACACCAGAGCGCCTCACACTTCCTCCATTCACATATATTAGACATACATACAAACATATATCTATTTATCTCTCTCTGTATATTTATAAAATTGTAGCTGTGAACTCCTACACGGGCTGATCCGCCACTGTCTCCATCTTTACGCAGGAAACTGGAGCATAAAAGACTCTTATCCTCCATCATCAAGGTCAAGAGCGTTTTTCAATAACCTTTGGGAATTAAAGCCTGGAACGGCGCCAGCTCGTCCTGCCAATCATTTTCACAGCCAGCTGAATAATAAAATAGGCCTACACTAAAAAAAAAAAAAAAAAAAAGTTGTTGACCTTTTGCACCCGAGCAGATCAATACGGTGTAGCTCCATTCTATTAAAACAGTCCACGGAATTATCTATTAATATTTTGTTTGGATCCCCTCCCTCCTCCTCCCCTCCTCGGCGTCGTGATAAATAGTTTCAAATAACAGATGGTGCTAGAGGGAGAGACAAAGCAGGGAAATCTGGTAGCAATTATCCTCAATTATGTTCATTGTTATTTTGAGCTAATTATTGTTATTGTCACTTTTGTTTGTGTGTCTTGCGGCGCTGGGCTGCAATGAGCGGGCCTACGGGAGACAATGGGGGGAACAGGGATATGTTGTGACGATGAAATATGGCTTTTGTAATTGAGCTTAACCAGCTGGTGTAAATAAAACTTCGATGCAGGCTAAATGTACAGGCTGCGGTTTCACATCACATCACAAAAAAAAATAAAAAAAAAGGCAGATCAGCCGATGGAAATAGCCTAATAGTGGGCACATAGGGGGACCAAAGTGTGCTAATCCTTCTTCTTTTTAATTTAGTTCTTTGTTTCGTGTATATAAAATAGAAAATAGGGAATTCATTCTTTAACAAATTATCCAAAAGTCTCCAAATGTGACTCTAAAATCATTTCATTTCTCATTGTTTCCACTTCACTCTCTTTCCCCGTGCTTAAAAGTAGATGTTTGAGCTTTCTCTCATTCCCAGATATATCCTCTGATGAAATGCCTCTCAGCAGATTCCTTCAAGGCTGCTTATCTGCATCAGACTCTGCTCTGCGCGGACACAGAGAAACTTTTGCGGTTTCGGTGTGATGCGAGTTCATCTCCGCATTTGCACGTTTTGCTTCCTTGAACCACGCAGGCAGGGAGGCAGGCACCCAGCCCGGGCAGGGTCGGACGGTGGGACTGAAGAGCACCGCGACCGCTGCATGGGACGGACCTGACTCCACTCTCGGCTTTGTTTGGGGGCGTCTCTTCTCTTTTCCTCTCCTCTCCTCACTCCCATCCTGTCCCCTCCCCTCCTCTCCCTTTCTCTCTCTCTCTCTCTCTCTCTCTCTCCCTCTCTGTCTTTCTCGCTCTCTCTCTCCCTCTCTCTCCCCCTGGGGCGGGAGAAGCCCGTGTTTGGTTCTCAGAGAGGGTCCTTTGGGAAGAGTCACAAAGCGATTTCCTCAGAGAGAGAGAGAGAGAGCGGAGTGGCGAGAGCTCCGGAGTCATCCGCAGGAAGCAGCGCTGCTCTGGACATCACCGACACCAACACGTCCCGGACCACTGGGCTGAGGCAGAAGAATTGAAAGCAGAAAGCTTAAAAGAGGAAGAAAGAAGTGTCAGACAATGATGACATCTGTTCAGGGTGCTAGTTGATCTCTCTTTTCTGTCTGACAGCTTCAACTGTGGATCTCCAAACGCACCGGGAGTGACTTTTCAACATCTTTCCACACTTGGCCAGTCCGTGTCCTGACGTCCTGCTGGTGTTTTAAACTCGTGTTTTCAGTGTTTGGACATTTTGGATCGCAGTCTCCTGTCATGGTGCACCCACTCCTTGTTCGGGACTAGTGTTGAAGGAGTAAAGACGGCTCTGTTTGGTTTCTAGCGAAGCGCACCGAGTGGCAGCAGCAGCAGCAGCGAAGAGCGCACCCACGTTGCCCCGCTTGAATCGGCGTGAAGGATTTACTAGAGAACAAGTGCACAGTCAGTCGGAGTGAGACTGAGAAACGGAGGAACACGCGTCGAGCTTCGGAGGTTTGTTAATGTTTGGGATCCAGGAGAGCATCCAGAGAAGCGGCAGCAGCCTGAAAGAGGAGCCGCTGGGAGGCATGAACGTCCGGAGCTGGATGCAGGGGGGCGGCGTGCTGGACGCCAACACAGCCGCCCAAAGGTGAGCTCTACCCGAATAAGACACCTCCACCCTCCTCCTTCGCTTTTCGTAGGATGGAAGCAAGGGTGCGTTTTCTCCGTGAGGATGCGCAGCTTGAGCAGGAGTTGATCCGAGAGCTGCTGTCCGGAGAGAAAACCCCTGGATTTAACTGCTGCTATAATTTGGGCAATTGATGTTCTTACTCAAAATAATTCTGCGGCACAGCTGAGGAGTTAACGCTAACATGTGCTTGTGCCACATATTTTACCCACAACGTGCACCGTTCATGTGGATGAGGTTTAGTGAGTATGAAACCAAAAGTAGAGATAAATGAATCAAATCCTGGTGATGATTTAAAATGAAGGGAAAAAAAAGAATACAGAATGCAATTTTTATATTTTATAATTTTAATTCTCTAACTGTCAGGGACATAAAGATGGATATACCAAGACATCTGTAGAACAAACTCCAACATAACTAATTTGATTTGTCTCAGAACACAACTGCTTTGAGATATTTTTTAATAAACGGTTTATTAGTGATAATCTGAGTTTAATCAACGAGAAGAGCTTTAAAAAAAGAAAGAAAAGAAACTCAAATCACTTAAAAACGCGCACAAACTGGATTTGCTGTCTCTGCTCGCAGGCCCCCCTCTCGTAGCCTTTACATTATTACTGCGTGATCGCAAATGTAGAAACTTTACAACAGCCTGCGCAGCCTTTCTGACACCGACTCATGCGCGAACTGTGTGTCCGCAGCGGAGTGGGCCTGGCCCGGGCTCACTTTGAGAAGCAGCCGCCCTCCAACCTGCGGAAGTCCAACTTCTTCCACTTCGTCCTGGCTCTGTACGACCGCCAGGGCCAGCCGGTGGAGATCGAGAGGACCAACTTCGTGGGCTTCATCGAGAAAGAGAAGGTCGGTGTGGAGACTCAGGTTGATCTTATTATTATTTATTATTATTATTATTATTTTCTAATTGGAGAGACATTTAGATTTTCTGAAGGCCTTATTTCACCCTGGGTATAACTGATATCACTAAAGGCAGATACATTTTATATTTTAAATATATTCTGCAGTAACACAATTATCATATTTTTATTATTATTATTATTATTATTATTATTATTATTATTATTATTATTATTATTATTATTATTATTATAAAAACCTCCCTCGATCCTTTTGACATTTGAACTTGATTTAATTTACACTCCGTTCAACACAACCACTTGTTCCATATAAACAGCGGCGCGGCACCCGGTCTCCTCATCAATTATGACATCTCTTAAATTAGATGAAATGCATCGGGAGAGTTTGGGGTTGGGTTTATTGGCCCTCCAAACACAACCAGTAATTACAGGGGAATTAAAAATAAATAAATAAACAAATAAAATCCACAATAACACCACGATTAAACATGGAGAAATGACAGGGCTGCGCTCCTTTAATATCATCAGCTGTGAACATAAATCATCCTTTTGTTTAACGCGTGGCCCGCTGCGAAGAATTCAATTACTCGTCGCATGTGTATGTGCTTGTACGGGAAGGTCCGCTTTGTTTATTCCTGGATTCTCAGCTCAGTGTTTGCTGTGTGTGTGTGTGTGTGTTAAGGAGACGAGCGGAGAGAAGACCAATAACGGGATTCATTACCGGCTGCAGCTCCTGTACAGTAACGGTGAGTGCACACATACAGCTACTTATTCACAATCAATTCCACCAAATCAACTTTATTGCCCGTTTGACCCTGCTGCAGTGATACAACAACACACACACACACACACACATAGGCAGAAGCTGGTTTAAGAAAAAGAAAAAAAAAAGAGAGAGAAGTTTTAATAAGGAAAAATGTGTCCTCAAAGCAGTGAGATGAAATTTTCGCAAAGGGCCAACAGTCTGCCAGGACTTGTTTATGTCACAGATATTGCAGTGCACAGTTTCATGATTGTGTAATTTGACCGGTGTCTGTTAGTCAAATTTCGGGGCAGCTGTTGCAGGCGATTTCCACAAGCTTTGTGGCTTTATCACTGTCGCTGTCCCTGCATCAGTGTGTCCCGTGTGAAGCAGATTCCCTTTGACAGTCTGAGTTGCAGCCCGCCCGAAGCAGGGATATGACAACTCCAGCCTCCTTCTTAAAGGAATAAAGCCTATAAGCTACAATTTTGTGTCACGCGTGTGTGGATATTTTATCCATTTTGAACAGATTATGGGCAGTGCACTTATTGGGAAAGGGGAAAAAATAAAAATTTCATCAAGGATTTTGTCTCCACACATGTCAAAAATATTTACCATCTCCATGAGACTTTTTGGATGACTGTTTTTATACTTCCACATCTGGACCAGATTCTGCACATCCATTAGACTGTGTGTTACAGTGCAGCGTGCACTCATGGTGTATCTTTAACACACACAAACACACAGAAGCCTCTCTGTATGTTTGCAACCTCTTCGGCTCAGAAAGAAGCTACTGAGCGTCAGGTTAACCAGAGAGTTATTACCTCATTTCAGTGTTTTAATCTTATAAATTCATAAAGTTGTGGAGAAGATTCCACTAAGAAAAAATAGAGAAAAAGATTTTTTCCTGCTTCCCTATTGTCTTTATCATCCAGTAACTCCTATAATTTGTGCAAGCTCACTATTTTGCATGGCACGAACAATGAAACTAATCTATTTGATCCTTAAGCAATCGCTTTTCTTTTTTTTCTCCTTCATGTTTGCCTCATTTTTTAATGCAGTTTAATATGTTGTTCCGACTGATAAAAATCCAAGTCAAGTTTATAAATTGCTGTCTTCTCCCGGATCCCAACAGGCATCAGAACAGAGCAGGACTTTTATGTTCGACTCATAGACTCCATGACTAAACAGGTAAACACACAAACACACACACACACACACACACACTCACAGCGGTCTGTCACCTCTCCCGTTACCTCTCTGACAATGAGCTGCTCCACTGATCCGCCTGTACTCCGCCGCCCTCCTCTCTCTCTCTCTCTGCATGTACACAGAAATGAGTGTTTATGCGATTCAGTGGGTGGGTGTTTCCACTGTGTGTGTGTGTGTATGTGGGTGGGGGCACACACACATGCACCACACACACACACACACACACACACACCGCATGGCTCCAGGCGTCGTTGCCTGTGCTTCTCTCGCTGTGATTAGAGCGAGGAGGCAGCGAGCGGGTGTTGAGGAACAGGAGCGTAATTCTGCTGCTCACAGTGGGAAGTGGAAAGATATAACGGCACCTCTGGGATTTGGTCTGCTGAGGAGCGAGCATTTTCTGATCAGATCCAATTTTTGGGCTAATGTTTTTTTGTTTTTGTTTATATGTACATTTGCAGAGAGAGAGAGAGAAGACTGAGCAACAGATAGAAGACAGAGAGATAGTTGTAGTGTTTGCGCTTTTTGTTCCTCAGGTAAACAGTTGGAATTAGGACTGATTATTATTAAAATTTTCGGAGCTTGAGAGCTGCCTCTCTGGTGTAACGTTGTGCGTGCGCTTGGACGTGCATGTGTGGCGAGGCATGAGAGGAGCCAAGAAGCCACGCCATGCACTGAATACTTGCTAATGTGACTCCGGGCTCTGACACAGTCTCACATTACTGCTGCCATGCTGCACCACATACTGTGTTTGTTTCTGTGTGTGTGTGTTTCTGAGTGTGTGTCTGGCAGGCCTAAGAGACCACACTGTTTCCTAATAACACTGTTTGGCTTGAACTTGGTGGGTGGACGACCGGCTACACACACACACACACACACAGACAAGCATTCAGAGAGGCCTCGCTTGTCCGGATCAAGCCTCCACAGAGGAAGAGGACGCCCGCGTGACGACGCTCATTAAAAAGGAAAAGTCGTTTTTCCCCTCAAAGCGTCGATGGAGGCAGGTGTGGGTGCAGCACCTGTGGGCGTGCACGTGTGTGGAAGCGCGTGGAGCGGTTGAACGGAGTGAGAGGAAAAGAGAGATAAGCCGATATATTTAGTGCTTTGCGTATATGCGTATAGGCGCTTTGGCAAAGCAGCACATGGGGCAGTAGGGCCCGCTCGGATGAGGGGGTGTGTGTTTGTGTGTGTTCTTCCCAGCAGCGGTAGGGAAATGGAACATTTAACAGGTGGTCAAACCAAAACAGTCGTGCGGTTGGCTTAGTTGGTCAATGATGTCATGGCCACTGTCTCTCTAACCACACACACACAAACATGCGCACACTTGGTGTCATTGTTCTTCCCAAACTATAAAATTAATGAAAAAATCTTATTTTAAGAAAAGACATGCTGGCGAAAGATGAAGCGTCCAGCCCTAAGCAGCAATACAACATCCCCGTTTCTGTTTTTAGCGGGCCTAAACCCAAGGCAGGTCCGTCGCCAGTCAAAGCGGCTGCCGCTGTGAGAATGGACTTGTTAATCCGACCCCTCCCCAGTCTAGACTTGGCTGCGGTAGCATACCTCTTACATATTTTAAAGACCGCTCGAAAGGTCCCGAAATAGAAGAAGTTAAGAATAAGAGAGGACGGGTTTGGAACAGTTGCAGTGATGTACGATGAGCCTGCCGCCACGCTGGATGCTGCACGGATCACGAGGGATTCATGCGCTGGTAGCATGTACGGGGAAAGAGAGAGTCTTAGATAGCCCAACAACCAATCAGAGCCGTTTTGTTGAAGACAAATTCAACTACAAATCATTCTCGACCAAACAAATCGCTTGGCCTAGCAGATTATTGCCAGAACATAACCAGTTCCCAATGGCGCAAGCCCAAACTAAAATTCTGTGTGGGCAGCTAAAGTGCAGATTTCAGCTTTGGCTAACAAATATAAAAATCATCCCAAGTCAGGCTGAGTCAAGGTTAAGTGTTCTGCTCCGTAATGTGGATGTGCTGCATGGTGTCGTTGGCGTCACATCCTTGAGTCTATGAGTCTCACTGCTCTCCTTAAATCTGGCGCCCATTTCTGCCTTTGCACCTCTACCTGCTTTGTGTTGTGTCAGCTGAGGGCCAGCACCGGTTGTGTTAAACGAAGCAGAAGAGACGCAGAGCGCGGCCCCTCGTTGATCACGGCTCCGTCCCAGAAAATAAAGCGTCTGTTGCGGCGCGGCCCCTATCGGATCACTAGCTCGAAAGTCGTCCTGACACTAACGCGGGAGGAAGTGTGTTCCCCTGCTCGACGGATCCTTGTTTACATGCCGCGCGTGTCACGCCACTTCAAAGGTGCAGGAAAGAGCGGCGAAGATGGTGCATGAAAGGCCCGGTGAGGCGGAGAGAGGGGGAGAAGACAGAGGAGGAAAAAGCAGATGAAAGAGAGGAGCGGAGCAGGCGAGGTGACAGCGGTGAAGAATGTGAGATGAACGTGGGCCAGGAAGTTATATTCAAGAGCCTGTCACACAGGGCGGGTGAAGTATTATTTGCAAAATATTATTTGCGTCTGCCTCGGAGCTCCAGATGTTTCAAACCAAGAGTTATCAGGAACTTTAGACCTTTTAGCACCGCTTTCCTGTGATTAGCCATTTCTATGGTCCATGTTATCCGAGCCTTTGTGATGCAGGAAGCTGCACATGTCACAGGGTCAAAACAAAGCCATTGTTGGCTCACAGAAGAGATGATTCAACATTAGGCAGAGCAGAGAATCAGAAATGGATAACACATATTTGCAAATGGGGAAAGAAAAAGCACGGTTACATCAGTCCTGAAGCATTCACCTGGCCAGGTTTGAAGGTTTTCTTCTGGTGCGTGAGCGTGTGGGCGTAAAAGAGAGAACGAGGGAGAGCGAACGAGCGAGAAACTGTGAGAAGACGAGGAAGGTTGAGATGACAGTGATACATTTTAGTTCAGGATAAGAGGCAAGTACATGGGAAGTTGCCTGGCCCACTCCTTTCCCATGGCACAAAGAGCAGGACTAATCATAGACAGAACAGTGGTTTATAAGGTACATTTCCTCTTCGAAAACAACCTGTCAAATTCTCGTTTTGTGCATTTTCCCACAATCAGTTGAAGTGACGATGCCGAGGGTTTACCCAAATAGTTTCAGATGTCTTGGGTGGGTCTTTGCTTTGTTCGAGGTCATTTTAAATGTCTTCAGTCTGGATACCGCTCTGTTTTGTTTTCTGGTTAAATGAATTTGCTTCACATATCAGCCTTGTATGGCTTCTGTGGTCACTGGACCTTCTGGACATGTTAGCATTAGCTGAGCCTGCTGTGTTGTTGCCGCTGTAGGCTCGTATTAGCTTTGGTTCATGTTACACATCGTGCCTGCATTGATAGGGCTTGATCATCCCAGGAGTCCTGGACCACCAAGAGTTTTTCAGGCTCCAGGTTCATGTGTCAATACATCTTCAGGAAGGGGTTTTAAAATGGAATTTATGCGCATACATGGAAAATTGTAACTGACAAGGGCCCCGGGCCCTTAAACACATGGGGACTCCAATTCCAGAAAACACAGACAACTGGCTATTAGTATGAAATGCTTTAGGCTACAGTAACGGCCCTCCAACTGTACAGCCACTGTTGCTACCCTCCATTAACACTGCAGAGCTCTAAGCTAGTTTCTGGGGGCCATAATGGACTATAGTTTTTACAAATGAAGGGCTCAGACTGCAGTTTTTGCTCATGCTGGGGTCCCATAAGGTACATGCTCGCCCTGGGGTCCCTGGGAGGACAGTCCAGTCTCACCAGAAGGCGAGCTTTGTGGAATATGATTTCTTTAAAGGCCTCTCTTTTGTGTTAGCATCTGCTGCTTCACACCTCCTAATTGCATGATATCTGCTGACTTTACTGCACAACATACACCGATCAGGCATAACATTATGACCGGGTTAGGGTTCCTAATATTGTGTAGCTGTGACTCCTTTGGGTCCTATAGGTTGAGGGGAGGGGCCTCTGTGGATCAGATACTTGATCAGTTTGGGATCTGGTGAATTTGGAGGCCAGGTCAATACCTTGTGCTGTTCAACATACTTTTTTGATCCTGTGTCAGGCTGCATCCTGCTGGGGATGGCTGCTGCCATCAAGGAGTGTCATTGCTATGGGGTGGGGGTGCCTGATCTGGTCTAGGTGGGTGCTACATTTCTAAGTAACATCCACGTGAATGCCAGGTCCAAAAGTTTAAAGTAGAACACTTGTATTGTCACAAGATGGTCAATGTTATTTACTTCTCCTGTCAGTGGTTTTAATGTTGTGGCTAACCTGTATAGTGTCAGTTCTTCAGAAATATGAAGCCTTCAGCTGGACTGACTGGTGTATTATCGATGATTTACCATTTCCATAGAGTTTAGAGTGGTGTGTTTGGGTGGGCTGGCTTTTGTTGGCAACACTGATTATCTTATTATGTCACCTTACAAGGTGTAGGAAGAATTAAGCAACAAATGAGAAGTCAGGTCTTAAAATGGATTAGTTAGAAGTAGGGAGAATGTGAAAGAGATGTGCTGTTCATGGGGAGTGAGGGCATACCCATGTGGTCTGACCCTTGTCCCTGGACTACTGAAGCACACACATTAATGCAGACTGTTAGAAAGGTGTCAAAATACACACTGCGTTACAGCTTGCTGTAATAAGAGACTGTGTAGCAACAGACTGGTTGGGCGCAATGGACATGGAGGAGGTGGAGCAGTGGAGAACGTTGGCATCGGCTGAGGAGTCACGTCACGTTGACCACAAGGCTGCAGTGCTTAGCTGGGGAAGAGATGGCTAGTGGAGGCAGTGTGATTCTCTTGACTCGTACCTAAACGTTGTTGCGCCCTCTTCACGGGAACAATATCCGCTGAAGACGGCGGCTTATTTCAGAAGTTTGAAGAACATGACAAAGAGAACATGTGGACTCCCAGATTCCATAGATCTCAGTCCGATTGGTGAAAGAACAAGTCTGATCCGTGCAGAGGCTGCTGCTAATGTCTTCGAGCCTTACACCAAACGACACCTTCAGAGGTCTTGTGCAGTTCATGCCTGTAAGGGTCAGAGATGTTCTGGTCCCAGACGGGTAGGTACACAAGATTAATCAGGTGGTTTCAGCGTTCTGGCATCAAACTCTCACAACATTAACTTAATCTGATGGCAGCCGCATGCCTGAACCTTAGCTGAAGATTATTCTGAAGGACAGAGAAGCTTCCTCGCCGCTCCCTAAAAGGGAAGTGAGCCTGTCACTTGGTGAAACTCGCTGCAGTTTAGAACCGCACATCAAACAGACTGGAACAGACCAAAGACAGACAGGCCGTGCATATTGATTGATAGATAGTTTAGTGGTGTGTGACGTGTGTGCTTACATTTTATTCAGAGCTTCCCTGCCAGAACCAGGAACAAGGTAAAGCCTCAGCTTAAACGTCCTTTTTTCCCAGGAGACACAGCCCACCTTGAACTTTACTCTTGGAGTTCACCTGTTCGGCACGTGAGCCGACGCGAGACGCCCGTTATTCTGTGGATTTTTTTTCAAAGCAATGTGTGCGACAGCGGAGAGGGGTGGGTGAGAGACGTCCCGTGCAGAGACGATAGGTGTGAGTGTGTGTGATGTAGAGGTGTTACTGCCGTGTTCATTGAGCTGAAGTGGGAACTAACCTGTTACCTCCACCACACTTGGTCGGCGTTACTGTTATAAACCGGTGGAAGAAAATAAAAGTGCAACACGTCTACGGCGTGAAGAAGAAGAAAAAAATAATATATCTCCCAGCTTGACGCCGTGTTTTACCACGGTGCAGTGCTGCAGTGTGTTTCCATCCCCTGTAGATGTGGAGTGCAGCGTACTGAAAACATGCAAATGGGCTTTCATGCATCCATGCACTGGTGCAGCCAATAACAGACACCTATCAGAAGACCTGAGTGACTTTAACTTTAAAGCCTGCACAAATATGGTTAACATTAGATACTGTAGAGATACTAATATATAATTTTATGATCTTTTTTCTCAACAAATTCCAAGTAAAGACTAACAATGTTTGTCATATTTTGCTGTTAAACGGGTAATTGATCACACAATCCCACAACAGTATACAGTTGTTCAGTCTCTGCCCGAATCACTCTGTGAGCTTAAGGTCCGTTTTGTTTCCTCTCTCTTCACAGCCGATTGTTTATGAAGGCCAAGACAAGAACCCAGAGATGTGCCGAGTGCTGCTGACACACGAGATAATGTGCAGGTGAGAACGGGTTCATCACATCCCATCAGAATCACTCCTCCTCTCCTCTCCAAAATACTTTCCCCCGTCTGCAGAAAGTCCTCACCGATCACCTCTTCATGCATTTCTTATTTCGTCACCCTCATTAACCCCCCCGCACGCCTGCACGTACAACCCAGACGCACACTCACACACGCAAACACGTGAAGACACATCCGTTGAGGAAGATGAGTCTCGGCTATCAGAGTCGTTGCCTTAATTATAATCTTAAGATGAATTCCTTCGTAAGTAGGTTGGGAGGAAAGAGTTCTATTTATAGAGGCATTTTACCAACCTATGCCATACAATAGAAAATGTGTGTGCGGGACGACGTGTGCTTTGCGCGTGTGTCTGTGACGCCTGGTTAATTAGGACACAGAGAAACTCATTAGTCAATCTGAACCCTTCTGTTGTTTCATGGCTAACAAATGGGCCTCCCTCCACAATCTGACTATAAAATATTGGCTGGGACTTACGCACACACACATTCGTACATATATATATATAGACACAAAGAAGTATTCGTATGCATGCACACACCACTGTTATAAAAATTCAAATTTAGTGCATGAATTAAGTTGTTCTTTTTTTCCACGACCTTGTCACTGTACAACTTTAACTGTAACAATATAAATGGGGGTTCATCTATATGCACAAGCAGGGATTTTAGCCGTGAAACAAGGCACGCTAATATTTTATTCTATAGCTGCCTGAATATTCCTCAGGCAGTTCAGCTGCAGAGGCTCGTGCAAAACCCCATTGAAATTCTGATGTGATTTACAAGGAATTTAGAAATAAATTGTGTTTGGCAACAGATTTTACTGTAAGTTACCGTTGTTCATCATGCTCGGACGCGAACGGTTTTCACACACGTACTGCAGAGAGGCCTCCGCGCTGCAACGCCGCGTCTGCGCCGCAGCATTTTTCAAAACATTTCCTCAGGGGGAGCAACAGTGCAGAACGTACGAGGAGCGTAAACACTCGCTTTTCTCCAACAGCCGCCGAGGTCAAAGTTACGGCTGCTGCCTCATGTTCTCACATGCTGATTCGGCAGCGGGGGCCTCGCACACGACACGACAGTGCAGAATACACACACGCGCACAAAGAGCCCGGCGCGTCCATTAATCAGTGTGGCTTATTGTCACGGCGGTGCTATTAGCCATATGCTCCCAGCCAATCTGCCACCACACGGACCTGCGTTGCAAAACTGGCTGGAGTCCTGGCACAAAAAAAAAAAATGTGAAAGGTCTCAGTGGAGGATGCACGGCGGAGGCTTCGCGGCGTGTGCGTGGCTCAAATGTTGCTTCATCTCTCTCGTTTCACACACAGAAACTGCATCAGCTTGTTCCAGCTCTTTTCAAATGGAGTTACACAACTTTCATTTAATTATAATTTAACCTGACGTTTTTTCTTTCCTTTTCTTTGTTTTTGGAGCTTTTTGGGTCTGCAATAGATTTTTATTTTTTTTTCCAAACCACACTCTGGGAGTTTGAACAATGTTTGGCTGCAACGCCATCTATTTGTAATGACTGGCCAGCAGCATTTTACATAAATGACATCCTGAGAAAGTTTCAAGATAGGCAGATTAACTCACTGGGGGATAGCACTTAGACATAAATATGAATATTTTATATATATTAAATGTAGGCCACCAACCCAAATGTAACATTTTACATGATCCCTTAGCTAGAGGAGGAAATATTTTAAATTAAAGCCATTGTATCTTCATGTGAGAAAGCCAGTATATAGTAAATGGGATAGAACACTTACTGTATTAAGCTCATTTTAGTTCAGGGGCCACACACAGCCCTGTTTGATCTCTAGGGGCCTGCACCAGTAACGCAATAGCGCATTAACCTATAAATAACGACAACTCCAAATGTCTCCTGTTGTTCTACATGTTTACATTTAATGAACTGCACTATTACAAAACATGCAATGAACAAAATGAAGTTCAATTTCTGTTTAGCTCTAAGTCTCAGCGTTGTTTTATGTCCACACATAACTCTTACTAAAACTGTGCGAAAACTAGGAGTAGCATTTACATTTATTGGAAAAAACAGCAGTTAATTCAATTCAATTTAGTCCAATTTTATTTATATAGCGTCAATAACGATACAAATCGGATCAAGATGCTTTACAAAACCTGGCCTGGAATCCCCAGAGCAAGCCTTTGAAGGCGACGGTGGCAAGGAAAGACTCCCTTTTAACAGGAAGAAACCTTGAGCAGAACGCAGCTCATATGGAGGGACCCATCTGCCAGCCAGGTACAGACAGAAGAAAGAGAGAAGATAAATATACATCTGTCATAGATACATATATCTGACTAAAGCGTACATGTGGTACACAGCAGTAAACATGCTATACAGTAAGAGAGGAAATTAGAGGGCAGGAGCTCTGTGCCAGAGAAAAGAAAGTGGAAGATGCGAGAGAGAAGAAAGAAGGAGGACATGTGTTTGGTGCATTGTCCCCCAGCAGCCTAGGCCTATAGCAGCATAACTAAGGGATGGTTCAGTCCAGCCTTAACTATAAGCCTGATCAAAAAGGAGCGTCTTAAACCATGACCTTAAAAATAGAGAGGGCGTCTGCCTGAAGTTAATGTCTTTTGCAAATTTATCCCACGGGCCAGACTAGAACCACTGGTGCGCCACTTTTGGCCTGCGGGCCGTATGTTTGACACCTGTGCTGTATTGTATATCTTAGTTATTGCATTACTATCATCAACAGCTCATCCCTACACCATAAACTAGTCAAACCTTATGTTTTTATTAACGTTTTAGTCATTTAGTTGGTCTAAAGCCAGATGGACATCATCGTTCTTAATAAATGTAAATATATTTACCATCATTTTGTCTAATTGCTTCAGTAGCCAAAGCTATTGTAAGCATTTATTGTAAAGATCAGGCGTAAACACTGTCTCCAGTTCATGTTATTGGGACTCTGTTGTTTAGAAGTGTGTGTGCGGTGGGAGGAGGGAGAGATCGAGGGGGAGAGCAGATGATTAGATCACCGGGATCCAGAGCAATAAGTGCTACATTGCCCCCATCCCACCCCTCTTTTTCCCTCCCCACTACCCCTCCGTTTATAACATCTCCTCTGTCCTCCCTTCACCTCAACCTCCACCCCCAACCATCCTTCCCATCCCTCCTTCCTCTGGCTTAGCTTTCTTCTTCCACCGTTCCCCTATCTCCAGCTTTATTCCTGCCTAACTCCTCAGCGCTGTCCTCCAAAGTTACAGCACAGTGACCCAGTTCATAGAGCAGCAGAAAGCCAGTGACAGGCAGAGCAGAGAGAGCAGAGCGGCAGATAGTGGAGACAATGAGGAAGGTGTAACGTATCAGCGCTCTTTCTTCCCTCCTCTGCCATCTGTGACAGAGGGAAACCCGAGACGTCTCCCCTTCCTCTTCTTCCCACCCAAACCCATCCTCTCCCCCTCTTGTTTTAGCTTTCCCTCCCACGCTCACCCTTTCACTCTTCACCGCCGCTCCCGCCCTGGCTTCATCCTCCTCCCTCCCGCTTACACCTTTATTCATAATTGATGCACGCAAGAAAGACTCTTTGACACGCTTGTCGTACATATGTGTGAATTTTGATAAGCATGCCATTTTTTTCCCCTCCCTCCTCTCTTGTGTGCGTATCCCAACCGCTCCTCCTTTGAGCCTCGGGCATCTGAAGTCCTCTCCACCCTCCATCTCACCTGTTCGTCAGTACAATTAGGATTGGGTCGAGGTTGCACTGTTTTAAGTCAACCCCTTTATCAAAGTTAAATTAAATTTGCCTCCTGATTTTATTCAGTAAGCGCTAAGTCTGTGGCTCCAAGCGACAGGCAGAGCTCCAGATCTTAAACAAGAACACGTTTCCCAGGAGACTCCACTGTTTGGCCATTTTATCCAGATGTCAGTGGGAAAATCTTAATTTAAAACCTAGATTTCTCACGTTAAATTTAATAACGATACACCGATTAGCCTCAACATTATGACCACCCATCCCAATCTGATCAAGTATCTGTGGGATGATCCACAGAGTCCCCTCCCCTCAAACCATAGGACCCAAAGGCCCCCACTAATAACATCTTGTTACCAGACACCACAGGACACCCTCAGAAGGTCCATGTCCATTCTCTGATGAGTCACAAGTGTTTTGGAGGCACAGGGGAGTTGATCAGTCTTTGGAGAGTCTGGTACTTGTGCTCTAACAAACATCCATCCCTTATCTATTATTACTTATTCTCTAGAGTCCTGCTGCTGGTGGGGGGTTGTAGCCTTACCCAGCAGACACTGGGGGAGAGGTGGGGTACATAATGTCTTAAAACGGGTCTATCACAGAGCTAACACACAGACAAACAACCTACACCTGCACACCTACGGTCAGTTTAGATTCACCAATTAACATAACAGGTTTTTGGAGTGGGAGAAGAAGCAGGAGCACACGGCAGGATGCGCTATCTGAACCAAAGCCTAAAAACTGGTGATTTAGTGCATAATATAATTGTAACGATGCATTTGTGTGCCACACTTATTCATCACCGCCTAGCTCGGCCCATCCTTCAGCTGTTCATTGAAACTTTTGACTGAAGCTGTTTAAACTTTTGGTTATGTCACCACAAAAACGTCTCCTCGCCTGATGGCCGTTAAGGTTTTACACGGGCAATGTGTGTTTGTGTTTCACCTTTTACTGGCAGGTGTGACACACAACTAACCATCCTGAGGTATCTTTTAACTGTTTAGTTCGCCGTTCGGTACATTTCTTTCAGATACTGCCATGCGCTCACTTTCCATGCCATAGAAGTCTATTTTTATCCTCTCGGTGTAGATGTGCTACAACTCCCGTTGGCCTGTCTTAGACAGATTTGATCAAATGCCGTGAATGCGGTAATAGGTTCTCCACATCAGTACAGATAAAGCACATAATGTGCTCCAAGACTCCCATTTCAACATCTAAATTGGGACCTCCATATATTGTACTGCGTGTTCTCTGTGTCAACCTCTTTTCTCAGTTTGCCCCCTGTGCCTTCTTCTTTTGACGGTCTTCTCTTCTCCCTTAGTCGGTGCTGTGACAAGAAGAGCTGCGGGAACCGTAATGAGACACCCTCAGACCCTGTTATCATCGACAGGTACCGTCTCTCACTTTGCCTCTACCTTTCTCTCTCCCCTCACACACACTCACACACATTCATGCACAAAGACACATCCTGGATGAGGGGCTTGGCTGACCTGGTTGAATGTCGGCGTGGGACGGGGTGTTTGTGTGTTTAGATGATCCGCTGTCACACCTGAAATAGATGCTCCTCAGATAGAAACAATCGCTTCTGATGCAAGACGGAGAGAATCGCTTGAGACACTGGTTGTTCTTGTGCATTTATAAGTCAAACAGCAAGACTCATCAGTGGTGGGGAGATTGGCAGGAATTAATTATACTTACAAATGCACTTCAGTCGCGTAGTAATTGATCTGATAGTTCTGCGGACAGGACTTAAGTGCACATCAGCTGTTAACAACACACAGACTTCAGACCCGAGTGAACAAACGGTGTTCAGGTGAGCGCGTGTGTTCCTCTACGTAATCTAAAACACAAAGCAGTCTTCTAGCAGGCGCCGTTTGCCGCTTTCCCGCTGCTCCCGTCTGCCTGTCGTAGCGGAGGACTGAAGTTATCCCACCCCACCCTCCTTTCTGTCTCTCCTGCAGCAGCGGCAGCGCAGAAAAATGGGTCACGAGCGAAGGAAAAAAAAAAGTGACAGAGAAAAAACTGAAATGAGATCCAACCTCATTTTAATCAGATTTAGTCCTTGGCAGTTGTTTTAACCCTCTGTGAGCATTTTCTCTCGGCATGCTCCTCCTAGTTCGTGTCTGAGCTAACTCACAGGGAGGGGTGTGAAATATTCTGGTCGTGACAGTATGAGATAAAACACACCTGAACTAACTGGACAAAACCCTGAATGTGTGTAGACTTGTAAGGCATCATGTGCGTTTAGTTGCTGTGTGACCAGATGTAGATGCTTTTGTGAAATTATTTGGCACCAATCTATGTAATCTAGTCTTCACTTAAACATTTGGTGAAATCAAATTGAAGAAGAGCAACAGTGGAACTCAAGGGATTGGGGCTGAACAGCTGTGTAGCCTTAAGAAAACCACTGATCAGTGAGGATAACTGGACATAAAGGCTTCAATTTACTATTGAGCATAAAGATTGGACTATGGAGCAATGGAAGAAGGCCGTGTGGTCTGATGAGTCCAGATTTACCCTGTTCCAGAGTGATGGGCATGGGGGCAACAGCGTAAGAAGAGAGGCAGATGAAGTGATGCAGCCATCATGCCTAGTGTCTACTGTACAAGCATGTGGGGGCAGTGCTGTGATCTGGGGTTGCTGCAGTTGATCAGGTCCAGGTTCAGCAACATTGTGTTCAAAGAATGAGGTCAGCTGACTACCTGAATATACTGAATGACCAGGTTATTCCATCAATGGATTGTTTCTTCTCTGATGTTCATAGGCATATTCCAAGATGACAATGTCAGGATTCATGGGGCTCAAACTGTGAAGGAGTGGTTCAGGGAGCATGAGACATCATTGTCACACATGGATCCAGACGTTAACCCCATTGAGAATCTTTGGGATGTGCAGTGGTCAGACTCTCCCATCATCAATACAAGATGTTGGTTTGAAAATGAATTCAACACTGGATGGAAATAGATCTTGTGACATTGCAGAAGCTTATTGAAACAATGCCACAGTGAATGTGTGCTGTAATCAAAGCTAAAGGCGAAATATTATAGTGTGTGACCAGGCATTGTATACCTCTGCTGTCGATCTGTGTCAGTATCTTATAAAATCCCATGAAAATGGAAAAAGTTAAATGTCTCCTCTTGTGTCTCAAAGTAAACTTGGATGGAGCCATTTCAAATAGCTTAAATCTGTGTGCATGGGGTTTACTGCACTCATGATTGACGGCTACACATCATTGTGTGTGTGTGTGTGTGTGTCATATGTACGTTCGTTTGTACGGGACATGATAGCATCTCTGCACCTCAGCCCCATTCTTCCGTTTTTGTCGGATATCTCAGACATATCAGCTTACACCCCATTATATATTTGCCTGGAAGGTGTGTGTGCGTGCGTGTGTGTGTGGATGGATGTGGTTTGGGTTGGGCCGCTGGAAGAATGGCTGATATATTAGACACAAACTGACAAAATAATGGACGCGCAGTCATAATATGTGTGTTACTGCGGTGTTTGGAGCATTGATGTCTGACGACTGTTGCGTGACTGTGTGTGTGTGTGTGTGACGGCGTGTGCGTGTGAACGCGTGTGCTCGCGTCGTTTTCCACGGCCGAAGAAGAGAAGCAGAGTGAATTGTGGGAGATGTCAGGGAACTTGGTCGGGATGGAATGTCAAGGTTACCGTGGATACCGTGGGATACTTCCTGTATCCCCCCATCCCCACCCCACCCCCACACCCCTCCACTCTGCAGTGGTTCACAGCCTTTTTGGTGCAACATCTGGAACTTTGCTGTCCGAGTGTAGAGCGAGGGAGAGACAGAAAAAGTCATAATAAAGGCTTAGAGTGTGTCACGGCTTGTAAACAAAAGTCCAGTTGAAATTACACTTTGACATTCAGACAGTCAAAACTAATACGTTATATGTTATATATTAGTATAATATATTTTTTTAAATGTATTGTTAATAGTTTTTTCCTTTCCAAATGATAAAAGAAAGAGATAAAGGTCCTTAGGGAAATATCAGAGAGGTTCCACTTCCCCTCAGCCAGCTGGAAGAGCGAGCCTGTAGCAATGGGACATGTTCAAATACACAAAAGATGCTAGAAAAAACAAAAAAATATTCCCCCAGATTTGACGGGTAATGCTTGTGCAGAAGTTTGGAGAGAAAAAAACCACCAAAAACATTCAAGCTCTTTTTCCAACTCCGTGTCTAAATAGTGACCCGTACTGGTCCTAGCTGCATCCATCACATTTGTTGTAAACATTTATTTTTTCTCCCCCCCAATTGCTGTGCATGTATTGTTGAAAATGTTTTTTAACTTAGGGAGCTGCTGGTTTACATGTTAAAGCCAAATCTGGTCTGATTGGTCAGCTGCACCCTACAGTTGTCAACCTTAGAGCTTGTGTCTTTCCAAGCTAGCGGCTAACAGCGGCATGCTAATTCGTTGCATGGTGAGGCAGATAAATAACTAAGAAATGTGCAGCAGCTAAGTAACCAAGTAGTCATCAAGCCTGGACTTTTCAATACACTAGCGCAGGATAAGGTGTTTATGAAAGCAGCTCAATGTAAACCAAGACAAATACATGCTAGCTACAGTATGTGTTTATTCTTTACTGTAGGAATTGTGATTTAGGTAAAGGATGTTCCTAAGCCTGACTTTCTACTTCCTGCTCCGACAGGAAATGCATCAAATTAAGAAAATAATCTTATATTTTCCATTTCATTGTGATCTAACTATAGGCTTCTGCTGTTTATCGCGCTTTAACAAATTTCAAAACACGCTACCGGCTGCATGTGTTCGCGGGCACAAGCAGGTGAAAGAAATGCGTGTTTGCGCTTGATTGACAGCTCATCGCATGGTGTCAGGGAGGATATCAGTCCTTGTGTGCGCTATGTGTGCGTTATATGTGTGTGACTGACAGCCAGCTCTTGGTAGCGTGCGTGGTCGCGTATGTGAAGAGTGTGTGTGGCCCAGTTAATCCTTGTTGGAGCGCAGTGAGTGTCCCGCTGCCTCCCAGGGTTAATATAGGGTTAACGACATGCAACGATATCCTATCATACGCCTGCTTGACTCCTAAAGAGCCACATCCACTCTGCTCCTCTGAGTGTGTGTGGGGCTGCAGTTTCTCCTTGTATCTCCTACTGTCCTTTCTCCATCACTCAACGTCCACGCTGCCTCCTTTTCTGTCTCTTTCTCCTCCGACACCTCTGCTTTCCCTCTTTTCCACCTCTTTCTTGCCTTTGCTCCATCTCACCCCCTCACCCCTCTCCCTCCCTTCCTCTCCTTCTTTTTCCTCCTCCTTTGACTCAGTTTCAGTCTCTCTGTGGCCCTGAGGGGTTACCTACCTCACTGCTCAGCTCGCTGCCTGTTTAGACTCCTACAATTGGCTTAATGGGCTCAGGCTGTGTGTGTGTGTGCAGCATGAGGGGGTTTTAGTCTCAGGCAGTGTGTGTTCAGGGCTTAGATCAGTGTCAAGACTTGAGGAAGGCAGCTTGAGTGTGTGTGTGTGTGTGTGTAGGGGTGCTACGGGTACCCGTGTGTGTCCTCTCAAAGTCTAAAGGGGCCCACATAAGCCTGAGGCTTTAAGGGGTTCCCTGTGTGTGTGTGTGCTCTTGTGTTTGTGTGTGTGTGTGTGTAATCTATAGGGTTAAGAGGGGTCACAGCTCGAGGAAGAGATGATGGGAAAGAGGAAGGGATGGAAAGACGATGGAAGGAGGAGGTGAAGACGACAAGACAGCGTTTTTTGCGGGGAGTCGACGGGAGAAAGGAGGAGTAAAAGGGTGGGTGCGGAGAGCGTGAGGGCGGAGGCGCGTCTAGGCAGACAGAGGAGAGAAAGGAGGAGGAGGAGGAGAAGGAGGAGCAGAGCAAGGTTTGTTTCAGGGGATAAGAGCCTCAGTCTGGGGAGTCCTGTCAATCAGAGAGCACCGGGTGGGGGAGGAGGGGGCGCTGTCAATCAGCTGGGAGAGGAGGAGGAGGAGGGGGACGAGGTGAAGAAAGGCGAGACAGGGGGAGTGAGTGGGATCTTCTAAACGATCTCTTCATCTTCTCTGCCTTTGTCTTCCTCACTATCTCTCCCCCTCTCTCTCCCTCTCTCTCTCTCTCTCTCTCTCTCTCTTGTCCTACTTACCAAAATATCTCTGCCAACCTGGTATGTCACTGTTCGCTCAACTGTCACTGTCTGACATCCGCACACACACACACACATAGGCAACGGCACACACAACTGCACACACACGCGCGAACACGCACCTAAAATAGATTGTGAGATAATCTATTTTCTTGACCCGTCCTCATCGCTCTCTTCCTTCTTTGCCCTCCTTTCTTTCAGCTCGTCGTCCTTTCACTTTCTAATTCGCTTTGCTTGGTCATGACCGTAATTAGGTACAGTGTTGGCGAATCATGTGTTCACATCTTGTTACGTACATATGTAAATGAGTAAAAAAAACAAAACATAAAAGGACAAACATCATGTGGCAGTGACGCAAGAATTGTTTAAAAAAAAATGCCTGAGTGTTATTTCCAAACCAAAACAAAGAGGTAATAATAGATGACAGTGGTTACTTAATGTAACCCCGGGTTCTTTGAGTACGAACATCTAAGAGCCATGGCGACTGGGTTTGTCAATCTGCACATGCACTGCTCTGAATATTTCCCTTTTAACGTCCACATCTGCATCTAATAACCGGCCATTATATGTTCCACTCCCAGTTATTTCATCTGTTTAATAATTTAAGGTTTTGTTACAAGTTATAAAACTGATAAATGCTTGTATTGTGTATGTATAATGCAACATGCTACGATGACAGCTAAAGATACTAAATGCTGTATGTAAAATAGTGCATGTTATATCATCTTTAACATAGCAGTGGCGAAGTTGAGACCCATTGAAGAAAAAGACATCAAATAAAACCGAGAACAGTTCCATGTGTTGTTCATGATTTTCCTTAAACATTTGAGCTTCTTGGCCGGCGTCGTTCTAGTTTTTGAGTTCTTGACAGCGCTCACATTATTTATTTTGTTCGGGCTGCCAGGTTTTGTCTGCTTCCATCAGTCTCAATCGCAAGCTTGCGGTCACTCAGTCTGGATTTAGTTAATTTCTGTCTTTGTCGTCACTGCCACTGGAAGTTCTTTTCTTTTTATAGCCCGATGTCCAGAGGCTGATGTACTTATTCTGGCAATAATTTGGTTAACGCAGAGAGTCCCAGGCCTGTGAAGAGGCGGTGCAGCTGGCCCGGGAGGACTCCTTATCTGCCCTTGGCACCGCGGAGCTTTGTAACAGCGAGGGGGTTCAACGAGTTGAAGGTGTTTATGTAATTCATAGCACCTTTTTGGATCCCAATTAAAAACGAATTAGACTCATTAAACGTGATATCCGTTGTTTATCTTTGTGTGGGATGTAATTTGCGTGGCTCGGCTTGGTCGGGTTGTGAAGAGGTCTCACACTTTATAGCCCAACGGCGAAACAGCTTCAGCTTCTTCTAGCGTCATTCTTTCTCCTCGCTCACTCTCTCGTGTTTGCGGTATCACTTCCTGTGGTAAAGGTCAGCGGTCGCTCCTCTGGGATGAGGGCCTATGGGAATTATTCATAGCACCGATATAATGTCAGCGCTCGCTTTGCTCAATGTTTATGTGCGCTCGTGTTTGTGTGCGTGTAATCGAGAGAGGAGAATGTTTTATTCATTTCTCTCATTTACTCTCTCAGTCTGCACCTGTCCTAGCATTTAGAAGCTCGGCATTCACATTATTTGCTGATTTAGTTCAACTGCCTGCTTTAATGGACACACACACGCACTGAGAGACACACACACGTACAGGCAGTCTAAGCTGACTATACTGAGCTTGCGTTTCGCGTCAGAGCTGGAGATTTGTGTTAAGAGCAAAAGCAAGATTAAGGTTCTCCCTCTTTATTCGTCTAGTTTTTATTTTTTCACTCTGTTTTCTTATTCCGACCCGCTGCGTCTGTGTATTAGAAGAGGTATTTGTCTTTAATTCTCTCTTCCTTTCCGTCTCCCAACAAATATCTAAAGGCCAAACAAGGCTGCAGGAGGACGTCATACCCCAGAAATGAGGGTCGTTTTTTTTTGGTTTGTTTGTATTTGGAAGTTTTTTTTAGTCCTGTGTGTGTGTGTGTGTGTGTGGAGAAGGAGATACAGAGGATAGCGTGCGTTTTTCATCCGTCCTTGCTTTCTGTTTCTCCATCCATCTTTCTGTCTGCGTGTTATGGGAATATTGGTGAGGAAACTGCCATGGGGCACGACTGCAGAAGGTCCACACAGATGTATTATGTCCCCCCAGCTACACACACGCCCTTTTTTTTTTCTGTTCTCCTCATTTCCTCCTCTTTCACCTCTCTCATCCTCCCCTTTCTCCCTTCCTGCGCCTACTCCCCCCTCCAACACACACACACACACACACACCCTTAGGCAGGGATCACGTTACCCTAAAAGCTACAAACACTGACATGATGGCCTCACATTTTCCCATCTGTTCCCGTCGGAGCCGTTGTGATGCCGCGATTGCTTTAAGAGGCTGCTTGTTGTGGAAAAACTACGATTGTTTCGTGCAGTCTAGGGTGAGTGGTTCAAGGGAGTTGTGATCGGAATAAATAAGAGTATATAAAACAAGGTACAGTGACACTTCCCGATAAATACTGTGTCCACGTAGGACTATTAAGACAGCAGACAGTATGCAAATCAAGGTTCAGTTTGGTTTATGTAGCGTCAATGTCATTCAAAATGGAAAACAGATAAATTCATTAATGCAGCATAAATACAAGAAAACATGATACCAGGTGAGGTAACTGCTGAACAGCATAGCGGGTATACAGTATAAGAATAAATAGGAACTAAGTAGGAATACTACACCGATCAGCCACAACATTAAAACCACTGTCAGGAGAAGTAAACAACGTTGTCCATCTTGTGACAATTCAGTATACTACTGGGAAACTTCTGGACCTGTCATTTAAAACATGTGGATGTTACTCAGACATGAAACACCCACCTAAACCAGGCCAGGCACCTCCACCCCATGGCAATGACACACACCCAAACAGGACCCAAAGCCCCCCCTCTACTAACGGCAGACACCAGACACCACAAGAGACCCTCACCCTCCATTCTCTGATGAGTCACATCTGTTCTGGAGACACAACGGAGACCTACACAGCATTAGTCATAATGTTATGGCCGGTCGGTCATTAATGACGTGTGAGCAGGCTGGCTGGCATAACTGTATCATAAGCGCAAAGGGTGACTTCTACCCTACTATAGTGCATTAAATTAAAGTTAAACTGAGAAGTTGTGGGTGATGGGGGAGGGGGGGTTGTGAAATCTATCGTGCAGACACCTGATCAAATATTTCTCCATGATATTTCCTGTTTTAAATGCTGAAAAAATGTAGGCAGCGAATCAGGCATCTGGGATTTGTGGGCCTGAAATCAGAAATCATTTGAGGCCTCAAGCGTTAACGCTCACTGTATATAATACATGATATTATCATCTAATAGAGAAAATCAGGACGTGGAAGAGAAGACGTGTCTTTTTTTTTGTCAAATCTGTATCAGTCTTTTCCATTAATTGACAAATCAGCTGACTGACTAATTAACCTGCCGACTGACTGACTGATTTACTGACTTGGCTGATTGATCAGCAAACTTGGTGACTAATTAACTCAGGGGGTGATTATGTAACCCGCTATGGCTTCGGTGGCTGTCTGGCAGGCTGACAAAGGACTAGCTGACGCATGAGCGTGCGCATCCGCGTGGTATGCGGATAACCTCGCGGTGGGCGATGAGACGGTGGTTAGACGCCTCTGGGTGCCTACACAGAGATCTCTCTTACCATGCACCCATTACTGGACAGCCATTAGTCTCTCTCTCACACACACTCACACACACACACACACACGTGGAATTAAGGGGGAAAAGTACAGAGCGGCTCATTCACGATAGGTGGTTGGAGGTGGATGTGTGCTCGTGTGTGTGTGTGTGTGTGAATATCTTAAGCTCTGTCATTAAAAAGCAAACAACTTTAGTTGATCTGGAAACTCCCTGCAGACTGCACACACATGCCCGTTAACAGACGCACCGACGAGAGTGGGAATTTTCCCCCTTACCGCAAAGTGAACTGGTGGTTGAGGTGTTTTGGGAGGCCGGGCGAGAGCGTGTTTACCCACTGTAGGAGAATTTGTACAACTGTAAAAGGGAATTTGTAGAGGAGAGGAGAGGGGAGCGGAGGAGAGGATAAATGTGCCAGCCATGCATCATTTCATTATTAATAGCCGTGTCGGGATAAAAATGCTAACCTTGTCTGATCTAACGGACGGCTGAGTCTGCAGGCGCTGCGCTCTCTCCTGTCCTGTGTGTGTTGGAGGGACTCTAGTCCACACTGAGGCCTTGTTTCCCTTTTGTTAGGACGGTGCAGGGCGAGCTGGTGAAGTCATTGCAACCCACACAGGTATAAATATCTGTGTGTGTGTGTGTGTGTGTGTGTGTGTGTGCTGGGGCAGCGTTTCCCGTCTAGAGCAGACCAGGAAGAGAGCACCAGTGTCCTGCCGAGAGGGGCATTGTTATCTACCTCCTAACACACACACACACACACATAAAAATGCATCACCCCTCCTAGGCCGAGGCGAGCCGCTGCCTGATCTGCACACCGTCTGTGTCGCCACGGTAACACACAGCACACGCCCAAACAACAACAAACACGATGTGTCCCACTGCTACAGACAACAAACGTCCCGCCACACACACACACACACACATCGCGTCACAGTTACACTAGCACCTAAGTGAGTGGCGTCGATGAAATGGGCCGGCCTTTACTTTGGCGTTTCTGTTGCAAAAAGCAAAAAGCCACACACACACAAACACACACGCACAGGCTCAAGACACAGAGGCAGGCGAACGCAGGACTGTGGAACTGCGGAGGTGTAATCTGTCAGACAGGAAGCTAGCGGGGTCAGAGGTCACCGAGCACTAATCGATTAGCCGTCAGTTAGCGCTGAGCTCGAGAGGAGAGCGCAGCTGTGGCCAGCTCTTCCACAGCGTGTGAGTGTTTACGCTCAAGTGGTGTGTGCCCATTAGGACTTAGGCTTGTGTGCGTTCATGTGTTTATGCAGATGTGTGTTTTCCTGAAGCGGCGGCTCTGTGTGGGTGCATGTGCTCCTTGGCTTATTGATCACAGAGATTTTTATTTTTTTATTTCTATTTTTTTTATTCTGACCCTCTGAGGTTGAGCGATGCTCTCTTGCCTCCCATTCTCTCCCTCTCTCTCTCTTTCTCTGTATCTTTCTCCAGAGCGGAGAAAGAGAGATAGAAACACTTGAACTCGGGTCAAGCTGCGTAGGTGTTAGCCAGCTTAAGTGTCAAACCAGCTGCTATCATCAGGGTGTTTATTTAAAATGAAAGTAGCTGTAAATCTGCATTTCTTCTCCGTGACCCGTGGCTCTCACATAAACACAACTCAGTCTTCTCTGAGTATTTATAATGCTCTCTTTTATGAGAAACTGCCCCGAAAGCCAAAAGGTAACTCGCAACTTTGTGCGTCTGCTGCCTGCGCCGACAGACGGACGGACGAGATGAAGAAAAGACGACGTTTAATCACCTTAGAGGCGTTTACGTTTGACTTGATTTTGTCCGCCGGGGTAGCCTAATAAATCTGATAAAGACGTTTGCATGACTGATCCATTAATGATCCGTTTTCTGCGCCACGAAAGCATCTCTTCATTCGCTCCCTCCTGGTTTTCATCTTACGACTGGAGCTTTTCTGGATCCCTGTGCAAATATTGCAGTAAATAAAATTCTCTAACATTTATCCTGTTTTCCTTTTAGCTAATCTAAGAGCAGATAGTTTTCTCTTCTCATATTTCAGCCTCCTTTCCAGGACGGCAATGCGATTTTGTTTTTGGTGCTCTCAGTGTTGAAAAATCACATTACAGGAACAGTCCAACATTTGGGGAAATATAAGAAGTCACCGTAGAAGTACATTTTCCTGGCAGCATGTGGAATAAGTTGGCAGGTGCAAGGAACTAATCCTCTAAAAAGAAAGGCTGGTAACAATAACACACACTCCGATTCTTCCTGCAGCTAGTTTTGACGGGAGTCCGGTGCAAAATCTGAAAGCCTGCCTCATCTTATCTAACGTTCTCCTAGATAAAGCTTCAGCGTTTATTGAGTGAAGGGCAGGAATTCGAGAGCACTTCTTCCAAATCACAAAATAACGGCGTGACCGCACCAAATGCAAGCCACATGTGTTTTTCCTTTTTAACGTGATGCTCGCCGGACGCATCTAGGCGGACGGAGCGGTTGTGACCGGGAGGGTGTGTCCTGAATTTTGCCTTAATTATTGTCTAACTGCGGACCACATCCAGAGTCGGCGTCTCCCGTATCTGTGTCCCCGTGTCTAATTATGAGCCCTGCACAGTTGGTGGGTCTCACGGGAGGCTGGCAGGTGAGAGTGAGAGAGAAAGAGACATCAGGGGATTAGTTTTTAGAAGGTTTAGAAGGTGACCACCTCATTATAAGACTACATGTTATAATGATTTGAGCTATACAGTGTGTGTGTGTGTGTGTGTGTTTTATAATGATGCTCAGTGCCTCTTCCTCTGGGAGCGCCAGTGTTTGTTGTCTTCCTCCAGGGACTCAGGCTCATGACCTTTCACCTCCCTAACTACACCCAAACCCTAAGACTCCTCCCTGCTTTGAGTTACCGCCAACCTTCCCCCCCTCTAGCGCGGAAAGAGACAAATTCTCTTTCATGACTTTGGAGCGATTTTGGAGCAATTGCAGATTCTAACTGCAGCTGAAAGTCAGATTTATCCCCATCAGCGAGTGTGTGTTCATCAGTATGTGCGTGTGCGTGTGTGTGTGGCGGCTGTTAAGCGGTAACAGATAGCCCGAGCGCGCTGCGTGGCGATGCTGTCATTACCGTTGTGCTTCTCCGCTGATGTGTCACGGCTGATGTCACACGCTCAATTGGCCCCGCCGACAGCCGCCATCGCTCAGACTGTTTACTACACTTTTACTACAGTTATCACTCACTCGCTGTCGCCCCGCTGCTACCGCTGCTGAAACAACGCTGAGATAACACCAGAGGCCTTCACACACACACACACACACACACACTAATTGTTGCTCGGGCTCTTTGTCTCACCCATCAACACACGGAAACACTCATTTAGGCAGGAGTGTGTGTGTGTTTGTGTGTGTTTGGAGGACTTAAAGGAAGCGGAGGAACAAAACATCTGTGGTTAGCCTCAGTGTTGCATTGTTTTTAATTTTGTGATTACTTTGTTTGTGTTTGTTTCTCTAACGTGTTGTTTTTGGTGCATGCGTGCCCGGGGGCGTATGGAAGAGTGCGAATGGTGTTGAGGGAAGTATGCAACTGCATGTATCAGTGTGCGTGTGTGTGTGTGTGTGTGAATCTAGGTTATGCTTCTTATTTCCACATGATTAAGTAACTCCTGTCCCTGGGACTGTTCCCTCCACCTCGGCCCGTGCCTACCCATAAGGCCGCGTGTCAGCGGGGAACACTTGATTTATGCCGGCTGAATATGTAACGAGTGGTTGTAAATTCACCAGCCGGGCCTGCATGCATCACTATTCTGCACCGTCGTAATTTAGGTGCCACCTTCATATCTGAGATGCTAATTGGTTAAATTACTGGGTTAGTTCTGGAGATTTATACCCGGCTAACGAGAGGGGCGCAAGGGGAGAGCGGCGTGGGGGGATGCGGGGAAGGAATAAGTAGGGGGGTTGGGTTGGGGGTGAGGCAGGTTGAGAAAGCAGGGGAGGGTTGAAGAAGAAGGCGTGAATTAAGAGGGGAGGGGGAGGAGGCGAGGAGGAGTGGGACGGGGTAGAGGTAGAGGTGTAGGGAATGAAAGGAGGTAAGAAAAGAAACACACCAAGGAGAGCACCGCGGCCTGAGAGCGAACACAGATTTATTTGTTTTCGTCTTTCAGAAAAGCCTTTTTATTACTTTGACAGTACATAACTATACAAGTCAAGTTCAGCCACATGCTCATACATTTAACCACCAAAGTGAGGATCTTTTTGCAGCAGACTGTTCTCTTTGTTGTAGGAAGTATCCAGGTGTTACTTACTACTGACGCGTACGACAGCTCAGCTCAGTTCTGTTAAAAAGACCCAGTAGTGACTCTGAGCCAGCATCCACAATAGCAGCAGCATGAAACTGAAGCTACAGTATATGGCCTATGTGAGAGAGATAAGAGAACCACTTAGGCCTTGTTCGGACTGACAGCCCTTATCTGTTTTTTGCCGTATTGTATCCAGATTGATTTCTGGGCATGAAGGAAAAAAAAAAAGCCCACACATGAAATGTGATCAGATCCAAATCATATTTGCAGGTGATTTGAAACGCGACTCCAATTGGATTTCTTTTCCTCTGATGTGTCTCAGTCTGGTCTAGTCTCTGGTTACTCAAGTCCAAAAGTGTCTTTTTGCGTCACTTGAAATAGGAACAGATTCATAGCGATGGAAGCGTTGAACAACATTCAGGCTGCAGCTTGTGGAATAAGAGTTTGAGGACGGAAGCTGAAATAAATTCTCTGCTGGCGTATGGGAGAGTGTCTTCAGCACAGGAAATGTTAGAGGAAAGAGGTGGACTTCTGTTTTTTGGGAATCCTGTAAGATTCCTGTGGAATTGGAGTCAATTTAAGTATTCATCAGGTGACTGGGAGTCAGGAAGTCAGTGGGAACAATACGTCAGTTTGAATATATGAAAAAGGCATTTACTTTATTGTGAACGTAATTCTAGCAGAGAACAGACTGGAACAAGAGTCATTCTTCCTGGACTGGAGCTGAACACAGTTTTTCTTGCGGCGCTGGAACGGGACAGAAGTGAAAATCAGCCACTGGATCGCTGCATCACCAGCATAACTATGTCCAACCTGTAACCATGCAGATACCATGCAAACATGCACTTGGAGGTCTGCACTTGCAGGTTTGATTTGCTTCAAGTCTGAGAAAACCTTATTCACTTCAATGAGAGGGCTCCTTTGTGGCACGCTCTACTTGGAGACAGACTATAGACCAACCTGTAAACGCAACACTGACATTCAATAAGAGAAGATGCAGAGCAGCCTTCGTATTGCACTTCAGGCCACTTGACGACTGTAATTTACCTTCTCGGTTTGCAGCAACATGTGATTCTTAACTAGATTCACCATCTATTGACCAGTCTGCTGATTCTGTTTGATGTTTTTTGGGGAGAAATGGTGAAGTTTGGATCTGTGAATTCAAAACAAGTGGCTAAAAGAGGCTAAAGGGCTCAGCAGGAATGAGGGAATAATGCAGATTACACATGTTTGTGTAAAACATCAGTCTTATAAAGCGTCTTTAACTACACAGGTAGAAAATTCAAAGTCGTACACACGTGGGAAGGTGCGAACAGAGTGGTAAAAAAAACTGCATATGTGCAAAAACAATAAATAAAGCAGAATTTTCAGATTTGAAAATGTCACAGCAGAGGAAAGGGACCAGTGTTACAGACATCAGTGTTGTCTGCTGTGTGGTGGATGGTAATTATTGACGCAAATTAGGTTATGTACACCAACACACACATATATATACACCCGAGCGATAATATACATCTCTTCCCTCCCCGTGTGCTCTTTCTCCACCTCTCTTTGCCTCCCTCTCTTTACCATCTGTCTACACTCGGTGCCAGCCGGTAATTAGTCCTTGTAAAGTCGGTGTAGTGAGGAGTCCCTGTGTTTGGATACTGCTGTCTAGTCAAACACCAGGGAAGAAGGAGGAGGGGGACGAGGGTGCTAACAGCCTGTGTTTTATCTGTCAAGTTTGCCGCTGTTACGCAACACACTCCGAGGTTAAGGTTAAATCTCAGGAGATGCAGCCAGAGAGTTGTGACTTTATTTAAATCAGTTTGTTTGCCTCGGCTAACAGGCAGCCTCGCACAAATGGCGGGAGAGGGAGGATTTAGTTCCTTTAATTTGTTTTATTTTATGCTAATTCTTGTCTTTGAAGATCTCGTGCGTGTGGAGCAGCTATTTATTTACCGGCTGCGCTCATTCTGCTGAGATGTCACGGTAAAAGTATTTACTCTTAGCTGCTTTGTGTGGTTTTAGGGTCACTTAGAACATAAATTAAAGCCTGGCAGAAGAAAGTAAATGACTTGCGCTTGCATTCAGGTTCTGTGCAGGTTCACAAAAAGCTGATTTAACACGTGGCTCTGGGTCACATGTACGATACTGCTTATATGTACATTTCTAATTTGAAGACATTACTAGCAAAGATTAATTACCCATGAGAGCATTTTTATAGTTTGTTATTTCTAGTTTTATTTTGATGTAGCTTGATGTTAACTGCACAATGTAAAAGCCAAGCACCGAGAGCACGAATATGATCTTATTGCTGCCATTTACCTCAAACATGTTGCACCTAAAAACATTACTTTGGGTTGTTTTCCCCTCATTATACCCCGTTTAGTCTTGGATGCATGAGGCAGTTTTCTTTTGGCAGCTTTTTCTCTCTGGATTTTTAAAGTAGTGTTTTAATTAGTCTCACAGGAAAACTGAAAAAACATTGTATCCTAATCTTCATTTTCATAGTTTTTGGCAGCGTTAATTTAACTGCATTTTTTTTTTTTTGTTTAGAAATCAAGATAATGGGGTGAAAATTAAAGTCATTACCAGAACCGTGCATCGTAAACATGTGTGTCACGGTTTAGCATGCAACTGGCGAATGTATTTATTATCATTTACACTTCCAAATGATTTTATTACTCTTGTTAAGGTGAAGACTTGTGTACTGCTGGTATAGATGTCCGATCACTGGTATTACTTTACCGACTCATTGGCTAAATGTAGAGATGAACGAATTTTCTCTGACATCAGCCTGAGGTATTGAAGCTAGCGTCGGCCATATTGGATGCACCTGACATCTCTTGACTTCAGTAAAGAGCTGAGGGAGTTGGGTGACCCAGGGATAGCTAACAAAGTCCAAAAAACATGGTTATCTTCGCTGTAACGTTGGAACATCTTAACATGGACGTTAATGGGAAATTATTTGCTTTGGAGCCTCAAGCTGTCATTCAAGGAACTGAAATTTTTTGTCACTAAAAGGGGAACTACAGTTTTTTACAACCTGGACCTTATTTCTAGCATAAAATATGGTCGTTTACTCACCCATATAACTTTTGTTTGTCATTTTTTTTGCCACATGGCTGAATATTTTTCCGATTCAGAGGTTGTGGACGAACCATAGCAGTAGCAAGTTACAGGTAAACAAGTCGCTCAGAGATGACATCATCATTCGGGGTCTGTAGGTCAATCTACAGACCCCGGATGGTGATAACAGGTAACTCTGGACTCAACGGGGAATAGCACTAGCGTATCATAACAAAATATTGATGAAAGTAATGAGTTTCGTGGCAGATAACATGTTATTTAGAGGCTGCATCTCAGTCCCCTGTCACTCCTCCAATATGGATTATTTCTCAAATGACAAAAAGTTATATGGGTGAGTAAATGACCGTATTTTATGATAGAAATAAGGTGATTGGTAGTCGCGGAAACACGCGACTACCAAGTGGACCAACCACTTATTTACATTTCTGGGGAGCTGCACTTCAGGCTATTTGAAATTACGGGACCTAAGCATGCAGTTGCTCACTCTACCAGTCCAGTTTATGAGTAAAATGTTCTGACTGATCATGATAATTCCCAACGCCTGTACATTTACTTCCTAAAAAATCTAAAATCTGAGCCCAGGATGCCTTAAAAAGATAGGCAGGTAACGACGAAGTCTTAACTGAACAATTTACTGAATGAGAACGTATATGTCCTAGTGTATGGTTCAGGCTCTGAGGCTTTTGTTCCTTGCTACCACAGAGTAAGAATAACAGTTATTATCAACACACACACACACACAAACATGCAGAAAAACCCCCTAAGCCGAGCCGGGCTGAGAACAAAGCGTTTGTATTTACTGTAGGCTCAGGTGACAATACATGACAAACTGAAATAGACTGGGTGGTGGTCTGTGCTGTGTGTGTATGCGTGTGTGTGTGTGTTTGTTCTCCCATATATTTGTGCTCTGGCTTGTGTGAATATGCGTGTGGTAACACCCTGGGCAGCTTGCCCCGCAGATGAGATTTCCATCCGAACAGGAAGTGGATTGCTGCCACTTCCTGTGCAGAACAGTCAGTCTATGAATACTGTTACATCACACACGCGCGCGCACACACGCTCTCTGCCTGACTCCTGATGGTCTTTTTCTTACCCAGTTGATTCATATCTGCAGCTTTTATGTCTGTGTATACTCTGTATGTGTAAGTGCAGCATGATATTTCCGGATTTCCAAGTCGTTCAGACAACAAGAGGTGAGTTCGGTCAGATGTTTACACCATTTCAGTGTCTGGCCTCTCTCTCCCTGTTTGTGGAAATAAACATGTGTAATTTAATTCACACTAATCAGCATTTTTTTTTCTGTTATACCCATTAGAAATAACGACGAGTTGCGTCTAGTGCAAACTGGAAGACAGAGTAAGCAGCCAGATACGGCGCTGCTAATGCGTTCAGACAGACAGACAGTCAGACAGACAGACAGGCGGGCGGGCAGACAGGGTGTGTGAGTTACTGTTGTTGCCTTTTATAATTAGTTCAGGAAGCTTCGACAATCGTCCGTCAGTAACAAGCGGCGGTATCAATCTCCATCTGACAATAGCAGGAAAGACAAACGCACACACACACACAAGGCTCTGCATTCGACCACATTCCAGCCTTGTGTGTTTGTGTGTTTGTGTGAGTGAGTGAGTACAGTATAGACTGGTGCATACTTGTGTGTGTGTGTGTGTGTGTACAGTTTACCCACACTCCAGAGACTTGCTTGTTTCTTAAGTGGAATGCTTTGAATGCTGAACGGTGACGACATTAGTCTCTCTTTCTGAGATTAAATGAGACTTTAGTTCTGCCCATAGAGAAGCTCAGCTACAGCAAAACACAAACATGATCTAGTGTAGAGGGCATTCAGTTTGCGTGACGGATCAGCAGCACAGAATTACTGGGTTATTTAATTTTAACCTTAAAAATATGACACTATTAAAACATTATTAAGCCTGTGTAAAGTTAGAATAATGCGTCCTAGTTGCTAACAAAACTCCGTCCCCAGGAGTGATGAGACAATACTTTAGACATATAATATTGCTAAAGTTTAAAGGTCAATCAGCCTAATTTAAAAAAATCCTGCAAAGATGCATCATTAAGTGAAATTTGCTAATACCTTCCTGAAAGTTTTAAATAAACCGAACGCGTGAGAACGAGGGGAATGGATGAAACCTTTGTTTTTATAGCATGTGGAAGCTTTATCAGCATGGGAATTTATCCAGCTCCACAATCCATTTGAGATATCTGTAAAATGCATCATATTTTGAGTAACAAGGGCAGAGAGAGATAACTTACAGAGAAGGATGAGTGCCGGGCAAACGCGTTCACCTCTGCGGCAGCCTACATTCATTCAACTCAGGCGGAAAATAAATGTACACATTCTGCCAATTTGTCTCCTCCGTTGCGTCTTTTATCTCCACCCCTCTCTCCCTCCCTCTCTCCCAAAAGGCCAGAGCTCCCGCACTTAGTCAGTAAACTGCAAATGTGTTTTTTAGGGACTGCTTTACAGTCGATCCCACGCTGCGTTTACGACTCCCCTTGCCCAGGAGGAGAAAAGTAAAGCCAGCTCAGCGAGGAGGCCACGAACACGATCCAGGAAGCAGCTGAACTCACATGAAACCCGCTGGACTGTGGAGAGTTTCTCCTCTCTTCTCCTAAAATGTCTTGGCTGCCTCCGTTGTCTCCTCCTCATCTCGTTTAGTTTTATCCGCAGTCCCTTACTCCTCCTCTTGCTCCTCCGTCCTCTCCAGTTGCACCTCTTCCTCCTGTCCTACCCCTGGTTTGTGTCCCTCTTCCTCCATCCCTCCCCCATTTTTTAGCGCGTGAACAGGTACATACATGCAGTACAGCGTGCAGGAGGTGCATAAGGAGTGCATCTCATCTCTGCAGGGAGTTGAGCATCCTCAGCTTCTCCTAAACACAGGAGGACAAAGGAGGAAGACGAAGAGGAGGGAAGACAGACACCTTTTTCTTTCGTCTAGCAAGACACATTTGAGCTCTCCTCCTCTTCCTCCCTCCCTCCTTCTTTCTCACCCCCCGCCTCCCGCTCTCTCACATTAATTCAGCGAGGTACTAAATATTTCTTTTAGTAGAAAAAGCGATTTCTCTCCGTGGCTCGCTACTCGCCAGCGCTTTCACCCTCTTCACACACCTCACCCCTGCACACATGGGAAGTGCTTTTTTTTTTTTTTTTATGGACTAGCTCGAATTATAAATGTTCAGCTGTGTTTATGGCTTATTAGGCAGTTACAGGAAGGAGGGGAGCATGTGTTTTATTGGCTTAATTGGGAAAGAACAGCTTCCTTGCTGCATTAGCACTATTTTCCTCTCATCAACGGCCTTGGCTGGCGAGGCAGCGCTCTGTGCAGTCAAAGGTGTCCTCGCTGTGCCATTCTTTCTGCTGAGGACGAGGAAAGGGTTCCCGTGGATATGTGTGCGTCTGGGCGTCTGTGTGCGTGGGGGACAGGGTGAGAGAAAGGTGTGAGTTTTTTGTTTTTGAGGCTAAAATAATAGGAACGAAATCTTCTCCGTCACGTGAACTTGAGCTGAATGTGTTTAGGTTGTTCTCTGAGGGCTAAGAGTGTCGGCCGTGCACGTTTGGCGCGTGCATGCGTGTTTGCAGCCAGGCGTGCGTCCTGGTACTTGACTGTGAAGCTGCTCCTTTCATTAGTCGAGAGGAGAGACGGTCCTGGATACTCCTTTGAGTCTGACAACACAGAGCGATCTTGTAATGCGTTTTATCTCCCTTTCCATCCCTCCTTCCCTTCTTCCACCACTCCATCCCCTCCCAATTCCTTTAATTCTCGCCCCTCGCCCCTCCCTGCTTCCCCAGCGCGCCTTGCGCTCTGTCGCTCCCCCAGCGTCTGAGGTGGAGACTAAACAGCCGAGTTATTTATTGTGATGTTTTCGTGGCCGCCTGGTTTAAATAACAGTTTGGTCTCTCTGCAATCCTCCCTCTCATCTCCCTGCCTTTATTCTCTCTTTTTCACTGCTCGCTCTGTCGCTCTTTTTTACTTGCTCTCTCCTTCTTTTTCCTCCACCCTCCACGCGCACCCCTCCTCCCATCATGCTCCAGATAATGGTACATTGTTAACGGGCTGTCTATTGTTTGTGTTGTGTTCTTGGCTAAGTGGAGGGTGAATAGTTTTTAGATGACAAACATGTAAGCTCGCTGCCAGCCATTCTGATCTGCCGGGCTGGAGCTAGTTATACACAGATCCGTCTGAAGCTCACTTACCCTCAGTCGGTGGAGATTTACAGTGTACAATCGTGTCACAGCGAGATATGTGCGTGTGTGGGTAAGGGCTTTGTGTGGTTTTGCGTTTTTCAGTGACACTATTAAGACTAAAAGTTTGAAATACAGACTTGGCCTCACAGATTGTCATTTAAAAGTCATTGTGTTGTTTAGATTCTCTGTTTGCAGATGAATATAACTTGTCAGTCTCATCTCCGGGGACAAAGAACAGCATCTGCCGAGTTTAAATCAGTTTAGCTGCCGGCTCTTTTTACATTTTTTCAAGTGGTCTTCTGTTTCCCTTTCTGCAAGGAATCTGTGTTGAAGATTTAAAAATTAAGAATGAGGGAAAAAGCTCTTTTTTTCCAGCTGACTTCATAATGTATTCACGGTACATAAAAAGCTGAATCTGTTATTTTGAGAATTTGTTTAATCTCTAAATTTTGTCGCTGTGATTTAAAATAGTTTGCTTGAAATCATAGCCCTGCTTTACTAACAGGATTTCAAAGACTACTGTCAGAGCGTCTTTGCCAGTATGAGGCATCCTGCGTAACTTATGTTTGCCTCTTTGTTTACATTCGGATCATAGCGTTTTGCGCCTTCAGTCTTTTAGTCGGTGGTAATGTAACACTGGCTGTGAGTCACTGGACAAATAAGAGGGACAATTTAATCACAAAAACCTCTGTTTGCTTTGAGTTCAGAGTCAGAAAGCTACAAGTCATCGTAGAAATAAAGCTGGATGTCATCTGCATAACAACGGAAAATTGCCCATGGGACTTACAAATTGGAAGCAAATCACTTGTTTGAGCCCAGAAAATTGTGTTTACTTTATAAAACCAGATTTCAGATGCTCCACAAAAGAGAGGAACTCTTAATATGTCACTGGCGATCTGGACGTATAGTCCCGCACAGGCCGCAGTAAATATGACCGTATGTATTATTCACGCCACATTCTTCGTTTCTCTGTCAACTTGTGATGATCAAATGTAAAAAAATCTGATCTAAAACATGACGCAATCCCAGCCGCGTAACTTACTCCGAGGCTGCCTTTGTCATTTACACTCACACGCACACACACACACACGCTCTCGTATGTACATATATAAATAACCTGACCCACCACAAACCTCCACAAACCCTATCTTCTGTCTCTCTTTAGGCTTTTTAGACCCAGATCTATCATAGCTGAGTGATGCACATGAGGATGTGCGTACGTACTCACACACACACACATGCAGCGTTTATGGCAGCAGCTCCGTCGTGGACGTGATGGAGGGTGTGAAGCTGCATTTTAATGGATGATTATGTTTTATGTTTTCTCTACAATGACCTGCACTGGCAGACCAATATTGCTCCCCTCCCATCCCATCCCACCCTTTACACACACTGACACCCATACATACGTTTCCACTGCTATGACTACCCCCTCTCTGTAATATCCACCCGCCGTACACCCCTCACCCCAACCACTGTGTCTCCCCCCATCTCACCCTGGACTGTGTTGGAGTGACATCAGGTGCTCCCCTCTCTCTTTAGGGCAGAGAGGAGCGTGACTTAACATCCAGCCTTTATAGTAAAGGACATTCTCCTCTCGATTACCTACTGATGGAAAGGTCAACCAGCATGAATAGAAAGGTTGGATCCACTCATAATGTAAAACGCATGCTCCTCTTCTCTTCTCTTCTCTTCTCTTCTCTTCTCTTCTCTTCTCTTCTCTTCTCTTCTCTTCTCTTCTCTTCTCTCCTCCTTACATGCCCTGTCAGCACTCTCAACTCCTTACCGGCGTTAATCTGACACACAGAATAAGTGTGACAGACTCAAAGACTGACAGCTCTCTGTCACAATCACATTCTGTCAGTAGGAAGGAAGCGAAGGAGGAAGCGAGAGAGAGAGAGATACCACTCCTCTATCAGTGCTGAGTGGCAGGGCGGGACAAAGAGGAAATTATTTTGAATTCTTGGGACCATTAGCATGACTATAGATGCATTAAAATGCCAGATAGTGGGGAGCACAGAGGGAAGGTGGGGTGAGGAGGGGAGAATGGAGAAAGGAGCGTAATGTTTGAGCGACTGTATCGTGGTAACTTGACTCCATCCTTGGATGGTCCCTCGGCCTGTCCGCGTTTTTTTTTGCTTTTTAGGCTGATTTGAATTTGCAGGAAAAGGTTTCATTTCAGTCGAGTTGTTCGTATTTTATTTAACGCTCACACGAGAATTGGAAAGAAGATGAGAAGTCTTCGAGGAGTATGGCGTAAAAAACAGAAAGCCCCAATCAGAAGAAAATTTTCATTTTACCTCATTTAGCTCAAATCAGGTGGTTTAGAAAAATCATGAAAACAGAGAAACATAGACTTCCTGAACAGTATCCCATTAGATATAACGATTGTCCCATTGAAGACAGCTTAATTAAGAATTCTTGTAATTTATTCATTTTCTGTAACTACTTGTCCTCTGGGTGGTTTCCCTACCCCAGCTGGACAGGTCACCAGTCTATCGCAGGGCTAACACAGAGAGACAGACAACCATTCACTAACCAGCATGTCTTTGGACAGTGGGAGGAAGCTGGAGAACCTGGAGAGAACCCATGCAGACCATTCTTACTGTGAGGCATCATTGCTGACCACCACACCACTGCGCCACCCAAAGCATTACTTTTCTCTCCATAAATACACAATTACTCAACTACCTTTTGTGGCCTAATCCTTTCTGCCTCCAGCAGTTGCAGGACTTTCCTCATGAGCTAGCTGCCAGCTGTATCTAGTAGGCTAACAGTAGGCTGACTAAAAGCAGAGCCAACATCTCGCGTGCTGGAAATGTTGCCGGTGAGGGCACTGGCTGAACGCCTGTAAAACCAAAGAAATGAAAACAGCTGATAAGCTTCGGAAAGCGTTGCAGAGCCTTGCATGTGTGCATGTAACGGTTTGATTTATTGGAACATAACATAGTGATTAAAAGACTTTTATATATGGTTTCTTGAGTAGAAAGGAGCATACTTTCCTGCCAAAGCAGCTGGTCCAAAGGAGTTCACGTAGACAGCAGCTGTACATGGATTACATTATATGTATATATGTGTGTGTGTGTGTGCGCTCGTGTCTTCGTGGACTGATACTTTCTCCCTACATCTACTATTAGACTCTGTTCTTGTCTGTGTCTTAGCTGTGAGCTTTAATCTAATAAAGTGTGTGTGTTTGTGCACGTGTGTGTGTGTGTGTGTTTCTCTGTGTGTGTGTGTGCGAATCAATAGTGATATATAATTCACTGCATCCCGGCCCCACCACTCTTTATACCCACACATACTGACTATTTAATATTGCATGAGGACACACACACACACACGCAGTGTGTGTGCGCTCGCCCCCTTAGGATCGTAAAAAGAGGGTCTTTTACGCCCCTCTAACCTCCTCTCCCTACGTGATCTGAGTGCAGTTTTACCTCTTTAAACTTGCACTTCCATTGCTTTTCCTCCTCTTTCTCAGCCTTTTCTCGTTTTCCTTCTCTTTCTCCATCTTTCCTAATCTCTGTTTTTCACTTTCTCTCTTGTATCTATATTCATCTCTCCCTCCCTCTCTCCCTCCCTCCCTCCCTCCCTCCCTCTGTATTGTTTTGAACCTTACCCCTGGGGTCTTCACACTCACTCCTTTTCTATGTGAATAAATAAGAATTCATCTCCACATTTAAATAGCTTCAGGGTTTGCGGGGCACACACTCGCACACGCACGCACACACTTCTCCGTCGTGTTTATAAATCATTAGAGTCCGGGGTCACCAGGGGTCACGTCTCTCTCTCTGGCCACTACGCTCCGTCCTGATTGGTTGTTGACATTGCGGGCCACTCGGCATGCCTGTTAGCTTAGCTGTGCTTTTACCCTCACCTTGCCTCCAGTGTGTGTTTGTGTATGCTGAATTATTGAACAGTTGCTGCCTTTGTGTATGTATTTCCATACGTGTGTGTTTGTGTGTGTGCAGCGAATAGCTCAAAAGACTCAAATGCCCCCTGTCCTCCTCATCCCTTCTGTTAGCTCCGAGTTTCATCAGGTTGCATTTTATTCCCACACACACACACGTACACACACACTTTCTCCTAATCATCTTTCCGGGCCTCTAAATTCATATTTCATCGCCTCACGACCCTCTGCGAGTTGCTTCAGTGTGTTTTATTGCAACATGAAAAGAGGCGCTCCATAAACATGTTAATGGCTTTGATCACATAATGAGCAGAACAAATAGGAAACAACAGGGAGATTAAACAGAGAGGGATTAAAAAAAAAGAAGAAGAAGATACTGTATGCACACACTGCCTGTACAATCTTGGTTTGTCTGAGTGGGAGCTAATTAGTGGTGTGCGCTCTGCCATTCTTTTACACTGGAAGGCTTGGCGTAACAGGAAGTAGCACTGGCAGTAGGCAGACACTACACACACACACACACACACACACACACACACACACACACCTACAGTAATATTTGTCATCATGATAACATCCACCCATGACAGAGAACAAAGGGGGAACCGTTAATTGAACAAAGGCGCTAATTAAATTGGTTCGTGTAGTGTTATTGTATTGTTTTTATCAATTGATTGAAGGAAGAAAGAAAGAAAGAAAGAAAGAAAGAAGGAAAGAAAGATTTGCTCTATAATGACCAAAGACTAAATAGTTGTGACCATGGTAATTGTTTTTATGTCAGCAGGAAAGGAGGAAGTTCAGGTTTCCGTCTCTTAAAAGCTCATTTAAAGTACAGCGGGGCATAGACGCCGTAGCATACGCACGTAGCTGCCGCCGGTGCCAGCCATTTTTACGTGTGCGCTCGTCAGTCTGGCTCATTCTATAAAAACACCACTCATTTGTGCTTCTACTTCCTGCTTTACTTTCAACGACGTCGACTGAAACTTTCACCGTAATTTCGCTGAAGACGAGTCACGTGAATATTTGTATCAGTTAACCTTTTCCTTGACGTGTTCCGTCTTTATTGATCCAAAACAATCAATTGAAAAATTGTGGAGATGGAGAAGCACTCGTGCACCGTAGGCGTGTAGTTACATTTCTGGGGAGATGCGTCAGGCTATGGCGTTATGGTCTGTGTGGGGTCGTGCTGTCGCCGTAGACGCAGAAGCCTAAACAGCCTGTAAGGGACACACATTGCCGTCAGTTGACTGTATACAGTCTAGTTTTAGCGATCTGTCCTGCACCATTTCCACAAGTTGGACCTCTAACGACATGGTCACCTACGTGTATGGATTAATGAAGTTATTTCCTTTCACACTGATGCAGAACATATGTGCTAATCTGGAGGTGGCTGCTGTCTTTGCCGTGTGTTCAGTTGTAACTGTTTGGTCCAGATACAGGCAACATCTCACAGTTGGTCTCTGTTTCCAGCAATTCTTTGGCTATTTTACTGACAGCCAGGTCATTTTTATCTTTTATCCTTTGAAAGGGAACTTGAGTTTGTGGTTGATGATATGGGAGGAGATGTGCACATAATGCTTTCCATTCGAGCAGTGACGTCCGCTGTTAGCCGTGAGAGCGCTGCTGCTGGCAACTAGAAGTTTGAGGCCGCTGCGAACGTCAGCATTTTCTTGCTCAATAACAAACTTTCAATAAAAAAAAAAAATCTTATATAACCAAATTACACCATATTAACTTACCATCCGTCTTCAACCATTTCTGAAAACGTCACTGATCATCAGCTTGGGTACTCAGGCCTCAGTCACAGGGAGGAAAGTCAAACATGACCCCGTTTAAAAGCAGCACAGGACTCAGGATGATTTTGGACAAATCTAGATAAAATCGTCCGCATAAAAGTTCTCAATGAAGATTGAAATCGTATTAGTCTTGGTCGTCTTGTTTCCATTTTAAAGGGCAGTTAAGTAAAACAACTCAGCAGCCGCTAGTGTGGATGTAAAGACATGAGATGCTGTAGATTTGTTTCTCTTTCTGTCATTATCCGTTCCTCTGTTCACCTCCTGAGTGGAGCTCCTTGTTCGGGACTGCTGGCTTGTTTTGTAGTCAGAGCTTCTTCCTTTTTTCTTTTCTTTTCTTCTTGTCTCTCTCTTTCTCTTCTTGTGTTTTTGTCGTGCGTCTCCCTTGTACTTCTTCCTCTGTGTTCTTGATCCTTGAGGTGTTGTGAGTTGTTTTGTCTGGTTAATTACCTACACCCCAGTAGTGGGAGGTGAGTGTTTGACAGTTGTCAGCGCTGTGTGTGTGTGTGTGTGTGTGTGTGTGTTTCTGAGTGTGTGTGTGTGTGCGTTTAGTGCATGAGAAAGAGGCAGGGAACGAGGTGTAAGTCTGACTGTACTGCAAGACCCCACTTATGTGACAGCATGTAGACATGATGGCTTTGCTGTTGTTCAGGCACCAGACAATGTTGCTGTCTCTCTCTTTCTCTTTCTCTCTCTCTCTCTGTGACACACACACACACACTGTGAGGAGTCTCCCATCGTCTCTTGCTGTCTCTTTCGGTGGAGGTGGTGTTTCTTTGATCACAGCAGCGACACTGATTAAAAGGAATGATGCCTGTCGTGGAGGCAGCTGTATTTATACCACTGAAGGATGCACATTTCTCCTTTGTCTCTCTCTTACTTTATCTCCTTTTCTCCGCCTGCGTTTAAACACTCCCCTCGTTGCTTCTGTTAATTTCGGTATTGCGGGTGACGCGGCAGACTGGTTCAGTTTTCGGGGCGAAACACGTTGATGCGTGTGCTCCCGCATGCCAAGTGTTGTGCCACATCAGGTAGTTTTAAACAGGACAGCAGAACCTGTCTACTTCTTCCCCTTCATCTCGCTTTAACAAGTTCATTTATTCATGACCGTGCACACAAGCACACACACACCTACACACACACACACACACCTTGCTTTTGGGTGACAGGAGGGTAGGCTGCTGGCGGATGAAAGAGAAGAGTTCCCGAGCTGTTGTTAAACAGTCCGTCAGCGTGACACACGCGTGCACGACATGAGCCCAACGCGAAAACGAGGCGCTTTGTTTTCAGATTTATAGATTTTAATTATTAAAAATTTAAAAGAGGGGAAATAATAAGCATTAATTATTCATAGGCGGCATGTTAATTGGTTCTTGAATATTCAAAATAAAGCAATATCATGAATATTCAGACATATAAAGGGAGGATTAGAGGGCTCAGATGAAGAAAAGCATGATCGTCTAATGAGTGGGAAAGGAAAGGAAAGGAAAGGAAAGGAAAGGAAAGGAAAGGAAATTAGGAGACTAGCGGAGAGGAGAAGGGGCAAAAGAAAATGAGTGAACAAGGAGCGGAGGCGGCGTTGTTGAGGGGAGAAAATGAGATGGGGTGGGGAGGGGGGGGCAATGGCGAGGACAGAAACGCAAAAAGAGAAAACAGCCGCGAGAGTCAGGGGGGTCTTTTGTGTTTTCACCATGATGGATGACAGTGTTGACTAAACGAGCTAAATTAGAAGCTTTTTCCTGCAACTCTGTTGAAATATTATTAACACGCAGCAACTTTAGTGAAACATATGATTCAGCTGCACATAATGACCTTGGCTATTGATTTGGGAATAGACGGAGCAGCGGTGCTTTTGTGCTGGAAGTGTGTGTGTGTGTGTGTGTGCATGGAGGGGGGGTTATCACATGGTTTGTTGCAATGCAGGTTATATTCTGTCATTAAAACATTAACTCCTCAGATGCCTTAATACACACCACGTCTTGCACGTACACACACTCACACACACTCTTAATGGCTTTAATTAGCTGGGCATGTGTCCAGTCTTGTAATTAGCTAACAACAGCAACATGGATGTGGTTAATTAGTGGTAGGAGGTGCTTGTGAATTAGAAAGCCAACGACACCATTACTGTAGGTGCTGCAGGAGTAACACGGCTCAAACCGCGGCGCGCTGTAACACACTCTCAGCCGCAAAGTGCAAGCAGTTTGTTGTTTGATTGATTTTGTTGATTGATTGTTTGGCACATTTCAGATTAATCACCCCCCGCTCTCTTTCTCCTTTCTCTTTATGTCCCCCTCCTGTCCCCTGCCACCGCTGTGATCTCCACAAAGGTAAGAGAAGTTCGCCGTTAGTTGCCCTGCTCTTGCTTCTTTAAAGGAGCATTACATCATTTTGGCTTAATCTCTCATTACACACGAAAAGGAACCGATTATCTGAAGAGCTTGTCATCTTTCTTCCCTTCATCCTCCTCTCTGCCCCTCCTCATCCTCTACTTAATTGGTGCCCCATCATCCCGTTAATCAAATTACTTCTGAACCAAAATTGACAGTTTTCATTAATTATAAAGGATTATTCTAATTGCAATTCAAATTTATTCATTCACAACAGACGGCGCTCAGTAATATTTCAGTGAATTAGCATATTAAATGGAGTGGTTCGTGCATTAGTTATGGTAATGTATGCATATTTCCTTATTTGGACCGGGGCGAGCCATATGCGCGCCGCACACTCGGCCGGCGTGCGTGCTTGTGTGTGGGTGCACGCACAGGTGAGGAACCTCGACAGCGTTTAATTTGTTTGACAAACGTAGCGGGAGTTAAATGCTCCAACCTGCCCCGAACATCTCCCTCACCTTCTCTCTCTCTCTCTCTCTCTTTCCACGTCCTGACTTCTTCTCTTCTCATCTTCTTGCTCTTTCTTTCCTCTCGCTGCTCACCTTTCCCACCAAAGTCATAAATTAACCTTTAGGTCGCTCGCCGTGAAAGCCTTTACTTCAAAGCTCCTTTTTTTTCTTTTCTTTTGGATATGATATAACAAATTGAAGTAGCTATGGAGATCTGCAGTCGAGCCTTTGATATCCGGTATACAAATATGTTTTGTTCTTCGTCCTCTCCGTATATTAATACTCAAAGGGAACATCAAACCAGTGCCAGGATGCAAAGAGAAGTGATTTGTAGCGGTTAATGTTAAAACGGCAGCCTGAGTGGACGGGAAAGTGTTTTTATTTTTTTTCTCAATATTTCATTCCATCGAGAGGTAGTGACTAAATAAAATATCAGTCCTTTAAATAGAACACGAATGAAGTACCAGCATCTCTCTGGTGTAATGCACGTGTGCACGCACCGACGCAGCCGCAGAGGAATTCACCCAGTGGCCCTGAAACACTGTGACGTGGTGTACTTTTTTTATAGTTTTCAAAGCATCTTATTCGGCATGTTCTGTCGATTTAATACTTGCTTTAATTATATATGAGCACGCAAGTTTAAATACGAGTCTTTGCAACTGAAATTATCAAATATTTCTGACTGTTACCTTCCTTAGTAAAGATTTTGTTTAGATAATGACATAGATCCTACTAAGTTACCAAACTGACAGCTTAATATTGTCGTGGGATGAGATTTAAAAGTCAAAACTCAACTTGGGGCAACAGACACGTCGCGTTTCTCACCGAGGGCGAGCTTCATGAAGGCTTTTCTCGATGTGAATGAGAAATAAATGGAAGTCTGTGTGAGTGAGTGAGTGAGTGAGTGAGTGAGTGAGTGAGTGAGTGAGTGAGTGAGTGAGTGAGTGACTGAGTGAGTGAGAGCCAGGATCCCACAGGCGGTGAACCTGTGTGTGTGTTTGACTGAGTGACTGATGGAGAGAGGAGGAGACAGGAGGAGAGAGGAGGAAGAGGTTCCTGTCAATATCACTTCCTTCATCACTCTCTTCCTCTCCTCTGTTCCTTTTCTCAACCCCCAGCCTCCATGAATTATTTCTAAGAGCAGTGACAAAGGAACACACACACACATGCGCTCGCTTATGGTACGCCATGCAACTTTAGTTGGCGTGAATGCGGCCCTGCGGGTCACCGGCGCCGGCGTCTGGTTAATCACCACGACTGTGCGAGCGTGTGTGTCTTTGCGTGTGCTGATAACTGTGTGCGTGTGAGCAAAAGGAGTAAACAGCAGAGAGTGTCTGAGCCTTAGATCGATTTGAGGTGGGCTGTCTACGTTGTGTGTGTGTGTGTGAGTTTGTGTGTTTGTGCGCGTGCGTGCATACTGTACATGTTTGGCCCAGAGCGAGCGATCTTTTAGCTGCTCACCCTTCACCCGCCTCCTCCCCCTCTCTCCCGCTCTCCCTCCTCTGTCCTTCCTTCCATCTTTTCTCTCCTTTTTTCCCCCCTCCTCCTCCCCTCCTCCTCTCCCCCTCCCAAATCAATCTCACTCATCTATAATTCAACAGTTTGCCTTCAGCCTTTAAAATATACACCACAGTTACCTCCCTCTGTCTGTCTAGACCCTCATCTTTGCTTTCACCTCCTCACCGTTCCCCCTCCCCCTTTTTTTTCTCCTCCCCCCTCTTTCGCTCCCTCCGGTGAGTAAGACCTCTGACTGTATTTGTCTTGAAGGTAATGATGTTGTAATTTAATCTTATCGTGGCCCTTAACTGCGGAGCGGCATCACAGAAACACAGACCTGGTTCATTTTCTTATCGGGCGTCATTACGTTTGTTGTGTCTCCTGGCCGGCAGCGTCACTGCTGGTGAAGTATTTAGCAAAGTTCATAACGATAAAGGTCCAGTAATCCCTTCATTTGCACTCCAGTAATGCTGACAGTGAATCCAGTGGCCTTATTTTGTATTACAGCATCGACGCTGCAGTGGCTTCAAGCCAAAAACAAGGCGTGCTGACATTTTAAACATTTTCCGCACGGCGCAGATTGTCTGTTTGTCTGGCACCATACCATACCCTTAGATATAATTATACCCTGCTTTGCGAGATATATTCAGCGCATGCAAAGTATTTCTAAAGATAATTCATCTGTCTTTCGTTAGACAATTAAACACACATTAGAAAACTGACTTGGTACTCGCTCAAAAGTTGATTTTAAAGCATAAATCTCCTTTATTGCCGTTTATTTTTATTCTAATTCCTAGATAAAAGCTTTAGCGTCACAAAAAAAAAGAACCACAACACGCAGACGATCCTTAAAGAAACTGCGGGGCGGCTACATCAATCTGGATGCGAAAATATAAGTGCTAAAATTGCCCCGCCGTCAGTGGAGCAGCCCAGCTGACGGACTGGTTCTTGTTTCACTTGTGACCAAGAGAGCAATCACTTTCTTCAGGAAAAACTTGATTGTACCTCCAAATAAACCGGTTTAGATCATCTAGCTGCTCAAGTTGTTGTTCATTGAGCGTGCGTGTCAGCTTCTTTCCTATTATCAGTATCATGGTCTTATATCAGTCTTATACCACTCATTAAAACAGTGTAGATTTATTCAGGATCCTTCGTCGTAACCGATAACGCTTGTTCCCCGCAGTTAACAACTCCCTGCAGCCTTGTCACCAGCTGATGACATCAGTGTCACCCATACATGTAACAATGATGTAATGACACTTGTACAGGTATATACCAGCGCTGAACAAGTAGACCGTACAAGGTGTTAATACCCGTTCTACCTCAGCCATGGCAGCGAGTACGAGCCGGCTCATAGACATCATCACACACGGCGGCTATCACCACTCCGGCCTGCACTGTCATTTAAATATGCAGAGATGACAACAATGACAGCATTAATAGTAATGATAGCAATATGAAGCTAAGCCCTCATCATCATCATCATTAGCATATCTCCAGGGAGATGAGCCGTGATTGACAGCTAGCTGGGTGTTTTTTGGGCTCCAGCTCAGCTATCAATTACCTCTGTGCATATCAACCATCATTATGTAAAATAACTCTGCTCCGCTCGGCTCTGCTCAGTTCTCTTAAGTCTTGTTCCCTCGCATAACTCACTTTCCCTCTCCCATGCATTTCCTACCCGCCCTCCTTCCCTCCCGCTCCCTCCTCCGCTGCCTTTTTTCTTTCTTCCGCACTCCACTTCGCTCCCGACCACTCTCCCCCACTTTTTACTCGCAGTTTCTCCTCCTCGCCTTGGTTTCTTAGCCTCCCTTTTTCCACACAGTCTCGCACCCCGAGTTACTTTCAGCATCAGTCGCCCGTGGTTCTGCTGAGTGTGTGCATGCAGACATTTTAGCCTCTACTTTATCTAGAAAAAGTTGGGACGTGTGGCAAACATAGATACAAACTAGACACAGCGGACTGAGCTGAATATGGCAAAAAAAATAAATAATGAAATCGCTCCTTCCTCCGTTGTGAGGATTTTTATTGTTTTCCCTGCGTCATAAATCAACAATGAAAGTAATTACTTAAACTTTGCATCATAGGCTTCACTGTTTTACAACTGCATGTGGAGAACAGTTAGAGATGATCTGCTTTCAGTTTAGAGGTTTCTGCGTTACGCAAGACTTGGTACAACTCTCATGTCACCGAACCAAGACTAAAGTGGATTTCCAGCTATCGTTCCAAGTAAAATGAATTTCCCATCCTTGTCAGATTCCTTCTCGTCTCCTTGCTTCTTTCTATCATTTTGCATTTCACACCCCGTCGCCGTGCAAGACGCAGGATATCTCAATATTCTGCTCCTGTAGCTCTTAATTTGTTTGTTAAATAAACTCGAGTGCTCAAGTAGATTTAAAGCGTGGTGGAGGAATTGAAGGGACTGTCCCTGCATTGTGGTTTGAGCTCTCTATCAGCTGAAGTAGTAGTCTTGATTAAGACACTACGAGAGCAAAGTAAAACCAAGCATTTCCCCCACAGGAAGTAATACATTATCACATTATTATTGTGGTAACGGCCAAAAAGAGGGCGTAATGGTATTTCATGTCCTTGTTTTTCCTACTGCATACTTGGAGAGCAGGCGCGGGGCCCAGCTATGATATCTGATGTCATCACATTAAACAATAACAAACTCTCAGAGTAAACAGGAAACAGGAAGTTGATCTCTGACAGATCAACACACCGAGAGGGAAACACACACTGCACATATGAGCTAGATTAGCGATCTGAAATGATAGATGAGGAGGAAAAGCATGATCACTCACACTCCGACTGGAGCCGCAGCGCCGACTCTCATCCAGGCTTGCTTTATGCTCGGTCTAAATGTGTTTTCGAATCGTGTTTGCGTTTGTTTGCAAAACAGTCCCCGTCCCCGTGCGGAACGGTGTCATTTTGATCAGTCGCTGGCAGTTGCGTTAGCTACGCAGGCATTAGCAAGTTGTTTCACACACAGGGGAAGATGGCGAATATCGTCGTTCTGTCAGAAAGCGTTGCCAAGAGACTTGGCAGGCAGGTAAAACAAGACATCTGAAGGAAGCAGGGAGACAGAGAAGAGACGGAGGAGGCAGGAGCAGCGAAAGCACTGATCTGTTGTTCAGTTTGTCTGCACAAACTGACTCGCTGCAATTTCTCCACCTGTCAGCAGCAACTCACCAGAATGCTGCTCGCATGTGTGTGTGTTTGCTCGTGTGCGTGTGTGTGTGGTTGAGAGATATTTTTTGTCTCTCTTCCAAGGCAGCATCGTTATTGTTGGCTCAGTAGAATAGCAAGTCTTTAGGGAATAAAACGGACACAGACATTCAGTCTTAGACACTCACACTCTATTTCACACACTAAGCTGGAATTCCCCCGGATGTCACCCTTGCCCCGTTGGCATTGTAACTGTTTAAATGACAGGAGAGTGGTCGAAACAAACTCCCATAATCCTCCTTCCTGATTCTCTCTCTTCCATTTGTTTCTGCCTCACAAACCCCCTGTATACGCCTCCTCTCCCCCCCACCGCGCCTCTCCCTCCCTCCACATCCCAGCGCCCTCTCCATCCCCTCTCTCTCTCTCTCTCTCTCTGTCACTTCCTGTCTCTCTCTTCAGGTCTGTGTTAGCCCTATATATTAAATATTAATGTCAGTTGTGCTCTGAGCCATAATTGCCATCTCAGCCTCTGAATAATGGATGTAACTGTGCTGTTCACCACTACACCATAGCTAACAGGATAAAAAAACAAAAAAAAAACTGCATCCAACTGTTGTTTGCTGCGTTGCTACGGCTAACGGACTAGATAACAAGAGAATGATTACGTTATCGCAGCTAACTGGCTGCAGTCAATAGCATATAGCGTCCAGCTATGGTATGCAGCATTATCACGACAAGACGGCCAAGAAACACTTTGCCCTGACAGACTAATAACCTAAAATTACTGCTTGATTATGTTGTCAACAACATCAGCTGGGGTTTAAATCCTCTGGATGGATACGCTTCACTGTTTTTAACAAGCCAGCTCTCCATGACTTCATGAATTCATTGTGATTCTGGGCTTAAATATTAACACTTGAACATAAAAAATGTATAAGTCCCCTACAAATAGAAGAAATCTTCTTCCATCCCCAAAAAATATAACACATTTTTTACATATTATAGTACGTGATAGAATTTGTGAGTTCTTGTATGGGAAGTACACAAACCACAGGCCTTATTGGAAATTACAAGGCTGTAAATACCCCACAGGGGGTCATTGATATGGACTTTACTTGTGAAAACAGTAAAGAAAACCATATAAAGGCAGTATTAGATAATCAAACGTTGTGTGGCTTTGCGTCCACATGGTAACATCGGCTGTGATGTAACTTACTATTTTATTCAGAGACGAAAAGCCACGATGCCAGTGAACGATGCTAAAAAAAAACATAACAATTGAACATAATCCTGACATGTGATAGAATTTACACATGATAACTACGGGGACTCTATTCTACTTTATTTGCCCTTCGATCTCAAGTTGACTATGATTTAATTAGGTGTGTGTTTGCCCCCAGGTAGATTCTGTTTGTAGTTGCATTGTAGAATGAGTTCTGCGTATTATGTAGATGACAAATAAATGCTTTGAATCGACAATATAGGTGCAGCAATCCTAGTAAATGGTCATTTTCATTGTTTTATATCAACACCATCAATATCTAATAAATGCAACATACCAAAATATATTTAGAAATAAAACAAAAAGAATGCAACTGACAATAAACAATTTCGTGTTTTTTTTAAATTTATTTTTAAATCTCTGCTCACCAGGAGTGTAACGCTGCCCTGAACAGATGGGGTAGGTGTGTGTGTGTGTGTGTGTGTGTGTGCGCAGCAGGCAGGACTGGTGTCGGGTCAGCTCTCTGAGTGCGGTACTCACAATATAGCAAAGGTCAACAGCGCTGTTATCACTTGAACATGATCGCGCCCTGTGGAGAGGGAGTGAGCTGGAGGAGAGAGGGGGTAGAGAGCTCCCCTCCCCCACAATCATTCTGACTCTTATAATTGCCCACTTTAATTGGAGGCCTCTTAACGACCAGTGACTGGACCAGCCAATCAATTCACACAAGGTGCGTGTGTGTGTGTCTGTGTGTGTGTGTGTGTGTCACTGCAGGGCCTTTTTGTAGCACAGTTGATTAGGCCAGATGGGGTCAAGTGAAGGGGGAAGAGGAACGCTCACATACTGCATTAAAATGTAGAATATGTACTTGGCAATCAATATGAGAAAACACTCTCGGAGGAAATAGACAGACGGAGTCGAGCGGTGGATGGAAATACGAAAAATAATGAGATGGCTGATAATTTAAGCCCAAAATAGATGGACATAGTCAGCCCGTGAATACTCTGAGAGGTGGGAATTAATACTGTTAAACTGATGGGGGTGATTAGCCGCTACTATCTCTCTCCCTGCGGTGCTGCGTTAGAGATGAGAGCCTTTCTTATTCAACTACGGATGCAACCGGAATAGTCTTAAAGAGTTAGAGTGAGCAAAAAGTCAAAATTAAAATTTTTTATTGAAAGTAAATGCCCTGTGGAGCACCAGTAGAGGAATGGTTTGGTTTCATGAGATTATGTTTGTGTTTCGTGTTCTTCGTGTGGGGCAGTAATAGCTGGTGGTAGTGCCAGTGTAAAAGAGAAGAAGAAGAAGTCCGGTAGATGGTTTAAAAATGTTCAGAATGAAAACCTAAGCTCCCCATGAGTCATTCAGAACTGCAGAGGAGGTGAAATGTCATCAAGGAAACTGCGAAAGCTTTTAGCTTGGCGTTGGATCTACCGCGACCTGGACGTCTGCAAATCTGCACAGGCACGTTCAAAACTAAAGTCAATCATAAAACGCATTACAGATGGAAGTTCAGGCATATTTAGATAACGTGTACACTGTATGTAGGAGATTTGTTTAATATATGTAAACAATCTGAGGCAAGACTTTTATTACAGGGATTTAACAATCAAACCCTTTCTCTTCTAATCCTCATGATGACGCCTCACGCCAAGTTTCTGCTGATGTGAACTCCCATATTCCTGTCTCTATACCTCACTGGGTGGAACTCATTTGAAATGTTTTCATATTAGGTAACGTGACGCCAGATTGCCGCGTCTATGAAAACTGACTCACCGGTACTTTGTGTGCAGCAGACAGCCTCAACAAAACTGGAAGTGAACTTTGTCACGTCATTGCGGGGAGGTGATTTGTCTGATAAGGTCTGTTTTGTCTCCAAAACCCATCCAGCACACTGGATCAGTGCCTTATATCTTGAGGCCCTGAAACCGTACTCTGCTATTCTGTCCTTCTTGGTACTTCACATTTACACTCATACTCCATTAAATGTTATGTACTTTGTCCCAAATGCAGCACCAATTAATGAAAGGCTTTACATTTAAGACCCTGGATGTCTTCTTTTTTTATTATAAGTTGCATTATTACAGGAGAATTACTCATATATATATATACATATGAACACTTCTGCCTCTGTTTTAGTCTTTTTCTGCACCAGATGAGCAGTGGAGTGCACGAGCCTCCCAAACCGCCTCCTTTACGCCGAGATCTACACCGGGGGGGTCAGCCGAGGTGGTCGTGTTAACGCTATGCTAGTGTTGTGAGAAGGACTAGACAGTGGGAGGTCAGCGGGGGTCACCGTGGCTGTCCTCCGCTGTGATAGGCTGTCACCCAGGGGTGAGGGGTCAAGATAATTAGGCATGCAGAATCCCAGCGCCGGTGTTCTAACGAAGCCTGAGCTCGTTAATGCAGAGTTTTACACTCAGACCTGCCACTGGGCTGTGCTGCGCCGTCACACACTCCCATACACACACGTGTGGAGTACATGTTTGCACACACACACACACACACACATAAGCACACGCCTCTGCTTTGTTCTGGTGGTCCAAGCCGAGGCCTGTCATCTCTTGAACAGCGGAGCGCGGGGCTCGGCCAGTGGTGGAGACTAGATGATACAAGCTCATGAAATACTCACAAGTGGACACGCGTTCATGAAACGCAGTAATTCTGAAATCTGAATATGTTAATGGAGCTTGTAATATTCAATTTCTGTCACGTTTTTGTGGTATGTCTGCAGTCACGGTAGCTGATGAACATTTTTTTCGTCAAAACAACGAGGAAGACACAAAAGGTTTCGTCAAGTGCACTGTGTAGGAAAGGTTGTGCTTTAGGGTGTCGCTTTGTGGAGCCGTAACACACACATGAATGAAATGAACATGCTGCAAACATGAACACGTGTGAGTTAGTATTTTTGTGAGAGCCTCTGCCAGGCCGGCCAGCTGGCTCACACCAAAACACAACCTGGATGTGTTTGTTTGCTGTTGACGGCCATCTGTGTGTCAATGATTTATTCTGTAATATAGATCCATGACATACGGACCCGTTTCAAACTCCTAATGTTAAAACAGCTCCACGTTTTTTTTAATGACTTGACATCGGGGTTGACATTAAGAAATCACATAAATGCAGTCACAGTAGACTGAGTTGATAACTTAGAAATAAGTTCATTTTCAACCAAGATTTAAGGGGAAACTACTGTTTTTTACAACATGGAACTTATTTCTGGCATAAAATATGATTGTTTACTCACCCATATAACTTTTGTGTAATTTGTATTCCTTCGGGAGACATTTAGATCAGCGTATATCCATATAGTGGGAGTGAATGGGGCACCGAAACGCAGCCTTTAAATAACGCATTATCTGCCACGAAACTCGTTCATTTCACCAGTATTTTGTTATGATACACTAGTGCTATTCCCTGTTGAGTCCGAGGGTTAGCTGTCATCATCATTCATCATCCTTCTGACCTGGATGATGTCGTCTCTGAGCACCAAGCGTACCCGCAATGGTCGGCTTGTTTACCTGTAATTTGCTACTGCTAGTTTTTTGCTTTGTTATTTACTCTTTTACGTCATTAGTAGGTCAATCTACAGACCCTGAATGATGATAACAGGTAACTCCAGACTCAACGGGGAGTAGCACTAGCGTATCATAACGAAATATTGGTGAAATGAACGAGTTTTGCGGCAGATAATGCGTTATTTAGAGGCTGTGTTTCGGTGCCCCATTCACTCCCACTATATGGATATACACTGATCTAATTATGTCCTAAAGGAATACAAAAGTTATATGGGTGAGTAAACGAAGGTATTTTATGCTAGAAATAAAGTCCAGATTGTAAAAAAACAGCAGTTCCCCTTTAAAGAATGCTTTGTTTTCAGAGTTTTCCGAAGTTTGGATTGACAAAAGTATAAAAGTGAAGGTCAAACTTAACGTTTTCTGAAACTTTAACTGGCTCACAGTCACAGCTCTTTCACCAGCGTTGCCAGAGAGCGCCTCACGTCTTCTTTGTATGTTCATCCAGCGTGTTTATGTGCCATTTCAAAGCCGCTGCTCTGGATTCGAGAACAAAAAGCTTGTTCCTCACATCCGCGAGCAAATTCCACAAGGAAATTCATTTTGACTTTCAGACAGTATGAAATATTAATTTATGTAATCTGTACTTGGGGATCTGTTTGTGCTCGGCTTGAGCTCACGTTCGCCCTGGCCTCTCTTGTCAGGCAGTTAACCTCAAATATTGTCTTTTCCTCTTTGTCTCCACAGATTCTTCCTCAAGTTTTTCCTCAAGTGCAACCAGAACTGTTTAAAAAATGCGGGAAACCCACGAGACATGAGGAGGTTCCAGGTACAGCACTTGTTTTTTCTTTACTCTCTTCAGGTTCTTTCTTGTAGAGTGTGTGACCTCTCGTAGCTTTTCTGTCCCTCAGTCTTTTTATCTCTTTCCCTTTGTCTTCTGTGGACATAACACACATAAATGAGTGGTTGCTGTAACACATAAACGCAGTAACGTGTGTGAGTGTGTTTCTGTGCACTGCAGTTATTATTATTTCCTTATCTCCTCGGCCGCAACACAATCAGGAAGACGCCACTTGAGCCCGAGTACAGATACCGGACGCCCAGAAGATACTGATAGATTTATTACTACACGTGCATGTGTGTGTGTGTGTGTGTGTGTTTCTGCCCGTGCGCACACTTCTTTTGTGCGTGTCTGTGCGCGATAGAGACAGGACGCAGAGAGTCACACGGCGGCAAGTGCATGACGGTATCTGTGCCTCTAATTGTGCAGCGCTATTGTAGTGGAACCAGAAAAGACAGCTCTGTTTCCCTGGGAGATAATTAAGGGCCGGACCCATCAGGAACTATTGAACAGAGGAGGACAGACGCAGACGCACACACATGCACACACAGTCACAGTGACTTAGTGTGTGTTGAGGGTGATGGTAATAGCAGTGATAAAGGGTTACATTTAAAGAGCTTTTCACAGTTTCACGCTTTTAACTCCTTGCAATGATCTCTGGAACCCCAACGTTGTAATTCCTCTCTCTTCTTTTCCCTTCCCCTCTTCTTTCCTCTTGTGCCTCCTCATCTTCTTATTCCTCCACCCCTCACTTCTCCTCACGTCCCCCCTTGCTTCCCTTCAGGTGGTTGTATCAACCACGGTGAGCGTGGAGGGACACGTCCTGTCAGTCTCTGACAACATGTTCGTCCACAACAACTCCAAACATGGCCGCCGGGCCCGCAGGCTCGACCCTGTGGAAGGAACGCCGTCATACCTAGAACACGGTAACAGAGGAGTGTGTGTCGATGTTAGTGTGTGTGTGCGTGAACGTGTGTGAGGGGAAGCAGCATGGCCGCCAGATGGTTGATGGTTTAATCCTATCAGGTGATTCCTGCCCCTCCATCTGGCTAATCCAACCCACTACACACACACACACTCAAACAATTCATGGTGTGGTACTGTGTGTGTGTGTTACTAGGTTTAATATCGTCTTTTCTTTTTTTTTCATAAACAAACCCAGACTAAAGGGTGTAATTCAGTTGAACGCTGATAATCACACTTTCACTTAGACTACGGCGAGAGCTGCTTTTTGACAGACGAGCTTTTGTTGTGTTGTGGGATTGGATCGTGTGAGCTTACACACACAATACTCGGCGTCGAAGTGACATAAGCCGACCGAATCCATTCTGTTTGAAGTAATGTGACGCACGGCAAACCGTCTGTGTGTGTGTTTTTTTTGTCAATGTCATTTAATTACTTTAAAAAATGAGCAGCTATAATCTCATATCAGTCAAGCTTTTGGATAAACAAACAAATGCCAGAATGGTGCTCTGAAACCACGCTGCATATAATAAGAGGTTCATAAAGTTGAGGTTTCGACAGTGTCAAATGACTTTAAATATCTTTCCTGGATGTTTAGTAATTCCCTCTTTTCTCACAATATGCTCCTTCCAGGACTTTAATGTGCAATCGATTGCTTCAACGTCCTCAGAAATTTCGCAAACAATGCTTCAAATAAAAGAAGCTAAAAGCTGAAAAATCAAAGTGCAAACACTTGTTTCCTCTCAAGGACCAAATGAAAAGGACTTTTGAATTGCCTGTGTATTCAGTGCATAAGTGTGATGATCTGGATCACGGCCAGAATCCAAGGGTGTAGCGTGAAGAATTATGAGGTACAGATGCAACAGGGAGGAAAACGCTTCCAGCCAGATTTCCCTCCCTGTTCGGAGACTGATTGGTTGTTTAAAGCGAACAAATGTTTTTCTATTACCGCGACTCGTCGATTAAAATTCCACGCGTCAGGGGCGAACGGGGGGTTTTGTCCTGATGCAGATTAAAAATGCCAACGATGAGGTAATAATTGCTTTTTTCCCCCCCTTCTCTCTTTGCCGTGATCTTTCGCACTAGGAGCAGCTCCCTGCATTAAAGCCATCAGTCCCAGTGAGGGGTGGACCACGGGCGGTGCTACGGTCATCATCATAGGAGACAACTTCTTCGACGGCCTCCAGGTTATCTTCGGTACCATGCTGGTTTGGAGCGAGGTCAGTTTACCCGCCGTCGTCATCAGTTTGTCTCGGTGTTGCTTCAGACCCTCATCTGTGTGCTTTTGCCCTTGCGCCGTTGGAAGTAATTCAATATGAAAACATACTTTTCTTCATGGTCAGCCTCTTAACTGCATGTGATCAAGTGCATGTGTGTTGTAATGAGTTTTGCCTCTCTAATGAGTCCCCACCCACGAGCGACTGCCGCCCCCTCTACCTTCCTCACCCACACTCCCTCTGTCTCTTTCTGGAATACTGATCCAATCAGCAGATTTTGATAACCATCGGCTTAATGCTCACACACACACACCCGTACAGAGCTCACTATCATACTTTTCCCCAGTTCCACTCCTCTACAGAATGTTTATTTGTCTTCTGACTCCACTCACCGTGTGTGCCGAGCGACCGTGGCTCCCGTCCAACAACAACAGAGCCTGTGTGTGTGTGCATGCTGGCATGCATGGATGTGTGTGTGCGTGAGAGGGAGAGAGAGTTAAGAGCTGAGGGGTTTGTTTACAGTGTTGAGAGCCGCACTTACACACACTAACATGTGTACAGAGTCTCAGTTCAGTTCAAACTGACTCAGCTCTCTTGGCGTTCCTCAGACTGGCTTCGAATGGATTTCGGCCAACCGAATGTTTCATTTGCACTCAACCTGATTATTGATTCTGAAGGAGGAGAACGCAGTATGAAAAAGTCTGATGGGCGGGAAAGCGATTGCACGTTTGCCAAGTTCTGTTTGTCTGGATCTCTCCCTCCTGCTTACGGAGTTTTTTTTTGTTTTTGCAAACCTTGGCCAAATGGTGAAAGCCATTTTGGAAGATCTTCCATGAAAGAATGTGTCAGTATTTGTCACATACAGCTTTTAACGATTAGTTTTCCACCGGGTATCAACACAGATGCTGGGAAATCAGATATTAATTATAGTGGCTTGTCAGTATGTATTTCTGCAGCATACTAAATGTTTGGCCATTTCAGATGAGCCCACAGGGCACACATAAGAAGATCAGAGCAAAGAATCATAACATTGGACACTGTAACTAAAGAAGAGACATGCAAACAGGCAGAACGTCTTCTTCAGGTTGACACATGTACTGTAAATATAGACACAACAGTGCAAGTAGAGCAAATGACAATAAAGAGGTTTGCAGTGGACTTCAAAATGAAAAGCTTTATGACTTTTAGAGTTGCTGACATTTGCTTTTTGGCAAATGAGCTGAACTTTTTGCTTGTTATTTATTTATTTATTTACATCCTGATTGCAGGAAAATTCCTTATAAGCCATTTCTTTATCAGTTAGCCATTATTAGTTTAAATAATCTGATGAAATGCAATACTTGATTTTGTCTATTTGCAAGCTGTGCTCTCTCAGCCACTGTTGGTTGTAAAAGTATCTGCTTAACTAAAATATATAAAGGAAATGAGTTTCCTGCAAACATCACATGCGTAAAATCAAGTCAATTCAGGGTGAGGAGTGAAGTTCATTTTACGTGCAAATGCAATTCATCTTAAATTAACTTTACAGCAGCGAAGCTTGTTTAAAAAATTACCGGACACAAACCAGCTCTCAAAGGCTGTTTGCTGCAGATGTCCTTTCATGCACTGTAAAGAGAAACTTGGCGACATGAAATCAAGACCCAAAATGGTGCACTGCGCCGATGCAGAAAAACTACATTATGTCGCTCTCAGCGGGTGTTTTTGTGTACTGATTCTCGGCCGCCCTTTTTCCTTGCTCCCCTAGCTGATTACGCCGCATGCCATCCGGGTCCAGACGCCTCCCAGACACATCCCCGGGGTCGTAGAGGTCACTCTGTCTTACAAATCCAAACAGTTCTGCAAAGGCACACCGGGAAGGTTTATATACACAGGTATGTCCGCAGTTCCCACACGCATATTGCACGATCACACACGGACCGGTTCTTGACTGATGTAATTTGTAAAACAGCGAGTTTCATTTCTCATGGTTGGTTTTTTTGGAAGTGTGTGTTTGCACATATAAGAGAGAGAGAGAGAGAGGGAGGCTGTGTGTGCATGTGTGTGTGTGTGAATAGCGTCTATGAGCTGCAGTTCACTCTCAGGCCAGACAGTGTTGAACTAATGACTGTAGATTAGTCAACATTAACGACCCACACTCGTTAGAATGTTGCCATAATCAGAGGCTCGTTAAAACCAGCTACAATTAAACAGTCTGCTCTTTATAGCTCTCCATACTGAAACTATTAGTGAAATCATCCAGAACACCCAGTTTACCAACACACACACACACACACACACACACACTGAGCACACTGAGCACACTGAGCACACACGCAATGTTGGAAAGGAGCGTGTGATTTCTGACCGGATTGTTGACTGTGAATGAGCGTTTTCCTGCTTAACCGAGAGGAAGAGGAAGGAGAACTAGAAGAAATCATGTTTCTCTCTATGTGTGTGTGTGTGTGTTGTTCATATACGTGGAAACTGGACGGAGGTGATGTGATGTCTGGTATTGATCTGCTCAACATGGCTCCATCACACTATAACTTGTTGACGTCATTCAACAAGAGAGCGGGAAGAAAAATAAATGAAATGGCTCCTGTAGAAATTCTTTGGGGTGCGGGACATTTAATGACGCCGAGATAAAGATGAGGATTTAAACCTGATCAATGAAAACATACCGTCGTTAAACTGTTGGTTTTTATTTTGCCGTTCATGCACATTAAAAAAAAATATATATATACTTAGAATCCTTGAACAAAACAAAGTGGGACATGTATTGAATAATATTAATAATAATAAAAAAAGAAATAAAGAAAAGAGCCAGACCTTTCTAGACCAAGAAAATAGTTCCACCTATTGGGGCTCGGTGCAGATTGTAAAATACGAAGAGTGTTGGTTTATTGCCCAGTGTTTTTCTGGAAAGTGCAGTCACCACAAGAAAGAAAGACAAAGCTCAATACACTGAGAATATTGTTTTTGTTACGTCTTTACAAAGTTTGAAAAGCTGAGACGTCAAGTTTCGGTTTGAGTTGTGTCGAGTGGTGTTGTTTTTTTGTTTTGTTTTGTTTTTGAATGGTGGTTTCTTTGAACAGACAAAGGTAATCGGCCAGCGCGCCCACTTCAATGTTATTCAGCCAAAACATCTTTTTGGTCTGACCCTGAGGCTAGCCGACTGGTAATTGGTCCGTCTGGCGTCTAACTGCTCCTCCTATTGGGCAGAGGTGACCCCCCGTGACCCCGCGATTGGCTGATCGTTTCAACATGTGACCCGGGAAACGCGATCCGTTGCTGCGGCTGCCTGACCCCGCCTCAAGGTCGGCTCCTTTCTGGAAGTCTCTGGTGAAAGGTCGCGGCGGTGGAAGCTGATTGGCTGTTGCGGTTTTTCAGTGCCTTGGCTGTGGTAGCCTCTGGGTGTAAGGACTGAGCAATTAAACACGCTGGCGAGCGCGCGCACGCGTAAACAGACACAAAGCCGCACTTGCATGGGGTCATGTCTTACACAACGTACCACACACACTTTCAAACAGGGGCAGGAGTTGAAAGTAATTGTAAATCAGAGTGATATGAGGGAAAGATGGTGAGTTGTCTGGTAAACAGATGGTCTACCACACACACACACACACACACACACTCTGTACACACACACACACGGTGCCGTATGGCTGCTTCATCTGCCTGATGGGAAAAATTAACATTCTCGACATCACACACTCCTATAAACACACAATGGTACAAAGTGACAATCAATAAATGCTCACACACACGCTGGCATTATAAACACACATGTGTCCACGCACACACGCATATAGAGCTGATTTATCGTCGGCGCAGCTGCATAAGGAGGTCCATGCTGCAGCTCGGCTGGGGAGAAGAAACTTTTAGAGAAAGCTGAGAAAATATTTCTGAGCTATTCAACTTTTAGTTTGAAGGCGCAGAGGGGGGAATAAGTGATTGAAATATAGAGGAAGAGAGAGGCGAGGGGGGTGAAAAAGGGAGGACCATAAAAAACGAGCGCAAGAAATGTGGACTTTTAAGGAGCAGATTGTAAAGTATTGATCCGCTCATAAGTGGATCACACATACACCGGCACGCACATGCAGAGTCACACATGTACGTACGCACACAGACAAACGCGCAGAAAAGTCACACGGAGAAGAAGACGAGCTACAGAGAAAGAGATCTCATCTCATAAGGGGAAGAATGAAGCAATAATTCAGTGGTATTGAACTGCTGGCTGGCCAGAGAATCAATATCACCACACCTCCTCTTCTCTTACTCCTCCTCCTCCTCTTCTTCTTCGTCTTCTCCTTTTACATCAACCCCTACTGTCCTTTCAGCTTCACCCTTTTCTCTCGCTTCCCCGCTTCCTCAACCCCCCATTTCCTTTCTCTCCTGCGCAGTCTTTTGTTTAAATGCCACCAAAACAGACCTTGAAAAACAAATCCACATAAGAAGCGTTAGACATATAGTTTTCATTCTTCGCCTTTTTCTTTTTTTTCCCCCCTCTCTGCCTCATCTGTTCACATTTTATTGTGAAACAGGAGTGGATGGTCTGTCCTCATGAAACTTCAATGAGTATTGATCCAATGGCAGCTCTGGACTCTGGGAGGAAGAACGAGGGAGGAGGAGGAGGAGGAGGAGGAGTGATGGAAGAATAGATGGATGGATGAAAGTGGCAGAAGGTGTAGTTAAGGAGGAGGAAGGAGGGGATGAAGCAGAAGAGAGGGAGGAGGAGGAGGAGGAGAGCAGGAGGGATTCACGCTGAGGTGGGCTGGCAGAGTCGGTCAAGAAGAAGCAGGTTCAAGCGTCGGTGTCACCAGATCATCTATTCAGCTCTCATCTTCTTGATGTTTGCGTACATCTGAGATGAGAACGCGGCTATGGACGTTTTCAGAATTTGTGAATAGAAGGACTTGTTGAAGTAGACATGTGGGAGACTCCTTTACTGTTTTGTGTTTGCAGGTGTGAAGTGCAGTTTATACCTCTGCGGGACTAGACGCCGCGAGCTACGCACGTAGTCTACGTCGGTGCGAGACGTTTATTCAGTTTCCTGGTTAATTTCTACTTCCTGCTTCACATTCAACAATGGCGACTGAAACTTTCGACGGGTCGTAGAAAAGCTTTGAACCTCCTCAGCCAGTCTTTCTTCTGCCGACTACGGCACTAGGGTCTGCGTATGGTCTGTGTATTAGTGTTTCTATAGTGAATGCACCTCAGCTGATGTAACCAATGCCTCTTAAAGCCGATGAGTAATCAATGGGATGACTTCAGCTGCTCTGACACTATTTCTGTTTCTGTGCGGAAAGAAACCGCCGTAGAAACTGTTTCGGATGCACACACACACACACACATACCGTACATTGCTGCTCGTATGCACCAGAGCCACAGAAATCCATAAATACCCACCATTCAGCATCTATAGAAACGCATTTTTCTATTAATAACGAGTCAGTTGGAGTCACTTTAGGCGCCGAAACCGCTGTAAGTCATCCTGTTTTGTACGTGTGTGTCTTATATTGCCTTTCGGTTAAACGTCTCCAGAGATGTACAGAGTGCGAATCTGACACTGGCAGTTAATTCTGACAGTTGATATCCCGCCGACTGTTAGGCAGCTGTTTTTGAAATTTTTGTTTTTCTCAACCATGACTGAGTTTTTTTTTTTCTTCCTTTCTTTCTTTTTTTTTGGACGGATTAACACATGCTCTCTCCTCTCACCTGAATTTCACTTATTTTCCTTCTTTCGCTTCTCGGTTTCTTCCCTTTGGCCTCGTGTCCTGTTCTTGATTTACTTCTTCCCCGACCGCTCGGTGATGTTCACATAATTATCATATATGAATCATAAAGTCATAACGTGTCCGGAAAGTTTCCTCGGAGCAGGGGGAAGTATTGTCCAAGACAGGCTCACATCTGGTGTTTTTACAGCTCGCAATTTATGAAGCTATGTTGCTAACAAATTGAGTGGTTTAGGACGTAACAGAAACCAGAAACTTGGGTGTGATGTGATAATAAAACAGACATATATCTCAAACACACACACGCACGCACACATGCTAAAAGAAACGACAAAACAACACAACATTTTCAGCTGCAAGTAATTTATCAGCGCTGGTTGTGGAAAGTACCAGATATCACTGCAGCTGCACACTTGGACATCACACACACACACACACACGCGCCCAGCTGCAGCCCACACCTACATATATATTCATCTAACATAACCTCTCTACTTCCGTCTGCGTCTTACTCTCTCCATCAGTCTTGCTCTCTCTCACACACATGCACACACTTGCAACAGTTAATGCATTCAACAGTGGATTGAAGACGTATACAAAAATGCATATGCTGACACAAAATCCTTTAAACCGTCACTCTGACTGATGGAGATTTCAGAGCTTGATTGACATATAAATTGGATAAAGACTGTACAGGAACGTAATTGGAACATTAAAGGGAACACTGAGCGTTCTTTAAAACCCTTTAGATTATCATACGAATGCTTCTGACACCATTAGGTTCTCCATCCCTGCACATTTGTATGGAGCATTTAACAACTGGCTCTCCATCACGAGGCTGCTACCACCGATCCCGACAATACAAGACAACAGAACCAGTGTAAAAGGGTAATTTTTTCTAAATTGTGTCATTTACTTCTAGTCATATTTAACAATGGCACTTTCACTGGAGCTGATCTGACTTTAACATCAGTCTGTCGCATGATATGCAACTCCAATTATACGTTTGACACGAGCAAAATGTCGAGGATACCTGTAATTTGTTTGTCTTGCTCATCAACGGTAAGGTTTTGTTTTACAGGTAAAGGGTAACTTAAAGGGGAACTACTGTTTTTTTACAACCTGGACCCTATTTCTGGCTTAAAACACAATCATTTACTCACCCATATAACTTTTGCATCATTTGTAGTCGTTCGGGAGATATTTAGATCTCTTCATATCCATATAGCGGGAGTGAGTGGGGCACCGAAACGCAGCCTCTAAACAACACATTATCTGCCATCTCTGAGCACCACGCGCACCCATGGCGGACGGCTTGTTTACGTGTAATTCTATTGTTCATCCACAACCATAAAAATCGGAAAAATATTCAGCCATGTTGCAAAAAAATAGCAGTAGCAAATTGCATGTAAACAGGCCGACCGTCACGGGTGCACGCGACTCTCAGAGATGACATCATCTAGGTCAGAAGACAGTTAACTCTGGACTCAACGAGGAATAGCACTAGTGTATCATAACAAAATACTGGTGAAAATGACCGAGTTTCATGGCAGATAATGTTATTTAGAGGCTGCGTTTCGGTGCCCCATTCACTCCCACTATATGGATATACACAGATCTAAATATCTCCCGAACGACTACAAATGATGCAGAAGTTATATGGGTGAGTAAACGATCGTGTTTTACGCCAGAAATAAGGTCCAGGTTGTAAAAAAACAGGACATGTAGTGTCCCCATCAAGAAGCAAACTTAACTGTCTGCATCATCGATTATAAAAATGTCACATTTTTCAGCTTTACATCACATCTGGTGGAGAATTATTAATTGTTTAATGTATTTTTAGAGCGTTCTGCTTTGAGGGAATCTCCACGGTAGCTGCTGAAAGATACAGTTTCCTCAGTTACAGTTTCCCAGCCAGACTTTGAACTGTCGACCTTTCAGTCACAAGCCTGCCTCTCTAACCTCCAGGCTTCTGTCGGCTTGTAGAGAGCACGCTGAGCAGGTTCATTATTTTCCAACCCAGTTTTACAACAAAAAAAGAGAACGAAAAAAAAAAAAAAAAACTACTAGATATCAGCGTGGTGCTTGGGAACAAAATGTCACAAAATGGGATGTCATCCTCTCTCCTCACCAGTCAAATCCCCCCCGCTGGCTGCCACAGATGTTGTGATTTTGAGTCTGTTTATCATGTGTGCGCGCTCGCGATGAGCACCGGCGACAACTGCAGTAAAAGCTCAGCGTGTAACATTTTAACACTGAATTCTTTTTGAGGCTCTAACTCGAGACAGCTGCCTGATGCGTTAATCAGCAGAAATCAGAACGGCTGAGGAGGATGGCGAAGTGTAGGATTGGAAGCTGCTGCTATATTTGATTAATCATGCTTTCACATGATATTTAAATATACATCCTTGCCGGAAAAGTCCCGGATTTTCCTAAAGACTCGAGAAGAGAGGCAGGAGTCAGCTTTGTTTTGTTTTGATTGCTTCCTCTCAAGGCTCATTGGTCGGCCTCTTCTTGCTCCACATTTTACAATATATGACACCAATGGGATTTTGTTGGAAATCAGCAAGGTTGCGTTGGATCGTACAAAGAGGTTGAGCATGGAAAAACAAAGCAGAAGTTTCAGGAAACAGCAGATGGTGGAAATAGTGACAGGCTGGTGGAAAATCTTATCACACAGGTTTGTGTTTCGCTTAAAGGAAGTAGTGAATAGGTCTCAATATTCTGAAACACTTGGGATTACAGAAACTCTCTTCAAGTATTTACAATAAATATTGATATTGAGACATGAACTCTGCAGTCATCAGTAACTCATTCTCTCCACTTGTTGACAAAGAAAACATAGTGGAGCATTTAGCAGCTGAGGAGCCTGATGTTTCCTTCAGGGGTTGCTTGAGACAAAGTCAGAGCCAAGTAGAGGGTGAACTGGTGTTAGTTGGAAACAAACACAACCCCAAAGGAATGATAATGTTGCTCAGCTTCTGCTGAATGTGCACTCTTGTACGCATCCAAGTTCGTCTCATGAACTCAAACGTTGATAATCAGCCGTGGTTGTGACTGCAGCTTTGTTCTGCTGTGAGCAAACAGAGCTCTGTTATTGCAGGTGTAACGTGAAGCACAAACGTTCTGACGGCGTTCTGATATATAAATTCTTCCACCTGCGATGGCATCATGATGTCAGAACCGAAGATGGGACTGCTTCCAGGCATTTCCAGGAAGTTTCTGTTTTACTCACTCCCCCGACTTTCTGTTTTCCTCTGCAGCACTGAATGAACCAACCATCGACTACGGCTTCCAGAGGCTTCAGAAGGTCATCCCTCGGCACCCTGGCGACCCTGAGAGGCTGCCAAAGGTAACGAAACGCGTCACGTCTTGCAAATTTACCTGATGACTCTAAAAAGGCTCGTGCCTTGCTTAAAGGACACTTGAAACGGCAGATACTGACGCTCTTCAAAGGTGCACGTTGTTAGCTATCAAAGAACAAGCCAGCAGCGATGTGCACATGTAAAGTCAGAGCACGAGAGCGAATAATGTTGCGTTCACGTTCTATTTGTTTGTTTTGCATGTGTTGTTTTCTTATTTCTGAGCTGAATATGTGTTTTCAAATCTCCTGTGGGTTGCGCATTTACCTCTTCATGAACTCCGTGTGCGTGAGCCGCTTAACCCCCGTTTACGGGCTGAGCATTTGAATCTCCTCCAGATCAGAGAGTCATATCTGATTATTTGTTTATCAGCTGCAGATCAAGCCGAGCGTTTCAAGCATCGGCACATGTGAACAATTAGCACCAAACGATGAGCTCCACTTTGATACCAAGCCCTGTCATCTCGAGCCGTACATGCAGCAGGACGCAGCGTGCGCGTTTGGCGAGCTCACCGAGCCGACGTGGTTCAGATTTGAATGTGCGCATTCGCGACGGCAGGGTCACGACCTTGTAAACAGCTGCCGTTGATTGGCTCGCCTTCTCCTAATGGAGCTGATCCAGGATTGGCTGTCTTTGGCGTGACATCATGAAAGACTGGGCGCTGGTCATGAAGTGATGATGTGGTGGAGCTGTGATTTCATCACTGTCGTGCCCACACCCTAGGATTGCACATGTGTTAGCAATTTCATGTAGTGTTCATTATCACTGTGGGAACACATTCAATGCAGCAGACGCACAAACTTCACACCTAAATGGAGTCACTGCCTTCACTTTGTGTGTGCTGAATTGTTCATCATAGTAAATACTGTTGTCAAACAATAATGAGCTCATTGTGGAACTGGTGTAGGAACCTTCAGTCAAGAAGAGAGCTGCCTCATTTGCTGCAATACAATGACACAGTTATAACTAAAAGCCAGATTTGGACTGAAAAGCTTAAGTATGGACGTGTTTCACTTTGGTTGGTTTAGACAAGGTACAAGGTTATGATAAATGATGTTAACAGATTAGGTAAGGAATGATTAATTTCAGTGGCAGGATCCAAGGAATGATGTCCAAACTGGATGGTTCCAGGGCTCACAGATCTAGACGTGTTGCCAGACGTCAGAGCCAACGCAGCACATTTTAAACAAAACAGAAAATAAACTTTATGCAGGAGACTGAACTGTGCGACACCTTTTATTTAACCATAACCACATGATCATGCCGAGCCCTGACCGCGCACCGCAGCCGCGCTGCTTCCCCGGCCGTACTCATGCGGTTGTCATTATGAGCAAATATGGCCTGTTTTGTCTGCAAAGGGTCGCAGCACCAGAAAAAAAGGAACTTATTCATCGTTGTTGGCCCGTCCAGGAACATGACCTCCGTCAAGTTTGTCCCTGTAATGTCTTCCAGTTCAGTCTTGCTTTTTCTTTGCGGTATTTGCTGCAAAGTTTGAGGACATAGTGAGTCTTTCTTTTAGAGAATAAGGCATGTGTGATACGTTTTCTCTTATAAGATGGGGTCCTCTCAAATGAAAACATGTGTACTGTATACTGTACATCACACAGGCAATTTTAATATTAACTTTAAAGACAGTTTGGCCAAATTTTGTATCAACTAATACTTTTCATAAATACATCTTATTATACTTGAACAAAAGGCCGTGTAAGAGTCAAAGATGGAGCAGAGGAATTAAGTCAAATTTAACTCTGTAAGGTTTTTGAAAGCGATGTTGGGAATGAGGAAGAGGCTGCTGCTTAACTGTTTAGTCACTTTAGTTGTTTTGTTCTGTTTTGATGTATTTTCCTCACTTTATATAAGATAAATCTCTGATCTGACCCCAATCCACCAAAAATAAGACTTTTCTTATTCCATACTTTCTTGGATAACCGCTCAAGTTTATTAAAAGCAACATGATGTCACACAAGATGTTTCCAGGCAAAGCTGCAATGAGAACAGTCGAGCTGCTGCAAATGCAACCAGAGTAGCTGGAAGCATCGATCTGGGACTGGATTCAACCAACAGACGATATAGAGCTTAAACAGAGGCAAACATGGAGTAACTTCCAGAGCGTTTCCCTCATGATGTGATCAAGACCGAGTTTTAAGGGAGCGTGAGAACAGACATGAGATGATAAGTGCACAAAGGGACGCGCCACTATGAAGATGACTGAAAATGGTCCAGACAGATCTGAAATCATGCAGCCAATGAATGCCAAGGAATCTCAAACGTCTGTAATCCCACATCATGCCTGCTATTCGTCTCAGCTCGCGTCTCTCATGTCTTTCTTGGACGGTGCTCCCAGCATCCACCGTCTGCCTTGTGTTCCTCCGAGCCAAACTATCCAGAAAAATGACGGGAAGCTTTTAAACTATCTCTGAACATGCAACCCTAGAGTTGGACATGCTGTAGATACTCAGTTCAGATCAAAGTTCCTCCCACATTCCCATAACTGTGTGTACTGTGTGTGTGTGTGTGTGTGCATTGCCTGGTAATTCATCACTGTGTAGCCTTGTGGTCGATTGAACCCCGAGACTTTATTACCGCTACCCACCAGCAGTCACAGTGCGCGCGTGAGTGAGACGGATTGCACATGTCTTTATCTTATCTTTGTTATACGGATGCTGGTTGCATGTAGGGACAGTGCGGCGATATTCTTCTGTTTTGTGCCAGAAAGTCGTGATGTCTGGGTGTTGATGTTATAGATTATATTTGGGCTGTTTTGGCCGGCGCCAAACGCACACGCTTGGCTGCTCGTCTTGAGTATCGATCAGCCCGTTTATTGACATTATGGGAGTTTGTTGCCAGCACTACGGAGCAGACAGACAGAGGAACAGACAGACAGACGGGGCAGTGGAGTGTGTGAGAGGATTACGGTACCAGTGGACAGCCGATTCTATAATTGTTCAGTGAACATTCAGGGGGATTTTGTCGGCTACACGCACACACACACCAGCGTTCAGCTGCCAGTTTGTGTCACTGTGATCTCTTCAGCATCTTTCCATATGTGCACATACTGTACACAGTGAAGCCTAAAGACACATACAGGTTCATTCAAAGCTGACAAGAAGCATCTTTAAGTTAAGAGGAACTGTCTAGCACTTTTTGTAGAGATTCATGGACTATTCTGTAGTGTTTGTTTTGTTTTTGTTCTCCTGATTAGGATAAAGAATATTTTCATAGGTTAAATATTCAAAATGTAAGAATCTTGACTCTTGAGTAAATTACCTTAAACTGAAGGTTTTTGTTGACAATGAACCATCAGTTTACACGCTTCTCTTTAGGCCATGGCACATTAAGTTGATGGTTGGCCATCAGTTGGTGTCAAGCCATCGGTTTGTGCATGTGGCCCTAGTTTGAGTGGTGTGCTCCGCACCATTTGCACTAGCCAGACCCCTGCCAGCAGCTTTCGAGGGGATCTATGACGGAATAATCAGAGATCTCTGTGCAGGCTTGAAAAGTGAATAAAATGAGTTACTTCCACTTAATCATGCTGCAGTCTGATTGGTCCAGATCATAGACAGTATAATGATGGACAGTGGAGCATCTCCTCAAAGGTGAAGCCAAAGCAAGTAGAGCTCCCCCTGGTGGCTGGCTGCAGTATAGGTCATAAGCTCCGCCTCCTCCATGTTAGTGGATGGGTCTTGCACCAAAACTAAAACACTAAAATGCGGGTCAGATATTTTCTTTTTCAAGGATGTGTGCCATTTTTTTGGATGTATTTTGTTTTAGTTAGTTATTTGATGCTATAGTAACAGTATGTGTCATGATGCCATTGCCATGCCAACCGCTGCATAAAGCGGCGCCGTGAGACCGTGAGAACTGTGAAGAATATTTTAAAAACAAGTAGAGCGTACAATCCAACATTTCCTCGAAACTGGTGGAAGTAGAGCGGAGCGGGCTCCACTCTCATACCTTACTGCTGACTGTCCTGGGAAAATAGCATCGTTTTGGTCATTGTAAGGAAGAGGGGAGACGTTGTCCATATTTATGTACAGCCTATGGTCCAGACACAGGCTAAGCATTAACATCACTGGCTAACAGTCAGCCTTTGTAGCCAATACCTCTTTCATGTGCCTGCAGTCTTTTGCAGAGGAAAGCATTTGGTAGACTGCACCCTTTTCTTTACATTACTTTCTTTATCCAGTTTCTGTGCGGTCAGTTGTACAGTATCTGTCAGTCAGTCCTTCCAGTTGCGTGACGCTTTGTGAAATTGTAGCTTTGATAACAGGCTGATTTTGTGGCGTTCATTCATTACAAGCATGTCTTTGTCTCTGGTTGACGTTGGCGTTCAGGTTGGAGAAGTTGACCGTTGTGTGTCACCGCCGTAAGACCAGTGACTTCCTCTGGTGACTCACTCAGCTGACATCGCTATGCAGCTAATGTTGATGATATCATGCATTACTGAGGTCATGTCATCAGCCTCGCCAGCATGAGTAATCCTGGTGATGCATGGACACACCTACGTGGAACTACTCAATATATATATATGTGTGTGTGTGTGTTTGTCATGCACACTTAAATTCATGCGTCGATGTCGGTATCACTTCAGTGAGAAGAGATGAAATCTGAAACCACACTATCCCACAGCGCACGTATTAAGAGGAGATGTTCCCCTAAGGATGTATGCGCGCACACATGTCGATACCTCAGTATATGTCTGCGATACGGCGAGCCCGCATGTAAAGAATGACATCATATCTGTGCTAGGTGTGACCCCGCATGTACAGCATCCCTAATGGCGCATTAGAAGCGGATCAAGCGGCTAATGTGCCAGCATTAGGGAGGAATAAGTCATGTGTGTGTCGTGTCTGCGCCGGGCCGGCACACGCACGTTACACACACATCTGACCCCTACAGATACTCGGCTCAGCATTTCCTGGTCCTAATGCATACAACATGTGTGGGTCTGCGTGTGTGTAATGTATGGTTATCACATTAGTGCCGGCCATAACTCAGACAGTAAAAGCACCTAGACGCCTCCTGTTATTCTTTCCCTCTGCCAGCAGATCTGTCTTTTCTTTCATTCACCTCCTTCCTTCTCTCTCCGACTGTCAGTCGACCTGCTTGTCCGCATATTCACCTGAAACCGACAGGAATAGATTAAACTAAACTTAAAACGTCTTGAGGCTGAGTTATGTAAAGTGAGCCGAGGAATCTTTTATCCAATCAGATATCCTCGCTGTGGCTGAACATTTTTTTATTTATTTTTCGTTTTCAAGACGAGAAGATGACATGACGGACGAGTCCGCGTCAGTAATGTATTCCATAAATACTTGACAACAGATGAAATGTTTACACGAATCAAGCGGTGGGATTAAAGCTTTGAAATCAGGCTTTATTGCAGCAATTAGAGTGAACAAGGGAAATGGAAAACGAAACATTTCAGAGTTGGTTCCCGTCACTCTTGTCATATCTTATCTTCATCTACAGTAAAACTCAGACAGCAGTTGATGGACAGAAACGTGAAGGGGAGGGGTCGGTCCCAGCACACCCCAGTAAGCGCTGATTCGGTGGTTTACATGTCAGAAACATCCAGACGGCCAAATGTGAAACCCATACACACTCACTAAATCATAACTTAATAGCAAAGACCATGAGAGGAGACAGAAAAGAGAAGATTATGTTGCCTCTCTGTAAGTAGACCACATTTAACTTTATATAGCTTTTTTATACATCATTTAAAAGAACAAAGATAAAAAATATATATAAAATATTCCTAGTTGTTCTCTTGTTTGCAGAGAGAGTGCCTTCACAGCGAAATGTTTTCTCGCCTCATCTCATTGATAGAGGCACTTACTTGTTGAATCATCGACTGCTCGCTGCTGTGAGTCCAGTGAATTCTTCCAAACTTTCCGCCTTTTCCGTCGTCGTGAACGCCTGCAGTTACTGAGATGTAGAGCGCGTTCACTCTTAAACCAGATATATCCCGGTTTCATCCTAGACACTGACGTGTGTGACGCAGAAAACACCAAATGTGCAGTCACACGGCACAAACTCGGTTTAGAAATTAAATAATCTTTTGATTTTTTTGCGCCACAATTAAATGTGCTCTAGTGAGCGTAAGCCCTCAGGACGTCAAATCTGGATTATTTTAGAGTCCTTAATCAGTCTGGAAACGCAAATGACGCTGGCAACAGCAGCAGAAACCCAGCATTGATGTCAACGTAACGGAGCCGGAAGCGTTATTAATCTGTTGTAGGCGCAAGGTAATCGGAGGAAATAATGCTTTCTTATTTACAGACGTATTCAACCTGCGAGTGATTAATTAGGCAATCTGCGTGTCTAAATATGAAAGACAAAAACAGACACAGTACTTAAAGTGCATCGATTGCAGCAGTCAGGAGCTCTGAGTGATGCAGCAGCAGCAGCAGCCTGCAGACCTGATAATGATGATGTTACCAGAAGATCATCTTTCCTTCCCGTTTATCAGCTACTGGCCTTACTGGAACCATTCAAACATTCAGGATCAGGTTTCTCTGTGAATGTGTGTGTGTGTAATGTGTGTAATATGTGTGTGTGTGTGTGAGTGGCTCAGCTCACCAGTCTAATAATGAGAGGTTAACAGAGAGCCAGCCTGGCCATAATAATGTGTAAAAGATTGAATTTAGCACTGTGGACAGGCACACTAAAACTGCTGACTGGCTCTGTGACCTCTCGTATTCCCCCCCAACACACACACACACACTGATGGAGAGGCAATATGTTCCACGAGGCGCGAGCTAACAGGAGAGCACACATGCAGCCTGCCTTAAGTATGTGTGTGAGCGTGTGTCACACAGCGCAGGTTAATACTGTGAAGCAGAGTAATTTTCTCTCTGTCGCCGGGCGGCCTCATGCTGCGGAAACGACAACACATTAACTGTTAAACAAGACACCTTAGACCCCGGGGTGGGAGTCGGGAGAAAGAGGGAGAAACCAGCAAGGGTGGGTGGGTGAGGATGAGAGGAAAAACAATAAAGAAAAATAACAGGGAGAGAGAGGGAGAGTTAGTGGGTGGGGAAAATGGGGAAGAGAATTCCCATTGGGGAAGAAAACAGGACGTGGGGAGGAGTGGTGGAGAAAGAGGTGAAAATGGACCATGAAAGCAGAGGAGGAGGAGGAGGATCATGCGTCGTGAGATTAATAAAATGTGGATCTAAATCCGGTCCTCCTTGTTGATTTCCTGCAGTAAAAATAAAATGTTACCTTAAAAGTAAAGAAAGAAGAAGAAAGAAAAACAGCAAACGCGCTGAGGACATGAATGGTTCATTCGTACAGCTGAATCATTATGGATTCATTTCAAACAACAGCGCACAGCAGAAGAGTCTGTGGAGCACTTTGGCGTGTACTTTAAATACCTGTCATTTTAAGATGTCATTATGAAGCAAAGAAGCACTTGACACCAGATAATCCACCTTTAAAAGGAGCAAAGAGACTTTTTTTAACCAAAATGGAAGTTGGTAGATGGTGTGTTCAGGGACGGCACGTTTGTGTGTGTGTTTTTGTTTAACTTGTACATTTAAGCTCTTTCAGATTGTCAGAACCTAGTAGACATATTTAACTGATGTCTCTTCCACTGTCTTTGTCTCAGGAGGTTATACTGAAGAGGGCAGCTGACCTGGTGGAAGCCCTCTATGGATTGCCTCATAATAACCAGGTAAAACACCAAACCAACCATTCACGTGGAGAGAGGTCTGAAAGCTCTAGTTGTTCTGTTGTATTTACTCCCGGGCGCCTTTTTCGTTCTTCCTGCAGGAGATCATCCTGAAACGTGCGGCGGACATCGCAGAGGCTCTCTACAGTGTCCCGCGGGGACACACCCAGCTGTCCGGCTCGACCCACTCGGGCATGATGGGCGTCAACTCCTTCACCGGGCAGCTGTCCGTCAATGTCTCCGAACCTACACAAGCCAACCAGGGTGAGACATAACAGTGATAATCATCGTACTGTATGTTAATCTTTCATGGAAAGCCATATATCCGTATATTTGCAGGGACAGTGAACTCACCACGTTAATTATATATTATGATAAAGGGACTACTGTTACTATATTATGTTATACTTATAATGCAAGCTGATGTATAGAAATGTCCTGAACTGTTCGCATCACTTTGATCAATGCTTCTTCTTCTTCACTGTATTTCCTGCAGGCTACGTGCGCAGCAGCAGTAGTGTGTCACCTCACGGTTACGTGCCCAGCTCCACACCTCAGCAGACCAGTTACACCTCAGTCACCAGCACCATGAACGGCTACGCCAACAACACCGGCATGACCAACCTGGGAGGCTCGCCCACTTTCCTCAATGGCTCTGCAGCCAACTCGCCTTATGCCAGTAAGTGGATATGTGCACGTTCACTGGCTTAGTTTAATTACAGGTGCTTTACACCGCTACATAAACACTTTTTCTACACTTACTCTCAGAGATAAAAAACACTGCTGTTTTCCACCACCACACACAAGATGTCTGTGGACAGGAATTGAAAGTCTCAGATCCTGCCGTGCGGAGATTCCCCCATGGGGCTTTCTGTCGCGGTGTCTTCAAAAACTTCCAGCTCGTTGCTCCATTTTGTCCTCCGTCCATCTCCTCCCTCCTTCCCTCGCTGCCTTTTATCTGACAGCCACGCCTCTTCTCTCTCTCTGTTGGTTAATTGCTTCCTATTTCCATTTAGCAGAAGGGAAGATGGGAGAAAAAGGAGGGGAAGGAAGAAAGATGTGATTTTATTATTTGTTTGCTGGAGTGGTGATGATGAAGGTGGAGAAAGATGCAAACATTTGAGAAGACTATACATAAAGTATATTTTAAGCCACTTACAGCTCTAAAGACTAACCTTGTGGAACCTGATTTGTCACATATTTAAAGTTAATTTCCTATATATTTGGCTCCTCACACTCTAACAACATATTTCTTCTCGTCTCACAGAATGTGGAATATCATTTTATCACATTTAGTGAGCTAATCTTATCCGTCTCTCTCCTTTAATCCCACCCTTTATCCTCCATCCACTCTCTGCTTCATTCTCACTCTTATCGCCTCTCATAAACGTGTCTCTCGTCCCTCCAGTTGTCCCGTCCAGTCCCACTATGGCCTCCTCCACCTCTCTCCCCTCCAACTGCTCCTCCTCCTCCGGTGTCTTCTCCTTCTCTCCGGCCAACATGGTGTCAGCGGCCGTTAAGCAGAAGTCTGCCTTCGCTCCGGTGGTCCGGCCCTCGTCCTCCCCTCCACCCTCCTGCACCAGTGCCAACGGCAACGGGCTCCAAGGTAATTTACCATGCCGGTCTGTCAGCGAGATGATTAGGGGGAGGATTTCCCCAGCAGGTGATTTCAGGCTCCTCTGGTGAATTTTTAAAAGTGTTTTGAGTTGTTGTCATCGTCCATATCCTTCCCCGGCTCCTCTCGCTGTATCTGATCAGATAGAAGGCAGATTTAGAGTTGAGGTTTTAGATTTTGACCTGCTACTTTGGTCTAATCTGCAATATCTCAACATCCACTGTGTGGATTAGCATTTTATTTAATCCTGGCTTTCATCGTTCCCTGAGCCATGAGTCTTACAGATTTTGGTGACCCTTGAATTTTCCTCTGCTGCACTATGACATTGGCATTCTTGTTTGTTTGTGAAAGTGAAGCCACTGAATAGATAATTTGGTTCAGACGGACCTCAAGATGAAGATACTAACAAATGACAGCCTACTAACGCACTACATTAAGACATGGACAACTTTAAATAACACCTGTTAAACAGCAGCATGTTAGCATTTACACTGTGAACACATGAGCATGCTCGCATTAGCGTTTAGACCTCTAACACAAGGCGTCTGTGCCATGTTTCCCTCTAGTTTCTGCCAGTTTTATCATTTTAAGTCTTTGCTGCTGCTTCACTGTTTGGATTGATGTTTTTTTTTTTCCTTCTCCCCTCCCGTCTTTTCTCCTGACCTCTAACCTTTTCTCTTTTCATCCCTCTGATCCTCCCTTTGTCATTTTTTTCCGTTCCTACCAGATCAAACATTTGTGGACTCTAGCAAGTACTCAACAGCCAGCTCTCTACAAGGCCTGGCCTTCACCTGAAGTATGTTCCTCTACTGTTTTCCTCCTTCAGCGCTGTGAACTAATTGCATTTGCAGCTTTTGATTGACTGACTAATTTCAATTTCAGTTCGTCACGCCTCACGTGTTTCTGAATGATCGCTCAAACTTCATTTTCCCATCTCGATTTTTTCTCCTCTCCGTCATCTCCCTGCTTAATTCTTCCATCCACCTCTCATCTCTGCCATTTAGTTGCCCGGTAACTCCTCCCTGTCCTCCTATTGGCTGGGAAGAAAGGCAGGAAGTTAGAAATTTACAGAAAGAAAAAAATAAAATATTGGCACGGAGACTTCATTTCTCAACATCACTGACTTTGTTTAGCAGCGTGTGTGTGTGTGTGTGTGTGTGTGCAGAGCGAGCATGTGTGGGGGTGTGGGAACTCAAAGCGTAGCCTCAAAGCACAGCTGAAATAAACACACGCCACTTACTGCTACACACACACACGCAGGCTTTCCACTGTCACACACACTGGTTGATCACACACTGGCAGCTTACTAGGGAGCGATCAACAATGACAGCTGTTCGACTCTCTTGACAGTTTATACCGTCAGTATACCTGCCCTACGGTGTGACGGTGTGTGTGTGTGTCGCTGCATGTGTGTGTGTGCACTCATGAGTACACCTTAGATGAAAGCAGAGAAAACCGGAGACTTGACTGAAACAATACATTTTGTAGAGTTTAGTCACGCTGGGACTAAAACTGAATAATTTTCTCTCAAAGTTTTTATTCCCCATGAAATATAAATCTGTTTATTTAACAGTTTATCCGTTTTTTATGCTATTGTTTTTATTTTAAAATGCCCAGAGACCCACGTCCCCTGTTAGTCAATGAAAAATGACAGTCCACTGTTAGCCAGGTTAACGTGTTGGTGTGTGTGCACTCATGATTACACCTTAGATGAAAGCAGAGAAAACCGGAGACTTGACTGAAACAATACATTTTGTAGAGTTTAGTCACGCTGGGACTAAAACTGAATAATTTTCTCTTAAAGTTTTTATTCCCTGTGAAATATAAATCCGTTTATTTAACTGTTTATCCAGTTTGCTGCATATGTGTGTGTTTGTGTGTGTGCAGGCTCACATTACTCATGTCTTAGTGACAGATATATGTGTTCGGTTGAGGCTGGGGCGAGAAGGTAACAGCTAATGGTTGGGGTTGGTCTCCAGGAAATGAATGGAAGTCAATGTAATGTCCTCTGAAGTGATGGAAACACGACTGTGTGTGTGTGTCACTCTGGGCTGAGCTCTGCTTCTCACATGTTGACACACACATCCCTTGGGTGTAAAGACAACACATGCCATGATGCAATCTGTCAGGCACACATACAAACATACAGCAAAATACGCCAACTGTTGCTGTGTGTGTGTGTGTGTGTGCAAGCATCGCAGCAACTTATGTGACTCTGCTCAGTTTTGCTGATTTATTCGCCTATTGATGTTCTAAATGTCGCTGCAGTCACACAGCTGCACAGATGGGAAAACATGCTGATGTATTTACAAGGAAATTTTTTATGACGATGGAAATATTTGGCCGCTTTTTAAAAGTTTTTCTTTTCCTTTTCTTCCCCTCCCTCTTCTCCCTCGTTCTTCTCCTCTCTTCCTGTTCCCTAACAGCAATCCCGGGAATGATCGTCCCACCCATGTAAAGGTGTGCGTGCATGATTGTGTGTTGGCTGTGTGTGTGTGTGTGCGCGAACAGTGTGTATGTTGAACCAAGCACACTCTCACCGAGCCCCGCGGAGGCTTCGGTGCGAGTCAGACTCCGGTCGGGGATGGAAGCAGCCGTCCCGATCTGAAGGAATAAACCCAACTCAGGCCCTTTCTAAAACAAAGAACAACTGCAAGAAAAACTGAAGAAGAACAAAAAAAAAAAAAACTGTTTGCAAGAAAATAAGTTGTTTAGACTTTATACACCTTGATGCTTTTATAGGAGAACTGCCACGCCTACATTATGACTCTCCATGGACACGGGAAGTGTATTTATTTTGAGAGATAATCCACTTCCTCGTTTGAGTGATTGTTGATTTGTTTTTCCTTTCGTGCAACAGTTAACGTGTGATAATCATCTTCTAACTGTAACTTACATGAGGGACTTTCTATTTATGAAGTTTTGTCTTTACTGAAGGAATATAATGTGAAGAATACCTGACGGTGAACGGTGGTGATGATAATTTTGATGATGATGATGATGATGATGATGAGTCGGAAACGATGATGAAGGAGTCAAAGGTTTCATGAAGGGTCAAATCCAGCCAACACAGACAAGCCAAACCAGACACACACTTTCACCTCACTTTGCCAAATCCATGCCATTGTCACTGAGAGCTCATCCTCTGCATCAAAGCATTCAGCCGAAGATAGTTTTCTTTAGTTTACTCTGCCCCCCTCCTACACTTACACAACACCCAAATCAGTCTTTCAGTCAATAGACGGTGTAGAGATAATCAAATGTGTCAATTAACAAACTAATTTATTTTCATTGTGCAAGATTTAAAAGGGAAACCAGACTTGCTCCAGTGCTAAATCAAGATAGATTTGATAATATCTAATTGCAAAACGGCCATAAAAGAATACACAGAGCTGCGTGTGTTACTCGGTGCCAACAGCAGCTTCCCTGTTAAGGATTTGACCCAATAACTGCCACTGAGTCCCTCCATCGGCCCTGTCACCATATCTGTATTAGAGTCGGACACAGCCACGGCGACCTCTGAAAATACACAGAGGGGGGAACATGTCTTAAAAGACTGCTGCCATTTTCACTTTGATTTTTGTTGTGTGAGATTTGCTTTCTTGAGTTTTGTCCAAACAGATATTTATGTTTATTCTGTTGTTGTTTTTTTTCGGTTTGCTGTGATTGTTAACATTGTTACTGTGATCAGCCGGCCAATCAGATTGTGCTTCTTAAGTTGCCTTCTCTCTGATCTGGCCCGATTGACAACTCAAGTGTGTCTTACGCGCTGCGCTGCAAAGAATGTCAAGAGAAAAACATCACGACTGTGTATTTTCTTTCTCCAAAGTGAGAACATTTTTCCACCCAAGAAAAACAACAGCTTCAATCAGCGAGTTCCCATAAATGGCATATAGTTTGTTTATGTGACCACTGGTGCAGTATTGTAATTATGACAAAACATTAAAAAAGAAGTCGTGATGCCATTTAGAGCAACACAGTCTACATTGGGGTGGATGGATGGGTCAACAAAACATTGGACTATCGTTTATTTCCTGTTTTCAACCAAAAGGCAGTTGACCCAGACCAAATTTCTAAACCCAATCAAGTTGTTGTTTTTTTGAGAATCTAAAATAAATATCTTAAATTTATCTACTAGTACAAATACAATTATGTGATCCTGTTAATAGCAGTTCCCAATATTTGCAGTATTTATTTGCAAAGCTGAGGTGTAACTTTTCCATATCTTGCCAAGAAAAGACCTTTTTTTGCAGCGCAGGGCAGTTTGCCAGCGACATGTCTTAAATGCCCAGTGTGTGAAAACTAGCTGATGGTTGTTTGTAAGAATCCGCCGCTCTTTCAGTCAAGCGGTGTGCGTTGCTCAACAGTCTTAATTCAATTATGAAGATGTTAATTTTGCCAAAGCCCTTATTTGAGACATTAATGTCTACACAGTCTTATGCCACAGTTTCCACACTGTCCTATACATTTTTGTACGCCTATCAGTGCTTAATTAAAGCGTCATCTTTCAGACCTGTACCTGTTCACAAACACATCTTTATTCTTTGTTTGTCATTCAGGTCTGTGATACTTGCCTCAAACAGGAATTATTTGACAGTGGACAGAAAACCCACTAGCGTTAATCTGGATCGTCAGCAGCCCGGATGTTAACTGCTGAGAAAATGGAAGAGAATATTTAACATCTCACACTTTTTAAATTAAATGAGCGAAAGTCCTGCAAGGCTGCATGACAGCGCAGTCTCAGTAAAGCAGTTATCAAAAACAATGATGAAGGAAAAGGGACATTGTTAGGAACCGGAAAATGAATGAAATAAAATGTCTTAAAATGTTTAATGTTTTGAAACCCTGAAAAAAAAAATCCTGAAAACTTCTTGAACATGCCCAGATGTTGTTTTCTCTGTATCTCATGTGAGGATATGAATGTTATTAATACATGTTATTACTTTTTGTATTATAGTGTCTGTTTGTTAAAAGCCATTCTTCCATCAAACTAAAAGAAGCTGTGGCGTTTTTGTTTGTTTTTTAATTAAGGAAATCATAGGATCATTTTGCCATGATGTTGTTCATATCATTCTTGTCGAGCATCGTTTTGTTGCATTATATAGGTGTAGAGAATATAAGTATGATCATTGATTATCTGTGTACGTCTTCCATGTGATGGATTTTGGATTTGCCCAATGAAGGATTGAAGGAAAAGTCTTCTCTCTTCTCTCTCCTGTGACCTGCTTCAGTCAGGTTTTCTGTCTGTCCTCCCTCTGCTCCCTCCTTCTATTCATTTCTCTCTTTTCATCATTAATAATCTGTATGCTTGCCTTCCTTTTTTTTCCTTCCTAAGAAAATGAGCCACCTATTTATTTTATCTCAAATATGGGTCTGGAGACCACTCTTCTGTTTGTGTCTACATGTGAGAATGCCTGCGAGCGTGTGTGTGCGTGTCATGATTTTTCCTCTGAAAGAAAAATGTGATGTTTCAAATTTGAAGGATTTTTTTTGTTTGTTTGTTTTTTTTGTTAAGTACATGTATAAATACCTGTACAGGCAGGAGTAAATAACCGAAGGAATTAAAATCCGGAGCACTTGTGTAACAGCAGTAATAACATTTATGGTGGCTTGTCTGCGTTCAGGCTTAAAGCGGTGGGCATCGTTCATACACACATTATCAGCTGTATCAGTGTGGAGGGGAAGAGTTCAGAGGAAACTACTGTAAAGATGATAATGTTGATTTTTTTTTTATTTTGAACTTTGAAGTGTAAAATAACTTTTTGACTCACTATATTTAATTAAAGTTCTTTCTTCTCTGTGAAAACGTGTGTTCTCGTCACTCAAATGAGCCACAAATCAGACGTAAAGTTAACCCTGGATGTATTTGTTGTACCTCAAGTTTAATTTTTGTCTTTTTTAGTTGTTTCAAATGTGGTTTTGTCTGCAACTCCACATCTCCCCTCTGAGTTTAACGACGACCTAAGAAAGACATAAGAAATTGAAATGCCATTAAATGCAAGTATATACTGTAAAAGAGAGCATAGTGGATCTTAGGGCTATTTGTTGTTGATGCACTGTAAAGTGGTCATTGGTTAGCTGTCACTGCCAATTATACTATTTTGTAAAATGTCTTCAAAATTTCTATTCACAAGGCCCCAAACAGTTGCTTGGTTTTACCAGTCGTGACGGTGCATCCCTGGAGGAAAGGGTTGAAAGTTGGCTAAAAAGTGAGCAACTGTACCCTAGTTTCAAGTTTATTCTCACACACACAACAAATATTACACTGAGCAATAAAATTCTTACTTTGTGTGTTCCTTTCACACATCTAAAATAAACAACTAAACTAAAATGTAAGAAATAAAGTTGCTCAGTAAATGAAACTTGCTAAATAAATAAAATAAGCACCTCTACAAGATGATGTGTTCTTATCAGTTCTCACCAAACATGACTGACTTCATGCCTTCATACATTTTCTATACCTCCTGTCTGGAGGATCGCGATGGGGCTGGAACCTATCCCAGTTATTGTTACTGGCTGAGAGGTGGGGTACACCCCGGACAGGTGGCCAGTCTATTGCAGAGCTAACGCTGAGACAGACAACCATTCACACTTTGGAATCACCAGTTAACCTAATAAAAATTTTTTGCCGTGAAGCATCAGTGCTAACCACCACATCACTGTGATGCCCACCAGGAAAACTGCACATGGCAAAAACTAAAGGACTTTCCATCTGGGCCCATCACAGTAAAAGGTTTTGTTGTATCAGTTGAGCTACCACACATCATCAGCATAAATATACATTGTCAAAAGAGTAAAAGAAAAAAAGGTAACTGGAGAGACTTGTAGAATTTGTTGAGAAGACGTTTCACCACTCAAGTAGCTTATTCAGTTCTTGGGGACTGGTGGGGAGTCTGAGGTTTTAAATAGGAACTGAAGAAGCTACTCGGATGAGTGGTGAAACACCTTTTCAAAAAACTCTACAAGTCCAGTTGCCTTTTGTTGAACCTTTTTGGATATACACCAAAAGAGCATCACGTTCAAAAATATCTAATTTTTCCAACTGTGACTGTGTCACACTAGAATACAATCATTGCAGCATATGCTCATCAGATCATTCTGATTACTGAAAACTAATCTTTTACACTTTTCGAGGAAGTATTGCATTTATGCCGTAGCCCTGCACATTTCTTTCCACGGGCTGGAAAAGAAATGACGACTTACAATTTCACTGCTGAATGATGAGAGACAGTTCAAGGTTCACTTTCATTCATGATGATCATGGTACCAACAGGTGAAGTAAAGTCTCTTCCTGACACTTAAACCCATCATTTATTTATTCAGGAGGTTACAGATTGATTGGTCAGGGTCCAAGTCTCATGACTCTCAAGTCATTGAAATAATTTATAACTCTATAAATACACATAAAAAAAAAAAATCTATTTACTTGTTAGAAACTGGAACGTTCCACACGAGTGAACACATCTTTGTGCAGTTACAGCACAACCTTGGATGAATATTAATGCATATTGATGCATTTCTTTTATCTCAAGCATCTGTCTGCAAACTGAGCACTCAGCTCAGCACAACACCTCAGTGAATTGCAGCAGAAATATAAAACAAAAATATAAAAACCGACACTTTGTAAAATCTATGTTTTTGTCATATGCAGAAAAGATTTTGAGAACTTATTGAATCTTATATTCATTTTGTTATCTCAAAGAGCCAGGTTAGAAAAACTTTCTACAAGAGTTTTCACTGTTTCATCAGAATAATGGAAACTGAGGCAGACACACAAAAAGTAAAAGCAGAGATCCAAATGTGAAAAGTGAAATAGCATAGCTGAAATATGACTTTCACAAGACACTGAACTCCCTCTTCAAATGTTAAGCTCTCTTCCAGTAAAATCACACAGTAAGAGAGGTCCTCCGGGGTCAAACTGTTACACAAGATGTTGTAAAACTCACAAGACAGGGAAGGGAATTTACTCACTTGGTGTATTTGTTTCATTATTTAATTCTTTTTGTTTTTTATTTCCCTGTTTTTCTGTCACATCAAGCTTTTTCCGTCTCCAGCAGCTCTGATGTTGAGCAAGGCTACCAGCACTGCCAACGATGTGGTCATGTGTGTGTGTGTGTGTGTGCGTGGGTGTGTGTGTGTGTGTGTGTTCATAAACAATACTAATTCTCTGGTGAGACCCGTTTCTGTAATGAGACAGATGGGCCCTGCCTGGAGTTAGCTATCAGCATGGCCACAGGCTGTGAGTGTGGGAAAGGCAAAAAGAGTGTGAGGTGTTGTTCTCCTGTTCCTAGCCTGTGGGCTTAATCAAAGAGGAGCCACAGATGTCTTATTGACACCAATTAGTTTCTGTCTCGTAGCGCGCGCACACACACACACACACACACATTAATACGTACAAACCTTTTTACAATGTGAACCCACATCCGCATTTTTTAGATTTCATTTGATGTGAGTTGAATTTGAGATTATTTGTGGCCAATTTCCGTTCAAGTTAAAGGATGAAGCGGATTTGTTTGAGCGCCAAATGCACATTCACAAAAAAACATACCAGTTCGATGGCTTGTTGCCTCCCTTCATGTGTGTGTCTGAGTGATAATACCGAGCCTGACGAGACAAGACTGAAGACATCCATTAGCTAATGGATCCCTCCTCATTTTTTTTTTTTCTCCATCTCGCTCTCTTCTTTTATCCCTCTCATTCTCCTTCCATCACTGCATCACACTCCCGGTGCACTTAACCCCATCAGGAAGAATCACACACACACACAGACACACAGAGACACACACATCCTCTAACTCTGTCTCTTCTTCCCCTCCTCTCTCTGTTGGATTCGGAAGCTTTATTTACACAGGCCACACATGGGACAATAAACCTACTTTTGAGGTTTGGCTCTGTTCACAGAACAATTTCAAAATCAAGAAACATCACCATTATTTTCATATTAGAGAAACAGCAAGAAGTGAACAGAGAAGCTTTATTGTCTGTATCCACACACACAAGGAATCTGTTCTCTGCACTTAACCTGTCCAAGTGAGCATACACTAAACCAGTTTGGGTGGTTTCGGTCAGACATCTCAAACTCAAGGCCCCGCGGGACAATTGGACGGGCACGCAAGATAATATTTTATATCTATAAGAACTGGCCTGCAGGTATTTTGTGTGTGTCTGGTTGGCATCAGGCAGGTACGTCTCCCTCCCATCTCTTTTGACAAACTTTGACAAACGTGGTTGCACAGCACGGCGCTCTGAAGCTACATCAGTCCATATGATTGACCCATAAAAGCTGAACAAGCATTAGAGCACTAAATACTAAAATATGTCAACTGAGATACAGCGACTGAACCAGTTAGCAGACAACAGGTTAGCCTAGCTGTTCCACGGTAGCAACACACGGCAAACAGAAAACTTAAAATGTAAATAACCACTTCAGCTAAACACCTGTCTGCTAGCATACATGCTAACATACAGACAGACTGAATGTTGGTATACATGCTAATGTACGCCAAATAACTGCAGCATGTTTAACACAGCATTAGCATGCTAACTTAGCTCCGTGCGATCATATGACATGATATACACCCTACTAAATGTAGAAAAAGTTCAGAAAGTGTGACTTTCATTGCCTTTATCTCCCCTCTAAATCGATTACATTTGTGAGTTTAAAACATTTTCATTTGAAATAAGTCTGTGGACAAAATTTGCTCATTACATGTTTAATCGGTGAGCTTGGTTTTATTCTAAATTCTTTATTAAAGCTTGGAAAAAAGCTAAATGATTTCTGTTAATACATCTGAAAAGACAAATTGAGTCTCATTTTAAATAACTGTCCATTGATATGGAGTGATTTGGATTCAGTTCTTAATTTCGCCCTCTCTGCTTGAGTTTGACACTTGAGCATGAGGTGCTCAAGGCTCCTTGGCCATGGACACACAGGGGGTTTATACCAGTGATGATAGCGAGAGTAAAATTAAAACAACAAATCAAAGTACATCGTACTTTGTAAGTACACGTTATTGCATCAGCATTTTTATTTTTAATTTTCTACAATTACACAAACCTTTGCTGCCACCATTTCACTTTGCATTAGTAAAATTAAACACGGTGGACTGCTAACTGCATACATGACACTATTATTCCCATAATAGTCGGAATAATAGCTCAGTTGGACCACCTCATAAGTTTATTCATCGTGAATACGCAGCTATTCCGCCTGTTAAGTAAAGCTTCCTGTCCATTTTGTTCTCTTTCACACGTTTCTCGAAGGCGATGACAGTTTGTTGAAGGCTGAGAAGGAAAACCGTGCGGAGGAAGGAAGCAGGCATCAAGTTAACGAGATCAGAAGACGAATCAATGAGGAAGAAGAGAAATATGAGGATGAATAGGAGATGGGGAAGATGAGAAAGGTATCAGTGGTAATGGAGTTTTCTCTCTGCACGGAAAGGTGATGTTTCTGGAGAACAATAAAAGTTAAACATGCGAGTGTTAAAGATTTTACTTGCACATTTGAATGAGGCGTCCTCCAGCTTAGTACAGGGGATGACATCCCCACTGATGCCACTTCATAAACACTTGTAGCACACAGTTTCACACACACTCACGCTCACTCATAACCACTCACTTAAGTGGAGGGTTTGAAATTGAGCTGGGACTTGAAACGAATACTCCAAACAATTATCTTTCTCTCCTGCGCCTCGTAGTCCATTTCCCATGAATACATTCACGTCTGCCTCTTTTGTGCTTTCCCGCTCTTCCTCCCTCCCTCCCTCCGTCCTCCTCCTCCTCTTCAGTCATGCATTTTCACCTCCCCCTCCTCTCCTCCCCCACAGGTGATGGTATCTGTCTCTTGGGCTTTGGACAAAATGTGACGATATATTGCGGTAGTACTTGTGATGACGGATTTACGGCAGCAGATAACCACACTGTGGTGACACATGATGTTGGCAACGCAAGGCCTCCTCCTGGAAGATAGATTCAATCCTTTTAGACCTTCAAACTCCCTTTGTGTACTGTTCAAAAAAATGTTGACATGTAATAAGTTCTTTAGGCCAGGCTGCACCAATAATGCACTAGTAAGATAAAAGAAAACACATTTTAACACATCGCCAATATAATTTCTACTTCCGAGTCTACTCTAGTTCCATTGTTCCATTCCTGAAAATGTCATAATCATTGTGCTACCAAGTGATTAAGACTGCCAATATGTTTTTAGTGTGTACCAACGTGGTCCTTTCATGCACGCTACTTTAATGGCTCATCCAAATTAAAGATCAAAAACATATTCTGACCATACATTTTGATTTTGGGGCGGCACAGTGGAGAGGTGGTTAGCACAGCAAGAAGGTCACCGGTTCGAAACCATGGGCCGGCTGGCCTTTCTGTGTGGAGTTTGCATGTTCTCCCTGTGTCTGCGTGGGTTCTCCCCGGGTACTCCGGCTTCCTCCCACCATCCAAAGACATGCTCGTTAGGTTAATTGGTGAGTCTAAATTGCCCGTAGGTGTGCATGTGAGTGTGAAAGTTGGCCCTGCGATGGACTGGCGACCTGTCCAGGGTGTACCCCTGCCTCTCGCCCGATGACAGCTGGGATAGACTCCAGCAGACCCCCGTGACCCCTAACAGGACTAAACGGGTATCGAAGATGACTGACTGAGTGCCATTTTGATTTTCTTTCACCTGCATGTCAAAAAATCAAATCAAACAGCTGAATCTCCTCTCTAATGATTCTGGTCTGGATTTGGACTCTGTATTGGATTTAACTGGATGAAAGATGGTTCCCATTCACCAGGAAGTGTGGCACACTTCGCATGTGCTGGGGACCTCTAACTATATATAAAAATACAGATTTACAACTTTATATATATGAAACTTTGATCAGTTGTCAGCAGTTTTACTCTTATTGGTTGATATTGATAGGTTTGTTGCAACGTCACGTATGAAAACAGTGAGTATTGGCGGCGAGGTTGAGTGGCCGAACGGCAGCCATACCCCTCAACTCATCTAGACTTTTAATCTGGACTTGTGATATCATCACTTACTACCAAATGATATCATCACCCGCTTCCAGGAAGTTGAGATTGTCAATGAGACGATGCCCAGAAACGTGTAGCAATTGGCAGCGATGATGAATGATGATATCATCTGGGTAATCACCATGTAAATAAGAAATTACTTGTGGTCTGCGTGGTAGCATGATGTCACTGTGCGAAGGCTGTGTGCATACCATACATGTTCTCTATGTGTGTGTGTGTGTTGAGCTAAAAAATGTGAATGATATCATCACTTCCCAGCGGGAGTGGTTCACACACACACACTTGGACCACCCACAGTTCTGTAAATGCCCATTCTCTGTGTTAAAGGCCAGATGTACCCGTCAGATATTACAGTTGGCAGATGCTGTTCACCTAGCAGAAGCGTTTAATCTGTCCCGGGCCGACCTAAACTTCTGCTTAAAACATTAAAGCACAGTGGATCTGTTTAAGTTGTTCTGTGCACTCCAAATTCTTTTTGCATCATTCACAGTTGATAACCGGCCTGGGTCTGCAACCACAGAGTTCCTTGTCTACTACAAAGACAACTTCTCTCTTAAATCTTTAGCTCTGAAAACATTTTACAAGTTGCTTTTGTAACTGACCCTCTGTCCTGTTTGAGCTTCACCCCTTTTTCACATAAATGGTCGCTTTTGGGTTTGGCAACACCCCAAATTCCAACTTTCACCTTCAAAACAGTGTCAACCAAGAAAAAAAAAAGTATCTTCTACGTCTTATTTGCTTATATTAACAGCACAATATCAGTGAACGCTAATGCCAGAGAGAGCAATAATTCTGAACTGCTCGCTGACATTAAGCAACTGATTTAGTTTAATCTCTTATGTGAGGCATGGTTGAATGGAACAAAGGTTGCTTGGCATCGACAAGATGTTTTGTAGCAGGATCCAGATCAGAATTACGTGCTTTCCACACCAACGGGATCGACACAAACTTCAGAGAACACTGTGAAAATCCCCAGAATCAGCACCCTGGACAGCAGTCATGACACCGCTGATGAGGTTTGTGAGAGGACCAGCTATTTAAAATGCTACGAATGACGATAACCTTGTTCTTTCACGGCCACGGTAAGAGGACGGCCGCGCAAAAATCACACATTTATCCTGAAAGTTTGAAACCAACCCACAGTGACACTGCCGGATGACCTGCTCCACCACTTGGCTTTGGTTTTGATGTTTATTTAGACAATATTTTTTCCCGCTGCAGGATAACTCGAACAACACCAGTTTCCTACCAAATATGATTTTGACCCGGACCTGCTTTGAATCACTGCAATATATTATTTCAATTTGCGATGAAAACAAAAGCAGCAACACAGACATTTACTTACAAGAAATATTCATGACTTTAACCTCTGAGGGCAAAGCTCACTCCTCCGTAATCTTCTCCATTTCGGAGTGGTGGTGTTGAACCCGAGCCAACAGAACAATGCCTCTGCACATGAGAAGTGTGGGTGTATGTGCGGTGCATGTGCGGAGCTTGACTCCTGATATCAGCTAATATGTGAATATTTCAATATAGGAAAATTATTATAGTATAAAAACGCACACACAAACTCACACACATCCCCAATGTTTTTTTTTTTTTTTTTTTTTGGGCCAGTTACTCAACACATCCCCGGTGCAGCCCTCTGAAGCTCTCTGCTGCCAGCTGAGTGCTCATGCAGGAGGTCTGCAGCCCCCGCTGACCCCTGCAGCGACTCCAGGGAGCATCTCTCAGAGAAATGTGGCTCGAGTGTGTAACTCGGAGAGAGCTGCGCAAGGTTTAATCTCCTGCAGCTCTCCGGGTACAGTAAACGCACAAACGCACCACCAGGGATTAAACAGTTATCAATAGTTCATCAGCTGCCACGGACTTTAACCCTTCGGAGTAGGACTGCAGCGGACTGCAGGACTGCAGCGTCGTTGCAATGCATTTTTACCGTTTAATCTAGTTTCTATATTTATGTGTTAAATTATTTATATTGAAAGAAAAAATCTGAGAGAATTAACGGCTCTGATTAGTTTTCATCTCTGCGGTTCAAGTCTTCTTTAAATCATTAATGTGATTTTCACCAGATGTAGCATTCTTACAGCTGGAAGCAAGAAAAGAAGGCTTGTGCTGCTTTGGGTCTTCATCCTAGTGGTGGAAACAAGAAACATCAGAGAAGCAGATATCCTGTATTTATTAATTCTTATGCACCGGTTAATCTGATCTTTTTTTTTTTCTTTTTCATTGCTGTAACATTTTGGTGACACTGAAGTATCTGAGCTCCCAACACACACTTTACTGCTACTTCACCGTGTGCTTTAACTCGTCACCTCCTCATCTACACACACACAAAGCCACACACGAACTGCATTACCTGTACCGGAGGTCGACACGTTGAGGTCCGTAATGCCACATACACACACGTGTGTATAAGCATACAGGCACACACACACTCTCACTCTTTCACGCTTGAGTGAACACACACACACACACAAACTCTCACACAGTCACGTCCAGCTGAGCTGTTTATCTAAGGGGTGTTTATGTAAAGGAAGTTGGATCCTGGAACTCGACGCATACTTCACATTTATGAAGGTTGGAAACAGCCTGACTGCTGATATGATTACACCAAGAAGCAAGCAGGAAAAAGCTCTGACATTCTCATATGGAAGCCATTATCCCTCTCTACGTCGCTTTCTTTCTCCATTCATCCTCACCTCTTCTTCTGCCCCATTCTCCTGCAGGCTCTCTCCCCCTTCTTCTCCTTTCTTTTCATTTAAGTTCCTCGTGTGCTGTTTGCGTTTATGGCTGTTTGCTTTCGCAGGCAGCGTGCATGTGCATCTGACGCCTGCTGTGAAGTGAATTTGCGCAGACACGGGCATCAGAAATGAGCTGAACAAACACACACACACGCGCATAAACACCGCAGTGAAATGGTTTGATTAACGGCTAGTTGGCCTGACTTCTCTCTCTGGATCAGCCACAGTGTTAGGCATTAAAATCCCATAATTCATTATTAACACCCCACCAGATCAGTGTGTATGTACGTGTGTGTGTGTGTGTGTTTGTGCGTGTGTGCCTTTCTCATAAGCCCCCTCCGCCCATCAATCCACTCCCAAATGACATCAGAAAAGCAAGGAGTGAGAACACAGTGCATGACTGACGGAGATCAGGACAAGAGACTGGACTGTGTGTTTGATTAAGTGTGTTCTTGTTTTTATTAAGTTGTAGGAGCCAAACTCTTGCAGGATACTAATTTTGTGGGACCATGTTTCTGGGCCCCACATCCTTTAGAGAGGGTTACAGTTTGGGTATGGTTCGTTATGGTTGGGTATGTGTGCGCGGAGAGAGAGAGCTCTCACGCCCTGGATTCTGTAATGACACAATCATCTCTGGCTGAACGGAGTTGGTGAAGACATAGACATACACTGTTGCACTCTCTTACACACACACACACACAGTGAAACTGAGATCCACCCTGGCTGAACGCAGCCCGGTTTCCAAACATTGCATCAAATTCCCAGAAATATGACAACAGAAACCTGAGCAGCCAGAGCAAGTCTGTCACTGACCTCAAGCCCTGCTCAGACTGAGGAGTCGACCCATGAATGTGTTTTCAAACTCATTTAAAACGGATGTTTTACCTCGCTCCAGTATGATGCTGACGTGACCTCTTAGTACTACCAAGTACTGTTTATCGCTATGTTTTCACTTTATTCCTAAAAGATATCCTACTAAGTTATTTGGCAGGTTATCAGTTGCTGAAACCAACTACATATACTCTATTAAAGGGCAATTTGTTTTACAACCTGGACCTTATTTCTGTCATAAAATATGATCGTTTACTCATATAACTTTGGTGTCATTTGGATTCGGACGATATTTAGCTCTACATTTCCATCCATATATCCATATAGTGGGAGTGAATGGGGCACCGAAACGCAGCCTATAAATAACACATTATCTGCCACTAAACTCGTTCATTTTACCAATATTTTGTTTTGATACGCTAGTGCTATTCCCCGTGGAGTCTGGAGGTACCTGTTATCATCATCCAGGGTCTGTAGGTTGACCTACTAACCTCTGACCTGGATGATGTCATCTTTGAGCGCCGTTCACACACACTCCAGGTTGTGGAAGTCCCCTTGTTTGATATGTAAATAAGCCACTATTGGTTTACAAATTCTTCACATTGACTTGATATGTCAATTTTATGTTAAAAACACATACTGTAAAAGTGTCCCTAAGATGTGTTTACATGTACCTTACAACTTCTGAGGCTGTAACATTAAACCAAAGTGGCAGTTCCTCAAATGTCCACTTGGGGAGTGAGTCACTCTTCGTGAACCTCCACATTAAAACGCCCAAATCTGCAGCAGAAATAAACATTTTTACAGATTAATAGAAAATAGTTTTGATATTTACAGCATTTTTTTTTACATAACTGATAAGTGTCACCTTCAAAGGGGGCAAGGCCTAGGGGTGTGGTGGTCACTGGACAATCTCAGTTCCTCTAAAACCTTTGCCAACTTTTGTATCAGCCGTAGTAGATTTCAAAGCTGCTCTCATGGACAGTGTGTCCTGCTTAATATTTACAGCCCCATGGTTAAAACACTGAATTCAGCAAATTAACTGCAAAGATCACAGAACGTAGGGACAATATTTCAAATAAGGACATATAACACTGGACTCGGCATCTCGCTTTGTGCGTCGTTTGAGACAGTTGACCTCAAGTTGATCTGAGGAGGTTTAAAGAGGTCAGTTTCATTATTAATTTCACTGCTTTTATAATTTTGGCTAACTATGGCTCATCCCATATGCCCTTCTTTTAGTTTTTCCCATTTGTTGACAGTAACTTGGTCTACAAAACGCTGTTGCAGATGGAAATGATGGTCAAAACCAAACAAACGAGACAGAAGTTGTAATAAACCCAAATCATGCATTTAAATTCTTATTATGGCCCAAAACTGAAGAACAGCACCCATTATTACAAGAAACAGGATAAATACTGCTCACAGGAGAGCAGACAGATGTAAATGCGATGTACTGTAGGAAGAACTTGAACCCTGTCAAAGGGGGAAAAAAAAAAGATGCAAGATGCTGTGGCCGACCGGTCTCCCATAAATAGAATAGACTGGGGTCAATTTCAGAAAACTTTCACATCTGCAACACAATAGTCTGAGGTCTACCACACATCACCACCAGAGAGGAGCAGGAGGTAAAGAAAGACAGGCTATGAGAGTAACAGAGACAAAATAAAATCTGGCAAAGACAGTGGGGTCATATGCTTCTTGGACTTGTGGGGGTCCCTGAAGTCTTACATTGTTTCTCTGCTACGGCTACAGCCGCAGCGTGAGGTTCTGGTTTGGGTTAGGTCTGATATGTTACTCTATTGAAAACATTGGCACTGCAGTGGGACAGCCTGGGAATGCGGCGGGGAAAGCACTGGAAAAATGAGCTGAGAAACGTCTGTTTGTTTGTTGCGGAGACGAAACCATGCGAGTTCATCTTAGGAGAAATTCAAGAGTTTCATTTACTCCGCGTACTTTCCTTTCCGAGGATTTGCATCTGTTTGTGCATAAGTGTTAGCGTGTCCGAGTGTTAAGCTCGAAAGAGGGCAGATATTTTCTCCACCCTGGGGTGTGATTGGTGGTTGGCTGTCCTCGCTGATGGATTGATGGAGGCTGCTCTCCTGCGGTTGGTGGACGAGTTAATCCATCATTCACCTGTCCAGATGCACTGCAGACATTTGCACTCGTCTCAGATAACTTTTCATGCTCTCCTTTCATCTCCTCCTCTTTACATTTTTCTTGTGCTTTGCTGCTGCAGATCAGTGGCCTTAAACTCAAATATACTGTACGTCACATTTGATGTTCTCAAATAAGCTTGAGCTAACATTTTGGATGAGTTTGTCCAGAATGTAACCACATTACAGCCTGACCGCACAACTCAATATATTGTCAGAACTTCTGCTGCTAGCTCTATGCAACCTCTCAGTGGCCCCCACACCAGCAACCACCTTTTGGATCTTTCTCACATCCCCAGACACACAACGAGAATCTGCATCTGTGCTGGAGGTTGATTGATACGTCTGCTTGTCGAGGCCTGCATTTGAAATCCCCATTCATGAGAAACTTAAGACAACCTGTTTTAAAGGTTTGCATGGAAAGGAAAGTAGACTGAGCTGTTTTTGTAGAAAAATGAAAATGAACTGTGCACATGCTGTGCATAGTTTGTGGTCTTGTCAAGCATGGCAGTATGGCCGCCAGCAGCTAGCCACACACAAAAAAATGCACGTTACAGGAAAGTATATAGGACACTACTGACATGCTGCGTCACAATCCTGGCTTCTACGTCTGTCTTTCATAATGATTTTCATGAACAAACAAACTAACATATTTTTTGGCCAGTGCACACAACAGAAAAAAAAAACAGGAACTGGATGTCAGAACGCAGGATCACCCACGTCGCTGCTATTCAAGGTGTCGCATTGGCCTTTCACTTGCATTCCAGCGTTTCTCAGCTGCACCTGCAATGAACTGTGAATGTCTGGCAGCTTTCTTGGGGGCTGATGTGCGTGCTAAAATCCAAGTGCAGGTTCCAGTCGTGAATTTTTCCCATCTGGATTGTCGGCATTGTAATTCTTCGGCAAATAGCAGCTCTTTACACGACACAGTGTTTTAGTTTGCATGGCTGTTTACAAAAGCTGAGAAAAGCTCAACTTACCTAGTGCTTTAGATTTCATTCGAGAGGGCTTTAATCTTTCACATGAACGCACAAACATGCAAAAAGATCCGCAACTAGCCTGGCTTTCCCTTGCGCAACCTTCTCCTCCCTCATTCCCTTTCTCCTTCTCACCCATCACCCCCTCACCCTTTCACCCCGGTCTCCCCTCAAACTCTTGTCCGCTTCAATATATGTTTTAGAGCAACGTACTCAAGGCAGCTGTGCTTGTGGTGGTACAAGGAAAAGTACCTACCACACACACACACACACACACTGCGAGGGTGGTAATCCAACTTTCTGTGAACCATGTGGAAGCTATTGCTCTGTAATCTGTTGTAATTGTGTTGTATTTGAGGGAACTGGACTACATTAACCACAGTGTGTGTTTGTGTGTTAGGAGAAGTCTACAGCTACGGAACGTGGATATAGGAAAAGATGACAAAGAGCGGGAGGATACTGACCAGGGTTTTATATCGTAACGTATCACATTCTCCCAGTAAATTTGTCTAAATCTGTAACTGAGCATACGGTGCGGTAAAACTACGTATCTATAGCCAGACCGGGGCACAGGCAAACCCCTGCAGCATTACTACACACATACATAATAACACATAATGGGTTGAGAGCTGCCAGCACTGTGAATGTAAATCTAGCGTGTGTGTAAGTACCTGTAGTTTACTTCTAAATAAGCTGAAATTGACCATGTAATCTCTGTTTGCTTGAACCCATCACACAAAGAAGCTTTAATTAAGTCATATATTATGAGTTTGAGAATACCTGCAAAGGTGAGGGGTGTCTGGAACTGCATGGCAAAATATTTGCACCGATCAAGCATAACATTATGACCTAATATTGTGTAGGTCTCCCTTGTGCCTCCAAAACTGTTGTGACTCATCAGAGAATGGACTTGGGTCTTCTGAGGGTGACCTGCGGTTTCTGGCAACAGGATGTTGTTAGTGGGAGCATTTGGGTCCTGTGGGTTGAGGGGAGGGGGAGATACTTGATCAGTTTGGGATCTAGTGAATTTGGAGGGCAGGTCTTTTTGAGTTGTTCCTAAATCGTTTTTGTGGCTGCATCCTGCTGGGGATGGCGGCTGCCATCAAGGAGTGTCATTGTACTGCATAGGGTGGGGGTGCCTGGTCTGGTCTAGGTGGGTGGTACATGTCTAAGTATGTCACATGAATGCCAGGTCCAAAAGTTTCCCCGTTTAACAATGAATTGCCACAAGATGATTGTCAATGCTATTTACTTCTCCTGTCAGTGGTTTTATTATTGTGGCTGATTGGTTTATATGACAGAGGTAGGATTATATCACCTATAGTATACTCCCCTTATTCAACTGCTGGTGTATGGAGAACTCAGATCCAGTCCAGTCTCTTTGTGACTTTTTGACGCCATGCCAACGTCACTGACATGTTTCTATTCCTGCTCTTATCCTCATTTATTCTTAAACTGTTGCGCCATGAGTTACCACATGATGTTTCACAATAGTTCACTTTTTGATGGTTACTGTGGCTTTAAGAGTATTTCTTACATTGGCTTTCTTAGCTTCATATTTACCGTTCAGATATTAGAGCAGTATCTATGTTACTTTCATTAACAAAGCTTTGTTCGAAAAAGGCGACGCTTTACAGCCGGACCATCAGCAAAATTTATAGGTGATGCAACTTCACCAGGCCCAGACCCTGAAAACCCCCGGAGAAAGTCATGACGGCGGAGTAGGAAAAACTCCCTTTTTAACTAAAAGAAACTTTCCACCTCATGTAGAAAGACCCATCTGCTTGAGACCTTCCAGGTGGAGAGAGAAGCAGAAAAAAAAAGCGGAGAGAGAATTAGCAGCAAGCTGATAAATTCATGCAGGCATCTGGATAAATCAGTTTATATACACGATTCAAGACGCGTGATACATGATAATGTGTAGAAGGGATATATGGAGCCAGCATGCTATGTCAGGTGATAGCTGTTTATGTTAGATTGGCGCGGTGCATAGCACTTGAAATGGATAACTGTGAGCACTGAAGAGTAGAAAAGCCAATTTAACAGCGTAGTTAAGATCAGATATTGGAGTGTAATAACAAACACGTTAAAGTGAATCCTGACCATACTGTTGGCTAAACTGTATTTTGCATTAAATTGTACTAAAGGCAAATTTCTAATTAACTTTTTTCTTATTGCCCTTAGTAGAAGGATAGATACCAAAAATAACATCAAGTGGGAACAAACTCCCTCCAGTTTAAACAGAATGAGATCCAGGGGGCTGCTGGCTCCGTTTCATAAACATAATTTCATCAACAAACCAAAACTCGACACAGAATTTCTTAAACAGTATGTGACGGAGTGCCGTGAACAGAAGTCAGATGCAGTAGCTGTGGTGCGCGATGAAAAAGAGAAAAAATAACTTCTCGCCAAGCCCGGCCAGCCCCCTGCCCCGTCTACGCTGGCGTGAGATCAGACCTCCTGGGTGGATCCGGAGTGGAGCCTCCTAGTGGCATCACTCACAGCACCTCTCACCAGCCGGCCGTGCCAGTGCAGCCGTGATCGATGCGCTGAGTTACTGGCTGCACACTCACCATCATCCATCCTCAGGAGAGAGCAGAAAGGAGCGATAGAGGGGAGAAAGATGGAGATGTAAACATCAGGAGAGAAGCGAAGCCAGAGAAAAGAAGACACTCAGACGGAAAAAACGTCCACTCTCTCAACACCCTGCAGAGAGAGATAAATAGGAAGGGCAGTCTGATACATGAGCTGATGAATGATTGAGCTAACACCTCCTCCAATAGCCTTCCCATCACCTTCCTCTTCTGCACACATTCTCACTCCCTCTGTTTATTTATTTACTTCAGCAGAGCAGCGTGGGACCAGGGAGGAGAGGTGATGAATGGAATGGAAAGTCATGCAGGCCCGGAGCAGCATTTGGACTCCGTATGTATGAGGGTGTGTGTTGTACTTCTACCCTTGTGAGAAAAATGTTCTGGCTGTTCAGAAAGAAAAGTGATGTAACTTTGGTCAGTCCGTACTTTGACCTGTTTATGGTTAGAAAACCGGAGTTTAACAGAGAGATTAGGACGAGCAGTAACCACCGGGAGCCAAATGTTGAAACCAGTGTGCAAGTGCATCAAGATTCAGTTCCTCAGCTGGCTCCAAGAAGAGTTTCATTGAGCTGACGTCAGTGGGAAAGACCCCAACTTTTCTCTCGAAATACAAAGTCCAAAACAACTTACGGACTTTCTGGTGTGTTTTCTCAGTACTTCTGAAAACAGTTCTGAGGCAATAAATTGGGAGCAGTGCTGATGAACATGAAACAAAGCTGAATGATTATGTAGGAACACAATCCTGGTAGTGTTGAATGGTGTAAAACCTTTTCCCAGCTAGAGTAAACCTTCCCCTTGGCCAACGTGAATACCCTGTACCTCAATTAGTGAAAGTGTGAATGTCAGTTTACGGAGCCTGAATTAATGCTAGTGCACGTTACAGTGTTAGTAAACGAACAAATTAAGCAGTTAGTCTAGTTACTTGACGCTGGATGAAAAGGTTGAGATTATAGGTATGAAATGTGCAGTGAGAGAGGACCAGTCTCTCCATATCTGTGTCTGATTTTGAAGGAATGGTTCATTGTTTACTGTCTTGATGAAAGCAAGATGGGAAGATGAATACCACATTTAATAACAGTGTTTTTATTTCATGCAGCCTGTGCAAAAACTACTCTCAGTTTGTTCAGCCAATTCTGGGAAACATTGTACCACAGTGTCTTTAGCACTGTGTCCTGTTAACACAGAGCAACTGCACCAAACTATTATCCTCGCTGAGCATTAAAACAAGGGACAATAAGCTTTGCAGGGACTGCTTTCTTTGGACAGAACATAATCAGAACTGGAGAAACGTGTTAATCACTAATAGTATTCTGTGAAAAGAAAGAGAAAAACAACTAAAATGACAAAGGCAACCCAATGAAACACAAGACTGGAACCTAAAATATGTATGTCACTGAGTTGTGTCCGGTCAAACTGTCAACAAATGTATGAAGTTCGAATAATTGAATCCCACATCAGGGCTATTCTGTTCAATTCCAAGGACTGGACGTATAATGAAGACCAAATGGGACGTATATGATTTTTGATTTTTCGACAAAAATGGACAGCATCTCTCCATCATCCTGGCTCTTGTCAGCCTGTCATAGAAAAGCACAACTAAAGTAGAGTTTACCCAAGCAGGCACTGTCTGCCATGTACCGACACCACTTCAAGCAACCGTGCGTTCTGCTGAGCATGCAGACGCTTTTCTGATGTTAGCCGGCGGTGACAGCAACACATTCACGCTGGCTGCACGCCCGCGAAGCCTCGCTCGCTCGAGGACTGCAGACGAGCAACACGATCGGACTCAAACGCCCTCCGTCCCCCTTCAGGAGGAAACCGGAGCCCGTCGCAGAGTGACGGCACCCGGGCCGAAGGTCACCGAGCCATCACACAAACACAAACTGCAACCATGTGACCCGTTCAAACGAATTCCAACCTATCTGAAATGTTGGTAGAACTGCAACCCCATTCAAATTAATGTTCAAATTCAAACTCATTGATGTAAACCAAATTACCACAATTTGCCTCACTGGCATCAACAAAATTGCACGACGATGTTATATTGGACCACTAGCCCACACTATGATGACAATAAACACAACATTAGAGGAAAATGTATGAGATAGTAAGTGGGGTACCCCACCTTTTGCCCGATGACAGCTGGGACAGGTCACCAGTCTATCGTAGAGCTAACACAGAGAAACAGACAACCATTCATACTCACACCTACAGCCAATTTAGAATCACCAATGAAACAAGCATGTCTTTGGATGGTGGGAGGAAGCTGGAGTACCCGGAGAGAACCCACGGAGACACAGAACATGCAAACACATAGAAAGGCCCAGCACGGATTTGAACCCGGGACCTTCTTGTTGTGAGGCATCAGTGCTAACCACCTCACCACTGTGCCGTCCTCATTACATTTCATTGCCATTTCATTTCATTTTTTGATATTCACTTATCTTATAATTCTTGTAAATATTGTGCATAATTTTTGTTTTTTAATTCTCTATTTATTACTGTTATTTTATTCTATTTTTATTACATGCTGCTGCAACAGTTAAATTTCCCAGTTTGTAGTTAATAAAGTATCTATCTATCTATCTATCTATCTATCTATCTATCTATCTATCTATCTATCTAACAGACGCTGATTCATCATTTAAGTTATTTATTAATCGAATATGCCAAAAGCAGTTGGTAGTACTAACTTATAAAATCTAAATAAAATTCTAGTTTCTACATTTTGAATGATATTAAACTCAAAATCTGTGTGTTTTCATCTGCTCTTTATTGAGCAATAATTAATAATTATAATAATTATTATTATTACAAATCAATTATACAGACAACTTTTTTTTTACCCGTTTAAACTAGTTAAGAGACGACATAGACAATCCTTTTTAAGTGGTGCACATTTATGACAAATTGGTCAATCAAATTGTGTAAACCCAAATGATTTGAAGTAAACTGTAGGCTTTGAAGGCACCTGGGGTGTGTTTTTGTGCCAATACTGGAGTCTAAACATCCAGGACTCGCTGACATGGACTTTAAATCACAGTTTATCCGCTGCATATATGCAGAAGCAAAATATGAGAACATAAATTTTGAAAAATTTACCAGAACATATGGGTCACTCACGCGTAGGTAGAGGCTACTTATATTCTAAAAACTGGCTCTTTGCACTCTCTGGTTCACTTGTGAAGCAAAGTGCTATACTGAATGTGTGTGTGTGAGTGTGTGAGGCAGAGTCTGTGAGTGATTTTCTTTGCTTGTGCATGAATGTGTTTATATGGCGCTGGAATGTTCTGCAATGTGATCTGCTCACCAGAGAGTGCCAACAGCTACATGAATGCTCACACACACGTAGTGTACATCACAAGTGAACGTTACGGGTTGGGTGTGCTGGTTACACGCTTGGTTAGATGCGTTTATTCAGTGCATTCCACATCCATCTGAAACTGAACGCACGGGATAGATATGTCCTGGAAAAATGTATCGCTGTCCCACACACACACACACACACACATGTTGTGATGTTGGTTGCATCAGGCCAGAGGGACACGTAATGAATCAGAGATTGGAGAAGCTGCATTGACCTCCCATTAAACAAATTCTGCAGCGCTGCAGAGGCACCACTTGATCCCAAACCCTCTCCCGCAACACACACACTCACACTCACAGTGGGCCAGCAGGTTAGCACTGCAGCTCTGTTTGACAGCTAATGAAGCAGGGCCTCAAAGACAAGATGGCACTTGCTGCCATTTTCACTCTACACACACAAAACGCGCACACGCAGGCACACCGCTGATCCACGCCTCTGAATAACAATCAAAACAAATGAAAGTGGCTGTGAGGGGGAAACTTTCCTCATTGTCTGTTTTAATTTGAGTCTTATTTAACAAGTCGAGAATCAAACAGCGCGTAAGGGGGCGGGCGGCGGGCGAGGCATCGCGCAGAGACGACAACAGACGCTGAGAGGGGGAGAAGAAGGAGAGAACGACAGAGACTTCAGACTCCATCAGTCTGAAAATAGAGCAGTTTTTTGTTTCATCCGACAGAGAGAGGTGTCGATAATTAGGCTCTGTAAGGTAGAGTGGGAAGTGTGTGTGTGTGTGTGTGTGCTGCTGCGTGTGTGTGCAGAGTCTTCTTGACAGTATGTGCTGAGAGCATTGTAAATGCAGGGGTAATGGTTGTCAGTGTGTGACAGCTATAAATGGCCCTTTAGTTCTCTTCTCAGCACTACATTGACACACACCTTCTCTCTACCCTTCTCCCTCTCTCCCCAACACACACACACACAGTCAGCGCATAAGTAAAAGCAAAGGATCTTCATTTTCATGTTCATCGACTTAATTATCATCAGCACCAACACGCAGCAGCGTCTCCACTCGAGGGAGTAAAACTGAGAACAAAGATGCTGGAGGTTTCCATGCAGCCTGTGAACGTACCTGTTAGAAGGTTTACTTATTTGACTGGCAAATTATTGTAATGGAGTATTTAGTGTTACATGGATATATAATGCTTTTTAATACCGTGTCATAGCATTTTATTAGAGTTAGCTTCATGCAGAGTAATAATGCAAACACTATAGATGGTTTGTATAGTGGGGTCAGTGTTCCCAACCTGAGGTTTTTGACCCCTAAGAGGTCACGTGAAACTTTTCTCTAACCCTAACCCTCTATTTTCACCTCTTAAATCGTCTAAAGGTGTAATAAAGGAGGAAAGTTAATACTTTAATACTGGTTTACATCACTTCATTTTGGTAAATCACAAGCCACCGAGGCTGGAAACTACTACCACTACATTGCCAAAATCTGGCGTCTTCTTTCGTGTAGATAAAAAGACCCGAATGACACCGTCAACTGATTTCAACTGGTCCTCCCACTCTGTCAGTTGCCAGGCAACGTTGTTTCCTTGGATATGATTGGGCTCAGTGATGTCAACAAGTTAAAAGTGGGCAATTCCCAGCTGGCATGTCCGACTCACAACCTCTGTGCGTTTCAGAGGTTTGGTTCGGAATAATGAGGAAAGAAAACAAGGCAAACGGCATTTGTTTCTTTGGTTTCTTTGCTCATCCGGTAGCTCTCCGGTAGCAGTAGGAGAGTGGAGAACGTGAATGTCAGCGCTATATGAAATTAGTTTGAACTGTATGTTTAAAAAAAGAAAATATATTTTCACTGAGCTTCTATTTGAACCAATAATAAAGACATTAAAAAGTGATTTCATTGTCCTAAGAAATTCAGAACTTCCTACTTTCTGGAAGGCAGCTCAACAGCGGAGGTCGGTCCATCAAGCCTTTTCAGCAGAGATGATTGGCCAGCTGTCAGGAGCAGTTAGCGCAGGCTTCTCTCTCTGCACCGCAGTTCCCATGAGCACCTCCTGCTGTCATCGTCAGGTGTTAGATGGCACCTGTGGCCTGTTTATGATTTGCACATCAGAAGCAACCATATGCATCTCCCGTAAACACGCTCGTATACACATATTTTTTTTTCCACTGTGAAGAGATGCAGATGGATGGAACAGTTTCTGATAAAGCAGCTAAATCAAAACACACACACACTTAGACACTGTGCACACACCTAGCTGGTGGTGCATTAGTGTGCATCCTGACGGTGAGCTACAGCCAACTCTGTGTGCCTCCATGTAATGTAATAAAAACTACCAGCTCACTCCCACACAGACCTGCCTGTGAAGCAAAGCACTCTGGGTAGAGTCACTACAGTGTCCCCCGAGACACAACGCGAAACCGCTGAAAACGGTCGTCTTTGCCCGCGTGCGCGCACACACACACACACTGCACTTGTTCACACAGAGAAAAAAGAGAGGGGAAACCTTTATGAATAAACAGACCAGAGTCCATTAGTTGTAATGTTATTATCCAGCTGTCTGAACTGTGACCTCGCTGAGGGTGTGTGTTTATGTGGGCAACAGAGACAGAGAGTGATAGAAAGGTTACAAGACTATTTTAGTAGCCAAGGATATTTTTTTAAGGGATCCTTTTTCAAAAGCAACACATTAGCCCTTAACCTTTCGCTAGGATGGCCGCGTCGATCGTCTCTCACCACCTAGTTACCATCTTGTTACCGTGGCTGTGGACTCAAGTTTCCTTTCCCCGTTTAGTTACTTTTACTTTTTTGTTTTGTTTTACTTTTTAATGCGACACCAGAATAACCACCGATGGGACACTATCACAGCCGATCCCTTGACTTGTCATAACACAGGTGTTGCAGATTACACTGACGCTCGCTCATGACAGTTTTACAGTGAGGCAGCAATCACAATAAACCAAAGCAGCTAATGGAATTCAGCCATAGTTCGTTTTATCACCCACACGTGTAACAAAACAATCACCGTCAATGTCATCTTTAAAAACAATCCTTGTATACTGCAGGTCATTTAACACTAGTCAATATAAAGGAACACAAACTAAGACGTTTCTTACATTCAGTCACATTTTCATTAGTAAGGAGAGTTGTCTTTTCACTTAATACGTTTCTGCGCCTTTATCGTTCTCTGTGTTGATCCAGAGCAAGCGACAAGCAACAAGGGTCCTGGTCTGGAATGAAAACTATGACATTGCGGTCGTGTTCACACCATGACACCTTCGGTCTGATAGAGCGAAGCATACATAGTGAAACATTTTTTAATCTCGCAGTGTTTTGTAATTTCCACTGTGGATTTTTTATGCATACAGTACACAGGGCAGATGTAACACTATGTAAGTGTACCATACGTACAACACAAGTAGTATATATATTTTTTTTATATCAAATAACATCTCTTTATTTTAATAGTAACTTGGTGCTACTATGCATCCGTATCACTTTGCATGAAAACGTGTATATTTTACAGTGTTACATGCAGTGTGTGTGTGTCGTTCTATGGACGTTGCCGTCTGCGTTAATGTTTGCCAACCCCAACAGCCGTGTGTTTGTCTTTTCACGCAGCCTACTGCCTTTCCAAAGCCAATAAAGGGCTTTTATGAAATATCAGATTAAAAAGCTTTCAAGCTGTTTTTGATGGTTAGAAAATGCTGTTGTTGTTTTCTCTTTCGTTTTTTTTTTTTCTCAAGCTGCAAAACTAAACTAAACTTTTAACTAAATTTAAAAATTCTGCAGCATTTCAAAAGATCCACTGAACAAACTGTGGCCGAAAATGGACACAAATGTTTCTTGGTGCTATTTTCATCCGTGTGGCTTGGCTCCCAAATAAAAATGACTAAGTCGTCCTGAGGGAGGAGCTTGTTTCCCCGGGCGACAGTTAGCGGTTCAGAGAGGCAGGTGAGCAGTCATGTGATAGGATGTTGACAAGTTCTCTAAAGCTGTGCGCCTCGCCAGGAATGCGAGAAACTGGCCTTAATTGTTTATCAGCTCATTGGTCGACTATTTTTACGACTAGTTGCTCACAGAGTTTTTTTAATAGCTGCTGGCGTTGTGTGGATTCACAGAAGCACCGTCATGTCTAGGTTTACATAAACATAGCTCCGAGGCTCAGAAAGCTATCTGTGTTTAATGGACTGACATTTATTACAAGCCCGCTCCTCGGCCTCAAATAGCCTCACCACTATCTGGAACTGGAATAGTTAGCTTTTTCTCCTCTGCCTCAGCAGTCGTTCGGACTGTTACTAATGTGAGACGACAGGTAAACTTGTGAGTCTCGCCCCCATACCAGCGCCCACTGCTGAGTCTCTGTGTGAGTGTGTGTGTGTTTGTGGCGCTGTGGGGGAGTAGCCGGCACCGCGTCCAGGCAGTAATCGGGTCGTAAACTCCATCAGGTTCTGTTTTCTCTGGAAGACTTTGGGAGGACGCAGGGGAAGGAGGAAGGTGGGCGAAAAAAAGGAAGGAGGCAGTAAAACTCTGGTTAGCTCTGTCAGCTCTCCTTCCATCAGCAGCGAGACGGAACGGGAGACAGAGCGAAGCCAGAGGAATGAGGGGAACATAAAACACGAGGGGCAAGTCAAACAGGTTGGCAGAGAGCGCGAGAGCAGCAGGACAAAAGAAATATATGGCTTCTTTGGGGTTTGAAAGCATTTGTAAAAACGTTTTATAGAACGTTACGGCCTTCTGTGGCGGCAGATGGTTAGAGTTTGACACATGTGACAGTAAATAAAAATTATTAGCCCGAGTTTGGTGGGGCTTCTGTCCGCTGGTCGCAGCCCTGCATAATCTCAGTCATCACTTGTCTCTAGTTTGTCAGTCGCAGCAGACACATGTGGTGCACCCCAACCCACACACACTCAGCAGAGAGGTCATCTGAGGGGTGTGAAGAGGGGGCTGATGATAGGTTAAGGCTGTGTGTGTGCGTGTTTGTGTGTGCACGATATTGCAATGTAAATAGTCGTCTCTGTCGGGTTATGCAGTGGCTACAGCAACTGTTGTGATGAAAACATAATTTCATTAGACATTAAACATAATTATACACGTACACACACATATATCTTGGTATTTTGTGTGTCCAGGCTGGAGGACTAATTGTAACTGGACCCAGTAATGAAGCTTTTCAGAGTTTCCTGTTGTGACTCAGTTAGGCTTCAAACACTTGTCTCTCACGCAGTAACCCAAACAGAACAGTCCAGCCGGTGTTTCAGCTCATATCAACATCAATGTGAAACTAAACGCTACACTGCCGTAAGCTCACTACAAGAAAATAAAATCATGGTTTAGGGTTGCTGCTTTAAGATTTTGTTTTTACAACTGATTTTTTTGTTTGGTAGAGTTCTCCAGACGTTCAAGGTTGTCTAGCTGTGCTGTCGACTTTAACCAGCACCAACCAGGCAGGAAAGGACACACTATTTAGAAATTAAAATGAAACCATATCTGATAATTAAACTAAATTAATCATATAATTAACTAAATCATGCAACGTATGAAACAGCATAATTAAAATATCTCAAAAATTAATACACAGAAGCTAAGTTTTGACTAATTCTTTGCATTACATAAAGTAAAAACTAAGCACAATTCAGATATTATTTTCTAAAACAATGCCGTTACAACCTAAACTGTTGCAAACCTGGTTCTCATACACAGTTTTACTGCACAGTGAGTGATTACTACTGATATTATAGCCCTCTCAGTTTTTGTTTTATCCATGAAATGAATAAAAATGGATAACCTGTCGCCACTTCCTTGGCCAAACTGACGCTATTTTTCCCGAAGATACGGACGGCGCCATATCGCCAACTTTGGAGTCTGCGCAGTACCCCTGAGAGTGGAGCGGTTCACGAGAGGTTGGCATGGCAACCGGTGGTCGCCATTATTGACACATCCTGTAACTAAAACGAAACTTATCCAAAACAATGACACATCCATCAACATTATACTAAGCACTTAAATGAAAGAAACCATCTTTGAATAAAAAAATATATTTGACATGTATTTTAGTTCGGCAGAAGTCCCACCCACTAACATGGAGGGGGTGGAGCTTATGACCTATACTGTAGCTCCTGTTTTGAGGAGCAGTTCCATGGCTCATCTTTCTACTGGCTATGTTTTTCCCCCATATCAAGATAATGTGCCTTACTTTTGTGACATTATATTTACTCTACATATGAGGACATTTTATCCAGTAAAAAATAAGCAGCTTTGGAAACCATCTTAATTTGCACATGAATGCTAGAAAAAAAAGGCAACACATCTTCATCCAATTCAGTTTACAATTGGAAAACAAAAAAGTTTACGTGACATTACTGTCACACGGGGTCTGTAAAGGTATACTACATTTTTTTAGTCCACTTTCCTTATTTTAACCATCATGAGAAACAAACATCACCAACTTACTGCTGGTGCAGCCTCACAGTATTCTCAGTGTCTCATTTATGGTAATTCTGTAGATCAGTTTCTCCAAATCAATGTGCTAAAGATTTATTGCCTCTGCAGAGGACATGACATTCCCACCACTGTTAGAGACATGTTTCCACTAATTCTTATAGACTAAAGGAACAGCTAATCTAACACAAAACCAAAATATGTGAAATACAAAAAACCTGATTCCAAATCAAAATACGACGCACACAGTTTAAATTCAAAATGAATAGTTGCATGTATTGCACAGTATCATCTAACAAATGCAGTGTGGCTTTGAAAAGTGACTATTAAACAAATGTGCTTGTGAGACTGTGGTGAAGAATGCTTCTGCAAATCAGACTTGTCTGCTGGAAAAGTTTATCTTCAAAGATCTAATCTGACTGATGGAGGCGAATTTAAACGTTTACAAATGTTGACATCTCAGCATGTTCAACTTTTCTAATCAAACAGCGTTAGATTCACTCATTGTCAGAGGTGTTTGAAAAGCAATTAAGTTTTTAACTAAACTGATTTTCGCATATTCACACGCCACCACCGTCGTACCCCACCGTAACGTGCATTAACACACAAACGTACACGCACACGCATTTCCTCGTGAGATCTCACAGTCAGCGTTTGAAGCTGTAAAGATTGTCAAGATGCGTTATTTCGTCGGGAAAAACCCATGGGCCTCGTTTTCATTTCTCATCTTTAAGATCTGAGAGTGGCTTTCACATGTTCAACACGGCGTACGTGTGTACACATGTCACGCATCCACAGCTCAGAGAAGAATGCAATATAGTGCAGTATAGGGGAGCGGAGTGGGAACGTATGTTTTATATAACGACAAGGGAAATGTCTGCTGCTAGACGAGGCGAGGATTTATAAAACAGAAAAAGAAATTTTTAAATCTGATGCAACTTCAGAAATTGAAATTTTATTCATAGAAAGTGTGTTGGAGAAACTAACTGAAGAGATATTTGTTCCTTTAACTGCAACACAAATGTTAATATCAGCTTTTTTCAGCCAAACCTATCAGACCGAAGTCATAAAATACTAGTCCTCTCCTTATCCAGATGTGAGGCTCTTCCTTCTACTTATCAGAAGCTGAACCTGAAGTTAATCACGGTTAAACCATCGGGCCACTAAACAGGAGTAAGCTTGACTTTCTTTAGGTTGAGGACTAAATCAAAAATCTTGTAAATTGACAAGTTTCCAAAACAGTGTCCAAAAAAAGTATAATGCAAAGTGACACTTGTGGTATTTCTGTTGTCACCCTTGGATTGTGGGTTGTTGTGGCGTGCCAGCAAACAGCATAAATGCTCCAAATATTATTCAGTTTCATTTTTCCATGTTTTCCATATATGCATTTAAAACCAACTCAACTGTTTGTACCAAAATGAAAACAAACTCCAGATATAACTGCACCTTTAGTGACCGAAAACAAAAAATCTTTCCATGACTGTGATCAAATTCCCAATCTTAAAGTCACTCGAGGGCTTGCGCACTTAATTAGGCTTCCAGAGAATAAAATGTCCAAATGCAGTGGCACACACACACACAGGGAAACACACAAATGCCAGACAGTCTGGACCATGCAGCTGCAATGAGACATCAAATCTTAACTCTTCATTAGGCGGTCAGGAAAAAAAAAAAAAAAATGATGGTGTAATCCGCCTTGTCCCCCTCAGCACAGTCCCACCAGCTCCTTCCTTTCTCCTTCATGGTTGTAATACACCCAGCTCATGTGTGGCAGTGTTTAACGTAGCCCAGGTTAACACAACACTGTAAATTACTACAGCATGTTCTGTTTAAATGCACGACAACAATGTATGAACTTAATGCTTGTGTCTGTTGGGCCGCGTGTTGCAGTGCGCTGCATGTGCGCCGCTCTAATTGAGCAGCAGTTGCGTTTAATGGCTGTGACATTTATCAGGGCAGCGAGGTCAGGTATGATAAAGATCTGGGTTGCCAGGTTTGGTCTGGGGGGGGGGGGCGGTGGAGGGAGGGTTACAGGACATGGTCTTATCTCGAGGGCCCCTCCTGCACTTATTATGAAGCCCCTAATGAGTGACAATAACCGCTTAATGGAGCAAAGGAGGGGGCGCTCCTGTTTCCTGGTTCATTCCCACAGTACAGAAAGTCTATTATTTATCATCGCGCAGGTCTGGGAGGTATATTCATTAAGCCATGTTGGTGGTAGAAGCAGAAAAGCGTTGAGTGGATTTTGGATTTCAAGTCTGTGTCCAAAAGTGCACATCAAGGTTGATTCAGCTTGGTTATGAGTGAAAACTTTCAGAGGAAACTACTTTAGCTTTGTTGCAACAAACACTTTTATTTAACCTCCCCTCCTGTCAAAAGCTTTATCAATAGATGTCTTGGATGTGCTGGGTGAACCTATTGTCCCATTGGTGAATGAACTATGAAACATCGACCTCATTGGCTGAAAGAAACTCCTCATTGCATTTAACACTACGAATTTTACGGCGTAAACACAGGACAGACTGTCAGCTGAGTCGTTTTAGGTTTTAATGTCTTCATGGGATTTACTGATAGCAAGAAAGAAGCAATGGGTTAGCCATGTAGAAAGCAGAGGAGCAGAGATCACGGTTGTACTCTTTCCTGGCCCCCAGACCTCTGCTCCACCTCATCCCCCTTCTCTCTTTCCACACATTGTCTTTGCAGCAATTATCCACAAAAAAAATGGCAAAACTTTCCAAAAATTTTAAAATCATTAGCTGGTGTTTAAGTGCTGCAGAGCTATCAACCAAATGAATGAAGGTCTGGAGTAAATGCTGCTTTTGCCATTTGTGCCTGACCGTAGACCTTAAAGCAAATCGGTGTCAGACTGACAGCCTTAATCCATTTCTCTCCCAGTATACTACTAAGTGCAAACACACCACATCCACACAGACAGACAGAAGCTTAAACACAGTGGTATAATGGTTTCCATAATGTGTTGAACAGTCTGTGGCCTGGAGGGAAGAATTGGTAAGGCATACTGTTGAACTTGGAGAGTGGCTTGGGGCTAAGATCAGGTCCTGGGCAAAGCTTGAGGGCAGCTGCAGCCTTTCATTTGTGGCCACCCAGGACAAGCTTTTGAATGTGCGTGCGTGTGTGTACGTCTGCGCGTGTGTGTCTTTTACTGAGTGAAAAGGCAGGACAGCTGCAGCCGTCTATTCATAGAGCACCGAGACTGATGTCTCTTTCCTGCTCTGAAAACTCACCATCCCTCCATCATTGTGACTTATTTCTGTCACTTCTACCACCATCGTTCTTTTTACACGTTCAGCAACAATCTCCTCATCTGGGTGAAGGATGTAACAGACGCGAGGGGACACGATGGAATCAGCAGTGGTGTCACACCTGTTGAGAACGCACAAAACATAGGAAGGCTCTCTGTATCTGGAAATGTCGAATATACAAGTACATAAAAACACGTAGATCGAAAAATGCTGCCAATAGAGAGAGAAAGTGGTGCCTGATTTGCAGACTCAACAAGCTCAAAGTACGTTTTCTAAGGAGGTACATTCAAATTTTTGACCAATACATGCAATAAAGTCTATGCACTCTCGCTCTTTCCAGAGGTGTGAGGACTCACCTGAAGAGGGGGAGTCAGCCGATCAGCTCAGCTACAAACAACCCACCGGTCGGTCAATATCATGGCGTTTTATGTGCTTTTTTTGTAAGCGGTGCGTTTCATCTGAAGCACATTTGTCTGAATGTTTTCACAGCAGCGCCATATAAGAAGACTCAAATTTTATAGTAGCAGCTAATGAGGTTGGGGACACTTGAGTCTGAACACAACACTGACACATGCTTCTGGAGTCGCCATGGCAAACCTGTTGACAAGCACACCTACTTACGCATCTAGCACACGATGAGCCACCTGAGGAAACGCCCTTACCTCCTTCTTTTACAGCTTTGTTTTTTTTTTGGGTCTCTACCAAATCCTGAGGGAAGTAGCTGTGTCTTGATGTGCTAATTGCTCCGCTGTATGTACCAGATGCAGTTGGTGGCTAACTCCTCTGCTTGTTTCTGAGCAGGTAGTGCACAGAGGGACTACGGTTTGAGCTACCAGCTTCTAGAAACAGGGCTGATGATATGAACTGTGAAGTTGCACCCCTTAAAACCAAACACAGTGTAGAAAGATGCTTAAAGGACGCGTCCGTGAAGCCTCTCAGTCATCCAGGTTATGGTGTATTAAAAAAACAAAGCTACTACAAAGGCACCTGGGCTCGTCTGATTTTCATCCAAGTATCTTTTTTCAGTTCTAAATAAGTGGTGGGGATTTTTTATTTATTTATTTATTATTATTTTAGAAACGTGATTGGATGGTGTCCCTCTGAAATTCAGAAGACTAGGGTACGGGGTAAGAATCTGACATGATATTGAGCTGGCATGGAGATATGGAGGTCTCTTATGTCAGGATCAATATGAGATTTTTGTAATCGGAGCACAAAAATAGACTGACTCCACTTTGGATCGAATCTTTGCTGCAAACACCCACTTGTATGGTGAATGTAAACTTTTCACGACAACGACCTTGTGTTCCGAAATGCAAAAACAGCGGCTACGGTGGTGTCTCTTATCATCCCTCGTGTGTTTTATCCTAAACAAGTAAGGTCGACACTCCACCAAACTCGAGAAACTACTACTCCGCTGTCCCATGCTGCATTTTGATGGCCCCGGAGGGAAATTTGCCCTTGAATACTGACAAGGGAGCCGCTTCTCTGCACCGTGTCCCACCATTAGCCGGGATATTGCACGAAATGGGCCCACGTCCATTGTGCAAGTTACAACTGGTTGCATCAGGAATCTGTAGTCTAAACACACAACATGTAATTAAGTGATGGGTAGTATTTATAGATCCTCAGGGTTGTCTCTCATCTATCTATCTATCTATCTATCTATCTATCTATCTATCTATCTATCTATCTATCTATCTGTAGTTGACATAGTCTACTCACACTCTCTTTGTCTTATCAGTGGTTGGGTTACGACTGCTAATACAGTCATTAGCCCCAAGACACACTGGCTCACAAAATACACACACATACACACACACAAACAAGCCACAACTTGCCCAGCAGAAACGCATTTAAACCAAGTTGCCTCAGGGGACAGCCAGGAGGTAGCCGGAGGCTAGAAAACAGAGAGAGCGAGAAAGAGATGGAGGGAATAAAGAAAAGTGCAAACATCTAAGGTCACAATCTTCCGGGTGCAGCGAGCTTCCCTCTCTGATTAAAATTGATTTCAAGTTTTGTAGCTGCGATAATCAGCATTAAAGATGCTGCGTGTGTGTTTGCCTACTTGCGTATGTGCGCGTTCTTATTCACGGCAACATATCTCGAGTTAACTCTGACAGGCATCCTCTTGTTCATGTAAGCCACATTCTCCCATATTTGGGCAACTATCCCATTTCCTGTTATGAATATGTATGCGAGTGGATGGAATCTACCACAAACAGACCGCAGAGGGCCCCTGGCGCACACACACCTGAATACCAGAGAGTGTTGATGTATAGCAACGCTCATCTGCAGCTGAAAAATGCCAAAAAGGGAAAAAACTAAAAAGAAAAACTATATGTTGAACGTGCTCTCACACATTTCAGGAAACTGAAAAGAGTAGACATTATTCTTATTTTGGAAATCCTAGATTTCTTTTCCTAGAACACACAGGTTGAAAGACAGAATTTGACTTTTTTTAAACATGAATCTGACCTTTTAATAACAATAGTCATAATAATTTAGAATATATTCTTAATTGTAACATATTCAATGTGCTTTTTTTGTTGCATGATACCACTTTCAGTTCATTTTTCACTTTATTCCTTTGGCTTCAGAGCTTCTAGACAAACCTTTGTCCATGTTGAAGCAGTTTTGTGCAACATGATGCAGCTAAAGTCTGACATGCAGAATAAGTGACATGATCATGGATGTCTGTCTCCTCCTACTCTCCACTCGAGGGTAAACTGGTCAAAAACAGAAACACAAAAACATATAAGTGTGAAAATCTGAATGTGCAGAAGAAAAATAAAAGCAATTTCACTCTGCTGGGACAATGGCATTGGAGCAAATTTGTGTTAGAATGATATAAAAATATTTTTAATCTCAAGGGAAAAATTTTAAAGGTCCCAGATTGTATCCCTCTTTTTTTTAAACTCTGTTCTGTCTTCTGATCAGTCCGTGCTTTTTCTTCCAGTCCCTGTGAAAACAAGGCAGGGGAATCAATATGTTTGGTGCAACAAACAAACAACAACAAAAAAAGAAACGCATGAGTTCAGCCACATATGTCTGAATCAGCCGGGGACAGGCTTTTCCTCCTACGTCATAAGGGGCCGCAAACCTGAATGACTTATTCAGACGCACTTGTTTTGATTGATGGAGAAAGGAGAGAAACAGGGTTATGGTTTATTCTAATGTTTGGCTCGTTGGGGAAACGTAATTATATCCAAAAAGATTTAAGAGCGAGCTCAGCCTTTACACAAACACAGGCAAAATCACCTCGTTTGGCTTGCCAGCTCACAGTTAATATCCAGTTAACGCGTGCCTTAGATTTTTGCTCAAATAAACACAGGCGTCGAAGTCTGATTCAGATCAAGTCAATTGAGTGAGTTTGTCTCGACGGCGCGTTTGCGTTTCGGATGCTACGGTGTTCCAATTAGCTGCGCGTCTTATCTTTTTAACCCGGATTTAGCTGTGCAGAGTTCGCCTATTGTGAAGCAGGCGAGCTCAGGACACAAGCAGAGTGAGAAAAAAGTTGGAAACACCTTCGACACGGTAACACACTCAGGGCTGAGGTGAGTATCCACAGTTTTACATGATTAGCGGTGCGGCAGTTTCCTCTGCACAGCATCGCGCGGCTATAACACGTGCAAACACTGAGACAAAACCTCGGTTTGGGGAAAAAAAACACACACACACTCACATTGTGTAGTGCTGGTACATTGTACCGTATGACAGCAATGAGGAGCATGTTACAGAGAGACAAAGCAAACTATTTTTGTTCTGCCAAAACAAAACAGGATTCAACACTTTGTAGCATACTGTTCGGAGACAAAGTATAAACAAGCAGTATAATTATGGGCTCATTTTGAGACAAACAACCAACGTCTGTGTGGTTGTGTGTCTGTCTCTGTGTGTGTGTGTGTGTGTACAAGCGTTCTCTATCAGGGATGAGATGAGAGGAAAAGGATAAAAGATGCTCTGTCTTAGTTGGCAGATGATAAATAAATGACAGCACACACACACACACACACATTAGTGCACGCGCCTCTGCACGCGTGTAAGGATCCCACACAGACACACACTCCGAAACAAATTTGTTTGAAAAGTGACAGAAGTCTCACACTGTCATTACACGGCTCACGGCTGTCATTTTATTGTTTCTCATCAGACAAAAATGTGTTCACACATACGCAAATACGCGAGCGTGCTCACTCACACACACACACACAGCTACCATACCAAGCTGACAAAATCATTTTAACACAAACAGTGTGAACACACAGCCAGGGAGTTACAAAACCTCTTGTGTTGCTACAAAACAAACTGCCTTTTTAGCTCTGATGAAGCTCCAGCAGCCAGCGCTAATGAATACAAACACAGATATGATGGATAAAAGGATGTATGTTCATATGGGGTAATATTAGCATCAAGAACTGTCAGTTCATTTCTCTCGAGGGAAAGAGACACCACAAGTTTAAATATGATTTTTTTTTAATGCAAACATCATGTAGCATTCGACACGCTCATATGTTTAAATCCATAAATGAATGTTTTGTCAGAACAGAGATGACCATGTTTTATAAAAAAAAAAAAAAAAAGTCCATTTCATGATTAATTAGTGCTTTAAAACGTTTGGGTTTTTTTTAGCGGTTTCTAGCTCGCATCTCTGGCGAGCTCGCAGTAAATCAACTCCAACATGTGATACGGACCAGGCAGCAATCGTGTTCTGATTAAAATCATCACAAAAATCCCCGAAGAGCTACAAAACCGGCAACAAAACTGTCTCCGAAACAATGCCTCTAAAGATTTCTTTGCAGCTTTTGACCCCCGAGATTCACCGCGTTCTGCGAAAGCCACATTTTCGCAAGAATTGGAGGGCGCTGAATCATAAAGGCTGATCTTTTGTTGGCTCAAACTTCCCCTTGTTTTTCTTATTGCGCCCCTTTTCTTTTTCTTAATGCAAGGGGAAGCTGAAGGAAAACAGGTGTTCTTTTACATCAGCTTTGCACCAACTACAAAACAGAGTTGAACAAAAAAAAAAGAGGGGGGTAAAAATTGTGATCTGCGTCATACTTGATTTTTATTCACCTTTTCAGAGACTATAAAGATTATATGGAGCTGCTTTAAAAACGCACAGGAGTCAAATTTTACTCCATTTCTGTGTATTTAAAACGTTGCCTTTGCCATCACAGTATTTATTTTAGTGGACTGAGCGTGGAGATGGACAGAACCATACTGCCCCCTGTTGTGTCAGACAGAGCAGGGCACCATGTGTACTTAATTAAAGCAACTCAGAGGCAACCCTGGGTTTAGGTGAGGTCTAGAGGTTCATTTAGATCCCACTAGTGTATTCAGCTTCACCTACAACACCTTCGGATCATGGGATACAGTAAAAGCACCAATATATCTTAATTAAAAGTCTAAATATCAAATAAACGTCTTAAATTGCTGTACATAATACATGAGTTGTTATCAGCCATGTGGTAAAAGTTTGCCTCCGTTAACTGATATATTATGACATTAGTAGAGTAGCCAGTTTAGTGTATCTGCTTTATGTGCAAACAGGTAGTTTATATCACTTGTTCCACTCCAGGGGTCGGGCCCACTGCTAAAGGTCACCAGATAAACCTGAGGGGTCGTGAGATGAGACAAAACCCACAGAAGAATGGAGATGCTGCATTCATTTGTAATTAATTTCCTTTGTTTTATTTATTTATTTTTTTAATATTGGATATTGCCTATTTGTGCCAAGTACCTTTTACTTAAGCGCAGATACTAGCGTGCAGCTGCGTGTCGTAACATTTTCCTTTAAGCTGTTTGAGCTACTCTCCCAAAAGATTGCGCTCTAAGGCCTCACATTTCTCAATTTTCCTCTCTCTTTCTCTCTCTTTCCTTGTATCCAAACTTGGCCAGCGAACATGCAAGAGAGAGAGAGAGAGAGAGAGAGAGAGAAAGAGAGAGAGAGAGAGATGGATGAATGCACAGGAAAAAGCAGGAGACAAAGTATAGATGAAAAATAGTAACTTCCGACAAATGAGCGACAAAAGCGGAGACCTGAGCGGAGAGATTGATGGCAGGCTGAGGGAAAGATGGAGGGTAGTTGAAGCTGGCAGCAAAAGTGAGTGAGAGGTTGAAAGAGGAGATGAAAAAGTAGAGGAAAGGTTCATCTCTCTCTCTCTCTCTCTCTCTGTCTCTCTCCCCTCAGTCCCTTTCTCTCTGTATTTCTCTCTTGGCCAGTTGACAACTCAGTAGGAGTCAGACAACCATCTGTCTAGTGGAGAGGAGTGAATAGCCCTCCACCTACTTCTCCTTCCCTTCCTCCTCACTTTCCTCCTTATCTCTTTCCGCCATGTCTCCTCCTCGTGAAACTCTTCCACCCCAGTCTGACGGCGTGCGAGAGAAAGAAAACCAGACGCAGCCAATTGACAGACAGGATGCTAATACGCTAATATGCTAATCCTGCTTTGCACTTGTATGCTATGTGCACTGTTTGAAAGTGTGTCTGTGTGTGTGTGTGTGTGTGTGTGTGTGTGTGTGTGTGTGTGTGTGTGTGTGTGTGTGTGTGTGGCAAGACCTAGCCCCTGGGTAATAAAACAATACAAAGAGAGCTTTAGGCCTGCTGGGCTCGCAACGCTACTTGAATACCAAATCAGCCCGCAGAGATCACTGGGGGAAAGGTGTAGTGTGTGTGTGTGTGTGTGTGTGTCTGCACGAGTGAGACAGATAGTGGAAAGCGGCCTTGTTTTTCCAGTGGTGACCGTTGTTCAGCAACTCCTGCTTCTAAAAGTAGGAGAGCGACTTCGCAACAGCTCTGGGCACAGATGGATGGATTTTCTAAAAAAGAGAGGAAGATTGATGATGGGGGTGCATGGAAAGCAAACAAGAACGGGTATTTATAAAAAGACGTAGAGTGCCATAGAAAGGTTTGTACAGTTAAAATGCTATTTCTACCAGTTTCACTTCTCTGTTGGTTGGCGCATACACACATTCATATATAAATACGCCTTTTGCTTCTTTTTTTTTCTCCTCTCACTCTCTCTCTCTTTCTCTCTCGCACTCTTGCCTGTCAGCCAGCGCTTCCCTTAATGGACCATACACACAATTACTACTGATTAATCTACCACTTAGCATCTTGACCCTATTCAGGCAACACACACGCACACACACACCACTTAACATTCTGGCCTTGCCCCCGTATCACTGGCTTCTCAGGTACCCAGCATGGTGCGGCGCTGCCCCAGGGCAGCCCCGCTGAGACCACTGCTGTCTGAAGAGGAGAGTAAAAGTGTGTGTGAGATGAGAACACGCCGGTGCCAGCCCCAAAGGGACCACCATCCAGTCCACGTCCTCGGGGAGCACCCGGCACTTCAGGAGTGGCACTACAGCGGGGCAGCACCGCAGCCGAGGGGGCCCCAGAGGGACGGAGGGAGGGTGGGGGTGTCCAGATCATCATCAAGGGGCCCAAAGGGAGGATGGACCGATGTACGGGAAGTGGAAAAATAAAAGATTAAAAGTGAAGTAATGAAGAACGACCGGATGCGCAGGAAAGTCGTCAAGGTTGTCACTAACATAAATGTAAACAGAGCTAAAGACACATTTATTATAAAAGAAAAGAAGGATGTAAGGATTTAAAAATCAACTCAAGTTCAGATCTTGTGTTTTTATTGTTGTTTCTGACTAGTTGTGAATTTATAAATGCATGCATGCTAATACAGACACACGCTAATTTCAGTTAGCGTTTCCAAACACCACAGCAAACGGCTCTTTATATTTGCACATTCAGCAGCTACGGAGCACTTTATCATTATGACTCGTGCCTCTGGCCACCTGAAGAATGAAACTCCAATATTCACTCCCCGTGAGTCTGTTTGTTGGTGTCCAGCAGCTTGTCCTGAGGCAAAACTCCTGAGCTGCAGGGTCAGTGGTGGTTGTATGTGGGTCAGTCATCACTATGAGCTAGCAGTATCATGTTTTTTATTATTGTTGTTTTTTACTGGATACCAAGCAGGACGCTCCGAGGCTGAAAAATGAAGCCAATGAAAAGAGCCTAAGGGAGTCAGTTCAGTTTAAAAGTCCCAACTTTGCAGCATAAATAAAAATGTTGGTTCTGTAACTTATTTCTTTATTATACAACTCAACTTTTTACATTGTGTTAAGCCTTATGTCTAACTGAGGCCGCGGACTCTTTGAGTGACAGGTGGCTAGCGTCCGGCCAGGGCTTCATCTCTTACTCGTTTATATAAAGAGTCACAGCGAACTGCTTTCTCATCCGAAATGGCCTGACATAGTTTTTAATTATGTGGTACGACCCTCGCAAGCACCGGGTCTCAGCCCAGATGAACAGCCTGAGAGAGTGAGCTTTTAGATTGTGATACGTTCCTCCAGCAGACCTCCTGAGACTCTTATATGTGCCAATGAACCCTGAGGCGGTTCTGGACACTGGTGGTAACCCAACACCAGGCTGATTAACTTTAATTTTTCTCTGTCTTTGGCACTCATCAGGGGAGCTTTGTTCCACGAATCAGAGAGTGAACCTTTGCACGTTTTCTGAACCTGAACTTTTAGACACTTTGCTGGTCAAACACGGAGGCTGCATACAAATAAGCTCATTTTTATATCAAGGTAAGCTTCGGTTTAATAATGTAAGACTGTAGAAGTGGATGAAACGAGCAGAAGGAGCCGTGGGATTTAAACGAGTGGAAATAGGGGGAGAAAAGGGAAGGGTCGCATTACATGGATAAAAGGTGTTAATGTGTCAGACAGGTAACAGTGAGGGAGTTAATGATGAAGGTCTGCCAGGACCACAAGGGGACGACGCAGGGCTGGTGCGACTGTGAAGGGTGGACGGAGGGTTTGAGTGAAAAAGAGAAGAGAAAGAGAGTGAAGGATGGTGATCGTTACCAGGACACTGATGTGAAGACACCGCGGGCCTGGTGTTCGCGTGACGGAAACATCACACAAACCCAGGAGGGTTACCAGGTGAGAGAGGACTGTGATAGTGTGACAGTTCAGAAGTTTGTGAGGGGGTTATAGGGCACGTTTCAAAGTAGTCAGAAGTTGAGGAAACTGGGATTTTATTTATATTAAAAAGGGTAAAGTCTGTTATATTCTACTTTATGCTCATGCCACTTAAAGGGGAACTACTGTTTTTTACAACCTGGACCTAACATTTCTAACATAAAATACGGTTGTTTACTCACCCATATAACTTTTATGTCATATGCACTCGTTTAAGAAATAATTAGATCAACGTACTGTATGTCCATATAGTGGGAGTGAATGGGGCACCGAGATGCAGCCTATAAATAACGCCACGAAACTGTTCATGTCACCAATATTTTGTTATGATACGCTGATGCTATTCCCTGTTGAGTCAGAGTTACCTGTTATCATCACCCAGGGCTCTGTAGCTTGACCTACAGTCCCTGGATGATGTCTTCTGATCTGGACGATGTCATCTCTGAGCGGCGCACGCACCCACGACGTTCAGCTTGTTTACCTGTAATTTGCTACTGCTACTTTTTTTGCAACACGGCTGAATATTTTTCCGATTCTGAGGTTGTGGACGAACCGTATCTGACTGAAACTGTTTGCCTTTAAACAACGTTTGGAAGTCAAACACGACAGAAAGCTCTTTGCTTCCTCATCGTCTTGCAACGCCTTTGCTTTCTGCAGTGTGGCCGCGCACACACGGGCCATATTTAGCACTGCTCTTTAACATGAAAAGTGAATGAGTGTTAGATTTGTGAAGTTTACTTGTTGTAAATCATGTGAAATGTTGTTTTATCCTCAACATCCTCAAGCTGCCTTACGAAATAAGACACGGTTGTGCTAAACCAAACTCAAACAAGAGTTCTGTAATTAACGCAGCAACTTTTAAAACCTCCACCGTTGAGCCTACGACCTAAAGTACATTATGTTTTAATTAAAATGTCCCTCGTGGATTAAGAAGTAGAGGTACAGTACTTTTCCCAGTCATGATGAAATGCCACTGCCTGCTAAAAAATTATGCTATCAAGACGCAACAATGTTAGCACTTTTCTACTTGTTCACCTGCTATCACGAGCAACCTGGTACAGCAGCGTCTTGCGCCAAAGGAAAACCTCCTGTACCACTTTAGCCACAGCCACCTCTGCCATGCCAGATAGCCGAAGAAAGTTGAACTTGGTGTATTTCAGTCAGTAAGAGTGGAAAAATATGCATGCACCTGTGCATCTGCAATGAAAGCAGGCCGCAGCGGCTGCAGCAACCACCACAGACATCTCACAAATGTGCTCTTTGACAAGGAGCTAGTGAAAAAAAATCCTACAAACGCCAGTGAGTAAAAATAATGCAAAGTTTTGTTTGTAAGTTACACGGGTTAGAAATCACAGCCCGTGTATGTTTGTGCCTGCGTGCAGTCCACTAATGAGACATTGACTCCACTGTGACTGTGGAACATTGTTTATCCCACTTATTTATTTATGAGCGTTTAATGTGTGAGTTCAGCTGAGTTCCTACAAACGCGTGGCAAGTGAGCGAGGCTGAGCGACATTGAGATCAATATGCAACATTAACACCGGATTGCCTTTAATGTTATTTTCATTTGGAAAACACAGATCCACTGTTGATTTCCATTTCCACAACCCTCATTTCTCTTACGACTGATGCCAGCGGTGCTCCTTACCTCTCAGTGTAGCTGTCTTACACCCCACCCCACCCCCCACCCCACACGCGTGCACATGCACACACGCATGCATCCCGCCCCACCCGGGCCTCTTTCTTCCCGCTCTCTGCTGCCTGTGTCAGCAGCACCGCCAGCAGTACTTGGGTCTTTGTGTCTCCTTCATATCATCTTGTTAAAAATTAAAGTGATTCTACTTCCCTCCGTCTTTTCACTCTCTCTCTCTCTAATGCTAATCTGTTCCCCGTTGGACCAGTATGCAGATGAGACGCAAATACGGCGGAGTCTGATGAATAGTGATGAGGCGGCAACGCACACGCACACACACACACACACCTGAGCAGCCTTGGAATGCCCTGTGGTTTACCTGTCTGTCTGTCAATCAAAGCAGTGACCTAGTGAAGGGAGGTTTGTGTGTCTCTGTGTGCGAGCGTGTCCTTAAAATCACTCCACAACCCGGGGAATTAAAATTTCCACCACCCCAGAAAGATTCAAATTTCGTCACAACAGTTTCATTTACAGGTGAATTGGTTAGTTTCATCTGAACCCGAAAGCTGGAGGCCCTCATCATTACATACCTGTGTTGCAGATAAGGAAATATAGATTCTCTTTATAATGTTAATAATATAACGGACCAGGAAATTCATTAAATCTGACAACCATCTTAATGGGAACACAAAAACATACAAGCGAATCAACCCATTTCTGAAAAGTAAAACTGTCAGCCACTGTTTAAGTGTTTTGCTTCTCTCCCTGAATATCTTTAACCGAGGAGGGGGGGAATTCCCCTTTGCCCCACTGGAAGATGTATGGTTTCCTGCATGAGTGACCCTGGTTTCGGTCTATTACATACATAGACGGAACACAGGAGAAGGCAAAACGCAACTGGATAAACATGTGCCCATGAAACTTATGAGGAGACGTTGGCGAGAAATAGACTTATTTATTCACAATCTGACTTTCTCTGCTGAACTTGAACCGACCCGACGCGGTGCACGCAGGATGCAGCAAACTAAACACGTTGGATGAACGCGGTGAGAGACAGAGAATAGCACTCTGAGACAAGAGGAGTTAAAACTCAGAGAGGGCCTGGTTGTAATAATGTCCTCCGGGATGTCAGTTAATTTGAGGGCTTCAGAAGTGCCACTACAGGTACTTGAAATTAAGCAGAAGGCGGTGCACAAAATGTTGCAGCTATGCAGAGCGCAACTTTTTGACCATGTAACGTCACGCAGATCGAAACACCAATCCCAGCTAATAAAGAATCTATTAAGAAACATCAAGTCTGCACTTAAGCAGAAGTGAAATGCTAATCGGTGGTCAAAAATGTACCATTGATGGAGATGGATTCAATATAACCGCAGACTCAGTCTGCAGTAAGGTCCGTCTACACCGATCTGCCACAACATTAAAACCACTGACCAGGAGAAGTGAATAACATTGATCATCTTGTGACAATTCAACATTCTCCCGGGAATCTTTTGGACCTTGCATTCATGTGTACGTTACTTAGACACATACCACCCACCTAGACCAGACCCCACTGCATAGCAATGAGACTCCCGGATGGCAGCAGCAGGATACAGCTTGACACACACACAAAAACGGTTTAGGAACAACAAAAAACATGAAGAATAGCACAAGGTGTTGACCTGGCCTCCAGGACTGATCAAGTATCTCCCCCTCTCCTCAACCCAAAGGACCCAAAGATCCCCACTAACAACGTCCTGTTGCCAGACGCCACAGGACACCCTCAGAAGACCCATGTCCATTCTCTGATGAGTCACAGCTGTTTTGGAGGCACAAGGGAGACCTACACAATATTAGGAAGGTGGTCATAATGTTATGTCTGATCGGTGTATGTTTGGAGAGACGTCTTATATTTTACTTTTATTATTAGTTAATCAAATCATATTCACGTTACAGTAGATGTAATTAATACGTCTTAAATATGAGGAATCCAAATTCACATCTAAATTGGAGTAAAGGCGTTTACGGCATTTTCATGGCGCTCAAATTGGAGTAATTGACTCGACTGCTGTTTAATGGACTTTTGAGGCCTCCTCCAATTAGGATGGGAGTATCTTCAAATTAACAGTCTGTCCTTTAGGTCCGTGCTCATTATAAAACTGTAACTTAAATATGTTTTGATACTAAACATGTCAGTGTGGAAACCTCACTGTGTTTCCAATCACGGCAGCTAACTCCTTTACGATCTTTTTACACGATGCCACCTAGTTCAGTTGGCTGTCACTGCATTCATCCGTTCCCTCCTCTGACTATAATAGCAAACTGCTGCCGCTAATGACAAGCACACATATAAATACACGCACACAGCTGCAGAGTAGGCTGTTTCCTGTATGCCGTTCTCAGTGTGTCCACATTGCTGTTCCATCTGCGCAGGCATTTCCTGTCCGACCTTGAAATCAGGCCCTCAGCCGCCCCCATCACTTCACACACTCGTTTTCAAGACGTCTTTTTTTTTTTTCTTTTCTTTTCCTCACACATACATTCACACACTGACAAACACCAATCAGCCCCATATGTTCACTTAAGCGCCGGCATGCGTCCAAATTAACGACAAACTTGGCAGAAAGAAATTGGTAGTGGAAGATTAATAAATGCCCTTAAACGTGCAATTATCAGTTATGAAAAACAAACTAAATCTATGAGGGGTAATCACGGCATTGTTTTCATGACTGGAAGCTAAAACGCAGCAAAGAGTCCCACTTTACGAGCGTCCAGAGTTGCTCTAATCTGCCACTTTCACGCTGGGGAGCCCGTGATGTCATCAATCAGCAACCCAGCGCTGGAGCGGCCGCCAGCCTTCCCCAAACCGGCCACATGTGTTTTTATTCAGCAGGAAAGTTATAGCAGAAAAAGGTTAGGTCACAGATAGTTTACAATAATATTATTCATGTAAGGGAAAGTGGAAATGATCCCTGCATGTGACTTCACTCTATTTACACAAGCATGCCCCGAATACATTGATATCTCCAGCCAGTAAAACTCACCACGTACACACACACGGAGCGCGCAACACAAAGTAATTGCATGAACTGGATTTCATAAGGTGATGGAAAGGAACCAAGCCAACGTCCAACAATTAGCAAAGATTTAAAATAACAACCGAGGGCCTGAGGCACAGTGTTAAAGCAGAGAAGACATAATCAGGGTCAGAGTTATGATTCCAACTCACAGGAGAAACAGAGACGCTGTTGTAGTGTTCGGATACTCGGTGCCAAATGGTTACCAGCTCTTGGATGTTCTCTGGTTGTACTTAATACCGAGTTGATGAGGAATATTAATTAAAAATACAGCCCATTAAAGTTGGGGTATTGGCATTTTAAAAATGAATGCTGCTGGCTGTGTTTTAAGACCCGGGGCCAGAGAAACAAATGGATGGACCCAGAGGAAAATATAAACCGTGTCTATTTTTTGCCGGACAAAGCTGCCGCGTCCAAATGGAAGTTTGTGGAGCGAAGATTATGTGGCGTCCACTAGCTACACTTTGGGTACAAATATCTCCTAACACAACGCATTACGGAGGCTTCGTTCTCATTTAGTTAGAAAGACTTGCTCCTTGCAAGGTAAACCATTGGGTTAAGATTTGGGTTTGAGTTAAGATGCAACGTCCCCCCGCCCTAAACGACAAAAACAAGTCTGTGTAACAATCTTAGCTTACATGTAAACAGATGAACACACATCACAGGACAGAGCAAGCACTACTCTTCCCATGGGAGACTGATATAGTCACGACTCTGAACATGCACATGGCCGATAGCAGAGGCTGCACTGTTCCCATTCAAGGTTTTTAATCATTTGTACATGTTTCTCCTTGTCTGTATCGCTCCCTATAGAAGGTATTTATTAAAGGCTTTTGCACACGCATCTGACTCCCAAAGAAATGTGGAAACAATCACGTAATGACTGCAATCCATTGCTCATCATTGTAAGTGAGAGGAAGCCAGTTTTGATTGGTAAAGTTGCGTCAGAAGGCCTCTGTCATCTGTTTATAGACCTTGATTCACACGGAGGATCGTTACGTTTATATTAACAATGATACTAATGGCTGTGTATGTATAGTGTAACTCCCTAGCATCATTTAGCTTTTGGTTTTACAGAACCACAGCAGCCGTGTTCTTCTCTCTCACTGCAGCATCTTTGGCTGCTGTACACTACCTAATGTTAAGGACTCACGGGTGCAAAGTTTAGCTAACTAGCTAAAAGTCAGAGCCACAAAAGAAATGATACAATGATTAATACTATTTCTCAGTCCTGGCCGGATGTACCGCTGCCTCCAAATAGAACCCGTGAGCTCGCAATTACGCCATGGAAACTTTTGTACACAAAATTCTTGGTGTTCAAGTGGTATCATCTGTTAAGCTGTGAGAAAATCTGCCGGACAACTGCTGGCATTTAGACGCCACCAAACCAAAGCTGACGGTTTAGCAAGCAAACCAGTGGGTTATGTAATGGAGGCAACGCGAAGAAATATTAGGCCACTGAGAACGGCAACGTTTCCCTCAGACATATCATAAAATTTATGAAGATTAAATCACCATGTATCCACCAGAAACCTCCTCTGGAGAGGACGGTGCATGTGGGCTATTCTCATAAATATGGTAAACACAAACCCATTTGAAGGAATCATATAAATAAACAGCTGCATGCTAACAAGTTCCTCATATCAACTACAGATGTTAGCGGCGTGTTTGCTGCTTGTTTCTGCTGCTCAGAAATGGTCCAAAAAAATCAAGTATTGGAGGTTTAACATTTAGACTTAACGCTAAAGATGGAGATACTAGGCTGCCGTGCTCAGCAGTTGTTGCCTCAGGAAGTTCTCCTTTCGCCTTTACCTTCTTTGTCCTGCTCTAACTTTGCAGACTCACCCCTCTAACCATTAACCCACTGCTGGCCTCTTCCGCTGGTCAAACTCTCTGTTAAACATGGGAGAAGCTGTCTTCTCCGCAAACCCACACACCAATAATAAACACACCCTTTTCCATAAGAGATCAACCTTGTGTCATTTTCCCAGTAGACGGGAGCATCTGCAGCAAATCAGCCCAGCTTCTCCTTCACTCCCTCTCTGTCTCCCACTCACTTGCTTCCACTCTCATCCTCTATTTTTCCCCTTTTTGCATTTTTCTGTGATTAGGAGTCACAAGAGTAACTGGCCAAAACTTTTTTTTTTCCTTTCCTCTCTCTTTGAAAAAGAACACAAACTGGCTGCTAATGCATGTTGTGCTGTCATGAACAGGTGCTCGGCTTCACCCTGTCCCGTCTCGTCCGTCACGCTGCTGCCCCAACACGCCTAAAAAGATTATTTGTGATTATTTTAACTGCCGAGAGGTGTGTGTGTGTGTGTTTCCTAAGTGGTCAGTATTTACATGTGCATCCTTGTACTGTTTGTCTTTTTAGCGCCAACTGAATCCTTCTTCTTACCTCTGTTAATTGAATGAGAACAGATGCTTTTCCCCTGGGAACAGTAGAAGTGTGTCATCTGTTTGTGTGTGTTTGTGGGAAACGCGGAGATAAAAGATCGGCCTGAGTGGTACTGGCTCGCGATGAGTCAGTACCACCAGTGAGCAGCGTTTAAAATGTGACTTTTCAGGCACCCCGCCGCTTTAGAGTTTGAGTTCACACAGTGGAAGTCCCCGTCTCCGGCGAGCTGTTAATGGAGCGGACCTGTCTGCGCGGCTGCAGCGGACACCGAATTTCCCATAACTGATGATCATGTGCAGTCGTGGACGCCTTCCACCCCCTCAAATCACAAAGCAACAAAGAGGAAAAGCAAATAAGAAAAAATTCAGTTTCCCATTATTCTCTGTGTCAGCATATGGTTTCAATCAGCTGTGTGTGTTAGTGTGTGTGTGTGTGTGTGTGTGTGTGACACCATGTGAATGTTTTTATTTTCCATACATTACTCCTCAGATACAAAGCTCTTTGTTCACACTCTTTCTCCATCTCTCTGACTCCTTCTTCCTCTCACGCCCTCTCCATCTTCCATCTCCCATCTCTCTCTCTCCCTCGATCTCCATGTCTTTGATTCTCAGGTTTGAACTCTCTCTCTCTCTCTCTCCCTCGCTCTCTCTTTCCCTCTATTTTAGTCTTGCTGTTCTTGGCTGCAAGTCAAACCTCAGGCAGACCTAGAGGTCTTTTTCCCAAGCGATCTCCAGGGTGGACTCCAGGGAACAGGACACACACAGACACACACTACATAAGCTCACACACACACACAGGCCCTGCCCTCACATGCTCTGTCCATTTCCTCCTCTCTCTCCGCTCCTATTCCATATCATTCCCTGTCCGCACCTCCTTGTTGACTCATGCTGTGTTGCAGCATTGCTTTAAAACAACGTCGCAGTCATGGTTTTGTGGAAGGAAGGGAACACAGTGTTCGAGTATTGTGTTCTTGGCCAAGACGAACCTTCTGCACATGCACCAATTTGTGCTCCACAAGCCTTTTTTTTTCTTTTTCTTGTGTTTTAAGGGTTTATTTTTAATCCGGGTCAGTTCCCTCTGGAATCAGAAGATCTTGTTTACAAGGGAGACCTGGTTAAAACTGCAACAGCATTTTACTTATAGTGTGGAAAACTGCAAATGCAAATAAGTGCGGCCACAATGATGAACAAGCAATGTAGTCTCACAGCAAAGGGCAACAATGACGGAAGATTTTTGAGGCTTGTGTGGAAAGGAAGAGCATGTCCTAAGAAACTATACAAGCCATTATGTCAATGCACTGGTCAAACACGTACTCTGAAATTTTATCAAATTAAAAGCAACAATATTTAAAACACTGAGTGCTATCTGCAAAATGTACTTAATTAATTCATTACTTTTCTATAAAATGAACCTTAAGCTATTGGATCTTTGATGCATTGATATGCATTAGTATTAGTATTAAAGAGGTGAAACTGACTTTATTCATTTTAAACTCATAAACTCATTATATCAGGAAAACATTTTAAGGTACTAGTCTGCAAGTACAATACTTTATACTAAAATAGTAGACAGCAGCATAAAATTAAAGGACTAAAGTACCTTATAATTGTACTTTAATACAGTAATAGTGGAATAATATGCAATTGAATAAATGTACTGGGTCGCACATACTATGGTTTCAGTCAGCTTACTCTGCAAGCCGTGGCATACGAAGTCTTCACATCATTTAATTAAGGTAAAGCAGCGACAACACTGTGTAAAAATACTACCAAGACAAAGTACTGTATTAAACCTGTGATTTGTGTGCATAGAAAGTAGCACCAAAACGTCATTAAAGTACAAAGAGGACTTCAACAGGCTGTGTTATGTGGATGATACATATTTTAAATCTATTTACTGATATGTCACATGAAGTACAATGATTTCCCATTTCTATATTTAAATAATCTAAATGAGTAAATGAAGTTAACACATTCTAATGGATAATTAAGATAAACTAGCTGCATATATTATATTATATTTGACATACTTTCCAGCACTGGTTAAAATCCAGATTAAGAGATTCTGTTTCAGTGTTTTCCCGTCTCTGTGATTAATGTAATATTATATTTATAGTTACAACAGTACAGCACGGCCATGTTATTGTCAAGTTTGACACTGTGAAAATATCCCCCCCCCCTTTTTAAAAGCTTTTCAAAGTCGTCCTGTTATGCTTCAGCGTGACATAACTGTGAGGTTTACTGTATTTGAGAGGGTTTACAGTTTAATGGAGTCTACGGCGGGGTTACAGCGCCCTCTAGTGGTGAGGCGGGGTGGAGCATCTAACGGGAACAGATTCAATTTGATGATTTTACATTAAAACAAAGGAGATGGTTGTGGTTTCTAATAGGAAAATAATAAGATGTTTACTGACACTTCTGCTGCTATAAATGATAATTTACTTCCTTTGAGTCGATTGGGATTATTTTAAACTCAATTAAATTAGTCTGCTGCAATAACCCTTTCAGTGTTTGGATGTGGATCCAGGCACAGAAAAGAAACTCTGATTATGTTTGATTATGAAATTTGACAAATTATAAGAAAGTCTTTGTACACGTGAGTCAAATATTTCTTCAAGCTCAAGTCAAACTAAAAAGAAACTAGTCCGAAGAGATCGCTTTGATGCAGTACAGGACTTTTATCACTGGGGGGTGATGTCTGCCGGCTCTAGTAGAATCACACAGACTCTAGAAGCAGGTCATCTTCAGAGACTTTCATTCATTCATTTATTCATTCATTCATCTTCTGTAAACGCTTATTCCTGTGAGGAGCTGTGGGTTCTTCAGTTTATTGAAAGTGTAAATCATTCATCCTCATTTCTGACTCCTTTATCTCTTCCTCTTCCTTTTCTTTCATCTTTAACTGTATACTATTCACAGCGCCTCGTGTCGACCACGAGGACGGAGCATTGTTGTGGTCTTGCTTGAATTGAATTCAGTTGTTCATTATGTAGCTCCCTGTGGATTGTGTAATCATCCGAGTGCTGTTGATGAGCCGCTTTTAAATTCTGTGCTTCAAAAAAACAACAAAAAAGTTTTGTTTTTGTTAGAAGCAACAAAGTATTTATTCAAATGTGCGCTCTCTGCTTTAAGCTTAGACGTACTAATATGTCCACGAAGGAACACACATCTAGATTTCACTGTTTATAGTTTACAATAAATCCAATAATCCAAACGCTTGGATGAAATAGCAATGAGACGCTGATTTCTACGTTCCTTACGCTGCCTTTGGTTACTTTAACATGCGGTCACGTTGTGCAGACCTGCAACTCCAAACCAATATTTTTCTAATTTAAGATTTTAAGAACAAACTAATCAGAGCAAATTGAAAATAAAGCGTAATGCAAACTGAAGCCAGATAACTGTCTATAAGTCAAATCCATCAGTCTCATTTATCTTGTGTAATTAATTCATTTAGCTTCATCGGGACAATAACACTGAGAAATGACATGAAATGATTTGAAAGCCGTCTATTTAAGCAATAACCAGCTTCTTGTGTGTATGTCTAATTAAACTAAAATGATGAAGATAGAGTAGACAAAATCATAATTTTATTTTTCTACATTACAAAACGGTCCTCCTGCTCCTCCCTGTCCCAACAGAGAGCTTTGCCACAGTTCACCTTCAATGCAGGACTCTCCTACTCGGATGGGGATACGAGACGTGCATGCAAGTGCCTAGGCCTCCTCCTCATCACTTCCCGCTAGGCTGCTGTCGGTAGAGTCCACTTGCTCTTCCTGCTGCTTTGAGGACTGTGATTCTATTTTTGGGGGTTGCTCTGGGTCTGTGGTGCTGGAGGGCTCGCTGGGTTCGGTGGGGGTGGTGGTGGTGGTGCTGCTCTCTGCTGGTGTGGTAGTGGTGGTGTTGTTGTTGTTGTTCTGCTGACCTTTATCACCTCCATCCAAGAAAGCAGACCAACCCTTTAGACGCTCCTCTCTCTCGCGTGTCGTCTCCTCCACCTGCACAACAAAGAGTTAACGTTAGAGATGCAAATCCTTACCACGAGTCCAAGACTGACTGAAAAACGTGTTTTTATGCATTAATCTGGTTTCAACTCACATGTATTTTTATATAACTGTAGTTTTTTATTATTACAATTAATTAGAAGAGCTCAACAAAGGAATAAAAAAACCCTCCCATGAGTCAGTGGCCGTGTCCCAGGCCCGCTGCTCGTTCCCCTGTGAATTTACCTGATAGTCTGTCGTTCCATCCCAAAGCGCCGCAGACAGCTGCCTTCCTCCAAACCAGCGCCCATTGAACGACTGAATACATGCGTCGGCTTGGTCGGGCTCCTTAAACGCGATCGATGCCACGCCGTCTGGGTGTCTCTGCGGCGCAAAACACAACCACATCCCAGCTCTTATTTCAGTCAAACTGACAGAGTTAAACGACTACTCTACCTTTAAACCAGCACTAATTGAACTCACATCAAAGAGGATGACCTTCTTGACATCCCCGAACTTCTCACACTCTGTCCTCAGATCCTCACGATACTCATTCAGCACCAGCGGGTCTTCCTATAAGGGCCAACGTGGAGATTAGCGCTCACAGCAGACTGTGCGAGAAAGAGGCCGTACGGTCAAATGTGTTCCTCTCTGTACCTCAAAGTCACTGGGATGGAACATGTTCCTGATGATGACAACTTTCTCATGCCTCTTCCTCACTTCTCCTTTCTTCTCCGGCCTCCAGTCCAACTGTCTACAGAGAAAAACGGACACAGCTCTCAGTCTGTCGAGAAGACCTTCGACCTTTTTGATGCGTTTAACAATGTATGAAGCAACAAGTTAAACAGAGACAACAAGAGACAGCGTTTACTTCTGTTGCTGCTGCAGCTTCTTCCTGTAATCTTTGCTTTTCTTCTTCTTCTTGCTGGCGTCATACTGGCCCTTCAGTTCGAACCGCGCCGCTTCCACGTGGATTTTATATCCTCGGATCTCTGACTCGTCGATGAGACGCAAAGCCAGCGCCACCGACTCCTTCTGCAAGGAATCACAAACACGATGTGACGTCACTGGCGTTAGGAGACATAAGTCAAAGAAAAAAAAAGGACAAACACATCATTTCCAAAACATTAGTGACAATGAATGCATCCAAATAAAACAGCACTAATCCCTCTTTGTGGCCGTTCTAATGTTCAGCTGGTGTTTGAAACAGCATCAGAAACGTAGGGATTCAACTTGATGATCATTTTTGGAGGATTCAGTTTGTGGGGCTGTTAAACTGAGGTTGTCAAAATAATAGAAACATGCGTCAGTATAACACAACACAATCCAACAGCACCAAAATCATCATCATTCGTTTGCTGGTCAGACAAACAGACTTCAAATCACTAATTTTCCTCCAAAAGCTTCAACTGTGGATGTGTCGTCTTCTTCTTCTTCTTCTTCTTCTGCTGCAGCGTCGTGTGAAGCGTTGATGTTTAGACAATTATATGATCTCTCTAAGAATGAGACAACTTTGTCTTTTTTGCCAAACAGTGAAAACTGTATCTGGTTCTATGACATTAAAGGGCGTACCCTTGTGAACACATGAGGTGTAACGGCACCTCCAGGAAAGCAGGAGGATTTCTAACCTTCAAATAGCAGCACAGACCATCTCCCTTCAGATTTCCCTCTCTGTCCTTGTAGAGCTTGACCTTGTACTCTTCGGTGATGGGGTCCCGCATCACGATGCCGCACTTGGACATCAGCTCGACAAACTCCTCGGTGCTGATGTCAGGAGGCAGGCCTGAGGAAAGGAGGGCAGGAGATAAAACAATAAAAATGAGACGGGAGAACAAGAGTCTGCCGCTCAAACAGACAGCAAAAAAGTTAGAGGCACTCACCTGACACATAGACGTTTGTGTTTTTATTGTCATCAATATCAAACCATCCTTCGAAAGGGAAAGAAAAAAACATTTATCGCACTATACATGAATGCAAAAACCTGTACTATTAAATAAACAAACCACTATAGACAGGAAGAGCCAAATTAATATAAGTGAGTCTCTCTAGATTTCTATTCGTCAGTAAGCTGCTCTGCTATATTTTGTCTCCTCTTTGGCTGTGGATGTCAGTTTACCTGGATCTGGTTTCCTTTTCTCTCCTTTCTGTTTGGGTTCCTTGTCTGTCGTCGTCTGCTGCTGCTGCTCTGTGGTGGGGTTCGGAGTGGGAGCCGCTGGTTTCTCCTTGTCTGGTGGTTTGCTGTCCGGTTTGGGAGCCGCTGGGTCGGAGGTGCTCAGCGCAGCTTTGTTTGCATCTGGATCTCCTTCCTGAGTGAAGCCGTAGTTGGCCTGGTAGGCTGCGATGAAGTCCTCTGTGATCTAGAGACACAACCGTTTAAGGTTAATGTGATTTGTTGTAAAGTCCCCGCAATACAGTGACAAAAACTGCAGCAAGGATGACCTGCAGCAGTTCAAAAGATAAACTAAGATCATACTTTAGGGAACCAGGCCTTCTTCTCATGGTCCCAGTCATACACGGTGCCATCCTCTGGATCGACGTAGGTGTAGGGGTCAGAGCCTTCTGGGTTTCTCTGGCCATAGAGCTCCTGCATCCGCAGCTGCTCCATAAACTCTTTGTTGGCATCTGATCCACCGCTCATCTGCAACAAGACCGTGAAACATTAACCAGCCCGGAAAACTATTAAATTTAAGGAGTGGCTTGAATTGTCCCGGTTTAACATTTCAGTTGCTGCAATATGAAAACATTCTTGCAACGATTTATGACGCTTTTGTTGCAAACCATTCATCGACAAGTTAGGAAAGAAAGTAAATACAGCGTGTTTTTGGCTGTAACTCCGCGGTCCTAGAGGGAGTAGTGCAAACAAGCTTGCTCAAACTATTTAGTATTGCAACGTAGTAGAAAGATCTGAACAAGCCACTAGCTAACCAATCATATCTTGCTACTCACATTGTCAACACCCTGTAGCTAATGAATGACAGGATAGCTAGTTGCTTTACTCCATCACACTGATTACTGAGACCTCACAACTCAACCAAACGTTGTGTTAAAATTTACTCTCCGCATTTATTTTGTTGTTATGGTTCAGCTTACATCATGACAATTTAATGATTCACGTTAGGTGCATGTAGAAACCCGCCATTAGCATACTGTTTGTGGTTAGTTAGTGTTAGCCAGCATGGCTATCGTTACCTTTCCCAACTGCAGTCCAGGCAAACTACACTAAACTGGTGCGAAGGTTAACGATGCAGATATTCCCAATAACGCCCAACACAGAGCCGAACTGGCTTCTCTATTTTGATAGTGTTACATTAAACTGTACTTTAAATTGAGCGTTATTCACCAACCGCTAACGTTTAGGTTTAGTCCAGAGCGACGCTTGAATGAACTACTTCCGGTGTCAAGCTCACATTGCGCATGTGCAGCAACGTGAAAAGAAGCGTTCGGTTTGTAATGCGGCGCCTGCCTTTTCGTGACAACGGCGACTGCAAAGGCAAATCAATCACTCCGCCCGCACTGTATTAGTACTAAGACAACAAATCGATCGCACATCTTGTAGAACAACGAGCGCTGACGGCTAAGCTAGCTAGCTAGCTTTCAATGCAGCTAACAGGTAACTAGACGAATATTCACTCGGGTTAGGTATGGCGGAGGGTAGTTCGGTCAACCTTCCTCCGGGAGACCCGCAACTCATCGCCATGATTGTGGAGCATTTAAAGAACCGGGGGCTTTTTGACGAGTTCCGTCGGGACTGTTTGGCCGACGTTGATACGAAGGTAGTTAACATTTCCTTGGCAGCTCTCACCGTTCAACTTAAGCAAAAACAGACATAAAACTAATGCTAGTTAGTAATTGTTGAGCTTTGTTGTTGGCATTTAGCTTATATAACCAGGATTTATTAAGTTGTTTGGGCTGTTGGTGAAATATGCCTTCCATGGACTGTAAACTGAGCCAGTGTGTGCTGTTGTTGACATTGTTGTTGCTGTCATTGCCGCCAGCCTGCCTTTCAAAACCTGCGACAGAAAGTTGACAACTTTGTCACGTCGCAGCTGAGCACCCAGGACTGGAACCCGTCCATCAACAAGAACCAGATGAGGAACGGACTGAGGCAAAGTGTCGTCCAGTGAGTGATGTTTAGGACATTTCTTTTGGTCTAAATATAAAAATTAGTTCGATCTTTGGAATATGAGTATATTGGTCAATAAAACACAAAACAACATGACCTAAAAATGTTGGATCCTATCCATCAGAGTCTGTGCTGTGTACCAGACATGTCATGTCGTAATTTCTGCTTCATAAATACAGTTCATGATAATATAAACAGTGACCATACATAAATAACTGTTTGTGCTGTTCCCGATCATACCTCTCTTCCACCTCATTCACCCTTTCGGTTGTGATGTTTAGATCGGGAATGCTGGAGTCCGGCGTGGACAGGATCATAACTCAGGTTGTGGACCCCAAAATGAACCACACGTTTCGGCCGCACATAGAAACGGCCATCCATGATTTCCTGTCAGGGGAAAGGAAGGAAGAGAGCACCTCGAGTTCCAACCCTGCACCATCAGAACCGACAGAACCACAGGAGGCGCCCCCTGCGTCTGGCCCCAAAACCCCCTGAAGTGTGTTTAGAAACGGTGTACGTTCAAGAGCAGTGCAGAAATCTGACCTTTCTTTAAAAAAGGACAGCGTCAGACAAGTGGAGAATTAAAAAGTCACTTTCTCCTGCGTCAGTTGAATGATTTAGGAGGGTTTCATTACTCGTCTGTGCTGCACAAGGTTTACCGCTGGGGAAATGTACATTGCAGAGTGGTGCTCTGACATTGTGCTACAGGGTTCTGTCGTTTGGATAAACCATACCCATGTCTGGATCATGTATCGGTACTTTCTTTTTAACCTCCCCCCAACAGTTGTACATTGTGCGAAGCAGATCTGATCCTACACTTTTGTGTATTTAGACATTTTCCAATAAATCACTGTTAGTATTTTAAGAGAGCAAACTCTGTCTATTCTACATTTACATGGACACTGTTTCTTTTACCTTTTTTGACTGAATTAATTCTGATCAGGCATTAACTGTCAGATAAATATTGATCAGAATATAGTATTTCAGACATGTGCAAAGCAGACCTGCCCTGCCGATTAAATCTGCCAGAAATATTAAAAAGTAAAAAAAAATCTCCGAACATTATTGATCATTCAGTAGATTATATTCTGTCCACATTGTTCATCTTCTCAAATAATTGTTTGAAACTAGCCGTTGTGTTGCTACCTCAGTGGTTTTATCCCTCCCAGAAACTTGTCACTGCACCGTTTACCCCACATGCTCGGAAAGAATGTATTTGTTCCAACCAGAAAGAAACAGTTGAATCAAGCGTTTACATTGTCATGAGGTGCTAATATTTTCCTACTGAATGGATTTATAGCACTCCCCCAGTCCTTCTGGTCGGACCCATAATTTCCCAATGGTGCTATTTACATGACCCATTATTAATGTATCCTGATTAAGCTTTTATTCTTAAAGGAATAGCGTCTGTGTAAACGTAGCCACTGACTCAGAAGACGGAGGAAGCTGATGGTGCTGTGGGTTGAGGAAGAAGATCCTGTAGTGTCTCTCTAACTCTCTAAACAAGGTTCTGTTAGTTCTTGAAGACGAGAAAAATTCAGTTTCAATTATTAGAAATACCAAGCCAGTAAATGCATTAAATTTATTGTTTACAGCTCTGTTGGTTTCATCACAGATTTTTGTGTACGTTGTGTGAATTCTATGTGTTTTAATAAAAATTCTTGGCATCTTTTTTTCCCCCTTTATTCTGTCATTCGTAAAGACGTCCTTTAGTCTGTAAATATGTTATAACCCTCGTGCTACCTTTGGGGTCTATGGGACCCCAAGTGAATGGACAGACAGAGAGCATGCCAGAGGGTAGCACGAGGGTTTAGTTTCTGTATTTGCTGCAGACAATGTTAAAAATACCACCAGGTGGGGTGGTTGTACATACAGAGTTACGTATTTTAAGGCAGAATCCACCAAAAAGGATTCCCAGGTTGTCATTTCATAGGTATGCCCTCTAATTACAATATATTAAAAATGTTTTTTACTTCCACTTTAAACTATATGATGCATAGAGCCTGAAGTCTTGAGAAGCCGTGAGTGCATAACCCACAGACAAACAGTCATGTAAGGAGAAGGGACGTATACTCAAACGGCTCTCTTATAAACATAACCACAAGTACTCTCTCCGTCTTTAAGATTCCTCATAGTTTTGTTTACAATTTCCTTAAGGGATCAGTCTGTAAAAAAAAAAAGGCCCGTCTCTCTCCAAGGCCTCGATAAATCCAGGCTTTAACCTCGGTCAGTCAGGTCTGAGTGTGTTTGTGTGTCACTCCGCTGCTTGTGTAACTTTATTGATTTATCCACTTGTTTTTGGCAGAAGAGCGCCGTTTGTGTCTGGAAATCTCGTGTTGTGTATCATATCTCTGTGCAGTGTGGAAGTCACTCTCCAACCGCAGCTACAGTGGAAAGGGTTTTATTTATTGCTATTTATCTTGACCAGTAAAACAACAGTTAATCGTGTGATTTATTGCCATTTATGTGACACCTGTCTATCAGTTAATACAAATAACAAAAATGACATTAACGTGTGATTTTAGTGACTTATAAAATGTTCCAGTTGTGCATCCTGTTGTACAAACAGCCGAGCAGGCAGCTGATCATAAAGCCACATGAGCTGATGCTTCCTTATCAGATCCAGTATCACAAAACAGATACTTGTGAATCTGATCTGTGTGCACAGACTGACATGCAGAATGTTGTTTACAACATGATCATGTGAGAGACGGGGAGTACGAGAACATCCTGCATGTGTAGTACGCAGAGCGGTGTCCGTGCATTAGTGTGTCACTTTGGGCATATGAGTTGCGTGTGTGCTCAGTGTGTGAAGGGTCACTGTGTGGGTGGCCATCAGGTGGTGTGAGGGAACCAGTGGGTTGTTGTTTTGAAGCGGGATATGACAGGAAAGATTGCAAAAGAAAAAAAGGTTTCCAACGTCCAAATATTAGTGCCTGTAAGAGTACGTCTTCCCTGTCTGGGCCCCTGCATGAACGCACACATATATAATATATTATGTCCTTCTACCTTGACCTCCCGCTGCAACACACACACACACACATTCTCAACCACATTCACTCGAGGCCTCTTCTCTTGGATGCAGATAAACCGAGGAGGCAGAGGAGTGAAAGGTATGAGGTATTTGTTTGGTTCGTACAGAAACGACTGGCCTGTTCCTTTGTGGATGTCAAGGGTCAGAGGTCATGGCCACTATGAGTCAAAACATGCATGCACAACAACAACAACTAGGCTACAACATTTCGGCATAAAAAAGAAACACAGGCTAGCCCCGGGTGTTTAAAGGAACGGCATGAAAGGAATTATGTATTTTAAAAAAAAAAAAAACTGGATCATGACAAGATTATACCTCATAGCATGTTCTACTGAGGTGTGGTGTTTGTGTGCACATGTGTGCGATTCAGTTAATAATAATCTACTGAGCAGGTACTGTGTATGATAAGAACAAATGTTGGGTTGCCCGGTTTGATGTGTCAGGTTATTCTTCCTCTTTTCTGGTCATTAAAACATTAATAAATACTTGTGTTTCCCACTTTCTAGTGAGCCGTGATGAATAATGACAAGCCACTAAAGGATTTGAAAATATTTAAGAATGAATGAATTTCATGAATGGATTTTGAGCCAGAGTCAGACGTGTTTTTATTAGCCCTGAGCTAAAGTTCCCTCGATGTCGACTGGCTGGTTGGCTCCTCTGCGTCTCTGGTCCAGACTGAACTATTCCTACTAATTATTAGCCTCGGTTATTCTGGGGTGACAGAGCCATTCTCTGCAGCTGCCCCCTCCCACTGGAACTCTCTCCCCAAACACATCCGCAACTGTACCGACCTTACCACCGTCAAATCCCTGACAAAAACACACCTTTTTAAATTTGCATTTAATGTATAGCTCAGTTTATTGTGTTTTTTGATGTTACATTTCACATTGTTTTGTTAATTTTATGTTCTTTTTTATGTAAAGTGTCTGAGTATTTTGAAAAGCGCTTTTAAATAAAATGTATTATTATTATTATTATTATTATTATTCTTTACCTTACTGTAACATGCTAGCAAGAATGCTAACGTCCAAAGTAGCCTGCTAAACATAAGCATCTTAGCATGCCGTGCTCATGATACACCTTAAGCTCAAAACACCAGTCCATAGGTTTTGTCTGTTAGCAATGTAAACAAATAAGTTGATAAGAGTTTTAATAACCTAGCAAGGCAGGTTTTTCTTATTATTAACGGCCTTTAATCACATTCACTACATTTAACAATGCAGCATTGGTAAGTTAATTATTAACCATTAACAGGGCCATTTGTAACATCTTACCATCCCATATTAAACAGTGTCGTCTTACTACGTAAATGTAAGTTGATATTCTGTATAAGAGTATGCGTCTGTGAGGTTTGAGGGATTGCAGAATTCAATAACAGTTTGGAGGAGTTAGCCCTCTCAACGTACACTGCTCCCTCTTTCTGCCCGGGTGCGTCTGATACGTTCCTCCTTGCACGTCTCCTCCGTGTCAACAAGGCAGCTGCTAAAACTCAAACACACGCACGAGCACACGCCACGATCGCGCGCTCTCTCGCTCTCCCTCTCGCTCTGGTGCCTTAATTGAGTGTGGATGTCTTGACCTTCACGCGCCCCCCGCAGACCCCACAGGAACAAAAGCAACTTAAAAGAAGATTTCCCCCTTTTTTTGGCAGAGTTAACCGTATGCACCAATTTAATGTTTTATTGTTTTGCATATTTGACTCAATGTGTCATTAGTTGTGCTTTAACTCTACGTTAAAAAGTTAAAACCATTGCGCTGCTGAAGGGTCTTCTTTGTCTCTCATCACTGATAAACTTTCATCTCCGTGTGTGTGTGTGTTGCGCGTTCACGTGGCTGCGCTGTGATTGGTGGAGACCCAAGCTCCCTTCGTTCCGGGCGTCGTGAACGCGCAGCTCTCCAGCAGTTTTATATATTCTAGGCTTCATGTCGTGGCCACAGCGCGCAGTGAAAACTCCTCTGCTAGGCTGAACTCCTGCTGCTTCTGCCTCTGAAACGACCAATCCAGACAAAACAAACAAAAAAAGAAAACAGCAAAAATAAAACACAGAGCTTGAATAAACCTCAGCGATGCAGGTGTCCTCCGTGGTCGCTGTGTTTTTCCTGCTGATGGCATGTCTTCAGGTGCTGACCGCGGATCTGTACGATGTCCAGGAGAAGCACGTGAGCCACGTCAAAAGACGCCTCTCTTTGCAGAGCACAGGTAAGCTCTGCAAGTGTGCATGGTATTTCTTTACCCGTGAGCTAGGTGGTGATATGTTAGTCACTTTTTTAGAGGTGTCCAAGAATCCCGCTCGTGTGCATGTCTCAAAATGCTTCTTTACCTCGAGTTTTTTTGTTTGCTTCGTTGTTTCGAGATGAGCGTGTTTAAGTTAATCAGCATTCACTTGTTAAACGAAGCCCCCCTTTGCCTGTATAGTGTCACTTCTGTGCAGCTTCGGTAGCGCAAGCCGTGCGTCTGTGCCGGTCGATAGAGCGCGCCTCTCTTTTTTGCCTCCCTGCTCTATGGCTGTAATTCAATGCGCAGCTCCGGTGGCTCGATCCTGTCCAAGCACATTCCCTCCGTACCAGCAGCACGGTGCATGACTGCACCTCCGGCCCGGAGCTGACCTGCAGGCTGCACAACATCAACAGCAGGATGGTGCAGACCTGCAATAGCTAGAAGAGCACAATAACGGTCACCTCGTCGTTTAAATATTAACCAAGACCACCCAACATGTTGTGATCTGTTTCAAAGATCTCCACAGGTGCTAAGAGAATGAATATATATATGTACACTGTTGCCATAACTCCTTTCTATACACATCAGTAGAGGAGATTGAGCAATAAAGTCTGGAGAAGATATACACTTTATCAAGAATAATACATTGTCACCCAACATTATGGGAAACAGAGTATTTTCAAAATGTATTATTTAAAATGTAGTTTTATATATACATATATATTTATAGGTATACATGTTTAATAAAATCAACGTCAACAATATTTTCATGGAAAAACCCTGAACTGACCACAGTCTGAGATACATGATGAGTCAGTTGTGCTAAACGGATGTGGTGTAATGTCACTTTAGGCCCTGTCTTTTCCTGATGTGCGATGTTAATGCCATGGCTTCTTTTAAAAGCAAAATAAATGAATAGCCCGTACGCTCAGATGCACTTTCCTTCATCCATCACTCTTGGAAAGTTGTTACTGATCTCTCTTTGTCCCTCTTAGCGGAGATCCAGAGTTGCCTGGTGAGTTCAGGGGATGTCGGCTGTGGGATGTTTCAGTGTTTCAGCAACAACTCCTGTGACATCCAAGGGCTACACCAAATATGTCTCACTCTGCTGCACAACGCCGGCCGCTACGACTCACAGGTGAGGATCTGTCCCACAGTCTGACCACAGCCTTACACTCAGACACATAATAAACACTTCAGCTTATCTTTAGGCCCCATTTGCACCAACTGTCTGACTGAAACCAAGTGCAGCAACAATTCAGGGCAGGGTTAAAGAAGGCATATCTGGATACGTGTTTTATCTCGTTTAATCCCTTCAGTCATTACTGTCATTTGTGAGGAATGTCTGTTGTATACGGAGCAGGGTATAGTTATGCATGGTAGCGCTCGTTACTGAACAATCTGAGAGGGGAAGTGAAATGAGAGAAGGAACAGCTTGTCCACTTTACTAGAATAGAAATACGTGAGAAAGCGATGCAAGTATAAAGTGTCTCCAGCATGAACCAGAACAGAGGATGTTCAGTGAGGACCTGTGACTGTACTGGATTTGTAGTTGCTGCAATGCAATATAATAACATTACACTGAAATGCTTAACTCAGGGGAGTTGGGCTGCCTGTTAAATGAGTATGATTTGGGTAAATCTGAACAGAAACTAAAATATTAACAATTTTTTTCTGCATGTAAGTTCATAAATCTGCAGTTCCTCAAACGGCCACTTGGGGCCTGGCTCCAAAATCAAATTCTGGCAGACATGTTAAAATACCCAACTTCAGCCAGATACAAATAATTGTTATGGCCTTAATGAAAACATTCTGAGTGACAGATTGGTGCCATCTCAGGCATGTTAGCTGTGTGCTTTAGATCCACTAACTCCCCACCTCTCTGACTCACACACTGGCAAAGGTGGGGACGGCTAAAGTCACCTATACTGAGCTTCAAAACCACTCTTCAGTAATCCTGTGGGTCATGGAGAAGGAGTTTGTCTGTCATTGTTTTTTATTTGGGTATAATCATGAATAGTTGTGTTTTCACTGGCTTAAAATTAGAGTTGTATGTCCACAGAAGGAGCAAGTCCCCAAGGAGTCTGTTGTGTTTCTGCAAAAGCCCAAAACAAACAAAGCAAACTCTGACTATAGAGGGTGCCTTGGACCACCACACATTATCTGACATGCTTAAGAAGGAAGGGGTAATAGAAGAGTATTTAGTTGGCTGTAATATTCTGTGTCACCACTAGGAGGCATTAAATCCAGCACACTAGTCCTTTAATATTTCAAAAAGACTCCGTTGCAGGCAGGTTAGACCAGTACTGTCAAAGTACTTTACAGATGACTGACAAGAAAATATGAAATGATATGAAATACTAAGAGCCATACAAGCTAGATGAAACCAAGAAGACGGAGCATGAGTACGATCAACATGTTAAACAAGCCAATGAACAGACAGCTCAGAAATGCCCACTGCTACTCCTTCTTCTCCTCCCAGGGCAAGTCATTTGTGAAGGATGCGCTGCGATGCATGGCGCTGGGACTGCGGCAGCGCTTCAGCTGCGTGAGCCGGCGGTGCTCTGCGGTAAAAGACATGGTGTTCTCGCTCCAGAGGGAGTGCTACTCCAAACACCAGCTCTGCCTGGCGCTGAGGGACCACATGGACACGATGGGAAACCTGGTGCAGTTCCACCTGATGTTTCCTCCAGGGTGAGAGGAGACGCGCATGCACAAATTAAATGAGTAGCTCTCTTTTATCATCATCAGTGAAAGATGTAATATTGACCCAACGCTGATGTTATGACTGAATTTCCTACATTAGCTTAGCGTTGACAACAGGCTGCTTCATAACCATAATTGTCCCAGTAGAGGGCGCACCGAAGAAGAAGACCAAATTTATGAATGATTCAAGCTTATTATTTTGTAGAAAATCTGTCTCATGGACTGCAAATGGACAAAATAGCAGAACCAGCTCTGGTGTCTAAAGACAAAGCTCGTCATATGCGCTGTATGCACATTCTTTCAGGTTTCATCGACTCTTAAGTGGTACTTGTCGTTGTGCAGCAGCATTGGCGCATCGTATCGATGCAAGTAATTGCTCGCTTGGTCTTTAAGCTTTTCTTCAAAGCTTTACCCCATTCATGCACACAGAGTAATTTAATTTATGATGACGTGCTCGACTGACGCTCCAAGCGACTACTGAAAAATTAAAAGCAAAATAAAGGGCAAAAAAAATAATGGTTGAACAGCAGTTAAAGTAATAATTCTAGAAAGGCTAAGTGGATGCACCGTTTTCTTATAAAGTTATTGTTATAAGAATAAACAGGAACGTGAGGACGCATGTAGAAAACCTTTGTGTGCTTCTGTCCCACCAGGCCGTACGTGGAGCTCATGAACTTCCTGTTGAAGTGTGGCGAAGAGGTCAGGACGTGGGTCGGACGGCGGCTGCACGGACAGTGCGCGCAACACTGGGGGGCGCTTTGCGGCAGCTTCTCCAGCATCTGCCCTCTCAGCCAATCCGATGCTCTGCAGCACACCCTCACCACCACCACCTCCACCACCCCACCTCCCAAAGTACCCTGGTCCACCGCAGCTCAGGGGCCACAGCAGCAGCAGACGAGAGGAGCCGATCCAGAGCAGCGGAGTACAGTCAGACACATCGACAACGCAACGGAACCTGGTCTCCCCGAGTCTGAGAAATCAAATGTCACCACTACTTAAGACAGACAACACAAACACAGAGGTGCAGACAGGGTACACAGTGATAATACAGAGATCATGCACTTACTACTATGGCTATTATATTAGCAGTAGAATGAGTAAAAGTTGTAGTTTAGAGTCTTCAGTAATGCTGGTGAAAGTAATGCAACATAACTTATTCAAACTATGTGGTGTTTGTGTTATAGTAATATTTTTCTTACCATTTGACTTTGTAAAAGAATGAAAACCAGTTATCTACCTCACTTCAGCGTCACAGTCACTGTGGCTCAGTCCTTCAGCAGCGGGCATGGACACACACAAGTCTACTCTACAGGGAATTTGTCTGTAGCTCAGGTGCAGCTAATGGCTCAGATTTCAAACTATTTAAGCCCGTTTTTGTATTTATGAGAATTGTTTTTATTTGTGGACCGTATAGCCGGTGCTGTCTGCACGAAGGGAAGCACTCTTTAGTTCTGTTTTAAATATGTGTATTAATGTTCTACTTGGACAGTCACAGACCACAGATCACACAGACACTGGGTTTCATGCAATGCTGTTGTTTTTTTGTTCATTTTTATTTAAATGAATCGTAAACAAACAAACAAAAAGTTGTAAACAATGTCAAACAACAATGACATCAGTGGACAGAGAGAGGTTGTGTTAATTAAGCCAGTTCTGTCCTGTTTAACGGTTCTTCACATAAATTCACAGTGTTGCATCTAAGAAAATGATATGTTGAGTTTTTTGACATCTGCAGTGACGCTGCACAACAATGCACCCCTTAAATGTTCCACTTCATTCAGTCAGACAGGTATTTTTTACAGTCTGCGTCAACATGGCGGATGTTCTGAGGTTCACCAGATTACTGATTCAGGAGCCTGGATGTTTGACTGGAGGAGGATAGGCAAAAGCTAAACGACAACGGCGTCTCTGTAATCTGGAACTTGAAATGTAAACAAAAAGGAAGTTATTAGAGATGGTTAGCTCTGAATGCCAGATAAAGAACAAATGCCTCAGTGTGATTCAAAGTGGTTTCTAAGATGTACAATCAAACAGTCATATGCACTTCACACAATACTGGTGAGGCATGAAAATTGGCAGTAACTTTTCTCGAACATCACTTTGAATGCAACAGCAAACGTGTGCACCACTAGTCCAGTCAGTACAAATGGTCACATCAAGATAAAACGGCCACTGAAAAACTATCTGCAACACGATGAAATCTTTAGATGAAAATGATAATAAAAAATGATTACACTTGTTGGAAGCCTGCAGAAGCTTTACACTTTTCTTTCAAATGAAAACTCAAACATGAGCTTTACTCACCATTTATCTGAAAGATTCCTGTTTAAGTCATTCTTTTCTCTAAACCCACATTTTGCATATTTTACATTCGAGGTGAAAGGTTTTCACTTGCCACGCCCTCTATGTGGGGCGCTCCAGTCTCAGCGCTGCCTCTAACAGGGCACTGTCCGAGAGCCAAATCCGTCCATGCATCTTTGAGAATATGCACTGATCCAGTCGGTTGGCTAAATGAAGATGAAGATGCGTTTTTTGAGGATGTAGAGGACGGTGGCGAAGAAGAGGGCCAGAGCCAGGAAGATGAGCAGCTTGTCCGTCAGCTCCCGCCGGTTGTACTTGAGGATCAGCTTCCTCCCCAGGTGGATGGTTCCCGTCATACTTCTAAACTCCTCGTTGGTTTCCTGCACCGTCCTGGAGGACGTGGCTGAGGTGAGGTTGAAGAGGGGAAGCAGACGGGTAAGGAGAGGGCGACGAAAGCGGAAACATCAATGCTCTAACGATCATCTTGTGTTTACCCAGTGTGCCGATGGTGTCCTCACTCTGCTTCACCTGTTCAGCCATCATCCTGCTCACAGACATCAGACTCTCTGTGATGTTGCTGCTGCTTTCTACTAGATTCTCTTTGGGGACTTTCCTGAGACACACACAAAGCAGACCAGTGGTTGCACGTTTGCTCTTCATCTGTTTAATGGAACAGTGTGAGATCCAAAGAGGTAGCAGTAACATGTTATTATATTAGTTTTTGAAGTGGAACTTGGCTTATGAACCAGCAGGGCTGCTAAAAGTATTCCTTGTTAAATACTTGAGATATTAGTGGTTAGAGTTAGGGTAGCTTTCAACTAATTCACTCCTTTACACCCAAATATGACATGAAGCTCACTGTCTCTGCAGAAGGGTACTGACCTCTGTCTGGTGCTCTGGTTTTCTCCACCATGCATCAGCTCGTCCTTCTCCATGTTATCTATGGCCAGTTTACAAGCCAGGTTAGCTTTCCTCCACGCTGTCTGGTTACTGGGATCCACAGAAAAGATGAAACAGAAATCAGCTTAAAGAGCCGCAGACTGTGTTTTCATTGTCTGGCTCATCTTGTCGGTTGTGTTATTTCCTTTTTATGTGATGTGTGCTTTTGAATTTTACTTTCTGCATTTACCTGCCTCTCACAAATCTTATTAGCTCCATATATGGATATACTGTATGTTTTCATTTTCACAATAACTGAAATGTTATGAGGTGGTCGCCTCATATCAAGGAGGTTCTGGGTCTTTCTGTGCAGAGCACGCATGTTATCCCTGGGCCTGCTCAGCTTCCTCACACACTCTAGAGACAAGTTTGGCTGGAGGTGCAGATGGATGGATGGAAGTGCGTGTGTGTGCTCAGCCACCTCAGCATTTGCCGCTGCTGGCTCTCTGTCTCCACCCTAATGGCCAGTCTGTCCGTCTCTCTGTCCTGCTCTTTGGCCATCTGCTCCAGATCCTGACATGATCAACAACAACAACAACAACATGACATCACATAACACATGTTCCCCTTTTTCATCAAGAAATGTGTCACATCCAACAGGGTGTGAGCGTGTGGCTGAGGGCTGACCTGTATTCTGATCCTCAGCTTGTTGAATTTCTCTTTGACCTGAGAGTTGAGCTGCATGAGGACAGAATGAGGTCCAGGACAGTCCCTGATGTCCTGAACAAAACATCCAGAATCGCAAATGTATTAATATCAGTGAATGCTGAGCAAGGTTTATAGTATGCACATTAACAATGAGATGAATTATACATAGATCACAAGCTCATTAAATCATTACATGACTGGATTAATTTGCTTCCAATGGTCTTTATTAAATACAGAAAAAAAATGAGAGAAAGGGGAATGAAAAATCTTTGACATTATTTCTACAAGTAGTCAATTTTAAAAATACCTTTTTAGTATTATTAATATATTTTATGAATTGTTTGGCCAAATGTCATTCCCATTTTTGAAGATTAATATTATTTAGTTTAACTAAAACGCCACAATACTCAGTTCAGTTACAAAGTAAGACTGAAGAAAACCTATAAAACCTGTAAACATTCACATTTCCGAAGCTACAGTCATGTTTAAGAAAAATGTATTTCAAATGATTAATCGCCGAATGAAACAGTAAAGTGTTTATAAGGTAACTGAGTTAAAGCGTTACAAATATTAACCGTTAACAATCCGAGCTAACGTTAGCTTCACTTTAGACAAACTTTCAGACCTGTTGTGTTCGTCTACGGACACTTCGCCACAATAACAACAAAAGTTCAAGCAAAACATAAAAAAACACACGATAACAAATAAACTAAGAAATACAAGTTTACATGTATTACCTGAATAAGAGCTTTAATTTCTAGATCATATTTTATAATTTCTTGTGCGCAAATTCGGACGTGTACATCCGCAGAGGACGCCATTGTTGTTGTTCTACGGCAAGCTGGAGGCCCAAAAAGGAGCGGCGCTCTGCTAAAGGCGAAGCAATAAAGTTTACCTTCTGCGTAGTGAGGTCCGAGAAATTACTTGAATAACATAAGTTTCAGGCTTTGAACAAAGCTTTACCTCGCTCTACAACAGTTTTAGTTGAGACTAATAATAAGAATTACAATACCACAAACTACAGAAACTGTTGTTGATTCACATTTGAGCTGTTTTTATGTTTGTGATATTATATATCATATCTATGCACAAGGTTTTGTGGAATATATGACATCTGGACTGGATTTTAAAGCGTAAAGAAAAAAGAGCTTATGAGGTTTACTCATACTTTATGTAAGAGCCCCCAGTATCTCGCAGGAAGCTACAGCTACAATAGAAAGACTCCTAAAGATAAGAGATACTAGTTTTACACCAACTACATCTACTTGGCTCAGTATCAAAATATGTTATGATATGGCATTTTACTAGTAACTGAGCAGCACAACACTGTATTGGTCACATTTTTTATTTTTTTTTTCCAGGAGAAGAAAGACGTCTACAAAGAAAACACAAGGCCGGAAGGTTTCTGGATGTGTGTGTTTTAACACCTTTGCAATAGTACACATGATGGTTTTCGATCCAGGCAGTTGTGCCATATCTGTGTGTGGCTAGAAAAAAAAATAAAAAATACTGAGAAGCGATCCTACTGATTAGCTAAAACGTGATAAAGTAGATTATTGTTGTCCAGAACAATTAAAAACACAGTTAGAGACATGTTCTGTCACCATGAGTATAGGGTAGAAAATAAGATTGGATCCATTAACAGACTGACAACTAACACCAGAACTGTTATTATCTGCCAATACCATCTTTTTGCTTTTCTTCAACAAATATTCATTTGGTGGTTGGCGTTTACTTGCCTTGTACATTTTGTACTCAGTTGTTTTAGGCCACTACTGACACATGCTGCTCATTTACACCGCTTTACAGTATGTCACTCAAGCTTTAATGGTTAAGGCTGACGGATTAGATTGAGGTGATTCTGACTTTCAGTGTGGTGGCACAGAGTATTGGATCAGCTCATACCTAGCAACAGTTGTTAAGCCCATCTGGCATACTGTTAAATCATATTGCCTTTTTGAATAACATCTGATAAATAAAATATCTATGCTATATCTAACTGATTCATGTTTCATATTTATTTTACTGCCCCGCGACCCTTTACAGGAATAAACGGGTACAGAAGATTAACAAATGAATGACTATTAATTTTACTGATTTACTGGCTATGTTGATGATTACTATATACATCTTTTTTTTATGATGGCTTGATCTCAAAGGGAAGTGGAAATCAGAAAGTATTGAGAAGCACATTTGTGTTAGTGGTGTTTTCATGGGTTTTGTTGGAAATTAAACATTCTGAAAAATCTCACATTTGACCAACCTAGCACTAATGGATTTTCCATGGATTCTCTTTGGATGAATGAAGATTGTTACCACAACTGACTTTTGAAAACACAAATCAGTATAAGTTTAAGTGAACACACAAGAGTTAGCGTGGGGTGCTAATGGTTTTATTATTTTGATATTAAAATCAATAAACATAATCAGACTAACGTGGTTACAAGCAGAGCTGTGGTACCAACTCCCGGCTGATACAACAGAGAAAATAATAATTTTTATTGAAAACAAGAAAGAAAAAATAATGAAAAGAGAAAGAGAGAGAGAGAGAGGCACAATAACAAGACAGAGATTCAGGGCAGGTGTCCGCAGGATGTCGAGCAGCCAGAGACAAAAACTGTCAGAAGCTCTGAAACAGAATGGGCTGTTACAGTACGAACCGAAACAAACAAACAAAAAAATAAATCTTACATTTCCATGCCTGTGCATAAAGCCACTCACTGTGCCTCCGAGAAGAAAAAAAACAAAACAACAATGTAAAACAAAAAGTTAGTCAAAACAAAAGTATAAACCCAGCACGACATTTATTACACAACATAAATATAACAACTGTCAAGATATTGTATTTGAACAGGCATATATGTGAACTACAAATATAGACGTTGTTGCTAAAGAGAGGATCAAGTTAGTTTCAGCAGGATACACTTTCTGCAGGTTTTGCTTCTTTATGAAATTATAATCACCAAGAGATCTATTGTAGAGCACTTAGCAATGAAGTACAGCCTTCCTACTGAGACTGGGGAGAGGAACACACACGACTAACTACAGAAAGATCCCATGCTGTTGATCTAGTCAAATAAGTTACCATACAAGACCAAGAAGCATCATAACAATGGCATGTAGCTGTGGAGCTCAGGGTGACCGATACCTCGCACATCCTCTACATGTTTGGACTTGTATGGAGTTCCTATAAAATCTGCTTACTGTCTGTTTTTAATCTTACAACCAAAGGAAAGAGAGAAAAGAAACAGAACAGACGCTTTAAGGTTTACATTTTCTCTTCATTGAATGTCTCTTGCTCCATGCGTTTTGGCAAGTCTGGAAGGAGATGTAAATCACTGCAGTGTTGGATGATGAGTTGTGTCATGTGTAGAAACAGAAAGAGGGTTTTTGTTTTTATTACTGAGGGTGGGTTTTTGTTTGCTTTTGTAAGATCAGTCTGCAGGAAGAGGAAACAAACTCCTCCCCACTTCATTCATTGCAGGGGAGGGTGAGGAGTCTCTGCCCACCAGCCTTTTTTTAGTGACCCCTGGCTAATCTCAGGAGCTCCCTGACGAGACAACTGCGAACCAAAGCCCTTCTGAAAAAAAGAAAAATAATAAACATCTAAGAAAAAAGCACCCAGAAGGGGCAAAACATCTCTGGCGCAGTCGTAAAGTTTTCCCCACAAGAACTGTCCAAACGTCTCCACCAAAGTTAAGAGACGAGCCAAGCGAGCCAACTCCTAACCTGAACCCAAAAACCTGGAGTCATGATGGAAAGGAGTCGTGTCAAGGCGAGGTTCAGTTTCTGCATCAAACCTCCAATGACAGAGCACCTCGTGGGCCTCAGAGACAGCGAAAACTCAAACTCACAATGAAACCACAGCCCTGACAGATGATCAGATAGTTTTTATGTTTTACAGTGGCAGCAGGAATCGAGGAAGACACTGAGACATGCCAAGAAATAGTCCTATGCAGTGGTTCCTGTACAATTACGGTTAGACTTTTTAGAAACTGGATGTAGCTGTACTATAGGTATAAATATGGACAATGCGTCACCACCTCCTTGCATTAGGCAAATTGATGCTATTTTTCCGGGAATACGAGCAGCGCCATCTTGTGACTTTAGAGTCTGCGCAGTACGGTCCGAGAGTGGCGCAATATCGATAACCCGACTAGACTTCTTCCAGACTCACTGTGTTTTCGTTTAATTAATACTACGCTCTGCTCTACTTCTACCAATTACTAAGAAATGTTGGCTTATACACTGTACTTATTTATTGTTTCTATAGCTCTCACGGTCCTACAGCTTCGCTTTACGGAGCGGTCACCATGGCAACTGGCGGTCGCCATTACATCACATCCTGTTTATATAGCGTCAAATATCTAACTAAAACGAAACTTATGTAAAAAAAAAATTACACTTGAACATGTATCAACACCATATTAACTACATAAAATGACGGAACCATTCTTGAAAAAAATTTTTTTGACGTGTATTTTAGTGTTTAAGTTTGGCGCGAATCCCATCAACTAACATGGAGGAGGCAGAGCTTATGACCTGTACTGCAGCCAGCCACCAGGGGGAGCTTTAGTTGCTTTGGCTTGGAGCAGTTCTGCGTCCATCTTTATACCGTTTATTTTTTTTTATTAATTTACAAATGACATAATCAGTGAGTCCACTTAAAAATATTAATCAGAATAATTCCTCCATTCAATTTCTAACCGCGCAGTTTTGGTTTTGCATATTAGCTTATAGTTCGACTCAGTGGACTAGCTGCTTCCTCACTATAACACTAATTAATGACGGTACAACAAAAAATACTGCCCAAAAATAATCCTATTTATGGTGCATGAGGTAATATTAGACATAAACTATAAGTAATCTAATCAAATAACAAGTCAATTTTGAAACAAAATACCTTTTGTCATCAAAAGCTGTCATTGTCAGGTAGCTGCATGGTTTCATTGTCACTTTGGTTGCTGTCTGTGAATCTCAAGTCCAATCCCTGACTCACGGTAAAGCCTGCTTTTTTAAAAAAGTTTCTCCTTGCATGTAAATTAAAGAACCCGAACAAATAAATATCTATGAAATGGTATGAACACTGGGTTCAAAGGAAATGGCAATAAAATATAATCTAGGAAAAAAAAAGAAAAAAAAAAAGATGTGCAACGTGCAACATTTGATAGAGCATAAATATCAAACCATAATGTCAATAAAAAAATAAAGGTTTAAACACGTAAGCAGGACAGCGGTTATTTAAAGATACAACATTCATGATCGTTCTGGATCTTGGCTACAAGGTCCAGACTGTTTCAGAAACTGCTTCAAAACAAAGTCGAACAAACAGGAAAAGCTCCACCAGACACTCTTGTCTGTCCATAAGATCCTGCTGGGGAAGACTAGTCTACATTCATCAGCAAAGCAGCAGCAGCAGAGTTATACCTCGCTATGTCAGCATACAGCAGTGCAGCAGTCAGAAACACGAGACTGACCAGAGTCATCAACAGAAGGAATAATATGGCTAATACAGCTATTTAACACAGCCATGTTAGCACCCAGCCACTGACAGATTAGCACCACAGTTTACCTCCATGCTCAGTTTGTCGCTTCATTCGCAACCTGCGACTCAGTGCCAACACTGACTTCAAGGAGGGTCTGGCACTTCAAAATAGCAAAGTTAAGAAATGGAAAGTTCTGTCTTGTTATTTTTTCTGTCTCAAAAAGGTCTCAAGAGGCAGCACCACAGTGCTCCGTGTCGAAACTGCAGAAGAAGAAGAAGAAGAAGAAGAAGAAGGATGCATTGCAATCGGTATAAAGCAGGCCCAAGTCTCCCTCTGTCTCAGACACAGTGGAAGTTTGCTCTTCGCTACACGGACACACCAGCGGTGATAGCAGCAGCAGCCAATACAGAAAACACAATAACTTGGCGTAGTGGGCAGAGAGAGAGAAAGATAACAACAGAACCAGGTTTCCCAAAACGACACCAATTTAGATTTACACCTCGTCAATTCACGCTCTTCTTCAGGAACACTACTGCCCAGACGTGACAAACGGCTCTCATCTGCTTTTAAAGTTTGATCTTTATACAAAATGTTCTGGGTTAAAGGTCGAGGTTTTCATTCCTGGTTTTGGGAAACCCAGCCCCTTGTTTCTGTAGGGAAACCCCCTCCAGACTGACAGGAGGTGCAGATTTGTGTTCTCATATATTTGATTAAGGCACCTGGTTCAGCAGGCATCATATTCAAAATCTTTTTTTTTTTTTTCTTTTCTTGAATGTGTAAAAACCAAGTGCAAGGTGAGTAATGCTGTTGGACTTTTGACTGTCAAAGGTGTGGCAAAACAAGGGTGTACTTCCATTTCTTCATGGACACCCAAAAAAACAAACAAAAAAAAAACATTATCTGAAGTCTCTTTGTGCTCATTCAATAGCAGCAAGTATGAAATCATACGAGAGAACAGAGAGCCCCAATAGCCATGCAACAACTTTGTGATGAGTGTGAGGGAGACCGCTCCGGATGATCGGTCACTTTATTCACTTGATTTTCTCTGCGTTACGCAGAGGATCAACATGCAGAAACATGACTCCTGCTGCATTCTTGCGTTGGGGAGATGGGGGGGGCAGCGCACATGGATTCAAACAAGACAGGAAACATTTGAAATGCCACAAAAGAAGCCAGACTCTGAGATCTGACATCACAGCCAGCAGGAAGTGAGGCGATTTATGCTTTTTATTACTTCAGGATACTTGGTAACGCTTATAATTTCCTGAGAGGCTTCCTAGAAAACAGCTACTGCCTGTACACTGGCAGCAAGTTTAGAAAATAGGAATATCTGTGAACAATTGCTTTGTGACAAGCTCTGAATGTGTACTTTAATCATCCAGTGTAGTTGTTGTGTTAGCACCGAGATGCTGCAGCTTTTTTTTAGCTCTGCTTTTGGTCTCTACCGTCTCCCGGGGGTCCTTTTTTTTCTGTTTTTAGCCGATAAATAAACGCTCTAATGCGCTCACAGCCGATGCTACGATTGTGGGGAGTGACGCGAAAACATAAATTAAGTTGTTCTTCAACCGAAACAATGAGCTCATAGAGGCTACGACGCAAAACAGAGCTGCAGGTTTGTATAATGACTTTACTTTTTTTGGATTGTTGCCATGGTAATCTACGTACATGGAGTCGTAGTGCTTTGCAGGAAACTTCTTGGGAGATTATTTGGAAACTACAGACTGTAAATCAAAGCGTTACCATATATTTATTTTATTCTGTCTTGTCTTTACATTTTCCTAATACACCAGCATTTGCCTACAATGATGAATATTTTTCACCTCTCGTGTAAAAACCCTCTGGGGCTTTTAAGGGGCAGTGGTATCAAATCCAAGAGACTGGCTTTTACAAATGAAACCTTGGTATTCACACAGGTGAATAATACAGAAATTGCCATTCTGTTACGGTTTGGAGCAAGAATCGTTGTGAATCTTCCTCTGATTGGTCCAACAGTGAAATAAATAGAAAGTCAGAATCAGTTAAATAAATGTTTGGTGGGGGGGAGGGTGAATCTGACGGGACAGCGTCGTTTATGAGGGGGATCTGAATGCAGATGCACTTTTAACATTTCTTCGATGATGTAAGATAAGTAGTCAGCACCATGTGACGAACCCCAGTTAGACCAGCTGGAAATCAGTCAAATCCTTAGCGAGAGGAAGATGTTGCAGACGTCTGAAGACCAATTTGGAGAAAGTGGAGGAGTTTTGCGGATACTTGTGACAAGTTTGTTGGCCTTTGTTTTTACTTTGTGTATAGAGCATTGCACCATATTGATTGACATTAATAATTCATAACACGCGCACACACAATAGTTTTTACAGAGTAAAGAATGGCGACAATAATTGGAATACATAAATATACTTTCTTTTGATTTTATATGTCATCACATACGTCAGATAGAAGAACGATATTACCCTGATTTGCTGAAGAAGAGCTTTATGGATCCACGTAGCTTTCATTGGACAAGAGTAGCACAAAGTTACACACTCTATTAGCTTAATAGTTGACTGTATAGGATTCATGTCATTAGAAATAAAAAATAATAATAATAATAAAAAAAAAAAAAGAAGGAATATTTTTACTGGCGTGGATTTTCACTCCTTTCCTTGACTGTTAAAATGCCACAGAGTCTCCTGGTTTGAATGTAAAGTTGCACAGCTTGCTCCTATCACGTTAAATGTAAAAACCTGTGAGGACTCTCTCTTGCACCAGCCTCGTGATCAACAGCAAAACGCGCGCGCTTTCTCTTGTCGGTCGGCCGTCAACCAGCGGCCCTTTAGCATATGTTGACCCCCGACCAGACGTGGACGAAACCACAGCTGAAAAGGACGCGTCAAATAATCGTCGCGGAAGACGCAGCCGAGCACGAGCAGCTGGAACATTTGAAGCCACTTTTCAGATATGTTTCACCACGTCTGCTGCTTCAGTCAAGGTTGTTTTGAGCCAATCAGGCTGAATGGTTTTGTTGTCATTGTTGACCAGATTGGCAGAACAATGTCATGAGCCTGGGACAGGCCTCTTGGCAACAGACATGTCTGCCATGTTGTTATTTTCCTTTGTGTGTATGTTATTTAAGAAGGCAATAAGTGTCCGGATTTAGTCTCCATTTGTAATTGGCTTGCCATACAGTACAGTGATATAGTAACTTCCCCTAAGGCGGCCGGGAACATCTTCCAAACAAGCTCTTCCTGGCCGCCCCAGGCTACACCCCTCCTCATTAAGTCACAAGTAGAAATCAGTTTACAAATGATAACAATATAGCTCTCTGAAGAAATGTGTCTACACTGTACATCACCCTGAAGAGGAAGCCAAAGCAGAATTAGTTTTTCCATAGGAAACCTCTACTGAAGGCAAATGAGTCATGACGCCAAGGGGGTCAGCATCAAGATCAAAGTAGGGGCCCTGGAATCAAAACCCTCTTATTTTTAAGACCTCAAACACACCATCACACGGTCCCTGACCAGGAAATAGACCCGTCCTGTCAAGACACTGGGCTTCCCAAAGCCAAGCAATGATACGCTCTCACACAACAACGCATATCATTTCCTGGCTCCAGAAACATGATCTAACCCTCGTCAGGCCAAACACCTACTCCTTGCTAGTTAATAGACACAGCCAAGTCAGGTAATAGACCTATCCTAGCAAGAAGTCGTCAAGTACACTTGCAGCATTCACACCAGGCCATTTAGCAGCAAATGGAAGAAAAAAATGCTTTTCTTTTTGTTTTTTTTTTGTTTTTTTTTCTTTTTTGGACAAAGTGCTTTTGTTTTTTAAACATGTAAGATAGAGTATTCTATACACATATCTAACATTTAGAAGATACTTATTAACTTATAGTTTATTTACAAAAATGAATCACTACTAAGAAAATAGCTATGGACGGTAGGGGAGAGAGCAAGTCATTAGGCTACAACTAGTCTAAGAAAGTCAAATAAGAATCATGGATACTTATCGTTCTAGTTTCAGTAAAAGCACCATTTCTCCCTTTTTAGACGGAACAAAAAAACAGTAAAAATATATATATGTGTTTGTGTGTGTGTGTAGCTCTGGCTGTTATTCAATCACACACAATGCAGAAAGACGACAACGCTACCATCGGCGTCTTTCCATGAAGGAAAACTTTCTTCACTTCCAACTAACTTGAATTCAGCCCCATCACACTTTTCATTTTATTTGCCTGCTGACAGAAGGAGCGCCGAAAATTCCTGGGAAGGGCAGCGTTTCCTCTGAGGAGGCAACAAGGAAGCAATGCATCAGATATCTTTTTCTTTTTTTTTTTTTTATGGTTGCTCATGTTACCACTTTACGGCCTGAACACGGCAACTCCGTTTTTTTCTTTTTTCTCGATGAATAAAGTTATTGTTTGACGCAGGAAGGATGTAAGAATGAAGGCAAGGCTAAGCCACAGATTAAACTCAGCTACGCACCCTCAAAGGCAGCAACGCCAATCCCAGGAGAATACAAGTGGAAATCTAAGTGACGGAGTAAAGTGCTGAATCCAAATCAGTCTGCGACAGATTCAATTGGCTTTGGCTTTCTAAAATTCCACCTCTGTGCTGTCGTTCCTTTTTTCCCTGCCCTTGCTGAAGACAACATGTCCTCATTCTCTTTATAAATCAGTCCAACTAGACAAAGGCTTCGTTGTGTTTTTAAACAAATCCCGTCCTGACGCTCTGTATTTCACTCAGCCAGCAAATGAGAACAGAGGGGTTACACTACCAGATTTGCATTTTTTCTTTAAAAAAAATTCTCTCCCGTTTTCATTCATGTTTCCTTCTCTGGCGCGCGGCTATCTCCAAGCCAACAGGAGAACTAGCAGGCAGCTAAAATACAAAAATATAACAAGAACTTTTTTTGGTTTTTGTGGGGTTTTTTTTTTTCTCTAACGTTCTCGATGCAAGGACAGGCTTTAGAAATGTGTCATGCTTAAAAATGAATCAATTGTCATGAAAAGTGGCATTTCACCATTGATAGATATATCATTAATGTATCTATATACAGTACTTTAAACACAGTTCAGTTACTATTTTGCTTATGAACTAGACCTCGTCTACATACAGAAAATCAAACAAGTGACACAGGAACATAACATTTTGGTTACTGTTGGTGACATTTTGACAAACAAGCAAAAAAAAATAAAAAAATAAATGTAACATAGCTTATCTACTAGCGCTCTGGGCTTTTCTCTTTGTCCTAGATAGCGCCGTTAACACAATTAGCACGTGGAGGGAGGAATCAGATCAGGAATGAAGTGCTTCCTACGCAACAAATCTACTGGAGAAGCCCACAGACGGGTTTAACTTTTAGCTTTAAAACAAAACAAAATATTAAACAGACAAATGTTCCTTTTCTGTACAGAATTGGACCCATGCTAATTTCACAGTTCTATGAAGTTCCCTGACCCTCCCACGTTTCTTACATTCAATACGGCGTCAGGTAAGCTGTGCAAAACCTTACTTTAACTGGCTGGTCGCCATTTCGTTGCATGTGTCTTTGGTACAAAAAACAATCAAAATATAGTGTGCAAATATTTTTTTTTCTTTCTTTCTGTAACTCTAAACGAAGAATATCTGTTAACCCCTCGCCCCGGTTTCCCCAAAGACAAGAGTACCAAAAACCAAAAAAAGTAATCTATTGCAGAGCCCTCCTGTATACACAGACTCTGTGGCATCACGCGAAAAGAGCTTCCATTTGTATATGTACATTCAGAATATCTTTAAACAACTGAAATACACATCAAACCTCAACAAGTGTGTCCCTCCTCACACTCACTAACAGCCTCCCTCAGTGTAAAGTAGTCCACCCGCTAGGCTTGGACATCAGGGAGCACCGACCAATCGCGTCTTCTCGTTCAGTCCCTCTCTCTCTCACACACACACACACTCTCTCACTCAGACTTACAGAAACACACACATACGTACATACAACAAGGCACAATGAATAGAACTCTGATCAAACACTAGTATGAACACACCAAACTGCCTGGTCATCTCTACTGTACAAAAAAAGGGGGAGCCGGTGCCGTTCGCTGGGAGACACGTCTATGTACAGCTTCCTAGAGGAGATGGATCACTGCGTGCGTCATCTTCACAACCACCACCATCATCATCATCATCTTCCTCACAGTCTGTCTGTTCCCACGCTGGCAAAAAAAGTCTGTTCCACCCAGTCCAGTTATATAACCAGCACAAGGCCAAAAAAAGCACCATGCTACATGCGCTTCCTCTCCACACGGTCAGCTACCTTCTGTTTTTTTTGTTGTTGTTTTTTTTTAATTGTAACATCGTCAAAATTAGCCGGGGAGCTTTCTCCTGCCGGCGCACACGCCTCTAACCAGCAGGACGGCGGTTCAATTCTTTGTTTGTTTGTTTTTTATTACAACATCAGAGCTGATTGGCAAACAGGGGATGGCATGAACATATTTAGGCCTTCAATACAAAATATTTCCTGCCACCCCATAAAGCCTCGGAGCAGGCCGTTTTATTTTTTGCAGCTTTCTCGGCTTCCAAAGCCATTTTTCATCAAAGTGCTTAATTGAATCGGTTAATTTAACATCACAGAGTTATATATATATATATATATATATTTTTTTTTTTTGTTGCCATGAGAGTTGAACTTCTTAGAAATTATGACTGGAACTTATTAGTTTTCTTTTCCTTCCAACCTCTGAGGGTGTCTGATGTGTAACAACTATTCCCGTCGTCACTTCCTCAAACAGATTGTGTGAAAGTATTCCAGTGGTTACGCTCGTGTGACCGTCTCTCTCAGCCCTTGTGGCAGACCCCGACATAACCAACCCTACACAATGCTATGTTACACACATCTAAGGACGTGCTATTCGCTGTACACCTAACCATCACTTGCCTTTTAGAAGTTCCCAACAACACGTTCACGATGGGTTGGGAGACAGTGACGCGCTGACCCTGCACGCAGCATGCGGGGTCAGAAAGCTAGGATGTGCGCCATACGTGTGCATGGCAGAAACAAGCACACATACATACACACGGGGAGTGGTATGTGTGTTTGTGTGGCTAACAATGTGTATGTACTCTGGGTCGGAGGGGCATGCAGAGGGTAGCGTAGTTACAATGGGACAGCACGGTGGTAATATTTAGTCCACTCCTCTCAGTGGACTCCGGTGTGTCTAGATTTTGGAGGTTGGGACTCGCAGGCCGACCAGTCCGCCGGTGGGATCGCCCCGTCCCGTGTTCTCCAAGATCTTGTTAACGAAGTCGGAAGTCTGCCCGGCAACGGGTGATGGCACTGCTCGGAGACACAGAGGCACAGATATGAGAAGAGACGCCGGTAAAATGTAAAAACACTGCAGCGTTATGTGGTTTGGTCCTCACCAAGTGTCTCCTGGATGAGCCGCTCCAGAGTGTCGGTCATGTTGGTCGGACGAGGAGACGAGTCCTCCACTCGCACCACTATCTCCTCCTTGATGGCGTTGATCACATACAGCAGCCGGTCTACGAGAAAGCACAGATTATTAATGTTGTCATATTTAGGACGAGACTGCAACATCAAACCATCGTCGTTATTATTTATTTAAAAAGTTGAGGATTAGAAATTTGAGTGAGAACCACAGGAAAAAGATACCGTACCATACTCTGTGCTGAGTCCCCACAGCTTCACCTTGTTCGCCTCATACTGGGCCTTCTTTTTTAAACGACAAGCTCTGCAAAGCACAGAGGATATGATGGTTGGTAATGAAGAAGAAGAAAGAGGAGCTCACTGAGAAACTTCTTTAAAGTAAGATATTAACCGTGCACGTGTTTTACCTGGACGCCAGCTTGTTCTTCTCCTTGCGGGAGCGGGGTCGCGCCGTCAGCGGCAGCTCACTAACCGGGGTCAAGTCGCTGATCACCTTGTTCAGTTTGCGGAGCTCCGTGCCAATCTGCAGCAACTTGCGCGGATTGGGAGTCAGGTCTTCCACGTCCGTGCGGCGAGACTTCTTCAGCATGTATTTCCCTTATAATAGCCAATAATAAAGACGTGAGCGACCACGCGCAAATCGAGGCACGAAGGACAAACGCGTTTATGCACGCACACGGTTCTCATTCGCTGTCAAACTGATTTTAAACCACGTCTTTTCCGCGTACACACGGTCAGTGATGTTAGCTGGATCTGTGTGGACGCAGTAATAAAGTACAATCTCACCCATTAACAAACTAAAGCTCTGAATAAAATACAGACATGAATGTAAGACAAGTGGACTGCAGCCTAAATGTGCAGGCTTGTGCTTTTTTCTTTTAATTTTATTTAATATTCCCAACGTGATCGCTTAAACGGTCGTATCCCTGCAACACGCTGTGCACAGCAGCTGCTGAAGGAAATCGAAACCGTCACAGTCCTACGGGTAGACCTTCACTGCAGCCTCCACTAAAATCCATATATGATGATAGAGGCAGCTAAATAAGGAAAAGATTATTTAATTCCAACAATATATGCTGTAACTGCATGTGTACAGTACATATGCGTGCGTGCACGGTTGCGTACCGTGGAGAGGCCCGTTCTTCTGGTACAGGTTGCTAGGCAGCGTGTGTCTGTCCCACTCAGACGGCTTAAGCATACGCTCCTGTTTAGACGGGGTGAGCTGCTCGCTGTACTCCCAGAAGTAGCGGCGCTTTCCTCTCTTCCGGCTGGAGACGCCCGCCGTCAGGCCTTTGATGTCGTCCATGAGCTCCATGTCACAGCCTGGTGAAGGGTTTACGAAGATGGAGAAATGAAAATGAAGACACGTTTAAATAAGGACAATAACGTGGAAAGAAAAGAGTCAGAAGTTAGGAGTTAAATAGGTATCAAGTTATTCCCATGACCCTGTTTTTGGTTCACTACTTTTTTGATCTATACTGACATCTGCAGACCAAGAACACTCCAGTTTTGATCCAGCTGTTGCTAAAATCCTTCAACTCGTTCATTTCTCTTGCGTCTAACACAATAAGTAATGGTTTCAGGTATTGTAATGTTAACCAGAGGCTGCGATTTGGCAAAACTTTACCCCAGACTGATTCATTTACTGCCGTACTTGCAATCCTATCGTGCATATTTACATAAACCAAAAACTAAATATGCATCAGCTTGAGCTTTATATAACAATAAACTGACATTGTTACCAGGACAACTCTCAAAAGAAGTGACAGCTTTAATATTAGAGCTTACCTGGCTCAGAGAAGGCGTCACTCATGTCATCGTCCTTGTCTGCTTCATAGTCTTCATCCTCCTCCTCCTCCTCTTCCTCCTCCTCCTCATTCTCAGACAGCTCGTGCTCGCTGCCGAAGCCCTCGTCGTGGTCTTCATCGTCTAGTTCCAGCCCGTCGCCTTCTTCCTCGTCCACTTCTTCCTCGTCCTCCTCGTCCTCCTCGTCCTCCTCCAGCAGGGAGTGGGCCCTGCTGCCCAGTCTGCTGCGGGTCAGGAACTGAGAGTAGTTGTGTTCCTCCTCCTTGGTCTTCTCCGTTCCAGAGACAACCAGGACGCCGCCGCTAGCCCCCGCAATGCTGTCGCTGCTCACCAGCCCAGAGGGGCTGCCCTCCGGAGCCTGACTAGGCTCAACCAGGTGAGGCACGGTGGCGGACCAGCCTGCAGGCATCTCTCGCTTCCTTGAGCCCTCTGCCATCCTCTCAAAGCTGGTCAGGCTGCCGGAGCTGCTGGCTGCAGCACCAGGGAGCTCCACCAAGGTGGAAGTGGAGGCCTTCTCGTCTTGCGGCTGGGGCAGAGGTACTGGGGGTTCGGATCTCTCAAAGTCTGCCTGGGGAGGCATTTCAGCTTGAGCTTTATGCACTGCACTCACACGGACTTTAGCCTTCCGCACAAAGTCAGAGTTGTGAGAAGCTGGGGCGGCCATCTTGGTTCCTCGTCCCAGGAGCTTGATTTGTCCGTGGTCTTGGGTGAGACTGATGGGGTTCTGGGTCTTCGACATAGTCTCGGTGCTGGAGGGGACTGGTCTGGTGGCTTTTTGGGACCCTTCAGGAAAGTCCGGGAGAAGGCTGCGGGAAGGTCGGGAAGAGGACGCAGATCCCAGGGAAGGCCGTACAGAGCTGGGACCCGATCCTTGGCTGGGGACCAGGAATCTCTTACTGTAACAAGAAGGCTGGGGCAGCTGAGACTGAGCGAGGGGGGCAGGCGCGCTCAGGTCAGCGGGGGTGCAGAGTGCTTCACACACAGGCTGTGAATCCTCGCTGTTGAGCTGAGCCAGCGTCGGGGTTCGACCGATCACTTCCTCGTCCTGGTAGGGACTGGAGAAGTCATCCAGTCCGAGAAAGTCCACCTCTTTGGTGCCCCAGATGTCACAGCTGGCCAGCCGCGTGTATCTGTCGAGCAAAGAGAGATTTCAAAAGCTTTGCCTTCAAACTTTTATCTTTTGAATGTACAGTACGCTGCCCCACACAGACTTCATCATGCACTAAACAGCAGCGTGGGACTAATCTGAAAAGTCAAGGCTGTAAAAGTATGACTCATTCATTGGACAACAAATGCAACACTTCCCCCTTTTCAGTTAAACATGACCTCAATCAACACAGTAAGCAGCAGATTTCAAGAACCAGCACTACCCCACCTCGCTTTTAACGGCCTATAGATCGCACAGACTGCCGCCCGCCCTCGGCTGGCACTCGACATTTGGTGAGAGAACGTGCGCAAACTATTTTGGCAGCAGAGAGTCAGGGTAGCTGCAGGACAGACGGCGCATCACCTGAGACCCCTGGAGACTGCGGCAGCCAGCTGCTTTGTTGTTTACTGGCCTCTTAAGCCTCTCCCTGCCTCCGAGCAAAAGCACTATCGGCTTCAAATCGAGCGCTGTCGCATCTGTGTCAGACAAAGGGGACCTGTGACGATAAACGCCACCGCTATGCAAAGCTGTGGCCACGTGACGTATTTTACGATCTCTAAAGATTGACGTCGGTCATAAAATTCATGCTGAGACGGCGTGATGGAGGAGGAGCACGACAAGCTTCTTTGTTTGTTTGTTAGATTCAGTAATAAGAGGAAAGTTCACTTTACTTTTGAAGGATGAAGCTCCCGTTAGTTTATAGTTTTCTAACTGAGATGTTTCTGTCCAGATTCGACAGGTTGGCTGAGCTGAGTCATTCCTCTTTCACCCTAGCCAGTGAAGACGTTTTGGCGGTGATGAGGGGAAACACAACTCGCTGAAATATTCATTAGTTATTAAATATTATCAATTAGTCATTAAATTCTTCAGCGTGTCTTAATTACTCGCTGTGGCGAATGAATAAATTATCCGGTACCTGGTGAGGTCTTCCCAGTAGGTGTCCCACTGTTCGAAAGCTGAGCTGCTGCAGACCGTCTCACATTCACCCAGACCCATGAGCTGATCCACGCAGCCCTCCACCTCTTTGCCTCCGTCGCCGGTCCCCACGATGCTGTCCCCGCATGGACTCTGCCGGTGGGTCATGTCTCTGTCCTGCAAAGGAGAAGCGAGCCGAGCAGGTGTTGGATTAGAGGGTTTTCAGGCCTTGTATAGTGTGAGGGGTTTAAAACAACAACAAAAGATTACAGGAACAAGAAACTAGACTAAGTGGATGCAGGTGGAGGGATACTTGTTGCCATGGCACAAAAAGATCCTCACATTTATCAGAGAGGAAAATTAATAAACCCACAAGTGATAGGAGAAAATGAAAATGAGCAAGGACTCTTGTAGGATATTTACTTTTTCTCATATGGACCTCATGCAGCACTGTGCAAAGAGAGCATTTAAAAAGGCTTAAGGGGCAGCGACACCAGATGAAAAACTAAATTGAAAAAGTAATTGGCAGACTGAAGAAGAAGGCAGGTCACTCGAGACACCATCATCTTGTTAATGAGTTACTATGGTGCAGGACATTTAGAGCACGGCCGTGAATCACCATTGTTTAGTCTACAGCGGACGGTAAATTGCGGCGGACACCTGCAGCTGACAGCATGAGTGGTGACAGGACAGTTTGTTGTTTAAAGCTGCCTCCTGTCTCCTGCCTGTGAACCTGGCAAATGTCACGCGGCTGCTAAACAATTAGGCGCAGGCCTCTTGTGCTTTGAATGCCACGCTGGAACCTGAGCTTGACCACACGACCGCATGTTTATCTTCGCTTTTTACAGTTCTCACATTAGTGCGACTAAATCCTGCAGCTACAGGCGAGGAACTGAGAAGGATGTTATTGTAAATATTCTTCTAAATGTCTGTGCTGCAACCTGACGTAACACGTGAGGGATGAAAGGAACTTGTCATTGACTTCCACGCCCAATATGTTCAGTTTATCGCTGTGAAGATACGGTGAACACTCACAGCACGGTTTCATTTAACTTCGATATCCCAGAGAGTAAAGTTACCTTCTGCTTCCTATCCTAACCGATTCTCACTGGTTTTTCCATTTCATCTGAAACTGCTCTCTGAGTTACCATTATCTACGCTGCTGTACGCTGTGTAACCTAATATAGTTTTGCATGGATACTCATGCTCTTGCTCATGCCCAAGCGTCTGTGACCACTCAAGTGTTTTTTTTCCACTGCACATCACGGCCAGGTAAAACTATTTACTCCGCTGATGAATCTCCCACATTACGAGCCCGCAGCTCTTCCTCTAACAGCTCACTGTGCCTTTTCCCCTAACCCTTGAACCAATTCATCCCTGCAGCGTTTAAAAACTGAGGCGCAGACCAAATGCAAACACCTCGGGTTCCGATACCTCCTTCAAAATAAAGCACGGTCGCTGGAGACCTTTTAATGTGAAATGCAATTAACTAGAAATGCTTAGTTGGCAGCTGATACATCTGAGTGACCAATAAACAGTAATTAAAAGGATTAAATTATTCATATGTTTTGCAAACTGAATGTCTGCTGTGTGGCAGCTGAAGATTTTTTATTTTTTTTTATTTTGACTTGTACGCAATTAAAACTAAAGCTGAGTGTAGAAACAGACACGCGCTATTTAATTAGAGAACGAGCGTCAGCATGCTTAGAATAATCTTTAACCCAAGCCTGTGCCTGATGCAAATTAGGAGTGCAGCAGGAGTTATTTAAAAACAGAACAAACACATAAAGGCTTATTATAGGATCCCTGAGAGCAATATTCGATCTTATCAATACGTCTGTTTATTTATGTGTCCACAGAAGTAAAAAAAAATAAAAAAACTTGAGGAGGCTGCTGCAAGGCTGGATAAGGTTATTGAATTTTTACTGTTGACCTTTAATCTCGGATCCTTCGTTCAGACGCGAGCCGGCGAAAGCTCAGTGTGACTGATGTGAAGAGACGACAGGTTCGGCTGAAGGTTAGCGAGGCCTGGTGCGTTGTTTGTGGCACGGCCTCGCTGAGGCGGCAGTGTGTGGGCGTAGACACTCACCAATTCGTACATGAAATCTGGGTCAGAGCTGGTGGCGAGCAGGTCTGTGCTGGTCAGGGCCTGGTCAGCAAACGAGTAGTTCTGAAAGGCGTCCCCAAAGGGAGGCTCCATCCCACTGACGCTGGGCTGCAGAGGAAAAAATAAATGAATTAACAAACTCTGATAAAACAGTTTCAACCTTTTCCTTCCTATCTGGTTTGTCTCGCTCAGCTTTTGTGTTTTTAGGACGTTTACTTTCGGTTTTAATTCTGCGAAGACTTTCAATACAAATAAGAAACTCGCCAAACACAACCAGCAAAGACTCAGGTCTGTCAACATCATGACCGCACAGGTGTGGTTAACCAAAAGTGACTTCAGTGCAGCAGCTTGAATCCATTTCAGTGCTTTTAAATTTCTCATTTGCCAGAGGGATGTGATGGCACAGAAACCGTGACATAACGCAGCAAAGAGATTTCATAATGTCAGCAACAAGTATCTGATAAACACGATCTGCTGATGAGTATCTCACAGTGATAGAAGGAGTAGCAGCTCTTAAGCGTGCGCCAAAGCCGTGACAGTGATACAGCCATAGTCGGGAACACAGCTAATATCTCTGTGTTTGTTTAAAAGGAGGCAGATTACACTATACCAGTAAAATGAGCCAGCCAGCCGGTTAGCGCTGCAGCGAGCGAACAGCTGCAATCATATCTAACAGTGTATCTTGATGGAAGATACCACGTTGTGGCGAGTAATCTTCCCAGCTGTATCCGACATGAATAATAATGGGGTGGACAGGAAGCAGAAGAAAAACATCTACAGCAGATTCCTGTTTCAGGTTGTTTCAAAAATTTAAAAGTCTAAAATTAAGCCGCATAGATATTTTTAGATTGCAACCCACTCAAGTAATCATTCATCAATGCCCGTCCACGCTCAGCAGCCGTGTGTACGCAGCATCTACACACTCAACCGGGGTCAACGGTGACTAGTCTCCGCTTACTCTGTGTAGTGTTTTCTACCTCATTCACCGCCGCATCGCTTTGAAGCGTTTCTCGCTCAACACATTCAAAACACACGGCAATGGAAAAACTGCCGCACAAGACGCTCGCATGGTGAGCGACTTCAGGTTCGGCGCCTTGCCCGAGGACACTTTGGCTGACCTTCTGTTGGCAAGAAATTAAACCATCCACAGATGTTTACAGGACTTTCAGATTAGGCTCTTGTTTTACATGTTCGTGAAAACGTATTCGTGTTTTCGTTTTGGTTTTGGGCCTTTTGGCGCTCACGGCGTGTTTGCGTACACAGACGTCTTACATGATTCGGTTCGAGAAGATGCCCCCTTACCTGAGGCATTGCCAGGCACGGCTTAGAGCTCCAGCGGCGGGAACCTCTGGGTCTCCTGTCCAGTCCCAGTGGTGTGAGGTCGTCCAATCAGCACAATAAATAACTACTAAGGGAGACGATCACAGGACGCTGGTGGATGCAGCCTGGGAGGCTGAGGGGAGGGGGGGGGGGGGGGAGAAGGAGTAAAATGGGCTCGACCTGGCCTGGCCTGGCCTGGTCTGGTCTGCTGTGGTCTGGTGCGGTTCTCTGTATGCTTCGGGTCTGTGGTGAAAAAAAAAAAAAAGCGAGAGTGCACAGAGCAGCAGAGTTAAAAACAAAAGGAAAAGGAAACAAACACATTACCCGCCAATACCCTGCAAGTAGATTTAAACCACAGCTGCTGTTTGTTACTCTCATACCAACGTGCAGGAGGGGGAACGGTGTGAAGTTAACAGGTCTGCAGACAGAACAAGAAGAAGGAACCAAAACGTGCCTTTATATTCAATAAAGATAAGAAACGGTCCGACCAGTCAGCTGAAAGCAAATTAGTCGGCAGGGCTTTTGATTAAATTAAATATAAATGGAAAAACGTCATGGGCTTTTCATTGTTTTCTAAGATTTTAAAGATTAAAGCAGCTTAAACTACGTTAAAAAACAAGCAAAACGGATGATAAATAGAAGAAACACAGAAAATACTAAATCTGTGAATATTAATCCACGATATTTGAAAACTGAGGAAGCTGCTGCCTTAATTTGTGAAATACTAAATTGAGAATTAAACACAATGAATTATACAACAGCAGCGAGTAACAGCAGCAGATGATCCTTTTTTTTTTATTTCAGAAAGATGGAAAAGAAACTGCACACACGGCTCATTCACTCTGATATTCGCAGAGTACTGAACCCGTTCACTGTCACTTCTCTCCCTCGGTTAGGTCCTTGACGTCGGGATGAGGAATAGACCGGCTACTGGGACGGGACATTTTTTTCCTTGGTTACAGGCAGTGATTGAAAATGTGACCTTCGCAGAAAAAAAGGCAAGAACTTAAACCTGAACCGCAGCTACAAAACATTCATGTTCACTTCGTTAACGGAGACGAAAAACATTCGACGAGACGTTGGCGAACTATGACGACACGTCAACGAGATGAGACAGGACTTGAGTGTTATTTGAATATCGGACATTCAAAGTACATGAGCTCTTCTTTTAAAATGTGCGTCCCCGTCAGTGGATTAGATCTGATCTCAGGCAGTTAACAGCAGCCGACCAACACTAGCAAACAGCCACAAGCCCTACGGCTGCAGGTGAGGTGGAATAAGGCGCATCACCTTGATATCTATGCAGCTCAGTAAGTTAACTGTGAAGTTTTTTAATAAAAGTCCCATCTAAGTACTTTTCTAGTTGCTGTTTTACATGAAGTCGTCGCCTTCTGACTTTTTACTGACACATATCCCAACAGTGTACGGTGTAAACAGGATTAGCATTTAGCAAACTAAAACTCTCCGTAAACATAGTTCCCGAATTGAAGTGCAAATACAGAATAGCACAGTTCAAGTTGTAAGCCTGCAATTTAGTGTTTAAGATTTTAAATGTTATTTTAAAATGTGTTCACTCTTAACGGTTTCACCTCGTTATGTTTGAACTTGCAAAACCTTACAGTAGTGATGAGTGCGGCCTTTTAAAATGCACTGGAAGGCAAGTTATTTCAGGAAGCTTCTAAACATCTATATTTAATTTGATGGAAATACATTTTCTATTTTGTCTAAAGTCGACATATGTTAGTATAATAGCTGTCAAAATTGATGGCGCTGCATTTTGACTAAATGTAATAATTAAAAGTTGACAAAAATGCAACGACTAAAAGTACGATAAACAAAAATAGTAACGTGACCGAGACTAATCAACATTTTGTGCCTAAAGACTAAGACTAAATCAAAACCTCCATCAGCTGATTATTTACCCCGCTCTCATTTACAAAGTAATTTATGTGGAAAGCAGTTTTTCACAGTCACGTCACACAGACAATGAGAGCTGGTCACCAAGAGCACTTGAATGAGTAATATTCAGTTAACACACACACATCTTCAATTTGATTACTACATTATGCACAGTATCAGGGCAAAGCCGATCCAATTTAGTCCGTAAGACACTTAAAAAACAAGCAGAGTGAACCAAAACGTCGTAGACTTGAAAAAAAACAATAGCAGCCACACAAAAACAGCAAAAATGAAATAACGTCAGCACCAAACAGAGTGTCAAAGGCCAAGGAGAAGTGGCAGACATAGAAAGGCCTGTCTAACGCGCCTGTGGAGATGCTAACAGCAGAAGTACGATCCCCTCTGAGCTACTGTTTGGTCTCAGGCACAATGAGAAGCAGATGAACACCTGACCAGAGAGAGCGGGGCGGGGCGGGGCGAGACCAGCATTACATGGAAACAGACATGACAAACATTTAAGTCATATAATAGTACAAATATATAATGCTGTGTAAATATATTCAGTAGTGGCATCAATGAGTCCAGCTGTCCACTCACAGGGACACGTTGCAGAGTCCCTGAGGGACAAACGACCTCCCCAACCTGTCAGTGGAGCGGGACAGAGACGGCAGCCACTAACCCCCACATACACTGCATTAAAGTAATCCAACCGAGAGGTAACAAAGGCACGGATTACCGTCTCGAAATGCTGCCCTTTGAAAGAACTGGCTTCATTTCGGCCGGCAGCAAAGACTGGAGTCCACTTTAAAGCCGGGTTTGTGATGTTTGGGGTTAGTATACTGGGACAGGGAACCTAGATCTACAGAGTGGGTCTGACTGGTGCCACCGAAAACCATCGCTTCAGCCTTTTCTTCATTAAAGTTTTAAAAGTTTAGAGCCATCCAGGCTTTTATGTCATTAAGACGCAGAAGTAACCGTGTGACAGAATATATCAGTGATTTATCAGTTATATATCAGTCCATGTACATTGTTGTTGTTTGTTTTTTGGGGGAGGTGTGATCTTTGTCTGTTTATTTTAATAAATAATACGTTTTTTTAAATAAAAAGACTAAAGGACTGAGACAGACTGCATGCTGCAGCTGACAAGTTATGCTCTTGTTGCGCCGACATTTAGCTCGTTTGTCGCTTTCTCACTTTCCTGCGTCACCAAACAACTGTAACTCACTCGTTGTCTTTTCGCATAACAAACGAACGGAAAGCCTGCGTGGAGACACAAATCCAGCCGTAATCAGCTGACACAGAAACGCTCACCAATCCCACTTCTCCCTGCGTCCTGGGAGCCGCATCACTTCCTCTCACCGTGCGCCGCCTGACTCAGATGAACTCCTCACCCCTCGGCGCTAGCCTGCAGTACATTTGCAGTGTTTTGCATAGAGACAGGAAGTGACAGCGGTGCACGACGCTGGTACATCAGCAGTTGTAGAAGCAACACCTTTACGAATACAAAATCACACGAAACCACACCACTGCATGCACATAAATACACCTCATCAGCCACAACATTAAAACCACTGACAGGAGGAGAAAATAACATTGACGATCTTGTGACAACATCGTGTTCTGTTGGCAAACTGTCGGTCCTGGCATTCGTGTGGACGTTACTTAAGACATGCAGCACCCACCAGACCCCAAACTGATCAAGTACCTGTAGGATGATCCACAGGGGACCGTCCCGTCAACCCACAGGACCCAAAGGCCCCCACTAACAACATTGTGCTGACACCACAGGACACCCTCAGAGGACCCATGTCCATCCTCTGATGAATCACTACTGTTTTGGATGCACAAGGGAGACCTGCACAATATTAGGAAGGTGGTCATAATGTTATGCCTGATCAGTGTATGCATATACACACATATCCTCTTAATCAGCGAGAATATTTTTGGACGCGCAGCCGTCGACATACAAACTGTGACTATTATCATATCTCAACGTGCACTTCCTTCCTGGGCAGCTGCGCCTGGTTTCACTTGCAGTAGAAGCAGAATGAGGAAACATACGGCCCGAACACAACAATAACACCAGCATCAATCCAGACTCTCTGCTATCACAGAAGGAAACAGAGAGCTTGTGTCCGCAAACAGAGATGTTACAGACATGCAGAAAACGAGTCACGGCGCTCCAGACAAAGCCGCGCCGACTGTTTTCCGGTAGCAGGGTTCAGTCTAATCCGGCACACTGCTCAGTGGCTGACACGGGCTATGATGCAGAGCAGGATATTTACGACCAAGGATGACGGTCCCCGAAAAACTCAAGCTGAATTTCATTTTCAGACGCTGGTCAGACTCCGACAATAAAAACACCTGCATTGTTTCTTTCTGCCCTAATATTTTGGACATAGCTTCAATTTATTGCTTTAAAACAGAATTAGTGCACAAAGTTTAAAACTGATTTTTAATTTTTGGTCTTTTTCTAAAACTATGCCTTAAACATTACAGAAATGCATTATATATAGTTCCAAACTCAGGGTCAGCTTTTGCCTATCCAGCACGGGAAATAAAACACTGCCCTCACCCTCAGTAATTTGCCTGACTTTCGATTATGCATCATTCACTGTGGCTACAGTCCATCACTCCCCTGCTGCAGCTCACACGATGCACATATCAAGTTTCTTCTCAGACAATCCACAAAATGTGCTTTTGTTCTTTGGACCTTCTCCTGACAGCCAGAGCTGTTATGAGGGGTCACGACGTCAGTTCACTAGAGACGTATGGTTTCCTGTGTCAGTGTCACACTAACCGTGGCGTTTTACAGTCACCTCAAAATGGACTCGCACAACCGTCTCCTTCGCTTCCATGCATGCGAGCATCAGCTGGGGTGGCAGCGCTGTCTGATTGCTATAAATGTGCTTTGTCATGCTTCTGATGGTCAAATGATCAAGTGGTCGAGCCGCAGAAATACAACTGCATGGACGTTTCATTACAACTGATAAAGAATTATTTATAAAGTCAAAAAAAAAAAAAAACGTTCTGGTCTCTGCAGACAAATGTCAAGTTTCATATTGTGTGTTTTTGGAGGACTGCAGACTTACTGAGCATTTTAAGAAATTGCTTAGGACTGTGTCAAACTGCCACTCGTGCAAAAAGAAATGTTTAAGCTATAATGTATTTCTACATCTATAGTTCAGTGAAGAGACGTGCTCGGAAACATAACTCGCCAATCATCATTTTCATCCTACACAATGGGAGCCGGCGGAGTTGACAATGTTCCCCCTGCACCGGGTCAGTTGGGGTCTGAAAGGACACTGCATGGAGCTTAGCGTTGCGCTGAACTCGTATCTCCACTGTCATGCAAACAGCTCACATTCGCCGACTCACAACACTGGACGTAATCCAAGTAGGCCAATCAGCGGTGTCTTATCTGGAATGAGTTACCTACTGATACCAGTCAGTCTTTGATCCCTACGGAAGATAGCAAGCGAGAGATGCCAGCCTATTTACTAAAAACAGAGAAAGTCTCTGCAAACATCATGAAAGGTCTTTAATCTCCAAACACTAAATGTGTTTGGAGAGAAGAGAACAGACAAACAGAAAGTGTGTGCTCACCAGCAGCCAGCTCTGCTTAAAGGTTGGGGACTTGGATAATTTATTTATATTGGTATAAGCAGCAGGTGAAGACAGCGTGGCTGGCAATTCAATATTACTGATGGTGTATTGATTTTTAGAGGAATTATAAAGTGATATATGATGTTATTATAGTCACAAAATATGCTGTTCACCTGTTAATATTTTTTAAATCACTATAGATCACCATTATCGGAAGAATTCTTATTTACATCATGATACTGATTTCAGTTCTCTGGACAGGCCTTGCATCAGGATACAGATGTAAACAGTAAACAGATGTAAATTCACGCCTGTTCTGCGGCCACGCTGAGAAACGTTCAACTGCACGATCAATAAAGGCTCCAGCATGATGTGCTTTGTCTTACTTTTAGTTACTTTTTTTCTTTCTTTGTTTGTTTCGTTGCACTTCTTGTACTAAGCTCTTTGGTCGTCCACTTTTTGGTTAAAGGCAACCTTTCAACAAAACAGCAATCAACCTACGCATAGCAGCATCACCCAGGGGAAACAAAGTGTTCGCTAGTTAGTGAACTACTCACAAGTACATCTTTGTCGCCTCAGCATTGGTTGAATTCCCATAACCCCTCAATGCAAGCAGACAACAGCCCAGAACTATAAATCGGTCAAAACACAGCTTCATACAAACAGGAAGATTACTGCAAGACTGTGGCCCCACAAATGTAGGGTGGTTTCCATTGAAGGAGGTAGAGGTTCATCATATATCGTGCAATATGCTGTATTCTTACATCAGACCTTTCTTTACTTGTCAAACACGAGTATAATTACTAACACAGTTAGTTAACCCCGCAGCTCCGCATGGCAATCATTTCTAGAACTGAATGCCCTTTTTTTTAGCAGTGCGAGCTGTTGGCTGTGAAAAGGTCGATAAAGCCGATTAATTTGTAAACTAAACAAAAACAAGAACAGTTTGAAGGTCAAAAGGCCGTAATGAGTCAGATTAGCGAGATTCACTCAGTCGGAAATAGACCGTTTAAAAGGAAAGAATAAAATAACCTTGTGCTGATGATTACTGTCAAAAAACACAACAGTCAAATTAAGAATCTGATGAATCTTATGTCAAGTTTTGTGTGAATGACTAATATTTGTGAAAAACCATAGTACGGCCATTATTGTGATATGTCCAGTGTTTAAGATTTAATGTGGCTTGTTTAGTTTTTGTTCCAAAGCGTTGCTAGATAACGCAAACATTACTGCCATTTCCATTCAACAGTAAAAAAAAAAAAAAAGGTGAGGGATCTCTTTGTCAAGTGAAATGTGCACGATGATTACAATTATTATGAAAACAAAATTATAAAAAGCATCTCGAATTGGATGGATTATACAAATATCTTTTTTCCCCCGTCCCTCGCTGTTAAAAAGCGTCAGTAATGGATGACTAACTCGAGATCAGACACTGCTGATAAAAGCACAACGAGCAGCAGTTTCACAAAAAAATAACCGTAAAACACAAACACTATCTAGATAGCACTGAAAACCACATCCCTGCATCCCCCTGCCATGGATTTAATTATTCTGGAGAGGAACAGCCTGAGACCAGGGGTGTCAGCATCACTACAATCATGATTATATAACAGACACGTATAGATAACAAATGACCTCTTACAGTCGCCAGTAAAGCCATAAATGTCCCCAGTTTCTCACCAGTCTCTGCACTCATCTCAGATCCTCAGCAAAGCAAAACAAAACCTCAATCTAACAGCCTGCGCCAACACCCACGTAATCCCGCTTTCCCATTGGTCGAGGGGATATGAAGTCCCGCCCCGAGGCGTCAATGATTGGCCGCCGTCACTGTCAATCACTTGAGCTTGCTTCATCATAAACAGCCCGTTTCAATCTAGGTTGAGGCAGAAGATAAACAACTTGGAGGCCTACATGCCCGTGGCCTAGATAGCTGTATTTAAGAGATATTTAAAGATAAATCTAACCCGTGCCACAAAAACAGAATTAGCGCAGCATTAAACGTGAATCTGTGAAATTTAGTAGTTTCTATAGCAAAGAAAAAAAATATACCAAGTCAAACGCTCAGCTGCACAATTCGCCTGTAGTACGATGGTGAAAATTCAAACTAATCTATCAGCCCAAATGAATCGTTAATGAAGCTACCAACCTCGGTGTAAACATTCGTCTAATCGCAACGTGTTATTTACCTCAGATCACACAGACATTTCTGGTTGTGTCGAGCTTTTTTGTTGCAGTACTGGATGTGCTTAGTGTTGGGGGGCGTGTACCTACCGAGACCTCAGGCTGGCTGCAAAAAAGTCAGCGCCGAGCTTTTCACCGAGGCTTTTTCTACCACCAAAAAAAAAACTTATACTGTACTATATACATTTAAATATTGTTCCGCTGAATATATCAAATACATGTCGTAGAGTTTTAAATATATTCAAAGCAGCGCCGCATGATCTAGATAGTTTGAAAGTAGAGTACAAGACAATCTTCTTATATAAGTGTTCAGTTTTTAACCATGATGATCCAGAATGTTCCGAAGAGAAAACCCAATTACATTAATTAATAAGGGCACAATCAACAACAATATGTTATTTTGTTTATTTTTTATCGCTTGGTCACATGTGACAGTGGTGACCGACATTTATCACCGTGGAGGATTTAACTAGCATCGTTTTCTTGACGTTCACATCTCCCACAGGAGCTCGATAAACTACGCTGAGACATGTCGGGCATGTTTATTCGCCACTGACAGCGGGTTTTTAATGCGGAACTGGCGAGCCTTGCTTCCCTTTCACCCGCAGCTCAGTCAGTATGGCCTCCGTCCGCCCCCTTCCTCGTCCCAGCTGAAGCCCGATACACAACAACAACCCCGACCTGCCGTTAGCTTCAAAGCTAATCCACAGCGGCGCAGAAAACACCCAACAGTCTCTCAACAAAGTCCCCGCGGAAACGGTTCAATAACTGTCCTACTCACTTTTACGACACCCACGCATACATCTTGCTTGGTGATGGACCTCGTGTAGCTTCTCGTGTTTGAGATAATACGGTTCCCTTTTCAATGGAGTCCACACGCTGTTGAAGCTCTCTCGGGTTTGTTTTGTTTTTCTTCTTCCTGACGGGTTCCTGGAAAGCGCGTGACTACCCGACCACGTGGTGCGCCGCTGAGCCAATAGGAGCGCAGCTCGAGGCCGGACGAAAACACTTCTGCAACGTTTCACCATTTACTGTGCATGGATATTATAAAACACAGACTTTACTCTGGTGATTTCATTATTATTATTACTATTTCTAAAAAAACTGAGGTCATGGCTCTAATTCACCAACAAAAAAACTCTTCAAAAGGTTTTTAATTATTAGATTGTTCATATTTTGTTTTACTATTAATCTAATACGATGCACTTACTGCTCTTTTAAAAGTCATTACAGCAATTAACCTTCAGTAGAAAATCATGTATAATGTATAATAAATTTTGCACAAGTTTGTCAAAACTATTCTTTTGCAATCAGGCATGTTGCGCTCAGGAGATGGATCCCTTTGACACTTCTTGACATTGAACAGTGATGAAAACAACCACAGGCTGACGGATGATCACCATCACTGTAGCGTGTACACAGGTGTTCCTGGCAAGACCATCATTGACATACATTGCTGTGGTTGGCCTAAATCACACGATCACGGCGGCTCAGTTCTGGCCCGTGGAAGGCTGTGAAAAGATAAGTTAAAAGCAGTGGCTAGCATGATGAAAGCCTCCATTGAGCTCTGTCCAAAATGAAAATCTCTAGGGAGGCATATAACCAGCTGTTCCGGGCAGCACCCGCCTCCCTTTCACTGGAAATAGAAAGTGACTCAAGGACAACAATCAGAGACAAAGGCTAAATATGAGTACCTAAACAAAACTTAATTAATGAATTATTTGACAAAGAAGGAGAAACGAGATCAAGCCAGCTTTATCTGTGATGTATATATGTACAAATACAAGGAAATTGTCTATACTTTGGAGTTTGGCGAACATGCAGGGCGCCCAGGGAGCAGTTATGGGTCTACTTAGATGCTTGGTCAAGCCATCTTAGCCACGGACACAGAAGGGACCAAATCAGTGACCTTGTGGTCCAAAAGCTGCTTCTCTAACGTCATATGTCTTTCAGTTTCAGTATTACTCAAGCACATGAACACCAACTCGGTAATGGGTCTCTAGGCTGATCTAACTGTCTAGGCTTCTGCTAAGAGAACAGTCAGAGTAAACAGATCACACGCATCAAATAGCAGAATAGCTGTGTGTGTGTGTTTGTGCGTTGAGATTCCTGTGAAACATGGGAGTTTCTGCTGAAATAGGACGTTGCAGGAATTCACTGGAACCCCGAGAGTTTTCCATTCGGCAGAGCTGTCTTCAATTAAAGCTCTTTTATTGAGACTTCCGTGCACACGTGCACACATTTCTGACATTTTTGAACATCTACACCCAACTGTGCCATAAAAAGTTTTTAGCGATAATCGCTGGAAAATATTATGGTTGTGTCGCTTCTTACAAAGACAAATGCAGCATAAAAATGTAAGAAATGAAACGATAACAGAGTGGACTGAAATATTAAATGGTTTGATTTATGTTTTTTGATTTATGATTTATGTTTTTTCTTTGATTTTCTGCAGATTTTAATGTAAATCACTGAAAATATTAATATTTTACATTTTAAAAAATCCTCCAGAAAACTGCAGAGGGTCAGCAGATGTAATCTGAGATGTTTATATCATAAAGCTCCTCATCAGCACTTTCTCTTACCGGTTTCTACATTTAAATAGAGTTGTTTTAGTTAATCACACATGCTCAGTATACACACTGATGACTTGGCAGGGTGCGTATTTAGTTTAGCTTGCATCTCAAGATGAGAAGAAAATGATATCTGAAAGGGGAATTCCAGTGATTTAAACCTGGTTTTCTATAAAGTTTAGTGTTAGCCTCTTTACCAGAGCGTGGAAATCATAGCTCGGAACCGGCGAGTGTGAGGAAATAGTTTCGAAGTTCAAAGATTTTCTTTGAGAGAAAGCGAGATGTGTCTGAAAGCTCTAAAAAGCCTGCACTTTGATTTTCTTCCTCAATATAATCAATGTTATTTTCTCAGGGAGCTTTCTCCGCCGCAACAGACAACTTTCACGATCCGAGCAAAGAAAAGAAATAAATGTGAGGAGAAGCTCTTTAAAATGTTTCTCAGGTTTGCTTCAGATCTCACTAATGGAGTCTGAACAATATGAAGTAGAAAAAGTGGTTTTCTTAAAGTTATCCAGATAAATTTTCAGACATTTGTGAAACATGCTAAACATCTCCCCGGTCTTATCATAGAAATACATCATGTATGATTTACTGAAAGAATCCCGAGTCCCGTGTTTGAGGCTCGGGGCACTAGTAAACGTTCCCTTTTCAGCTTTGATTGTTTTCCCGCTGCTAGGAAGCCAGAGGAGGAGAAGATACAGGGCCCATTGTACGTTACATCACATTGTTGTAGGAATGCAGTGGGTTTCCATCGCTTGACTTGTTTGATTGTTAATACAGTACACTCAATCAGACATCACCGTGAATCCTGCAGCATACTTACATGAGGTCACCTGAAAAAGACAGAATACATATTAGATGATAACACAAAAAGCTCTTTCTCCAAAGTTTCTTGCTGAAAATCATATCATGGAATTAAATCACAGGAAGTGGGCGTCCATAGACGACATGGTTTTGTGATCTGTTAGTTAGTTAGTTTATGTTATAGTAAAGAAAGGATATTGCACTGTCAAACTGATTGAATGAATACTAATGTGTTTCTGTTTGTAGCGTAGCTCAGAACTGAAATAAGGCTTTTCAAAATAATAGAAATGTGTCAGCACAGCGCAGTACAGTCAATCGTATTATTACAGAGCGCAGCCGTAAAAATGGAAGCACAGTTGAATCAACAGTTAATCTCTGTTATTTCAGACACTAGTGTACCTAATGAACCGGCAACTGGGTGCAAGTATTCACTGTCAAGGAGGCTTAGATGACGTAGCACCCTATTGTCAGACCTATCACTTGATCAAGCTTCCCTTTTTCTTCCCATTCCAGCAAAACAAATACATAAAACACATCAAATGACTCAGCACAGGCCAAGAAAAAGAAAGCCTTTTTCTACCAAATAGTCCTCAGGGGTTCTCAACAAGGCAGTTTTCTTCTGTGTATATTATTATTAGAGAAGAAAACATGAATGAAACAGAACTCAATACATTACTTTATTTTATTACCAGTCAGGATATGCCAGCATTATTATTACTATTATTATCAGGCTGATTAAATACATTATGTTTGTACATGCTGTCACATGGAATCTGCTGGAATCGCACGTAGCCACCGTCATCAGCGGAGTTCATGACTCCAAATGTCCACGAGGACACAGAGCTGCTGTGGAAACCTCCACTAAAGCTGTATTTGTCTAGCTACTATTTCTAAGGTCAGTCTAATAATAGCATCATCGGCGGGGTTGAAGTAATAACAGAGCATTATGGATTACGCTTGTGTGCCACTTTACACGTCTACGTTTTAGGACCTCGTATGACATCTCCAGCTATTTTGAAAAGAAATATTTTACATGACAATTGTTCAAGATCCATCCAGTTTCCAAAGATATACACGATATACATTTCAGCTTTCTTATCCGACTCGTTGGCTTTTCAAAGTAAAACAGCGCAACACATCAAAAATTGTTTGTGTTGTTTTGTTTAAACAAAGGTTTGAGGCCAACAGAGGTAAAATGACACAATATTTCAGAATAAAACAAAGTTGAATGTGCAAAATCTTGTTTTCCTTTCATAATAATCATCTCAGGACCCCTGAGACTTGTCTCATGACCCTGGAGAGGGCCCTGACCCATAGGTTGGGAATCAATTTTTTCCGGATGTAACAATAAAATACAAACACGCGTAAGTTTATCCGCATTAGGGCGTACAGTTCAGTACATTTGGCTGATAATTTGTAGGATTTTAAAAGCAGGACATCTTCTTGTAATTGTGTGTCGTTATGTTGTTGCAACAAAAATACAACAGAACTTAACATTAACTTATTTTAAATGTTGTGTTTGTCCTGTGCTCTTGGTCTTTAAAACAACCCCAAGTTCCTTATGACCTTGCACTTAGTATTTTGATTAAATAGTCCAAGCTCCAGTAGGATTCATATGTTACATCTGTTCTTAGGGACTCAAACCACTTTTTTACAGATTTTATGGATAAAATTAGTTTAAAGATACTTAAAAGTCAGCAAGTCAGCATTTAATTGGGAATACTTTATGTGCATTTCAACTGTGCATTGGTTTTACATCATACAGGCCCGACTGCCTTACATATTTAAACCAAACAGAAGTCAATTTCAAGAAGTCGGCCGTTCAGACCTTAAGAAGTCTTCATTTCAGCCGTTCTCCACCATCTTTTCTGACGCCACAATGCCGTTTTATCAGATTACAGGGATGTGGCGATTGCTCGTCACATGGCACAATCACATTATCCACGAACTGAAGCCTTTTGAAGATTTTACAGTTCAAGGAAGTTTTCGCAAATCCAGACATCCCGTGCCTCAGCCAGAATTCACTGATAAAAATCAGAAATAAAAAAAAACAAAACAAAAATAAAAATAAACTGGGAGTCTCTAAGTCTCATGAAGATAATAAACTGTAGTTTATTATTCGTCACACCGGGTTTTTGGTGCCGGGCTTTGGTGGAAGTTTCTGATGTGTTTCTACAAGATTACAATCCTTGTTTGAAAAAAACAACAACAATGCTTTAAGGCTCCAGAGAACAGGAAAAAATGTCATCCTCACCAGCAGCAGCAGCCGCAGCAGATCTGCCCTCTGCTTTTATTCAGTCCAGTGTGAAAGCTGGTTGGCTCCCATCCTAAAAAAAATTCTTTCCGCTGGATTACGCAACAAAGGCAGCAGGAAGGGGGAGATAATGAAATAGTCTGATGAAAGGGGCAATGGAGCATAGCACCAGCGGCCGCCGCCATGAGTCACTGAATGATTATTTTATTAATTTACTGAAAAAAAAAATAAAAAAATCTTTAGAGAGATTACTTCAGTGAGATCTCATTGGTGCCAGCAGCAAGTGCATTAGCATTCCTTACATTTAGAGACAGTGACAGGCGTGCTGCAGCTCTGACTAGATGTAACTTAAAGTTAAATCAGTAGTTAAAGATGCATTTTTAAGTCCGTGTGTCCCCAGCCGTGGTCGTCTTCTCATCTCTGGTTCAAGCCCACTGAGCACAAACATCCTCCTGGACTCAAGGATGACGTGGTTAGATTTTGGTGCCCAAAGGTCAAGATCACCGTGACCTCACAGAGAATACGGTTTAGTCCTGCCGCTCTAGTTCCACATCTCTTCTTCTTTTTACCCACGCTGTAAAAACGACTCCTTCTCTGAGCCGATCAAACCATCGTCCTTTGAATTCATTGTAAATCTGTCACTCTGCCTTCAGCCCTCCTCCATCCTAGCAGTCCTTATCAGTGGCCTTTCCCCCATATATTCCCCCTGCTATCTATATGTCGTTCCAGTGTCTAGACTCCTCGGGATCCTGTCCCCGTCTTTCTTTATCGCCTGCGATTCAGCTCCACGATATGCCCACCGCTCCTTCTGGTGTAGGATTTATTTACGCAGAGCAGTTATCAGTATTTAAGGTCAATGCCGGCATTAAATGACACCTCCAGCAGCTCAAAAAACAGTCACGTGCCAATGAGATGTACTCAGCATCAGCTGGTGTTTTCTTGGCAAAGAAAACCTCAATGCAGAAGAATTTTTGGATGAAAACCACCAACTGGCACCGGCTGTGAATCCCCAAACAGAAACTGCGGCATGCCTCGATTAGAAAGAAAGTAACAATCTGCAAAGTCAAAATGGCCTTTGGACAAGCAGTGCAGGACCACAGTCTTCTCTAACGGCGTCGCTAAAACGAGTCTAACTTGATCTTTGATTTCTTTAACTGACACATTATCTCTATGTTGCATAAGCAGCTTGAAATGTACCGACAGAATGCACCGGCAAACTCACGATTACCCAGAAACCCTTTCTCTGCTTCCTCCCGCCAACACCTTTTATCTTGTATCTTTGTGGAACGGTGCCGCGGCCTTCGGTAGACCAGGTCATAGCTCAGTCTTGATCCTGTGCATCAGGTCCTTCTGGTCCACCATGTCCGTCTGTCTGTTCCAGCGGTGGTAGGCCAGCAGGGCGATGTTCTTGGCAGCCACGGAGCTCATCTCCATGGCGCTGCCGGCCCACTCGATGCCGTTGAGGTAGTAGAGGTTGGGATGTAGCTCCACGGGTGGCAGGCCCTGGCTGCTGCCATAGCGAGGGTAAGCCTGCCACTCCGTCACCTGCACCGAGTAGTATGACCTACAATAAAGGGAGTCACGGAGTTTAATAACTATTGATGTGATGGTTATTATGCCAGGAAAGAAATGGCTGACCTGAACAGAGTCTTGAGTTGAGACTTGTCCAGCGGCTGTGGCGAGAACACTTTGTAGACCCCGGCCTCTTGCGGCTGCTTACGTCGGAAGCCCGCCGAGATGTTGACGGGACAAACGCTGGCCACGCTGTTGAAGAACAGATCCGGCGTCTCGGTGGTCAAGACGCTGGCGAACGGGAACAGGCGGGGGTCCGGGAAGCCGAAGAAAGTGGTGTTGAGGTAACCGTGGACGATGGTCGCCACGGTGCTGTGATAGTGGCCGGGCAGCTGGTCAAAGGGAGGCGTGAAACCCTGGAACTGGACGTCGGACTTCACGCTGGCCTGGAGCGGCGTCGCCAGCACCACGATGTCGTACAGCTCTGAGTCCGTGCCTGCCGCTGTGGAGTAGCTCAGCTGATACTGGAGCGACTCCCCTGTAGCGGGAACACACAACGTCAGTGTCAAAGACGATTCTGATTTCATCTAGAAGCATCTGCTTTAGATGAACGGATCATCAGCAGCAGCACATGTCCCCAGTCAGGACACATCAGGGTGGAGCACCTGAATGGACGGGGGAGATGGAGGTGACTTGTGCCTGTAGCAGGTTAGCATTGGCCATCTTCAGCAGGCCAGAACACACCAGCTTGTTGCCTCCTTCCACCGCCCACAGGTTGTTCTGGGCGCCAGCTAAAGACACAGCGCCTAAAACACACACACACACACACTCATATGAGACAGTGCCAAGTGCTATAAACCAATTATCAGCTGCCCACACGCCTCCCCGTCTTCTCGCTCCCAAAGGCCACCCTCTCCTCTCACCTTGCTTTCCTCTTCTATTCCTGACTCCCCTCTCCTCCCATGCCTCCTCTTATTCTTCTCCTACCTCAGCCTTTCCTCTCTCCTGACCTACATCAGCAGGGATGGCGGTGTTCACCTCATAACTAGTCCTAAATTCACTTCGCTCCTCACCGGGCCCCTCACTCCTTCCAGCCCCACCGCTAGCTCCTTCCCTCTCAGCTGACCTACAAAAGCAGGGATGCTGACGTTCTGTCCGTAGTTGATCCTCATGACGGGTGCGATGACCTCGTCGATGAAGCGCTGCGACACACCCAGCTCCAGCAGCGAATCGGAGAGCGGCCTGCGGGTCATGTTGATGAAGCCGCTGCCCCCGAGGGAGTCGAGCAGTTCCTCCACGGAGCTGAAGGCGTAGCCGTGGGCCTGGTACTTGTAGATCCTTTAGTGCACATGCACACACAAAGACAAATGCTTTTACCACTAAGCTGAGGAGGGGGGAATAGAGGTGAGTGAATGGGGATGGTGGAGGAGGGATGGAGTGAAAGTCATGAGTCAAGCAGAGGTCGAGTAGGGGAAATTAGATTTGACATGTTGTAGGAGTTTTGTCTCATATTTAAAATGACTGCATTCCTTTGTTTTTAGAGGATGAAGAGAGTTTCATTACAGCTGCTGTTTTTTTTTTTTCTTTTTGGCAAATTCCAGGCAGGAGCTGTCTATATTTGCACAGACTTCAGGCTCGGAAAGTCACAAAATGAGTCAAGGTTTTTCAGCGATTATGGCTGCAGAGGCCTAAGGCATAGGAGAGAATAAACAGCTCAAAATAGGACCCAGGCGCTGAATCCAACACTAGAAGGCAGTGTTGTGCATTCGTTCTCTGCCTTAGGTAATTGTGTTTACAAAGCTTCACTTCACGTTACGTTCACTATCAAATAACGTCACCGACACCAGAAATATGCCTGAACCAACTCGACCAGAGCCCACCACGCAGACGTGCTGGACATCGGCAACAAACACACGACACAGGGGATCATCAAGCAGGCTTTAGTTCAGCCATGTCAGCTATACCCAGAATGCAAAGCAGCAGCTGCAGAGACCAAACAACAATCGGGACATTTATTATCTCAGGCTTACCTCATAAATTTCTCCATAATCTCCTCCACCCACATCTGCAGGCGAATGAAGCTGATACCGTAGCGCCACCAGAGCCGGAACAGGTCCAACAGGTACCAGTCCGTCTCCTCCAGAATCATCTCGTCGCCGTTGAAAACCGCCGTCTTTCCCGCCACATTGCGACGATACTTCAAACCTTGAGGGGGGGGGGCGACGGGAGGTTACACACATGCAGGAACTTGATATTGAAGACATTTTATAGGACTGCGTGTAAACTCACCCAGCTGTTTGACGAACTCCTGCATGTGGAGGTTCAGAGAGTGAATGATGGATCCCCCAGATTCGTAGTCATTGTGATTAACGGACACAGTAGCGAGACGGCCTCCGACCTCTGACCTCTCAAACACGTCCACCTGAACCTCGGGGCCAAAGTGCTGCCGCAGGAAATGGGCAGTGGCGCTGCCTCCTATCCCCGCCCCGACCACCGCTGGAGCGCAGATGATCAGAGAGGAAATGTGAAATGAGAGCAGTGTGTGTAATAACTGTTTCTTATCATTCTGCAGTTTAGTGGTCGGCGCTATCTAAAGATGGACCGAGGAAGTAAGGGTGCAGTGGGAACTCTAGTGTTCATCTTTAATATGATTTTTGCTTTGTATCACTGATACTGCTGGGTTTTGCAGTGCTGGTTGGAGGCTTTATTGCATAATTTGTCCCAAACACTTTAAACATGTTTGATTTGTAACCCTGCCTGGAAAATACAGATAAAAAAAAAACCAACAAATGGTGAATAACATTCATAAATCTATTAGAATATAATGTTCTTCTGGGAAAAGGTGGTTCCTGGCATTGATGTGGACGTTACTTTGGCAACACCTGAACATTGTTGGGAGACCACGCACACTGCCATGGCAACAGCGAGGGCGTTCTGTCATGCTCATATTTCTGTCAAAACCGAGATCAGCTTCTTGTGCTGTTTGAGCTACAGGCTACAGCAGTTCGTCTGTTGGATCGGAGCACACAGATCAGCCTTCGCTCTCCGCGTGCATCGCATCTTTCCTTCCCTTTTGACGGGTACTGATCACAGAGGACTAGAAACATCCTACAAGAGCTGCAGTTTGGGATATACTCTGACTCAGTCATCTATCCATCACAATCCCATAAATCTTCCCACTAGTCTATTCTTCCTGGACACATCTAGTTTGAGGACTAATTGTTTATTTACAGTCTGAGCTATTCCACCCACTGCTAGGAGCCAGTGTTCAGTGATCATTGATCATAGTATTGTTATGACAGCATGTGGGCCGCTTCAGGACGTGACTTTGAGTTTCTACACCAAGTATCCTGTGGTTTTGTTTTGGGTTGTTGCAAAACGTTCATTCAATTAACGGTGCAAACCAAGGGCGTTAAGTCATGGGTCACTGGGCCATGGGGATGTGTGTGATGGGGTGTGATTCTCCAACACAAAGTCCACCTGAACCCTGGCCCATGTGATTTTATCTTTTCCTATTTTGGACCTGGGGAGACAAATCTAGCATCACAACAACTTAGCTTACAACATGTTAGCTACCTACGGAGGCTACAACATTACGTGCTTACATTAATATAAATAATTAATGACATGAATGAATCCATAGAAGTGGCTGATGAACATCTGACTGCTGGCCCCAGCCTGCAGGCTAACATTAGCTAAACACAGCTAGGCTACGTTAGCACGCTGCTTTCCTTGCCTATTTTTGAAGGCGGAGCTCCGTCCACATGAGCGGGTCCCTCCGGGTCTCCGAAAGCCGACCGGGCTGCCAGCACGACGGCGAGAAGCGGGAGCAGAGAGCCGCCCATAGCGGCAACACGGATGAGAAATGACCGTTTGAAGAGAAGGCGAGCGGTTAGAGTTCAGCGACCGTTATAAACCACGCTCCTCTTACTCTGCGAGGGCAGTGCGCTCAGAATAATTATATTCACATGTTAGACTTGGATCTAAATGGATTATTAACGTCTGAGTGGGTTTAGGATTCTGCACAAAGGAAGGCTTGACAATGGTGATGGAGCAGATCGATAATGAACAACCGGTCACATCCACGTCCGGTGTTCTGTCGAATAAAAGCTGCCTCGTTGGGATGTGTTCGCCCCGGCCCCGCCCCCCGGAAATAGCACCGTGGACGCGCATTCATTCACAGCAAAGCTCGTCCACGTAGGAGACGACAAGTTGATATAAATGGACAATATAAAAACGTTTGGTGGATGTGACTTGTCCTTTTAGGACGCTGAAACGTAACATTAAATATATAAATATATTATTAAATATATATTATATAATATATAAATATATTTAATGTCCTAACACTTTAACCTCAACCTAAATTGGCTGTTTCAACTCAGATTAGACACTGTGAATCTCTCTGATGCAATATGTAAATATTTTATGTACATAACATATTTGTCTGCCGTATTCTATTTTTTATTTTTTTATTCTATTTTTTTTGTATCTTCTGCATCATGCACTGTTGTTTCCTGCCACTGTAACGCCCTAATTTCCCCACAGGGATGAATAAAGTCCTATCTTATCTTATCTTATATGAGCATTACCTTGCTGACTGGATATTTCATGTAACATACATGTTGTTAACATGCAATTAAAATGAAGTGTGGCCCAAAGTATTCATAAACCAGACTATGCCATTTGGAGCCACATTTTATTGACATTGTAAAACTCTAGCTATAGATCATCTACTATAGTGTGATCATTGGGTGTGGCCTGTTGTAGCAACAGTATCCTCACACGCCTCAGATGGTCCTGTGACTAATGCATTAAATCATCCTTAATGGTTGACCCACTCAAGCCATTAGAATATAATATCATTATTGGAGCTCTGTTGCATAGCACTGAGCACTATCAACACAACCAGCAATGAGGTATTATTTTGTTGAGTATTTTTCTTCCTTAATACTTTTCCACAGCTCCTCTGTGCTGCTGTACATCAATCGAGCACCATCTTGGGGTTATTTTCTCCATAGTTTCCACTGTCCGTTGAGCTGCCTCCACTAAATGTAAACTAAGTGTTTAAAACAAACACCAGACGGTAATAAAAACCACACAGCGCAGCGTTTTGAAAAACAGTGGAAGTTGCCTTTATTTCATTCAACAGAGAAACTGCTGCAACATCTGAGTAAACCACTGAGCAGAAACTAACATTCACACTGAGCCGCTGAAACAATGACTGGCACAGTGGAGCAGTAAGGCTGAAGGACGCCTCAAACACATGCACACATACTCACATATGCACACACCACACATACACACACTCGTCTTCATTTACATCGGCTATCTTACACCTGCGTGGCTGCTCAGGCAGCAGCCTTATCCCTCTCCCTCTAATGTGGTCAGTCAGAGGTGAGAGGTCATGGGTCACCTTGAGATCAGGTAACCTCCGTTCCCTGCTGTTGCCTTAAATACAGGGCTATTTCAGGGCTAAGAGGCGACGTAACACAGAGACCTTAACCGTTCATCTCTATGGTACATCTCTAAGTGACATGACCCCCAGCATTAACACTGCAAGGCCAGCCGCGGGCCTGGAGGGCGGGGTTCAGGGGATGCTGAGGGGAGGTCATGCTCTGGCCAAAGGGAGGGCAAAGAGAAGAGGAGTAGGGCACTGGCCGAGATGGAGATGGGATTGGTCACTTGGTAGAGCGTCGGGTGGGCTCAGACGCAGTGGGGGGAGGCGGCGGGCCGCGGCGGTCCAGGTCTTCGATGTAGTACATGATGAGCTTCCGGCGCTCCTCGGGAACACACTCCAGAACGAGGTACCGCTTGTCGTTCTGCAGAATCTTCTCCACATCCTTAAAATGCTGCTCTGACTCCTGGATCAGCTTTCTCGACCTGGGGGAGGGGAGACGGACGGAAGGCACTCAGAAACAGGATGGTAATACCATAAACAGCATCCTCCCTGGGCCCCTGGGATCTGCTACTGGGATTTTGGTTCACATTTCTTCTTTAAAAACCAAATTCACTAAAACTCAATTGCCCATGATTTATAAAAACATTTGAGATAGCCCATAAGTTACATTTCAGGGTATATACACTGCTGTATATCTACTTGGTACAAAGTTGTCTTGAGTATCGCATGTGTGAAAGTGAATGTACAGACCTGTAAGTGATGAACTTAGTCTCCTTTAGCAGAGTTCTGAAGTCAGCCTTGGCTGTGATGTACTTGTCTTTGATGTAGTCTTCAAACTCCCTCTGTCTCTTCTGCAAAGACAAATGAACACATCAGACATTAAAACTCACATTCTATTTAAATATAAAACAATATCAGTCACATCCTCTTCAGGCTGAAGTACTTTTCATGGAGTAACATTTATTTAAATGTTAAGTACTGATGTCAATCTGACTAACCAAGTTAAAATCAGAGAAGAAAAAGACTAACTGAGACACGACTTCGTGTACAGTAAAGTCGACGCGGAAGCTACAGCAACAGCAACATACGCAGACCACAAGAGCTGCAGCGTGTTTCCGCTTCACTATTTCCAGCTGCTTCTCCATCTCCGCACTTTTCAAATTGATCGTTTTGGATCAACACAGATGGAACGCAGAAGGGTCAACCGAGGAGAATCGAACATACAAACATTTAAATTACTCGTTTTCTGAGAAATTTTGTTTCAGTCACCATTGTTGAAAGTGAAGCAGGAAGTGAAAACAAAAATTAACCCGACTGGCAAAAAAGACAGCGCCGACCAACAGTGCCCTAAACGAGCTTTAAGTAGTCAAATCAAGCTTTTTTTTGTCACCAAACAAAAGACTTACTCTGTCACTGGAAGAGAATTTAATACAGCGCGGGTCCTCCTTGATGACCTTCTTCACCTCTTTCCATGTCGTCGTCAGTGTGATCTACGTGGAATTACAAAACATGACATGAAACCTAACATACAGACAGATATGAAGGTTCTGTTGACACCTGTTCAGCTTCTTTTTCTTATGCCTCACCATGCTGGTCTCGTCCAGTAGCTGCCTGAAATGTTCCTTCTTCTTCTTTGCCAGAGCCTCAACGTGTTCATTAAACAGCTTCTCCTTCTCCTCTCTCTCCAGGAGCGACGCTGACTCCCAGCGGTGGTCCTTGCGCAGATTACGACGCGTGTCTGACCACGTTGCATCTGAAGAACGTACCTGAGCAATGAAAGAAAGAAAAACACGAGAAAATGTAAATACAGTGTATTATACACTGATCACTCTGATTATCCCCAGGAGCAACCGTTAATTTGATGCTTTTCACTCTACAGCACGTCTAAAAAAACCTGAAAACACCTCACCATATCAGACATGAGAGCTTTAAAATGCTGGATGGCCTCCTCCCTCTTGTGCTGCTCCCTTTCTCGGTCGATCTCTTTGGTCTGTTCAGATCGAGCCTTCTGGACCTCCCTCTCCCGCTCTCTGAGACTGGCCTCAATACGAGCCTGCCGTTCCATCTCTCGCTCCTTTTCAATGTCCACGTTCTGCAAGAGATCACGTACATGTGTGAGATTAAACTCCTGTATGATTTCAGGCAACAGAGTGTTGTTAGTGGGGGCCTTTAGAGCCTTATGGGTTGAGAGGAGGGGCCTCTGTGGATCAACCCACTGATACTTGATCAGTTTGGGATCTAGTGGATTTAAAGTCCAGCTCAACACCTTGTGCTGTTCTTCGTATTTTTTTTAGTTGTTCCTAAACTGTTTTTGTCTGCGTCAGGCTGCATCCTGCTGGGGAGTGTCCTTGCTATGGGGTGGGGGTGCCTCATCTGGTCTAGGTGGGTGCTACATGTCTCAGTAACAGCCACATGAATGAATGTAAGGCCCAAAAGTTTCCCAGCAGAACAGTGACTTGTCGTTTACTTCTCCTGTCAGTGGTTTTAATGTTGTGGCTGATAGGTGTAAATACTGAAGCCATCGTCCTCTGTTGAAATAGCAGCTCGTACCTTGGCTTGTTTTTCCATGAACTGTTTGTAAAGTTCTTCTCGGAGTGCAGAGCTGTCCACAGCCTTGTATCTCGGGTCGGTCTCTAGCCTCTCTTTCACTTTGCTCCACCGCTGACTTCCCTCGATGTGCTGGTCACTCAGGAGATCGAAGAAGTCTTGCTTCACCTGGGAGCAAACACACATCAAACATCAAACAACAAATCTGTCGGTCAACAGCAGAGCAGCAAACCTGCAGATGAAGGTAACTTGCTCAAAGCCAGCAAAAAGCCTGAATCACTATCGAAGGCCATCATGACTGATATTGACTTGTGTGTGAGCGTTACCTTCTCTCCTCTGGATTTGGAGTCCTCTTTCTCCCTCTTCCTCATGGCGGTGATGAATTCAATGAAGATAGCCTCCCTGTCCTTCATCTTCTCGATCGTCTTAAATCGTGGATCTCTGCCGTGCTTCACCGCAAATTCACTAAACGTTGTTCTGCAAAGATTAAAAACAAATAAATAAAAATGAACAAGAACCACAGTGAAACATGTTACAATATAAAGTAGCTGCAGCTTTATCCATCATATATTAATATCAACCACCATCATGAACTAACAGTAGGAAACCTGGCTCGTCCCTTTACCTGGCCGTGAACTTGGCCTCCTCCATCATCCTCCTGAACTCGTCTTTGGCCTGCATCAGCTTGTTTTTCTTCTCCTTCCTTTCCTCCTCCGCTCGTGTTTTCACGTACTGATCAAACACCTGAAGAGGGCATATAAAATCAAATAAATCAAATAAAAATAAGCGTAGCAATACTGTGAGAAGAATAACACTGAGGAGAAGGAGATATACTGAACCTGTTTCCTTTCTTTTGGGTTGAGCAGAAGGTAACGTGGGTCAAACACAATTTTATGAAGCTCTTTGTCCCACGTTGAGAATGCAGACACCTACACGTAGGACAATGACATCGTTACCATCTACCACAGAGGCCCAGTATTACCTGGTATGGTCTGAATCAAATGACTAAAGAAATAAGGTCAATGTTGTGTTACCCCTCTCTCCAGCAGCATTTCTCTGAACTGCGTCATCCTGGCCTCCAGCGGCACTATGGCTCGTTCTCTGGCAGCTCTGAGCTCTGCCTCCATCGCTGCCTCCTTCTCTGTGTCTGCCTCTTTAATTTCCTCCTTCCTGTGAGGGTGAGGGTGACGAAGATCAAGAGGTGGCGAGAGGAATCAGAAATAATTAGAAAAACAGACGATAAGAAAACGACAGGAAGAGGATTTTGGAACTGTTATTATTATTATTATTATTATTAAGTAATGGGAGACTTACTTCCTCTTTTTGGCTTTGCTTGGCTCCTCATCCAGACTCTCTTCAGTAGCAATTGATAATTCTGGCTCCTCTTTATTGACGCCTGTGCATTAAAGCAACAAAACAATATAACGAACACTGCAGAATAGAGCAGCTATGATTGTCCTTATCGTTCAAATTGTGTTCATTAACAAACCGGCCTTCAATGTCACAATTCAAAGTAATCAAAATCAATCTGTCCACACCTGTCTTCTTGCCGTCGTCCAGACCTCTCTTGTGTGGCGGCTCCTGAATGTGCTTGTCAACATCAGCTCGACCGACCAGCTCCTCGGGCCGGTCCCACATGGAGAGCCGCGTTGTCGGGTTGTAGAAGAACACACGATCATCACCCGTCCATACCACGCACCTGGAAAATATTAGCCAACGTGGATTAGAGGGGAACACAGAAAACATTTATCAAAGAGTGGTGAAGAGAGAGAGAGAGAGAGGTGATGTGAGGTGCGTACCATGGTGTGCCAGGGATGGGGTTTGTGGCGATGGGTCTGGCTTTCTGAGCTGCCTTTTCCTCCTCCGTCATCTCTTCTTCCTTAGTCTCCTCGACAAAGAGAGATCTCATTGTTACTACTACAGTCAAATGTTCATTACAACTTTCCAGGATTTTTATACATCTAATGTATTTATAGTGCATCACTGCAGTTCGATAAACACACCTCCTTGTCATTATTAGCGTTTTCCATTTTGTTTTCTTCGTCCTCCATCTCCATCGCCTCAGCTTCTGCCTGGGCGAGGCGCTCCTTGGCCCTTTCTGCTTCTTTTTCTGTGCAAAGCGACGTACAAACAAACAAACAAACTAAATGTGAGGCAATAAAAAGTAGTGTGTATAATTACTAATAGGAATGCCCTCTGAACTTTTTAGTCCCCCTTTTGTGAGGTGTTTGAAGTCCTGACTAGCACCACTCACGATTTGATTTCTGCCGATGAAACTTTCCTCCCAAACACAGATATGAGATCGTTTCACTGTGTCAGTCGTGCCTACCTTTTTCCAAAACAGCCTGTGGTTTCTCCCAGGTGGACTCCAGTGTCCGGTTGTTGTAGTAGTACGTTTTCCCATCGGCCGTTTTGTACTCTGACCACTCGGGGAGCTGCAGTGATCCGGCCATGGAGGCAGGAGCTGCCGAGAGCGCCAGCTGAGGGTGCATCATGGAAACTAAAGGCGGGCCCATACCAGGAAGCATGCCTGTCATTATAGAGGAAAGAGACACATCACGGTCAGACGAGTGAGATATTTTCTCCCACAAGCAGTCGACTACGATGGTGGGATTTATACATCAGTGTATGAGATGTCATTTCCCAGGTAGGACACTGGTAAGTAAAGACACGAATTAACAAAAACCAAAGGTGAGAAAGAGAGTAAAAGTGATTCAGTGCAACTTAAAAAGGGTCCTCGCTGTACGTATCCACCTGGTCGTTAAATAAAATAGATAATTAAACGAATGTGACTAAAACAAAAAATTAAAATGTCGATGAAACTGTTCACGCTATATCAATTGTCAACTATCTGACAACAAACACAGACCACGTACAAAAACAAAGCAGTGACTACACACACACACACACACAACCATGCCACAAAGAAAGACAACTACTTGACCACATGTAGCCCTAACAGTTAAAACTACTCAAGCACACTAGACAACGGCAGCTAGCGTTAATGGCACGCTCCTATTAAAGGTGGGGTTTCTCTCAGCTTGTCGGCTAGCACGTGAAAATAACAACCTAACAACCAACGTGACTCTGAAGTAAACAGAAAAAATAATTACTCCCTGAGGACAAAACGCAAACAAGGTGCATTTACTATTTTGTGAAAGCTATATAAGGTGTTTGATTTTAACAAGGGGGTGGTGGAAATTACACTTTTTTTCTTCAAAGTAAAGTGTTAATGAAATATTTAAGTCCAGAGAAAGTAAAGCAAATAATAAACGTTTGGACGTATAATCACGCTCAAAGCTAAACGCTGTGCGTCTGTCTGATATGAAGGAAGAAGTTTCGCCACTGAACACTGAATGGATCATATTCACAGCATTCAATACCATGCCACTGTTTGAGGGTCTCCATATACACCATATGACGCATGTAGACATCATTCACTACCATGCCATCTACTGTGGATCTGAGAGGCGAGCGGCTGTTTACCGTTGGCGCTGGGGCCTGCCTTTACACAGGGTGCACCTACTATCTGCATCATTGCTACACCTGCAAGAACAACGGACAAGCAAGCATCTGGTTGAACACAGCAGGACACTAGACATCAGCTACCACGGTGGGTAGGAGTTGGCGTGTGTGTGGCCCCCACTCTGACAGACACAACACCCAGACTTTAGATTGTGCTTGACTGTTTTATCGCAGCAGTTACTCTGTTTATGTACCTGTAAGGTTATTTAAAGATGTAGAGAATAGGCACAGTGTATACTCTAATTTAAGGTTTATTTTAAGGCTGTTATAACTAAAATAAACACTGGAAAAGGAAGAAAAAATATGTTCTCAAGAGTGAATGCAAAACAACACCAATGATGGAGCTTCCAGCCTGGTATTTGTCAACAAAATATACTTTTTCCACTAATCGAGACCTAATCCAACTTAATCTTAATTTGACCAGACATTCATAAAGATCACACAAACTTAATAACAAGTCAGCCAACATTTGAATGATCTAATATCAGTTCATAAAATCCTTATCTTTTTTTTTCTTGCTGCGGTCTTGCAAGACTGGTTTCACATGACTAGTCTAGCAAGACCATGCAACAACATTAGTTCACATGTGAGGGCGATCCAAAACAAGACAGAAGCTCAAACTATGAGAGCAGTGTCTGGCCTGAAAGCTGACAGCATTTACGATTTAAAAAGTATGATGACAGAGAAGAGCTGGCCAAAAGGAAAGACATAAGCAGCGTCTACCAAGCGGAGAATATTCTGGGACTCTATTACTACAAATCTCAAGAACCAACGGCTTTCTGTATAATTTGTTGCTGGTCTTTGCTAAAGCCTGAACAGAATAAAGCTCCACTTTAACTAGTACACCAGAATCTTCACATGTATATACGAGCAAAATACAAAACAGTAGACTGTTGCAAAAGCGAGCTATGCAGCAAGGCTAGCAAGCTGACATGTGGCTGACCAATAAATCTACAGCGTCAATACCTGCAGTATTTATTGCAGGACAGGACTAAAACTCATTATAATGGTGTCATTCTTACCTGGTAGAGGGATGTGCATGCCTGGTAAAGGCACCCTGAAAGGTGGCACCATGACAGGGGGGAAGGCAGGTATGGCTGCAGTAGGCTGGGCCACACTGTGAGGCAGCGCTGCCGGCAACAGCGGCACGGTCTGCACTGCTGTAACAGGTGATGGCACCGTGGAAACAGTCACTACAGTGACTGGAGACACAGGAACAGTTGACGTCACTGTGGCAACAGGGGTGAGGTCTGCTACAACTGTTGCTTTTTTTTTTTTTTAAAGAACAAATTAAATAATGTTAGTTCTGTTTTTGCGTGTGTGACTGTGTGTGTAAATCTCTCGATTTAAGAGTGCGTTTACCTGCCATGGTCACATTCTGGGAGGGGGAGTGGGTTGTGATGGAGTCTGCACTGGAGACGAGTGTGCTGGAGGGGGTTGTGGATGGGGCCTGGGTAGAAGCCGCTGTGCTGGCTGTAGTGTTGACACTGCTTGAGCTGGCGGCTACAGTCACCCCTGCACTTGCACCCGAACCTCCGGGACCCGATACAAGTAGAGGGTTGAGCTCAGACTGCTGGATGATCTTTACACCGTCTGGTTTACTCCAGGCGGACTCTCTGGTCCTGGCGTTGTAGTAATATGCCTGCAGAGGGGATTCAAGAGAAGGTGACAAGAATATCAAGCCAAGCAACAACTTAACATGTACATCTGATATCATAACACATGTCACTGTAAATATTGTGATAGTTTTTTGGAACCAAAATATCACTTTCAGTTGAAAGTCTCACTTTGATTCATCATTTTTAATCAAGCTTTAAGACGTGTCTGCTCCTGCTGCAGCAGCAATATAAAGTAATTACATTCCTTTTAAGAGACAAGCTCAGATGAAGCTGTGAAAACCGAAGTGACAAGTCTCATTAAACAAACCAGCACAAGGAGACTGGTATATGCTTACAGAGGACTTCTGCCTTCCTACCTTTCCCTCTGGCGTCTTGTTCTCTACCCAGATTTCCTCAGTAGGGTTGAGTGCTGGGTTCCCAGATGCAGGAACGGGAGGCATTCCAGGAGGAAACAGCATCCCTGGAGGAGGCGGCATGTTACCTATGGGAGGAGGAAGGAACGGAGGTCTCTGCAGAAAAAAAAGATAGATCGAGCATTAGGCTCTCGTGCTGTAAGGAGAACGGATGTGGCTCTAAATGACTCCATTAGAGTGCTCTGTCCTCCAAGCAAATGCGTATGGTGCAGAAAAGTGCCCAGTCAGATTTGCAGTACACTATTTGGCAAACGGCTGATGTTTATTGGACTCTCTGAATTCAAATTAGGAGGTCTGTGCATCGATAATGTATCATTCAAAAGAGAGTGACTATGCATCAAAGAATCAATTATGGTGGAGGCCAAGGAGCACGTCAAACCCTGAGCCTCTTCCGAAGAGCCAATATTGATTTATGCAGTAATACCAGAAAGGACTAGGCCTTTGTTTTTGGTCAGTTTCTTTGTAAGCTTTGCAAAACTTCATCAAAACAAGATGAGGTCCAAGTGTTAAACTCTTGTACCATTTTGAAAGTCAGATCACTTAGTGGTTCATGCATAACAACGCATAAACAAAAAGAACTCGTCGAGCCCTAGTTATATGAAGAAAACCATAGACATTGCACACAAAAGGGAAACGTCACCTGTAGGTGGGGGGGTCCCATCGGCGGTGGCATGCCTCCTGGCGGTGGCATGGGCGGCATGCTGTGGTCAAAGGGTGGACGTGCAAATGGGGGTCGTGGCGGGGGTCCCCTCATCATCCCAAAAGGAGGCGGCGGTGGCCTAAGGAGCGGCGGCGGGCCACGTAGCACTTGGGTCTGGGTAGGCGCGGGTGCTGGTGCAGGTGCAGGGGCAGGACCACGGAACCGCACTGCCTGCTGCGCCATTCTAGTACAACAAGACAAAACAAGACTGTTCAGTGGCAGATCAGCGAGACACTTTCACAGAAACCTGGTGCAAGGTGTGATAATATCAAACTGCCCAAGAAAACTGCAGATAACTAATGCTGAAAGGAAACTATCTTAAAGTGAGGATATGTACATCAAACTGATATTCACTGAGGTCACGCTGTCGGATAATAACATTGAATGGTGATGTTGCTTTCAGTTGTTTTTGTCCAGTCATTTATGAATCACATAAGGTCAATAACCCAATTACTGACTTTATATGATTAGTTACAAAACTACAAGTGTGTTAATGACATGTAAAAACAAACACACCTAAGGAAAGCAGGGCCATCTGAAGGTGATATTAAATAGTTCTCAGTGCTCAATAATCCAGACTATTTGGGACAATTTATATTGAAGGCGAGGTTTGCAATCGAGGAAGCTGTAAGCCCTGCTGCTAACTAGACCTCAGATGTCCAGTCCATTCAAAACACTGGATGGACAGTTATGAGGCGCTACTTGCCAACGGCTGTAGCATAGCTTAGCTAGCTGGCTAAGATATGTTAACATTTGCACTAAATGTGGACACATTATCCTAGCGGCTGTGTCTGCCTAACTTACTGTGTCTGGTGAGCTGGACAGTCCGGTAAGAAAAGCAAATATATGTCTGTTTAATCAAACTGCCGGTGTTTACCGCGTGCCACGAGCTCATATCACAGCCGAGCCGCTTGGCAACATAGGCTAGTTAGCTAGAAGCTAGTTAGCTGGCGTGGCTACACTCACAAGTAAATGCTCTGTTTATCACAACCCCTCGGCTAAATAACGCGCCGACCAAATGCATACGAACAATCGACCAGTGCTTAATATTACACTCTGCTCGTATTCATTTAAAGTCTTTATTTGTTGTTATCTGACCTGTTGTCGCTGTACCCGATAGTCTCGCTCTCCGCCTGGTCCGCCATTACAGGAAAATGTAACTGCTCTCTTCCTGGAAACGCCCCCACGTGGTTTCCACCTTTCCTATTTGCTACATCTTGACGTCAATCAGAGCACAGTCGGCGCTGTGTGCGCTCTGATTGGATAAGTGTTTTCTCGCGAGTGTTCAGCAGAGCGTTAATTGGCCTGCTTGGGTCGCATTTATTTGTGATGTCTTTGTTCAGTCTGTACAGGGTGTTGCTGGTAATAAGGTTATAGAAGTTGGACTGCAATCATGACGAGTCTTTTGACCCCGCTTGTGTTTATTATAGTGGCGAAAGGTATTTTGTATGCTGTGGGTATTATGTGTGCCAAACTGCTTTGGAGGGGAGCTGCAGTCATCAAGTAGTTGTATATCACCGTAGTAAACTACTGTCCTTGGATGCCTGTATTCACAAATATGTTCGTGTAACTAAAAAGGAACAATTGTATCATACCACGACTCAAAGGGCTCATGCCCAGACATGGCTTGGGAAATCTGACCATTCTGACTTACAGGTTTTTACTATTTTGTTTCAATACAGGCTTCCCCTAATATTTCAAAGATTAGATTAGATTAGATTCAACTTTATTGTCATTACACATGTACATGTACAGGGCAACGAAATGCAGTTTAGCATCCGACCAGAAGTGCAATAGGCAGTAAAGTGCATGTGGCATAAATATTGTGGTATATAAAAAGTATGTTACATGTTGTTTTTACAGTGTATGGACAATATTTACAGATCAGAAGCTATGTACAGGTGAGACCATATATACAGGTTAATGAGCAAGATATACATAATGATTGAGGGAGGTACTATGAACATATTATACAGATGGATTGTTCGTTAAGTGGGAGAAGACTATAAACAGGAACTAGCATAACATAATTTACAATAGAGGAGATGGCAGATGATAAATTAGGCGATACAAAGACAGATGACATGAGCAACTTATAGTGCAAAAATAAATAATAGCAGTGGCTATCTAAGTTACTAGACTAGTGCAATGTTCGGTACATAGTACTGTGCAAACAGATTGTATAAGTGAAAGTGAGCATGTGCAGAGTAGTCCAATAGTGCAGTGTGATGGTGTAAAAGTCTTTGGTCAGTGACTGAGTGACTGTGAATTGGTGTGTCAGCGGGGGTCAGAGTTCAGTAAGGTCACAGCTCTGGGGAAAAAGCTGTTCCTCAGTCTGCTGGTCCTTGTCCGGAGGCTTCTGAAACGCCTGCCAGAGGGCAGGAGGGAAAATAGTCCATGTGCCGGGTGGGAGGGGTCCTTCAGAATGCTGCGGGCACGACGCAGACAGCGCTTCTTCTGGACGTCCTCAATGGCAGGGAGTGGAGTTCCTGTGATGTGCTGGGCAGTTTTCACTACGTGCTGCAGGTGTTTGCGCTCCGCAGCAGAGCAGCTTCCGTACCAGACTGTGACAAAGCTACTAAATCAATGTTTTTGTTATTTTATTGAACATAATGTATTGCTCATATGAACCCCTTTCCATCTTCTCAATTTATATTTATTATTTAGAGACAGGACATCAAGATTGAAAGATGAAACAATGTGGAGATATAAAACTTAAATACAGCCAACTATCAGGTACTATAATGTTCATTACACACTTACAGTATGTTTATACTTAAAATACAACATTTGGTCCATGTGTTTCTAAGATGATATTATTACATTAGCATTAATTTATGCAAACTCAAAATACCTGCATGTTGCTTTACTTGTGTTCTCCTAGAACAGTCCAACAACATCAATATCATCCTCACATTTACACACCACCTCACTGTTTAAAGGCAGCTGCTGAGCGGTGTCAGTATCAGGCTGTTGGAGATGCTGTGAAGCTGTGTCAGAGCCAGTAAAGACTTCTCGACTAACACTGGCTGGATCTTGCACATGCTGCATAGTTTCTCTGTTGAGCGTGGCCAGATCGATTGAGTCCATCTGCATGTGTTCCGTGGAGCTGCTGACATCTGAGTATCTGTGAGAAAAGGGTTGATATAAATTAGAAATCTAATGTGAAATATCTGTAAATCCAAACCCTATTAAAGGATCACGTAACAGCAAGTATATATATATATATATATATATATATATATAAAAGAAACATAAGAAGCTACTTGAACTGAGAAGACTTGTATCCTAAATCCAAATTATTCTGTGTCCTGTTGCTGAAAGGAAATCTAAATGAAACATTTAGTAATATCATCTGATTGTGATTTACCAAGTTTCACATGGAAACAGGTTCACAGAAAGTAAACTGCTGGAACTTTTCCCTGACGTTGCCTAACCTTGAGTGATGTTGCGCAGCTAGGTAGAGGCCCATTGGCTGATACAGGCAAAAAGACGGGTAGGGATAGTAGCCAGCTGTGTAGGGCATCACGGTGGGACAGGCATACATGCAAGGGCCAAGCAGTTCAAACTGAGCTGAAGGCGTGGTTTGTGAGTGACAAAAGTAAACACCATAATCCTGGTTCTGTCCTGCAGTCTGTCCAGTTTGCTGCCCTGAGAAGCAATGTTTTCTGCCTTTCTTCTTCCTGGGGCGATAAACGTAATCTAGCACAATACAGCAAAGAACAGATAAAAAGTGATGAGCTAATTACAGCGTACATTAAAGGTATTTGTGCGTCTCTGAATTCTCCAGGTTTCTCTATAAAAATAATCTAAATATCGTCCTGAATGCAGATAAAGAGAACCCAACCAGACAAATGAAACAGAAATAGAATACTTGTACATTGATTTATTCAAGAAAAATAACCATTTGTACATGTCTGTGAGTTGCAAAACTATGTGAACCATTATTTTCAGCAACTGATGCGACATTGTCTTTTAGAATTTGGTGGTATAATTCAACGACAACAACAAGTCTTTTTCTGTTCTCAGAAAGCTCCTTTGTCTATGCCATCGTATACTTGCACAAACATGTTGAAGATCAGACTGTGATTGTGCTGTGAGTTTTTAAGACAAAGGTCTCATTAAATTGATTGAAAACACTTCTGAACAGATGGACTCTAATTTGGCCTTGAAATAAACTTGTAATCCTAGTGGTGCACTTACTTCTGCAACTCACAGACATGTCATTTTGGCTCATTTTCCTGAATCATTAATCAGACAAGTATAATGTTTCCACTTCATTTGTCTGATTGGATTCTCTTTATCTCTTGTCCTATGATGTTTTAAGTTGTTTTTATGCAGAAATGTAGAAAAGGGCTGCAAATGCTTTTAAGTGGCACTGTATCTGCATACTAGACACGGCAGTAAATTGTAGTAAATATTCATTAACCTCTAGTTATAGCTGCTGTATAACATTCTCACCAGGGAACTGACGCTCATGCATTGCTTTCAGTTTCTGAGCCACTTCATAGTACGGCTTCTTCTGTTCATCACTGAGCTTAGACCACTCAAAGCCCAGCTGAGCACTGGTGTCTATTGTGCTGACTGAAGAGAAGGCTTTCTGCAGGGCGTCTCGGTGGATGCGAGCCCAGATCAGAAAGGCATTCATCGGCCGTTTAATGTGTCCATTCTTGTGTTGCGCAGCTTGTATTTGCTTCAAATCTGTGGGAGATATTTGGGCGTTTGGAAACATTCATACATACTGCAGATATCCGGAAACCCATTTTTTATCAGTGAAAAACAACAACACAAAGGTTATTCAGGGTCGTAATTTTGATTTCAACTAATCTCTGTATTGCATCTAAATAAATTATACTATTACATGATAGAAAATAAAGAATCTCAAGCTGTTTATCTTTATACAAAAGAGACTATTTAATTACTTACTGTGAAGCAAATCGATACTATTTTTTTTAATTTTCTTTGTAGTTAGGGTCCATTTATCCATTTGTTTATCCATCCGTTTCATTCACAACAATATGTTTTACTACTTTTACCTCATTAGACAATACAGGTGCATAGACTCCCAACATGTGTACTTCTTTTTTTTCTTTCCATCAGTTTTATGTAATATAATTGTCTGTGTTAATTTCATGTTTTCTATAACAATGTGACACAATAATGATCTTGAGTTAATTATATAAAGGTGGTAGCTTCAAATTAGCCCATTTGGGTTTTCTGCCTCACCTTGCTCTGAGTACTATATTGTTATTTTTAAATTGTGCATCATAAAATAAACAACATTGATTCTTCACACACTGGATACCTTGGTCTGTTGGCGGGATGGTGAAACTGATGACTGGACGGTCACCTCCCTGTGTGGGTGATGTTTGTGTGAGGGGTTCTCCATCTCTGGTATGTGTGTCACCGGCTTCCTGTTGACCTAGAACCGGACATGTTTGTTTCACCTTTATGACTAGACTCTGCTATCACTATGGATACTCGCCTCCACTGCCACACTAAACTTTATATGTTTATAAATTTGTATTTATGTATATATGACATAGCGTCGGCCCTTCTCTGACACGAGTAACTTACTTGCTCTAAATGAGTAGTTTTTGTTATCCCATGTCTTTAACTCATTTCCAGTCTCGTCCCGCAGTTGAACTTGGCCTCCATCTCCGACGTCAGTGAGTAGATCCACGAATTTCGCCGGCTCCCGACCTGGGTCTCTGATTTCAGGGTTATCTACTCGAACAGTTTCTTGTGTCGTATTTGGGAGGAGCGTCTTCATTGTATCAGTGGTTGATTCGTTAATGTTCCTGTTTTAATGTCGGTTAATCTGGACTGCGTTTGAATTAAGAACCGTTGGTTTCCCTGACAACGCGAGTATTCGTACCACGTGACCTGATCTTTCCAGCGGTTTACGTTTCGTAAAACGGGGTTTCCCGCCAGAAAATAAGGGTCATTGATTTATGAACAACATGTCATAGGTCTACACTATAAAATATAAACAGCCCTTTGATTAAAAAAAAATATATTCGTCCAATTTCAGTCATTAGTCCGAAAGATCTCTCCTCCCATTTATTCAAATTTCAATTAAAATATACAACACAGAGGACACAGAAAAAAACACTTAACATTTTGTTTTGAAAATACGGATAAGGATAAATTTTATCTTAAATTTTCCATGTACAGCCATGAATCTAACTCAGAGAGGTGATGTTTGTTGTTCAGAATTAAACGCAATGAAAATATAAGGAAGACATACTGAGCGTTTAATGTTATAATTTAATTTAATGTTGAATGAAGTACAGAAAATATAGAGTATAATCAAATCAAATGATCTGTACTGGAGAAAAATCCAAACAAAAACAAAAAACAACAAAACTAAAATCCTGATTCAAGTTAACTAAATTACAGTAGCAGTAGCTCTCCCGTATGTAACGTAACCTTACGAGTAAACTAATAAAATATTTAACTAAACTATGGAATTATCCTTCTGAGAGTAACAAAATAAAGATTTGGTCATTTTTCGTGCAGTGCCTCCGAAAATGACAAGAGGCTCTGCTTAGCTGTGTTTGCACATCAAACAGAGAAAACTATACATAAAATCAGACACTCATTCACACATTTCCCACGCACACTTCACTCAAAACCAAACCCCCTTGAACTGGTCTCAGCTAGTCATAGTAATCATTTGCGAAAAACGCAGCTAATGAAATGAATCCATGGGGGGGTTATTTTCTAAAACATGGTTCATGCGGCGCAGGTATGCAACCCTTGTTCTTAAGGGCCGCCAAGTGAGCTGCAAGGTGAAAAATGTTTGCTGGCAAAAATACATTTTGATTAACGAGACATTGCTAGGTTGTGCTAAAAAAAAATAGCTTTATCACTGCTGTAAACATGAAACTAATTTACCAGAGTGTGTTTTTTTTGTCCTGTAAATGGTGCCCTCCTGTCCATAAACAAGAACAGATATGCAAGAGACAGGTCTATGTGGCTCAGGAGTCAGAAAATATCATTAAAGAAACAGTTCTCTGAATGACACAGTGGCTGACCCTTTAATCAGATGTTAATCTGGCAAAGGCATCTGAAATGTAGAGTAGGCGGCAAGTATAAATTTTAGGTGCGTTTGTTCTTCTAAACATGGCCATAAAACTGTATTGACCCTCTAAGTGTCCATCTATTGCGAACTGCTGCAAGCCTGATACAAAGAGGAGAAGACAAACTAAGAAGAAAAAAAACAATCAGATGTAATGTGTAATTCATCCACTCTTATATGGTTCAAGAAAAAGAAGCCAGTGTTATCTCAACGCGTACGGTCATTCTGCCCTCTGCTGGAGGACTAGAGTTTGCACGAGGAGAAAGAAATAGTCACCCACTGGCAATGGAGGAATGGCTATTTTATTTGAGACCACTATACTGATTGAATTGTCTGCACTGATTTTATAGTGAAGGGCAATATACTGTAGTTCATATATATAAAACAGGTAAAGATGATGTATGTTTCCCTATAGGGAAGTAATGACTAGAGGCTGTGTATTGACACCTTCCCTGTCCCTCAGGTGTCCGTGTGGTACACTTTCACACATAACACTGTCGTTGGATAAGGGGCATCAGTGAACACGCTCACCTACCACTGAGATCGTGTCTCCAGATTGGGAATGTCAACGATCACTGGTGCCACCTCACCAACGAGAGCAGAAGCAGAGAGAGAAACATGCAAGGTCGTCTTCAAGTACAGCAGTTCTTCTGTGGTTCATACTCCCATAATGTCAGACATGCACTCGCGCTCTCTAGCACACAGACACACACAGACGTCGGCAAACCTTCATTTCCCAAAATTGCCAAAGTTAGCGAAGGCATCTTGTTTGGGTGGGACCACGGCTGGGGTGATGGAGTGTGTAAGGCCCATCCCTACTCCTGGAACGCCCATGCCAGCCATACCGCCCATCATCACTGGAGCAGCCATGCCCATATTCATGCTCATGTTCATTCCCATCATGCCTTGGTTTACAGGAACTCCGCCCTGTAAACCCGTGGTCATTGAAGGCGGCATACCCGCTGCCAGCGAAGAAGCCATGTCGGTTGCCATTGATGCCGGCATGCCCATTGTCATGGCATTGCCTGCCATCATGGGATTGGCTGGTGGTCTTATGGGTGTCACATGGGGCGGAGAGCTGAGGTTCAGTCCTCCGAAATTCTGGGCCAACAGATTGACGGGAGGCACTCCTGTACAGACACATATGAGGCTTAACTGAACACATTTGTTTTGAGTTAGAATGATACTGTAGACCACTGTAACGAAAGACTAAACCTGGTACATCCTAAAACTGTGAGAACTTCCAGGATGAAGTAAGATACCTTGTTGCTGGATAATATTGTTGAGTGTGGGTGGTGTCTTAGTTGGGTTGAGGCCTGCAGAGAGGAAGTCAAGGCTGATGTTGACAGAGGGGTCAGACCAGGTCGACCCTAGTGACCCCTGACCTCCGACGCCAACCTTCTGCTGCTGCCCAATGGGCTGCTGAGATGCCATGCCTCCCAAACTCTGGACAAATTACAAATATTACAAAGTATATTACATTATACAACAAAGTAAAAAAAAAAAAAAAAATAAGAGAAAAAAACATGACAACCAAGAATTATGACCTACTCTGAACTCTTATTTTGAAATGACAACATACCTGCTGGGAGCGAGAAATGGGCATGGTGGGCATAGCAGCAGATGCTCCCGGGGTCACCCCTCCCAGAGAGAAAGTCATGCTCTGAGACGCACTGAGCGTTGTATGAGGATTGTTTAGTTGATGGTTAACGCCACCCATCAGGTCAAAGAGCTCCGCAGAAGGTGGGACGGGGGCGGGATTAGAAGTGGAGGCTGTGGGTGACTGGACGCTGCCAAACAGGTCGGCGACAGGCTGGGAAGGAGCGGAACTAGAGGAAGTGGGAGGATTAGCTGAGAAGGCATTCCAGTCCCCGAATTCTCCGTTACCATTGGGTGACGCAGCAGCTGGCCAGGAGACAGCAGAGGTTTAGTACAATAGTGCGTTTTGACGGCAACAACCCCCACGCTATCACTGCATTTAACCTTATTTTCTAAAAATTCTCCAGTTATCCAGGTCATGGTATATCTAAAAATGAATCTAAAATAAGGGCAGCTGGACTTGTTTGAGTTCGAAGGGGTAAAAACAGCAACTCGACAGAGAGTATGTTGTTCCATGGTAAACCCGCAGTGAGGTTTAACAGGAGGAGCTGAGAGGAGGAAGAGGCGCTTACCAGTGGAGGTGGGGAGGCTTGCAGAGGCAGCAGGAGAGGAGAAGTCGGCAAAGCCACCAATGAGGTCTGAGCTGCCACCTGGACAGACACAAACACACAATTATACGAACAAAAGTGTACAAAATATCTTGTCTAATTAAAAGTGGGAAAAAAAAGAGCTTGTAGTTACCCGTTGCAGAGCTCTGATTGGATAAAGGGTCAATCACTAGAAGGTCGGCTAAACCGCCACTGGAAGACTGCCTGACTGACGACTGAAGCGAGGAGAGAGACACGCTGATTAGACCTGTATTCACAGTATGGGCCAAATTAGGAAAAGAGCAAGTGCGAGTACCTTCTCCTCTGGACTCTTGTCTCCTGTGTAGTGGGCTGCAGCGCCCAGGTCCAGAGTCTTGCTGCTTGTTCCTCCGCTGCGTTTCCGTGTGGTAGTGGTGGTGGTTTCTGTTGCTTGTGTGATCTGGATGCTCTTCGTTGTGACGGTTTCCTCCTCATCCTTGAACTCAAGGGTGTCCTGCCTGCCGTTTCTCGATGCTCGGTCCTCCTCGTTGTCGCTATGGAAACCACACGAGGACGTATGAGCACTCAGGACATATTGCTTCGCTATAATTATGATTTCTGTACGTTGTTGTCTGGTTATGTAATAGATAATCCAGGACAGAGCAGTTTAAACATTTAATATGCATTACAAAGAAGTGAGTGGGTGGCAGATTGGTTTGTCTCATTCCTGATATACTGTGAAAACAAGAGACATACAGAGAGTGTAAACATGTAGAAATGTTTACCTGATTCTGTCGGGTGAGTCGTCTCGTTCCTTCTTTCTGAACTTGTTGAGCGTGTCGTCGATGGTGCTGCCTATTTTATCACTGATCTCTCCGAGCTTCTCGCTGAAAGGGAAAGCTCCTTTGCTCTTGTCCCAGTCTTCATCCCATTTACTCCGGTCCAACTCATTAGCTGGAGGGAAGAAGACGGAAAAGAAGACAGTGAGCGAATTGATAAAGAACAAATAGCTGCATATAAAAGATTTGGTAAAGGCACTTTAGACAAGAGTGACTCCAAATATCATTAACTTTTCTGTTCATGGATGAAGGAATATATGCTGAACAGTTCTCTAATTTCTAATTACTAATTGCCATAGAACTAGTCACTTTCAATAATAAATTAATTTCTTGGTTAGGTGTGAATTAGATTGTCTCCATTAATATCTTTGTATGGCACTAAAGACCTTTGTAGGTATTTACAGACAGCTAATCAAGAACATTAAATGTTCACGTTAATGCAGATAACACAATTAAGGTCTTTGTATAGCTTTCCTCAATATTCTTAGCCAAGTTTTAAATCCACTTGACCGGCCAAAAGAAACGCTGTGATTTACTTACAGTTCTTAAAGCTGCCCCCTCCTCCGCCCATACTGTCAGATGAGACTCCAATATATTTATCTTTGTTCTTCTTGGCTTTCTTCCTCTCCTCTCTCAGTCTGTCGTCATCCTGGATGAACTCCACCATCTCCTTCACCTTCTGACGGACATTGATGCCCTGGTCCTTACCATTCTCATCTGGACACAGACACAAGTGCATAAAACACACACTCAGAGACGGAAAACAGAATCGGGACAACTTCTGTGGATAGAAGCTTCTGTGACACCCTGTCCTTACATCCAGTGTCAATCACCCTTGGCAAAGCAGCAACTAATTTCACACCTTAGTAAAGAAGACTCACCAATGAAGTGGTAGTTTTCTAGCGATCGCAGGTCGTAGATGTGTTCTCTGGCGCTGGTGACGACTCTTTCAGAGCCATTCCTGATGAGATAGGCCAGCAGCAGTAATGCCTGGGAGGAGAAGACAGAAATGAAGTAAACAGTGAAATAAAAACAGAGTCACACGTGGAGGATGAAATCAGCATTGCTCAGTAAGAGCAGTGACGATATGAATACATACAGGACAGATTTTTACATAACTGACAAATTACTCTTCCTTGGGTGTTGCATAATGATATTTATAATAATGACATATATATATATATATATATATAACAAGGCATTTGTGTAAACACTGCGGCCCATGTGGATATCCGGCTGCTGACCCAGAAAAGCACAGAGACACTGAAATGATGAATAACCAAACATAGAGAAATGCGCTGTGCAGAGCAGCGCAGCACAGGAACCACCGAAGACCAACCACTAAATTTGTGCAACCGTACCTTGTAGACACGTCTCCAGTTCTTCTTGTTGTCTTTCAGCATTCTGGTCCACAGCATGTTCATCACCTCCGGGAACTGCTCATACATGAAGGTGGACCTGGACGCACAAGCAGTGTGGTATGACAGTGAGAAAACACATGCAAGTAAAGCAGAATCAGGTGAAGTTGGATAATTAACCTCACCTTATCTGTCTTAATTATTTCTTAATACAACACTTTGAGTGACTAGTAATGTTGTGTGCGTGCATGTGTGTGTATGTGTGTGTGTTACACCTACTTGGCTATCTCTCCCATTAGCTGTCCAGAGGGTCCCCAGGGGTCATCATTTGTGGCCTCTCTCACCTTGGACTCAATCTCTGAGTAGTTCATTACCACATTGGTGCTGTTGACACAAACATACATGTTCCTTATCAGTTATACTAATGAAACGCAGTACTATCTTCAGTGTTTGTGTGAGGTGAAGAGGTCTTCTCTCGTCTTGTCTTTCAGTTTGCTCAGAACGACCTGATATTCAACTCGTAGTCGACCTTTACTCACGCACCATTCTTATAAAAACAGTCTGATCCAAAGGCAGACAGTCACACAGACACACGGACATATTGACACAGTGAAATAAAGACAAATATTGACTGACTATTTGGGGACGCTACCAGATTGTTATTATTATGTCCAACATACACAATGCACATACACATGGCAAAAACAATGGGGTGTTCCTTACATCCTGATGCCATGTTCTCCCCAAATAATAGACACTTCATGGTAGGCTGCAGCCCCAATATCTTTCTATCAGAACAAGCAGTAACATTTTCAACATTTTTCAGCTACAGCAGGTGTTGCACTGACCCACAGTGGCCACGGCCAAGGAGCCAGGGCAGACCATGGTCCTGTTGCTGGTTCATCTCTCTTCACGAGTACTGATTACTGCACACCAGGAACACCACACAAGAGCTGCAGGTTTGGAGATGCTCTGACTCGGTCGCCATCAAAGTCACTCAAATCCGTCCACTTGTCAATTTTTTTCCCTTCCTAGACATCAACTTTGAAGACAAAATTGTTCGCCTGCTGCCAAATACATCCCACCCGCTGACAGGTGCCGTGACAACCAGATGATCAGTGTTATTCACTTGGTCGTAACATTATGACTGATACTGACGCACTAATTAACGGTGTAAAACAGGATAATCACAACATAATCATGCTTGTGTCTTAATGTTTTAAACACAATACATCAGAGTAAATACTGAGAGAAATGTTTTCTTGACCAGGAGGATCTCAGTTCAATGAATAATGAATGTCGCCTCTAAAAGCCTGGCCGTGCACTTCAGAAGACAGACATGAAAGTGTGGGCACACAAACAAAAGCTGGTCAGGGCACAAAAAGGAAAAGAGACAATGTGTAGACAATGTGTACCTGAACGAGAGGTGAGTGAATATCGCTCTGTGTGTATGAGGAGAAAAGCGCAGCCAACATCCCCACAAGCAATGTCAACTTCCTGCCCTCTTTGTTTTTGTGGCTCACCTGCTGATGTGTATTTATACGTGTGTGTTTTTCATATCCTGATGGGTTTGGCTTCCTCCATAGACAGCACTGCGACTTGAAACACCTCTCTTCCCCTCCACTGATTCATAACAGCATTTGTGTCACACATTCACTTCATTTTCTATCCTGTTTTATCTCCTCTTACTACTTTTCTTATCCCAATTGCTAATTTAAAATAGCAACCCTCTGCAGACCCCTATAGAAGCTGCCTTTGATTGTGTTGTTATCGGTACATATGAGTTATATTATATCTCAGTGTGACTCTAATCTGCAGGAAAAGAAAGGCAGCCACTGACAGCTCTGTAGAGGCAGATCAATAATAGAGTGTGTTCATCATGCCCAGCCAGGCACAACCAACAGCTGATGGGAGCTGTTATCTGTTACTTTCTTCATACTCCCTCTTCTTAACTCCTGTCTTCGCTTATCTGTCCTTGATGTTGCTTTCCAGTTTGTCTCACTTCCTCATTTTTAATTGTCACACTCTAACCGGCCCTTTAAAGAACAGTCAGTTATTAGATACTTCTAGCTGAAAGTAATAAAGCCTTGGACTACGATTAAAAACTACCTCCATGAAAACAATATGGAGCCATTTTGTGTCTGTGGTGCTGTTGAAGTGCACTGAATTATATAGACATGCCTCACTATAAAGCAGTATGTAGTACAACAGCGAATCAAACTGCTGCATCACTACAAAGCCGAATTAAGACCACTCCTAGTTTGTGTTGTTTTGGTGCAGTAAGTACAATACAAGCACGATACAGCAGCCTGGTAACAGAAGAAGCGAATAACTCACAGGGAGACGGAGCCTCTAAGCTGTAAAAACCCTGCTCAATACAACATAACCATGTACAGAGATAAAGACAGCGGCAAGAGACAAAAATAAGAAGTCGGCAGACGAGCATGTTTTGAGTTAAAGGGTACACTGTGTAATCTAATGCAATGCAGCACTGAAGCTCTGTCATATCTTTTGTTTAACTTTGCAAAATGGGTTTTGCACAAGTGTTACACTGAAATCTATTTGTAATATTCCTACCACCACGTTTCTAAATAGATGGTCTCAACATAATAGGGTAACGCAGTTCATCACTTTGTCAATTTATACTACTTCTACAATCAATGGGAGCATTTTAGATTGTATACATCACGTGTTATAATTCTTAACACATTATTATCTCTCTTTTGTGAGGATAACGGTGTGAGACACGTGAAAGCGCTGACACGTATACTCAATGTGACCCCAGGACTGACCAACTAAATGGACTGTTTGTACTGAACAATGTTGTTAGAGTCAGCATTAAAGAGGAGACTATAAATCTTTACCTTGTGACAGCAGATGCACCATTGAAATACCATGAGACAGAAACTTTCTGTCAATTTTCATGATTTTTTAAGAACAGATTCATTGAATATCAGACAAAATACACACTTATATGTTAAGGATTCAATGATGCTACAAACTACCACCTCCAAAATCAAAACAAATGGTGAAGTCAATAACTTTCATGAGGCTAAGATTTAGTGCAGGACTGTTATATTATTGTGTGCATTTTCACCAGTGTACATAATGAACTGGAAAGTGAATGTATACATGAAGTTTATATAACTTTGGATGAGAAGTCTTTTAAATGTGACTACTCCGAGCTGAATCTTTGCTACCAGCTTCAGATTTCACTTGCACACACGTGACATATGCCTCCTTTGTACTTAAAAATGTATTTTATCCTCTCTAAACACAAATCACAGCTTTCCATATATGTGCATCATACTCATCAAAAGTTCTTTCTTGAATAAAATGCATCAAAGCATCTCACACATTTGTGAAAGAGGCAGGACAGGAAGCTGCTCTTCCTCCTCCTGCAGGGTTACAACAATGACTTATGTACAGTATGCAGAGCATTGTATATGCACCAACTAACATTTCAAAGATACACATGACAAAGAAGCATATCCAATATTTGAACAACTCCGTGTAGTAGGCTGCAACACCGGCACCACAAACCAGCAGGGTGGCTCTGCTGCTCGGGTCCATGGGGGTATGGGCCTTGTTACACCGGTGAAGCTAGTGTGAGATGGTTGGTATTCGCTGCTCACGTCCAATTATTTATCAACTTATTTTCCCGTTATTGATGCTTAGATTTCCGGTCGGGATATAATGTTAAATTAATTCACAGCGGAGGTGGCGAGCATCACCAGGGCGGGACAAGGCGTGATTCTGCAGCAGCCACTCGCAGAAACAGACATAACAACCTGGGCTTAGCGCTGCTAGCGGAATTAGCTAGCTGGATAGCATCCAATATGCATGATAACTAATTAAATTCACAGTTTGTAATATGGGGTTTCCCGGTTTGGGTTATGTGAAACGTAATGGGGATGCCATTGCAAATAATTTTGCTGTAATTTAAGGCACCAGTTTGAGGATTGGCAGCTAGCCAGCTAGTCAAAGCTAACAGCTGAGGGCTACCGGAGTGACGTCACGATCCGTATCCCCTCCACTGTCAGCGATAAAGCTGCTGATGCTGCCCGGCCGAAGCCGTCTATGAACCGGTTAGCTTACAAGCCACCTAGCGGTTTAGCTTAGGCTAACGCTTCTCGGTACTCACGCTTTGTCCACTAGCTCTCTGACTTTCCACATATTCAGCATCTCCGCACGGAACTGCGGGCTCGCCGCCTCAATACTGCTTCGCCCCCGTGTCTCTGCGTCCCACAAGCCAGAGATGGTGTCCGGTTACCGACGACAATTTCCCCCCCCCGACTCCTCGATGAGCTCCCGTAGTACAGCAGCCGCTGCGGTTAACGGACCGGCCCCAGTTGCTACGGAAACGTCGTTCTACGTCTACGTCACCGAGGCGTCGTGCAAACCCTCGCTCGCGGGTTGACTCGTTTGCGTGTTTACGGCAAATCATAAATCAAAATTAAACAGTAAAACAAACAACATCAGTCTTTATTAATTTCTGTAGTTTCTATTCTGTATAATATAGGGTGGCGGACGTCTGTCCTGTGTGTTGGAGACTGATATGACTTTGGAGACGTGACTTAAAGATTATATAATACATTTAAAACAAAATATCTATTAATATTCATTCAGCCTGCCACATTTAGGCCATTGTAACACTCAAAATCAAAACAAGACAGAGTACACATCTAAGGGATTGTTTATTTTTTTCCTTTGTCGATAAATTTGTGTGTTGCAAACGTTTTTCTTCAAATAGAAAATAAATATAAAACAGATAAAATACAATTTAATATAGATTATTAGATGTTTTTGTTTAAACTTCACATAAGGTTTTAACATGTCTGTCCATGTTATGTTACAAATTGAGTTACTGTCCACATTCTGAGCTCTGTTATGATTTGAATGAATGCTGCCGTGTTTTAAAGTGCATGGGGAAATCAGTACCGTTACACTCAGTTGCAGAAAACTCACCACAAACTACAAGCCCTGTTTGCATCCTGCACGTCTACACAATCTGGGTTCAACCAAAATGAAGAAAAGTCCCAACGCAACAGGCGAGGTAAGACTTTCTAAGCAGGTGACAATTTTAGGATATTTATATTAGTACAATTATTTAAATCCAATATTGTTCTCTTTGAATTTTCCCCTTTATGCCATCTTAAAATTGAACGAAAACATTAGTTTTGCAAATATTTAATGAATTTGAATTAATGTCACGACATTCGTAGCCTGATAATTAGACTAATGATGTTTTATTCATTTATTTTGCTGTTGCTGTTGAAGATAGTTGTAATGAAACAAAATGATTTGACTGTTAAACTAGTGTTTAGGTTGACAAATAGCATTTTGAAAGTTAAGTCCTCTGCTCTACACAATAATCAGCCAATGATTAGACCTGATCGCATTTTTGCTGTTGTGACAATTGCAGAAAAAGCATTTTACAAAATGTGAAGACGCCAAAACAAAGAAAAATTCTACATATGTGGTACAAGTACACGCTGTTTACGTAGTCCTTGTACAAAAGAAGTACGTGTTTTTTATTTCACTTCAGATCCCAAAACAATTTGACCAAGTGAGTTCTCACAGCCGAGCATGGCCTGTTTATTTACAGTTGAATATCAGTAACCATGGCAACATCTATGAAGTTTAATAAGTGGAGTTCAGTGAAAGGAAAGAGCTGAAGAGGTGCAGGTTGAATTCACATTATGGACATTCATGAATTATAAAAGGCTCCAATAGTAGTTCTACAGCACCAAAATCACACACAGAATGATAACTGAGTACATTTCCTGAGATATAGACAGATGTCTGTGCCCTTTACCACACTTTTACTCATTTTGTTTATTTTTGTCTTTGAATCAGAATCAGAATCAGAAAAGACTTTATTGCCAAGCATGATCGTACATACAAGGGATTTGCTTTGGTGTTGTTACGCCTAAAATAAAATAAAAATAAAATAAAATGTAGAAACTATATTATAGATTAAATATAGAAACTTCCTCTCCTCTCCTCTCCTTTCCTTTGCAGCCTGAAGCTGCCGCCTGGCAGAACGATCACATGCTGCACGGACTGCGACTGGCCCTCCAGGGGTACAGAAAGAAAAACCAGGAGCTGCTCGCAGAAAATGCTGCTCTGAAGAAGGTACTTGCCAGCAATGAGCCCAACTGGGAGCAAGAGAAGAAGAAGCTGCTGGATGAGAAGGACAGTTTAGCTTCGACTCTTTCCATGGCCAGAAAAGACTTGGACAGCTTGGCGGAGGATCTTGAGTCTGTGAGAACGGAGCACCAGAAATGTGAGACAGAGCGTGACGAGTTGGACAAAAGAGTGAAGGAGAAGGAGAATGAAGTCCAATGCTTGAGAAAGAGTCTGCACCTCCAAAAGAATGAGACAAAGGTTGTCAAAAGACTCTGGAAGGCAGAACAAGACCATGTCAGCAAGGTGATCCTCTCCATTGAAAAAACAATCCTAGAGAGTAACGCAAAGTGGAAGGAGTGGTGGTTTGCAAGGCAGGAAGAGGTGGCCGCTGAGCTTCAGACACTGCAGGCGCACTATGAGAAAAAGGTGTGTGACATCACCAAGGAAAAAAATGATGCCGTCACCGGCGTCTTGACTGAAACGGTGGCACTGATACAAGAGACCATGAGCATATTTGAGGGCATGAAGACAGAGGTCCAGCAGAGAGAAGTCGAATGGGAAACCAGAAACAGATCTCTGGAGGATCGTCTCAGATTTGAGCTGGCGGCGAAAGAAAACATGTTCCGGCAAATAGAGGAGCTGCAGAAACAGAATAAAGGCAATGAGGACAAGTGGCTCGGCAAGGAGGAGGAGAGGATCGAAAAGGAGAATGAGATGAAGGAGGAGATGAAGCTGCTGCTGCAGAAAATTGCTGAGCTTCAGGTCTCATCCGCTGATTGTTTGATGTCAATAATAACTAAATAAACTGTGACGGTTTGTTTCAAACTGGTTCTTCTGCGTTTACAGGAGCTTGCCTCAAAAACCGACAAAGAAAAGGCAAAGATGAGAGCGCTGGAAAAGAAAGAGAAGAAGGAGTTGGAAAAGAGGATGAAGAAGGAGGAAGGGAAACCAGAGAAGAGAGGACTGACCACCTTTCTCTTTTCCTAAATCGCTCTCAAACCTTTAGTCTCATCCCCTCAACTCCATCTCAGTCTAATCAAATTACCCCTTATACCCCCTAACATTCCCTAACCCCGTCACCTCCACCTCTTTACTCGTCCGCCTTCTTTAAGATCCTTTTAAATACGGTTAATATTTTAAGTAAACATTAAAATTCAAAATAATTCAAACATGTCTGCTTGTTTCTTCGACAACTGAACAGCAAAAGTGTTTTTTTTTTTTTACTTTCTGTAAATTGAACACGAGCCGTTTCTTAGTTTCATACAGCAGGAAATACCATCCTCTACTGATAAAAGTCTGCTACTGCATAAAAGTGAGGGTCATTTAACATGAAACAAAACAGGAACACACTCATTTCATTTGTTATTTACATGAGACAATACTGGTATTGTTGGAATCTGATATATAAGTGTGTAAACCTGTAATCACATGCATCAGCTCCAGAGGACACTTCAAACAACACGGAGTGATTTAAATAACAAATGATCTGTTTTTTCCCCCTCGTGAAATTACCCATTTCATATTAATTCAGTTCACATCCACGCCCCCATCTGTCACTTACAAATTCAGAATAATTAATATGCTAATATCTTTCATTTCACATCATACGTGTTTCTTACTGGAGCAGTCACAATTCACTCGTGTGACTGTTGGTCGTTTTTGTGCCTTCAGTATCTCATCGTCTGAGTCAGCCAAAGCTTGTATTATTGAAAAGTTGGCTCTGTTATTTGGGTCCACAATCTGGTGTAGAATAAAGTATTAGGCCACAACAAAGACACTGACTTGTTGTTGACTTTTATCTGATTGTTTCCGTTTGTTCATGTTTTTATTCCGCTATAAGGCATCTGATTATGTTCTGTGTTTGAAGAATACTTTCAAATGCTAAAGATTTAAAGATTACCTTGTGTTACATATGATGAAGATATACTTTCTGTTAGAACTCATATGTTTTGTGGGAGGAAGCGACCCCTCCCTCCCTCATCATCCTCTTCCATCATTATTATGCGTTTCTACCGACCCTTCACTGCACTTAACGTTGCCATGGCCGCGCACCTGCAGCATAGCAACAACCTCAGCACCGGACACTTCTCCGTGCAGGACACTGCCTCTGGGGCGCTGAGCCGGGGGGGCCACACTGCAGCGGCTGTCGTCCTCGGGTTCATCCTGGTCCTGGGCTTCCTCGGTAACTTCCTGGTCCTGCTGGTGTTCTCGCGCTGTCCTCTGCTAAGGACTCCGGTCAACCTGCTTCTCATAAACATCAGCGTCAGCGACATGCTCGTCTGCCTCTTTGGGACTCCCCTCAGCTTCGCCGCCAGCGTACGTGGCAGGTGGCTGACCGGATCCTACGGGTGCCAGTGGTACGGTTTCTCTAACGCGCTTTTCGGTGAGGACAAAAAATAATAATAATAATAATGAGTCACAGTATATATGCACATATATACAAAAGGAGATCCACCCACACTTAATGAAAAAGATCCACATGTCAATGCTAATAAATAGGCTATTGATCTCACCATTAAAATAAACATTTAACCTATTGTAACTGTACTAATGCCATCAGTAAATCCTTAATGATGTCAGGACAAAGTTGATTCAATCTCTGCACGTTTATAATCCCTTATTATTGGTACAGTTTTGAATATTTTAGTAAAAAACAAACACAAAACAAATCATACCTTAGCTTCAGTAACATAATCAGCAAACATAAATTTAAATGTATGTTAAGCCTTTGTGAAAACACATGCATAGAACTGAAGAAGCTACTCGGATGAGTGGTGAAACGTCTTCTCTAAAAAATCTACAAGTCCAGTTGCCTTTTTTGGAACTCTCTGGATCAAATGTAAGCAGCATTTAATGCTACAGATGGTTGAAGCTTAACTACTTTATATGCTCATGGATAATAATCAATCTGATTTAATAGTTATAGTATAGTTTAAAAGCCATAAAAGCAAAACTGCTTCTTCTAAAATGTTGTAATTATTCCACGCAGTGATTGCCGTTTCTTTACTCTGCTGTGATGCCTTTGTCAGGTATAGTGTCTCTGGTGTCTCTCTCTCTGCTGTCCTTTGAACGGTACACTGCGCTGCTCTGCAGAAACCACTCGGACTCGTCTCAGTACCGCAGGGCCTGGCTCGCTGTAGCGGTCTCCTGGCTCTACTCGCTGGCCTGGACACTGCCTCCGCTGCTGGGCTGGAGCAGGTCTGCACTGCTGCAGTGTTAACCCATCTCAACACTCATTACATTATCCACCCCTTTACTCATTTATTTATTCTGTCTGCTTTGAGCTAATAATAATGTAGTTATTTGAGACTGAAAGCTAATGTATTCTAAATTAATATAACCTGTGATTGACCTGTGAGAGAAAAGCTTTCTAAGACTATGAATAAATTTGTTCCTCATAGCTAGAACTTAATATAATTAAATAATAAGCTATAAAAAGCATAACATACCATAACATCCTGTGTTGTGGAGCAGTTACGGGTTGGAGGGTCCCGGTACCACCTGCTCGGTCCAGTGGCACCAACGCACAGCCACAGCTCGCTCCTACATCAGCTGTTTGTTTGTCTTCTGCCTCCTGCTGCCGCTGCTGTCGATGTTCTTCTGCTACGGGAGGATCCTGCTGGCGGTCCGAGAGGTGGCCAGACAGGTGAGTGTGCAGCTTGACCTTTGACCTCTGGGTGATTCTGTTCACTGTGAGTCCACCACTGCATTTGAAATGCGTACCCAGGTCGCCGGGGTGAGCCGGACCTCTGCCGAGTGGATGGAAGGCCGCGTCTTGCTGATGGTCGTCGCCATGGTGACCGGCTACCTGCTGTGCTGGATGCCATACGGCGTTGTGGCGATGCTGGCCTCTTTTGGGCGGCCAGGTGTGGTGACCCCTGCTGCCAGTTTAATCCCGTCCTTGCTGGCGAAGATCAGCACCGTCCTCAACCCCATTATTTATCTTCTGCTCAACCACCAGGTGAAAGCAGTCACTGTATAAATATATCTCACCTGGTAAAACCTGTGAATAAAATGTATGACTGGGCCACAACTGACGTCCAATATACAGTAGGGCACTTGCAGGTGTGTCATTAGCATTAGCATCGCCCATCATCTCCCAGGTGTGTTCATTTGTTGTCAATTTCACCCTTTACATATAGCTTTTACAACCATCCATCCATACTTTCAGCGTTTTAATTAAGCTAGCTGTCTTCACTGACTTGTTGTAGCTAGCTAACAATTTAAACAACGACATAACAATGTATATTATTTTAGCTAAGAATTACCTTTTGCACTGTATCTCTGTTGGCTAGTTATAGTTTTAAACCGTTACCTTTACCTTACCTGAAAGTATTTCCTGTAACATAGAAGTTAAATAATAATAATAATGTGGTAGTCAGACGGAACCACATACAATTACCTTAGTCGCAGTTATCATGCTCCTGATGCTCCATATCTTCTCTTTCAGTTCTCCAGGTGTTTCCTGCACATGATCAGGTGCAGCTCCGAAGCCCCGCCCACCCCTGTCCTCCCTACAGTGGCTAGTAGTAGGGGGGCGTGGCCTCACCCTCTAAGTACGTCCACGCCGCCAACAGAGGAACAAAACACGGCTCATGTTATGTTCGCATCCACAGAGCCGCGGCCACAGCGACCCAAGCTGGTGTCAAAGACTCAACAGGAAGCTTAAAGGTCATGAGACATTTTAATGCACTAAAGTAGAACTAGAAGTATAACCGGGACTATTTTAATTCTCCTTGATAAAGTGATAAATGTAGATATTGTGATCTTACAGTTAATTTTATGATATACAATATCTTTGTTAACAGTGAGTAACCCACTGTATCTCAGGCTTTTGACATTAATCTTACTGCAGTAGTTACAGTATTTTGGTCTGGTGTTGTGTTGTTGTTTTACCGCTGGAGGGCGCTGTGGCTCAGCTGACTGCCAAACAAGCAATAAATTGGTAAACACAATATGTGCACTCAATTAAAATATGACATTTAGTTTTTTTTTATTATTAATTTCTGACAATATACAATTAAACAATTATTCCCTTCAACTTTCAAAGTGAATGAATGGTCAACACCAGAATAATTTATTAAGAAAATAAACATACGTCTTCAAAAATATACAGTCGTTATGCTTCATGAATACTGACTGATCACTCAGTAATCGAAGGACTCATCTGAAGACACATTCACATTGTGATGAGGTCGTAACAACTCACAGACACGTTGAAATACTTTCAGGTAATGAGGTGGGGACGTGTCAAAAAGCAGTGTATTTACTGCTGGTTCACTGCGGAGGAAAGGATGGAGCGTGACTAGAAGTGAGTGGGCAGTTCACTCCAGCTGAGATTTAGACTCCAAACCATTCAACAAGTCCGTATTTTAAACACTCCACCAGCGTACAGACATGAACACCGCACAAAAGTCTTGAGGACAATTCAAAAATACACATTTAACAATAAAAACTTTCCCATGAGGTGTAGGTACTGCTGAACTGGAAGTCCGGGTTTAAGTTGCGTCCATATCATGGAACAGCACAGCCACGTTTAACTGGGGTGAGGAGTTTCTGCTGCTTTCAAGTTCTGATGAGAGACGAGAGACAATCTTTACTGTTCACAGGGGAAAAATATCATTTAGTCATGAATGTATATGACAAGACAGAGCTGCATGCTCCAACTAAAGGGCTTTGATTCATCTCGAAGCTGGATACTACGAAGGGTGAGAGAGAATTTATGATTTTGATTGTGAGCGATTGAAGCTTTTTGTCTGTTAAGATTCTCAGTCATCCAGGTCATTATAAATTAGGGAAATTCAAAGCAATTTCTTAAGAAAAAACTCAAATTAGAAATGTTTGACACTAACTTAGGTTTCACGCTTTTTTAAATTCTATTTAGATGGATTGTGGCAGATAATCAGGTGTTCATTTGCATTTTGATTAAGTGATAATTTGTACTGCTGAAGAAAGTATGGGATTGATTGACAGTTTAATAAGCCGTTTGACCAAAAATATATAGAAAAAAATCATTAGCAACTATGTAGGTAGACTGTTTGTTTTTTGAATCATTAATCAAGAAAGAAAACAGAACCCTGGTTTAAACTCAAATGTATTTGTTAATGTATTATGCGCTAATTTTAAAATATTGGGGCTTTTTCACAAGAAAAACAAGCAATTACATTTTTAAGCATCAAACAACTGCTTCTCAGTTTGTCCGCCTCACCTGTGAGTAGTTGAACGGTGACAACATGGGCTCGGCTCGTGTGTAATCAGGAGGGTTAGCGTGAGGGTCGTAGCCCAGACGAGCCAACATGGGGGCAATGTCAGCCATGTCGCTGATCACGTCGGGGGGAATGTGCCCCACCCACTTGGAGAGGGCTTCTGTGTTCACTGGCTTCATCACTTGGTCTGTCGAGCGCTCAACTCTGCACAAAAACAAACAGTTTGTGAGTCCTTTTTATTTGAATTTAATCATGACACAATATAAATAAAAAATAGAAATATCCATCTTCAATAATATAGAACTTTTCAATATAAAGTCACAGTGCCTCTTACTGCAGAAGAATAAATGCAAATAGTAAATAAAAATAGTAATAGTAACGGCATCAAATAAAATCGTAGAAGACTCAACAATAAACATGTTAAGCTTAGATTTAAAAGATGCCACAGATGTACAATATTTTAGTTTGTTTTGACTTCAGACATTTTAAATCTTCCACACAGATCCTCCTCAATAAATAACCGTACAAGCGTGTACATACATTTCAGAACCACACGTCGTCACATTTTGTGATAACTTACATTTCCAAAGAGGTTATAAAACACTGCTGTGACTAATATTGCGCCAGCCGTTGCATAACTAATCAGAATAATGGTGCTAATTCTCTCCGAATGTGGCCTAATTCCTTCAAATACACGCCAGGTTTGGGTTTAGCAGTATGCAGGGGCAGATTCCCACCAAATCCAAAACCCGGCAAAAGAGACGTTTCGTTTGAATCACGACAAACAAGTGGAGCAAATTAAAAAAAAATCCACTGGGGGAAGTTCCTAAGCTTTACTTGACCTTGAAAGATTTGGCTGCCTCAGATGAAAACTGGTGGCTTAGCGGGCTCAAGTACATGACGAGTGTTGTGTTTAAATCTGCCTCGAAACCTGTGCAGCATTTTAATTCAGAGAGAGAAAAAAGAGCTCTTAGACCAAGTATCAGTTGTCTGTTTTAACTTCCACTCATTCACTGTTCAGTTCAGTCTTCTCTGTGTGTCGTCTACTTCAGTTGTTGACACAGTAAAGAATCCCAGGGTCACTGTGCTTTGACCTCTGCAGTGGACAGGTCGTGTAAAAATAGAATTTCTTTTAGCTGGATCAATACAGTTTTAAATTTCCAGTGTCACCCACATTCAGGACTGTCACGTAACAGTAGACGGATAACATGCAAACAATAATAAAAGCAAAAGAAGTAGATACTGGAAATGTGAGCACTTATACAGTCACTATGAAGCTGTAAATAGAGCCCTTGTTATTCTGAGCAACAGCTGATTTAGCTAGCTGGTAGAGCGTGTGAGCTGAGAGAATCACAACGGCCTCGTCACAGCCTGAAAAAGATAACACCTATCATCCTGAAATATAGCTGCTTCTCACAGCCAGCAGGGCGGGACTTCACACAAGGAATAATCAGACAGAATCAGGCACAGGCAATATTTACTGAACCTCTGAAGAGCAGGACCTAACTTTCAGTAGATTAATATTTGGTCTTTCATAATGAAGCCGATTCTAAAAGCAGAAGCAGTCAGGAAGTAAACATGTTTAAAAGCAGACCAGTGACACATACAGAGGAAACACTGTCTGCTGTGAAGCAACTCGACTGAAGCAAATTTTCTTAACCAGCCTTTATAAACTGGCCGACAGTAAATAGTGGATGTCTGTGTTGACCATTTGCTGTAACCTTGAACATGAAGCAGAGTGTACTTGTCCTTCTAGCTCTCTATTCATTGGTTACCATTATATTTTTTATGTGTACAACAGTGCAAAAGCATTAACATCTCCCTACGGAGACTGCCTGAAAATGTGAGCCATTATCCCCGATTTTAAACAATAAATATGTGTCTACACCCTCTCAATGACCGGCGCCTTCCCGTGTGGCTGATGGAAACGACTATGAATACATTTACTGCAGTCGGAAAACACGTCTTAACCAACAGCTGCTGAATTCTTTTAACATGGGACCCTTAAGTGGTGGTTTCTGTTAGCAACTTCTGACATTACTTTCATAATTTAGTCAAATTCATAACTCATAGCTGTAAATAAAAGCTGCAGCATTTTACTTGAAAGTAACACTCTGGTGACATGAAGAGAGGATGAGACCTATTTTTAAGCACTCACACTGAACCCTTGTGGGTATCTTGTCTTGCAGATAGTTTCAGTTCAGTGTGCTGAGGTTTGAGATATCTGCTCTGACATCTCTTAAACTACCACAATAAAAACAAATTGGCTTTTTTTTTCTAAACACCACATTTGAAAAACTGAGTAATCCACCTCTGCAGAAAACAGATTTCAATGAGTTCTAAAGAAAGCTATCTGCATGGTTAGATACTCGTAGAGCTACAGTGCAGTGTATGCTTGCTACACTCATTTCATATACTCACTTGGAAAGAGAAACACCACCAGCCTTTCCAATCAGCTCTTCGTGGTGCAGCACAGATGGGTCCCACTGCAGCTCTAGGAAGTGAAGCAACTTCCTCATTTCCTCCTCCGGGTAAAGAACGAGCTGTTCGTAGCGGACGGGCAGACATCTGGCGTCCCCGGCTGCCTGACACTGGTTAAACATGGTCTCTACTGCACTGCTCCACTTGGTCAGACAGTCCCTGTAGCTGGACAGGTCAAAACCAGAGATGGTCACCTGTGAACGAATGCACGGTGAGAAGGTAAACGGGAAGCCAGAATGAAAGCAAACACAGACATGGAAAATTTGTTTGCTCATGTAATTGTCTGGAAACCTGCGAGGAAGTTTATCTGATGTGAAAACCACACATACCTTGCGGGATATCATGGAGTGGACAGTCGCTCGTCCGTCTCGTAGCATGAGCACGAATTTGGCTTTAGGGAAGAGACGCGCCAAATAAGACAGAGACTTTAATGCAAACGGGTCCTTGTTGCAGAGTCGAGGTGCAGGCTCCCCGTGACCGACTATCACCTGAATCACAGACAAAAGTGTTTCAGCGTGGAGCAATTAAATTCACACGTATCCTGTCAAAGACATAAATCTGCATTTCAACCAAAATGGAATAATTATTACCTTTTGTGTTTGGGATCACAAAGAAGGTTAAACAGATATTTGTACATATATAATTTTTTTAAATCATTGTATAACTCCTATATAAATGAAGGGGCTGGTTTGAGCCATTTCTGTGAGTTTTCTGTCTTAGCAGCTGCACTTGCTTTCCAAATAAGTATTTATTTTGAAGAATGTATAAGTCCAACTGTATTCTAATGTGTTATTTTAGGGTTTTGGACTGGTTCATCACTGTGTCAACACTGCTCCCAAAAGCTGAAACCCTCAAGCATGTCTACAGATGCAGAAGTGTGTTTCAGAATCTCCAACGTAGACTGCACAACAACCCACCTCTAACAGGAATGCCCGCACAGCTGAGTCCAACACCTGGTCAGTGACGCCGGCCTCGTCCAATCGTATTCTCTCCTTAACAGAGCGGCTCCAGGTGGCCCTCATGGCCAAGAGGCGGGGGATTACTCGAGTCTCTTCCCCACACCGCACGGAATTATGGGCATCCAGCATGACACGCATCAGCGTGGTGCCGCTCCTGGGGAAGCCCCCGATGAAGATGATGGGAGTGTCTTCAGGGAAGTGCTCAGTCAGTGATAAACTCTGATTACCTGAACCCAGGTTGAGCTCCATCCACCGGTAGCGATGGCTTTTTGGAGGGCATTCCACCCCACTCATGCCCAAGTAGAGGAGGGAGGCAGAACAGAGGAGCACGCAGCCCATCAGTAGGGTTGATCTGTTGCTCCTCATGCTTGTTTAGTATATTTGGGAATTAGGAGGACATAAAATAATCACATCTGGAATCCGATGTGTAATTTTCAGTTAAGGTCAATTTGACCGAGGATGACCACAAGAAAGACAGCTGTTGATATTCAGGAATGAGCTGGGACGACTCCTCACTCCCTTGCAGCTCCTAAGCCTTGCTGTCGGAGAGCAGGATCTGGGCCTGCTGCGCTCCATAGCCGGCCACACGTTTCATCCATGGTTCCTACCTAAAACACAAGAAGGACATGATACACACCTCAGCAAGAGCTATACTACAATCAGTTTGTCAGGGTTTTACTGCAGCATTCAAAGGATTATTCTTAACCCTGGTTTTACAGCTTCCTAGATAACAAACAGAATCAATGATCATATTTTAAATTTCCAATAACTAACACTGATGCTGCTCTGTATGAGTGAACTATTATCAGCAAGCAGGGTGTGATGGCGACCATCGTTTAGCCAAGAACGCTCACGCACACTTCCAGAGGAACTGAAATGCATCCAGTTTTTGTCCTCAAAGCAGCTACTTTGCATTTTTTCTCTATGGAGCCACCGAGTGTTAAACCATATCAAAGTTCACTGCGGCACGCAACGCAGACACTCTCTCAGGCAATGTTTCCAAAGCCGCTAATTACAGCTCCCTTGTGTGTTTTTATTTGCTCCGACAGTTCCTGCCACAATGAAACGTAACAACTATTTATTGAAGCTCAGATTACTATTGACCAAGTCAGACATCCTGCAACTTCTCCATTTCCCTTCTCCAAAGCACACATGAGCAGTTGTACCGACATATGCCCTCTTCTTAGCACACAAAATGCATATGTTGTAAAAATAATAAATATAAATGTAAAATAATAATAATAAATAATAATCTGATTCAGTAACTCTACTGGTTTTACTGCAGTGTCTCCTTTGAAAGCCACACTGAAGCTCTGAAATTGAGGCTTTACTTCTGGTAAAAGCAAATTTGAAATAGACATCCCAGATTTTTTTGTGGTCTTTCTTGTTCAGACTGGATGTGGAGGGAAACCAACATCTGGATGCCACGTGGGGAGCGCTACCCTCCCTGGACTGGAGAAGCCTCACCGAATAATCTCTCTGACGATCATTCAAAAGGAAAAACAGCTGGAAACGAGGACATCAGGGTCTGGCTCGGTTACTTAGGTGCTGCCTTAAGCCAAGCTAAGACCACAAGCTTTACACAGGACGCTAATGCATTTTTATGCAGAGATTAAGCCACTTGGAGATTGTCAAGAATTAGGGCAGCGCAAGATGGGCCTTACTGCTTTTTTCTCAACCGATTTAAAAGACTGCATTAACTAAATGTTCTCACTTTAAGGGAGCAAATAACTTCATTTCTGTTACTATCATTTAAGGTGACAAACACAAATTAAAATTCCTTGTTTGTCTGATCAACAGTGTAAAACCAAAAATCTGCAGTTCACGTCCCATAAGAGAAAGAAAAGTTGAAATACTTGCAAGGCAAATAAAACCTATCCTGCAATGTGAATTAAAACGGTGATCAAAGATTAGCTGTGAATACTTTCTCTGAAAAACGTGGAAACTGACCCCAGTTTGGCCTCACTGCGTACGGTGATCACAAACAAGCCAACAAACAAGTCTATAATAAGCGGAAATCACAGTCTGTCTACAGGTGATAGTTGAGGTGGCTGGCAACAAAGAGAGGAGCACTTTGACAATTTTCTGAGCCAAAGGTTGTCAGGAAACCAGTGTCACCTCCTTCTTACTATTCTCAGGAGAAAATACTGACTTCCTGCCAAAGGTCGAGTCTGACAGGATGAACACCTCCTACACTTTCCCTGAGTGCAGGCGTTAATACAGTCAGCAGCCACTTCATTAGGCACACCAGTGAAAACGAATGCATTCTAATGTGGCAGTCGTGCAGAAAACCTTGGCTTCACAAAGGTTATGGTGTGCAGCAACGGCTTTGAAACAGCGTCAGGAAGGTGGTAATTCAACTGTATGTATTGTGAATTTATGTAATGTAATGTATTGTCAGTGGGAATTAAATCAAGTTTAACAGCACAACAAACTACATCCTCCAACATGATCAAATGTTGAATAGCAACCGTTCTGACACTGTTTCAACTGTACACTCAGACAATCATGAAGGAGGATTGAATGCTGTTATATTAGGACGATTTCATTTCCACTAGTGCACCTGTGCCAACCAAAATCTTGTGAAATCTCTTGAGTCGTTTCCCTGTGTGCTCCACGCTGAATCTCTTCGTGTGCATGCATTTTTATACGCGCCACTGGTTAGCATCAACTGTTCTTTTGCAGTATCTCCATCGCAATCATTACTTACCACTTTTAACACCTCTTGCCATGCGAAACCGTGAGATACGCCTGCTCCCCCTACGCTGCAACGTTTCCACTCAGTCACACGGTTTCAATCATGAAAATCGTTTACAAATTACACGGTAGATCCAGTTGCGTATTAATAGCCGGGTCAAGCTTCCAACGGTGTAACATGGAAATGTGATTATACTGAACGGGCCCAGCAGCCACGAACATCTGGTCTGGTAATCGTCTGCAAAAAAAATAAATAAATAAATAAAATAAAAAAATGGAAAAATGCACCCGAGGCAACCACCAGGTGAATGACCTGCTAGCAGTAGTGACACACCAGCGGCCACCTACAGCTCACCACAACCGGCAGACACCCCCCTGTCACTGCGCTATCTAACCAGCTCCCCCCTCCAATATGAACAGGCTCATTTATTTACATTTAGGTAGCCAACGTTTAAATCTTAACCGTTAAAAAAAAATGGTGTTCACTTACCAACGTCCGTGAAACTGCCGAAAACCGAAGAACACACCAACTGGTCCAAACGGCTCAAAACGAATACCTCTTTCCTCGCGCACACGTCCGTGGGGTTTGTCTCATCTATGTGCGGCGCTCCGGGCCGTGGCTTCTACAACATTTAGTGTTTTTGAAAACACATAATTACACAACGTATCTCCGCCGTAACTTCGCACCGTGAGAAGCCGTTGAGCGAGAAAGAGAGAGAGTGAGGGAAAAAAAAAAAAACAGAAGTGGACACGAGCTATAGCAGGCAGAGAAAGCTGCCCGCTGATTGGTCGACAGCCGTTCTGAATTCGAGAACGCATCTGTTTGGGCGACCCCTATTGGTTGTTTTGTTAAAGGGCAATTCCGCCGCAGTGACAACCTTTTTTTTTCTTTTTTCTTTTTTCTTTTTTCTTTTTTTTTACAGTGGAGGCTAAAATGACTTTATCTCATCGATTGGTGTGCTCCCCGTAAAAGCCCACAGGGGAAATTTAATCACAGTGCGGGACTTAGCGGTGGTTGAAGCCGACGCATTTAATTTACCCATCTTTTCATTAGTAGCAGATTTTGGTTGCTCTTCCAAGGTTAAAGAGATCATCATGATAGATTGAGCCCTCTGTGGACGGATAATTGTGACCACATTTAAATAGTGTAGTGATTTGATTAAGTCATTTTTTCTTTTTAAAAAAAGAGGCTTCCTTTAATTTTATAGACACATTCATTTTACCCACAACATCCCTTTATTATATCATTACAGAATAGTAATCATAAAAGCCCTTACCTTGATTCATGTCAAATTTGACTATGCTACTTAAAAGACCAGACAAATCAATAGTGCTTCCCTGTTGCTGTTGATGTGAATGAGCTAGGTCTGGATCTGAGGTCACGCACTTTATCAGTGCTTCTGTTTTCCCGTTAATCCCAACCTTTTGTATGTGCCGAAATACTACAAACCCTGGTCATAATCTCCAGTCAAGTGAACAACAATGATTATCTCGTTTCGTCTCCCTGTCAGTTTGCGGGATGTTTTTTTTTTTTTGGCAGAAGGTCAACATTTTGTCCTAATAGTTGATTTTAGAAGCGGTGAAAAGGGTTGAGCAACTGTGTCTAATTTGATAGTTGGTGGTCTATCACAAATGGTCCAACAGACGAGTTGCTGTAGCTCAAATTACTGAAAGAGTTATTGGGTAGTTGTGTTGGAAAATCATCAGCACACACGTAGCATCACATCGTGTTCAGCATGGGGCTGTGTAGTCCAAGCCGAGCCCCATCAACCACTAAAAGCTCCTACAGTGGACACGTGAGCATTCGAATTGGACCACGGCGCAAAGGAAGAAGGTGGAGTAGTCCGATAGCTGGGGAACATTTATCACTAGGAGGCAAGGGTCACCTCCTTGACATTGCTATGGGGATGTGCTTATTCTGCGATAATCTTCAAGTGGTTGTTTGTATAAAAGTAACATCCACATAAACGCCAGGACCAAAGTTCCCCAGAAGAAAATTATGCTTTAATGTTGTGGCTGATCAGTATATTTATTTTGAGGTAAAGCACAGTAATAGAGGATGTTGCAACATACCCCCTTAACAATAGATTGTGACACTGAGAGGTTTACAACTCAGAGCGTGACTGAGACAGGCTGTGGGCCGTTTTGGTTCCAGTGTAATCAGCAATCAGCCACAACGATCTCAAGCTAAAAAAAAACACACATTTTCAGTTTCAGGTCATACAGATGTGATATGCAGACGCCGGGTAGCACGATATTTCGTAACGAGGCTTATCGCACACAGCGGGAATACAAAACTATAGTGTTTCAGTGTTTCTATTATTTCACAGCTCCGCTTCTCTTTTCTTCCGTTTCCTCTCACAAAGGTCATTATAACACTGTAACATTGTAACACAGATAACTGTATCTAAATGCACAACATGTCTGAAGGTCATTCAGAAGCCACCTGGGTACAGAGATAAAAGTTCTACACTTTATAACCTCTGTAATGTTCAGATTGGTTTTTAAGTACTCAAAAACTCACCTCTAAGTACTATTAATGGCTGTGTCCACATTTACTTTACTTCCGTGTTGGCAAAGTATTCAGTAAGCACAGGAAACTAACGTGATACACAAACAGGAAACCTTAAACAGAAAGGTAGACGACACCAGTCAGCACATCCTTCCTCTGCTGTGCCACGACAGAGCAGAAGCATGATCCAGTGTCTCTGTTTATGTCCCATGTAAAATCCAAGAAGTAATAACTACAGTGATAGTCAGGTGATCACAGCCTTAGACATAAACAGTGAATAACTCGCACACAGTGTGTGCTTGTTAAATCCCAGTGGGGCTGTTTGTTGCATTCACTGACCCACTGTGAAGTTTTATATATTTAATTTACCATGTGTCCTTAACAGTCCGTCATATATGTGAAGTCTAAGTATCTAGTTTATAGTTCCTCTAGCACATACGCATTCAGAGACAACAACAGGCCTGAAAGCAGATGTTGTGGCGTTCACTTCCCTACTGGCTGTGACCACATAATTCAAACGAAGTGACAGAAAGCTGCAGACACATTGCAGGTTGTTTTATTTCTTTTTACATAGCCTGTCAACCTGTGAGTTCATTAAGAATTTGCGCTCACCTCCTGCTCCTATACTGATGATAATTCATGATCTTAAATCTGTGGTGCACCGAGAAAAGTCTAACTGATGAACTTTGGGAATCATACAGCAGTAAATATCCTCATTTCTATGCACTGTGGTCGAAACTGATCACAACATTAACTGAGAAACCGAAACTGTTAGCAGGACGCTGTGTCTGCATAAACATCTGATGCAAAACAAGTTCAACTGTGACCGAACTGTCCAACAACCTGCATTTACGAGCTACGTGTGCACAGATAAACAGAAATTAATCCTTTAATTTCAAAGGTAACAATGTCCTTTTAGCCATGGTCAGGCAGCCAGTGTGCATCCCGTCCGTCATAGTGTTGGTCTGTTCAAACGGTGAGGCAGGTAAAAGGAGCCAGTGCAGTACTGCTATAGTTTTATGTCCAGTTCTCCACGAATGGATCAGTTCCAGACGGGTCTCTGTGTCATGACTGTTCACCGCCTTCGTCCATCTCTGCATCTGCTGGGGCTGCGTTTTCTTGCTCCGGATCGCCGGGAAGGATGTCTGCGACGGTCTGAATGAGCTCCTCAATCTGCTCCTCTGATAATCGCTCTTCACTCTCTTCTACCATCTGAACACACAAGCACACAAATAAATGAAAGCCGTGTGTCTTACTAGTGCAACACAATGCTTCAGCACTTTTCTGATGTACAGTACATCTGCTGTAGATACATGTGACTCACTAACAAACTTCTCGTCTCCTCTGGACTACAGCGAAGGACGTCTGATATTTATTAGATAATAGATATCAGGCTCTGACAGCACTGAGAATGAATATAAGAAGCATCTGCTCATTGTTTTTGATTTGTACATTTTGTCAGATTTGTTGATAATAAAACAACAATATGAATTCAGGCAACTTATCAAGGAAACGCAGACTGTCACTAAATGAAAAATGTAACTCTGTGTGTAATAAGAGCAAGTAATTAAAATAATAAAAAAGACTCACAAGCTGCATTTCCACTGCAGTCTGTGGTCGGTGGTTCAGTAGCTGTAGTTTTTCTGCCCTGTTTGGGGGATAATGAGGAGGTAATTAAAAGACACCGTGCACCTAATGAAGTGCATACACTAATCAGGCATAACATTATGACCACCTTCTTAATATTGTGTAGGTCTCCCTTGTGCCTCCAAAACAGTTGTGACTCATCAGAGAATGGACATGGGCCTTCTGAGGGTGTCCTGTGGTGTCTGGTAACAGGATGTTGTTAGTGGGGGCCTTTGGGTTGAGGGTAGGGGCATCTGTGGATCATCCCACAGATGCTTGATCAGTTAGTGAATTTGGACGCCAGGTCAACACCTTGTGCTGTTTTTATATTTTTTTGAGTCGGGCTGCATCAAGGAGTGTCATTGCTATGGGGTGGGGGTACCTGTTCTGGTCTAGGTGGGTGTTACATGTCTAAGTAACATCCACACGAATGCCAGGTGCAAATGTTTCCTCACAAGGTGGTCAGTGGTTTTAATGCTGTGGCTGATTGGTGTAAATTCAAAATGAAGACTAATGTCTATGGCAGATCTTACTGACTTTGTGAGTTTGTGAGGCATCATGGTGGTGAGGAACTCTTTGACGATCTCTGGACTCTGCCTGCTGCACGGCATCTTTGACAGGTACTTCAGCGTCTGAGTTTAAATGTAGAGGAAACCGTAAATGTGACACAGCAGACACATGGTTTAGCACGTTTAAGTCAGCGCAGAGAGGGGGGAGGACGTGTGCCGACCTCATACATGATGGTGTTGAGGTTCTGCTGCCCTGCGCTGTGTTTGTTCTTCCCGCTGTCCTTCCTCTGTTCCTTCAGGTCGGTCAGGAGTTTGAACACCTGAGAAACGCACGGATAAACAAATCAGTCATCAGTGTGTCATAGTATCCGATGAAGTAATCAACTGGTAAAAAAGATGGAAAGTTAAACGGTGATGCCTTACCTCATAGTTACTAAGCATAGCAGCATTAGCATTTTTCCTGAGAAGAAGAGAAGTATTTGTTAGCTTCCTTCCTTTTAAGTTTACATTATTGGGATAATACACAATAAGAGTTTATGATGACAACCAAATTAATAAGTAGTTATTATGCAGATAAGTACACAGGATAAAACAAAGGATGGCCGCACAAATTTAGATGATGACAGTATTAGATTGAATTGTTTTTTTCACTGCTATCTATTGGTTGCAGTGTATTAAAATGATGCAAAAATGGTTTACGGTAGCTAATGACTACATGTTCCTAATTTTCTCTGCAATCAAGTATTTTTTGTTCAGCACTGTTATTTGTGTCATTTTCCATCACAAAGACATAAACTTCTTCACATTGGGAAAAGTGTTGTCGAAAATCAAGAGTTAAAGTCAAGTCGAAGTAAAGTGTGTTAATCAATTTTATTAAATCCAAAAAAACACAGTGGCTCGGTGTAGTATGACCAAATATCGATTCAGTGAACAGGTACACGTATCCAGAGCTTTATCGTTACTGCCTTATTGTTTTCTAAACACTGCAATGTTTAGTTTTTAGATTAGAAAGACTTTAAAAATATATAACCACTCGTGTCATTACATTCGCAGGCTAATCAGTAAATTAACCGGAAATTAAACAACGTGACTGTTTGATTTTTTTTTAGTCATAATGTTTGGCTACAGCTTGAAAAAACACTACATAGCTGCCGATTAAATTCCTCGTTGGTTAAAATCTTAATTAAGAAACAGAAATAATTTCTAATTCTTACACTTCCATGTCGCCAGGTATAGCTGGTCCGTTGTAAAACTGGTCCGTGTAGAAACCGTTGACCGGATAAAATGTTCCGCCGACACTAAACTCCGGTAGATGTGAGGTTCAGATTAGATAGGAATAGATGGTTTGATTACCATGTGGTCAGATCTTATAAATTAGTGCTGGTTATGGTTATGAATTTAGTGATATTAAGGTTAAAGTAAAAGGGAGCCACATATAAGCAGAAACAGAACAGACATCACACTGGATTCAGTGTGGGGAAGTCCTAATGTTTTTAGAGAAAAATAATATTTAATACATTTCATTTATTTGAATCTGCCTCCTTTGCTTTGTTGTTGTTTTATCTTTAACTCGTAAAATGAGTCCACCCCTGGACTGTTGTTTGGTTTTTGACGCCCTCTCCTGTTCAGACTACTTCCAAATAAATCCATGGGACTGTCAAAACTGGCTTTACTTGATATTAACTCTGACTCTGACTAAAATTTGAAGTCAACTCATTGTCTGAATATTAAACATTAAATCACCTGAAAACTGTTACTCTGAATAAAGTTCATCACATCAGTGATCTCCCAGTGATCCATTTATTTCAAGAATCGCATGTCTAATGCCCAGAAATCCACGTCTTTATGGGAAATACATAGTAATTTTGCATTTTAACAAAACACTTTGTCCCTACATTGCATTGGGACAAACAAATAACCAAAAATGTCTCATTTAATTGTAAGGTGTACATGTATTCATAAGGTGCAGCATTTATAAAGTACAGTACAGAAAAGAAGAGCATCAGAAATATTTAGTTATACATTTGAATTTTGATATTTTTAACGATGAAGAATATGAAGAATGACAAATGGAAATCATAAACAGAAGTGAAAAATATTTTTACAATTACAGATTGGACATATTTTAAAAATCTATATATTGCAATGTTTAAATTTAACTAGAGATAGTGACATATGTGAAATGCAAGTGGATATGGTTGCAAAACACACACACACACACACACAAAACAAAAGAAAATGTAAAAAAAACAAACAATTAAAAAGCATGGTTATACAGTAACAGTATTTACTATGGCAAAATGTGGTGTGTTCTCTCACAGTTTTTCCCAACCGTGTCTAGATAAACAAGCGTTAAAATGTTTCAGTTTAGCATGATAGTTCTGCATTCCTCAGAAAGATTTATGATAACTCTTATCTTACGACAGAAGATAAGCATTGTTATGATCTGTGTGCACTCAGTTTGTGTCTGTGTCCATTGGGACAGGCTCATCTTTCTGACTGAAATATTTAAAGAATTTCTTCAAAATCAGATCGTCAATGCTCTCTACATTTTCAAATGTGATGTTTTTCCAATCAAGAATTTCTTTCACAGCGGCCATAATGTTTTGGTGTTGAGCAGAAGGGCAAGCAAGGTATTCCTCCAGCACATCCGACCTTCTTTTTTCCATCATCTGAACAATGATGCGTGTAACAATGGTAACCATGGGATGGCCAAACTCTATGACACTCTGGGTTGCACCCGTTCTGCTGCGGTAGGGATAGCCCCCAGAATGCATTGCAACAACATTGCAGTACTTGTCAAACACAGGAGAACCAGAAGATCCAAAATAAAAACAAGACTCGTAGGTTAGAGCCTGCTGGCTTACAACAGATTCTGCCACACCCTCAAAGAAGCGATTAGTAATCATCTGATCGTGGTCCTGATTTTCCCAGAAGTGCCTCTCAACAACTTTGAGGCGGTCCTCATTTGGAATGATCAAACATGTATCTATTTTTTTCAATCCACCATCTGGATGTCCAATGATGCAAATTCCATCAGTTTGGGGACCAAATCCAACCCGTGTTAATAAACCAACGGGCAACTTCTCATCAGCATTGAGCCTCAACAGAGCCCAGTCACACCTTCGCACATCAGAAAATTCAAAGCCAACAACCTCTTCCACTTCTACTTGACCTCCCTCAGACTGGTCCAGACTTTCAAAAGAGAAATGAACGGTGACCTTTGCATGTAACTGCCTTTTGGTGTCATCATAAATGTTTCTGACAACGTGTCCATTTGTGAGGACATATTTGCTAAACAGGAGAAAGCCACTTCCTGCTGCACTCCCATTTATTCTCACATGACAAACAGAATTACTAAATCCCATGAGCTTCTTCATTGTTTGCACTTCGTTGCACAAATCAGCATTTTGTCCAAACTCCACACGGAAGAGATTCTGGATACGAGAAATCTTAGGAACGGGACGCTTGTTTTTTACCAATTTATCAAACTGTGAAGATAAATGAGCCTGTAACTTTTCTGAGGAAGGTATTTCATGTACTGGTGCCACTTTACCAGGAAACTCTGATTTCTTTTTTTGTGGGTCACCATTCTCTGACTCTGTTGTGGCAGACTGCTCTGAGGAGTCCTGGTTTCCACCAGAATCAGATCTCTCAGGTTCACTTTTCACCACATACTCCTCTTCCAGACTGCTGCTCTGACTCTCTGGTACAGTCGATTTATTGAGCAGTATGACCTTAAAAGTTTGATCATCAAGATCATCAACCATATTGGACATCTCTGTGTTTACCTCAGTACTTATGTTAGACAGGGCACAGTTTTTTCTGAATATAATGTTCAGAAAGCGACCATCTCTTTTAAGAGCTTGCTTCACGGTTTCCCCTTTGAATGCATAAACAGTAAGTTCCTGAATTTCTGTTTTTAGTGCTGGATTTCTCATGATTCTCACTAACTTTTTACCTCCCCTTGCCAACACATGAAACATCACAAGCTCAGACGCTGGTCCTGTTCTGGAGGAGCGATGAGTCGGTTTCTTTGACTTGTCTTGCGCTTTCACAAACTTCACAGTCAGACGTTCACCTTTAATTAAACTGCATGGAAAGTTTGAACTTATAGCCTTCCCATCTCTTACTACAACAAGCTCTTTAGCTTTGTTTTTCTCTGCAATGTTTCTAAACTGCGAACTTTGCTTCAGCAAGCCCTCAACAGGTTGTGCTTTGTTGCAGGTAACAGTCGTAGGCTTCTTGTCACTCCAGCACCACTGGACAGTATGGGTTGGATGTGGCTCCTCTTTCTAGGAACATGAAACAGATCAAGGATCGCTTAATTCAGTTTTATTCTGCTAAACTGTTCAATATCACCTAGTATGCATTACTAAATGTACTATTCACAAAACGGTCCAACAGAAAACAACAGCAGCTGTCACTCGTAACTGTTAAATGTTATTACAAAACAAAAATATATATAACAAACCTTGACAGCAGACTGTGGATTTGGGATCACACTGCTATTCTCATTCAGATTTGCTGTTGTGTTCTTGAGGTAACAGACAAAAATGTTATTAATAACAATGTGATACATATGGACTTAAGACATATAGACATATATATTATTATTTTGTTTTCTTGCAAGTCTAATAAATAAGGATGTTGTATCATAAAAATACAAGCTACAGAATATTTATTTGAAACAACCTGAATTAACTTGACTTGAGTGCACATTTCATTACAGGAGAAAATTAGTACCTTGACAACTACTTTGTCTGCTGGTCCATCGTTGCTGGTCGCCATATTGTTGTTGTTTCCAGAGCAATGCTGAAAATTGAAAAGATGAATAACTGATTAAATTTCTAATACTGTATCTTACACTACATAAACAAATGTTGTATTATCATATCCACACAACATTTATTGTTACTCATTTTACAGCAGCCTGACAACCAATCTAAAGACTGTTACATACTCAGCGAGAAGCAAGGAGTTTTCTTCTTGCACTTAAGGCTACGAGAACAAAATGACGTCATTCTGTTCTCGTAGAATGAACTGTGATCTAGACAGGGTTTTCTAAGGGACTGGCCATCTCCTCATCCATCTCCTGCATCTCCCTCAATTAAAAGACATTTAATGTCCCTCACCCTAAACTCGGTTAACTTCCTTTTACACAAGTAACAACTGAGGAAACCTCTCTTGTTGTACAATAGTTTAACATTAAAAAACATTCCGGTCTGACTTATAAACAATGCACACTCTTATTATCATTATCTGTATTGTTTCATCATTTCCAAATGTTGCACACTTGGACACACAAACGGACTTCCAGGCGTGCATGGGTTTTTAAAACTTTAATGAAAATATGAAATAAACATACAGCACATCAGCGAATTGCGGCTTGCTAGCAACTGACGTCTTCTGGTATGCTACACAGGATGCGAGTGCACTTATTACATTCTCAATTCTCTCAACTCAAACTGATATTTTAGCTGGCTACAGGTGGTTACAGCAAATACACCTACCTACCTAACACTCTCCAAGGTAAAGCACTGTTTTGTCCAACACACTCATTAAACTCCGATTTACAGCTCACATTTGTATTATCATAGTTCATAACTTCATTAGTTCATTATACAACCATGTTGCTGCTTTCACTACTTTTCACAATCTCTGCTTACCTGGAAATATGAAATAAACATACAGCACATCAGCGAATTGCGGCTTGCTAGCAACTGACGTCTTCTGGTATGCTACACAGGATGCGAGATGCGCGTGCACTATATACAGTCAATGGTGCACTCCGCGGCAACCTCCGGGTCTGAAAAATGAAGCCAATGCGGAAGTGCAAAAAACTGCAGTTCATCGAGTGACCGCTTGAGGCTGGCTCCAAAAGGGAGCAAATCCCCATTGACCCCCATTTTAAAATGCCCAACTTTACAGCAATATTAAACATGTTTACAGCCTGGTACAAAAAATGGTTTTAGTCTCAATGCCTTATTCCACTATTCATGACAACTGTACGGGGGGTGAATTTTTTTCTAACGCGTTCGTTTATTTTATATTAAGGTTTAAAATTCTGCATAATTAAGGGCGTTCCCGCCTTGAGTGACAGGTGACGTATGGGCCGGTCCCTTGGCGGTAGCTGCTAGCTTTGGTCTCTCCGCTAGTCCCCACTACTTTAGCTAATTAGTGTCGAGCATCCAACCGTGCTTAGTCTGTTTTGGAAAAATGTACGTAGATACCACTGAATGACTTGTTCGGTTAATTGTTCTACCAGACCTCCAAAGAAATCTGCTCTCCAGTTTTTTCGGTGAGTGAAATACTGGTTTTAATCTTAATATATTCGTACTAATTAGCAAGCATTTGTGTTTGCGCTTAACAAAACAAGCGCGTTAGCTCGGCTTGTTAGCTTGCTACTGTAGTGCTAATCTTGAGGGGACGTTAATGTCAGAATAGCTTAAAATTATTTAAAAAAGTGGCGACCTATGTGCAATTACAATATGATTTGTGTATCTTAAAATCACTGACATATTTGAACAGGCCTTTGTTGCTACAGATGTCATACACAGGTTCTCCAGTGTAGGTTCTGTCATATTTTTATTCGTTTATCCTTAAGTCCTTGTACTTTTTAGTTTCTTATAATATGTTTATCCAGTGTTCCTGGCCCGCAACAGACATACCATAGTATTTCTTTCTGCCACTGTTATTAACCAGTTCCCTTTTTTTTCTGTAGGACACTTTGGGAGAGACAAATCTGGGCAACAATCAACACTAATAACAATAATAAAGAGGTTGAAAACGTTACTTATTTCACAAAACAGAAGTATTTGTATTTACTGTTACACCTGTTAACACATTAAAGCATACTAAAAAACTTGGAAATGTGTTGTTTATAATGTTGATGTTTCCCTGAGTGCATGACTTGATCATAACTTGTTAAACCACTGCTTGTATAACAGTAATACTTTTCTTATTAATATAGAAAAGACCAAATATAATTAAAATTAACAACAAATGTTGGACTTGCTGACATTCATCCGTTTTCAGTGTTAATATTGTGGTAATTTTAGCACAGTTTTTTGTTACCTTTCTACATAAATTATAATGGTGTATTCTATCTCGTGTATTGAACACCATTGCCTGTTATTTTTTAACTTTCAGATTAACAGTGACAATTGCGAAAGATTACAGTAAGCATGAAAGACAAAGGGAGTGCAAAACAGGATTTTAATGTAATCTATAAGCAAAAGAGAAAGGGAAGAACTCCTTTCCACTGTAGTCCACCCAGTCAAACCAACAGATGAGGACATCCAGCAGACTGAGGTAGCTTCTGGTCACAGCTCTCTAAGCCCCACCTGTCACCAATTATCCACACTGTATCTGTGTAAGAGAAAAAAGTATAAGTTAACTAAACTATTGTCACATTTGAAGGGTTAAAAATTAATACCAATACATAGTTACTGAAAGAGAATCATCTTGTAATAAATATAAATGTACTTGTCTTTTTCAGATCATAATGTCATTTACGGTAAGAACTTTAAACAGCAATCACCACACGTAGCATTGTTAATGAGAGTAAACATATGTAAGGAATATAATCCATTAAAGTTGTGTAAAATTGAATTATGAATTAAAAATACAACATAAAAGTTTAAATGTGAAGTTATTTGATTCTGGACGTATGTTTTACGACAACTTGACAAAGTTCAACAGGACAAAATCTACAGCTGTAATTTAATACGTTTATTTGTATAGTATAACTAAAATGAAGACATAATTCATTATTTCGAGTGTTATATAGCTTCGGGTGAACTTACCTCGAGCAAGGTGAGCTGGGGTTCTGGGAAGACGGAAAAAGGGAGAGTTGGCCGCTTTGCCGGCTGCTAGCACCGCGAATAGCAATTAGCCTAGCTCGGTAGCCTGAGCTAACACGGTAGCGGAGAGTTAAGTGGGCGGGTTTTAGCGCCCAGGCTGTCTCATGTCCGGCCCTACACGACGCCCATGTCCATATTTGGAGTATCCGCGTGTGGGCGGAGTAAAGCAAATCCAACATGGCGACCGAAGGCTCCGCCTACTAGAGGCTTCATTTTTGAATTCAGAAACCAATGGGTGACGTCACGAAGGGTTTGTCCATAGTATATACCATAGACATATATACACAGTCAATGGTGCACTCCCATGCCCCACCCAAAAGGACCCCAAAGCTGCCCAATGTGCCTGCATAAATTGTACCGCTTGTAACCCCAAATCACCACACTAAAATAACTAAATTGTTGTATCCATAAGCATACATCTTACCAGAAACATGTATAATAATAACTCAGAATTCTAACAAAAATCATGAACAATTATTCTTCAAATAAAGATGAAGAAGAAACTGACATTGAGAACAGTTAGGTGAATTAGATTATAACACGTTGCAAAAATTTAAACAATTTTGTACGGTGACCTTGATTATTATTATTACTGTTATGATATAATATCTACAACAGGTAAAACAGGTAAAACATGCAGGTCAGTAAATAAATACCTGATTCAATTCATTGCATTGCTAAGCTAACTGCTAACTTCCTTGTACACGTCAGCAAAACAACTGTGGTAAACTCTCTTCTTGTACACTGGCTTGATATTAAAAAAAAAATCGCTGTGAACACTGTAAATTGTCATTACTATCTATCTATCTATCTATCTATCTATCTATAAGATAGTACACAGCTCGTACTTGCCAGAAGGATGTCTCTGCGAAAGAAGAAACTCTTGATCATATAGTGGAATGAAGCATAGGCTGTCTAGTCCATTTTTTTCCACCCCTACATTTTGTCCCAGCACCCCTAAAGATAAGAGTTGAAAAAAGTTGTATTTTTTTACGTTTTTTTTAAAAAAGTTACTCTATAAGATGACCAAAAAATATCATCACAATAGTAGAAAGTATGTGGTTTAAACAAAATATTTTTATGAGGCATTGCAGTGGTATGATCCACTTCTCTCGTTTACACCTCCCTCCCCCACTCAGCACTCACACACCTTAGGTTTGGCTGATCACCTGAGGTACCTACGACCTTGTACAACCTTAACTGTAGCAGCACATCTGCCGTAAAATGCATGTCGCAAAACACATTCTCTGACATCTCCCCCTTTTTAAACAGCTTCCATGTTAATACCTACTAGTTTTTCTCAGTCGCTTTGGTGCTTTTCTCAGATCAGAATGAAAGTTCTCACAACTATTAGTTCAACCTCCACAACACTGAGTCATTTGTGCACATCATCGTAGCAGTTTCTCATTCCTTTGAACAAATGCGAGCAAATGCGTTTGGACATGTATCAGTTACTTTCATACAATTCTCTGCTGTTTTATAACATTATCATTTGCTTATGTCATGTCAGGCAAAATGAAACATACTTATGAATGCTGAAAAGTCATTCCCTATAAAACTAATAGTCCTCATTTCATTGCTTGAGCCATTACATACAAAATTGTTGAACTAGTTGTCAAAATCTGTCAAGCTAATTTCATACATTCCTTTGTCATTTTTTTCCTGAAAATGTCTCCTAAATTGAACAATTGCTCTCAGGTGATCTTCAGCTTTCACTGATGAGGAGGTGTGTGAAGTATTAGTATTATTGTAACCAGTGACAAGCCACTTGTCCACAGTCATTCAGAGCTGAATCCCATGAACCCTCACTTGGCAAGCATATATGAACCAAGCAGGACATAGTGTGTACCATTTCTACAATTCTGTGACACAAAAATGGAACGTCAGCGTCGTGGAGGATGGGCAAGAATCCGCAGAGGAATGGGAAGGGGACAAAACAGGGGCAGAGGAAGAAGAGGTGAAGTACATAGGCAAATTCCTGATGAAATTAGGGCTACACTTGTGGACCATGTTGTGAATCACGGCCTCACTATGGCTGAGGCTGGTCGAAGAGTGCAACCAAATGTAGGGAGAACCACTTTGAATTCCATCATTCAAACATTTCGTAGGAAGAACAGCTATGTATAGTATTGGACAGTAATCCAATACCTTGTTATATCTCATATTTACTGTACATTACTATAATTTTACTCTGCAACACATAGGACTGCAAGACAACCTCGCAGAAGGGGGCCTGTTTTTACTCCACAACAAGAGGAAGCCATTTGTGCAATGGTGATTGCAAACAATGCAATAAGATTGAGAGAGATTCAAAGCGCTTTTATAGATGATGACAATATCTTCGGCAATATTGAATCTGTTTCAATCGCAACAATTGACCGAGTGCTCAGGAGGAATGAAATGCGCATGATACAACTTTACAATGTGAGATTTGAAAGGAACAGTGAAAGAGTGAGGAGACCCGTCACCAGTATGTACAGGTAAAGCTTGAGTGTGGGTTCTATGCATACTCTAATGTTCAGCACTGTAAACTGTTTTACTTTGTGTAGTTCCATGCAGTACACTTAACAGTTCTGTTTTTTTTTCTCTCTCCCTCTCTTCTGGATAAAGCCTATACTGGAGCTAGAGGCCAGGGAACCACTGCACACATTAATTTACATCGATGAGGCCGGTTTCAATCTGGCCAAAGGCAGAAGGCGTGGAAGAAACAGAATTGGACAGGGAGCAACGATTGATGTTCCAGGCCAACAAGGGGGGAATGTCACAATGTGTGCAGCCATCTCGGAAAATGGTGTCCTCACCCATATCCCCCTTCTCGGTCCTTACAACACGCAACATCTTACTTTTCCAGACACTCTTTACAGAACCATTGTCCCTGAGAATGAGAGGGGTCTAACTGGAGACCATCTGAACAAGTATGTTGTCGTGTGGGATAATGTGAGCTTTCACCACTCACATCTGGTCAGAGAGTGGTTTGCAGCACATGGCAGGACGGTGGTTGAACAATGAAGTGCGAAATCATTGTTCGCACTTCTTTGCACAACTCAATATTTTGTCCATACTCCACTCGGAAGAGATTTTGAATACGAGAAAGCTTAGCACGCTTGCTTTTCACCAATTTATCAACCTGTACTTGTTGATGATTCTGTATAATACAAAAAACACTTAACCAGAACTTTCCTTCAACAAAACAATGTGGCTTGTTGCAAATTTTTTAGGGTATTTTTATTCATTTATTTATCTTAAACTGCCTGAAAACGTGTGGAAGAAACTGCCATAGAGAACGATTAAAACGTCTAAAGGTGAATTATAACACGTTTTGAAATGATAATTGACAAGACCCTCTATCACATATCTACTGCGTGCAAAACACATTCAGACATAAATGCCTGGTATTTGTTTTATAGTAACTTGGACAGTACTAGACAAGTGCGACAATAAAATCCCCTTCTCAGCAGACGTTTGTTTTCACCGTGTATAATTTTTGCTAACAGCAACATTGCTAAGACAACAACTGTGGTAAACTTTTATAGATCACTTACTAGGTTTCATTTTTTTCTTTTCCCGCGGGAAACACAACACCTCTCCCCGCCCCAGTGACGCACTGGTACGTAGCCCCCCCCCCCCCCCCGTTACGTAACAACAGAAGACGTCTCCGCTGACGCATTTTAAAGCGACAGCGACTCATTAAGTAGCAGCTGCCTCGTTTTCTGCACGTCTCTGAACTGATTGTTGGCTTTCAGCGTCCCTTCAGCACAGGCTCCCAGCACTGAACCACTACAGAGGATTAATATGGCCAATACAGAGGTAAGGTTGATGTGTGCCTGTAAATAACTTCAACCAGTGGTCGCTGGCGTGATGTTTTACTACTCAGCTGGCTGCTAACAAAACAAGCTGTCAAACTGAGACCCACTAACACATGCACATTAGCTAACGGTTAACTTGCTAAAGCCTGTGTGTGTTTTTCATTAGCTAGATTTTGTTCATGCCTCTGCCTCTGCTGCCCATCAGGGGAGTAAACTGTGGGGAGGTCGCTTCGTGGGAGACACTGATCCTATCATGGAGAAGTTCAACGCATCCATCGCTTACGACCAGAGGATGTGGGATGCTGACATCCGAGGGAGCAAGGCTTATGTTAAAGCTCTGGAAAAGGCAAAGTTGGTCACCACGGAGGAGATGGAGCAAATCTTACGTGGGATGGATCAGGTGATGACACACACTAAGAAGAAGTTCACCACACCGTATGATCCTAGTTGTTGCATGCATGCTTTTGTTATCACTCTCTGCCCTTTGGTGTAAAAATGCTGGTTAATAGATGACTGCTGAAAATGTGCCATGGTGCAGGATTCCTGTGTGTTCTCCTGAACAATAGTATCATCATGTGACAGGTGTCGGCTGCTGCTTCAGTTATGCTTTCAATCCGGTCGGCTTTCAGGGTACACAAGTGTCCATGTATAACACGTTCTCACACGTAAGGTAAACAGCACAGTACATCGATCAGCCATAACATTATGGTCAAGTGAATAACATTGATTGCCTCATTATCATGGCAACTGTCAGTGGGTGGGACGTATTAGGCAGCAAGTGAACATTGTGTCCTCAGAGTTGATGTTTTAAAAGCAGGAAAAAACTACATGGCGACCGGGTCGGGGCAACTTGTCGGAGTGTTCCTGGTCTTCAGTTGTGTGGTCCAAGGAAGGACAAGCTTATGGGTGGCCATTCATTCATTCATTCATTTTCTATACCCGGTTATTCCTGTTAATTCCCAGCTGTCATCAGGCGAGAGGCAGGGTACACCCTGGACAGGCCGCCAGTCCATCGCAGGGCCAACACAGAGAGACAGACAACCATTTACACTCACACGCACACCTACGGCCAATTTAGAATCACCAATTAACCTAATGAGCATGTCTTTGGATGGTGGGAGGAAACTGGAGAACCCAGAGAGAACCCACGCAGACACAGGGAGAACATGCAGACTCCACACAGAAAGGCCAGCCGTCCCAGGGATTCGAACCGGTGACCTTCTTGCTGCGAGGCATGAGTGCTAAGAGGCCAAGGCCAAGAATCACATATTCACTCATAACTCTCATAACTGGTCCACAATGGAAGAAGTTGGCTGCTCTGAAGCATCATATGGATGGCAGGGTGCTGCTGTGTTGTTAACCTGGTGAGCATATGCCTCCAGGGTGCAAGGAATAGCCCCTTGTTGTTGTAACGCGGCCGTGCTCGGTCTACAACAATGTTCAGGTGGTGGTACGTATCATAGTAACATCCATATAAATACCCGGGCCCAGGTTTCCCAGAGGAACATTATACTGTAATGACACAACACAGACATTTGATATATGGATGTCATGTGTTCAAGTGAAGTTTTAGTGGAATAATTCTCATTTTATTCTCCAGATTTCCGATGAGTGGTCCAAAGGGGTTTTTGCCATCAGACCTGGAGATGAAGACATTCATACGGCCAATGAGCGCAGGCTTAAGGTGAAGTATTGATCCTAATAAGAAGTCGCTACCATTTATTACAAACCATTATTACTTTTCTGTGAAACTGAAAAAGCAAATGATTTTATTCTTTCTGTAATAAGCTAGAAGTAAACACAGCCCTGTCATAGATGCTTTACTTTCTCAGGAGCTGATTGGTGCACCTGCAGGGAAGCTCCACACTGGCAGAAGCAGAAACGATCAGGTTTGACTCAGTTACCATTTGGTGTTGTAGCTTGTGTTTAATCCATTAGAAATGACTGGTTTATGTTTGTTCAGCGTTATAAGACTGTATTGTGTGTGTTTTTTGGATGACCAGGTGGTGACTGACATGAGGCTGTGGTTGCGAGATGCCATCACGACCCTGACAGACAACGCCCTGCAGCTCATATCCTCCATGGTGGAGCGGGCAGCAGCGTAAGACAAATGCACACTAGCAGATCAAAACGCACGTTCTCATTTGTGACTGTGCTTTTTGAAAGTGGCCATGCGCTGTTGCTTCTTTCTGCACCGCAGGGAGATTGACGTCCTTTTTCCGGGCTACACCCACATGCAGAGGGCTCAGCCGATCAGGTGGAGCCACTGGATTCTGAGGTGACCCTCCTGTGCATGTCTCCCGCCTCCATGCGCATCAGATGATGTGTTATTCACGTGCATCTCGTGCTTCTCTTTTTGCAGTCATGCTGTTGCTCTGTGTAGAGATGTGGATCGACTTCTGGAGATCAAGAAAAGAGTCAACGTCTTACCTCTCGGCAGGTACGCTGTGAACACACCCGACATTGATTTTTTAATTTTTTTTGAATGAAAATAAGATAACAAAGAGTGATTCCTGTTGTTTTACAGTGGTGCCATCGCTGGGACGCCTCTTGATATTGACAGGGAGCTTCTGCGGGAAGGTCAGGGCCATTTGATTCTTTTGACGCTTTTGTTTTTGTTGTTGCATCTTTAAAAACTAAATCTGCTTCTCCTCTGGATCCGTAGAGTTGGCTTTTGATAGCATCAGTCTAAACAGCATGGATGCCACAGGACAAAGAGACTTTGTTGGTGCGTGAATGTATCAAATATAAAAAAAAAAACATTATTTACTTTTAAGATGTTGAAGTCTTTTTCTTTGTTCTCAAACTGTCTTTTCACGTTAACGTACTTGTTTGTGTGTCTTTAGTGGAGTTCTTGTTCTGGGCCTCGTTGTGTTTGACTCATCTGAGTAAAATGGCTGAGGACCTGATGCTGTACAGCACAAAAGAGTTCTCCTTCATCACACTCTCTGACGCCTACAGGTCTGTTTTTTATTTTACTTTTTAATCATGTTTCTATTTTCACATGTATTGACTTGCATGTATTTTGGAACTGAGATTTAAGCTCTCTGGCATCACAGTCACTCAGGCCCTGGCCATCTCAGCTGTCCGTTCATTTTGAATCTTGCTGTTAGTCTGCTTCTGCTTCTCCGTCTTCTCATTTATGTCTTTGCGTGTGCAGCACAGGCAGCAGTTTGATGCCCCAGAAGAAGAACGCTGACAGTCTGGAGCTGATCAGGAGCAAAGCAGGTCGTGTCTTTGGCAGAGTAAGACTTTGATTACAGACACACTTTATGGAAAATCATCAGTGTTTCTGTTCATTGACGGGGCCCCTTCACTTATATCATGTATAATTACAACAAACATGAGAGCACATCTGTTTAAGTGCATCTTGTTGCTTCCTATTGTAACAAGGTTGCAGGGTTGTTGTATTAGAAGGTAAATTTACTGCAGGCGTTTCTTTCATTCACTGTCTGCTACAAGCTTTTCTCTGCGTCTGCAAGACCTGCACCATTGTGTGGCATAAGGCTTTCTTACAGTAGCAACCCTGGCAGCCCACAGTACAAACATTAGTGTAAGTGATCAGTGGGAGAAGACAAAATATTTTTATCTTTATTATCGTCAGGAAATATTTAGGTGAGTTGTAGCAGAGCGGCACTGCAGCGATAAATCATCACTTTTATGTGCTGTCACACTGCATAACAAGTTTTGTGAATGAACCAATTTACCTTTCGGGGAGCACATTCAGACTTCTTTTGAACACTGTGCAGCTTTCTTCTGTTTATTTTTTTTCTTTCTCTGACTATACGCCTTGTGTTTTGTGTTTCAGTGTGCAGGGTTTATGATGACAATGAAGGGCCTGCCGAGCACCTACAACAAAGACCTGCAGGTATGAAAGTGTTTTCACTTTGTGGGAAGGACTCCTTGAGATATTTCTGTCTTCTAACTTCCTGCTGTCTTTGTTCCTGTCCCCCTTCTTCAGGAGGATAAGGAGGCCATGTTTGACTGCTATGATACTGTCCAGGCTGTTCTGCAAGTGACAACTGGTGTCATGTCAACTCTCAAGGTCAGACATTTCTCTACTTTGAAGCCTGGTTGCACTGCTACACAATTAATGAAACTTTAATCTGGACATTTCTCTCTAGTGGTTAGCACTGATGCCTCACAGCGAGAAGATCCCAGGTTTGAATCCATGGGCCGACTTGCTCATTAGGCTAGCTGGTGATTCTAAATTCCCCTTCGTTTTTGTCTTTCAGATCAACCAGAGTGTGATGGAGGCTGCCCTCAGTCCCGACATGTTGGCTACTGATCTGGCCTACTACCTCGTGAGAAAGGGGGTAAGTAGATGTGGATCAGTAGTCTACAGATTTCTTTGAAATCATTTCAAAGAAAAATGAAAACAGATAATAGTATTCTTTTAGTTTTCTTTATTATTTTGTCCAGACTTATCACCTGAAAGAATCACATGCAGGGTTTTGGCTTTGTTTTGTTCTTTATTCTCATGACTTCTGTGACTCTCACAACCATTTTTCATGGTCGTGTGTTACCGTGTAAATGTGTTTTTATCGTGTTTTGTAGATGCCATTCAGAGAGGCCCACGGTGTTTCCGGTAAAGCTGTGTTTACAGCTGAATCCAAAAATATCGCCCTGAATCAACTCACTGTGGAAGACCTGAGTGCTGTCAGGTGGATTTCCTTTTATCTTTCTCACATACAGGCTCAGCTTTAGCCTTAAAGTCTAAAGCCGTGCAAAATAAATAGTTATTTCTTTGAGCAGGATTAATGACTTATTTTAAACCTTCTCTCTCTTCTTCATATCTGTCCTGTACTGTAGTCCGCTGTTTGGAAGTGACATATCCTCAGTGTGGGACTACAGGAGCAGTGTGGAGCAGTACAGCGCCCCCGGTGGCACAGCCAAGAGTAGCGTGACTGCACAGGTGGAACACCTGAGGAACTGGTTGAAGAAACAGGCACAGTGACTTCCATCTGATTACGCCTTAAAGCTGCATCAGGTTTACTGCCATCATTGGTTATAGTATGAACTGTCAAATCATTTATAACTTAAAAACCACATTGCCTTTCAAACATTCTTCTCTCGGGTCCTTGGGTACATTTGATATAAAAGTTGGATGGTATATAGGCTAACCTATGATGTTTTGAACATGTATAAGTGTTGCAAAGGACTAAATATAGCAGACAAAAAATAATGAACAGTATTGTTATTGCCTAATTTGATAGGGCTGACTGATTTACACTACAAAATCATCTGAGTCAATTTGTCTTCATGTCTGGACCTGCACAGCCTCAAGATAGGGCTGTGTAATGGTACAGAGAGGCTAGTAGTTTCAGAGATTAGATTAAAGACAAAAACTGCTGTAACAGTGTGGCGTGGTTACTTCAATAATAACATATATACATTTGATGAAATTCACCTAAACTAAAAACAGATGATGAGAAAGTTTAGACAGAAAGTTTCTACAAAGAAATAAATCAGTAATCACTTTCATATTTATTGACAATTTTAATTGAAATCATGTGATCGATAAAAAGCTCATTTAAAATCAGTGTTGAGAGTAACTTTCAGATAAATCCTGGAAAGTGTTTTATCAATGTATAATCTTTTTTTTTTTATATATATATACTAGCTCTGGCGTCACATTTCTCCCCAGTTTTCATTTCATAAAGGCTGATTGTAGACAAACCAATGCATTAAGCACTGACAGAGATTTATATTGGAAGCAGGAATATATAACAAGCTGTTACACTGGCAGAGGATGGCAGAGGTCTATGTACATGTATGACTCATTTGTATTTCACACACAAATAAACAAATGCGCGGCACATGTAGGAAATGCCTTAATTACCTGATACTTCCTCCAATCATCTGAACAGAGCAATATACACAACAAGTAAAGAAGTAGCATAGTAGTTGTGAGGAAGGAAGAAAACGTGATTATAAACCCCTAATTCTACACACACGTCTGTTTTTACTGAAAAGCAGATTAAAGTTAACATAAAGCCATAATGTGCGACTATAAAATATTGACGTCATCATCAAGAAGGTTGACATAAAGGCCTGCTGAGGTAAAGATCCCTACTCTTTAAGTGCTGCAGGATATTCAAACGCTCACAGAGACCATGTGCTACGCATCTTATAGGCTGGTTAAGAAATGATGATCACGGAGTTGGCGCTCCTAATTGTAGATACAAGTTAGCATCTGTTGCTAGCAGCAGCTACACTATGGCGCCTTGAGCCGACTGCTAGCCAGCGTACTAAGAATAATGTTCAGCGTTGTAGCGTGTTAGCATGCTACCATTCTGTGGCTCGCACTAAACACGAGGTAAAGCTGAGTGTGATTAGAAAGTCGTTAGATCTAAAGATGGTGCTACATTTAAAGTAAAGGGATCGTAAGTCTTTACAGTTCTTCCTTAGGGACAATATGAATGTATGTTACAAATTTCATGGAAAACCATGCGAGTTTATGAGATACGTCGCTTTGAACCTAATGGTGTTAGAGGAAAACTCAAGAGATAACAAAAGTCAGAGTAATAGCAGGATATATCTTCTGGGAACCATTCAGTCCATTTAGTAGTTGTTATTAGACCAGACTGACCCAACGTCACCAGAACTAGAGCTGTGCTGCTAACACGGTCAAAAGAACCATTTTAATGTTGCTCTTTGGTAATGTGTCAGGCAGTATTGATGCTCTTAAATAAACGCACAATATGAGTGAACATCTGTGATCCACAGAGGAAGGAAGGATAAGCTTTATATATATGGGGTTTTGTAGCGAGACCTGCATCACTGTACAGTTAGATGGTTAACTAGCTGGTCTAACCAACTGCTGCCAAGGGCTGACCATGTGATGATGGTTCAACGTGGTCGTGGTTGTGAAAAATCACTTTTAATCGGTGCAGCACTACATTTATGTAAAGTGTGTGTGTGTGTGCAATGCATTGTTATGGTCAGAAGTCATTTAGAAAATAATTTCCCATTGAAGCACTTGGGGGCTCAACACAAACGTGTCAAGGTTTTACCAGAGAGTACAAACTTCGTTTCACCAGCATAGAACCTGTCGAGTAGCGTTTAAATTAGAAGGCTTTTTAGGAACCTAGTCAGTGCATCAGACCCGTTGTCCCGAGCACAGCTGAGAAAATACCAGCCCACAAGTGGCTCACGCTCGTCAGAGATGTACTCGCCTTGGAGCAGTACACGACTCTGCCGTCCAGAGGCTGCGTCGGTCTGAAGATGTCGATCATGGGCTGTCCCGTCCAGAATCGGCACTGCTTTACTATCGTATCCAGCTGGAAAGGGAAAACGGACGCGTCAAGATTTACGGAAACAAGTGAGATTTTTGCTTCACTAATGTATAAAACATCTTGTTTGCTTTTATAATCTCTGATTCCAGACCTAGTGTATTTACCCTGTGCTTTTGTAATGTTCCAAGATTTAAATTAATATTTTGCATTGGGATTGAACTGTTTTTATTGTTGTGTAATTTAATGATTCATTTAGTGGACTTAAATAGGCCTTACTGTTTCAGAAGTTGCTCACCTGTCGACTACTGATGGACAGAGTCTTGTGAAACACCGTCCAGGCGACTGCCTGCTCACATCCTGGAGTCGTCATAGAGCCCACATAGCGGTAGTAACTGTGAAGGTCCTTGGCTACAGGGATAATGTCACTGAGTCGAATGTTTGGGATCACGGTGATGTTGCCTTAACCCAAAAAGAAAAGAAGACTGAAAATGGGATCTAATTCAAACATTTTGTCATATTCTTTTGTCTTTTACGTTTTAATTAAGATAATTGATACCATTATTTTGCACTCTGCCCAAAGCAGCTATTACTGAGTCCAAATGAGGGTGATCCTCGGTCGTTTCCTGTAAGAAGGATGTCATCAACATGATGACCCAGGCTTTAATGGTCATTTGCTCATATCTCATTACGGGTGGAGTTACAAAAGGCGAAAACGTTGCTGTGTGTTACCTCAAACAGGAAGGCAAGCAGTGCTATACCGGCCATGTCGTGTTCTGCCTCTGCCAGAGAGCCGTATGGTTCCTTGATGTGCACAATGTGCATCTGTGTGAAGAAAGCATGCTGGAGTACACACCTGTGTTAAGACTACCCTCTGATTATAGTTTGTTATAATTAATAATGGGTAGTCACAATTTTGTGTCAGATTTCTGGTGAGGAATCAGTTAAATAGTAAAAATGTGAGTCAGTGCCCAAGAAAATGTTGATGAATTAACTGTTTTAGTGCATGTAAACAGTTATAAAGAAGAACCTACTGTATCTACTGGATCGTATCAATAATAATACAAGTATTAACATATGTAAATCTATAATATAAAACATGTCAGATGCAACGGAAAGCAGCACTGAGTCCCGTACCTCCATGGGGAATCTCTCTCCGTCGATGGTGTGCTCTGATCCCGGTCTCCCGTTCCCTCCCCAGTGGAAGTGGAACTGCGCCGCTCTGTAGTGACCTGGCAGAGCTCCTCCAGTCAGTCGGACGGACTGAGGCAGAACAAAATGAGCTACAGGAAAAAAAAACACAGAGGATTCAAACTCCCATCACTTCAACTAAATGGATATTCAGCATCTAAATGGTTCTGGACGTCTTAGGTTAGAAAAGGTGCAACCTGAGTGGCCTTTGTTTTCCACTGTGATGTTGATGATGTTGTTGTGACCAATGAAGTCGAAGGGTGGCAGGGCGGTGTTGATGTGCACTTTGCTGCTGACGATGTTAATGGGGGACTGGCGTAATCCTCCGCAGCTGGGAAACTGAGCTGCCCAGTGGCTGGGGTCTAAACAGCACAAGCAGCAAGAGCATTAAAAAGTAATTTAGACGTTTATTAACTCTCTTTTACACTTTATTGTTTTGGCATTTTAAAGCAGAATTGAGTCGACTGGCTCTGTGAGTGTGAGATAACTGCTAGTGCTGATCACACAGAGAATGAACGTCCAAGCCATTTGCTTCCAGTTGTTTGTTGTTTCGATTGATTGCTATTCATTGACAGTTGAAAAAGCTGAAATGTAAATTCACTGGATGTTAAGCCACTTTAGCTTAGCTTGTCCCTCTCTGCTCGTTGCTTTGGGCCAAAATGTCTGCCAGTAACTAAAATGAAAAACATATTTAACTGGAGCGACGTGAGTAAGACTATGTGAGTATATTATTCTGTGCTAGTATTGAATAGTGTAATGTATAATTTCTCTGTAAGGAACTGAGGCTAATATTTGGATTAATATTTGTTTAACAGCCAATCCCTGCTTAAATCTTTGCTAACACATTACTGTTAACAGCTAGCAGCATATGAATATACCAAAACTATTCTTCTCTCCTTATTATTTAAAAAAAAGGACACTCTGGATGCTTCTAGTGAAGCGTTTGTAACCTCGGGTTGGGGTCGGATATTTCCCTCAAAATGTCATACATTAAAAACCAGTAGAAAGTATATTTATTTGTCTTATATTTAATATTCTGCTGCACCAATGACAACTTTTTAGAAATGAGAAGTGAAATATCCAACTATAATCAAGTGCAATAATAAAAATGTGCCTTTAAATTTAATCCAGGATTCATCTGAAATGCTTTTCCCGCCACTTGGAGGCAGCAGAAACCAGCCGGGACACTGACATGTTATATTTGTCGAGCTGCTTAATGTTATGGCTAATACTTCCCTAAAAGCAACGCTGGTGTTTATTTAGAGTTGTGTTTCTGGCCTCCACGCCCTATATGAACACTCCCTGAAATGGTTTAGCTGCCAAATTCACTATGTAGTCTTTTTTATTATTATTTTTTTTTATCCCTTTTACTGATGAATGGCCACTAGAGTTGGCGAGTGTGAAAAATTGTGAAGTTGGAGGCCAAAGTCCAGAGTCCAGTCGGCCCGTGTATTTTTAAAGAAAGGATGTTGAAGTTTCTCTTTGCCTTCAACGCAGGCTCCAGTAAACCCAGTAAACCTGGTGGACTGCCAGGTTAGAACAAAAAGAGCTTTTTGTTTTTCTAGTTGAAGATGGTTCAGATGAGCGTTTCACTTAATGCTTTTCTCTTACTTATTCCGTGGGAGTCTTTCCATCTTGGCCTTACCTCTGCACGTGTCATCACAGGAGTACTGGTTCTGGTAACACCACTGAGCTGGAGGAAAAGGAACAATACGCACAAATACAGTGCATTCAGTTCAACATACTGGAGTCCAGGACAGTTCTCTATTATGCCAAACAAGCTGTCTTTCTACAGTTAATGAACATTAATTGATGCTACTCTCACGCTCTATTAACCACGCACTGAGTCAGCGACCTCACCGGGTGATCTGCAGCTGAACTTTGAGAGGTCACATGCATAAGCCGGCCCTGTCTTGTCATTAACGCTTGGCGGAAAATCCAGCGACCTGCACGGGATATTTGTGTTTGAAAATGTCCTCCCTGAAAAAAATGCTGGCCCTTGTCTTGCTTTAAATTTGTCCAATCCTACATCCATCAGTCATAGACGCCACCGTGTCTTTGCATGTGATTTGATTGTGGACTCAATGAGTCAGTTCCAGCACAAACACGTTTATCTCAGTTGGGAATATTTTAAGCAAAGGAATATTATATATGTTCTCACACAAGTGCTTTGCAAACAATGTTTTCTATGTGACGTCTTGTGTGAAGTAAAGAGATTCAAAGAAGCTGTGATCATAATCTTTGATGAGCACAGTGCCTTTTTTGTATATTAGAATTAACTTGGATCTTTCATTTATTTATTTAGGTTAGGAAACACTGTTATTATTTAACCACTATTTTGTTTCCGTCTATGGCAGTGAGTATAAGAGACTGACTTTAATCTTTCAGACCGGTCATTGGTTGTTATTACACTGATTGCATTGGGTGTGAAGTGGATGTCGGCCTTTATCCAGCTCCTTAACTGCCTCTACACATTGAACGTGCCCGTCCAACAGGTGCTGATGAAGTCATTTAGTGTTGCGCTGCCGCTGCGTATTGTGTTGCTGATGTGAATGAAACTCCAGTGTCTGACTCTGCGGTGGGAATGAAGGCCGCTATAGAGAACCATTTAGCTAATATAGGAACACAGATTAACCCCGCTGCCTCCCACAATGCCGTTCTTTGAAAGGGAACAACAGTTCTCACCAAGTGAGAACAATGCACAGGTTGAGGTTGGCTCGACTCCACCTGGCTCATGCACCTGTGTCAGATTGAGCAGCGCGGAAGACAATCCGGTGTTTGCCCACTTTGTTTTCTTTTAATTTCTTTCTTTTTCTCTCAGTAAACCTGCATTTCATTGTCTAAGGAACTAGCATCCACGAAGACTTCACCGCCTGCATGAACAACAGTTTTAGCCTTTAAAGTGGCGCCACGTAAAATCAGTTTGGACTGATAGTTTAGTCAGTTTCCTGACCTCATGATTTTTTTTTTTTTTTTCATGTGGCTCTTGTGAACTGTGACCAAAATCACTACTTTTCAAAAAAATGTTACAGTCTGCCTTTGAAATAAATTGACTTAAAAACCAGAGTCACAACAGTAAAATTAATAAGTAAACCGACTAATCATGTAATGGACTTAATAATTATCTGGAAACCTTCTGGTAATCAGTAATTTTTAAGAGTTTCAGCTTCTCAAATGAGAGATTTACCATTTTTTCCCCCTTGTCTTACATGATATAAATATTTTGAGGTTTTATTTTGACAAAATAAGATGTCACCTTGAGCTCCCTATTTTTTTTATATAATTTTTTCCAGGCATCCTCAGACATTCGTCCCAGTTTTATGACACATTTATACCCCAAACAGATAATCAGTTGTTGAAAATGACAGCATATTATTAAGCAATAGGGAAAATATCTGGTAGTGACAGTCATACTTTAATTAAACAGTTTTAACCACTTGATAAGTTTCAGTTTTTCTAAATAAAGTACAATTTTACAAGGACAAAGCAAAGATTAAAGAAAGGTTAGTAAAAATATGAATACCTTTGTCTTGCCACCTTGTTTATCTCTCCTTCCATTTACCTTATAACTTCTGTCTTCCAGCTGACTGAGAATCCCTTAATTTAATTAGTGTTAGACATCACTGTCACTCAAGTATCACTACTTTAAAGTCTTTTTCTTAATTTGAAACCCCCCCAAGAACAAATGTGTATGTGTCCTACCTGTGCACTGAGAGACGAGAAAAATCAGAGTCGGGAGGTAGAGAGGAAAACCCATGATCAGGACCAGCGTGGAGACGACACAAGATCCTCATCGACTAAATTTATGGCTGCCTTCACGTACCGATTCGGAGCGGCATTTAAGGGTGGGAGGGAGAAGGTCATGAGCGTGACAAAAGGTGTGTGTGTGTGTGTGTGTGTATCTGTGTTGGTCGAAGAACGAGAGAAGAAAGAAGAGGTCAGGTGTGTGAAGGAGGAAAGATGGACACCTGGTGGTAAAATCTGACTCGCTGAAGCTTTCTGTTCCTCTTTCATCCGAGGTGTCGCTGCCCCGGCGATGACCGTTTTGAAGGTGCAGATTATACAAATTCAACATAAAGATACAGGGATTTTTTTTTTTTTTTTTATAGCATGAAGTGCACATATTTATTCAGTAGTTTTAGTTATCTTTCCTGCTGCTGTGCAAATTGGATTCCTTCAACAGCTCCCTGGCTCATTTGATGGAGGTAAGCCATCTTGAATTTCACTTGTGCTTTTCCTTCAACACCTAGTCTAAATGTCTGCTGAGATAAATGCTTTCTGATAATCTATTTTTTTAGGTGATTTGTCAGCTTTCTTTCTGTGCTCGTGGCATCACTATTCAGTTCAGTTTTATAGCGTCAGTTTTATAGCGTATAAACAAGAGCATAGGGCCATGAAGCCATTAGATACTGTAAGACACAGGTGTCGAACATACGGCCAAAAGCAGCCCGCCAGAAGGTCTAATCTGGCCTGCAGGGAGAATTTGCAAAGTGCGAAAATTACACTGCAAGACTGCAATTTTTTTATTCATGAAAGTAACTGCTATCCATAATTTGTCTACTGTTGTAGTATAATAAGTGGACAGAACACAACACCGAGACCCAGGACTAAACAGCAGACCACATTAAATGTAAACACATTCCTTGATCTTCTTTGCACTAAAACAAATTAACTTAAAGGTTATCATGCTATTATTTTACTGGTCTGGCCCGCTTTAGATCAAATTGGGCTGTATGTGGCCCCCGAACTATGAATAGGAGTTTGACACCCCTGCTGTAAGATAACTGCAGGCTGATGAAACCAGGACCGCAAATGGGTCGTATGCAGCTCTGTAGATCAGAAATGCGCAACTCCAGGCCAAAGAAAAAGGAAAATGGGGAAGGAGAGGAGGGGAGGAGAGGTGAGATGGAAAGAGGGACGCACAACTAACCCTAATACGGCAAACAGTAGCAGCACGAATGCATGAAGAGAAGAGAAATTAGACAAAATTAGAGGAGGTGCATTGTAGCAAGTCAAGCCAAGGCCTATAGCAGGATAACCAGTGGTGGAAAGCAACGAAGTAAATTTACTTGAGTACTGTGCTTAAGTACAGGTTTTGAGTATCTGAAAGTCTTTTTTATAATATAGTTTCTATATTTTATTTGATTTTAGGCGTAACAACACCAAAGCAAATTCCTTGTATGTGGTCATGCTTGGCAATAAAGTCTTTTCTGATTCTGATTCTGGGGGGATATTTTTACTTTTACTCCAATACATATGAAGGACAAATATTGTACTTTTTACTCCACTACATTTCTGTTGATGCTCTCGTTACTTGCTACTTTTGAGCTTACGTCAGCTGATCATTTTTTTTATTTTTAGATTTATTTTTCAAAATTCTGAGATAAACTGTTTCTGCTGATTCGCTACGTCATGCCATACAATCCGCACAATGCAAAAAGAAACTGTAGAAACACCCGGAGAAACTCCCACCGAGCACCCGTGGCGTTATCTCAAACCCAACTGAGTCGTTTCAGTTTAAATGTTTGTTGTGTCTACCGCAAACACACCGCCTACAGGAACTCGTCTTACAACCTGAAAAAGCACATCACGGTATGTAAAGCAGCTACTGACGTTAGCTACCTTAATATTTGTTAACAATAAATCTACTTTCCTTTCCTGTGTTTCCTGAAATACTTTTTTAAATACTTTTACTTAAGTATTTTTTTAAGCAAATACTTACTTAAGTACCTGTTTGACTAAGTTCAATGACGATGATTCAAGGACAAAAGAAACCACTATAATAAATAATATAAGACATGATAAAACAAGAAATGATCAAATCACAAACTGTTGCAAGATTCTATATTTATTTGACAATATATGTGAAATACATTCATATTGATTCAATTATCAGTATTAACTCTGATATGAACTCTAATATTTGAATTGTTCTGTTTGAGCTGGAATTAACTGAAAGACTGAAAAGCTTGGACCAAACCCTGAAATCTCAGAGGCACACTGAACATGGTGTTTTGATCGTAACGGTTTTAAAATGCACTCGGCCGCTGAAATGTTCAAGTACTGTACGTCAAGTTACCGCTCACAATGAAGCTCAGCATTTCATGACACGTTTTGAAATGAGTAAAAATATAAGAGCAACACGTGACAATAAATAATTACCTTCATAAAAATAGCCGCTCCCTACACAGAGCTCCTTCACACCGTTAATGAAATGGATTAAGGCAACACCTGAATCGATCCCTGCATCACTGAAGATTTGATTTGCGTTGTATTTTTATGGATGTCATGCCGTGAGTCCCGGTCCTGTGTGGGAAGCAGCAGGATGTCTTCATAGGACATAATTCTGAAAACATAAAAAATAAACAACTTAGAGACAATCTCTTTCATTCCTTACTACACCAGTATCTCTCAGTTGATGTCTGACTATAGAGGGCAGGGGTAAAACAGTGTTCAATTGACCAAAAATGAAGCCAAAGCAAGTAGTGCTCCCCCTGGTGCAATAGAAGCGCCACCTCCTCCATGTTAGTGGATGGGACCTGGACCAAACTAAAAAACTATAAAACAAGTCAAATAATGTATTTTCAATGAATGGTTTCTGTCATTTTAGGTAGTTAACATACTACTGATGCGTACTCAAGTGGCAGATTAAAGTTTCGGTTTAGTTATTTGACGCTATGGAAACAGGATGTGACATCATGATGACTACAGGTCGACATGCCATGAAGCGAAAAGTCATAGTTTGGAGGAAGTGTGTGCAGGTCATCGAAAACGCAACTCCGCCTGGCTCCACTCTTGGACAGTATTGTGTAGATTCTGGCTCGAAACTTATCCTTGGGAAACTAGCGTCGGTTTGGCCAGTGCAAACAAGTGGAGACTCATTGTTCATATTTGTACAGTCTTTGATCTACCATTATTTACTTGTGAGAGTTTGTGACGCTGCCTCTGGAGGGAATTTGTATGACATGGGGGCGTTGTGTCATGTCTTCACACTTAGTTTGAGTGGCTGGTATAGGTACACCCTGGACAGCTCCCCAGTCTATCACAGGGCTAATACGGAGAGACAGACAACCACGCTCACACTTATGGGCAATTTAGTATCACCAATTAACCTAACCAGCGTGTCTTTGGATGGTGCAAGGAAGCTGGAGTACCTGGACATGAGAACATGCAAACTCCACACAGGAAGGCCCAGTGTATGCACCAGTATAAACATTATTTACATTTCTTCCCTGTGATACACCGTACTAACACAACCACAGTCATGTTTTGTTTGATCGGTAGCAGTACGTCCAAAAACTACTTGAGAGTGGCACCAAACCTGCCAAGAACCAACACTGAGCTTCAAAACCACTCTTCAGAAAACCCATGGGTGACTCAACGTTTGTTCATCTCTTTATAAAATGTGTTGACTGCAGTGAAAGGTTTCTCTCTCTCCACAACTCACCTGTAGAACAACAGCAGTCACCACAACTAGCAGAGCTAAGACGGCGACGGGCTTCATCCAGCCCAGGTTTGCAGCCTTTAGGATGAAGAAACGCGCCCAGTCCAGTTTCTTGGTTGTGTGAGGCGGGTAGCGCATGCTGTTCATGCCCTCGTTATTCAGCTTTTTGATGAGACAACCACGCAGGTGGCTCAGCTGGTCAAAGCTGAACTTGCCGTGGTAGCAGCCCATACCACTGTTTCCTGGAACATAGATTTAATAGATTTATTGCGCGTATTTGAGTATAAGATGCCAAAACTAACTGCTTCACACACTAAAATCTCAGCAAACCAATTCACAAAAAAAGCTTTGGAACCATTGCAAAGATGTATAAAACTTCTCAGAGGTGTAAAACAGTAAACCAGTCCAATGAACATTCCCACGTGGAAGCGCTCTACTTGTAAGGTAACCTCAGATGTTTGCAACACACCCTTGCTTGAGGAAAAATTACTGAGTGACAACTATGTAAACACAAAATAAGTGAACTGGTTTTCATTAGCATGTGCACTGCCTGGCCAAAAAAAAAAAAGAGTCTACTGGATTTAACGAAGCAAACAGGTAGGAGCCTCCGATTGGATAATTACTGCATGGGTGAATATCTTTCAGCTGACAACAAGTTATTTAACCCCAAATGATGCAATGAGTAGCTTCTCATTACTTAAACAACCACGCTGAAAGACACATCCTGTGGTCGTGGAAAAGATGTTTGTCTGTTTGATACATGTCAAATCATTGACATGTATCAAACAGAGAAAACATCTAAGGGGATTGAAGAAACTACTAAAATTGGGTTAAGAACCATCCAACGCATTATTAAAAACTGGAAGGAGAGTGGATAACCATCGTCTTTGAGGAAAAAAATGTGGTTGGAAAAAAATCCTGATTGATCGTGACCAATGGACATTAACAACAGTAGAACTAAGGACTATGTTTAATAGTGACAGTAAGAGCATTTGTGAAGGGAACTCAAGAGACTGGGACTGAACAGTTGTGTAGTCTTAAGAAAACCACTAATCAGTGAAGCTAACTGGAAGAAAAGGCTTCAATTTTCTAGGGAGCATAAAGATTGGACTCTGGAGCAATGGAAGAAGGCCGTGTGGTCTGATGAGTCCAGATTTACCCTGTTCCAGAGTGATGGGGGCATCAGGGTATAAGAGAGGCAGATGACGTGATGCACCCATCATGCCTAGTGTCTACTGTACAAGCCTGTGGGGGCAGTGCTATGATCTGGGGTTGCTGCAGTTGATCAGGTCTAGGTTCAGCAACATTATGTGTCCAAAGGATGAGGTCAGCTGACTACCTGAATATAGTGAATGACCGGGTTATTATATCAGTGGATTTTTTCTTCTCTGATGGTACGGACATAATTAATGTCAGGATTCATGGGGCTCAAATTGCGGAAGCGTGGTCAGACTCTCCCATCATCAATACAAGATCTTGGTGAAAAATGAATGGATGGCAATAAACCTTAGACTGTGTGACCTTTGTTTTCGGTGCCAGCCAGTTTATATTCTCCGTGTACTCACCCACTCCTCCAAACGGCAGAGTGCTAACAGCAAAATGTTGTAGACAGTCGTTGGCCAGCAGTCCTCCACTGGAGGTCTGATCTCTCATTTTTTTAATCACCTATAGAGGGAGAAGTCCAAATATAATAGTCTGAACAGAATCCACATACATGCAGTGTCTGTTGTCCGGTACCTTGTCATCTTGTGTGAAGACGTAGAGAGCGAGAGGTTTCTCTCGCTTGTTGATAAACTTGATCGCCTCATCCAGGCCGCCAATCGTCACGATGGGAAGCAGGGGTCCGAATATCTCATCCTGCATCACCATTGCCTCTGGCTTCACGTCCCGCAGAACTGTGGGAGCTAAAAATGACACAGGGACACCTGAATTAAAACCTAAATATGGCGCATTGAGTCTCATATGTCCAGACTGGTTTTCATTTGAAAACTCAGTACATAGCTGTCCGAATGATTACCTATGTAGCAGTCTGACTCTTCACTGTCTCCTCCCACAGCGATAGTGCTGCCTTCAAGCATGGCCATGATCCTCTTGAAGTGGCGCTGGTTGATGATGCGTCCGTAGTCGGGGCAGGTCTTTGGGTTGTCTGTGTAGAACTCCTACAGTATATCCACATGTCCACAGAGAGAGGTTGCCATTATTAGTCATGCTTGAATAATATCCCTCTAGTTTTAGATTTCTGAAACTGCATTGGGAGCTGGTTTTAGTACCTTAATGGACTTCTTGACCTCTTCGATGACCCGGTCCTGGATGCTGGGCTCACAGAGGATGTAGTCTGGGGCGATGCAGGTCTGTCCACAGTTACTGTACTTTCCCCAGGTGATTCTCCTACAGTACACAGTAAGAGAATAGTAGACAAGAATATCAGGAAGAACCAGTCACAGCATAACAGAAATCAGATTTAAAAATGATTATGTCAAAGCAAAGGACAGAGACACAAGTCAAATAAATGTAACGATAAGTCAAATAAATAAATTACTACAAAAAGCAGCCAGTTCTCTGACCTGCAGGCTATGCTTATGTCACAGTTCTTGTCAATGTAGCAGGGGCTCTTGCCGCCCAGCTCCAGGATGACGGGTGTCAGGTGTTTGGCAGCAGCCTCCATGACAATTTTGCCCACCGCGGTGTTGCCAGTGTAGAAGATGTGATCGAACCTCTGGCGCAGCAGCTCCTGCGTCTCTTGCACTCCTCCGGTTACTACAGGATAAAGCTCCTGACAAGCGGACGGAAAAATGACGCATTCAGTTTTTGGATCTATGCAAACACTCAATGTTTCAGGACGTTACATTCCCAGCTGTCTCTGTGTGGTTTGTACTCATGCTTACTTTGTCGATGTAAAGTGGCAGCAGGTTCTCCATGACTTTAGAGGTGTGGACACAGACCTCAGAGGGCTTCACCACAGCTGCATTACCTGCACAGGTAAATGATAATGGACAAGGATCAAGCTAGAGAGACATGCTCCGCTAAAATATTATCATTATAAACCAACAGTTATGTTCAGTGATTTAGTTTGGTGCTGTTTGTGCAGTCTTCTTACTACCTACATTTACAGGTCACTAGCTGCCCTCATACTAAGTGTGGGTGTGTCCTCTGATTCCAACTTGAAATGCACATTTGTCTGATAACTCTCACCAGGTGGTGTCACATATACACTACCGTTCAAAAGTTTGGGGTCACCCAAACAATTTTGTGTTTTCCATGAAAAGTCACACTTATTCACCACCATACGTTGTGAAATATATAGAAAATAGAGTCAAGACATTGACAAGGTTAGAAATAATGATGATTTGTATTTGAAATAAGATTTTACATCAAACTTCGCTTTCGTCAAAGAATCCTCCATTTGCAGCAATTACAGCATTGCAGATCTTTGGCATTCTAGCTGTTAATTTGTTGAGGTAATCTGGAGAAATTGCACCCCACGCTTCCAGAAGCAGCTCCCACAAGTTGGATTGGTTGGATGGGCACTTCTTGCGTACCATACGGTCAAGCTGCTCCCACAACAGCTCAATGGGGTTCAGATCTGGTGACTGCGCTGGCCACTCCATCACCGATAGAATATGAGCTTCCTGCTTCTGCTCTAAATAGTTCTTGCACAATTTGGAGGTGTGTTTAGGGTCATTGTCCTGTTGTAGGATGAAATTGGCTCCAATCAAGCGCTGTCCACTGGGTATGGCATGGCGTTGCAAAATGGAGTGATAGCCTTCCTTATTCAGAATCCCTTTTACCCTGTACAAATCTCCCACCTTACCAGCACCAAAGCAACCCCAGACCATCACATTACCTCCACCATGCTTAACAGATGGCGTCAGGCATTCTTCCAGCATCTTTTCATTTGTTCTGCGTCTCACAAACATTCTTCTTTGTGATCCAAACACCTCAAACTTAGATTCGTCCGTCCACAACACTTTTTTCCAGTCTTCCTCTGTCCAATGTCTGTGTTCTTTTGCCCATCTTAATCTTTTTCTTTTATTGGCCAGTCTCAGATATGGCTTTTTCTTTGCCACTCTGCCCTGAAACCCAGAATCCCGCAGCCGCCTCTTCACTGTAGATGTTGACACTGGTGTTTTGCGGGTACTATTTAATGAAGATGCCAGTTGGGGACCTGCGAGGCGTCTGTTTCTCAAACTAGAGACTCTAATGAACTTATCTTCTTGCACAGTTGTGCTACGCGGCCTCCCACTTCTTTTTCTACTCTGGTTAGAGCCTGTTTGTGCTGTCCTCTGAAGGGAGTAGTACACACCGTTGTAGGAAATCTTCAATTTCTTAGCAATTTCTCGCATGGAATAGCCTTCATTTCGAAGAACAAGAATAGACTGTCGAGTTTCAGATGAAAGTTCTCTTTTTCTGGCCATTTTGAGCGTTTAATTGACCCCACAAATGTAATGCTCCAGAAACTCAATCTGCTCAAAGGAAGATCAGTTTTGTAGCTTCTGTAAAGAGCTAAACTGTTTTCAGATGTGTGAACATGATTGCACAAGGGTTTTCTAATCATCAATTAGCCTTCTGAGCCAATGAGCAAACACATTTCACCATTAGAACACTGGAGTGATAGTGGCTGGAACTAGGCCTCTATACACCTATGTAGATATTGCACCAAAAACCAGACATTTGCAGCTAGAATAGTCATTTACCACATTAGCAATGTATAGAGTGTATTTCTTTAAAGTTAAGACTAGTTTAAAGTTATCTTCATTGAAAAGTACAGTGCTTTTCCTTCAAAAATAAGGACATTTCAATGTGACCCCAAACTTTTGAACGGTAGTGTACTTGTTTTTGAACAATGGTACGCGTGTTACCTGCTTATAATACAGACTGTATCAGTGGTTTATGGTTCTATGTGTTTGCTCCAATCAGTCTTTTTTGACGTTTCTTTATCAACGTCCTGAAAACTGAAACTGTGTTCATTTAAAACCATTACGTGCTTTTATGCTAGAGTCTTCCCTTGGCCTCAGCTTTTATTTTATTATCTGCTTCTGCCGCTTAACAGAAGACTTCTGACACACAGGAGGATGTAAGCCCTTATGCAAGAGCTGATACTGCAGGAGCAAATAACAAAGGTCAAGTTGTGTACATATTACATGTGCTGCCTGCAGGGCTCTGCCTTCTATCCCTAAAGTTATATAATTTATTTTAAGCCAAATTACACACAAAGCGTATTCAAGCGTCCTGCCTGAAGCTGTTCTCGTAGCACTAATAGAGTATGTGTTAGCTTAGACCATGTGTGTTAATTTGGCATGGCTGCGGATGTGTGCCGTTGCTCTGAGGGCATGTTGCAATAAAAAAACAAAACGTTTTTTTTTGTTTGTTTTCGTCTTCGCAATCTACCAGTTGATCTACGTGCTGGGCAGCCCTGCTCACTCATCACTGGGGCTGAAGGATTCACTCCAACTTTGACCTTGTCCGAAAAATGAATACATACTCGTTTTGGGAAAACTCAGAGAGTCCAGAGACTTGAAATGAACTGATAATGTGTGAACATGTTGTTCTGAGAATTGTTGGAAGTGTCTCTGAAGTGTTAAGATATCAGGATGGGTAAAGGGTCAGCGCGTTCCAGCGTCCCAGTCATAATACCACCGTTTGACATCTACGTATGTCGACAGCGACTGCGTGTCTTCAACCTTTCTCTTGTTCATCGCGTTAAACTCTGAATTCACAACTATCCGGGCCTGTGACTTTCTTCGACAGTGGCAAATTCAGAATTACTTATTTTCTTACAGTGAATCTGATGCTAATCTTAAAACCTCTGCACTCATGATTGCATGTATAGAGTTCACAGAGTGGCCTTTGAACCGCTAATCACATGCTGAAGGAACATTGAGCAATGCCTGGATACAAAGGGAACTGGAGCAGCTACGACCACAGGATTGGGGAACTCAATAGGCCTGAAAAAAATGAAAGAACAACACACCCCGTCCACCACGACGGAGCTGTTGTGATCTATACACAGCTACATGGGTGTCACTTGACCACAGAGCGCAGAGAAATCAGATCGTTTCAAATGCCAAATTGTTAAATTGAACGCGGGACACATATCTCGGGTCCAGATTCAACTGGAGATATTGTGAATGACTGATCCCTTCTCAAAGCTCGACTTACACAGGCAGAAATCTGAACACTCGCCTTCTTACATCACACACACATAAACACGCGCCCTGCCCTTTCACCCGCCACACACACACATTCAGCATTGCTACACTACCGGCAGCGATGGCTCCGATGAGCGGCTGGATGGTGACAGACCAGGGGTAGTTCCAGGCCCCGATGATCAGCACCACGCCCAGCGGCTCCGGCTGGATGTAGACGGTGTCCGCGAGGGTCAACAGGCCCTTCGCCACCGGCCGAGTGGCTGCCCACTCCTTCAGATTCTTGATAACTAGGTTGATCTCCCCCTCCAGAGTCACAGTCTCAAAGAGCTGGGTGGACGCATCGCTCTGCGGACGAAGATAATGACGTTGAACCTGCTCATAGCTTAAGTTTTCATGAATCCTCTTTAGATACCTCATACATGAATCAGTTCTATGTTCTTTTGAAAAATCAAAAATAGCAAATATCCTAAAGCTAATTTAAACCAATATAAGAATTTCAGTATCTTCTGGGAAGATTCTCAGTGATCCAGGTCATAGTATGTCTAAAACAAAGTTTAAACAAAGGCTGCTGGACCTGGGGATGTTTCACCACTCATCCAAGAGTTTAGCCAGGTAGAGTTGAAGAACACGTCTTCAAGAAACTTCAAGCAAGACCAGTTGCCTTTGTTTTAACTTATAAGAGCGTAACCCGGCCGGCTTGTTGGAGATCAGGTGTTTTGGGCCCACTACTCACCCTCCTGAGGTCTTTTTGAAGGGCATCTGAAATCTCTTTTTGTCTCTCAGTGAACATCCTCTGTAGGTTCTTCAGCTGGTGGATCCGGTGCTCCAAAGGTCTGGACCGGCCTGTTTCGAAGGCTTTCCTGGCACGGGCCACCGCCTGCTGCTCCCGGGACATCCTGCAAACCAAATGGAAAGAGGACGGGATGGTTTTAGTCTGCTGTCCATGTGGTTTGTGATGAAGTAACAACACATTGTATAAATCAGTTTGGGTGATGATCAAAAAGTGACTTTGAGGTTTTCACTTTTCAGTTTTATTTATTTACCTCGTTTCTGTAACAGTTTATGTCATTTTGTTTGGCTCATTTTTACTACACATTAGTACAGATATATAGCACACATTAGCCAATATGTCCTGATTTTCGTTATTTCCTTTATGCACATCTGACCAGTTGCTTCAAGAACAGAGAAGGATACTTGATTCAACACTTTATTGATAGCCAGCAAAATAATTAACAACTTTTCTTAAAATTTAACTAAACGTTCATTAAAAAAAAATAGCTCCAAGTAGTGCAGCACGTTTTGGTTCCGACTGCTTGTACGCACAGATTCGGTGCCGTTCTCTGCTTTATATGAATTTTGAATTTTTTGGCATTTAGGCAAGCTTGATTAACAAATCAGATGAAAAGTGACGCATCTAATATCTGTTGCATCTTCTCAAAGCAAACCATCTCTGCATGTTATAGATGTAGGAGAGCCAAACTGATGATGTAAATTAATAAAACGTGGTTAAATAGTGTTGTTTTTACAGTACAAAACAGAACTAAGCTGTTTTTAGATGCGGATACGGCTATGGAAATTTGACTCTAGATGTTTATTGAAGTGCATGCAATGATACATAAATTATAAATTAAACATGAAAGTACTTTTTGCACAATACTTCTGCACTGCTGAATAAAATGCTAATTGGACCACATGTGTCTTCCACTGCTGCAGAAGTAAAGCACTGTTCTCGTTACTGATCTACTGTGATGCCATGTGAAGCCAAACAGTTGACCAGCTGTGTTTTGCTTAGTGTGTTTTACCAAACGTTGTCCAGAAAACACGCTGAGAATATTATTATTACTATTATTATTTTTAAAAACGACTTTAGGTTAAATACACAACAGAAAGAAAGCCCCTCCAGTCCTTGTCCTAGTCCTACCTCTATTATTTCTGTTACGGTTGAATTCTTCAGGTCTTTCTCCGTCTTGGAGTCGAGACAATCCGCAGCAGCGCAGCAGAGCAATGACAGCGGCGGAGGAAGGAAGCGGTCCTGCTTCTCTGTTAGGACACTCGGACTCAGGGGCAGGATCTGAGAGGATCCCAGTGACCTTGACTCTAGATGTCTAGCGCCACCGTCAGGTGAAAGTTTGTCCAGCACTCTGCTCTATGACCTACTAAACTACTGCAGAAGTCCCACATATTTCAGAAAAGAAATGCTCTGACCTTAGACTGTGAAAACAAGGAAGGAAAAAAGGCTCTGCACTGAAGCTGTAGCTTAAGTAAAACTGTGTAAATATAACCAGTATGGAAGTATTATTGAAAGTTCATAATACTTATTCATCTTTATTTATCTTCTACACTTTTAAAAATGTTAAATTACCTAGATGGCCACGGTCACAGAGCTCATTTAACAGCAAAATTATTTAAATCACTAAAATAACTTCATGTTTGACAGTTACATAAAATGCAAGTTAAAACTCTCTATAAAAAAAACATACTTTGTGTTTACAGGTGGTTACAGTTTTTCTCAGTTGCTTTGGTGCTTTTCTCAGATCAGAATGAAAGTTCTCATAACTATTAGTTCAACCTCCACAACATTGAGTCATTTGTGCACATCATCGTAGCAGTTTCTCATTCCTTTGAACAAATTGCAAATGCTTTTGGACATGTATCAGTTACTTTCATACAATTCTCTGCTGTTTTATAACATTATCATTTGCTTATGTCATGTCAGTCAAAATGAAACATACTCATTTCATTGCTTGAGTCATCACATACAAAATTGTTGAACTAGTTGTCAAAATCTGTCAAGCTAATTTCATACATTCCTTTATCATTTTTTTTTTCCTGAAAATGTCTCCTAAATTGAACAATTGCTCTCAGATGAACTTCAGCTTTCACTCATGAGGAGATGTGTGAAGCATTAGTTGTAACCAGTGACAAGACACTGGTCCACAGTCACTCAGAGCTGAATCCCATGAACCATCACTTGGGGTAAGCATATATGAACCAAGCAGGTAGTGTGTACCATTTCTACAATTCTGTGACACAAATATGGAACGTCAGCGTCGTGGAGGAGGGGTGAGGAGGAAGGGGAAGGGGAAGGGGACAAAACAGGGGCACAGGAAGAAGAGGTGAAGTACATAGGCAAATTCCTGATGAAATTAGGGCTACACTTGTGGACCATGTTGTGAATCACGGCCTCACTATGGCTGAGGCTGGTCGAAGAGTGCAACCAAATGTAGGGAGAACCACTGTGAATTCCATCATTCAATTTCTACAAACCATGTTGCAGTCCTTACAACACGCAGCATGGTTTGTAGCACATGGCAGGATGGAGGTTGAATATCTCCCCCCCTACTCCAGTTTTTTTCTGCCTGGAGGTGGAAGGTTTATGACCGGCGTCCACATGCCCAAATCTCCCTGCTAGCAGCCATGGATGCTGCATGTGATGACATCACAGTGGAGTCCTGCAGAGGGTGGATTCACCACTCAAGGAGAAACTTTACTCGTTGCCTTGCAAAGGAAGACATCTGCTGTGATGTAGATGAAAATATGTGGCCAGACTGAGAAAAACTGTATGTTCAGTTTACAGTAATATGTTCTGTTATATTGTTTACATTTGTGCACAGTTCTAGCATAATGGTGTTTCTTATGTTTGTTCTAAATAAGTGACTGTGTATTTTTTTTTATTTTTTGTACAATGCTGTAGAATTGCAAAGAGCATCTGCAGTATGTGACAATGAAAACATGACAAAGCCATTTGACTGTCTTGTTCATAAACAATGGTGACAGGACTTATTATTTTGATGACACAGACAGTTTCATTGACATGAATACTTGCTTTTGAGGGATCAACTATTAATTTTGAGCAAGTGACGCACTTTTGCAGGTTATCCACTAGGTTTTGCAGTTTGTACTAATTGTTCTGAGAAATGCACTAACTGTTCTGAAAACTTTCATTCTGATCTGAGAAATGCACCAAAGCGACTGAGAAAAACTGTAAATTCAGTACATTTGTGTGTACAGTCTCACTTCAGCTTTAAATGTCAACACTGTGTGATTCTGTCTGATTCAGTGAAATCCTGCGAATACATTTGTTCAAGAAGACGTTACTAATGTGGCGATAAATACTGGACACAGCAACCATTACTACGCCGCAGCATCTTTATCTTAGAATATGTCCTGTGGTGGAGCATTATACGAATACACACAGCAAAACACTTATCCTGCTTAAAATAAATAAATAAATAAAAATACCTATTGGGGACAAATAAAGTGAACTGAATGAAACTGAATTTAGAACATGTAGGCTATGTTAACTCAGTAGCCCATGGTTTATTTGATGAAACTCAACAGATGGACAAATAATCATTCGCTTTTTTTGAGAACTGATGGATCTTTAAAGTAAATTTTCATGCCAGGATAACAAACAAGTATAGAATTTTTCTCAAATGAGAACAAATTCAACTTTTTTTGGTGAACAACACAAAAAATTTTACGATGTCACCTTCTGCTCAGGATGTTACAGTGTTTGCTTGAGTAATGAAACAGAACACTTTTTTGTTTAACTTTTTTTGTGCAGTTAAAACTTCTTTGTGGACTTTCTTTCTGCATTCTTGCTCTCATCACTTTCATCCAACAAGCTGAAGTCACACTGACCTGCTGGATTGCTGCACTGTTAGCAGCACTGGTCAGAATATTTCACTTTCCTTTCCTTCTGAGCTGAAATACCTGATTGTTTTGTAACTATAGCTGCACTAAATCATGTCTCCTGCTTTTCCCGCACAGCCCGCTGTTCTTTTATCCAGAGCCAAGATGGACTCACACATTGCTTCTATTTCACGGGTGCAGGAAAGCTGGACACAGGCGAGGAGTAACCCCCTCACCTCAGCCGTGCTTCACATGGATTAGGCCCAGAAATCTCTCAGGGCTGACAGGAAATGGGAAATGTGGTTTTCCACATCAAACAGCGGCCTGAGGAGGGCTGTTTGTGTATTGTGAATGAAGGAGTGAAGGTGTAGGTGAACGAGAGCGTCATTCACACTTGAGTGTGAACCCTGAGCAGTGTGGACACAGTAGACCTGGTCTGTGTGCACACCTGAGTTTATGAGGGATAAACCGAAGCATTCACACACACAGAGAGAAAAGGAGAGTTTGTGTATTGTGTGCTTTTCATGCAGAGGCAGGGAACACAGTTTAGGCTGCAGAGCCACAGTTTAGGCTGCAGAGCCACAAGCCAGAGACATGTGAGATGAAAGTCTTTAAAAACCAAATAATGTGTTGTGTTTGGTAAAGAAATGCATTTAAAAGCTGTGTTTGTGACAGTGAAGGCGAGTGAGTGAATAAGCCCTTTGCATGTGTGTTTGTTGAAGTCCTCCATCATCCTGGTACACTTCTGTAATGTCAGCTGCACAGTCCAGCAATGTTTAAACATATTATCCACATTAATGCTGTAATGTTTGCCATCACTAACATGCTTTTAGGACAGAGCTGGAACATCTTGAGGACTGGTCCAGAGACAACAAAAAGTACTTCAGAAAGTCTCGACCTGAGCAAAGACCCTGCTGCATCAGTGCAGTAGAAAGGGTTCATCTTTCAGAAAACCTCATGCAACACCACTGCAATCATGAAACGGGCCCAGCAGAGGATATAGTTTGTGAACTATACAGAGGACTGGTGGAGAGTGTGCTAACCTACTGTATATCCTCATGGTACTCCAGCTCAACAGTGGCAGAGTCGGAGTCTCGTCGCCTCCTGTTCAAAAGCTTTTTCTGGTGCAAGAACCAAGTGTGAAATATCATCATCCAAAAAAAAGTGCTGTCTGTGATGTGTGTATTGCTTATATGTCTTTATGCCACTGTAAAAGACAATTTTCCATTTTATGTAGGTTTTATGGACATTAAAGAAGTATAATCTAAGTCAAATCTAATCTAATCAAGTCTTTTAGCATTTTAACTTATTTTTTAACTTATTTGAAGTTTGGAAATCGTGTCAGTTTCCCTGTGGGAACCTCCCAAAGGGATCAATAAAGAAGAAAAATATCTATAACTGAGTCTTTCACCTTGTTTTCATTCACCAATTTCATTCTGTCTGCATTACATAAAGCTGTAGGTAGGTAGGTAGGTAGGTAGGTAGGTAGGTCGATAGATAGATAGATAGATAGATAGATAGATAGATAGATAGATAGATAGATAGATAGATAGATAGATAGATAGATAGATAGATAGATAGATAGAGAGACGCTTATGAAATATTGATAAAGTGGTCTAATGCTGCCACCTAGTGGACTATTCAGACTGGGTGTTACACTCCTATACAATAACCCAGGTCAAATAAAACGCACATAGATGTCAAAAACAATGCACTGCAAGCTTTAAACGCATCCGACTCATTTCTGCTGTAAAACATTTCCTCCATGTTTGTGTTTGGATGTCATGGTTCAGAGGGATCACTGGTAGCTTGTGACCATGTGACACGGTTTCGACTGCCCATCCACAGGCCACAGCATCGATACTGCCATAATGCCAGTCATGTGACGGCCAGCGGGAGTTTGAGTTAAGATCTTAATGGTTCATTGTTCACGGAGTCAATGTGCACTACTTCACTGCTACTTCGAGGCAATCGTTCACTATTCTTCACTTTTAACATCATGTGACTCTGACAAAGCATTGGGTTTGCAAATAAAATGTATGGAAGTCATGATATTCGGCTAAAGTAAAAAAGTAAAGTAAAAGTACATAGTAAAATGTAATAAAATACACGTTTAAATCCTGTTATAATGGCGCCATACGCGGTGAGTCTGGCACTAGCCTGGGAACTACTTGTGCATTGGACTCTGCCGTTATCCGGTGTTTTGATGTCTCGGTCTGTGGAAACGCGTCCGACCAGGAAGAAGAGAAAGTAGCCAGATTTGTCACCTTCACACATTACAGCTGACTGAAGCCTCACACTCCGCCAGCTTCTGCAATACACTTTCACCGTGTTTCTTTTTCTTTTGCGCACCAGGAGGGAGCGGGCTGCAGAGGAGAGGATGTGCTGCAGACTGAAGTGACAGAAAACCTAATGGTTGCTTTACCCGTGGTGTTATTCACTTTAGTACAGATGTAATCGTTTCCATGTAGTATTTGTAGCACTATAAATGAATACAAGTCTGAACAACAGGCAGAAATTTTAGACATGAAATACGCAAACTAACTCCGGCAGGCACAAATAGACTAAAATAAAATATTTAAGTTTGCATTGTAACAGTTTCCAACAAATCACGAATGACTTTAAGAATGTCAACAAATAATTTTGATTCTGCTACCAAAGGACAAGGTTAGGACACGTCCAGGCTAATGGGCACGTTAATGGCTCATCTGGGATCAAACAGACACCTATTAGCGGGACAGCCATTAATAGGTGTGCACCACATCAAAGGCACGCGTTTGTAAGGCCTGACAATATCCACGGAGGTGTGCAAGCAAAAGAGGCGCAGGGGGGTCGTTTTGTTTTTCGTGTCTGTCAAGTCAAAGTATAAAAACCTGCGGTGTCCTGGATGGTCACAGTGTCACTGCAGACTCACCTGGGACACACTCAAGGAAGCATACTGTCTTTGGGTTTGTGTTTGAGCTCTATAGAAAAGAATGGCACACGGGTTGGATTTTACTGGCGCCAGTGTCCCTGATATGATGTCGTTTTACTCCGGACATTACTGGCCTGCTACATGCATGGATATGAACAACAACGACGATTACGCACAGGACTCCAGCAGAGGTGAGCGGATACACGGTTTTATTGCGTGTGTGTGTGTGTATAAAATACATCAGATGTTTTCATCTTGGCTGCTAAAATCTCAATATAAAGATAAGTGTACATAATTTAATCATGATAACTTCATTTTAAGCAGCCCTATAGGTCTGAATATGTGCACCATCCACTCAGATTGGATTAGTTTGTCCTCTCCGTTTGGTTGAGCTCTAATTAAGAGACAAAAAACTATATAATAAATAACAAACATTTTGTCCTCTCCTTGCAGTGCACTCCGATGTCCCCCAAAGGACACGCTCGGAGACCCAACGCCGCCGGAAGCGCACGACCTTCACCAAGGCGCAGCTGAGCCAGCTGGAGAGGGCCTTCTCTCTCACTCAGTACCCAGACATTAAAACAAAGGAGTCACTTGCATCTCTAACTGCACTGCCGGAGTCCAAAATTCAGGTATGCCAAGTGTTTCTCATGCGTAATTTTGATAGCAACTCATCTATGTTTTTGCTAAACAGCATAGGCTAATAAACACTGTTATTTATTTTCAACAGGTTTGGTTTCAAAATCGACGCGCTCGTTTCTTCAAGAGCAAGAAACCAAGCAGAGAAGCTCCCAAACCCTGCACAGACCTCCACCATGAGTTCACCTCCCCTGCACCATCAAGTCCTCCACTCTTCCACATGGCTCCGTCGTTTACTCCCACTCCCATACCATCTCCACCAGGCTACCCGGCTCCAAGTTTGCCTCAGTCCACCAGGCTCTCGGACATCCTGGACAACCAGGCAGTACCTTCATCCCCTAACCCCCCTACATCCTGCTCCCCGCATGGGTATGCAGGAGACACCAACGATTTTTACTACCAAATCCCAGACTTTACCGATTACTGCCAAGATGTTTTCCCACGGCTCGGTGAGTGGGATCTAACAGAGGACTTTGAAGCTTTCCTCGGAGGTGTGCAGGGATCCGAGCCAGCGGGCAGCCGCTGCGGATCTGTGGGACATGTTGAGTCAAAGGAGAGTGTCCAGAGTCAGCTGGACCACCAGGGTTTCTCCAGCACCGACGAGTCCATGGATGATCTGTCTGACATGTGCTTTCAGGAACTGATGGGCGACTTCAATCTGTCGAATTTGGAAATTTCTCCGGCTATGATTGATTATCTTTTGAGCTGACTACAGTAAAGTTAGACAACCTATTTAAAACCACGCTGTAATTAGCTATAGAATAGTTTTGTATAGAAATTTACTGTAAAAAAATTATATATAGAACTGTATTGTAGAGTATATCGAGGTCATTGGAAATAAAACATATTTTTTAGTCATAGTCATCGGTTCTCTGTTTTCATTTATAAGGTCTTCTGTCGAAGCGTCATCATCCGGCGCCGTGGCTTAGTTGGTTAAAGCGCCTGTCTAGTAAACAGGAGATCCTGGGTTCGAATCCCAGCGGTGCCTTTTTGTTTAGCTTTAGATGTCTGTGTACCGTTTAGCATTCAGTACCATCCCATACATTTATAATTATCATTTATTTTCACGACTCAAGCTATTTCATACAAATAATGGACAGACTAGGGAGGTAAAGTCTAATACTCTCGTAAGAGTGCAGATGAACACACTGACCAATAGAGGCCACTGTGTGCACATACTGTGTGTCACACTACTGTATGTGCACATCTACTTATCTCCCTCTTAAAAGAAAACAAATTTGAGCTTCAGCTATTTATTTATTTATTTATTTATTCATTTGTCCATTTGTTTTAATGGACTTAAGGTCGGAATTCGGTTTACGTAAAGGGTTGGTGGATAATGTTAGTATATACAGAACTATAGTGAACGCATTACTTGTACATCTGTGCATATATTTGGATAGTGTATATTAAAGCAAAACAAACAAAACTAACATCTAAAGTTCATTAAACCATTCATAATTTCGACGTATTCAACTAAGGAAGCATTGGAAAGGCATTGTTCATGAACTAAATGCTGCAGCAACAACATGTGCTCTTGTTAGTAAGCTCATACTGCATTGTTCAAAACATAGAGGTGCATTTCTTTGTCTCCAGACTGTGGTCAGCTGGCTTATTTCTTCTCCGCCCTTGATACATCAGGCACCCCTTCACGCTCGCAGCCCAGCCAGTATTTGGCAATGGATCGTGGGTAAGAAGGGAAGGCAACATCCACGCGCTTTGTCCTCAGATCCACTCTGTAGTATTTATCTGCCGCCATAGAGAGACAGAGAAAAAACGGTCAGTAGCAGTAGTTTTGGCTTGAATTTCCAGTTTCCTGTTCATATGTAACACAGCCTGACTCGTGTGTAAAAATGTTTTCATACCTTTCTTGAAGAAATACACATTTTGAACCGGGGTGCTTTTGTACTCCTGTGTGGCGGGCTCCTCTGCGATGTCGCTGTAGTCGCCGAAGTCAAACAAATCATCGTACAGATCGTCATGAAACCACAAATCTTCCCACGCAAAGCGGCTATGCCTCCTACGCTGTCCTCTCTTCTTGCTGGGCCTCTTCCTTCGACTCCTCCTGCGCTTCATCACCACTGTAGGAGAAGTTGGCGTGGGCTGGGGACTGAGGTGGACCCGTCCCACCATGGCAGCATCCACCGGAGGCCTCAGGCCCTGCCAGTCCCTGCTGATGAGACGAGGGCCCATTTGGCGACTGCTGACTGAACGAGGCGAAAGGACAAAGTTTAAATGCAGATAGAAAATAAGTAATAGGGGGTATTTAGGGGTGCAAACTCAAGGGAGCTTACGGGAGCTTCCAAAGAGATCCATGAAGAGATCCTCCAGTGTTTGATCGCAGTAGATGTCTGTGTACCGAGTGAAGAGCACGGATGGCGAGGACTTGCTCATCTGGATACACTCCTCGTGCGAGGGCTGGTTCTTGAACTCATACTGGTAATATTTGTCCCCTGAATAAAGACACAAACACACACACTGTGTTCCTCAGAAGAGATTTCAAAGTAGGAAAACGTGCTTAAACAGTAAAGCCGGCTGAAATCCACTGAGCTGCAAGTTTACGGTCCGGCCTTAAAAATTGTGATGGCTGTTTTTCCTCCTGCGATGAACAACACAACTAATACACGCATCTGTTAACATATAACTTTTATACAGCCTGTAAACTTGTAGCTCTCTTTTTTGTCTGTGGGTGTGTGTCCTCATAAAGCACATTATAACTTAGTACTCATTATGCAAGATGCATCAAAGTATAAGCATTTAATTTAATTGCGCTGCTGGTTATGATGTGACTTTAAAGGTGGCTTAATGCTAGGAGTGAGTACATTTCCTTCTGAACTGTATTAGGATAGAAATATAGTTTAGAATAGAAGTATTTCAAGTTATGTACACCAAGACTGTCCTTAGCTAAAGTTACTTTCTATAAGAACAATCACTAACTTTGCTTCTTTTATTTACTTCCCCAGCCAGATTCAAAGCAATCGTCACTGGATAAGCTGCTTGAAATTCGTAGGCAAACATTATAACCAATTCCTGCACAGACACCTTTAAAGAAGTAGGCTTTCTCTTTGCCACGGTGACTTGGTGCTGGTACGGCAAACGCTGCATCGATCTCATCTGGCACGCCATCAAAGCCGACTGAAATGTCACGTGGATAGTCCTCGTCCAAGACATCGCCCTCAAACCTCCAGTACTTGTTACCCTGGAGAAGAACAGATAAACTATCATCCAAGTTTAATGTCTGGAGCTGTCAGAATACGCTGAATCTTCAATTAAGGCTTGGTGAAACCCCACAGTAATCCCAGGCTGCAGAAAGACTTGAGCTGCTACCTTGAAGATGTAGGTTTTTCCCTGGCAGTTGATGCGCGTGAAGGCAGCGCTGATGGGCCCAGAGATTCCCCACACATCCTGGATGAGTTTGGGGTAACCGGGAAGTACGGACTTGTCATCCAACTCAAAAAAATATTCACCTAGGAAAAAATAAAATAAAATAAAATAAAATCAAGCCTCGGATCAGTGGCCGTGTCAGGATTCACCTCAAGGAGAATTGCTTGCATTGCTTTGTCTAGATTTGCCTTTGAATTCAACTTTGTTTCCTCAAACTTTACTGGATGAAAAAAATGAGGGACGTCTGAGAGTTTTTGGCTTTCACAGAAGCATTTGACACAAATTCAAACACTACTGCATGAGCAAATTCCCCTTCAGGTTTCTGAAAACTGCCATGTTTAATCTGCACAGCGGACCAACAGCAGAGCGTGTCCTGGTTTACCTCTAAACGCATAGATCGACCCGTTCTTCAGCTGCAGAAAGGCATCAAAAGGTTGACCACTGCAGGGCGCTGCATCAGGCTCTACAGTCGGCATGGGCTCTTTGGTGGGGTCAGATCGGGGAGAGGTGGGCTTGGTTGGTGCAACTGTGTTTGAAGTTGGCATGAGAGTTGTGTAGTAGGTCGGACTCGTCGCTCCCGTCACATCCTCTGCTTCCCCAAAGGTGTCTCCTCTGACTGAGAGCAGAACAGGACAAAGTTTAGTCAAACGACCACATTTCAATAACAATAGTCCACCCAGCGAAATGTTCCGCTCACCTTTTCTGGGGCAGACCATGTAGAAGTCGTTGCAGCAGCTTCCATAGTACACGCACATGGAGTCGCACTGACATTTGCTCTGAGAGCTGAAGGAGCCACAGCGGCCCTCGCAGGACTCTGTGGAAACACAGCCGGTTCGTTTTAGACGGCTACAGCAAAGTCCAACACTGCAAGTATTAGAAGTGCTGCTTTTAAAGCTGCACGGAAGAATTTGGGAAACAACTATAAACAATGTATTGCATGAAGACTCTTCTGATTTATCCTTTATGGTTGTAAGTAGCATTTTATGGATTACTGAATGTCTGGTCACTCCAGTTTATCACAAGATAAACGACACAAATCTGTATTAAACAATTCTCTATTATTTTTCTTTTAAACTTTTCTTTGGTGAAATTTTTTTCTAACTATGACTTTCTGAAGAAGAAAAGTCTTCTTGGTGAAACAAGAAACATTAGTCTGGATCAGCAAAGACATTTTTTTAAGGTTTGTAATATTTTCTTTGAGGTGGTGTTAAAACGATGCACAAGAGTAAAATGCAGAGATAAATAAAGGAAATGATCTCAGAATAACAGTCCTCTGGCAAATATATAAATATATTTGAACTTTATTGACCATGTGCACACAGAAGAACTTCTGCAAACGGCGAGCAGTGAGCTCGCTCTGATCAACCATATGAGGCCCCTAAGGAGCAGTTTGAAGTTCAGTTGCTGCTCAAGGCAGCTCAGTCATGCAACCCGACATCCTGTAGATTCAAACCAGTGACCTTCTGCTCCCAAATCTGCTTCTCTAACCACCGTTCCCCCAGCTTGTAGCATGTGGAGTAAGTGGAGTCAGTTCAGATGTACATACGTCCTCCCCCAGTCCAGTACAGAGATATTTAAGTTAATCTCCATCAAAAATAAAACATATTGTTCACATAATAATACATAACAGTCTGCAGACATACAGTAAGACTTACCCTCTGCAGCGGAGGTGATGTCCAGCAGGAGGACGAGGCCGAGCAGGACCACGGCTGCCTTCATGCTGACTGGCTTCGAACTAAAAGTTGTGGAAACTTTTATTTAATTTAATGACAGCCTGTTTGCAACAACAACCCACCACTTTGCGCTGACTGCCCCAGTTGGGGTGCACCACTGAGTGCAGATGATCAATAGATATTTTGGAGCTGCTGCTGACCCCCCCTCCCCTCACCCCCCAGGCGCCTGCTATCCTGATTGGTCAACAGAGATCTGTGATAATCATTAAACTGTGAGGGCTGATGTCTGTCCTGTCTGTCCCTGAAACATCCTCCTGGGACAGAACGAACAGCTATGAATGTGGGGCGCAGAATCCGTCACTCCCCTGTAATATCATTTAATAATAGTTTAAAATGAATCTCTGAAATAATTCATGTTTATTAGCATGTTTCCTAATTACAAAAATGCCTGAAATGCACAATCACACACCAGACAAGAAACTGCAGAAGTGAGAGTAAAAAAAAAACAAAAACAAAAAAAGCAGAAGTGTGTCTGATTCTCTTGATATATTTGTATCTTCTGGTCAAATGACTTGGAAAATGAGGAACGGGCATCTGAGCTCAAACATTGTGTAACCAGGGCGGTCGTTTTCCTCTATTGATCTCTGGCGTGAATAAACAACCCTAAAACCAACACAGCACCTTCCTCCAAATCAAGCCTCGACATAACTAGACGCCGTAAAGAGAGAACAGTGAGGAGAGGGGGATTTATTTTTTTAATATTGTTTGGATGGTGAACAGCCGAAGGGTTTTCTGACAGACGATCAGATTCAGCACCATGGAGAGATGCAGCGTCTGGATTAAAGTGCTTCCTTATCACTCAGCAAGGCCACGTGCAGAGAGCTCTTAAACATTATTATTTTTTTTATATACACATAAATAGAAACACACATAACAGTCAAAGAGAGTTGGTATTTTAGCTGCAGACCTAAACTCAAGCACGTCAGCCCTGCAGAAAGCAATAAAGGAAGTAGATGGCATTTAAAAGTGTAAATAACTCTTTTCTTTTGAAGGGCAGGAAAAACTGTGCGTAAACATGCAGAGGACAGATTATTGGACTTTGGTTGTTAGAGCAGCTCGTTATCTGTTGGTTAATACCTGGGCTGCTGCCATATCTTCGATAGCAGACGGTCAATAATATATGGACACTTAGAGGAGCACATGCTGAACGCATAGACATGTGTCCAAGGTCAGAGATCAATTTAGTCTGCGACTGAAAAGCAAAGTTTTTTCTTCTGGTCTAAACTGCAGAGAGCATGTAGTCAGCGAGGCACATTCACTGAAGAGGCGTCCAAGTCTTACTACAACAACGTCCTTGGTACAGCTGCATGGTTCTGCAGAACTCATAAAAGGGTATTTTGACTCATTGTTTTGAAGCTGCACCGTTACACTTTTCATCAGGCAGACAAAAGCAATCGACGGAGCTAACTCTGTCCTGGTGGAGCGTACAAAGAGACTTGCTGAATTTCAAATAGATCCAAATTCGTTGTTCATTTTGGCCTCAGTCCCCATTTAAAGGGGAAATGTTCAAGCGTTTTTAAAGGGATACTCCAGCAATTTATCACAGCAGCTGCAAAATGTGGGAAAACAAACGATGCGACAAGGGAGATGAAAGCAGATTAATAATCCAAATTTATATTTGATTAGACGCACGATGGTAAATCATCTCCTTTAAGCCCCACAGCTCCAGTTTGCTAGCGGCTTCTTACAGTCATTACATAATCACAGTCAACTATCGATTTTAAGTTCATATGTTATTATTTTATCTGTATGTAAGGCAGATTGTCACAGCGAGGAACTCCTTAACTCATTCTGATCCCTGTTGCTGATTAGATGTGACGTCTTCACAGCGTTTCCCCAAAGTGGAACATAGATAACGTAAAAAGTAACCTAAATGCAACATCAGTGGGTGGGGAATTATTCCATCCGGGATGATTTTATTTCATGTACATAATCTTTCCATGAATGATAAATGCTTTTTTGGCGTTCCCCCTTTTTATGTCAAATATTAATCTGGTCACATGACGACAAAGGCTGGCTTTCAGAGGCGATCACCAAACCTTTGAGCTTTTCATTCTAGACACAATGTTACGCATTCAGTCATAAAATCTGTACAAATGCAGCAAACAGCTTTAACGTGAGGTATAAATAAAATAGAACGTGTCAACCAGGAAGTGCTTGGGTCGTCCCTGTTTTCCCCCTTAAAATGTCCCATCATAACTCCTCCCCACAGTGAGCAGCAACATTTAGTACAAACTGCAGCTCACAAAACATACTTGAAAATGAGTGTGTTCTGTATTAAAGAAGGTGTCATTTTAAATATGGACACAGGAATAGTTAGTTTCAGGTAAATGCTTTAGGTCTGGGTCTTTTCTTCACTTTTTAATTAAGATTTTTTAAATTTAATTAACTGTTCTCTGAGATAATGAATAAAACCTTTCATAAAGAGACGTCGGAAAACGGTTTAAACGGGATTCAAATCAAGTCGAGGCTTTTCTCTACATCTATTATCAAACCTGCAGTGTTTTTTTTTCTTTTAATAGATGTTTTCAATGTTTTCAAACCAATAAACCCATTTATTTGTAATAATACCCCATCAAGAGTCTTCATTTAGCGCATCACATCGACTGCCAGCTCCAAGATCAACATAAGAATGTTTAATAATCCAAAGACCATTGTTGTTGAAGATCCCGTTTTCATGCTTTCTGTTTTACGACTTAACTGGAGCCGTCTCTTATCTGACACATGGTCTAGGGGGAAAGTAATTTATAAAACAACAAAGGCCTTGCAGTGGTTTCCGTGTGCTGCTTCAGATCATAAAGTGCTGCGCTGATGAGTTTATTAGGAACAGATCTTTATTGATTTACAGTCTTACTACAACATCCAAGTTTTAAAGTCGGCTTAAAGCTGCGGAGCCGAACTCCATGTTCAGTCTGAATGTCGCTTCAGCGATCTGAAAGAAATCTTCACGTGCATTTAAGAAAAAAAAAACACCACAGTAAAGCTGTCAGCATCATTCTGCATCATTGGACGATATCTTCCTAGAACAGCCTCCTGACTACCAGGAACAAAATACTGTCCAATCACATTTATTTTTTATTCCCCAATCTTTGTAGGGTAATTAGACCACTTTAAACATTTTTTATTTGATATCATATCAAATAAAAAACAGATATCATGTAACTGATGGGCGACATTGTCCTTAATGAGAAAGAGAAAGATACTAAAGCCCCACCCATCACTTTTGATATCACTGCAAAGCCCTAAATGTCCTCTATTGATAGCAAAAGGAGTTAATTAGTTATATTTCTGCACATCTTTTCTCTGTATATTTTTCAGAACATTCTTACTTTTGTATATATTCTTTCAAAATGTGTATTTGGGTAACTCTTTTTTACTTATTTTAACCATGTCAAGTCGTCATTGCTGTCTGTACATATATTTGCAAACTCCATGCTACTGCGACAAGGAAATTTCTAATTCGTGGGATTAATAAAAACATATCTTATCTTATCTTATCATATCTTAATTCAGTGGTACACAGTGGGTGGGAGATATTCAGATTCACAAATGTCCTCCACGGAGGACACGAAGTTTGAAGGGTAATCAATTTTCTTCTTTAAGCTACACTCAACATTTCCACTCTCTCAGATGTTGTTCTACAGACTTTGAGAAGGTTTCGACTCAGTTGACGCATGCACAGCACCCGACCTTTGGATAACTCCGAAAGGGCTGCACTCCATTAGACGATAAACGTGTCTATTGTTAAGCTATCTGTCTCCTCATCGGTCGTTCCCTCCCCCTCTCTGCACCTTTTACCGCTACCTTTCTCTCTTTCCCAATAGCTTCATCTCCCTCTCTGTCCGGGACTGATGTTGAGTTAATGTTTGATTTGTGACCAGACATATAAACAGTAATTTCCACTCATTTTAGTCTATTTACCTCTGTGGCTCTTTGTGCAGCTCATCTCTGTGCACCTGGCTCTGGTTTGAATTCCTACTGTCTGCACTCGGCCTTGTCCTCACACCTGAACCAGTATTTGTCTTGATCAGCTGTCAGAGTTACCTGCCAGACTTCAGGGGAGCTTTTTTGACTCTGTTTGTTGGTTTTTTTCTGAGGGCATCATGGGTAACAACTGGTTGCATTGGCTGTGGCACCACCGAAACGTCCTTATCACCCTCATCACTCCAATCTTAATCCTTCCACTGCCAATCGTCTATCCTAATTCGGTGAGTATGTGTGTAAACCTGGGCTGTTTTAATCTGCGTTTGCCCCGAGTGAAAGAAGATGTTGATATATATGTTGATTTATTCATTGAGCCCTTTTCACAGTGCAGTGAAATCTATTTGAGACTGAAGAAGAAGAAGTGGATACATGCCCCTTATTCTGATATTTGGGATTCAACAACCTTTGACAACAACCTGTTAAATTATTCTGCTAACCCAAACGCTGATCTCATATTGGTACAAATATACAAATAATATACAAACTTCAGGTGGTGGCAATTTAGGAAACACAGCATCTCTTTAGTCACAATTAATCAAATGCCACTACTGGACGCGCAGGCTTCAGTGCATCATGGCCTCAAGGCAGAAGCATAAGTAGTAGCACATGAAATGAGAGTCAGACTCCTGGAGAAGGACTTTGCCACATTAGTTTTGCTGCTATAAATAACTTCCTGACAGTGACTGACTGGGATCAATGCTCACTTTTATTAAAGCACAGTCTTCAAACTAACAAATAAAGAGAGGAAACGGCATAAAAATGTTCCTGAGGTGAGTTTGCGCTGAGGGAAAAATGTTTTACTCTAAGGCCTCAATGACTGCAGGCAGTGTAGAAAGAAAACCGGACACACCGGCTTTTAATGGCTGGACAGTAAACCTCCACGATAAAATGAAAAGGAGACAAAATGTAGGAGGTGGGGGAAGTTTTTTTTAACCTGAAATAACACAAAAATGCATGAAAAAAATAGATGCAAAGAGGACTATCAGTTGAAAGGATGTGGGTGAAAGGCTTCGAATGTGGAGGCTGCAGATGATATTCAGATGTGGGAACACGACCTTGACCCATTGTCCTGCGGGATTGACTGCAAAGAAAGAAGGAAGAGGAAGTGAGGAAAATAGAGGGATAGGGAGGAGGGGTTTAGGACTGAAACAAAGTCACTCGTCCCTGAACCTAGGGTAGGATACTCCTACTAGGACAGCAGATTACAACTCTGAGAATGTTGTAACCTTTAAAGCGTTAAAATCCTAAAGCTTTCATCTGAAACTCGTTTTTCTACGTCTATCCCCTTCTCTGATGAACTCATAAATGACTGCAATGTCTCTCACATCGGGGTCATTTTCTTGTCTTTGCGTGTCCAAATGTTGAAAGAAAAAACACTTTATCCAGACGACTGCTTTCGGTAAAACGAGCTTGTCCAGTGATTGGACCCCAGATCTCTGCAAACTTAATTAAAAGTGTAGAAACAGGCTGATTAAAATTAAATCAGGTCCACTGGGTTAATTTTTATAAATTCCTTTCCATTTATTCCTTTGTAATGGATCAAACAAATGTGGTAACGTTACTACTGTGACTACAGGCTGCTTATTCTGACAGCATCGCATGTAAACACTTATTTCTCACCGCTTTTCTCCCTCAGCTACTAAATCACTTAAAATATGTAAAATGCTGAAACAAAAGAAAGGTAAAATACGAGGATATGAGGACTGAACAGTTGCACCCCTCTGTGCCAATAAAGAGTCATAAAGATAAGGGTCTCATAAGGGACTAATAATGAGTTCTGAATTATCTAATCAGGTCATGTGGTTTTGAGGCACCCAGCTCACTTTTCAGTCTTGGTGATATCTCTCGCCCCGTAAAACCCTTCAAGGTCTTTCAAAAATCAATTTCATAAAACAATTAACTAATTAACGAATGAGTGAAAAATATGAAAAGAGAAGAATGCATCTGGTTTTGTCCAGTCTTAAATGAAACACTTAAGATGATTAAGCACATGATATTACTGCAGAATATGCTTACTTCACTGTGAGTCAGTTGCCGGTTTATCTGCCACGAAGCAGACAGGCTCACTAAAGAGACCTGCAGTCTGCAGAGATTAGAGTTTAATCTCATGGCACTGGAAAGTTTCGTGTCGGGTAGTTTAAACGCGCCATAAAGAATTCCACTTTGTTTTATGGGAACTGCCGCTATCTGCATGTCTTAAATCTTATCGCCTTTTAAAGAGAAGCCGGAGATGGGCCAGTGGATGAGAAAGCTGTGCGTCTGTCTCTGCTTCTGTATTTGTAAAAATCCAAGTTAATGAAATGTCTGTGAGCACGAGCGTGTGAGCGTGTTTCAGATTTCGTTTATCCGCGTGTGATTGCAGGTAGCGAAATGCGGTTACGCCATCATCCTCATGGCTCTGTACTGGTGCACGGAGTGCATGCCTCTGGCTGTGACGGCCCTGCTGCCGGTCGTCCTCTTCCCTATGATGGGCATCATGAAGGCTGGAGAGGTACAGACCTTATTTACACTTGTGCGCCTCATTTCGTGACACACTACATGTTCCTACTCAAAGGGAAATGCAGCTGCTTACGTAAGGGTACATAAGAAACCTGTGAGAAGCTACTAAGCCTTTTGCAAGGTGATCTGAGTTCACCTTCATAGAAAAAGTGGTTAAAAGTGTTATTGCAAAGCTGTATTGGAGATTATAGGATCAGCTAAGGACACACACAGAACAGTAGAATAACAATCTGACTTCTTTCTTTTAAGATTCAGTTTTACCGGCATGCACACATATCTGCTGATGCTGGCACCACTTCCCTTTTATTGCTCATAAAACAAATTTGATGACTGACTCAATGGGACAGCGGGTTCACAGGTTATCATGGTATGGTTGCTGATGATGTACGGTAAATCTCGTGTGATCTGTTTCAGGTCAGCATTGAGTATCTGAAAGACTCCAACATGCTGTTCATCGGCGGCCTGTTGGTGGCCATCGCAGTGGAGAACTGGAATCTGCACAAGCGCATCGCTCTCTGGGTTTTGCTGCTGGTTGGCGTTCGTCCGTCGCTGTAAGACAGACTCGTGATACAGCTGTGTACTCAGATAGTTCGCCATGCACTGATTCATGTATTTTAAGACGTCATCTAATCTTGTACTGCGGGGTTTCCAGATTTATTTTGGCCCATGTGTCTTCATTTGCTTGTTGTTGGGTCATAAGTTAAAGAGTTAAAACCAAGCCAAGCAAGCATCCTCACTCTTCATGATCACTGACGTCATTTCCACCTCTTTAACTCCGGTACAGGTTGATGATGGGCTTCATGATCGTCTCGTCCTTCCTGTCCATGTGGATCAGCAACACGGCCACCACGGCCATGATGCTGCCCATCGCCCACGCCGTCCTCCAGCAGCTGAAGGCCACCGAGGCCCAGGCAGACGAAAGAGATTTCCAGGCCACGGCCGAGGACAACCACGCGTTTGAACTCGAGATCAGACCAAACAAGGAGGAAACAATGGATGAGAAAAAGCCTCAAATTGAGGAAATATTGGATGAGAAAAAGCCTCAAACTGAGGAATCAGTGGATGAGAAAAATCCTCAGGCTGAGGAGACAACGTGTAAGTAAAACGCTGCACTGACGGGTTTCTGGAAATCGTCCGGCGACTTTTCATTTTTGAATGTGTCGTCTCCAGATCAGCAGAATCCACAGCAGGAGGCCAGGAGAAGAGCGATGGAGGCGAGGTATGAGCACCTGACCAAAGGGATGAGTCTGAGTGTGTGTTACTCTGCCAGCATTGGAGGCACGGCCACGCTCACCGGCACCACGCCGAACCTCATCCTCAAAGGTCAAGTTGACAAGTAAGGCATTAGTTACGTTAAAGGAAACACAACATGCTGGCATATATTACCTCTCTTCTCATCGCTCTCATCTTTTTCTAAAGGCTCTACCCTAACAACGGCGACGTGATCAACTTTGCCAGCTGGTTCGGCTTCGCTTTTCCCAACATGGTGATCATGCTGGTGCTGTCCTTCCTCTGGCTTCAGTTCCTGTTCCTGGGCTTCAGGTGAGACTTCGCCCCGGCAAATCTCTCCGTTGTTTGTCGACCGGTGTGCGGCATCTTTGCGCTTCTCCTCTCCGCAGACTGAAGCAGACGTTCGGCTGTGGCACGAAAAGCGACAGAGACAAGGAGGCGTACGCAGTGATGAGGGAGGAGTACCGCAAGCTGGGAAGCATGAAGTTTGCTGAGGTGGCCGTGCTCTGCATCTTCGTCCTGCTCGTGGTTTTGTGGTTCACCCGGGAGCCGGGCTTCATCGACGGCTGGGCCACGGTACTCTTCAACAAGGAGAAGGCGTGAGTCTTTTGCTCTCTCAACGTTTTCTTTGTCAGTGTGGTGATGTTCTCCTTTCCTTTGTAGAAACACTTAAACAACAAAACTTCTTGTGTCTCTCAGGTTTGTTTCAGATGGAACCGTTGCCATATTTATGTCGATGCTCTTCTTCGTCATCCCTTCTCAGTTGCCCAGGTGTGGAGGCTACGGTTACAATGACGAAGGTGAGATATTTATTCTAACCTTACCACCACTATTATAGAAGACCTTCAATGATCTCTCTGTTGCCTAAATCTCAGCTCGTCTGAGTGCTCTGCGATGATTACCCAGCGGACACGGCACCGCTCTTTCGTACTAATTACAGTTTCATGTTCAAACTTCATCTGGGTCTCACAGGTAAGATGGTGAAGTCTCCCCCGACTCTGCTGACCTGGCAGGTGGTCCACGAGCGGATGCCCTGGAACATTATCCTGCTGCTGGGAGGAGGCTTTGCTCTGGCTGCTGGCAGTGAGGTAAACACCATGTTTTTCTTCTCTTTTACACCGGGATGAGTCTGTGAATTTGGTCGTCAAATGTTTCTTGCCACTTTTAAAAATGTGAACTGTGAAACTTTCTTTGCAGGCATCAGGTCTGTCTAAGTGGTTGGGAGAAAGCTTGGCACCTCTGGCGAGCATCCCCCCCTTTGCCATCTCGTTGCTGCTAAGCCTGCTTGTGGCAACCTTCACCGAGTGCTCCAGCAACACCGCCACCACCACCCTCTTCCTGCCCATTCTGGGCTCAATGGTACACTGGACTCACATGTCTGCATCAGTATATATCTGTGCACAAACCACCTTGATGTTCTTGACCTTGTCGCGTTTTGTGCATCTTAGGCGTCAACCATTGGGATACATCCACTTTATGTGATGCTGCCCTGCACCATCGCCGCCTCTCTGGCCTTCATGCTCCCCGTGGCCACGCCGCCGAATGCCATCGCCTTCTCATTTGGAAACCTCAAAGTCATAGACATGGTGAGATTCATATACGTCCACAACAAACAGTACACAGTATGTTTAGCTGAGCATCAGAGAATCATAAGAGTAAGATGCGACAAAAAGGAATCCCATCTTCAGAAGTTTTATGGTCGAGTTACCCCAAAGTTGTTTGGTGCTAGTTGGTGAAAATGTCAAAGTTACAAAACAGGTGGGAGCTGATTGGATATTAACTCACTTCCAACTTTCAGACGTGGTTTACAAACAGTCCGTGACCTTTCTGAGGTCTGGCTGATCCACTGTTGCCTCCTTCACAGTCCCTCTTTGTAAAACATATTGAATTGACTTAAAGTAGGGAAACAAAGGACACTATGATAGGGAAAGCAACTTTACATAACCTTTGAAAGCGACTGCATGATATGATGATGACTTTACTACATTTCTATTGGTATGGAGTTGTTTTACGTCGCTAAATCTCTTGCTTGATCTCGCCTTTCTGTTCCTTCAGGTGAGAGCCGGCTTCATGTTGAATCTCATCGGGATCCTGACCATTAATTTAGGCGTCAACACCTGGGGGTATGCCATGTTTGACATGGGCACTTTCCCTCAGTGGGCCAACACCTCACTCAACCAGCCTTGAGTCGGTATTTAAGCGTCCGCAAACAGAATCTATTGTTAAAATTGGATTGGTCGCGAGATGAGGTCAGAAGCTTCAAAAGACAAAAGACAAAAAGAAGCAAGTGGAGAAATCTTTCAGGCGAAGTAACCAAAACTGAAAATAGTTTATGAATGACGGCTTTAAAGGAAAAAAGAGAAAGTCATATTGAATTTCCACAGCTGTAGAAGGTAAAGCAGGTTAAAAACAACCAAAACAATGTTAAATGATTCTGATCCAAAAGACAATTTAGCGCCTGTCTTAGTCTTTCAATTACAAACACAATGCTTGTAAAATTTGGTGAAAAACAGCGTTGGATGATTTACGTCAGCAACTGAGGTAAACCTTAACCACTGTTAGACTATTAGCTCCATTAATAACCAGGCTTTCCCTCGCGTTAGCGTTTAGCACTTCCTCATGCCATTCCAGAGACAGAACAAAATAGAAATGATGTATTAAAGCGTAACGAAGGTCATTTCCTCGTACACATTTTCCTCGATGTACGATCTTATCATTTACCGATGACACAGTGCGCTGTGTTAGAGTGATTATACAAAATAATGATATAATTCTGTTTCTACAGAGCAAATGTAAATGAGATGAATGAGAATGGATTGTATCTGTTAATTTAACTTATTACTACACTGGTCCTTTTGTGGACTTTTTGTTTTGTTGCTGCTGCACATTTTATGTTTTATTAGTGTTTTTGTCACTTTAAAGAGTATATATCTATATCTATATTTAGAGTATATTATTTGTAGACCTGTGGTGGATTTTAATGTATTGTTAATTGAAACATGCTCTTTTCTTGAGAGATAGATCGTCATTAGTAGCTGGCAGCTGATTTGGTTCAGACTATAGACACAGGGTCAACAGAGATCAGCTAAAAACTGTCAATGGTGTTCAAAGTGCATCACGTGTGCATGTAAAATCTGTGAAACTGTGAGGGTATTACGAGCCACATTATTTCCTGAATGGCGACAGTAAAAGTCTTGCTGCTCTGCCAAAAATGAATATGTGAAATAAATGCCCCTTAAGTATATAATATGATTTTTATACTTCAGTTTATGAATAAAATAAACACACTGACGCAACAGGCTAAATTTTAAACTCCACAGGCGCTGCTAGGCTTTAACTTAAAGCACAGCCAGGCAAGCAGTTTCCTCACTTTCCAGTCTTTATGCTAAGCTAAGCTAACTGTCTCCGGCTGCACGCTGAACACAGAGGTATCAGTCAAAGGTCCACTCCACTTGTCAAAAACGTTTAAAACATTTAAATGTGAAGTCGTGAACATGAAATGCTTGGTGTTCAAGTGGTAACTCAGATGTCTGGAAACCTCCGCTGAGTCCGACAATTTAGCTAGCCGGTTGCGTAACGTCGCAAAATGGAAAAATACAAAGAACCTATGAATAAAAGTGGCCCAAGCAACAATCAACAGTTTCTACAGACTTTATACTTTGAGGTTTGAAGATGAATTCAACTCTGTATCAAGTAAAATTAACTTCCATAATAGAAAACGTCAGATTTGCATTTAAGAGCTTGTGAGCATTTCATTCACATCAACAAGGCAAACACAACTCTATGTACAGTGGGAAGAAGGTGTTGTTATTGTTGTGTACAGTGCGCAGACATGAAAAGGTTGGTTGAAGGATAACTGTGAGATAAGAGGCTGCCAACTGGATGTGACTGTGGCGGAGGTCGGGTCTATCGCATTTATGATAAAGTGAATGTAATAAAGTGAATATCTACAGGACAGGAGACACAACGTCCCAGCACAGAGATGTGTTTTTTCCACATTACACGAGACATACATTGTAAATAAAGAATCAACCACGTGAACAAAGCATCTCTTTTATTCAGCAAAAAAATAAATAAAAGTCAAGACTCTGTGATATTTCAAAAAGAAAAAAGTCGCATAAATCTTTATTTATTGAACTTTTGTTCAGTCACACCAACATCTGAATCCAAAATGGTCCAAAATAATCTGTACGAGTGACAATCAGTCTCATATAAATCTGTTCTACATATCTGCGTTACATTTCAGGACGAAACATTCAAGTCAATCAGTTTAATCTCGGATTAATCTGAGTCCCCTGCTGTCCTTTTATCTTCTTTAAGCACGCTTCCAGTTTAGTCTCTTGTGCAACTCGTGCAGGCCCAAAACAACAAAAACATCCACATTTTAATCGCTCGGGTGACCATCTGATTGTTGATCCGAAACACACATATGCTGCGTTCGAGTAATTTCCTTTCCGCTGGCTGCTGTTTTCCACAGACGCCGGCTCAACTAGCATTTGCAAATATAAATTTTGATGCATTTTAATTGTCAGCAAACACAAACTTAACTGACTTTCATGTGCTTCAAGTTAGATGGTAAGTGAAGATGTGATGACAAAGGAAAATTCAAAGAGATATCTGAATGAGTCAGGGTTGCGTTTGAGCCGAAAGAAATTGTGCATATTACAGTTTAGAGGCATCCCGACACAGTTCGGTTAATAAATGCCTCCAGACAACAACAGATCAACGCACTCAGTTCACTGGAATGTGTCAAGAGAGGGAAACATATGAGAAGCAGGACAAACAACACAGAGAATGAGAAGACTTAACGAGAACACGGCCGACATTAAACTGAACACACAAAAAAAATGACTTCTTCTTCTGCTACATTCTCCGACCTTCTTCTTTCCCGCAACGTAATTGCGCTTTTCTTCTCCTGCGAAGAGTTTCTGAACAGCAGACTTGAACTTGGACACAGATGCTGCGCCTTTACAAGGTTTTTAACAACTTCTTTATCACATTAACAACGAGGCATGAGGCTGGAAAAGTACAGTTGGTGCACGGATGACAAAGTACGTATGTGGTCATATCAGATCACCTTTACAAGTTTCCTCATTGTTGGCTCTTTAAAGACGTTTTGTGCTTTTATCTTACACAATAAACACTTATGCCCTACAACTGTCACACGATGTGAGAAATAAATAAGAAACTAACGAAAATAGGACGAAAAAGAGTCTGGTAAATTAAATGCCTACCTTCGGCCTACTGTGTAGAAAATACGCTAACAGGTTTTGGAAATCTATTTTACAGACCGGATGATCACATTATTGACATTTAAATTAATATATTTTAACAAGACCGTGCTTCAAACTGAAATACTTACACACACACACACTATCATACAAAAGACAAGAAACACACACCAGAGAGCAAGAGCAGACACACACACTCACTGAATCTGAGAAGTAATTTCCCCCCAAACTGTTTTTTAAATCCTAAAAACACACTTTTTTTTTTTTTTAATTTCCAGATCAAGATTTGTTACTAATCGCTAACATGTATGTAGAGGATTGAAAAAAATAATTTTCATCTTTTTTTTTCACGTGGCTAGAGAGAGAAAACCGTCTGATGTTTTACGTCAGCGTTGCTCACCTGCTGGTTTGTCATGTTACACTTTGCTGAACCACGCTGTGGCGCATCCGTGTGTGTGTCTGTGTGCATGTCGCCTCTGTCCGACAGCCTGACACACACAGACACACACACATACGCAGACTGTAACTGACACATCTGTGTGGGCGTTTTCTGGACGGCGTTTTTCTCGGCAGGAGAAAAGTATAACAAAAGAGAGAAAGAAGGGGAGAGAGAGACTGCTGGATTGACAGGACATTAACCCCACCAGTGTACTCTGATCGTCCCTCAGGTCAGTACGTGAATCCACCCGTCTCTTGCGCCGGCGTCTCGCCTCTACGTCCCGCCGTTGTACGAGTAGTCTGCCTTGTTGTGCATCACCAGCTTATTGTCCACAAAGTAGAAGCTGTCGGACTGCGTCTCGTACGGGTGCAGGATCATCTCTCTGACTGCGAGAAGACACAAAAATAAGACTTAGGGTACTGGTTCCCAACCTGTGGGTCAGGGCCCCCAACAGGGTCCTATAAATATGAGCAGGTCACATAATAAAAGGAATAACAATAATAATAAACTATACACACATTCACAACTTTTGTTAAATGTAATATAATTTGTACAAATTCTTGGTGCTCAAGTCAAATCCCAACAGTGTATTTGATCCTTTACTGGCTAGTAACCAGCTGTGCTAGATGATCTGTTACACAGATCTATTTGAGAAGTTAATTCATTCAGTCAGTAATTTTCTGTAACTGCATGTGCCCAGGAGGGTCGTGGGAGGGCTACAGCCTTTCCCACCTGTCAATGGGCAGGAGGCGGGGTACATCCTCGGACAGATCGCAGAACCACTCACACCTACGGCCGATTTAGAATGACCAATTAACCTGAACGAGCATGTCTTTGGATGATGGGAGGAAGCCGAACCCACGCAGAAACAGGGAGAACATCCAAAGGGCCCAGAACCTTCTTGCTGTGAGGCATCAGTGTTAACCACCTCACCACTGTGCTGCCCTATTTGAGAAGTTATCCTTTGAAATAGTTTGGACTAGTCCACGCACTTTCCAAAACATATTTTACATCCTGGTGCCCAAAAGTCAAATCCAAACTGTTTATTTGATCCTTTACTGGCTAGTAACCACTTTTGCTAGATGGTCTGTTACACAGACTTATTTGAGAAGTTCATTCATTCATTAACTTATTGTCCTCTGGAGGGTTGTGGGAGGCCAGCAGCCTATCCCAGCTAATCGCAGAGTAAGGAGAGATTTCTCACCAAAAATTAAAGCCAACGAACATTTAGCTTATCTAACTGTGCAGTTAGCCTGTATGATTGTAGACGATTCATCTTTGAGAGGAACCACTGTGCTAAATAAGGAGGTCTAAGGACTGACTCTTGGGGCTGTTAAAACCATAGACATATATACATAGATGCGACGCCTCATTGAGCGCTAGACCGTACGTCATATTGGAGGAGGCAGCTCTGTCCCGTGAACCACTACGAATTAATAGAATGAACTTTATTAAGCGTCTTCTACAAAGTGCTATGAGCATTTACACATTCACACACAAACGTATATATCCAGGGAACCGATAGGAACCAAAAACAACGTCTGTACATTCTGAGTAGTTAATGTTTAAGACGCTGTTTTTGGTTCCTGTCGATTTGTGTGTGAATGTGTAAATGAGAGACATGAACTTACAGCACTTTGTAGAAGTTCACTCCATTGACTCGTACTGGTTCACGGGACAGAGCTGCCTCCTCCAATATGGCGCCGATGTTGACGCATCACAACAACGGGCCAACCCGCTCAATGAGGTGTCAATGTATAAGCTTTGAGTTGAACATCTTTAAAAATATCTGGATAGCTTTACGGTGAAATTGTCTCACACATTAATGTCATTCTCAGAACGAACTGTGACCACTACATCACAGATCCTGTAACGTTTCGTCTAGCACCATCGTCAGGCCAAGATCTGAATTCCTCCCTCTTGAAACTAATCATAATCCTCATGAGCCTCATTTGATCTTTGTGTTTACTTCTCAATAATTTATGTCAACATGCTAGCATGCAAAAATGAGGTCCCACACTACTTTACTCAGAGACTGCCTGGGGGACAGTTGGGAGTCCAGGACAGTGTTTCCTTCATGTGTGTGAGTATGTAGACTTACTGGTGTCCTCAGACAGAGGTGGGAATTCGTAGATGTGTTCACAGGTGTTCTTGCTGCTGGGCATGCAGAAGCCAAACTCAAAGTCAAAACTCTTGAGCAACTTCTCTCTGAAATAATGTCTCTCGATCATCCTGAAGTTTTCTATGGGCATGTCTCCGACCGTGAACTCGACGCTGGACGGGTGGAGATGGACGGAGAGAGAGAAAGCGAGTGAGATCAGGCTAAAACAAAACACTTGTTTCGCTGCTGAATGCAAATAAAGATTCAAACACGCTCTCTACTTACGTGGCTCCAACTTGCCGCAGTCGGAGAAAAGCCGGGGTGAACTGGTAGCGGACGAACCGGCCGGCGTTTGGGTCAATGTCTCTCTTCTCTCCTGCTTTATCTGAGGTGAAGAACAGATTAAAATAAAAATAAAAAATGTTTTTAGACGTGGAAGAGCAGCAGAAGTAACAGATCTATACTTATGTAATAATTACTGTCCACTTGCTTTAACTTGTTTTGTTTTTGTCAGCAACTCTGTGAACTTTTAGCCAACGAATGGAGGAAAATGTCTATTATTTTAAAATACCGTACATTCATAAACCGTAAAACATGTCCTAAAAAAAGCAGGTGAATAAAAATCTTTTGAGGATTTTTGTGTGTCTTTAGGATGTTCATTGACTCGCCTGTGGATGGAGGTTTTGTGATTTCAAACAGCACCGTGCCGGTCTCCATGTCTCTGATCTTGAACCTGGTGAAGTCGATGTTGTAGATGTTCTCATCTGGGCTGCACAGATAGTCTGAGAGAGAGCGAGAGAGAAAGAAAGAATGGATGAATGAAAGAAGACGAGAGAGTTACGGATGAACGTATTTGAACCGAGCAGGGCGCTGTTTTTTTTTTTGCCACGCTTCATTTGGAGGAATTTATTTCACATACTGACAGCGGTTTATCTTTGTGTATTTATATCTTGATCGTTGCACTTGATTTAACACTGAGGAAAGCCAAAGTAATCTGCTTCGAATAAAGAAAATTAATCCCCTAAAAAAACAGGAGATGAACCATGTGAAGCCGTAATCTCAAGTGCTCTATGAATAGAAAACAATACGGAGAGTAAACACATCCTGTAAAAGGTATTTTTAAGTCAAAATATGCTCTCAGACATTCAATAACATCAATAACATCATTAAAACAAGCTCCACAACAATGAACAGTATCCCATTTAACTCAGCTTAAATGCTCTTCAGCTTTTAGACAGCTGAAAATCTTGGTGAAAAACAGTTTAGAGGAGCCACCTGCTCACAAACACAACACAGGCGCCCATACAAACAGCCAGTAAGAACGAGAAGTGAGTTATTTTTGTTCGCCTAATCCTTCCTGCCCTTACCAGGCAGTGTCACTACTTATTAGAGTTCCCCAGCAGAGCAGACACTTCCTGCTTCCTGCCTGATCCCATAGCACGGGCAGGTGAAACACAAACATTTAGCCCATTGTTTTAACTGAGAGATGATGTTACGGCTCTCACATCGGAAACTGTGACGTGAGAGAGGAAAATATTTAGGGTGACGTTATGTCAGGGACTTGAACGTGGGACGCTGCAGGTCTGAGGAGCCACGAGACAAACGCACGCACACAGAGAGTTGTGTTGTTCACTGCCATCTGTTAGCTCAGTGTCTGTGTGTCATCCTCGTTTGATTTTAACAGCTCTACGGTTTCTCTGACCGCTCAAAGAAACAGTGGAGACACTTTAATGATGGCGGCTCTGAGCGGCCAATCAGCCCACCGGCTGTTATAACACACTGACAGCAAGAAATGCGCAATATCTCCGACACTCTGAGTTTGTCCCACTCGGCTTCTTGTCACGGTTCAAAACAACGTGACGTGAATAAAGCTGATGTTTCACCAAATCGTTTTAGACATGTGCATCAATCATACCAGCCGTGTACACAGCTGGGAACTAATGACGTAATGATATTTAAAGCGACTAAAACACTAAAATGAATAACAATGTGTGTTTATGGTAATGAGCCCACAGAGTATTGTCTCTGAAGACTTAGAGCAAGTCTCAGCTCATTTTTCTCAACTGTCAGATTATAAAATTACAGATTTATTCACTCTCACTGCTTCAGTAACTTCGCCTTTTGCTGCTCAGCTGTCTTCTCAGCAAAAAAAAGAATAAAAACAACAAAAAATAAGCTCTTAAATCCCACTGGACAATACTTCAGCAGTAATCGCAGAAAAGTCACATTCAGAGACATGTAGCGGTGCATTATGCAGGTAAAAGCAAAGATTGGGAGTTGGTAGAAACAAGTGGCTGAAACAAAACCGCCGCCTCACAAAGAGAAGTGTGGAAGCTCACACTATACTATATGTCACTCAAAGCAGCATCACCCTTCATGTTATATTTCTTTAGAACTACATAATTTAAACAGCTGGGTTATTCAAAAATTACAGGTGCCATAAGACAGTCTGCTTTTCTTTTTAGCTGTTTTTCTTATCAGGCACTTTTATTCGTGCTGTAACGTTGGTCACCTTAAAGTGGAGGTCAGTGGGGACTGACTCATTTCTGGAGCCAGCCATAAGAGGAACTGCAGCCCTTGGCACTTCTACCGTGGCCGGAGGTTGTCACTTAGTAGAGACCAAAACGAGAGCTGAAAACTAAACATTTAGCTGAGGTTCATAAAACCGAATGTTACTCACACTTAACCAATAAAAAATAAAGGCTAAATATGTATTAAGTGGTGAAGAATATGACTGGAAGTCAGTTTAAACATGACGCTTCTGTAGCGGCAGCAGATCACTTTGTTTTAACATGTGAAACATAAACAAGATGTTGGTTAGAACCAGTGAGGATGAAGCTGCAGCCTGAGCTTATTTGTTTCTACTTTAATCCACCTTGGAGGATTATTCACAATACTCCCTGTGAGCTTTTTTTTTTTTTTTATGTACAGTAAGGAGCATAGCCTCAAGACGTCGCAGCATGTTGTCAACTCCATTTACTGAGCTGAGTGTCCCTGACAGAGCTGATCTGATTGGTTGTGACGCCGTGATGCCTTTGCTCCTCTGTCAGCCTGAACGCTGAGGTCGGCTCTTCCAAACACATCAGCTCTACGTACAGCACTTCATTTAATGTTATACCTGAAGATTCAAACTAAACCCCACGTCACACCATTTACATGAAATGTCTGCACCTGCAGCAAGGATTAGTGTGTGTGTGCTGCACATGTATGTAATATATAACCTGTAACAGCACAGCTGCTGTCATCATTGTTCTTTTGCTCTCCTAGAGCTAATAGTTACCTCTGAGCCTCCTAATTAAGACCCACAAGGACAATGTGGTAGATTGAGAGACAATGGATTTGTTATGTGAGAGACTGTGAATCTCAGTGTCCTTCTGTGCATGTGGGTGCACTTGGCCTCATAAAACCTGACGTGTTTGTAGTAAATTACATGCAGTCTGCTACCTCGGGTCACACACACACACACACACACACACACACACACACACACACACACACACACACACACACACACACACACACACACACACACACACAGAGGGTAGCTTGCTGCTAGGAGTCACTGAATCTGCCGGCAGACTCCAGTTCATCACTGTCAGCTCTCCTTCTGGGCTGTGATAGTAAACACCTCCAGACAGAACATGTCCCAAGCTCTCAGTGCGTTTGTGCGAGACTGATCAGATTCATGCAAATTTAAAGCCTGCAGCCAATCGTGTGGTCCTTGCAGTCAAAGCTGAATTATGCAACAGAATAAGAAGACTATCATCAGGCAAAGATGAACTCTGCTGCTGGAAACAGGAAGCTCATCCGCAAACCACTTCTTCAAACTTCACCGTCAGCAGGTTTTAAGAAAATCCTGCAGTGACTTAACGTCACTCATCAGTGAAGACATGTATGAGGTTTAATATATTATTCCTGCCACTTATAGTTGCATCTTAAAGACCAAACTAACGTCAAAGGTCAAAGGTCAAAAGTCGACCGTGTCGGGAACAAAATGTTGCACTTGAACACGGCATGAAGACTTCAGCCAACAGTCAGCTGTCACATACGTCTGTGTAACAGGAGTTTTGTTTATTTTCGTCTCTTTCTGCTCTTGAGCAATTGTTTTGCTAAAGTGACCAGCCAATCAGAGAGATCTTTCTCACTGACTAATTTCACCTCTGTTTCAACACGCTTAATTGTCTAGAACAGAGGTCTTCAACAGGGGGTAAGCGACCCCTAGGGGTCCCACGGAGGTACTGCAGGGGGGTCACGAAAGTGTTGGTTGATTAGATTTTTTTTTTATATTCTATATTCTATATTTTATATTAAATATCTTTAAATACACAAATACATAAGTAGAGGGTCCCCACTACATCTCTCAATCAGTTTGGGGGCCCTCGGCCTGGAAAACGTTGAAGACCCCTGGTCTAGAAAGCTGCCAACAGAGGTCCGACGAGAGCTAACCATAAACTGTATAAATATGAACAATGTGTCTCCACTGCCTTGCATTGGCCAAACTGATGCTGCTTTCGTGGCGATTCAGGTGGGCCTATCTTGTGATTTTGGAGCCAGAGTCTGCGCAGCACAGTCCAAGAGTGGAGCCGCCGCGTGAAGCTGCGATATCAATGACACCACCACACTTCCACCGGACTCAGTTAATACAACGCTCGGCTCTACCTCCACCAGTTACATGGAAATGTTGGATTATACACTGTAATTGTTTTATTTTAATTATTATTTTAGATTTTATTATTTTACGGAGCGGTTAGCATGGCAACTGGTAGTTGCTGTCAAGTCACATCCTGTTTCAACAGCGTCAAATAACTGAAATGAAACCTATCCAAAAAATTTACACTTGAAAATTCGTCAACATTATATTAACTGTATAAAATGGCAGAAAACATTTTTTGCAAAAAAAATAAATAAAAAAAGATGTGTATTTTAATATTCTCAAGTCCCATCCACTAACATGGAGGAGGCGGAGCTAATGACCTATACTGCAGCCAGCCACCAGGGGGAGCTCTAGTTGCTTTGGCTTCACTGTTGTTCCTCTGTCCATCGTTATACAGTCTATGGAGCCAACTCGAAAAAAGCTCACCACTGGCAAACAGTTCAGTGTGTCACAGCTCCTGTTTGTGCACATGGCTAATATCTATCGTTTTTATAGAGGATTTGAATCTAGTAATGTTTTTGTGCCTCAATTTACACTTTATTTGTGATATTAAATTGATTCATAGTCATATTTTAGGGCGCACACATCTACAGATTTGTAGTAATTATTGTACCGATGTGTTTCATTGTAAACAGACGCAGGTCGTGAAATCATCTTACTTTCACAAACAAAGACAAAGTGGCACGTTGGGAGTGCTTGTGGATATTTAAAGAAACTCCTAAAACTATTTTGTGCAAACACAGAAAAAATGGGATGTTGTACACGATATGTCAGATAAGGAGGAAATCACCAGTTCAGAGCCCGACTAGGTCAACACATACTGTACCACATGACCTCGATTCAGCCAAAATACACAGTTCTGAGCTCGTTTTAGCTTTTCACCCAGTTTGCGCTGGGACGGGACACATCCGAGGAACCTTCCAGTATCAGGGCTTAAGATCACTGGCACATGAAACCATATTAGAGGCTTATAAACACAACATGCGCGCTGGCGAATATAACAGCTGACACTGATAATGGGATCTAGTTCAGGGTGTCCCATTTGAGCAGGGCGTGACAGAATGAGTGATGGAAGAGGCACGTTGGTGGGTTCATCCTGATGGGAAGTTTCCACTGTCACGTGTTTTTTTTTTTTTTTTTTTTTCTGATTATTATAAACAAAACAGTCTAAAAAAGTGCAATTTTATTAAGTGTATAATGTGAGCCTGAAGGCAGCTTAATGTCAGTAAAACACAACAGGGACTAATATTTAAAGTCTTCAGCTCATTTGCATTGGCTGCAAATGAGCTGAAGATTGGTTTATACTCCCACAATAGGTTTATGTGGAGCCTATTCCGTGTTGGTGTGTCATTTCTCTGATTATTTCAGACTGTGGTGAGCGAAACTGAGCAGCTCATGTTGGAGTTGAAGATAATACATGTTGAACTTTAGTGACTTTCAGTGCAAATCAGAAAAGAGGCAAAACGCTGGAGGAGATCATTTTCTGTTCTTGTCCGACCACTTAAGACACGTGAACAAGGAAATGCTTTTTCAGCTAAACTCAGCTGCTGCGGTTTGATTTCTGAGGAAGTGCACAACAAACTGCAGCGTAGGCTACGGATCCAGAGCTATGCCATACATGAAGTGTCTGCTTGCAACAAGTAATACAACTGTTAGATTAAAAAATATATAAACCTACATATTTAAACTAAACGCTATATTAAAACATGTACAAAGTGAATTTTGTGCTTCTCTGGCCGATTTGATCACGCTACGCTTGAGGAAACTAAATGCAGTACGATTCACGTTCAGATGCTCGCTAAAAGAACACCAAGGCCACGAACGTACAAGTTAAGTGATAACCGAGTTAACAAGTAACTACAGTGGCCGAACACAGCTGCACTGAAGACAGTACAAACAGTAATGCATTCACTAAGGGCCTGAAATGTTTGATTTCTTGCCAAGGACAGTGAAATAAAAGAGAATCAAGAATATATGACAGCAACAAACAGGACCACTTTAGCTGGTTGTAATGAAATTAGGTCTCCCAGTTAGGTGGGAGAAGGAAGGCACTTATGCCCAACACAGCTCACATGGACTAATCCGGTTTAGTTTCTCGTATGAAGGCAAATCCAACTAATGACTGGAGAGGGGGGCAGGGGGAAAACGTGAGGAGGGGGAGGGAGATGCGGGACAAAGAGTTGCAGGTGTGCAGGACATAAGTAGTGGAGCTTAAATGACTGCAATTACAGAAATTACCTTTTTACCACATTGAGATTTGCTAACATCTGGTGAAGTGTGACAAACTGCAGGCGCAAGATGCTGAAAATGCCATCTCATCATTACCCTACAACTTTTTAATTAGTTTGCATTTTAAGGGAACCATCCTGCTGATTAAATAGGAAAAAAAGCAGCATTTGCACTTTTAACTATGATGGCGTCTGTGTTAGCACGCTAACAGGCTAAACTAAAACGACTCACAACCTTATACCGACCAAAGACCTGAGATATTTTCACAGTCGCGTTAGCATGCCAGTGTTAGCATAATAGCATTTCCCTCAAAGGATTGCCGAGTCTATTTACAGCCCTACAAAGCTGTTAGCGCATTTTTACATAAAAATTCTTGCATGTTTTAGTGAAGTCACGCTTGATGTCAACACCCTGACTCGTTTCTTAGCAAAACTAATCGGAGAAGCATTTTAAACTGGTGTAGCACCAATTAATGTAATATTTAACACACTGGAAATCATACCACTCAGGCTTTCAGGCATTTTATCGTCACTTTTACATTTCTTCAATCAAAACCTTTGACTTGAGGGCATACAATCCCACATTTAGGCATCATTAATATCCAAAATTTCGGCGGTTCGTAAAAGTTGCTTGTGTTTCAGTGACATTTGCTAAATGGAAGAAGAAGACAACAACAACAAAAAAAAACCCATCTCATTCGTTCTTTCTTATCTTTGCGTGACAGACCCATGATGTATATCAGAACTTCCCTAATTATAAGACACGTCTGTGTCATTTTAAAATTATCTTGACAAGCAAACAAGGTTGGCCTGGTTTCTTCACCTGCTTCCCCATTTAACTTCACAGCACTGAGCATTTAACTGCAGCAGCACACCAAAGTAGCACAAACCAACACGGCTGCAGGCCTAAGTGGGTTATTTCAGCTCCAGATGCCTAACAGCGTGAACCAGTGAGTTTATTCTAGCAGATCATCACTCGGTTATTTCTCACACGGGGTCACTGGCCGGTTCACACCTCGTGTTTAAACGAGAGCTTCTGTCAGGTCTCACTGCTGTGAAAGCTTTTCACAGTACTCAGGAAATGTCATTTAAAGCAGTGAAACCACATGAGTGGTGTTGATCAGTGTGGTTGACAATGTAAACAGTATCGATCACTCCCTGGCTGTCTGCAACACAGTGTTAAAACATTGTTAATAACACACTGTGGCTACATCTTTTAACTGAAGCTAAAACTCAGCTTGTGAAATGTTGTATAATGTTGTTTAAGATCCACTATAGTAAAAAGAAGTGTGGGTGAATATGTTTGTCTGTGAGCAGAACAGATGATGAGCGACAGTTTAACTGAGATGTGAAGTTTCTGAGACATTACTCAGGGCAAAAAAAACAACAACAAAACATTCTTTGACTCGCGATGCTGTTGTCAAGCTGGGATGAATTGTGTTGCGTACAGTCAATTACGTTTCAAACCATTCAGAGAGGGAATCAATATCAGCCACTGGAGAATGTGCAGCAGCACAAAACACGGACACACAAGTCACAAAACAACACAAGGGCTTTAGTGGCTGCCTTCTCAGGAGAGACCTCGTGTTGTTTCCTGCTTTCTTTGATAACAGTGTCAAGCAAGTGTTAGCGTGTGTGTGTGTGTCCATTTCTGTCCATAAACTCCATCAGGTGTCAGAACACCTACGCTGGTAAACGGGGGAGAATAGGAAAGAAGGGAGGAAGTGTGTGGGAGAGGAGAGATGCAAGCTCCGCTGTCTGTAACCAAGGGGAGATGCTTCACGTTGCCGTAGTGATTCAAGCGTGTGTCCACGTTGCTGTGGTGATTCACACATGCCTCCTCTTGCCTCCAGTGATGACGCTGCGAGATAGGAAAGTGAGAGTTTCCAAGACCATAACAGGGTCCAGCGTGGGAGACAAAGTTCACGCGTCCCTGCGCAGCCGGACACCGATCCCACACAGACTCACTCGAGGGATCACCGACCACAGCGTTTGCAGACAATATACAATATAACATGTGTTCAAATCAAAAAATCCAGCTGAACACTCTCCTGTTTCTAAAAATGGATTACTTAAAGGGCAATTACAGAAACTGCCAGACTTTACAGTTGGCTGTGACCAAAAAGCAATCTGAGCCAAAGGATGTTCCCAAAGCTCAGTAAGCTGTGATTATGTTCGAGTGAACAAGCAAGGACTCACTTTGTCTTCCTGTATCTTACACTATATCAAAATAAGCACGAGAGAGAAAGGGATTAGAAGAAGAGGAGCATGATTTGAGTGGAGGCGTCTTCGCTGTAGGAGTTAGACGACAAGCACTTATGGCATCTCACAGTTACACGTGGAAATGCGCTCGGCTGGGCGGGTAGGCATGCGACCGACAGAAGCAAAAGTGCACTTGGTCCGGGGTGAAACGGCCCTGAGAAGATCTGGCAGTGTGTGTAATGTAACTTGTGTTGTGTAAGTCAGGTATTACACCGGCCTTAAAATAGTCAGTGTCCCGCTGCCACCTGTTAGCTAACTAAGACCTGAGCGTAGATGTAAGTGTTCCTGCGCACATTAAGAGCTTCCTGGAGATTTAGCGGTGTGATATAATTAAAGAAACATCTGTGTGAAGTGGCATGCTATGTAACCACGAGTAGAGAGTAGCTAAATTTGACTTTAAAAGTACTTAAAAACAATATTTTGTATTGTTAGGTTTTGTTGCTCGACTTTTATTTAAAGAAACGCAAACTTTCAGCTGACGCGTCTCGCTGTTGCAAATCAAACTAACCAACAACAAGTTAAAATTAGCCCCAGCCACTTACACATGGATGCATCATTAACATTAATGCAGTCATGTAATATGCCTACATTCGTTTGATTTTCACTGCACACTAAATGCTCCGTTGTGAACTAGATGTAAACTGAGGCAAAAAGAAGCGCACAGGCTGCTTTGAACGACGACCCCTCAGTCACCCCCCGGCATCTCACTCTAAACCTCTCAGGTCAAATTAAACTGAAGGGAATAAAACGCTCCTCATCATAATTTTCCAGCTCTTCTTCAAGTCCATCACCTCCCCTCCATTGTGTGCTAAGCTTTAACCTCCATACATCACTGGCAGGCTTGCACCTCCACAGGTCACAGGGCTACTGAGATGCCAGCAGACCAGATAGGGGGGTTTTAATGCACATCTGCAGACACTGAGGGTGCAGCATCATGTGTTTCCAACGGGCCCTCTATAGATTACATAAATGAAGGAGGAGGGGGGGACACAATGACGCGATGCATGAGTCATACAGGAGCTGTCACATTTTGACCACCCGTGTCCTTCTTTTCTCCCTCAACAACAACAACCAGCAGTTCTCAACTTACTCTCTGTGATCTTCTGCAAGCCCAGAACATCCTCCGGAGTGATCACCGCGCTGCCGAGCAGGTCCTCCTCCGTGGTCACCGGGACCCCCACATCGGTCGAGTTGCAGCCCTTCTTCACTTTCATCGCCGCCGTTTGCTTCGGGCTGCCGTTGCTGGTGCTGTCTGTGGCGCTGTCGGTGTCTCTGCCCGGATTACTACCGGCAGTCTTCTTAGCGCTTGATGGGTCCTGGCTGTTGCCTCTGCTGGTACAAGAATAGCTCATTCTCCGCTCCTCCTCCCCCTCTCTCCTAACCCTGGGCTTCGAAGATACAAAACAGTTGCCTCCCTCCTTCCTTCCCTCCCTCCCTCCACCGAAGGATGCAGAGTTGCTGTCCGTTATCCGGTGCTTAATTCAAATCCGCTTCGTCTGTATGATCCTACAGCCTGTCTGCGGGTTGCATGCAAACGACCCCGGCTCTGGTTGGCTAGAGCGCAATATGCGGAGAGCTGGCTCTCTTCGCCGCTGCTGCTGCTGCTGCTTTCCTGCGCAGCTGCTCTTTGACGCGCTGTTTTCGGTTGTGTCAAGTGCAGCTAGACGTCTGTGGCAAATAATCTTCTGGGTTTGAAATTGAAAAAGAGGCGGCAGATGGCTGTCGCCGTCAATGAGGAGGAGGAGGATGGGGAGGAGGATGGGGGCAGCGTCTCAGTAGCGCAGAGAGCGGCGGGTGCTTCTGCGCACAGTCTGCGCTCCAACCGTCGAGTGCGCAAAGCCATCAACAATGACAGACAGCTGATTGATTCAAAAGCCCCTGATATTTGCATTTATTTAAGCTTTCTGTTGAAGGTGCAGCAGGAAATTAAAACGAAAATTACGCCTACTATATTTAGATATCGGTGGCAAAGGGTTAAAGTAGTTATATTTAATAATAAGACAATAAAACAATAAAAACCGTGACGTTAAAAAATAGTCAAAATTCAAAAGATTCAAAAAATTGCATACACTTAGGTCCATATATGTTTGGACACTGACAGTTTTTCTTATTTTAGCTCTTTACCAAACTGAAGTTACAATTTCACTGTGCATAAAGTTGGGATAATCTTGTTTTCAGACACTTTTCTCTTTTTATTCTTATTTATACACATCAATTATATGTTTTTGAGAATATATACACTTTACCTATCAAGAATGAATTATTTGATGAGAAGTGGTAAAATCTTTAATTCCAACTTTTACAGCAGCGCAAACAGACCTGAAGTGCAGACTAAACCATAAAAACAACCTCTTTCACTGCACGTTTTGTGTCATTGTCCATCTGGACTATAAATAACTAACAGATCATGCTTTGCAGACGCTGTTGAAGGCTTGGAACTACACTTTATTATTTCATGCTCCTTCAAGACTGCTCTGGCCTTTTCAGTGAACTCTCTCTCTATTTGCTCTCATGAGGTCTTCTCTTTGTGGTATATTTGGGTAATGATATTTCTTCACTTGACTGGATGAAGAAGGTTTTCTTCACCATGGAAAGAATCACCCTCCACAGTTGTCTTCTGTTGTCCTCCAGGCCTTTTTTTTCTTTTTTTTACATTGCTGAGGTCATCCGCGTATTGTTGCTTTCACAGGAAAAGGAAGGAAATGATGAGTTTCTAAAATAGATAAGGTTGATTAAGGTTAAATCAGGAGGAGCGGTTAAACGTCTGCCTGCAAATACGTGCGAATTAAACCATACAAGATTAAAGATACAGGGAGGATTTTACTGCTGAAGAAATTACATTTTCCTGATAATTAACTATTACTTGGATGCACTTATTTTGCAACTGAAGTATGCAACCAGTATGCAAAACACAGTGACAGCAAACAAACAAACAAAAAACAGGTAAAAATGGATTTGAACTCACAGACATCTGTAGATTGTTGTGACACAGTTGAGGGAGCTGAGGAGGGAGCGGCATGGAAACAACACAGCACCGTTTTAATCCTATTTCTGTCTCTTTCACTCTCTACTGATGCATGTAAAGTCTCTGCATGACTCACTGGAGCTCAGAGTCACACATGACTCTCCATCGCAGCTCTGCAGTGGCATTGTGATGGCAACAGTGCCAAACAATGTGAAGCAGCCCCAATCAATAAATATAGGTAAGACAGACGCCTATAGAGTTATTTAGAGTATATGGAGACTTTGAACAGAAGGAGTGTATAAAGACTTTTTCAGCTGCAGCAGTGTTTCACACATGGCTCAGAGGAATATCATTGAATGAGGATTATTGAGAAAATAATAGACCTGGAAACTCTGGGTTTGTGTGGAAATGTTGCACCCTAGAGGCAGCATGTGCTTACTGCAAAACCAGATTCACATATTGACACTGAATTGTTTTATGAACTCGCTAAGAAATCAAAAGGGTTTTTCTCTTTATGCTGTTTTGATGGCTGCTGCTCAGCCTGAATATTTAATTTGGCTGAGTCAAGATGAGAAGTAATCCTTTTCGGCTGCCGTCATTAGAAGTTCCTTTGTCACAGAACGGGCACCAGAGTTCAACTGAGGGGAATTCAGTTTCACCCCTATCTGCTAAATCCCATATTGGTCAGTTTTAAGGAAAACCTTTTTCAAACAGATATCTTAATTGATTTGTACAATTTGTGCATCTGTTGCGTGTGTGTCTGTCTGACTGCAGGTGGTTTTTAGTGTCTATTAAAACCTGTAGAGAAGAACCCGAGGTTTTGTGGAGTTCATGCGTCTGTATGCACGCACTGAGAGTCGGCTATATGGTCAGCGTGGGCTCTTCATATCTGCCTGCTGAGTTTGCTCGTCCCTTTGTCACGTCTGAGCTGCTGCTGCTGCTGCTTTCATCAGCAGAAATACACACATGCACACACGCACACGCTGACATATATGCCCCCGTCCCGTCTCACATTCAGACCTGAATAAATCCACGTTGGTCGGAAATATGCTCACAAAAATACTCTTACTGTGAAATCGTTTGTACACGTACCTCCCTCTTTCTCTCTCGCTCTGTTGAAAGTTTAATCAGGAAATTACATGGCCATGCACATGAGCACACACACACGCACGCACGCACACACACACACAGTCTGGGCAATGTGCTGACCTCAGTAAGCCATTCCTAAATGTTTATTGTTCAGTGCAGCAAGAGGCGAGAGGAGGGTGAACGTTCAGTTACCAGCTGCGCGCACTGTTTTCCCCTAACATTGTTCCCAACTTTAGTGACATAACAAAGAGCAAACAGTTGGAAAAACACCTTTATCAGATGCTGAGGCTAAACTATGTGAACTGTGACAAATGTTTGTGGCATAAGATGATGCAGATCTATCAGCAAAGGGGCAACGAAGAGGTCAGCTGGTCTCCTTGTCCCCTTGCAGCATTTAAACAAGGTAACTGGAGTTTTTTGAGAAGCTTCTTCACTTCTAGGGGCCTGGTGGGAAGTTTATCCGTGTGTAATAATACTGTGTACGGCACGCTGCCTTCTGAAAGTGAAGCTACCAATTACAGCTCGCCAGTCGATGCCAAACCGCTGCCAGACCTGCCAATGCATCCTCCTATTTGGTGCCGTGCCCCCGCCCCTGGATAACCTTAACTGTTGATTAATTCACTTGTGCAGATATTCCAAAAATAGCAGCATGTACTTTCATTCATAACTCGCATAAAGAGTCAAAGCCAAGTCAAAAGAGGACAAACACACAGTAAACAGCATTATTGATTATTGATGGATGGCTTTTGCATTTTGGTAAAAGAAAAACTATTCTAGATCAACTACAACCTCGTTTTTCCCCCATCATCAAAAAACAAACAAACAAAAATCAACTCGTATCGATTTCCAACTTAATGCCATTGATCCAGTTTTTCCAGTCGTCACGAAACCCGGAAAATCAGATTAAAGTTGAAATGCATTTAAAAGGATGGAGACAGAGAATTGATCGGGGTCTTGACAAACCAAACGATGGCGCTCATACTAATGACGGCAAACTTACAACGTGCAACAGTGTCACACGGTACAAACAGATTAAAACAAAGACATGATAAAAAAACACGGTCCCACCACAAACATCACCGTACGAAACAAACAAAAAAGAGGAAACGGTCCAAGTCCAATCATGTTTTGCATCCCCACTTCCTGCGTCCATGTTAATGAAGTAGTCAAATGTAATCAAATAACAGAGACATTCAAAGAAGATATGACGTTGACCCGCTGACTAATCATTGATTAACAGTGTATATATGCCTTTATTGAACCGTTTTTTCCCTAACATATCGATTCACCACAGTATAGCCGTGTGTATAGCTGCGGTATAGCTCTGTGCCTTCTTTGTGTTTGCATGAATCACTGTGTGTCTGTGTGCGTTAACCCCTCTGTGGCTCACACAACAAAACAATGGAGTCCAAAGCAAAGTGCTGACATGAGTCCTGGCGTGCCTGCCCCCCACACCCCGGCCCCTGACGCCCGTGGGTGTATATATACCCCCAAAACCACTGTCTCTTCAGATCGTTCAGTGGAACCCTGCGACACACAGCTCACCAGTTTGGGTAGGTCGGACTAGTCGACAGTACAGCACAGTTTCCCAATCTATAGAAATGATGCAGTATGGGCCTCCAGTGCAATATATCACTAAGCTTGAGTAATTGGAGGGAAGTCAGAGGAGCATCAAATGAGGGAGAACAATTTAAAAAGGAAATTAAAGCAACAAAGAGAAGAGCTACACTTTAGCCTCTTGTAATAACTGTGTGACAGTGTAAACAGAGAGTAGCAGTTAAAGTTGTTCAGGGTAGCAACTGCATCTTCGTCCATCCCTGTCCTGACTGTCTGTGTATTTTCCCACAGGTACTGCTGAAAAAGAGGACAACATGGCACTGACAAACCCCATGCCCATGGGCCCTTGGAAGGTAAACACCACATCGCCAATGAGCACAAGGAGCAGGAAGAAGTTTTATGCATGATTAAGCACAGCAGAGCTTTGTTTGTAATAAAGTTTGATGCTCACCTGTTTTTTGTTTTTTTTTGTTTCAGATCACTGTGTACGACCAGGAGTACTTCCAGGGAAGGCGTATGGAGTTCACCGCCTGCTGCCAGAACATCATGGAGTGCGGTATGGAGAACATCCGCTCCCTGAAGGTCGAGTGTGGCGCGTATGTATCCGAAGAGCCTCTCCTGATTTTTTTGAAATGCAAGAGCTGATTTAAAAAACTAAACTGGGGCAGCACTGCAGTTTAAAAGATCTAATTTTCTTCTTGGTTTCTGACTTGCAGCTGGGTGGGCTATGAGCACTCCAGCTTCTGTGGCCAGCAGTTTGTCCTTGAGAAGGGAGACTACCCTCGCTTTGAGGCCTACAGCGGCAGCAACTCCTACCGCATTGAGAGAATGATCTCCTTCAGGCCCATCTGCTGTGCTGTACGTTTAACTCAAGACGCTAGGAAAAGCCTTAAGTTGACATTAATATCAAGTTGTTTTAACCGCCTTCTTCTACTTTGCACAGAACCACAAGGAGTCCCGCATGACCATCTTCGAGATGGAGAACATGATGGGTCGTCAGTTTGAGCTGTGTGATGACTACCCATCTCTGCAGGGCATGGGATGGATGAACAACGAGGTTGGATCCATGCACGTTCAGTGTGGAGCGTAAGTTCTTTATCATGGTCTTTAATAAATATAAACTGAATCTTTACTGAACAACTGACTGGAAATAGTTCCACTTTGACTGCTACATTTGCCTGCTTATCACTACTTTTAATTATGTTTGCCTGCTTTTTATTTATTTGACATGTTCTTATGTATTTCTGCAGCTTTGTGTGCTACCAGTACCCAGGCTACCGCGGCCACCAGTACATCATGGAGTGCGACTGTCGCGGAGGAGAGTACAAGTGTTACCGTGAGTTCGGCTCCCACTCCCAGACTCCTCAGATTCAGTCCATCAGGAGGATCCAGCACTGAGAAGGGAGCACATCCTTCACTCCTCCTCATCTCCTCTTCCTCCTCTCCTCCCTCCTCCTGCACTTCCATCCCTCCTTCTCCTCCCTTCTCTCCCAAAACCTCCATCTCCCCAGCTCTGCTGGTCCAGCTATTCAAAGCAGGATCCAGGACTGGACTTCAGGTGCTCACTGGTGTCAGTTGTTCATGACACTTTTGTTTTTTAAAGGAAACATCACAGCAGAAAGGACAGATGTGAGAAAGACAGAAAACAGGAATGATAGAATTGAGAGAAAAAGTTGAATCAATATGAAAGAGAGGCCTCATCTGCTGAGGTTGGCTTCATCTCCACCACTGATGGTATCATCATCATCATCATCATCATCATCGTCATTGTCTTCTACATCAACCAGTCTTGCTGTTACTGTGATATCCATGACTGCCTATGTTCAAGACGATGAATAAAGAGAATGAGCAAAGAGACAGAGAGATTCATGACATGTACCTCAATCACATCTGTGTTTTATTTTTCTGCACTGACACTGAGCGACAAACCCTTCAAATGATAGTAATCCACCATAGAAAACATGAAACTAATTGGTGAATACCTTGGGCAAAGAATCAGGTTATGGATAGGGAAGAATTTCTTTAAAACCCCACATTTCAAGCTTAATTTTAAGATGTATGGAGTCATTTTTTAAATCAATGTGGTGCCTTGAACTCAGTTAAATTATCTTATTTTAGCGTAAAACAAACAAACAAAAACTTACAGTTTGTGTGATAGTGTCTTCAATATTAAACTCTCTAAACTCTCATTTTAAAAAATCAAAGGTCAGAAACATACTGCTTAAAAAGGTTTCAACTAGAAATGATAAATAAACTTAGAAGAATCATAATAAGTTCTGTGGATCATAAAATAAAGGTGCACAGTTCTCAGTTTAACTACTTTTGAAAAGATTCAGAATATTATTTTGTGTCTTATAATTAAGTTATATGGTCAGTACTTTTTCAGTAAATCGTCATTTCGGGTTCTGATCCCCAAGAGGTCACCGTGAATCATACGGTCATAATTAATGGAGGATGAAGATAAAAATTATTCATATTCATTCACATCATATTGTTCACTTGTAGACTTTTAATGAAGTGCCTGCTAGGCCAGATTTACTGACTGTGTTGTAGACAAAGTATTGACAAAAGACTGATGCGTCCTTCAAAAAGGAAATCTGCATAGTAAATAGTGTTTTTTTTTTCTTCTTTACATAAATGGCTGAAATCCAAAGATAATATCACTCTGGTTTTAGCAAGTCTACACCGGCTCCCAGTAAGTTTTAGAATTAATTTCAGGATCTTACTGATTACTTTTAAAGCACTTCATGGCTGTGCACCTGCACCTGGTGAGATCTGGGGGCAGAGGTCTAATATTTACTCTACGTTTTTTTTAATTGTTTTTTTTTTTTTTTTTTGGTCTGTTTGTTTTTATTTTTTTGTATAATATAGTTTGTTGTGCCTGTTTTTAAAAATGCAGATTTGTATTTTTATTTATTTGACTCTTTGGAAACCGCTAGAGGCCGCTATGTGTGAGAACACAAGCGCGACAGTTGTTCCTGCTTGACGGCTGATGATGACATGTCAACAACAAACATGGCAACCAGCGGCAACTACTGGGAAGGTAAATAATGTTCAAGCATCTAATTTAAAACTTCTGACAGCATGTTTATTGTCTATCGTCATTTGTCCCTTCGGGGTAACCACACTTAAAGGGGTTTGTACTGCGTTACGTTTAGGGACTTTATAAATGCCTGTTGCTGATTTGAAGCTAACATGTCCGTGCTAACCTGTTAGCTTGTTGGCCGTTGAAGTCGAAGAAGTTGAAAAGTTATTGGACAGACATTAAACCTCTCGGTGTTTGTCTTGTAGCTCACTCGTATACTACCAAAGTGTTTTTAACATTTACACTTTGCAATCTTCGACTTGTTTGGCTCGAAAAATAGGAAAAAAAATCTAAGCTTTAGAAGTTAAATCCAAACATTAGTCTGATGTTGACGCCGACTGAGATTCATTGTTGAGGTTTCTCATTTATCAAACATCGTCTTTCATGTTGTAGTGCCTAACAGACAGTGATTTTATTTTACTGAAGTCGAAAGTAATTTTCCTCCTATATATTTTTCTTTATTGTACCGACCTAATTCAGATGTACATGAACATACTTCTGTACTAAAGTTTATTCCAGACAGTGATGGTATAATACTTTAATTATGAGCCTGTGAGCAGGCAGTAGTTAAGTGGATAACATAATAATATCTCATGAAATATCTCATATGTTAATTGTCCAATAAAATGCTGATAACTCCTGATTTATAGCTTCTAAACTTTAGACATCTGCAACAACACTGTGGCCCAAATGGTTTAATTTTATGACCTGGCAGGTTGTTTACTGTAAAAAAACAACACATTATTCTTTGCTAAGACAGACTGTCAGCGCCATAGTGAAGGTACAACTTAGCGTAGCCTGTTTGATTCCCCTTCCCATTTATTTTTGCCTGACATTAAATGTCTGTTTGTATCTTGAGGTGTTAGCCCTGAGCGTTTCTCTGTTTCTTCTCTCAGATTTACGTAAGCAGGCCAGACAGTTGGAGAACGAGCTGGACCTGAAGCTGGTCTCCTTCAGTAAGCTCTGCACCAGCTACAGCGGCAGCAGCCACAACCAGCGGACAAGAGACAGCAGGTCAGCAGCAAACGCAAAATCTCTGTACTCTGTCACAATCTTGGGAATTCAGTAATTTATTTTACATTTTTAACAAATAACAAATCATTTTATTGCTTTTTTGACCAACAGACAAAAGCATTTATCTTTAAATTATATATAGAAATTGTTGTTGAAACTTGTGCTGAACTACTTTCTTATTTCTGTCAGACATGAGTGAAAATGTATCTTGAATGTTGGCGTCCTTTCTCTTTCTTTCCTACATCAGGTCTGACTCTCTTGGCTCATCTCATGACAATATGCTCGTGGCCATGACTACCGAGCTGGAGCAGCTCTTGGCCAGCGTAAGTGGAGTGTCACACACACGGGGTCACTAACACAGACAGAAGAAGGAGCTTTTAAGTTTCCATTCAGTAGCAGCTGATTGGATGAGCCTGTGTTTTTCACATGTTGGATTCCTTGCTACTTGATATTAACTTTTTTTTTTTTGACAGCTTACGGCGGTCAATGACAAAATGGCAGAATACACAAACACCCCTGGAGCTTCGTCACATAATGCAGCATTGATGCACACCTTACAGAGACACAGAGACATTTTACAGGTATTTCGATTTATTGTATTGTTTCACATGTACAATTAGGTCGATATATGTTTGGACACATTGAGGTGTTAACACTTAGCTACAGGGTATAAAAATAACTACTTCCTTTTACCTTTCCCTCAGTTTGGATGTGAATACCCTCAAATTAATGGCGGGAGTCTGACCTTTGAACACGCAGTTGTTATTTAACTGTAACTTCATCAGAAATGTGTCAGCGTCAAAACATATATGGACAAAACTGTACGTTGTCGTTGTATTCTGTCATTATCATTTCTGCCTGAGTTTATAATGTTTTCTTTTGTAGGACTACACTCATGAGTTCCACAAAACCAAAAGCAACTTCTTCAGCCTGCGAGAGCGAGAAGATCTTCTGGGTTCTGTTCACAGAGACATTGAGTGAGTACTTTCAGATATTTCTAGACTGTAAAAGACATTTTCAGCAGTGTAAAAAACACTGTGGCGATCTTTAAGGAACTATTATTGTCTGGATTGATCAAGCAAAGTTCAAATAGAGTTTTACAGAGTCCAAGCTCCCATTTTCAGATATAAAGCTCATGTCTGATTTAATTCTTATAGTCAGTTCATTTCATTATTATTCATTATTATAATTTACCATTTAGTTTTGGCCAGATGTATTTGGTTTATTATTGGTTTAGTTTATTTATATCACTTTATTTTGGTTTGGCATTTTTTTTCCTTTTGAGCAGTTAACTTATTACTTTAACTCTTAATGCATCATTGTAAAGAAACCTGGGAAAGGAATATATCCTCAAGACATTTCTTGGACATTGATTATGATGTGGTATTCTTTGGTTTTGTTGTTTTTTACCTTAAGAAATGCCTTTTTTATTAGGTCTCCTTCCTGAATTCCTTCTCTCTCTTCTCTTTTAGACACAGATAGATGTTAGATAGATTGATAATTTATAATTTTCCTTTCTCGCTCTCGTATTTTCCCCTCCTCCTCCTCCTCCTCTGTGGATTTTTGCGCTGTTCTTCTTAACCAGCAGGAGGCAGACAAGTCTAGTTACTTTCTGGATTCCCCCACCCTTTGATCCTCTCCATTCCCGCTATCATGTTTCATCCTCTAATATGAGGTACCACCTCTTATTAGTCTATCCCCCTCCTTCTCTCGTTTTCTCTCTCTCCGCCTGTAGCTCTCTCTTCCTCTGGGGATATCTTCCCTAAGTGCCTTCTACAGTAAATCAAACCACAAGGCTTTCATTCAGGCATAGCTGAGGGAGAGTGGTTACATCTGGCCTGCATGATACAAAGAAATGCTTTAGGCGGATAACGTGAGCAAAAGACAGCCAGACAGTTGTCTGCTACCGTCTGTGATGGCAGAGTGATTACAAAAAAAAAGATGAGATTTAATTTTAATTGCTCCCATAGTGATGGAAGGTGTGGAGAAACAGCGAAGGGAGATAACAGATAAATGGATGATGAACTGAATTGATGACTGAGTCCAGATAGAGAGGGGATGGTGTAAATAAGAGATGGTACTCTGTGCTTTGGGTAAAGCAGAGCTAATCACTTAAAAGCCTTAACGCAGGAAGTACATAATCAGCATCCTGGCATCGGTTAATTGGAGGGAGTGAAACGGCCGCTGAAGCAAAGACTTGTGTCAAACTTGTTTTTGACGGTGGTGTCGTCTTTTAGCACAAATCTAACAGACTGTGGTGATATCTGTCTCCTCTTTTAGGAGGCAGACTTTGGATGGATTGACACAAAATGAGCTGCATACATTATTATATATTTAACACGCTCCTTTAATAACTCTGGTAAAACTATAACTATTTATCTGCACCATCGTCAGGTCACAATTTCTCTTCTGGTTCAACTGTAGCCAGGGAACTTTTCTCACATTATATGCCTGACCCTCTGTAGTCTCTAAGACAGTCCTTTACAAGATGAGATAATCCTTTATTTATCCAAAAGCAATGACAAAACAGGGGTTTCTCTTTGCTCCATGCAGCCATCACATCATTTCTCTCACCTCTTTCTTACTCAGGTCCTACAAGAGCGGCTCAGGGGTCAATAACAGGAGGACCGAGCTCTTCCTGAAGGAGCATGAACATCTAAGAAAGTAAGAGATCTCTTTAAAATAAATCAATATTAAAATAGTTAAGATTCTTCCCCGTACATGGTGTTTAACACACGGCAGACAGTGTGTTTCTAGAGATCTTGATTTACATAGAAGAGAAGAAGTAAATCAAGATATCTGATGTAGAAATGGTTTTAAAAGTAACAGGTCATGGAACATCTGCTCAGTCATTAAAACAAAAACTGGATAAAGGAGGAGAACAATTATGATTTAGCCTGTAATCAAGTGCTTTCAGCCTTAATCTAGTTTTATTTGTGGGCATTTTCAAATAAAGTCCAGTTCTATTTATCTAACTCACTGGACTGTACAAGCGACCAGGATGTCTTGAAGTTAACGGGTTCGATAGAAAGGTTTCAAAACACGGCGTATCAGTTTGTTTTGTATGGGGCTGTGTAGGGACACCACAACCCCAGCGGGACACCCATCCCGCTGGGGTTGTGTGCGTTGCTTATCTGGGGAACATATGGCCCCAGCGTGCAGTGAACACCCCCTAGTCATTGCCATGGGGATGTGCTCGGTCTGCAGCAATCCTGAAGTGGTGATACGTCTTGAAGTAACATCCACAGAAATGTAAGGACCCAGATTTCCCAGAGATTCCCCCGATTGCCGAAGTGTCGGACTGATCGACTGACGCTTCCATGCTTGCTTCTCAGTTCATTAAAAATGTAGAAGTCAGCTGTGTTTCTGAAACATTTCAGCCCGACTGTTCACACAGACACTGTGTAGAATTACTTCCTCGTTCAAGACGACCGTGTGGACATCTCAGCTCTGGTTTTACTGGCACACTTAGGTGGTGGGCTCCTCTTAGCGGGCTTAGTCATTTCTGTACATCCTACTTACAGCCTGTACAGATTATATGTTTTCCCACATTTCCTTTACTCTGCTTTTTATGCTACGTCTTGACTATTTTGTTTGTTTAACGTGTAATTTTTAAAAATATTTTTAGCTCAGAGGTGTGTGATCCCTTCCTAAGAGACGAAAAGAGATGAAGAAATAATAAAGAGCAGCATAAAGCTTGTTGACGGATACAGATGCAGTTATAGGAAATAAAAACGCGTATCTAATACGAGGGAACCTCCAATCTGTCCTCTTACCTCAGCTAATGTTTATGCAGTTCCCTGAACCAATTGATCCTGAGTGGGGAGTTACTAACAGAGACATTTCTCATTAGACTTGGCTCAGATTCATCCTGTTGAAATACCAGGAAAAAGAGACGTTGAAAGCGGTTAATCACGCTCAGATATGTGCTGCGTTGATAGCTCGGCATGAATCAGAAATGAAACGCCCGCTATATGACGAAGAGGACCCACCTCTCACAGTGTAGGCATCCTCTCCCCGATGCATGTTGCTGATTTTAACATTTTCTCTAGCGTGACCTGTGGAGGAGCAAACAACAGACGCATGAAGACGGCAACAGAGAAACAAAGACTGCAGAAGAAATACGTAATGGAAATGTTTTCAGCTGACCTTCAGCACTGAACTTATTCTGAGCACCGATCTGAAATGTAGACGGATGAACCTGACAAGAAAATTAAATCAAGAAATTATCCTGCCCAACTGGAGAGGAGAGAGCTCAGAGTAGAACCGCTGCTCCTCCACGTCGAGAGGAGTCAGTTGAGGTGGGTAGGGCATCTGGTAAGGTTGCTTCCCGGGAGAGGTGTCTCGGGCATGACCCACCGGAAGTAGACCTCGGGGTTCCTCCAGAGGAGCTGGCTGAGGTGGCTGGGGAAAAGGCTGTCTGGGCTTCCCTGCTGAAGACGGAAGAGAAGATCTTGCCATTTAAAGCCATAACAGATGGCAGTGGATAATACACTCTAACACCAAGCAGAAATGCTTCAGGAGTGATTTGAAGAACACAGCAACATGTTCAAGGTGTTGACTTTGACTCCAAATTGGGTCCCGTCCACGTAGACCCAAACTCACACTGGCACAGCGTAGTGTGAGGATCTGCTTCTATCGTCTCGGTGTCAGATACCACAGTACACCTTCACAGAAATCAGAGGTGCCCGTGCCCCGATGGGTCAGGGCTGATCACTGCTCATCTAGAAATGTTACGTAGGCTCATTTTATTTTAATAAATCAGTGCATGATTGTTTAGAACGTGGCATCTATGGTGAATTATGATGATAGTACTGAAGCGTAACATCAGATGGATAAATTAGATTAGTATATGGTGTGAATATGAGACTTTTTTTCATCACATTACAGCTGAAGCTCTAGAAATCCTGCCTAAGTGCCGCTAAAATGTCCATACGCGCTTCTCAAATAGTTTCTGCAGCTTTTCTCAAGTAAATTCACTCAAATCTGTCCACAGCTCCGACAGATGATTTATGTTTAGTCTGAAGAAGACACACAGCTCTACTGCTGCTCCCATAGGAACAACACTCCTTGATGGTAGTAGCCATCCCCAGCAGGATGCAGCCTGATACAGGAACACACTAAAGAAACAACACAAGGTGTGGACCTGGCCTCCAACTTCACTAGATCCCAAACTGATCAAGTATCTGTGTGATGATCCACAGAGGCCCCTCCCCTCAACCCAGAGCACCCAAAGACCCCCACTAATAACGCTGTGTTACCAGACACCACAGGACACCCTCAGAAGGCCCATGTCCATTCTCCGATGAGTCACGACTGTTTTGGAGGCACAAAGGAAACCTATATGATATTAGGAAGGTGGTCATAATGTTATGCCTGATCAGTGTATCCCCACCACACTTAATGTTTTACTGAATCATCAGTTAGTCTTTCCAGGTCTTAATGGAGACTGTTTTTAACAGACGTGCAGAACTTGAGACCTTGTGTTTTTTTTTCTTTGTGTGTATTTTTGTTGAGACAGACAACAGGACAGACAATGGGACAATTATGGGATCTATGGTGTCTCCATTTTTTGTCGCCCGTAGGATTCAGAGGAACGTCAGCGCGGTGGCTCGGGCTGATCACAAAAATGAATAACTTGCATTGTTTTGACTCTAGTGTATTCTGTGCTGCAGTTTATAATCCTGGTGTGAAGTTAAACTCCAGGAGTAAGTGAAGAAAGAAAAGTAGGTGTCGTGCAGAACGGCAAAGAGCTGCATGGCCTGTGGACAGAAAAAGCCGATGACAGGCGGTGGATAGATAGTGGGAGAGGTGGACGAATAGATGGAGGAAGTATAAAGCACAGTATTGATTTTTGGTCTCCAGTGGAGTCGGACCGGATGCACACGGCTGCCTTTATATGCTCTGCTCAGCCCAAGACTCTTCTCTCCGTCACTCATCTCAGAAACCTCATCCAAGCGAGTGTTCAGCAGACTCAGACGTGTCCGTCTATTGTCCCCCTGTTTTGCAACTTAAAGCAAAAAAAAAAAAGTGATCACGTCCTAAAACGTATACGTCCATATGCAGATATATTACATTAATTGACGTTAATCGACTTTCCCAGATGTCCTCCATTAACCAGCACTTTCTCGTCTCTCGCAGGAATCGGAGGAAGTGCTTCTCTTACGATAATAGACCCAGCAGCCTGTGTGGTTTCATGGCACGAGCTCTCCTCTTTGTCCTGTTGTATCATTTCACGACACGCTATGACTGAGACTGTCCCACTTAGGAAGTGTGTGTCTTTACTCTAGATTGTTGACTTGATCTCACTTTTGTCTGTTTGCTTTTTTTTTTTTTCCATTTCACAGCTCAGATAGTCTTATTGACAATGCAATCAGGTAAGCTTTATTGCTCCACTCGCTCTCCTCCTCTCTCCATTTACTCTCGCTCACTCAACACACACACACACACACACACACACACACACACACACCATAAGCAAACACGACGCTCGGTCGTATTAAAACAGGCCGTTGCCACCTCTCAGCTTTTTAGCTTATCAGCTGAAACCAGCTCAAAGCGATGCTGCAGCTTTATGCCTCTTGTCTAATCCCTCATGGCTTGTCTCCTTCCAGTATCGCCATGGCTACCAAAGAGAACATCACATTTCAGCGTGGGATGTTGAAGTCCATTCAAACCAGGGTCACAACTTTAGCCAGTATCCTTTTATCGCCTGTTTCTCTTCGTGCTGTCAGCCGCATTGTTGAAATTAAATTAGCATCTTAGCACGGTCGGTATGTTAGCACGCTAATTTGTTTATTCGTGTATTTATTTATTGGTGATGTTAGGAGCCCTGCTGATGCATTTTTTCCTGCTGCTTTCCGTCTCTCTTACTTACTGCAAAGAAAGGGAAGCCCAACTTGGATCTTAATTATTTTCCTTCACCGCGCTTTTCTCCCGCCCCTCAGATCGTTTCCCTGCCATCAACAGTCTCATCCAGAAAATCAATTTGCGCAAGAGGCGGGACTCTTTAATACTAGGTGGGGTGATTGGCGTCTGCACCATACTCCTGTTGCTCTACACTTTCCACTGATCCTGATGCTCGTGTAACAGCAGACCGACACTATGCTTTCGTACTCTGCTCTTTGCTCTTACCGCGGTTGTTACGGACTCTCCCTAAAACAACTGTTAGAAAGGGACTTTAACTATCACATTTAAAGAGTCTTAACTAAAAATCAAAGGAGTTTATTTATTTTTTGATGCCACAGTAACATTTCCGTCTGGAAATCTGTAAATTTCTGCTTGTACCCTGTAATTTTAACTCTTTATAACTGCACGGAGTAATGTTTTTTCGTCTGACTTTCTTAAATAAAGGTGATGAGCTCACGTTCCAGTTGGTCATGCTCATTCAAGTTTATTTCATACATGCAGAACTATGGCACAGGAAACCATTCATACACTATAAATGTATAAACATGAACATCAGAGTGCCAACATCGGTGCATACAAGGAGGGGAACAGCCCCGTTCATATCAGTATATTGTAAACATAATGAGGTTTAGAGATCCGCGCCGTTCAGTGTCGTCCAAACAGGAATCCGTTTATCATGTCAGCACGGGAAGCAACATATCACACTATGACGGCAGAAAGGCATTGTCGTGACAGATACACATGTTTTTATGTAAACAACGTATGAAAACAGCTTATACGTCTTCCCACAGCCACTAAAGTCCAGAGTTGAACAGAAAAGCATCCGTACTTTGTTGGAGATATTACAGGAAACAGGGGCAGGCAGTGGCGACGGTATTACAGACTAGAGGTGCACTGAGGCTTTTTGTTTTCGTCTCGGCACAAACGCGTACATATTTTGTTAAGTTATCATGATGCAGTTGATCCAATTATCGTTGTGTACCTCAGTGCACCGCCAGTCTGGACAATGAGTAGTTGCACTTTCTCCACACAGTGTGCTGACAGACAGTCCCACACAATAACAGTGTGCAGCATTCGTGTTCAATCCTTCCTGGTTCCTGAGTTTGTGGGGTTTACCGAGCATATGTGTTGAAACAGATAAACAACCAGCGCCACCTTCTTCTTCTTCTTCTCTTCTTTTTTTCTTAAGTCCATAACAGAAAAAACAATAGGTTACGTTTGAGTCTTTTCAGCTTGCTTCCAACTTTGTGCTTTTTCATCCTCAAAATGACATCCATCCTCCTCTCCTCGTCTGTGCAAATTTGAGATCAGATGAACTTAAAGGAGACTCCTTCTATCCCACAGATCAGTTTTTCTTTTGAACTTCTAAGACACACAGGAGAGAGATTAAGACACACTGCAGCATACTGTCACACTGACACCTGTGCATGCTTCTGTTTTGATTATTTATTTGTCATTTTGTTTTTTACATACCTAATGTAACCACCAGGAAGATGATAACAGCCACACCCAGCAGTATTGCCAGAGTGCTGAGCAGCATAGTTAGACGCCCATACTTCCTCGCTCCTTCAATATCTCCTGTTTGGAGAACAGTCCTCGACTAAGGGAAAAGGATGAGAAATAAGATCCTTAGCCATTAAGTATTACTATTTTATATTACTGGATTAAATATCTCTTCAGGAAAAAAAATAACTCAATTATCTGAAGCAAACTATTTATGAGGAAAGTGTGAATAAATATAACACTCACCACATTCGCATACCACAACGCACATATGTTGAGCGGCACGGCGGGGCAGAAACAGGACAGCACCGCGAGCCAGAGGTAGCTCGGGGGTTCTGACCCGGGTGGGACCGGGGAGGGCAGCGGGCCCAGGCTGAGCCGGGACAAGGACTTGGGTGGAGGCGGCAGCTGCCCAACGGAGCCCGACTTTAGCGGTGATCTGTGTCCGTTCTGATCCGCGTCCAAGGACCGGACACTCCCTCTGATGTTGAGGCTGAAGGTGTCGGATGGTTTGACGTTGCTCTCGCCGCTGGGCTCGGTGGTCGCGGTGCTCAGCAGCTTCTCCGTGTCCAGGAAGTCGGTCGGGTTGGAAGCATCCCTCTCGCCAAGGGCGCTTTTCCCAAAGGCAGCATCAGTGTTGATAGCCATCACTGAAAGATAAGAATTATCTCCAAGTCGTATTGGTTGACTCGCCGAACCGCGTTCGTGGATGGAGATGCTGAAGAGTCTTCCCTCAGATGTTCTCCGTTGGGGGTCATCAGATTAAATATTATAAATTCAGAGAACGTAATACCGTCAATGCAAACTATTTAATTAAGCAGTCTCCATCAAAATTTCTTATTGATGAGCGAGATGTTATTGATGTCTGAGCCTCTCTCGCGTTTAGTTGGCGGGGAGCGTCCGGACGCACGCCTTGCCTCTTACCCCCCACCTCCCTGTATTATGTAGTGAGGTATTACCGCATCCCTTACATCTTCACAGCGCATCACCAGCGCCTGAGGCGTACTTAGTCAACAGACAACGAGTGTGACAATGCAAAAACAACGATTAAACCTCTTTTGAGTGAACACGCGCGGTGCGTAAAAGCTTTCCATTTACGCGCGGGGCCCGGAGCTGGATCAGCATGTAGGACGCCGGGTGCAGGGTGTGCGAGAGAGAGGGAGGGATGGAGAAGCAAAGTTTTATTCTGCCATATCAAAGTTCATCAGGAGCTCACGTCAGTCAAGCTCGACATAGTGTTCTCCTAAATCTGGCTTTTTCCAAACTGTTTATAAAAATGAAATCCATGAGCAGAGTTTGTTGGTTAATTGAAATTGTGCACGTTATTATTAGAAACCCACGTCCAGTACAGGAAATAACTACAGAAAGTTCTTTATTTAAGCAAAAGTAATGGTATTGCACAAACACCAAGCACTTACTGTAAACCAGTTGGTGTCATAAAGCCACATGATATAGGAAACTGACCCTTGAGATTCTCCCTCATGTTAATTTGACTGCATTACATACTTTCTGGAGATTAATCGACTGCACATTCGTGTTCTGAAACCACATCCTAAAAAGTTTCCTATTGGATCTGTGGGAGTGGGGAGAGGCCCACACAACTCTTTGTTGTGTCCATAAAACCTGTTTAAGACATTATCTTGCTCCAGATACCTATAAGATGATGGTAGCTTTGCCGTATTGACAACAATACTCATTTTATAGACTGTGGCATTAAAACTGATTAAGAATATGCTCTGAACCAGATGGGCTAGTATTAAATGGGTCCATGGATTCATGCTGCTGATGCTAAACTGTGTGTACCATCTGCAGCTTCAGCAGGAATGGGGCCCCATCAGACCAGGTTACATCTTTACAGACAGAGTGAGTGTGTGAAACCTGCTGTGACTCTGTTGGTTCAGTTCATGAAAGTCTGAGATTCTTTCCTCCTCATTATAATTGTAAAAGTGCTGCTGCAGTCTCTCTGTCAGCATCCTGAACTCATACATTTTTATCATTCTCAGTAAATTAATTATTGTGGTGACAATCTTAGGAGATCAACTGAAGCTCCCACTGTGTCTCCACCCTGTGCCGCACTGCTGCCTCATCATTTGTTGAATGGATGATTGCATGAACAAGAAGGTGCTCTGTGTCTGTCGAAAGGAAAGATCCTGCTCTGGAAATGTCCCTTAAGTTGTTAGCAAAGTAAACTTAGAAGCATCACAAGTTGTCATCGTGCAGAGAAACAGTTTTATATCATATATTGTATTGTTAAATTACCTTTTTACTATAAACTTGTGTAATCTTGACCTTTGAAGCAACTTCTCGAGCCGTCAGATAAATACAGTGGCTTACAAGGTACTATATTTCCATACAACTGGCTCCACTTCTTCTCTCTTCATCATTAATTGTAATATAACATCTGGAACAGGCCGTTGTACGTAATGAATTCTTTAACTTTTGGTTTCATTCTTTACTTTCCCACACGACAGCCAGTTAAACTGGGTGTCAGGTAGTGACTTGTAGAGAAGAACTGCCCGAGCAGTCTGAATTAAATCTGTGTTGCTCTGTAGCTTGTTGCACACAAGTAGGATGAGCCAATAATAATTTATATAAAAAATATGAACTTCTAAGGTAAGACCTGACAGTGACCCAGAGTGACACACAGCACCTCCTCAACGTTGAGTATAGACGTGATTAATACACCACTGCTTTAACAATACAAGATGTCAGCTGGAAGAAAAAAAGCGTATTCATCCACACGAGGGAGCAGCAGTCCAGTCTGACTTTATTTCCTGTCCTGTCCTGCAGTGAAACCCTTTCCTCTCACGCCTTCAGCCACGATTCAGCCTCAGTTTTAGAGCATTGCTCCATCTAGTGGTGATTTTATGAAACTGCACCGACACGTTAAACGTTAAACAGCACTCAGCTTTATTTACCTTTACATACAAATTCCTTTTTGTTATTGTGAAAACACATAATAATTCTAATCTTCTGCATTTCAAACCCCTGAATCTGTTCAGACTGTGAAGAAACCTTTAAAAAGAGACCACTGGAAATGACCTTGATTTGACTGTACAGTAACGAAGCTGTTCTTTAACCTGGACCTAAAAAAAAACACCGCCCAGTGTTCAACATTTTCACCTTCACAAGTCCTTCCAAGTTCCTCCCCTGTAGTTTGATAATCTTCTGACTTCACCAGTGAGCACGCTGTGAAAGAATTCCTTGAAGCAGCTGTTGATGCCTTCAGGCCCTGAAAAACAGACATTAGGTACGTTTTTTTTTTTTTTTGTCCTCCCTCTGGTTTATATGTAACAGCAGTCTGTGTTCACACAGTCGTGACTAAATGTCAGCTTGTTGACTTGTCATGCAGGATTAAGTCTCGGAGAGAACAAAGGCTGTGAAGTTATAGCGGATCTGAGACGAATTTGCTTTGACAATTTTACTTTTAAAGGCAATCTGGTTTCACTCTGATCCCCCTCGTTCTCCTGATGCTTTAAATTTAAAAGGTGTGCGAGTGCGTCGTTATTTTTGAACGCTCACTGATGGTGTGTGTAGGGTGCAGCTGACAATAATAAAACTTTACATCTGAGAACACATTTTGTTCTTTATTGTAAGGAAAGGACACATGACACAAACATTTTTTAAGCAACATTCGGGATCACGAAATAAATATTATAAAAACTTTAATGCAATCAAAACAGGAACATAAACCGCGGTGGCTAAAAATCTGTCACGGTACAGAATACTCAGAGTGTGAAAACAACCATCTTCCTCAGTCCTATTTCCGCCGCCCCTCCATCCGCTTCCTTTTCTTGAGTCATCCGGGGCAGGGCTGACCAGAGCAGTTCTTCAGCTGGCAGCTTTAGCATGTGTACAGGAACATAAAGCTTGCCAGTGAAGAACTGCTGTGTGTCAGCCATTTGGGGCCAAGGGTGAGGGAGCTCTGGGAGTCAGCCAGCGAGCGTGAGAGCTTCAATCAGACAGCCCGGAGTGACGCACGGCCCGGCTGGAGGCACGAACGCCGACTCCTTCTCCTTCCTCCTTCTGCTTTACATGCTCCTATTTCTGCAGAAAGAGAAGAAGAGATTGTTTAACTTCCCCTCTAAACTCTCTAGTAGCGTGGGCAAGAGGTGGCCTGCAGCGCACTCGCACACTTGTACAGTAAGTGGGTGCAGTCGAGCCACAGTGCGTGCGATCAGCTGTGAGTAAGTGGGTGAAATGAGCTGATCTGTAAGAACGCCTGGGGAGATGCACACAAGATCATGCGTCAGATTACCGGGAGGGTTACATGCATCAGCAGCTCAGCTCTGCCTCTGCATGCTGTTACTGTGCCAGCAAGAAATTCTTAGATATTCTCTTAGTTTTGATGCAGACAGAAAAATCACAGACCGGTCTCATGATTTTTTTTATTTTTTTTTATTTATCTATTTTTTTCTCCAGTTACCGTGGTTACGAATTATGAGCGAGAGCGTTGAAGAGGAGTAGACTGCCAGTACATGAAAGTAGAAATCCTTTCAGATGTCCAGAGACTTAAAGTAAATGCACAGGTTTGTTCTAGAGAGAAAACCTGCAGCTGCACTTGATCTATATTTTCTGCAGCTGTCTCAAAAGTCTGACTAAGCTGAGACTGCACATGTGGTGCAGGTAGCTAGCAGAGCAGAGGCGACGGCCGACTCAAAGCTACGGTCCTCACCTCTGAGGACGATCCTGATTTACTTATTTTTTGTTTTAGGCTGTAATTATTCCTCTTCCTCCTTTTTATCTGGAGCGTAATACACTTTTCTTTCTTGGTTTCGTTCTTCCTGACCAGCAGAGGCGGTCATCCATAACTCAGACTCAGTCATACTCCTGTTTGCTGTAGGTTAGCCTTCCTCCGTTGCTACGATTGCTCTTCAGCTCTGACAAACAATCTTTGCTTGCTGACATAAATACAGGTAAGATATATGTCGAAATGAAAGCCACTGAGTAGCTTTAGCAAAGGTGAAGGCAGCTGGACCACGGCTAAAGCTAACGCGTCCTCTAACGTCACTCACATTTGTAGGTTTGGGTAAAATATCTCAACGACGCGCTGCCCTAACTGAACACCTACAGTAATAATGAGATTCCCATCAGCCTCCGCTTTAATTTGTTCTATAATAAGTAGTAACCCGGTTACACTGTTAGCATTAGCTTTTGACTGAGACGCCCGCTTTTTCTCGCTCCTTTCTCAATCCTGTTTTCCTTTCCTTTAAATAAACGCGACCACTCGAAGCCAGACACACGTGAACTTTTAAGCGAGTCTGTGATTTTCTGGCTTTCAAGAATGTAATCTTGAGGTGATCTTGAGATATTGAGGACATGCTCCGCTTCTCTGCTTGACGATGAGTAACACATGCTGTACATTCCTGCAGTAAGGAGAGCCAGAATAATCTCAGGTATTTGAGAGCCCTGTAGCCTCCAGACTGTGCACAGCAGGGGTGAGGTGGTGGTGGTGGTGGTGGTGGTGGTGGAGGGGGTCACAATCAACACGACTTATGAAATCGTTTTGTCTCTCGCACTCGGTTTGGATTTTATGTAAGAGCCAGAGCGTCGTTTATATTCAGACACGTAACTCTGGTAAATTAATATGGAAAATAGTCAGGGCGTGACCAGGAAAAAGCCTCTTGACAAATATATCATGACTCCTTTTTTATTCTTAAGTGGGTGAGTCAGCAGAGAGGACCTGTTGTTGTGAACATGCCGCGACTCGAAAATGTATCCATAATCAAATCTATGCCTCGTCTATTTTTTTTTTTTTTTTACCTCTTTAAAGAAACCTGCCAACACTGTGAGAGATTTACACTTGCTCCTCACTCAAATTAAAGTCCCATAAATCTTCAAAAATCAAGTCTTGCCTTCAGGTTTCTGGGCTCCAAAATGGTGACCACCAGTTCCAGTAAAGGTTCGTCTTGCCAGCTCTGCCTGCAGGACTCTCTCCTCTGCCTCAGGAGCCAAAGCTTGAGGCCCGTTAGTCGAATATGAGCCTCTAGCGGGTCTATTTAAGCTAGCTCTGCTCTCGTTCTCCCTCTCTTTCTTTCCTCAGGTCCAGTATTTGGTTTGTTTGACACATATTCTGCTTTACACAGCTGATGCAGCTGACCTCCACACCCTGAGCTTATCTTTCGGTAAACAGTCGAGTGTGTTTGTTTAAAACAAAACATTCAATGGCACTTGCCGGTGCTGCTGCCTGTTGTCACACACACTTTTGAGTCACTTTGCGAGAGCTGCTGTTGTAAATGTCGTTCCTTATGCTAAAATAAAGAAGGCGCTGACGTACAGAGGAACCTGTCGACCACCAAGACACCTTCAGGAACAGCTCTGGACCGTGTGGCGATGCCGACGCCGTGGACAACTTTACGGACCAGATGACTAATCATATTATCTGAATTTTATCCATTTAGTCTAATAACATTTAGACAGTCCAGAACTACTACACTATTTTGCCAAAAGTATTCGCTCATCTGCTTTTACACGCATGTGAACTGAAGTGACGTCCCAGTCTTAATCCATAGGGTTTACTATGACGTCGGTCCACCCTTTGTAGCTACAACAGCTTCAACTCTTCTGGGAAGGCTTTCCACGAGGTTCAGGAGTGTGTTTATGGGAATGTTTTATGAGGTCAGACATTGATGCAGGCTTCGCTTTAATTCATCCCAAAGGTGTTCAATCGGGTTGAGGTCAAGACTCCCTAAACGGTTTCCACACAGTCAGGAGCATGGGATTGTCCAAAATCTCTTGGTATGCTAAGGCATTCAGAGTTCCTTTCACTGGAATTAAGGGGACAAGCCCAGCTCCTGAAAAACAACCCACACCATAATCCACCCCCTTCCACCAAACCTCACTCTTGGCCCAACGCAGTCAGATAAGTACCGTTCTCCTCGTCCATCAGATTGCCAGATGGAGAAGCGCGATACCTCCTGACCAGATGTCTTTGGTGGTTTACCGGGCACACACAGCTGGGAGGAGACCCCCTGGGTAATGAATACACATCCCGACTGGAATTCCTCGCTTAGCCTTTTGCCACTGCGACCCGACCTCGGACAGGCGGATGAAGATTGATGGAAGGATGTCGAAGAGGCTCAGAGTGGCTGATATAACGTTTGGGGTGTTTCCACTTTAGTTTAGTGTGTTAGCATGAAAATAATCATTAGGAGTCATCCTCTGGCCACTATGGATGTCTGCAAAACAACTTTCAAAGCAGTCGATTTACCAGTGATATTACAGGCTGGACTAAAGTAGGGGAGAGACAGACAGACATCGACATTCCCAGACAAATAGGACACGAGCCTGACAAATAAAATGTCAATAAATGAGCAGCAGGTCTTTCCGAACTTCAGCAAAAAAAAAAAATCTCTTCGGCCATACACTCGTGCTGGGGTTATTCTGAATGAAATCGGAGGGGGAGGACGTACAGTACAAGTCCTGGGGCCACCCACAAGATCACTGACAGTCCTAACTGTTGACTATTGCTGCCACAAACTGAAACTGAATTAGTTATTTGTTCCATAGCGTGCCACTCCCTCCTTTAAACAGTGACTCTGTATCTTCATATCCACAAAGACAGCCAGTGTTGACCCCCCCACCCCCCACCCCCGACTCTTTTGCTGTGCCACTCTTCCTCATATCTGCTCTCCTCTTTTCGTCTTTCCTGACTCGTCTGTCCTCTCCACCCTCTCTCTCGGTCAGATCAGACTGTCCTGCATTCCTGACATTCCAGCTGCGTATGTTAGAAATTCCATCCGGCTGCTGTGGGCTCGCACAGTCTCCCTCCACTCCTTCTTTTCCGTCCCTCTATTCCTCGCCCATCCCCTCTCTGTCTGCATCTGATCCGCACTGGACGAGGCTTCGCTGTCAGGTTGACCCTCGCCTCCCCTCTGCCGCCGCCACCACCGTCGCCCTCTGTCCCTCTCTTTCCGTCTGCCTCATCAGAGACAGGGCGGCAGACGGAGACACATGACAGGCCGCATCGAGGACCTTGAGACAGGCTTTTATACGCGGGCAAACAGTGTAGAAAGAGATAACGCGCAGTCTTATACACAAAAGGCCGAGCTTATCAAGGACTGTAGACGCGCATTCTCCGACTCAGAGGGGATGATAAGAAGGAGGAAAGACACACTGGAGTTATATGAGCAGGAGATTTTTGAGAAATGCGCACGGCGGTGTGCGAATGAGCCACGCACAAACCAAGAAACTGGTATTTTAGCTCCTCAGATTGCTTTATAGAGCCTTAGCTACAAGTGCAAGCGCGCAGTTTGAATTCGTCTCTGAATTGTGCATTACAGAAAACGATGAAGGTGAAGAACGGGGAAGAGGAAACAAATCAACTGTGTAAGATGGAGAGCAGGTCAGATAGACCCCGAGTCAGGAAGAGACAGGCAGACCTCTCGCCGAGCTCTGAGCCCACTCATTTGACCTTTTCACGCCAAGGGTCGCGTTATTGTGCGAAAATACCACACGAGGTGACGAGATGCCTCAGTCGTCAGTCAGACTTTGGTTTTGCGCAGAACAACAGTCATAAACGAAACCACACAGATTTGCATACTGCTGCCACAGCGCTGCGAATGGAAACACGCGGTAATTTAACGTCTCTGCTACATACATCAGTTCAGGTACATTCTTTCTGCTGTGGGTGTGGCCCAGTTGGAGAGCGTTTACTGCCCCAGATTGTAGTCTGTAATATAGACTGATCATTTTAGACTGGGAATGGGGACAAAGACAGGGAAAGGGCGGTGGCTTTGGCAGCTATGATCACACGGCGCAGAGAGCCTCTTCTTATGCTCGCTGCTTGCTGGACTTTTAAAGGCCGTCCGACTTTAACCCCTGAGATCACGACAAATAAAGGGGCGAAAGGTTTGTGCCGTTTGCCGAGAGGAGTAGCTGAATGCCATTCTGGATTCACGACACTGCCGGGATATGTTAATGTGCAGTATGAGGCCTGTAAGCTCGTCCTCAGGCGGTCTGTGACATTTAGTTTGAAAGAACTGGAGATTTTTTCTTCTAGATGAACCTACAAAACACATCCCTTCTTGCCCCATCTTCCCTTGACAAGGCACACAAGAGGAATGATGGGTGTAACCCAAGTTGAGCAAGATGGCCTCACTTCTGCAAATGAAGGCAGTAAAACAGCAGTGGACGCAGAGCGGGCAGCACATGCAGATGAGAGGAGTTGCTTTTTAACTGACATCCTGTCACTGCCATGTGATCCTAGTGGACAAGGCGGCTTATGTCACACACTCAGGGTTGCAATGGCACAAATGCAGCTCGTGACACAGTCTATTGCGCATTCCTGCCGGCACACTGAACTCTGCCTGTACAATTATGTAAGACAGGCTCCACCGATGTAACATACACTACAGTAAGCTTCCTCCCTTACCAATTTCCCCTACTTTAATGTAAATACGTTTTGCTTTTGGGATGTTTATAGAGGTGTAAAAGAGAAGCAAATACCTTGTTACGTCACCAGCTTTAAGAATGTTTTACTGCTCCTGACAAACATCCAGAGAAATATATCTGTGTTTATAAACTTTCATTTTAAAGGATCTTCAGCCCGTGCCAAATGATGACTGCCGGTGCATTTCTGAGAAATGACTCGGCCTCAGTTAACATCCCGATTTTTCACCTATCCCCTACTAGAGCACAGGCTTTTTCCTTGGCCTGTTATGAACTCAGCATTTTTTTTTTTAAGAGGCTTTGAATGCTGACACTTTCTGACAAGTTTGGATTATATAAATGCAGACCTCGACTTGAAGCTATAGCGTATAAATCCGACATGTGACAGGATGAATAACATTAATTTTCCCGTTTCTTTCAAACGTGTCATGACATATCATAGATTTAAAACACAGATAACGTGCTGCCTGTGCCCCTGCAAGCTCCTCTGTATTGATTTAACCATGAATCTGACGTTTAAAGGCATTTTATGTACATATTAGCTGCTATTAGCCTTTTTATAATAAATAAACATACAGATACTTTAAGCAGGACTGTGATAAAGCATCCTTATGTCATTTAAATGCTTGTCAGTTGTGTTGGCGTGGCCTTAATGTCACATTTTTTTCTCAAGGATCCATAAATCCTATGAGCTTTCCTGTGTCAGTGGGCCTGGACACAGAGGCAGGCCTTCAGCCAGAACTCCTATAACATCTGATCTATATCCTCGACGCCAGAAATGTTCACAAACCTGTCACTGGAAAACTAAATAAAGACACGCAGGAGCGAATTTTACTTAACTAAAGTCATGTAAAGGACGGTTTCCCAGTTGCCATTTCCACGCAAACTGGGTCATCGAGCCGCCTCAGGCTACAGCATGCTGACAGGAACAAGACATTTTAGCCAGAAGAGACACACGGACGGAATCACGGACAGTTAGTAACACGCCCCACCTTGACCACCGGCCGGGTCGCTCCTGCCCGCTCCGACCCATCTGAACGGTCCGGCGGAGTTCAGGCTGCCTCGCCCACTCGCTCGGTGGAGTCCTCCGCCTGGGTGTGTCGCTGTCTGTGGATTTGTTTCACGTCCACGATATGAAACAGCATCTATGTGTGTGGAGCGTCTAGTTTTATTAGCGCAGCAGCAGAGAAGACGGCAGCGCAGGACTTCAGCCCCTTTTACACAACTCCTACCTACCTCTCTCTCCCTCTCTCCCCCTTCTCTCTCTTCCTCTCTCTCTCTTCTCGTCACACACACACACACCCAGATCAGACTCACACCCGGCTTCCCACTCCGATCAGCTGGCTGCGTGATGACGTAGGCAACACGAGAAACGGACGTCAGAGCCTGCACGGATCTGACGTGGGCACGCAAGTGTGCTGCATGCCTGCTATGAGGCAGCAGATTAATCTGTTTATAATAAAGCACAAACAGACGGTAGAGGAATAATCTGAATATTTGCTTGTTAATAACCATTGTAAATATTTTTTTTTACTCTGTTATAAAACCATAAAATGTTAATAAACTAAAAAAACAAACATGAAGAACATTCCAGAATATGTTTTAGATTATGAAACTTTTACAATAAATTAGATTAAACTTTATTATCATTGAATATAGTATAGGTACATACACAACTAACTGCAAAAAGTTCAAAATGAAACCAATAAGAGGGAATACGCTATGAATATTAAGTATTTTGCAATAATAATATATAAAAATTGTATAATATACTAGTATAGAGATCACATATATGTTATGGACAGTCTGTGTGCACACGTACATATACACATGCACATAAATATATTCATACTTACATATATACACATAACCATGCATACATACATAAATATATACCTAAATAAAATACTTTTAAACTTAAAAGTAATCAGTGTTATACTGTGACTGAAACTCACATGAACGATTATTAGAATTTAAGTTTTAATATACAATCAGGATTTACTGTAGTGATAGGCAGAATGTTTTATTGGACCATTAAAAGTCACATTGTTTTTAACGGCGTCCTCTTTCATTGAATTATCTTGAGGCCTTCTGCTTCAATATCTAATTTACTTTATAAATTCTGGTATTAGCTAAATTCATTTTATTAGTTTATTGTCATCTTAGTCCCCTGGTTTGATAAACCTGGATGGAGTCAGCTATGCTACATCTATAATTTTACTCTTCATGTGTGGCCTAAGTGCCACTGACTTAGTCATGGGAAGAATGAAAATCACAACATGTTGCAGTTTCATTTTGATGAACCTGCACAGAACTTGATTTGCTATGAGGACAATACGAGCATCTGCAAATGGCCTCCAGAGACATCAGCAGGTCAAGATGAACCTGTTACCCTCTCGGTGCTGACGCACACAGACGCTCACGCAGCATGGGCTGTTAGGCCGTTCTCTCTTTTCTGTCTCTCCTGTGAACCTGGGCTTGTCACTCTGCAGCTTTAAGGTTGCTGCAGTGAGGAAGCAGCTTCCTCCCTGTCACCTGACAAACTGAGCACACACAGCAAATCCACACAAGGCCACAGCCACAGTCTTTGCGTGTCTTCTGCTCTTTGTGAGTTTCAGATTTGTATACACTTCTCCTAAGCCTCTAAAAAATCTACCAAACAGATGTGTCATGTTTCTCTAGAAATCATTTCTAGCTGGTTGCCCATAACTCCCCCTGCCTCCTGATTAATACATGCTGTCCTTTTTAGGCATTCAGGAGGAAACTGTTTTCATGTTGATTATATATAAGGATTATATACAAGAATTAGGATTTATATTTAAAATAAAGACTGCAAATTGAGCTGTACCTTGATATCTTTAACACAATATCACCTACTTCAGCTTGTAAGAGGATCTATTTGCCCCCTAAACTGCAACTGCTATACATATCTGGGGTGCCTGAAAGGAAACGAGTAAAAGAAATATTCACCACGAGTGGCTTGAAATGTATTTTTATGTATGTAACAGCTCTGTAAGCCGATACACTTACTGCAGCAGAGGAGCTGTTTGTGTAATAATGTTCAAAGCAGATGGAGAAGCGTGCAAGTCACGCTTTCCGTGACTCGCACGCTCATCAGAACAAGACGTGACTGAGGCATGGGTCACATAACTCGTACAAACACTAAAGAAATATCACACGATTTATTGGGGAAATGCAAAGGATATAGGCAATCAAGCATAAGGTGCATTTTTGTTGGCTGTGAACTGTCCATTCTGTTTGCTTCCAGGTGTGAAATATGATTTTGTTGTTGTGAATTCCTGAGAGCCAACTCCAAAGGAGGCTTGTATCTCGTCTGCATCTCACTGCGAACTTTGTCACTCCTGCGTGGATAAATGCTACGTGTCCTCTCTGACTCAGCACGATGATTTATCATTTTTCTTCCTGTAGTTCTTACTGGAAGAGCTTAGACATGTGGGGGGAAATGCAGAAGCAGGACAGACTTGTTTGAGCTCAGACACTGAGCCTATTCTTAGCACTGGTATGTGTAATAGCAGTCAGAACATAGCATCCAAGGGACACATTAAGCTACTTAGCAATTAGTGAAAAAAAGGTCACTGTGAGTGTAAAACTTTACAAAGGATTATTAAAAATTGACACTAATATATTATGAAAGTGTGTGCACATACATGTGATATCATGTGAGGAACCTGTTGAGGACTAGACTCTGTGGGACAGGAACAGGATGGAAACTCCCTGGGAAATGCCACACTGCATTTGTTGTCTGAGGCGATGTGAGAAGTTCCCATACGGGATTTTAAGAGGACAGTTTCATAAATAGAGATTCACTTCCTTGAACATCAGTAAAATCAAAGTAGCTCACATTTTCCGTGCAACTTTACAGTTTAAAGATTAAACAATAAGTGTGCAGTACATAATACAACTTAAATTGGATTTTTTATTTTATTTTTGCATTGAAATTGGATTTGATTTTGCTTTTAATATCGCTTTGAGCTCTTCTAAGGTGGATCTGGACCATCAAGACAGCTGCTTGTCACTAAAAAGCTCTAAAAAGTACTACCTGTAAGTTGGCTGGTGGCGTATTTATCAGCTAAAGAAAGATTTTAATATATCAAGAGTTGGTAGAGACCAAAACAGAGCTAAAAGGAGAGTAAACTTAAAGACGTGTTCACAGCGTTTCCACTGACCCCAAGTGGCCAAAACCATAATTATTGGAAGTTTAAATATGGTTTAAATATATAGTTGGATGTCCTTAATAACAGTTGCACAAGGTACCTATCCTCAGTCTGTGTGTTATACCGTAGAAAAGGGTCATCAGCACATCTGCACTGGGACAGAAGCCCCACAGTGACCTGCTGTGGACGGGGTCAGCACCAGAACTCATTTCAGCCACAGATTAATCGTGCACTGTATTTAGAATTCCCTTACCTTGAGATGGAGGAACTCAAGTCGTTGTATCGATCTATGCTTTCTTTAAAAGCACCTGACTCAGTGGGACGGACAGAATTACAGTAAATCTGCAGAGGGCAGAAGTCGTCGTTCTGCTTCGTCTCGATCAGCTGTTTGTGTTAATGTGTGACTTTGGTGCCTTAACATTTTGGTTTGGATGTGACTTAACAGTTTTATTTATGCAGCACCGGTAACAATCATTAACAGAACACAGCTGCTAAAACACCAAAAATCACACAGTGGTAGACCGACTGAAAGGTGAAATTACAGATTTTGTCAATGGAGTCTGGAGCTTCAGTTTTCTGTTAGTAAAGGCTGTCTGACTGTAATAATAATATTCTAAACACACCATTGTTTGAGGTGACTAACACCCATTTTGCTCTGTGCCAGTTCTCCTGTCTACTTCTCCAAACTGAGCACATACCAGCCATCATCTGCTGTAGATAAGTTTAAGCTTATTGCAATTGTCCTAAACCTCTAACTGTCTATAAATAAAGATGTGACCACAAGCAGACTATACTTAAAAAACAATAAATACATGTAAATAGATAGCGTTACTTTAGCTGGAGAAGACATATAGTCAATAAATTGAATCTGCTGTGTCATTTTGCAAATTTACAGCAAGTCAGCTGACATTACCGACCATATAACTATACTGGTCATGTGATGAGGTGACACTGTGGTAAAAACAGCACCAGTGTACTATAGTAAAGATTTCTTCTTTTGTAAAAAAACAGTCTGTCTTCAAGCCTTTGACAGAATAATGAAATTAAGTTGCATAAACACAGTTATGAGTGTACAACATACATAAATGTTATAATAAGTGTGCACTTCAAATCTCCACTTTCTTGTTCCTTATTATTTTTCTTCAGTCATTGACCAGTTTTTATAATAGTTTTAAAACTAGTCTCTCTGGTTTTATCTGAAGGTCATGTATGTGCTCTTTGGGATTTCATTTCATTGTGAAACAGGAAGCAAGTTTATTATTATTATTATTATTATTTTTAGTTAGCCCCAGTTACTGACATTTGACATCAGTCAAATACATATTTTATAGCACACTATCACATTGTGACAAATTACTTTATCATCGCACAACACCAATAGGCCCCATTCATCACACTCAGAATACAACCATAAAGTGGACTAAGGGACAAAATACAACAGGGAGCTATTCATGACTTCGCTCCACATATATCAAATGAGATAAGACAAAAAAAAAAAATGAAGGTGACATGTTTAGACGACATGCTACAATACAGTATGATAAACTGCAGTATACATTATCACAGTATGTCTCCAAGGACATGTCGATTGTAAAGCTATTCTCAGGACGTCCGCCACAGACCTCGTGGCGCAACGGTAGCGCGTCTGACTCCAGATCAGAAGGTTGCGTGTTCAAATCACGTCGGGGTCAAAGTTTTCTCTTTAACCTTAAAACATGTCTCTAACGGAACTTGTCGTTCTTACATAATTTGTTCGTTGTACTCATTTAGTAATGCCTGAAATATTCTTAGTATGTCAGCTTGTGTCTTGCAGTTCAACCCACCGTGATTTGTGTAGCTATTTTTGTTTATTCCAGTGCTTGAATCTGAACTTTACCAAAGTGAATTATGAGAATAAGTTGCATTCACAGCATTTCAGGCAACTTGCGAAGCATTCTCAGTAATGAGGCCGGAAGTGAAACGCTTCAGAACCGTGTTTTTGATATTTCATCACCGCAATATTGTGGTCATAGCCGTCATCACATCCGGGGATGCATAGTGAAAAAAAGTGCTTTTATCAAACTCTGTGTTCTTCTTTTCTGCCAAAATGAAAACATACAGGCTAGATCATTGTCACAAGTCCTTTAGCAACATTATAAATCCCGTTTCTTGTAAAAAATGTGCCCGCACAATTCAAGACTTTACTAAAATAGTAATAAAAAAAGATATATTGAAGTTGTTTGTTTGTATGGCTATCAAGTTAATGTTATCTTTTTTATTTTATTTATTTATTTATTTTACATTAAAAAGACGTTGCTCGAGGTGTCGTGGTGTCGCCATGGAGACGCGTCACTGGGCAACGAGGCGGTGTAACGTGATTGCTGAAATGTTTGTTCCGGGAAGAAAAGGGAAACGTTAAGGCAGTAGAAATGTGGCGTCCTGCTTCTTTCGCTGTTTTCTGCCTTTTTGTGGAGCATACGTAATCTAAAACCACACGAGGTTTACCTCGGTGCTGAAGGACAGGTGTGGATACTTGCAGTGCGGCCACTTTTGCAAGTGTGTGTGTTTTTCTTATCTCTTTTGCCTGTTAAACGCAGCAGTGAGCGAGAGGAATCGACTCATAAACTTGTTAGGATTATTTATCAGGACTGTGTGCCAAAAGCATCATCATGCCAGAAGACAAAAACTGTAAGCTGATTCAACCACCCAGGGGCTGTGACCAAAAGAAGAAGACAAAGAAGACGAGAAAGAAAACCACTGCTCTAGAAAATACAGGTGAATACACAGATCAATGTAATACTACAGTTAGTTGCAAGTAAAAGTCCTGCATTTAAACCTTTACAGCAACTTTCATTTTATAATGTTTATTATCTTAAATACACTCCAGTAACTGTAAACCAAGCCAAAAGCCATCTGGCTCCATGGGAGTCATTAGTAATGTAAACCATGCTTTGTCTGGGGCCTTTATGTTTATGTTGCCTCCCTACAGAGAAACCTCAGGCTGGATCCTCACGGATGTCCCCTCAGCGCCTGGCTCAGCCCCAAGGACAGCTCCTCAAGCTCAGGGCTACCACTAAGAAGAGTGGAGTCCCTGGCAGTGGAAGGAGCAAAAAACCTCACAAAGATTCACCGGCCTTACTAACGGTAAAGCCGGTGGCCCAGAAAACCAATATGAGCGGATCTCAGGTGCTCAGCGTCCAGGCCAGGGAGAGTCTGAGATGGGAAGGAGTACTGCAGGACCCCCAGGCTGAAGCAAAGAGGCTGGAGGTGTACAGGGTCAACAGGCGTCAGCGTTACATTGCACATAGAGAGGCTCTGTTAAAAGACACTCAGGGCGCTTTGAGACAGACTTATACTAAAGAGAGCACAGAGACGGTGTCCTTACTGAGCACAGGCTGAATAAAAAAAAAAAAAAACTCTTACGCTGTTAATCGTCTCAGGCTGTATTTGTTAAAATGGATTTAGCAGCTGTGAGACAGTGGAGATAAACAGAAATGCTCTCTTTTCCATAATATCCACAATACCACAAAGGGCAGGAGCTGAATGGGGCTGTTAAAATCTTAATAGAGGATTTGCGCAGTTTATCTCTTGCTTCTAAATTATGTAACGCCTCCAGAAAAGACCCGAAGTGAATCGACTGAAACCCAATCGGGATAACACCGCTGAACTCCCCTTATATCTGTCAGTGAGGTTAGAGGAGGGTTAAATGGACGGAGGGTCACGTTACTGCTTTACACCACTACAGAGTCAAAATATAGAAAGACGTCCATCAGAGTGGGCTATTGAAGTGGAAACTGAAACGTGACAATAAGGATGTGCGTCAATGCTGTCACACTAAACACAATAAAACTTGTTTAAAGGCGTATTACAGCTCCATGTCTCGCTTTCTTCATCTTCTATTCAGTAGAAGACTGAAATTCAACCTGCAGTCTTAACTGTGTATAATATTTAAGTTTTATTTTATTGCTAATTTGCCTCTACATTTGTTAATCGATCATCTGTCTCTGTCATGTATGAAGTTCAACAAAAAAATGCTTGAAGACCTAAATCTTCCTGACCATGCTTGAGTGAATTACAGACACGGTGCCACTGGGGGGCGATAGAGGGCAGACAATTCACAGTTGTGCCTGAGATTTTTTTATTTCATGTGTGAACAAGGTGAAACGCAAGACAAGGTTTAAATGACGAGTACATCACTGCTCTTTCACTCCTGGAATCAATTTGCAATGGTAAGAATGCTGTGAAGACTAATATTCATCATTGTAACTTCATCCTAATGTCATATAAGTACTATTTTACTTGTCCCTCAAGAGAACTGAATAATTCATAGTTAGCTAAATTACTTACTGTAACTATGTGTTTGGGTCAAACTAATGTTTAAAGCTGTTCTTGATATATATAGATAGACATTTAGTGCAGTGAATGCAGTAATAAAAGGGGAGTTACTGTTGACTTTTGCCAATAAAATAAGCAAAAAAAAAAAGGAAAATATTTGGCACTTAACGCGAAAAGTGGAAGTTAAGGTGCCAGTCTGTCTTTTACAATCTATGACCTAAAACCACTTATCTTTTTTTCCATAATATAGTGAAGGACTATGATTTCATTTGCATTTAATTTCATCTATTATCCCAGAAGTCACGTTCTCTTGTTTTTATTTTCCAGTTAACACTAACTTCAATGATCATCTAGAATCAATGTGTTGTATTCATACAGTGATATAAAATAACACATAATAATTATACATTTTACCATAAAGTAGGTCCTGGAGTCCCAGAAACTGAGGCATGATGTTCAGACCTGGCGTCAACGTGACTCGTCCTGATTGATTGGATTACTGTATCCAGATGTGAGCCATGAGTGGTTTCCTTATTAATCTTAATTACCAGAGATTTTTCTTCCATTGCTGCAAACAACTTCACATTTCTGGTTCTGATAAAGTGGATCCTCTAGATGTGTAGCCAAATAACGTCAGTGTTTATTTGCATGCAGACCCCAAAACTGAAAACTCAAAATGCACGTGGAGACACATTTTGATGGCCAGGTGTGAACACTCGTACTTAAAGCTGGACACTCGGGACGCACGTTGTAACGCCAGGTCTGAATGGGGCCTAAGAGTAAAAAGCCGAGGTGAGAAGTAAAGACAGCGTTAAACCAGCAGAGAGAACGCGGGGCGGAAGAGAGAAAGACGCAGCATTTCTTTTGTCACAGTGCTTTTGTTTGCTGTTTGCCGAAGGCCCTTTGTTGGTGTTTTTTTGTTACTGTTGCCTGTTTCAGCATCTCTGTTTCAAAGAGCTGAACACCCCCTCCCCTGCCTCTGTTCTCTTAATCCCACCCCCCGACTCACTGACCGAACCACGTACACGGCTCCAGCGGACATTAAGGTCACCTGTGTTTTTTTGTTTTTTTTCCTTTACCCCCAGCTGCCCCATCCAAGTAAAAGTCTGCCTTTTAATAACAGGAGAGAATACAATGAGGCATCTTAAATGTGAAATCTCCTAAAGACATAAATCCATGAAATAAAAAAATAAAAATAAAATAATGATGACAAATATTAAGGTTAAAAAACAAGTCCCAAAAGCTGCATCTATTTGAGGTATCTGTTGTTGCTGGACATGCTGAACTCCACCTCACATGAACACCGACTGCGTGACGTAGAGTTTAAATCCAATACTTCCACACGGCCTGTATCATCCTTCCTCCTCTGATCTCCAAACTCTTTGTCTTCTGGTGGCGACACAGAGACGCATTGGAGGACTTCCTGGCTGCATGTGAACACTGTACGATGTGCTGAGTGGATGAGTGTAAGGAAAAGTGTAGATCAGGACAACTGCAGCCAGCTCAGGTCATCTGATCTGCCAGGAGGAAGGGGAAAAGAAAAGGCATGGTTACTGGTTTGTTGTGGTCAGATCATTTGAGATTCTCTCTTTTAGCTGTGCTCTTGGTCTCCACCAACTCATGTACATTCATTTTGCTTGTGCAAGGGCCAGAAGTGAGTGAAAGATGCAGTTGTGTATGAAATGAAAAGATGTGTCCGGTGCTGTAGGTCCTCACGTTTGCGAGGCTAGCAATAGAGATGGATGTGTACGTCGGATAATTTGTTTTGGAGGTAAATTAAATGAAATTTTGAAGATCTGACTGTGGCTTGAGGTGTTGTTTCACCCGTCAAAGATCATCAGGTGATTATTACTCTGAAGATCCAAAGCTCTGTGACACATATGGGCCTAATGCTAACACACACTTTATCTCTGACTGTCAAACCTTCTTTTATGTGTGTGCAATTGAGGCTGCAAGTTCAAATTATACGGACGTAAAGAAGCAGCCAGATCTATATGAAATATACAGAACCATGTTACATACTGAGCCTCTTTCTTTGTGATGACTTTTCCGTCTACGAGCCTCTCGGCCACCGCGGACACCGCCGGATCAAAGTCTAAGCCGGCGGCCGCTATGACTTCATCATTCCTTCAGCACAAATAAAAAAAACACACACACACATTTGAACACTGATTGGATGAAAGGGTCGTATGTGTTCATTGTTTTCAGCAGCAAATGTTGTTTTCAGCAGCAAATGTTGTTTTCAGCTTACTTGATGTACAACGCCAGGAACTTCTTCTCCTCAAACGTTCCTTTCATTACAATCTCAGTGTATCCCTCCCCGTAGCCTGAACGCAGCCACGAGTCACGTTTAACAGAGCAGGTAAATCAGAAGTAAGATTCGTAGGAAACAAACATGAGCATTGAGGTGTGAGCGTATGTGGCTACCTGTGTATCGGATGGTTTTGCCCAATAGGACGGTCCAGTAGAAAGGAATTGAGTTGAGCTCAGTTGTTTTGCCCAGCATGTTCAGAGCTACTATCCTCCCTTTACACCAATAAAACAACAAAACAGGTACAGTTTAACTGCAAATACAACTAGAGAGGATACACATACAGTTACAGAGAGACTGTCAATGATAAGTCTACCAGATTAAAACTTAAATAAGGATCATTTTCAATCTAAGTTATCAATTTCTTTTCATTTAGTTTGAAACAAAATCATTCTGAAAAATGCCTAAAATGTCCGAGGACGCTCTGTGAGCTTGACTGAAAGGTAGAAGCAATGAGTCCTGTCACCACGTCTGAACTGCACTGACAGTTTCTCCTACTGAAAGTTATCAAAAGCTCTCAAAAACTAAAAAAAAACTCCCTCAGATGATTCTGGACATCTCTCTGAAGTTCACTAGTAAACTCTTGCGAGACTGGCCGTGGGTCTACATAAGTTTGTTTCTTCAGTACCATGCGCTTGTGCCATCTGCCAGTGTCCGATGTTGACCGGCCGGTTTTTAGCCATCGCCAGCGGGAAGATGGACACGTCACCCCCGCAGAAGACCCCAGGGACGTTGGTGCTCATGTACTATGGTGCAGAATACACTGATTAATATGAGGAAGCACATGTCTGCTGACCGTAAACCACAACCAACATGTCCTGGTACAGACACTATGGTCCTGATCTTCATGTCGTGATTCAACACTGAGTTACAGCGAAGGTAGAATAAATAAAAACAGTCAAGGAGACGTGGATAAGGACCGACCTTGTCGACTGTCACAAACTTTTTGGAGTTCATCTGTATTTTACTGCTCCACAGAAACTCTGAGTTAGGGATGATGCCTGGTGGAGGAAAGAGAGGAGTGTGTGGTTGAGTCATTTTTCTCAGTGACGCTCTGTCAAATCAAATCTGCGCTGAGTGATGTGACGAAGCAAAAATAATACACGACGCTGCAGAGAATCATGAATCAACATCAGCCACTTGGCATAATTATACAGGGTCAGATTTCAAGTTGCAAAGATGAAACCCAATGGCATTTGGTAGAGAAAGTGAAAAATGACCTAAACAAATTCATCTTCTATACCCGCTTATTCCTGTTAAGGGTCACGGGGGTCTGCTGGAGCCTGTTCCAGCTGTCACCGGGTGAGAGACAGGGGTACACCCTGGACAGGTCACCAGTCCCTCGCAGGGCCAACACACAGAGACAGACAACCATTCGCACTCACATGCACACCTATGGCCAATTTAGCGATACTTCAGCGCTCTCCACGGGTCACTCGAATGTGCTGCATGATTTAAAATCACACGACTGAACTTACCAATGCCAACAATCAAAACTTCAGCTGGGATAACTTTTCCACTTTTCAACACGACCTCCTTCACCTTGAGAAGAAAAGGATGGTGAGACCGACGGCAGGCAGGAGGAAAAGAGAGCTCCTGTTTTCAAAGTGTTAATTTGCAGGGATAAAAAAGCTTTACCTTGCCGTCCACACCTTTGATCTCCGTCACGATATCGTTCATGTAGAATCTCACATTTTTCTCTGACAGCATCTGCAGAAACAGCGGAGTGCCTTGAATGAAATATCAGGTGACGCGGCACAACGCAAGCCTCTCTCTTAACTCTTTTACCTTCATGGTGAATTTACCGATTTCAGGACCGAATGTGTTTTGATACGGAAGCTCACTGCTGCCGATCACCGTCACACTGGAGGCTTTGTCTATCAAATAAGATGCAACTTCCATACCTGAAAAAGCAAATATGTCACTGAAGAAGTCAAGAATATTAAAAAGAAAACAAACAAAGACTTTATAGACGCCCCAAAAGTGTCAAAAGGTACAAAAAGTTTACCAGACTGTGTATGTATAGAATCAGAAACAATAACTGTAGTTAAATGATTAAAATTGGGTGACACCAAACAAAATGAAGTTGAAACACAAAATTACGTAGTTAATAATTTAAGACTTAATCCATACAATTAAAATATATATATATAGCAAGGCCGTGTTTGAAATGTCATCGTGTGCACTGCAGACGCTCTTTGTTCCCACATTGTGATGAATTCAATCCCACATTTGAAGTAGTTTGTGAGCAGAAGATAAAATGTTCTCCCACTTTTTTGGTAAATGAATGCACACGTGGTAAATGTGAAATCAGGGAACCAGCGCAGGCCAGAGTTTCTCACAGCACCTGCTGCAAGACGTCTGTGTTTTGGTATTTTGGCAACGTTAGAAATGTTTTCACCAAACCAAACTTCCTGGATTATAAGCAAAACTGGTCTTTATGTGCAGCTGGGTGTAAGACGAATGCATATTTTTTTTCTATCTATTCTTATAATCAGTTTAATTTTGATGTTTTATCATTTTCGAGTCAGTTCGACTCGATCCGAGGTCTGCATAAAAACCACCATTTACCCACAAAAGAAGTTCCCACGAGGACCACGTTGCTGCCCGTGCCGGTGGCGTGGATTTGGCGAGCGTCCTCCGGTGTCTCCAACATCTTGACATTGTCCAGCTTCATGCCAGGGACATCCAGACCCTTTGCTCTAAAGGACAGGCCATGATACTGTTCATAAGCAATGCAGTGCAGTGTAGTGGTGACACAACAACGACCACTTTGATGAAATGCTTGTTTAAAGTGTGTAAGTATACCTGCAGCCTGTTGAGATGAGGAGCTGGTCATAATGCTGGACTAAACCATCATCAAAAGTGACTGTCTTCTTGTCCGTGTCCACTGAAAGCGCCTGTGAGCAGAGAGACAGCCCAAAGCATCGTGAATCAGTCCACGCTCAAGTCTAACTATGTCCACTCTTCAAACAGCAGGTCAGTCCCTGGACACCATGAACGTCTGCATCAGTACTCACTTCTTTCCCGAGCCACACCTCGATGTCGTACCGATGGAAAAACTCCATCCTCCTCAGCACAATACTGTCACTATGCACGTTCATCACCTACGACACGAGGAGTGAATTAAAATCGTCTCCAACACGCTGACATGTCACTCACTCTGCAGCACCTTGCTTAGACGCGTCTTGTCGTAAGGTAAAAGGTCGTCCCTGGACACCATGATGATCCTGCCGCCAAAATTTTCCTGCCGCAGAGTCTCAGCGCAGATCAGCGACGCAGCTCCTGCACTTACAGAGAGTTATCAAACAGTCACACACGCTGAGGAAGAAAATTAATACCTAATCAAATTTAATTTTACTAGAATTTTCCAATTTTTGATTAAGCTGCAATCTTTTAGTTTAGTTTAGTTTTAACTTAGCTTTATATGGTAACCACACTTACCTCCTCCTAGCAGCAAAATAGTGTGATTAACTCCTGGTACTGCAGTTCCCATTTGTTTTAGTCTTTTTTCCTGCCCGAGAGTCTGAAACATGTTTAAAACACAATATTTCATAAACTTATGTACAGAAAGAAACTGTGTGCTGCTGCGACACTAAAGATTTTAAAAACAAAAACAGTGTAAAGGATATGCTTTTAGTTGTTTATGATAAATCCCACAGTATTCTTATCTCTGCAATATTGCTTAGAGAGTTAAATTACATTACAGAGCTTTTTTCATATATATATTTAAATAATCTCACATTGTACCTTCTCGCAGAATTTTGACAAAATAATAAAATTATTTAGAGCCGAATATGTCCACTGTGTCACTGACCTGTCATCAGTTTTATTTATTATAGTACCGTACTTTATATTCGTACAGTCTACAAATGTTTTGTTAAGATGTGACGACTTGCAGTAATAAATCTAATTCTGTGCTTCTCATAATTCCCACAGTGAAACAAAAACATGACCAGACGTCAATTTACTGCTCTCTATAAACTACACCTCTGAGTGCCTGCTATTCTGGGATTATTGTTGTTGATTATCATTGAGCGGGTGAATTGAAGAGTGATTGAAGACTCTGTTTTAATGCAGTTGCTCACTTACTAAATCGACAAAAACTTTCCAAGGTGCATTCATGTAAGTTAATCTGGGAAAACGCTATCAGCATCAGTAAGAATAATGTTATTTTAATGGCGTAAACCAGATGCTGCTAACCCTCTTGGATGTATTTCTTAGGCTGGGTTTCAGAGGTTACTTTCATTAACACGTGTTGTTCTGAGCAGAGTAACGCACTGAAACAGGAATGTATAAAAGAACAGTTGCTTACCTTTTTATTTACGGACACATACACTTTGCTGTTTTGAATTTTGACCTTCAAAAGAGGAAAAAAGGCAAATAAGGATGACAGTGAATGTCCTTATAAGATGAACCCGTCTGTGTTTTTCTCTGCTTCGTACCTTGTGGCAAGGTAAACAGTCCATGCCCGGGTATTCCTCCAGATCTCCTGTATGGACGTTGAAGCAGGCGCCGTGCCACGGACAGCGCACTCTGTGACCCGAAATTACCCCTGAACACACACACCATTTACATTTCTATGTGACACTGCATGCTAATGTTAATCTGCAACAGATTAAAATCCAAAGTTGTTCTTTCCTTTGTACTCTGCAGCCTGTTTAGTTTTTAGACTAACAGTTTACCTTTTATTTGCATGGTTTGCTGTTTTCCTACCTCAGTATTTTATCTATCTGTGATTCATGGTACTACCAATTTAACACTGAAGTATCTCTTCCAGTTAAATACTCTGTCTATGTCAAACAGTGATGTGCATCCTGTTATATGATCTCTTGTGCTGCCTCCATACCTTTGCTGAGCGGAGCGCCGTAGTGTGTACACTGGTTACCAATGGCACTGAATTTGCCTTCGCTGCGTGTCAGCAGCACGCTGTGATGTCCCACTTCAACCTCCATCATCCTGTGATAACACACACACAAAGAGAGAAAGGGGGTGGTTCAGGTTGTTTACTGAAATGGTAAACTACATGGAGAAAGATTGTATTTTCAGGTCTCTGTTTGTGACCTTAACCTTTAGCCACGTTAGCATCCTGGCTCCTCAGTGGTAGATTATTACTGGCTTCAAATGTTTACCATGTTTACAAGAAAACTCCATATAGTGTTGTGGTGTTAACAGGCAAAATTATGGATTAGGTTCGAGATCATGACTTGTCACGTGTTTGCTAACATTTTCAGTGAATGTTGTTTTTTGTTTTATAATTTCTCATTGGCATCATCTTATGCTCAGTGTTAGCATGTTAGCACACTAAACTGTGTGTGAGCATTTAAGCTAAATGCTAATGTTACCATGCTAACATTGGAATAATAGCATGCTAGTCTGCTAATCGACCAGTAACAGCGTGTTAGCTTGTTAACATTAGCATTTGGCTAAAACCACAGAAAAACAGACCTGCTAGCATGACTGCAGACACTAGAGCAATGGTCCATTAAGTCTTTTATTTGTGAATTAGGCTACTTCTTATTTGTTTTATGATTTATAATGGTATGTCAGACAGTCATCTATCAACATTATCCAAAAACCAAAGCTATAAGCCAAGTGGACAAATTCAGTTGCCTTGATTTAGCTGTGTGTTTTGTTTTTGGATTATGAAGAAAGGTTTTGTTTATTTGTGAATGCTCACAAATAGTTTTGCACAGAAATAAATAAATAGAGTAAATAGTATCTGGTTACTCCTTACTGTCCATCCTCCAGGTCTGACTCCAGACACACCTCCCGTGTCAGCTCCTCTGATGTGTCTTCTGGATCCGAGTCCGGAAACTCATGACGGGCTAAGCAAACAAACCAAACAGATTAAATCACAGTGTCAACAGAAAACCAAACCAAACAAAACAACACCAAGTCCTCCAACAGCTGTCCAGTTAATGTAGTAGTAATAACATGAACTCACGTGTTTTCTTGGTCCCAGACATGTCTCAGGTTCAATGCGCAGATGCTCAGATCCCCTGCAGCAACATTAAAAGTCAGTCAGAAGCAGATTACGACGCAGTCAGAGGCTTTCTGCTCAGCAGCTGAATGATGGCAGTGCGTTTCCACGGCAACCGGTCCATCCCCAACCCGCATCCCTCCACTCCTGAGACTGTGAGGGGAAAAAAGTGGACGATTCTTAGTCAGAAAATGGAAGAAAATCACCCCAAAAAGTTACTTTTGTGACTGCACTGAATGAATGGTTTCGGTGCTGCCGCCGCTCATGTTCAGTCCCCCTATCCCCCACCCCTCTCGGTTATTGTTGCAGAGAAAGCCGAAAGCTGTTTTTTTTGTTTTCCAACAATGGCAGCAAAGAGAAAAGGCTGACGAGGCTGAACGCTGAAAGGACAGGCGACACAGCAGCAACTTACAAAACCAGAGGTGGCTGCTGTCACTCATTGTCAAGTTTTTCAGCAGAGAAAGTCACTCAGTTTGGCGCTGCAAACTTAACAAACTCGCCATATGTCAGGTAGTGGTGGGAAAAGGTTAATTTACCACCATTTTTATTTACAAATCTTGACTTTTAGTATTTATCTTTTAACTCTAACCTGATAACTTCTAAATGAAGACATCTGGATAAAATAAACTCACTGAGGCCTTGTGACAGCTATATTTTTATTATCATTAATTCCTAATTAAATCTCTTCGTGCATTCTTATCAGGTGGACAAAATATCAGGAACACTGGTATAACACAAGCAAAAAAGAAAATATGTTTTTATGTAGGTTGGAACAATAAAACTGCGCAGATTCAGTTATTTTAAATTGTGTAGGTGTCATGTCATTGCGTAGTCATGACCCTTCACCTGCAATCAGTTTATCAGTTCCCACGAAGGCAGGGGAGTGTGTTATAGGGCAGATATTCTGTACGTTAAAGAGACTTTCATCCCGTCTTTCCTCAGAGTATTTCAGCTGAAATGTGAAGTGAAAGCAGGGGCACACGTGGTCCGGAGTGAGCGACCGTCTAGTTATGGATCTGAGATCGACACTTCTCCTCGTTGGAGGATCCGTCTGCTCGTTCAGGCTGCTGAATGCCGTCGTGAGATTCCAGCCGGCCACGGTTCAGCCGGCTCGACATAAAGCCTGGAAGTGGAGGAATATCAGCACGTCTCTGGTTCACAGCCTCATAACAGGAGCCGGGGCTGTTCTGTGGTGAGTAAAGTCACACAGCAGGAAGAGTTGTTTATACTTTATTAGAGTTTTTCTGCCACTGTGGTCTCTCTCTGTCTCTCTCTCTCATCATGCAGTTTACACCGTCACCCTCAGATGGTGGCGGACCTCGCCTGCTTTTACTCCCTGACCTCCCACGGCCTCGTAGCAGTTTCCACAGGTGGCGTCCATGCTAACGTGTTTAGAATAAAATTCTTATGAGCTGAATTCACTTTATTGGATAATGGTATATGCTCACATACGACACACGTGTTCTTTTCTCTTCAGGTTATTTTATCCATGACTTCTTAGACATGGCCTTGAACCAGCCGTTGAAACGGTCCTGGGAGCTGCTCCTTCACCACTCTGCGGTAGTGAACTTTGACCTGTGTTTGTGTGTGTGCACATGTGTGAAAGTACAATGTCTGAGAGAGCGCTGAGCCTTAGTACTTAGCAAACCCTTTATTAAGCATGCCACAGCAAACGCTACTAGAGACTCTTTCTTTACACTGATACCTGAATATGTTCAACACCAATGAATTTACTGTTCAAACTCTTTCCTCAGGTGATCTCGTGCTTCATTTTGGCTGTAACGTCCCGCCTCTATCTGGGCTTCGCCGTGGTGTCTCTGTTGGTGGAGATCAACTCTGTTTTCCTACATATCAGACAGCTCATGCTCCTGTCGGGACGGAGGAACAGGCCGGACACTGAGCACGCGACCCCTCGGCCCTCTCTCGCCTACAGCATCACCAGCTGGCTCAACCTGGGAACGTGAGGAGATCAGTTATTCTTCTACAGTGAAAAGTGACATTACAAAAGAGCACATTGTAAATCCATGTTAATTTTCATCACGACTTTACATGACATATGATATTAATAAGCTGATCACCCTACATTAGGTACCTTTGGTTTGCATAGCTTAATGTAGCTCTGATCTATTACTAGAGGGTGAAAAAGTCAAAGAGAGTTTTTTATTTCACTCTGAAGTTCACCAACAACATCTAACATAAACACCTACATTTCCAAGGTGTGAAAGAGTCAACCAGCAGAAATCACCTGCACGTCAGTCTGTTTCTGTTTTCCAGTCTGTGGCTCATTAGGTGGAGTGGGTGGTCAAGTAATCATCTCTGGTTTGACCCCAGATCCTCCCGTACGGTGGCCCTGAAGGTCAAAATACAACGACATTTCACAAAACACAATGAGAGTTTACAAAACACAACGACCCAACTCTTTTTTCTCTGAAATGTCATTGTGTTTTCTAAATGTTATGTTTTCTTAAATGTCGTTGTGTTTTGACCTTCAGGGCCTCCGTACTCCCTCCGTACTCCTGTCCACACGTCAGCTATTGAACCTCAAACTCCTTCCAGTCATCAGACCCTTTCGCTGTGGATCGTAGCACTGTGATATAAAATGCTGTGACCTGGTTCTGTTTGTGTCTTCTGCAGGTTTTTGTTGTTCCGTGTCTGCACGCTGGCCTGGATGACCCACTGGCTGGCGGGTCACCGTGAACAGTTGTCTCGTTATGTCCTGTTGATGGGGACGGCCGGCCTGAGTCTCATCTCCACCATGAACATAGTGCTGTTTTACAGACTGCTCAGAGCAGATGTATTCAGTAACACGAGCAACAGCGACTAGAGAGAGAGCCTGGGAACTGTGCTGTCATTCCTCTGAAAGACTTGATTCAGTTCACTACCTCATGACGTGACGTTTGACGTTTTTTACCGAGAAATGGACAGTGCTTGGTTGTCACATGCATTTTATATATTTAATATGAAAAGAAACATTAAGCTAATTTTGCTTTTTGGGTTATCACATTACATGTAACATGAAGGAGTAAAAACTGGAAAAGCTACATTATTTGGTGCAGCATGTTTATTCTAGAGATCCATCTTGGTCATTACGTGATCTTTACATTTGTTTATAAACACTTGTTGAGGTCGCAGATCTCTTCTTTTCTTTCTTATTTTAAAACTACAAAGTATTTCACAATAATAAATTATTTTCTGAGGTGCATTATGAGAGACAAGTCTTCATTCATGTTGTGCTATCTGAACATCTTTGCAAAGTAAAAGTTCTTGTTTCTGATCAAAACGTTTCCTGATTTATCCCTAATTTGACAAAAAGAAGAAAAACCTTTTACTTCATCCTCATCTAAAATCGTAGTGTGGACAGCTTCATTAAATTTCTTCTCCAAGCTCATGTTTGTCATTGTAATAGAAACATCTCTTTGACTTTATTTCATCATCTATTTCTGACACAATTATCTTCACACCAATTTCACACAACTAAGATAACTTCAGCAAAGTGTCGCAGCATTAATGTCAACAAAACTGTTTTAATGCCATTTTGACTTATAAGTGACAGTGAACAGCAGCGACAAGAAATACGAGACGAGGAAAAATTAAAACATGTCAGCACAGGTCTTCTACATCATGATCCTCTTCTGGTGGAACATGGTGACCAGGGTGGGACCTTTGCAGCTCGTGCTGGTTTGGATTTGTTCACACATGCGTGGCAGGCGGATCTTCTCCGTCTTGGACTCTCTCTCATAGTGAGGACACACCTTTAGGTGCTCGGACATGGACGGCGCGTTTTGGAAGCACCAAGCGTCCACAGGCGAGAACAAAGTGCTAAACTGCCAAACCTGCAGAGGGAGATGGACAAGAAAGATTGTAACTGTGAAGAGATATTTAACAGTTTCAGCTCGGGCTACTTAAATCTAACCTGCTGTGTTCTTTGACTGTTCAAAACTCAGATAGGAGAAAGACGTGTGTTACTTTTTCATTCGTTTGTCCTCTGGTTACCTTTTGCTTCACCCTCCACTTTGCTACTCCATTTGAGTAGGTCTTCCTCTCCCACTGGAGGCTGACCATCCCTCTCTCCTGTAGCAGAGACGAGCACACCTGCCTCATGAGCCGGGACACCAGAGCCAGCTGGGACAGGGACAAGCTGTCCAGGAAACTGGCCATGTGGCACAGCACCTCATATGGCAGCGAGCTCAGAGAGTCCTCCCCTCCTCCCGCTCTGCCTCCTCTCCTTCTTTGAGTGACGGAGGAGTCAGCTGTGCTCCTGGTCGGCCGGCAGGCGTCGCTCAGAGAGGCGGGCATGACCGGGTGCAGGCTGAAGCAGCCCAGATCCTCACTGAAAGCACAGACCAAGCTACAGTCTTTGAACGAGCACCAGGGTCGTGTTGCCCTTCGTTACACAAATTTGTCCTGACATATTAAAGGGATTCTTTATTAGCTTTTTAACATTTGATCAAAAAAATAGGTAATGAACAGCTGGGACGAACATTTTAGCATCTTTCAGCTCATTGTTTTTACGTTCACGGTGTTCACTCTCTGACAGTGGTTTTGGTTTCCAGTGATGCTCAGCACTGGACTGCAAACAAAATACTACAGCATTTAGCAGCTGAAGCAGCACACATGTTCTTCATTTATTAGTAGAAACTAAAAGCAGAAAGAATATTTGATTAGGTGCCTAAATCAAAATACTTACAGTGGTGATCACAGCTCGTTTCTGCTGCCCCCAGGTGGCGAAGTCTTAAAACTGCCCCTCCCTCTCTCTTACGTTTTGATATTTTACATTCAGACAAACTGCCTGTTTTATCTCACTTGTACTTGACGAAGGCCTCATGTGTGGACGGCTGAAACCTCCTCTGGCTGTAGGTGCATCCCAGGTACGCCAAGGGGCATCTCTGCTGAAACCATCCGTTCACACCCATCTGAATGTCACTGTGGATGTTCCTGCACATCACAGGAATAAGACGTTTCATCTCCACAGACTGGTGGTGTTTTATGCAGCAGGACAAGTCACAATAAGTGATTGTGATGGAGTTACATGCATTATGTGAATGTCATCCTCAGATTGGGAAGAAAGACGTTAAAAACTTGCTAATAAAGAAAACCAACTTATAATGTTTGCTGTATTCTCTGCGCTGGAAGCTGTGTCCACAGAGGAAGGTGAAGGCAGAGGTGGCCTTGTGGTGTCGGTTGGTGACGCTCTCCACCTGCAGCTGAAGGTGCAGCTCCAGCGGTTTTCCTTCGGTCAGGTCGGCCAGCGACGTGTTCCTCCGGAAAGGAGCGGACAGGAAGTTGTAAGTCTGCGTGCCTTCGTCTTGTAACAGACCGTCTGTGCATTTGCTCTCTGCAATGAGGTGACCCCGCTGCTCCCTCTCCAGGGAGCACAGCAGAGACGCCTGAGAGGCAAATCAAACGGTTTTAATCAGGATGTTGTAGGACACCTGTCTCTAAAAGACCAAACTAGTAAAATAAAAATGTTCAACAGCAGAAAAAAAGTCACAATTTCAGGTTACCAGAGAAACTGCTGCAACTTCTGCTTTATGTCTGCATGTGATTTTTGGTAGTTCTTAGTGACACAGCTTGTTTCTGTGGATCTAAAAAGATTTCTTTCTGACCTGAACTTCCTCCCATACTGGCATATCCTCTAGCGCCACCCCGAGGTCGCTGGTGTCCACAGCTTCACTCTCTCTCTTGTAGAAACCGGGGTTGCGGATGCGGCCCTGCCTGGCAGAGAAGCTGGTTGGGATTTTAAAAGTCCGTACGGTGATAATCTTCATCGGCTCCACGTGTCCATACACAAATTTTTTCTTCCTCAGATTTCCAGCTAGACAGGAGGAGGAGGAGGATGTGGAAGGAGCGGTGCATGCACCGATCATGCAGGTGTTTGATGCTGCTGCTCCCATGCAGGGTTCTTCCTCAGTAAGCGTGTCCAGGCCTTTCCCCCTCCCAGGTCCCTGTCCCCTGCCTGCCACAGCTGACCCTCCAGCTTCCCTGCAGCCGCCCATCTCCATACTGAACATGCGCTCCCAGGCATTGTAGTTTTCTAAGAAGTTTGCATCCACTACTGATGCTCTGGCAAGAGCTTCTCTCTCCTCCTGAGTGAGTGCACGCCCATATTCAACGGTACCCTCACCCTCATCTTCATCCTCAATCCCCTTTTCACCAGGTGTGTGGATATTAAACATATTAAACGTTTCCCACGTTTGGCTGCTGTTTTCTTTTGCAGCCGCCCTTTCTGCTGCCTCCTTCTCCACGATGGCCTGTTTCTCCTTCTCCTTCTTCCTCCTCCTCTCTTCCTCTCTCTCCTCCTCCGCCACACTCTGGGTCAGCTCAGGGAAAAGATTCTTCATCTTTATGGAGTGAAACAGGCGGTCCTGGTCTTTCAGGGCCATGGCCAGGTCCAGACATCCTCCCTCCTCCCTCTCTCTGAGCAGGTTATCATGCAGCTCTGTGTTCGGATGAGAATGGGCATCGTTGGCCGGCCAGCGGTTCCACTCCACGGAGCAGCACACCACGCTGGCGGGACACACCTGGAGGTGGGCAGCCCGTGCAAAGCGGGGCAGGTGGAGCGGGCAGCCGTACTCGGCGTTGAGGCAGGGCACCCTCACGTTAGGGCAGAGCAGCAGGTGATCCTCCTCTTTGCACAGGTGGAAGAGAGCTCCGCAGAGAAGAGGGCAGGGGATGAGCGCGCAGGACACAGAGACCTCCACCCGAGTCCTGCAGCGCCGGCTGTAGCAGGAGTCACAGTGGACATGCTGCCGCACCCTGGGGGCTCGAGAGCGATGACTCTGAATTGGATTACGGCGGAAGAAAAGAGGACATAGATTGTTATAATCCAGTCTCCAAGCCTCTGCATTCAAATTAAACTACAGCCAAAGTTTTTATAACAAATTTTCAGTATTATATTTGCGTTATAATTGTAGTTGCATGGTCAGTTGGCATTTATGTTGCATATTTTAGCCTGTAATAGCCAAGAATCACTAATTATTAACTTGTACAGACAAACGTGCTTCGACCTAACACAACTTTGTTTAAAATTCTGGAGGAAACTCTAAGATGTTGGACAATATGATGCAAAATACATTTACAGCTTCTTCAAGGGAATCAAATCAGCACCATACCATCATTCAGATCGTCCAGCCCCGAGCTTCTTTATCTGGAGCTGCAGATCTGTGCTGAAAACAATGAGGAAACCATAAATCTCTTGGAATAAATGTAAACACACTGCGACAGCATTAAAGTCAAAGGGACGAGTAGGAGAGACTTTGACCTACCGCTGTATAAGCTGGAAAGAAGAGGAACGTGCTGCTTGCACTTTGCCTTGTGATTTTCCTGACCAAGTGCCTGAGTGTGTGTGTGTGTTATGTGGATGTGTTATAAATAGAGCGAGAGCACTGACAGAGAAATGTTACGCAGGTGGCCAGAAACATGGTTTAGGTTACAGGCCGGTTGACCTCTTACATCAGGAAGTCTCTTCTTCGCCCTAATGTATTTTGTTCCGCTGTGCATTGAGGGCAAAAAGAAGCCGGTGTAAATATCCAAACAGTGTCCTCTGGTGGAGCTTTAACAACATTCAACAATATTAGTGTGAGTTTTATAACAGAAATTACGACAATGGGCGAACTTTTAATTCTGTGTTTAAATCAGGTGTTCAGACGCGTGCGTTCAGCACCAGAAATAAAAGACCTAAAGTTTGCATCAGCTGCAGCATAGTGAGAAACTGAGAGGGGGAGTAATTTCTCCTCCTCAGGCTGCTCCGTGCTTCTTGGCTAATTTTAACCCGCATGTTCAAAGAGCACAAGGACAGAAAGCAACGCTATAAATGTAAAGAGACTAAACAGAAAGTCTGTGGTGGAGACCCGGTAAGACATTTTGTCTTACCTTTGATCCTCTTGTAAATATGCTGTTGTTGTTTTTATTTATAAACTGAAAGTGAAACGTCTGTGACCAGTAATAAAACAGGTAAAGTTTAATATTTCATTTGCTTTTAGTGCTCATTTATCTCACTGTTGAGAGTAAGTAACTTTGTCCTTAGTGCTTTTTGATCTGCTGCTGATTTTTGAGTGCTCTGTGTCAGATTACTGATTAAATGAAAAAAATAAGTGTCTAAATAATGTTAGTGCTTATGTCATGGCTCTAGAGGTCATGTTAGACACGTGTGTCATTCACTTCAGACTGAAATTGATTAATTGAACAGATGAAATTTGGTGGCAAATTTTTTGGTGATGACCTGATGACCTAGTTCTTCTAGTGCCATGATCAGGTCAAATATTAGGTATGTTTGTGAAGATTTTCAGCCATTCAGGTCAAAGCAAAGGTAAAACAACGGTGAATCAGCATGTTTGAGGTGGCTCTAAAACTCTAAATGACCGGTGGTGGGTTTATATTTTTTTACTAGAAACAATAATAGGAATAAAACCCAATATTCCCCAGTCAATTAAAGTTGCTTAGATGAATAAGGAAACGGTTTCAGACGTGTCGAGGTTTGTTTTACCTTTATTTTTCCACATAAAACATCAGATTTATTTCACATCCAAATGTTTGCACTGACAATCGGCGCACGTTAGCGTGATACTAATAGGATTTAGCTTAGCTGCTAGCATGCTGCAGGCTTTCTTTGCTTCTTGGAAATTACACTTCCATTCAAAGAGGCGTAACAGAGGTGTATTTTTCTTGCAGGCCAACAAAACCAGAAGATTCAAACTCCCGTGGTTATGGTGAGTTGTATACGTCACACATTATATTTCTGGTCTTCAGTCAAAGATTTAGCATTAACACGTTACAGCTCATATGGTGCACATTTCCATCTTTCTCCATGATCTCAGTTTTCTTCTCTTTGGTGGTGAGAGTTTTTGAACCTCACTTTTCAGAGATCCAGACAAATAGCCTGTGTGATATCATCTGTAAGGTGAACTTTGGCGCTTCCAGCTGTGAAATATCGTAGAAATCTAAGCGGGTGATGGAAGTGATGAAGTGCAGCTTGTGATTTTAAGAGGGAATGTCTCAAGAGACAAACAGCTGTAATTACTTTAAATGCAAAGATATAATTTCATCCGTGGGTCAAAGACTAAGTCATTATTTTGTCTCTTCATTCGGCGATAGATTGTGGCTTATTAGAAATCAATATCATCGAGACAGACATGTTTCTTATTTATTCATTCTTTCATTCCTCTGTTTTATTTTCTCATCCATTCAGAGTCATCGCTCTCGAGCCTCCAGGGTGCGGCAGCATGTCCACTGTGACTCCTGCTACAGCCGGCGCTGCAGGACTCGGGTGGAGGTCTCCGTGTCCTGCGCGCTCATCCCCTGCCGCCTGCACTGCGGAGCTCTCTTCCACCTGTGCAAAGAGGAGGATCACCTGCTGCTCTGCCCTAACGTGAGGGTGCCCTGCCTCAACGCTCAGTACGGCTGCCCCCTCCACCTGTCCCGCTCTGCACAGGCGGCTCACCTCCAGCTGTGTCCCGCCAGCGTGGTGTGCTGCTCCGTGGAGTGGCTCCGCTGGCCGACCGATGACACAAACCCACACAGCGACAAAGTCCTGCAGGAGAACGTGCTGAGGGAAAGTGAGGAGCAGGAGGAGGCCTTGGATCTGGCCATGGCTCTGGTCGATCAGTCAGACCTTTACAGTCGCCTGAAGATGAAGCCCCTCTATCCAGAACTGATGGAGGAAGAAGAGGAGATTACAGATGAGAGGAAAGAGGAGACGGCAGCTGGAGGGTTTGTCAATGGCGTCGCAAACGGAGATACCTGTGAAGGTGAACAATTATACTGCTTGGGTACAACATTCAGTCGAAGCCAAATAGTTTAGGAGGCCTCAAAGCCTGATCAAAGTTTTAAGAACTTTACAGGAACACAAATGTGAACAATACATATTCCAATGTTTTATCTTTATTTTTTCCGGTAGGTTTCCCTGAGTGTGAGGATAATGTAGCTGAAGAGACTCCACAGAACGGCGAGGGACGAGGTCTGAGCAGCGAGAAATACAACCTGTGCGAGAGGATGTTCAGCAAGGAGAGAGGCGGATGCGCTGTTGCTCAGGAAAACCTGGACAAACCAAAACAAACCACAAAACCCGGTGAGGGAGATCCAAAAGAGGCTAAGAGGCAGGGGAACACATCTGCAGACCACAAAGACACAGCTGGTTCTTCTGAGGCCAAAAACTGCCCCCCGCAGGACTCGAGTAAGTCCGGGCAGGCTCCGTGGCAGGAGGGGGTGCTGGAGCGCCTGGGGCAGGAGCTCACCCCGCAGGAGTACAACATGTACGTGGTGCATCACGGTCGCATGCTGCTCGCTTTTGGCCAAATCGAGGCCTGTACTCCGAGAGAGAAAGATTTTGTCTACGGCAGCTTGGAGCCAATTCCAGTGCAGACGTTGCACTCGTTCAAGGTGATGATTTAAAAGCTTTATTTGTTTAATGTGAATCGAAAGAATAAAGTGAACAGACGCCTTAAACTTTACAAAACAGAGAGGTCGACATACAGGAAGAATGTGCCACTGATTAAACCCTCTTGGATTTCTATATAAAAAAAACATTTTATCTTCCTTTTAGTGACAAATTACAAACACATCAGACAAAAACACGTGATAATAAGTAGTTTTAGTGTTTATAACAAACCTTCACATGTTCTTCCTCAAAATAAATTCTGACGTTGAGTTCTGGCAGGAAACAAGTGGAAACATCCCAAGCCTTTGTGATCACGAATGTGTACGATTTCTTTCAAAGACTGAGGAGACTTATAAAGAAACACAATGACACTGTACCAACACTAGTTCCTGATACTGTGTCGTGGTTGTTTACTGACTAACAACGCAGACTCAGTTATGATAAACTGACAGATTGGGCAGCTAATAAAAGTTATAAATAAGTAAATTTAGAATGACAGCTGAAAGGTTTTAGTTTATTAGCAAGAGGGATACTTGAGATTTTACACTTACTGAGAAACTGCCTTAAACAATCATAGGATTATTGCTGCTCATAGTATTTTAGGTTCATGTTGTTTCTTGGTTTGTTTCTTGGTTTGTTTAAGTATTGGTTATTGAAATGAGATTATAAATAATCTGAAAGTTCCTGTGATTCATTTTGAATGAATGGAAAGATTAGCTAGTGTTGTTATGGACCCAAATGGGAATCTGTATTTACAAACTGAAGTGACCGTCACATCAGGGTAGCAGGGAATAGAGGTTTAGGACCCAACTGCAGAATTTAAGAGGCAGGAGTTGACAAAACAAAAAGATATTTAATACAAAAAGACAAAACTTACAAAAACTAAGGACGCTGCTGACGAGGCAGGATATCAAAAAAGCAAAAATCGTCAAACTAGAACTTGACATGATACTGTGGCATGGCAGACAAATGGTCTTTTAGAAAAGTTTACACCAAGCATTATTTAAAGATACAACAAGCAAAGAGTCACAAAATGAGAAATATTGGTGTTCAGTTTTATACAGTTTCATCGTTTTCTGACTGAGCTTTACCAACTCAAACAAACCTGTCACTGGAATTATATAAAACAGTTCTGCATCTCATTTTAATTGACAGTAAATATAATTATAAGATTGTCTTATAATCTGATCTAGTCTAATATTTCTCCTGTAAGGTCCCAGTCAGCTATCACTACAGGCAGCGTGTACATCTGTACGACACGGCTTCTCGGGCTCAAAGTGAAGCTCGAGGAGTGGACACGTCCGACCTCGGAGCCAGCGAAGAGGACTGGTTCACCGATGAGGCAGCGGCCACCCTGCTTGGCTACGCTGAGAGGGACGTCATGGGCCACAAGGTACAGAAAAAAGTACAAGCAGAGAATATTTAGTCAAACTTTTCTCAGTACGGACAGTGAAGAGGTTAATTTCTAATACATCAGGCATTGATTGATGGTGTCCGTGCAGATCAGCGAGTCGAAGGCGGCCGATGGGCTTTATGTGGACGTGGGAACACAGACGCACTCGTTCCGCTCGGCTCCGTTAAAAGGGAGGACGACCCTGGCGGAGGTGATGGTGGACAGGCCGCTGAAGCTTCAGCTCCAGCTGCAGGCAGAGAGCGTGAACAGCAGACACAACAGAGCCAGCTGTGCCTTCACCTTCATCTGTGGTCACACCTTCCACCGCAGGGAGTTCGCCACACATGTCAGGTGTCTGTGAAAACCACAGTGTGACTGAGTCTGAATGAGAAACAATCTAAGCCCCTCACTGCAGCACGCCTTATTTACGAGTCAGTTTATCGTGTCAGTGAACGTATGAACTGTCATCTCTGTTGCAGGAACGTGCACAGTGACATCCAGACGTGTCTGAGCGGGTGGTTCCAGCAGAGATGTCCTCTAGCGTATTTAGGATGCACCTACAGCCAGAGGAGGTTTCAGCCGTCCACACACGAAGCCACCGTCACCTACAAGTGAGCACATTCATCACCACAGAGTACAATACTTGTGTCTGACATTTACAACACTGCTCCATTTAAGACTACTCAAGTATAAGCAGTTGTGGTAATATGTCAGTGCTCACAGCTTGTTTTTCTGAAATAATCCTGTTGCATCATAACTGACAAAGCAACACAATGTCCAGATTAGTCACGCAGGTAGCTCTGATTGATCAATGACCAGATTTATCATCCGGAAAAGACAGAATATGATGTGATCTAAACCCAGAGTTAGACTTTTAGGTTGACAACGATTAATTCCTTTGCTCCAGGTTTATTTTACATGTATCCAGAGATTCTGGTCGTCTCCTCTGTTTTATTTTCTCGTTCAGTCATCATTCTCGACCCTCCAGGGTGCGACAGCATGTCCGCTGTGACTGTTGCTAACGAATTAGTGCCTGAAATCAGTTTATTTGTCATATCTCTGTCTGTTTTATACTGGTTTGATTCTCCTGGGGCACTGTGGTGGTGGTGGTGTAACATCGGACACTTCACTAACAAGACCACGCCTCTTGATATTCAAGGATAGATCAAACAGAAGAGTCAAGGGGATGGGAAAGAAAATGGAGTAGTGACTGATGGTGATCCCTGGAAGAATGGACGTAAGAACCCAGGGAGAGAGATTCAGGCCCCGTCCACACGTACGAAAACGATCTTTTTCTTATCCGTTTTTGCTCTACGGTTTCAAAAAAATCCGCGTCCACACTTGATCCGTCTTTACACGACTGAAAACGCTACTTCATATCCCAGGTCTATAGGCGGCGCTGTTTCAGTTTCAGAAATTCACCAAAAATGGAGAGGAAGAGGTGGCGCATGCGCATGAAGCTTGAGCGCTGTTTACAAATCGGCTTTCGAAGAAACCAAAAATTTGATTTTGCCCTAGTAACCATAACAGGCTCAATATGTTCTCCAGTAGTAACGCAAGCATGTAGTCCGCCATTGTTGTTGATGTTGTTATGAGACGTTTCGCGAGATATACGAGGTGGAAGGCTGCTCAAGGGGTGTGGCCATGGTGGCTATGGCGGCGATGACGTCATCGTTTTCAGAAATCTCCGGATTCAACCGTCCAGACTAATCCGCGAGGAGTGCGTTTTCGAATTTATCCACCCTGGGACTCGGTTTCAAAAAAGTGCATTTTCGGGCTATGCGTTTACGGGATTCGTCAACTGGCAAAGAGAGGTTAGGTGTGGGTAATTGGGTGTTTGAGGCGTGGTCCTGTTCCTGAACCTCAGTTATTTAACTTCATTAATTCCAACCTAACTAATACAGATCTTTGTAAGGACAAACGGTTACAGAAGAACAAGAATGAATGAATGAATGAATGTCTTCACTGTTTTTTTTTTTTCCGTCCTTACAGTAAACAGCTAAAGACTTTCAACCTGCGTCCAACTCTCGTGGCCTCGCTGGATGACAACTCACTCAGGAGCACAGCGGACAGAGGACCGGACTCTCTGAGCTCGCTGCCCTACGAGGTGCTGTGCCACATGGCCAGCTTCCTGGACAGCCTGTCCCTGTCTCAGCTGGCTCTGGTGTCCCATCTCATGAGGCAGGTGTGCTCGACTCTGCTGCAGGAGAGAGGGATGGTCACCCTCCGCTGGGAGAGGAAGACCTACTCACATGGAGGGGCCAAGTGGAGAGCCAAACCTGTAAGATACGAATACTGAAATCTTCCAGTCAGTCAGCTCTTATGAACGTTCCCTGACTCTGGTTCTGTTTCTCCACAGGTATGGGAGTTCAGTCATGTCTTCTCCCCAGTGGATTCGTGGCACATGACGGACGTCCCGCCAATATCAGCTCATCTAAAAGTATGTCCTTACTACGAAACCTCTGTGCGCCGTGAGCCGGTTCCCCTGCCCAGCATGAGTGAGAAGCACGAGTGCAGCCAGGAGCGTCTGAGCCTCGTCAACCAGTTCACAGGAAACAGATGCAAATAATGAAAACTCCTTTATTCTGCCTGCTGAGTTTACCTCTGTATGGACCAGATCATTATGTCTAACAACCACTATGTCACAAAGTGTTGTACTGAATAAATATAGTCTATCTGAAGTTCATGCCGGCCTGCATCTACAGTTTATTCATCCATTCATTCATCTTCTATACCCGTTTAGTCCCGTTAAGGGTCACGGGGGTCTGCTGGAGCCTATCCCAGCTGTCCTACAGTTTATTCTTAAAATAAAAACTTCTTCATGATGTATATGTTAAATCAATTACTGAACTCTGGGCAGGTGGAACCCATCCAACATTTATTGAATTCATCTCTACGTCTGCAGCTCCACGTCCTCTTTCATCTCACTAATGAAGAGAAGTGAGGCGGTCTGATGAAATAATGTTTGAATTAAACCATCGTTGGGAGATTATTTTTTGTACTGAACATGAATACGTTTCATCAGTTTTAAGGAAATTACTTTAATAAACGACAAAATGATTATTGAGGAAATAATCAGCAGATTAACCAGTGATGAAAATGACTTGCAGTCCTCATCAGAATATGAATCCCGGCAGCCTCATTTTAAAGGCAGGCATGATTCCTGCCTGTGCACGTACCCTATACAATATTCAGTAGATATCTTCAGATCTATGCTTCTACTTTATGTGCATTTAATACTTTATTTTACAGCTGCAGTTGCTTGCTACTTTGGATTTACATCTTAAACATATAATCTATTAAAAGAAAAAGGAATTAAACTAACAAACTGTTTTGCAGACGATAAAAGCATTAATGCAACATGAACAACATTAAATAACAAAAAAAAAGTAAAACTTAAGTTCTACTGTCTTGGAAAAGATTAAATAAAAACACGTCTTTTTTTGCAGATTTTGGGCTGTAGCTCATTAGCATTTTTCCTTCTTTTTTTTTGCATCTAATAAATTAAAATTCCCTTTCATGCTGGCAACAGCTGTTACTGTCTTATCCAAGAAGCTCCGCCCCCTCCTTCTGCTGCTGCTGACTGGTGGCACTAACAACACCTCATACCAAGGCTGTTTTGTTGTGAATACGGCACCGCACTGCACGTACAACCAGAAGGTTATGAGGAGGTTATTCCTGCTCTGCAGCAGGATTCATTCACTCTCAGAAAAGCAGCGCAAAACAGCGAAGCAGTCAGGCTGAGAGCACAAAAGGGAACCGGTCGTTTTGCAGCCTGAAGCTTTTGCACGACCCTTTTGTTTTCTCCAATTGTGCTGCATCAAGGACAGACACACGGAACCGGGGCGATACGTGGATCCATGAGAGCCGCTTTGGACAGGATACCGCTTCAGTATCACGGTAGGCCACGGGTCAGTGGTGGGGATGGTAGATGCACGGTTACAGGTAGAGCCTGAGCATCACTGACCAACCGTGCAGAAATCAGGAAGCTCATAGAGAATGAATGACAGGACGCTGCTCTCAGATCCTTATCAGGGAATGACCCAGTAAACCAATATGTTGCAGAAAAGCACCTTAATGTGGTATTATTAGCGTGATTTTGCAAAATGAATATAATCACTATTTAATTAGCCTTCATGGAGCTGATATTGTTCAATATCAAGGTGCTAACTGAGACACTGGATGTAAAGAGATGTAGTATCTTAAACATGCATTTGTTCAGGTTGTGCAGGGGTTGAGCCATGGATGCTGGGAGGTTAGAGCAGCAGGTGGCCAGTGTGGAGAGGGGCATCGCCTTCCTGAAGCAGGAGCACCTGGCCATGCTGGCTGGCCTGCAGCTGGAGATCACACACCTGAAGAGGCGCTGTCACGGTCAGTCGGCTGCTGACCTGTCGATATCCTTTACGACTTTCCTCCACTTCGTCTCATCAATTTCTTTCTCTCTGCTTGTTGTTTCCTGTCCCGCTCCTTTCTGCAGAGCTAAGCTGTGAGCTGGACTCCAGGTTTCCCGACAGAAACACAGCAGGTAAGAAATGAGAACTCCTTGCTGACGAGGGAGAAAATGATATGTGGGAGAAATGTAATATTATAGTTGCAGAGAGGAAAGCACAAACTGACTGGGGATGAATTCACTGAAGTACAATGTTATAAAAGCAAACGGAGATAAAACTTTAGATGCATTTAAATTACTAGAAAGAAAACTGAGTATCGGCAGTGATATAATCTATCCACATTAAATTACAGTCCACAATCAGAGCAGACCATTGTTTTACATATTTCCACACAGTTATGTACAAAATGTTGATTCATAAAAAGTTGATTCATATTTTATTTTAAATAAGAAAAATACTGTGAGTTGAGGTATAAAAACTGGGTGTAGGGTGAGAAAGAAGTTATAGATAGATCACAGATGCATCACAGACGTATGCATGTTGCATGTAAACATGTAGAAGTGGATTTCTCACCTACTTCCAAGGTGAATAGGGAAAGAAATACGAAGCAGTCAAACTCCAGCAAAATTTGTAGGACTTTATTTATTAGACTGCCATTTTTCGTCTTGTGGGAACGAGCCATCTGAGGCTACTGCAGGTGTTGCTGGACATTTGAGCAGTATGTGAACATATAACATCAGTGTGTTCATGTGTGATTCTCAGACGAGGAAGCAGAGCTAGCGGCGCGTTGTGAGGCTGCAGAGCGCCTCCTGGAGGACCAGCAATGCATGATGGCCGCCGCGCGTGGGGAACTACGGGCTGGCCGGGCCCGAGCGTCATCGCTTGGAAGGAGCCTCAGGGACGAAGAGCGACACTTCCTGGAGGAGCTGAAGCGTCGCAGCCACAAGATCACGCTGCTCAGTCGTGAGCTGCAACGACAGAATGTCACCACGACGACCCTCTGCCACAAGCTCCACAGCGCACGATTAAAACTCTTCCAGCAGCGGCAGAGCACGGAGCCTGCTGCAGAGGGAGAGGGGGAAGCCAGGGGAAAGGAAGAAGAAGAAGAAGAAGAAGAAGAAGAAGAAGAAGAAGACGATGATGAAGAAGATGAAGATGGTGAAGGGGAAAGTTCAGACTGGCTCCTGTCTCCGCCTCCTCCAGCTGCACCCAGCCAGTCAGAGGCAAGACACAAGAGGCGTGTCAGTGCGAGGGAGGAAAAAGTCAGAGCTTGTGTGCCGCAGGAGAGAGTGACATCGCCTCAGAGACCACACCCGATGCCCGACCCGGCCCTCTTCTTGGTGCCGCTCAGATACCGCCTCCTTCGCTTGAACCAACCAATCCGGACGCAGGATGGAGAGGGGCTGGAGGACGAGTGGGAGGACATAGAGGACAGCAGGGTGCACAGGAGGGTGGACATGGGAGCAGGGGAGGGAGAAACTGCCCTGTGATGAGGTCGTCTTCCAGCAGATCTCGTTGATGAGATGAGACAGATGTAACCGTGTGATTGTCTGTAGATTTCAGGAAGTGAGTTAGATATTTAGAGTTAGCTGCACAGGAGTGTGTGATCCAGTCTACACATAAACGTATTAACTGAATATGCCACGCTGATGGGACAGCAAGAGACAGAATCAGACGAGACAGACCAGTGGTTCATATGGATGCCTTTTGATTTCAACACTGCTGTTCACAGCTTTTGCCTAAAACTAGTAGCCTCGCCTCTGGGTTTATAAACACTGGCACCGTACCGTTCAAAGAGGCTGTCTACTTTTTCACTACACTTATTCCAGGTTCAGAGAGAGTCACTCGTGAGGCTTAGGGACATTTTGTATGATTTGCACTTTATTAAATTCATGCAATGTGCCTAGTAACGGCAAAACTGCATTTCTGTTGTCAAGTTGTCTGCTTTCTTTGACTTTTAGGAGTTACATCAGTGATGGACGTGAGAGTGTGACAAGAAGGCGACACACACGATGCCCGTATCCTGAAGCAACAGAATTTAAATCATGAAACATTTTGTTATTTACACTTATTTTATCCATTACTCGAATAGTTTGGAAATTTGAATGCAACAGTGTCTTCATCATATTATCATATACGCCAGGATCCTGTCTTGCGTGCATACACAATGAGTTAAATAAAAACACTGCTTACAGCCGCAGTGTGACCCGAACCATAAATCTATGTCGCTTGTATTAAAGTCTCGAGGTCTGCAACATAAAATGGAAACCAGACATCAGAGTTAGAAAACTTGAGAAGAACTTTTTAAGCAAGAGAGTGGTGTCTACTCCTGGTCAGGGCGACGAAGCCCATTCGTTCATTCGTTCATAATTTTCTGTAACCGCTTGTCCTGTGAGGGGTCACGGGGGGACTGGAGCCTATCCCAGCTGTCATCGGGTGAGAGGCGAGGTACACCCTGGACAGGTCGCCAGTCCATTTCAGGGCTACAATGAAGCCCATGTGCCACCCAAAGACACCTGCACTGTACCTGCAAGGTCAGTGGGGGTACAGAGGGACGTAAGAAATACCGTTTATAAATTATAAAGAAATTCTATAAATGGTGGCATTTAAAGAGTTCCTCATAAGCATTTGAGTCAGATCACATCACTGGGGGGCAGCACAACCTCATATTGGTTGGTAGATGCACTACTGTGGGCATACGTCCTGTCGTCTCCTGATGTAGTTACTATAAAGCACTGTTTTTATATCTTTTATTTCAGATTTACGCTTACACATTTAGTTGCATTCAAAATAAAACGAGACAAGGAGTTTAGACTCCAAAAATCTTCATCTTTATACAAATTCATTTCTCTATAAACCTTGGAGGAGTCTTTACAAGAAGCTCAGGAGTGATGCACTTAGTGGGGAAGCAGCAGTTTGTGAATTAAACCACCTTTATTGTCGCCGCTTGTTTACACGCGTCGGAACACTCACAACCGGTCGCCTAGCAAAACCGTCCCGTTCTAGAACGTTCCCACAGTTGTCCTGGCGACCGTGCTCAGAATGTTAATGTCTGGCTGCAGCGCTGCCATGGCAACCAGAGGGCTGCTTTCCAGCCCCTGCCAAAAAGTGTGCAGGGAAGGACGTTTTCCAGCACCTTTGTGTTAAAGGAAGGGTTTGTGCTGTGTCATGCTTAGTGTAGTTTTCACAGGTGGGACTTCCTGCTGCTGCTGCTGCTGCTATTTATACCCCCGACTGCACGTGCTCACGGCCAAGGTTGACAGAGATATGCGTGGACCGGTCTGAATACAGGAAGTTACATCATGAGCAGCAGAGAGGTTGCCCTCTCCTGGTCTTGGATGGGAACTATGTGTGTGTGTGTGCATGTGTGCGAGGAGAGGGCCTAGAGGCTCTGTCACAGATCCTCCCCACCCATGAAGGGCACACACACAGACACACACACACACGCAGTGACACACAGTTTGTGTAACGTGGTTTTGCAGCAAGGACAGGGAAGCCTCCTGCTCTAGAGGAAACTCGGCAGGATGAAAAGAATCTGGAGAAGATGACACAGACTGACTGACTGTCCCTGATTCTACTCTGTCTGGTAAGGCTCATAGATTTATATCTGTAAATACATTTATGCATCTTTTTCTACTGCATGAGTTTGTAAAGGTGTGGTACGTGTATAAAAATAAAATGTTGCCCATTTAGGATATTTTGCTGTATTGCTTTCATATTTCATGTAACTCTAACTAACTGCAGTATGCATCTCAGCAAGCAAACATATCCATCTGTCTTACAGGAAACCCAAATGTTCAACACCATTCTCATCTGATGAGATTTAGACCTTTCCGAGCCTTTCCAGTGTAAGGTGACACCGCTGCAAGAACACCTCATAATAATCCTGTTGTCAGCTGTCGTCTAAGGCTCTAAGCTGCTTGCAGTCACACATGACGAACAAAACAGGCACACACATATATGACAAAGCCTTTCTCCGCACGCACTTGGCTGCTTAATTTTGAGTTTTAAAGAGTGACTGAAGACCATGCTGGACGGGCAGAGTTTCATGTGAAGAAGGTTTTGAGTCAGTTTCACCAGTAGTTTATTCGAAGTGTGCTCTTTAGTAACCCCTCTCTAAAGAACTCCTCTGCATCACTGCAGAAAGCTGAGAAGATAAAGCACTATAGAACGGTAAAGCAAGGTTTTTACTCTCCATTAAAGGTTGCAACAAGTTTAATTGCGCATTGGTATGTTTATACTCACTTGTTAGATTATCAGATACAAAGATTAGTTTCTAATATAACAGTCCTGCACTGAATCTTAGCTTCATGAAGGTGATGGACTAAGAGAGCTGTTGATTCAACTGTGTTTATATTTTGGAGGGTGTGGTTTGTAGTACTACTGAACTGTATTGTGTTGTACCGACACATGTTTCTATTATTTTGATGATGGAAACAGAATCCAGCTTAACAGCAGCACAAACTACATCATACAGCTGAATTACCGCCTTTCTGGCAGTGTTTTCAGAATAAAGTCAACATTACCAGTCATGGCGGTGGATTTAGTGAAGGACTGTAAAATGCATTTGTTTTTCACTGGTGTACCTAATGTTTTGGCAGCTAAAAAGTGCTAAAAATGCATCCACCTCAGGCAACAAGTGTGTGAGGTCAGACAGTCGTACAGGCTGTAAACAAACCTCCAGATACGTCAGATTTATTTGGAGTAGAAGTTTTCGACCATAATCCAAAGTGTTTGACGTCCAGTTCAGATTAAAATATTTGTCGGAGTGAGTATTTCACACACTATTCATGTAAAACTAACTTTCAGCTCTAAATAATGGTTGCTAATTTTGTGTGTCTCTTGTGTAATATTTAGCAACATTGTGAACAAAGTTGTCCAGTTTTGTGTCTCTTAATAGTCAATGTTGCTGTCACTTTTTGTCCTTTAGGTCACCTGCACAGTTTTAGCAACGTTTCGAGCACCAAGGCACCATGGGAAATGTATTCCAGTGCTGTCAGACACTGTCAAACTACTTTACGTTTAAGGATACACCAGCCCCGGGTGAGGCGGAAAGGTCCCCTCTGCTATCAAGCGACGAGAGCGAATGCGAGTCTCCGAGCCTGCCGGAGTACCTGGAGGACGATCTGTTGACCGTCTCCACGGGCCTGACGAACCCAGCCCTCGAGCCGGAGCACTTCCTGTTTCCTGACATCATCCTGAGCAGCAACCCGGAGGAGATGTGACTCTGGTGGAGCCCATGGTGTGTCTGCTGGTGTCTGAGGAGGACGAGGAGAGAGGAGGTGACGCCGTGAGGGCGGATGAGCCGGCTGGAGGTGAAGGACAGCCGAGGAGCTACGGGGGGAGAGAAAGGGGATACTCTGAGGTTGAGACGCAGACCGAAGCTGAGACACAGATTGGGATGGAGGTTCAGACTCAGACAGAGACGAAGGCAGAGGTTGAGACACAAACAGAAATACCTGAATGTAATAATAACACGGTGGAAAGAGAAGTACATGCAGCAGCAAATACCTGCACCGCAGAAGTGATAGATGTGGATGATCGGAAACAAAAACAAGTGATTTTAAAGTCACAAGAGATTCATTCAGAAATCAACACTAAACAAAAGAGACAAAAGAAATGTAAAGACTCTGGATCCTGGTCTAAAATGGAAGAGTTTGCAGAGTTAAAGCGGCCAGGGAAGGTGGAAAGACCACGTGAGTTTGAAGTGACTTTAACAAACCAAACATTACAAACTGAGCATGTAGAATTGCAGCACAGCGCTGCTACTGCTTTACCCTGGAGTGGGCAGCAAGACCACTCTTTGTTCACACAGGAGCATGAAAAGGATGAAAAGCAGAACATTGAAGGAGCATGTCCCTCTGTGATGCTGGCTGAACGCAAGGCAAACAACGAGGATGGCAACACTGCCGCCACGGGGGTGCACAAGACGACAAAACGCAGCAATGATGGTTCTCAAGTCGTGGAGGAATTTGACTCCGTCGCCGAGTGTCATGTGGACCTGAAACAGCAGGATAATGGACAAGCGGAAGATCCCACTGTGAGTGAAAAGGACGATAATGAAGTCCACACAGAAAGGAACGTGTCTGAGTACGGCGCTGGTCAGACAGTAGGTCGGCCCATTTTAAACGCAGATCAAGAAGCTGATCTGCAGCTCGTGTTAAAGTTGGAGGATGAAGACGGGGCTGAGATAAAGCAGATGACCATGTTTTTAGTTGACCGATTGTTTCTGGCAGCACCACAGGTCAAAGGTGAGGTGTATTTTAGTTTTTTGTGCCATCCAAGAAAGTTGTGGCAAGAGATAATCAGGCCATAAATAAATTAAACTAAAGTGGAAAATCAAATCTGAAATGACAGGATGAGAGTTTTCCTTTTTTGAGGTTTCAGAATGATTTCTACATTTTCCGATTAGCACTTATCTATCACCAGATTATTCTGTATTAAAATATTAGGTTTTCATCCCTTTTCTTTGTGTCTTCTGTCCACAGCACCTCCAAGTCAAACAGAAGAGGACGCTAGTGATGATCCTTTGCAGTCTGAGCATGATAAAAGGGAACAACTTAGCGTTCGGGACTTAGTTGATCTCCAGGAGGCGGCATTTACCGTGAAAATTCAGCCACCTGGAGCAGAAAGTTTTGAGCTGCAGGTTCTGTTGTCAGCGTTTTCTTCACCACATATTTCACCGTGTCTTCAAGCCGCTCCGGTCTAGCTCTCGGTCTGTCTTCCCCTCTCAGGTGTCGGGCCAGATGTTGGTGGTGGAGCTGCAGCAGGTGCTCATGGATCATGAGGTCACCTGCCACCGCACATGCTTCTCCTTCCAGATGGGAGGCACGGCGCTAGACAGCCTGGCAGAGCTGAGGTCCATCCAGGGCATCCAGGACGGAGCACTGATCAAGGTGGTGGAGGGTCAGTCTAGTTTTATTTAATCATGAACTACAATCTAAACTCAACTGATTGCATGCAAGAAAACTGCCCACCTAAACAATTACCCTTTGTTGCAGATTCTTACTCAGTGCGTGATGCCCGTCTTCATCTCAGACACGTGCGTGATCTCCTGAGGAGCGTCGACCCTGCAGACGCCTATAATGGAGTGAACGGCAGCTCACTGTCTTACCTCAGCTTTTACACAAAGGAAGACAAAGGTGATGCGGTCCGCTGACTCTTTCTCACACGCAACTGTGTCTAAACATTTCAGTAACCATTTAATCTCCACATTTTTCCCCTCAGATGGTGAAAACGTGGGGAAGAAGCGAGCGTCTGAAAAAGAGTCTGTTGACCGCAGCCCTCCAGAATACGTCCAACCTGGATGTAAGGATCGACCGCTTACTCCACTGCAGCCTGTCAGAGGCGACTGGAAGGTGAGAGATCAGCATTTCTCGTTTAAAACATGAAATAAATAAATGCATTCTGTTAGAGTGAGACAACACTGTGCTTACAGCCTCTGCAGTGCCTGCGGGTGTTGACCATGAGCAGCTGGAACCCTCCTCCAGGGAACAGGAAGATGCACGGGGACTTGATGTACCTCAACGTCGTGACTATGGAAGACAGAGAGCTCAACATCACATCCTCTACACGAGGTTTCTACCTCAACCAGTGAGTCTTATACTGGTTAGAACGTTGTGAGGGCTGTAGGAGGAATTATAATCACCGTGGTGGTCCCTCAACTGCTCTTAGCACCGTAATCATGTTTCAGTACTTTGATTTATGACCACATACCTGCAGGTGCATTTTTCTCAAAGCACCATACATCTATTTATGTACGGTCACGGAGCTGCTAGCATGAATGCATGACACTGACTTGTTTTCTAACGAATCACTAAACTAACAGTCCTGTTAAACGTGGACAGTAAACTCACCTAGATTCTGTTTGTGCTCTTCTCTGACTGCTCCAGGTCGACTGCCTTCAGCTTCAACCCTAAACCTGCAGCTCCCAAAATCCTTTGCCACTCTCTGGTCGAGCTACTGAACCAAGTCAGCCCTGCTTTCAGGAGAAACTTCAGTGCCCTGCAGAAGAAGAGGTGAGCAAACTATCTACGTGAGTGAGTGATACGGTCCGCAACGGCTTGACAGCAACGTGACATTACATTTCTGTCTTTTTTTCTGTGAATCAGAGTTCAGCAGCATCCTTACGAGCGGATCGCGGCTCCGCTCCAGGTCTTCACCTGGGTCGCCCCTCTTGGAGACCACACCCTCGACTGTGTCCGAGCGGAGGAGACTCACACCAGTCGTATGGGCCAGGACGAGCACAACGCTGGGCAGGTTGCAGACTTGAAATGGAAGAAACCAGTTTTATTTGTAAATGCAGACAAATGTAACACTGATGTTAAGGACAGGACTTGTGCACACGCATGCACACACGAACCGGAGGTTTCATTTTGAATATGAAAAACGTTGATGAAGCTAAGGTTTATCTTGTGTGTTGTGACTTCAGAGTCGGGACTGGAACGAGGAGCTGCAGGGATGCAGGGAGCTCCCCAGTAATTCAATTCAGGAGCGACTTCACAGAGAGAGGAGCATGTTCAAGGTGACACAAGCATCTACAAACATCTTCTTTCTAATTCTGTGTCTGATTAATAATTAAGTTTAAGTTAAGTTTAAAGGAATTCGTGTGTCCTCCCATTATTTCTCTGCATTCAGCATTTTAATGAAACAGTTCTTACTCCTGTTTCTCCTTCTTCCTGCTCTGGCACTATAGATATTATTTCTATTTACTAAAGGAAGGAAGAAAACCCTGTTAACTAGTTTGAATCCCTCCATCCAGACCAACAGTGACTTTGTTGCTGCTGCAACACGGGGAGCTGTGGCTGTCGTCGACGGTAACATCATGCCGTTAAACCCAGGGGAGTCTCCTCACATGCAGATGTTCATGTGGAACAACCTCTTCTTCAGTCTGGGGTTCGACTTGTCAGAGCACTACCGACCACTAGGGGGCAACACTGCTGCTCACGCTGCCGCCAGGTGTGACCTGAGAGGAGCACAGGTAGTGTACCTTTTCATTTGACCTGAATTTGAATATTGAAGGAAAAACAGTCACACTAAGACATTAATCATCTCTAATTTAGTCCACTCCACCACATATCATCCATAAAAAGACTTTCATGCTCTTGTGATTAAAACAAAAATACTCTCATTGCTCTGCTGCAGGCGTATGCATCCATTGATATAGAGGGGCTTCATACTCTCGGAGCGGCCGTGGTGGATTATCGTGGAGTCCGAGTTATTGCTCAGTCCATCGTTCCCGGGATACTGGAGAAGAATCACGAGCAGTGTGTCGTCTATGGCTCCAATGACAACGGAAAAACTATTTATACACATCCAAGGTAACACACAGCGTGAAAGATTGAAGTATTTTGGTATTTTACTTTTAACATGCTGTGAAGACGGTGCTTTCTTAAAACTCTTCAGGTTTCTGGAGCTTCTGGATAAAACCAGCAAACCACTGAGGATCTTACGCCACCAGGTTCTTGACCACAACAACAGTCCAGTCGAGCTTTGCTCTGGCATCGAGACCATAGGCATCCTGGGTAATGATGGACGACCTTACATCCTGGACCTTCTGAGGACCTTCCCCTCAGATCTAAACTTCCAGTTCGCAGAGACAAACGAGGATAAGGAGGAGGTGCCGAAGGAGTGCCAGAGCTTTGGGTACCCACGGGTACATCCTCATAGCCTGGCCAGCCTCAGACCGGAGCTGATGGAGGCCTTCGTCGAGCACAGGTGATGAGGAAGAGGAGGAGACATCATGCGGGAAGACTTGAGCTTTGGAAACTATGCTCTTATGCTCTTATCTTGTGATTTCTGCTTCAGGTATGACCTTTTTGTAAAGATGGTGTCCCAGGAGCATTGCCACCTGCAGGAGCAGAGTGAGGAGCCCGATGTTGAGCCGAGTACTGGAGACGGAGCTGCTGACATGGGTGAATGACACCAGATGAATAAAATAACATGATAAAACAGCTGTGCACATAGGCTGACTGGGATCAGTAAATAATGTCGTCACGTCTTTCTTTTGTAGAAATTCAGAGAAGAGATGTGATCCAGAAAGCTTGTGAAGCCGTCGGATCAGTGAGCTGCTCTTCCTTTGACATCCGCTTCAACCCCAATGTTTGCTCTCCAGGTGCTGAATCCACATACATACAGTCATGTACCGTACATATAATATCAGACTGAAGTTAAACCTTTGTGACTTTGCTGCAGGTGCTCGTTTCTCCCCCGAGTGTGTTGATGATGTTAGGAAGCAGAGACGGTTGTTGTGGGACGCTGCTGCTTTTCTTCTGTCCAGTCAGATTCCAGCAGTGGTGAGTCATGTGTGCAGCGGAGAAACGTTATTCAGGTCTATCATGTGCATGAAGTTTAAGAAGATGTGTGTGTGTGTCGTTTGTGTCACAGCTGAGAGACTGCCTTGACCACACAGCGGTGCCGATGGATGGGTCCACCCTGAAAGCAGTGCTGCACCAGCGAGGCGTCAACGTACGATACCTGGGCTCCATACTGAGGGAGCTGGACAAGGTGGAGGAGAGAGAGAGACTGAGCCACATAAAGGTGCTTAATGGAATCGTCATCATGAATAAATTCATCCAGTTAAGTTTTATTTATTTATATATGGTGGAAAGTTACAACTCAGTAAGCCTCAGATTTAACATTTAACATTAAGCTAACACAACATATTCGTCAGACTGTCTCAAACTAAGGAAATAAAGCCTGTGTTAAAGTCCTGATCAAATAAATAATAACATGTTCCTTCACAGAGAATTGCCATCAGCGAAGTCATCATCAGAAGTGCTAAACACATCTTCAGGACCTATCTACAGGTGCTCAGATAAAGTCTTACATTACCAAATAACACTTCCCAATCCAAAGCGTTAATTTCACTAATATTAAGATAGGTCTTATGTTCTCTCAGGGCGTAGAACCAGCAGCTTTCTCCGCAGCTGTCAGTCTCTTCCTAAACTGCCTCCTGAGCTCATCCTCCTGCCTCCCCGACTCCTGCTCAGACGAGCTGCTCTCCCGTCGCCGCAGCCGCCGCCGCCGCAGCCACGCGAGTCGAGTGGCCTCGCTGACAGACAGTGTCTGGGCCAGGCTGACTTCCAGTGAGCTGTGGGGGAGGATCAGGGCCGAGGCTCGAGATTATTACCACTACACAATTGACAGGTGTGTGTGTCTCTGTGCATGTGTTTGACTGAGAGTGTGCAGGATTTTACACTGATGCTCTCTGTGTTCAGTGAAAGTATAGATGAGGTGATAGAAAAGCTCGGACTTCAGAGGATCTCCCTGCTGAGAGAGATTGCTATCAAGACGGGCATCCAGGTCAGACCATGCTTCTCTACATAAGTCATATCTGGAGGTGTAATAGATTAAAGATACTCACCCCTTACGCTTTATTTGAAGGTGTCATAGACAGAACTATTTATTATTAAGTGATATAGATTCTATTTTGATGTGTTTCAATCTTTCTTTCCATGAATTTCTCCTCTTCATGACGCCAAGACAATGGTTTAGGCCTGAACTAATCTTTTTGGGCTGGTCATTAATGAATACAGATCCTAGCTTTCAGGGCTACGGCTATCGACCAGTAACTCAGAGCATGACCTAAGTTATTCAGTGCCGCTTTAAAATGCCACTTTTCTTTCATTCTGCGTATTTAGGTGCAGCTCAGGGAGTATGTCTTTGAGTCTCGACACAGGCCCGTGTTCAGCGAGGAAGACGTCGTCAACATGTTCCCCGTGGTGAACCATCTCAAATCCACATCAACGGACGCCACGCGGCTTGTGCAGCGAGCACAGGCTGCAGTACAGCAGGGTGAGAGACGCTAACATTGTGTTTTGGAGGGCGAGACTTTTTAAAAATGTGACTTCCTCAGACATCTGTATGAGGAAGTTGGAAAAACAATACAATGCAAATATGACCAAATACTTCTGTATGCTCCGTGCTCACTATTAATGTTTTGCTTTTAGGGCTTCTCAGAGATGGATATGATCTGATTGGCCAGGCCCTGACCCTGTTCAGCAGCGTGTGTGGCGTCCTGCACGAGGACGTGTGCACGTGCCTGCGTCTCCTGGGACGCCTCAGCTACATCTTGGGGGAAAATGCAGATGTAAAACAATTGCTATTCATCCCCATGTTTTACTTACCCTTAACCAGGATCCAGATCTGTTTTATTGAGACATGTAAAATGATTTATCTCTTATTATGACCATGTCTCTCAGGCCCTCAGCCACCAGGAAAAGGCAGTTATGAGTTCAGAGAGAGTTCAGGGTATAGACCATCCACAGACGATACAGGACTATGTGAGTTCCTTCATTTTTTTTATTTATTTATCTTACTGTCATATTTCACTTGTGTATGCTTCATGTTTAAGTATTCTTCAATCTGTGATTCAGACTTACCTGGCCCTGTACTGCTTCGCTGGAGGCCGACACTTGACGTCCCTACAGCTGCTGTACCGTGCTCGGTACCTCACCCTCCTTGTCAGTGGCGACGACCATCCACAAATCGCACTTCTGGATGTAAGAGAGCTCCTTCTTTTGTTCCCTTCTGTCTTTTCTTCTTTAAAAAGTCTGTATTAAATGTGGTCTTATATAAAATCAGTACAGCAAATCAGGACCAAGAATGTGTTTCTTTTCTCTCTCTACATACTTCAAACAATTCAAAAAATGCAAGAAGGACACTGACCATGATAAAAGAGATAAAAGAGACAATAAATACAAAAACAAATTCTCAAAATGAAAGAAGAAGACTCTCTTATAGTGCAGCTTGGGAAAACCTTTCAGAAAACGCAAGATAAAACTTTAACGAATGTTCAATAAAAAGTTTAGGTAGATAAGAAATTGAAAATATGTGACGGACGCCATCCTGAAAACCGTGTTAATCTCCCTGTTTCCTTCCTCTATGTCAGAGTATGCTGGGGCTAGTTCTTCATGGTCTGATGGAGTATGAGCTTTCTCTGAAGTACCTACAAAATGCCTTAACTTTAACCTCAAAATACCACGGTGCCACATCCGTGAAGCATGCACACAGGTGCGTATACAGTCTGCGTTCATATTTCGTAGTCTTCTTAATCAGGTTCGGATGAACACGCAGCTTGCAACACATCACAATTACTGATAACCCGTGTCTGCTTTCTGTGCAGCCATCATCTGCTTGCCACTGTGTACGAGAGTAAAGGAGAGTATAGAGCAGCTCTACAACACGAGAAAGAGGCTTATTCAATATATAAGAGCCAGGTGTGTTTTATGTAAATGCTGATGTTTGCTGAACATGCTCATTATTGTGACTTAGAGACTACACTTTTGCACATGTTGGTAGGTTGGTGAGAGCCATAACAACACAAAGGAAAGCTCTGAGTACCTGAAGAGCCTCACACAGCAGGCCGTGATCCTTCAGAAAGCCATCAACCACATCTACAGCAACGCACCTAGTGGCTCTATGCCACCTCCAAAGGTTTGCACAGTTTTGTTCGTATGTGAACAATCACAATCAGACATGAACGCAAACACAGATTAAAAAAAATAAAACAATAATAATAATTCACATGTATTCTGGTTGCTGTGTTTCTGTGCAGTTTTCCACACCAAGCCTTTCCACAATCCTTCAGCAGCTCAACCTGACATGTGGAATCATTCTCATCCCTCTCAGGTGACGATTATGATTATTTCACCTAATAATTCCAGTATTGATGATGATTTCAGATTGACAGAACTGTCCTCTGTATTTCACTAATTAAATGCTTACCAATTATCCTGTAGCTGCTGTTGCATAGCATTGAATGTGAGTATTGATGATGATTTCCCTGCTCATACTTCATGTATTATTTCTTCATTTCAAGTGCAAAGGAACTTTCAGACCTGAAGGCTGAGTTGAAAAGAAAGGAAAAGGTAAATGTGGAAGAGCTGGAAAGTCAGTTATTATTATTAAAGTAAAAAGTCTGGGGAACTGCAGACAGCAGATAATACTGAAGAACGGACTAAAGTGGCCATGAACAATGAACAACAAGGACAAATGATGACGAACTGCTTGTGTTAACACAATGTCTAGGTTATCCAGGTGCAAGATCATCTGTGCCATGATGTTGCTTATGGGATCCTTGAATGTAAGCTATATCTTTGAGACTCTCCTCCTTTTGTCAGAAAAATGCTGGATAAATACACAAACGAGCACAGAATGTTCCGGACTATAAATGTAGCAGCAATGGTGTTAAAAGTGATTTTCTTGCATTTTTGAATGTCAGCGTGCAATGCTCTGTGTGTCCACTGGGCTTCAGACTTGTGCCACCAACAGTTTCCGAAAACATAACTGATGATTTGTCCATGTCTGGATATTAAAATAATCTCTATTGATTGTTTTGAATTAGTAGAAATGGTGTATTTAATTTAACCGCATTAAAACAACATCCAACATGCACACACACACACACACAACATGAACATCTGCACATTTTATGTTTTTAAAGAGCAAGTCAACTTAGTGGTACTTCAGTGGCTATGTAGGCTATACAATGGGATGTTAACTTTGATTATTAAGTGACAATTTGTGTGTAACTTTTTCATATGTGGCTTACAGCTGTGGATTTGTAACTGTACTCATACAATAAACGGATTACACACACTGTTACAGTTTCCAGAGGTTTGTTCATTATAATCATTATTATATTAATTTCCTTAGTCCGTCCTCCTGTTGTCCACATGGCCACAGTTATAAATGTTCACATTAAAACGTGGCTGCAGACAATAATAAACTCACCGTTGCTAATTCATATAAATGGTGCAATTTCCCTTTAATTTGCAAGCGCGTGGGACGTGCATGTTGCGCGCCACCGCCCATCTCAACGCGCGCGCTCCCGATATCCAATCGCGACCGTTAGCTGGGGCCGGGCGAATGCGGTGGTACCAGAGGAGAAAAATCTGACCGTCCGTGCCGGGTGATGTGAAAAAAAGTCATAATACCACATCTAAACCACGGTTTCCCTTCGCATGCTTTGACCAGCCAAGTGGATATGAGACTCGCCTTTAGCCAACGGGTAAGTTGCTGTGTTTTACGCGTGTCTGTATTTTTGTTTTGGCACTTAGGAAGACTTGTTATTTTGACGACGAATTGCCTGCAGTGTCTGCGCTTTCCCGTTCTGATCTCAAAATGGCGGAGAGGCCGAAAGCTAAGCTAAGCTAAGCTAAGTGGCAAAGTTGGCATTCCCAGGACCTTCGACGAAGAGAAGGGACGTTGAAATAATCCCACTGCGACATTATTCAGCAACACTAAATGCAACAGCGGATTTAAAACGAAACCCGCCCTTCTTGGTCAATGTATGATTAACATGGAGGCACTTGTTGTGAACCCTAGCTGGACGTTTGGCTAACGTTAGCTACGCCTATTTATGGAAGTTAAGCGAAGATGAGCTAGCGTGGTTATGTTAGCCGACTAAAGCTAACTTAGATGCTGCGAGATTGTTGCTGTATTTTTCACAAACGGGTGCAAGTGTTCTGCTATTGCTTCAGCTTGCATTCATTGTGGGAATCTTATAGTTTGTGTAAATAATGCTATAAGAATGCAGTTAAACCAGTGTTGTCTTGGAGCAGCTAGCAGCCTCCTAACGTTAATGTAACTTGAGTTACATATCCCATTTCCCTATAAATGTAACCGTCATTTTATTTTTAACAGGGGCTATCTTGTTTATCTGCATATTTGCGTAGAGCGACGTCCTTTGCGTGTTTTAGTAAGGTGACGGCGTGGTAGTAAAGCTCCAGTGTGTTCAAACTGACAGCTCCGGTTACCGTGCTAAGCTAGCGTTAGCTGGAAAGGGCGTTGCTGAGCCATTGCTGCAACTTTGCCCTTGTGGCCACAGAAGCCTAGAAAGACGTCATCCAAGCCACATTTTTAACTCAGACACGTTTCCCGAAACAGTAAAGCTTGCATGTGGCAAATTGTGATCGTTTTCATGCTCCCTGCAAGCTAGGTTCGAGGAATTATAATCAGGGTGGAGACTGAAAAGGATCAACACGAAATTGTGGTTATCAATCTGACAATACAGATTTCAGATTGACAGAACTGTCCTCTGTATTTCACTAATTAAATGCTTACCAATTATCCTGTAGCTGCTGTTGCATAGCATTGAATGTGAATATCCATGTCAGAACAGGCTGCCAGTCTTTCTGGTTGTAAAGATATTTCATGTTCTAACTTTTTCTGTCCAGCATCAAAGGACTACACTTAAACCCAAAATAAGATTCTGTCAGGGCCTGTCACATCCACTCCTTGACTATAGATATAAGATAAGACATGTTCTGAGTCTTGTTAACTTTTGAATTCAGTGTATTTGACTAAAATTAAATCAAAATGTAATAACATCATGTATATTTATTTATCAGTTAAATAAAACAATGAGTTGTCATGATGTTTGATTTGTAAGCACATATTGCATCCCAGGTTAGTTTGTACTGGCACTAGGGAGTTGTTTGGCCTGAAGGGCAACCAAAAGGAGGGGCATTGCTGAAGTAGCTTGACACAAAGTGAGCACGATGACCGGAAGCTTGATATCCATACACAATTAATGCCAATGGATGGTTTGATTTCCTTGTTTTGTGTGGTTTTTGTGAACATATTGTTTATGCTCACAAAAAACAGTCAGGAGATGTTCATCCTCAGGCTCCACCAGTATATTGAAATTTATGTTTTCAATTATTAAATTGATTTCAAAACATATAATCTGCACATAGAATCATTTCTTTTTATTGATCATTTAAGTAAATAATCAAGAAGGACAAACCTCTTGTCCCGACATCCTCAAAGGGAAGATTTGATTATATTTTTAAATTTTATGCTTTGACATTGTGACCTGAATGTTTGGACTGATCTTGGAAACTGCAGTGCACCATGTTTCCTTATTTTTTGTTTTTACTAGACTAATGATTGATTATGAGTAGTAATTATACATTTTATGTAACCAAAAACTGTCACTGAAGTCAGTCTGTCTAAATGTATTTAGTTTTAAATTGTATGAAACAAGGGAAGCAAGGATTCATAGTTGGGAAGCAGGGTCAAAAATCCAATGTGAGAGCCTGGTAGATACTGGAAAATTGGTGCACAATTAAATGTACAAAAAGATATCTGCAAAGTTTTGGAGAATGATGCAGGTAAATGATGATTTGATGGAGGCACATATATTTTTCTTTTTTCAGTGAATATAAATCTTTTAGTCAAAAATGTGAGAAAGGTAGCCAATGCAAAACTAATGTCACAGTCTGATGTTGTACTTGTCTATGAGCAGAGGAGTGTTGTAGTTGTGTTGTGATTGTGTGTGGCTGCAGAGAGATAGGAGGCTGCTTCATCTTCTAGTGACGCCTGTCGTCTTCACTGGCAGCTAAATAAATTACGACCGTCATGCTGCATATGGCCTCACTGATCACCACATGGATACGTGTAACCAGTCGCATTGTTTGTCCAACCATGATGCAGCATTATTGCTTAAATTGAAAAACAATGATGAATAATAAAAACAATTGAAACCTCTATCACAAAATCACTTTAAATAACTGAGAACAATCACTACAAGAATCAATGGATCAGTCAATGCCTTAGTTACAGCATCACATCTTCATGTGGCTTAACTTCAAACAGTGAATTGAAGTTTAGTTGATTGAAATCATTTGATCTTTAGCCATCTGCAGCTGGCCTGGATCTTTAGTTTCAATATCTTTGTCAGTCTTTGTCCTTAACTGACCAGTGAATATGTACATAAACGGTGACCTATATGACAATTTTTTCAATGGATTCCTTCGCTAATTGTTATACAGATGATGACACATTCAAACACAGAAATTGAACACTGTATTGAAGAAAAAGGGAGAACAGAAAATGGTGTCTTCCCTTTGTTTCAGCCTGGTCATAGTGTAGGATGGTGTCATGAACAAATATCACAATGAGCCCCCTGATATATTTCCACTGCAACTAGGCCACACTTTCATGGATGGTCTATTTTTGAAAAACAGAACAATAATTTAAAATATATATTATGAATAACTTGAATGAATAACAAACTGTGCTGTGGTTGTTTGAATGTATGAATATTACTTTGGTCTGGTGGTTCTTGGAGCGCAGACTTTCTTGAACTATCTTACTGAAATAGTTGGCATGTTGTTTATAATGCTTCTTTTTGTATGTAATGTTAGGCTCAAATGTGGGATCATTTCTTTTTTGTTTATTTATTAATTTTTTATTTTTCACATTTCACAAGTGCGTAGGTCCAGAAATGTCAGAACAGGATGAATATTGACCAGTTTTCCTTGAAAATCCAAACGATATTCCATTTACGAGATCAAAGTAGAAAAATGGAACATTACATTGTTGATAAATTACTTAAATACTAATAGAGGCTGGATCTCTCAATCTCTCAAAGCCAAACTCATGATCATTTAATCTGTAAAGTGGTCAGAAGGCATATTCACGAGTGGGGGGGAATTTGTGACTTCATGGGCGGATAATAAGTTATTTCATTGTATGAGTTCATTAGGAACTGACCAGAGGTTTGTCTGTCCACTCATGAAGAGATACAGCTTTTGGCTTTCCTTACTGTGGATAACCTTTTTTACAGATTAACAGACTTATTGAAAGCAGTCTTTGCATTTAAAAGAAATGGACACACGGTGAGACAATCACACAGGAGGTTGTGAACAAATACTCTCTGCATTATTTGTGTTTGATAAGCCTTATTCATAGACAGGACCTTGACCCCTTTTTCTTTATTTACGACTGTCACCGTGTTCCCTGAGTTCAGCACAAAGTGATAACTGAAAGGACTCTTGCAAAACTTTTAAATGTCTTTTTTTAAGGGACTGAAACCAAACCTGAGTGTGTCACTTGTTTATTTAGCTCAGTTCTATACCCGTGTGTCACTGATGACTTTCAGGAATCTCAGGCAGGTGCAAAAGCTACAGACGGTCTGAGTTACGTAACGGTTGGTCTGTTTGGTCAAATGGAGATCAACTTGGCTAAAATCACCTTTTCTATCCTATCCAGTCAGTCAGTCGCTCATGTTTTCAGAAAGTTCTTGTCCCTGTGAAAAGCTTTTGTTGCCGTTGTAGTTACCATGCTTCCTCTGTAAGAGAATGATAAAGTAGATGATAAATGTTATAACTGGTTTCCAGTGGAGCATCATGTGCTGTTTATTTTCTTGAAGCACTCTGGTTTGTGAAGAACAATGCACCAGACCAGAGCAGCATGCTGTTGATGTCCTCTCTCCTTGTCTGGAGTTAATCCTGTTAGGTACCGTCCAGTCCCCCCCTTTTTTTTTTTACATTGCACAGTCAGCTATAAGGAGGACTTGTGGTCTCTATCACTTAGAAACCCACACATACAGACTCTAGCTTGTCTGGTCTAGCCGCTAAGCAGCTTAGTGCTATTGTGGCCCCAGGTGCCGTCATGTTGAAGCTCAAGGAGTGGATAGTCTTATTAGCGTCCAATCACTGAGAGTTGTGTTTTGATTTTTCAGTGTTTTTTATCTCTTCTCTTTCGTGTCCATGATTACGTTGAACCAAAATTCAGACTGAAACTACAAACAAGAAAATAAGGTTCACAGTGCAAGTCAGCATTTCTCTGAGTCATTATGTAGTTGATTAGATAATTGGTACAAAGTCAAACGGGTAATATCAGTACAATTATCTGAGCTTAGCCTGCCTTTTAAAAAGTATGTTATGCAATATTCAGAGGTTCAGCTGAAGTGGACAGAGGGTATAGAGTTGATCGTATTAACTGTATTTTTTCTCATGGTGTATAGTAATTAATGTAGTGTAGAGGAAGAAGACATGGGTTTAGAAATGCTTGCTTAAGAACATAACTCCAAGGATGTTGTTATTGTTTTTACCTCCCAGCCTTGGTTATTTATCCAAGTTCCTTGCTTCTCTCCATAAGTCACACAAACCGTGTAAAAATCTAACAAGTTATGTGTCTTCTTGAATATATTTTTGCCTTTATTTTATGGCTCGTTTTGTAGTTAATTCTTCCTAAGTGCCAGAATATAAATATGTATTTGTTTTTTGTTTTTTTACCTGCTATGAATTTGCCTGTGTTTAACCCACTTCTTTCTGTCTTCTCTTCTCTTTATCAGGTGATGGGCTCGTCTGATTTGTGAATGAGATCCTGTCCACTGTGAATAATTGTGGAGCCTCGTCCTGACATTTGGTTGACAGCTGTAACTACACGTCACCTCCCCCTGCGTGGCGCCCTTTTTGCCACCACTGAAGGCTAAACGTCACTGAGGGATCGGACACCTCCGTGCCACATTCCCAGCCAAACTCCCCCCCGTGTCACCTCATCCTCACCTCCCCGAGAGGGAGAGAACAGCAGCCGCCATGGTGCTGTCACAGAGACAAAGAGATGAACTGTGAGTGCCCTGATATAAACATGGGAATCCAGATTCATTACACATGCAAACAAGAATAGACATGTAGACTAACACGCCGAGCGCTTATGAAGAGAGTGTGAAAAAAGAGTTTGCGTTGAAGTCTGTTTACATGCAGGGTTCTGCAGCAATACCTCGAGGTTTGTCCACAAGCACAGACATGCATCTCATATTTATAAGTCATGCAGAAGATGTTAATGTAAATGTGAGAAAATAAAGTGCATTCCTGTACAAGAGTGTGTAATCAGCAAAGAGATGTGAGCTGGAAGGTGCTTCACTCGATAGCTACTTAGTGAATATTTCATAACCCACATGACAGGAGCAAAGGAGCGAGGGGGATGGGTAAGGAAGGACAACTTAACAAAGTGATGGCTGGTTAATGTGAGCAGCTTTGTGCAGTCGTTACTGCCTAGCTGGTCATACAGCACAAACCCCAGTCCACTACAACCACAGGTCCAGTCCACATACCACGTTTCTAATCATATAACGGTGGTGTTACGTTTATCTGCATAGACAATCGGGGCTGTTTGTCTTCTGATGAATCTGTAGAAATCCTGCTGCATGCGTTGGCCTAATCATTAGAAAGTCTATAACAAACTGTTGTATCAGAGTAACAGTTATCAAAGTGGGCCTTAAAACTGCAGCCTAAATTTAGTACCGTTACTCATGAAATATTCACCCATCATCTCATAAAAGAGCTGTTCCACTCATTTATATAACTGTGTGTGTGCGGACGTCTGTGTGTGAGTTTGAGGTTAGTGCTTCCATGTGCTTGTGGGCTACGTCGCCGTGCAATGCTCGTGTGTTTCAGTGCTCTCTTTGTGGCCAGGCTTTGGTTTCCATAGCAGCACAAAACACAATTTCCCATTGATTCGGCCCATACGTTTTGTTTTCCTCAATGAAGGGTTATGATTTCTTTTGGCACTCGCTCATATTGACTCGACATTTAAGGTGGAACGGTGAAACTTGAAGCCCCTTGCTCCCATCTGTTAAGACAGGGTGTGGTCTCTGCTCTTTTAAGGAGGAACTTGCATTTTTGTTAAGGTGGAGCAAATATTTATCATCTTGATGTTATTAGTTTATGAAATAATCACGGAAATACGCCACTATCGGTCGACAATGAGTGTATATAACTTTGAAAAATTAATTTTATTTCACCTTTTCCTCAGAAACCGGGCTATAGCCGACTATCTCCGTTCCAATGGTTATGAGGAGGCCTATTCCACCTTCAAGAAAGAAGCAGAGTTAGATATGGTAAGGAGAAACGGATACATAAAACTTTATACATCACAAATAACTGTACATATCCTGTTACGAGGAACAAGGATCCTTTTCTCAGTGTCGGTGTCTTTTCTTTGGTCACAGAATGAAGAGGTAGACAAGAAGTATGCAGGGCTTTTGGAAAAGAAATGGACCTCAGTTATCAGATTACAGAAGAAGGTAAGTAATGTCAGCATGCTTTCAGATTCTTTGATATAAGCTGTATATGGCACAGGATAATCTTGTTGGTGTCCATGTACAATGTGAAAACCCATTCTTATCCAACTGGAAAAAAGAAGTTTGATTTTAGCAGCTTTCTGGTGATTAATCTATTCTTTTTTCTTTGTTGGGAAAACTAATTTCTTGCTTGTTTGATCCTTGGTTTGCCGCTTCAGGTGATGGAGTTGGAGTCAAAGTTGAATGAAGCAAAGGAGGAGATGACGCACGGAGGACCTGTGGGTCAGAAGAGAGACCCCAAGGAGTGGATCCCCCGTCCACCAGAGAGATACGCCCTGAGTGGGCACCGTGCTCCAGTCACGCGTGTCATATTCCATCCTGTGTTTTCTGTCATGGTCACAGCCTCAGAGGATGCTACCATCAAGGTGTGTATGTGTTTCTGAACGTGTTACATCTTATATTAAGGGGTCACCTCATATATATTATTGTCAGTGGCAGAACAACTTGAAAAAAAGACCTTTCAGTGTAACATAATATGATCTACAGATCTGCACCTGCAAAAATACGCATAGAGTTGTTTCAACACTTCTGACACTGTTGATACAAAATGGTTTATTTTGGGGGCTTTTGTGTGGGATTAGAGTCTGGATCATAGTACAGTAGGAAAAGCGCTAAGAGGCATTTAAATGTTTGGGGAGAAATCTTTTCCACGGTGTAAACCTGACTGACTCAATAATGTTTTACCTGTGTTGGGTATCAGAGTCAGTTCAGTTTTATTCACATAGCGTCAAATACAATCCAGACTATCTAAAGACGCTTTAGAGCATCCAGAGCGTCTTAACACTACGGCACGGTCTAAACAAGAACACGGTTTCTGTGGAGTCTTAAAAAGTCTTAAATTACATTTCAGGTCTTAAATCCTTACGTCCATTTACTGCTTCATTCTTATTTAGTTCAGTGCGTCCTGTGTAGTTCTTTATTAAATATAACTCTTAGCAGTAGGCCAAAATTAAACTACAAATGAGACCTAGTTGAATCCAGTGTTCAGGCTGGTTTGTAATGTGTTGCTGCACCGGGTATGGTACGACTGTACGGCGCAGGCGAAGCGCAGAGATTTTATCGCCACGTAATGTTTGTTAGCGTTATGGATTTTTGCCTCCTTTTGGATTCGAGACTTCTTGTGTCACATGAACCTCGTTGTCAACTTGGGAAATGGGCAAAATGTAAGTTTAATGATTGCTGGCTTTGTAACGTGGAGTTGGAGAGAAGCTTAGCCACGTTTGCTAGTAGTATGCTTCAACATGAAGTAACAAGGCAGGAGACGAAGTGGAAGGATTTCAGCACAATACATTAATTAAACAGAACCATATGAAGTCTCGTCTCACGGCATATTACAGAATATAATAACAGATAATAAAACGTTCGTGGCTTGTAGCCTTCAGCAGCGTCCACATTACGGAGATGGAGGAAGTCAAAGAAAAAAGACGGATGCAACAAGAGTGACACCTGCTGAACTAAGCGATGAAAACAAAGGCTGGTAATGCTCCGTGATTGGCTGAAACCTGCTCAACAATCCTTATGTGGTGACCTGCAGACTCTACCGATTCTGCTGCTTCATCATCATAAAGTGACGTATGCACCCCTCCCCGGATGTTTTAATGATCAAAAATAGCACACCTGAGGCATAATAAGGGTCTGTGATGTATAATCTATGTAAAGTGCGCAGTAAATTCTGACGGCCTGAAATCAGTTTTCCTGCCAATATGGCGGTGTCAACAAAAACTGTCACGTGACGCCCAGAGCTCTATGGTGGTCTACAGCGCATATCACATCAAGAGGGTAGCTGATAGTTGAATGACAATACATTTTATCATTTTGAAAGTAATTGTGGGTCTGGGATTTTCCTTATGTTTTGTACCTCTAGTAGGTCTTACATTTAACCTATAAAAGGTCTTAGAAAGTCTTAAACTGCACATGCTCAAACCCGCAGAAACCTTGAAGTAGAAACCTTGAGCAGGACCCGGCTCATGTGCTTGAGGTTGGCTGGATAGAAAGGATTGAGAACAGGAGAAGGGACAGAAGAGAGCAGCAGATAAACTGCATCCAGATGCATGCGGCATATAAACATGACTCAAACTGCACATAATAGCACAATCATACAGATAAATTATTCAGTCATTTTTCCATCACAGGCTCCCACGTGTGCCACTCGTGATGCCAATGCTCTTTTCTTCTGTGGACATGCTTTAGCCTAATATCTTTGTCTTATCAGAAGTGAATGCCCATGTGTGTCTCTTAATGGGAATATTAAAGCACAGCGTTGACTGTGTACTGCAGCATTTTATAAGCAAAATCAAGGAGCGTTGCAGCAGACACAGCATAGCCTCTGCAGCTCTGACCCTTTAGATCAAAGCTGTACTGCGGATCTGAGGCTGCTCTCTCTTTTTATCCTCTGTGCTTCTGCTCAAGCACCCCCCCTCCCTCCTCCCCCATTTATTCTCCTCCCTCCCTGCTTCTCTTCCTCTCTTCCTCACTCTTTCTTTTTTCTGCTTTGTCACTGCTCATCTATGTGGCGATGGGCTGATGCTCGCGTTGTCAGAGGCAACACTCCCAGAGCACAGCACCTTGGAAAAAAATTCAAATGGGTTTCTCATTCAGGCCGTCCATCTTTGTTTGTTTCAAGACGTTTTTATTGATTAAACAACTAAACGGTGTCGGCGCGTTGCTTAATTTTTATTACTTGGGATTCAATGGCAAAGAGTCTGTTGATTTTCAGTCTTAATATTTGAATTCAGTGTGAAAACCTGTTGTGTATCATGCAGCCCTGCTCCTACTCATTGATGACAGTTTAACATCTATTATCTATGCATGTTTTTCCTAAAAAAAAAGTCTAACTTGTGAATACTTAATTGTCTCACTGACCCATGTCTGTGTTTGGTAGGTGTGGGACTACGAGGCAGGAGACTTTGAGCGAACCCTCAAAGGCCACACAGACTCTGTGCAGGACATCTCCTTTGACCAGACGGGAAAGCTGCTGGCTTCATGTTCAGCTGACATGAGCATCAAACTCTGGGACTTTCAGGGGTTTGAGTGCATCCGAACAATGCATGGTAAGACATATTTACGGAAAAAAACAATGGCTAAACAAAACCGTTGCTATATACAAGCTGAAATATAAATAGAACCGTTTTAGAGAGAACCATTACAAATACTGTAGCTGGGTTTACATCTATATGGGTTGTACATCAACAATAAGACAACCTGTGTAACTGAATCTAGCTACAATTTTATTATAATCTAGGATCTGAAATGTTTCTGGATACTTGCTGGCACACATCTTGATTGATAGTTTAAACTTCTGACTAGTTACACAACTAAACTCTTGACTGTGTCATCCAGGCCACGATCACAATGTGTCGTCGGTAGCCATCATGCCAAACGGTGACCACATAGTGTCTGCCTCCAGAGACAAGACCATGAAGATGTGGGAGGTGGCTACTGGGTAAGCATGGGGAACTCTTGTTTGAACCGACTTTGCCTCAGGCTCTTCTAGAGACTAGGTGTTGTTTTTTATATATATTTGTTGTTTTCTACATGTACGATTATGTCATCTTAACACAATAGTTACAATGAATTTAAGCGAGAACTCTTTTCCAAGTTAACCTATAATATTTCTCTCTGCAGGTACTGTGTGAAGACATTTACTGGCCACAGGGAGTGGGTGAGGATGGTGCGTCCCAATCAGGACGGCTCGTTGATCGCCAGCTGCTCCAACGACCAGACGGTGCGTGTCTGGGTGGTCGCCTCAAAGGAGTGTAAAGCTGAGCTGCGGGAACATGAACATGTGGTAGAGTGTATCGCCTGGGCCCCTGACAGCGCTCACCCCACCATCCTGGAGGCTACAGGCTCAGAGGTAAATATGGCTGCTGTATGTTTCAGCTGCAGGGTGTCACAGCTGTTTATAGAGGAGGCAGCCCTTTGAATTATTGTCTGCATTATTTATATAATTATTTGCTGAAAACAGAACATGGCAGTTTGTGTTTATAGCTGAGTGTGCAGACATGCTAGCTCTGTGAGGCTGTGCATGATTTGCAGTGCACAGAGAGTTGCATTTGAATGCAGCATCTGTAGACAAGAAACAGTCTGTTTGTGTGGAGAGCAAAGACAAACTAGTGGGTTTTAAACATGAGTATGATCTGTCTGGTCTTTTCAAGCTACACTTTTGCTTCTGCTAGTCAGGATTGTAGATGTGTGTGTGGAACAGGTTGTCTTCACTTGATGATCCATTATCTAGATATCTGCAGGCTAAAGCGAAAGCTCTGAAACATTCAGTGTTGCCCCCAGAGGCTCAGTCATCAGACAATGACGATACTAACATGCTGATGTTTAACAGATGACGTGGTTGCTGTTGTAGCTTAATATGTTAGCGTGCTCATTTGTTAATGAGCAGGAAATACAAGCTGACGAGAACCCCGTTAGCTCTGTATCCATATTTAGATAAACAGCTTTATCCTGACTACAGTTATTCTGGCACGGTGGATGTAAGTTGTTGCTTCGTATCCAGGAAAACATCTCCGTCATAACAGACTTTGCTTGTCTTGGATGTTACCGCACTGTGTCACGTCTTCCTCGTATGGCTGTCTTGCAGAGTAAGAAGAGTGGAAAACCTGGCCCCTTCCTCCTCTCTGGCTCCAGAGATAAAACGATTAAGATGTGGGACGTCAGCATTGGGATCTGCCTTATGACTCTGGTGAGTATTACAGATGACAGTTTCTGTGTTACAGCGTGTGAGTGAGGGGTGTGGTGAGTAATCGGTCCTGTGGTTTTAGGTGGGACATGACAACTGGGTGCGTGGGATATTGTTTCATCCTGGAGGAAGATTCATAGTGAGCTGTGCCGATGACAAAACCATCAGGATCTGGGATTACAAAAACAAACGCTGCATGAAGACCTTGAGTGCCCATGAACACTTTGTTACCTCTCTGGGTGAGACACTGTTAATTCATTTAGCATCATGAGCCTCGACACAAGCTTCAGATTATTTTGGCTTTCTGGTCTTCTTGTTGCACGTCGCTCAACAAGTAATTTCCTCTCTTGCAGATTTCCACAAGACCGCTCCGTATGTGGTGACAGGCAGTGTCGATCAGACAGTCAAAGTCTGGGAGTGCCGCTGAGACTGCCTGCGTCTCCTGCCCACCCGTTCCCAACTCCAAAAGCAGCCCTAAAGCCCCACCCTACCCCTCCATTTCCTCTTCCCCCTGCCCTGACCGCCGAGTCCAGCCCCTCACCTCTCGCACTCCAAACCATAGTCGACCAAGGCGCTTTATCTCCCCCGTCCCTTTTCCTCGCTCCCCTCCCCTTACCTTCTCCCCTACATTGGTCCAGCCCTATTAAGATGACTATTGTCCTTTTGTGTAAATTATTCTGGATGTAGGGTACGCTTAATAAATGTCACGCAATCTCTGACACATAAACACACTCAAAAAGATAAGAAGTATCCTTGCATGGTGAATCCAACGAGAAAAAAAAAAAAAATTCTATACTGTTAAATTTGCATACTGTCGTCATGACTTCCCGTCGGGTCAAAGGGTAAATATCTTTGTGTGCTGGCGCAGGCGAATTCTGGTTAACTGACAGTGCACGAAAACGGCGCCCCCTCGTTGAAGGGGGTTTAGGTTTTGTTTAGTTTTGTTTAACTCCATGCCTCCATTGTTGTGGTCTGTCACCGCGTGGCTGGTGATAGAGAAGAAAGTAAGAAAGTGGAAGCTGCCCAGGAGAAGACGATAACAAGCTGACGAAGCAGCTCCCTAGTCGAATCACATGAGGTTTTGTGGGCGAGTGTACGTGTGTATACGTTGTGTGTGTGTGTGTGTGTGTGCGCGCGCGCGCGTTTGTACGTTACGACAGGAGAATCTCTCCACTGTCTCCGATCTAACGGTCGGAGAAGAGAGAGGAGGCAAAGCTTCTCACCCACTGTGTTCATTCATTCATTCTACTTCATCTCTTTTAACAAACTTGCTTTTCTAGTAGACACTCACAGGACCTTAATGATCCATAAGCTGCTGAGAGCACAGGCACACATCCCATAACAAAAGTGTGTTTTACAGAGGAAAAAGTCGGCTCACCATTTATGAGGTTTGTGTGTGTGTGCGTGTATGTACGTCGCCCCAGAGAATCGCCCAGTGCCCTCTTCGCTCGCTATCTCTGCCTTGTTACCCCACTGAGGGCTCCCTCACACGGGATTTTCATTCTGCTTTCTGTGGTCTCTCACTGCTCTCTACACACACATACACTCACAAAATGCACATACACGCACAGTAAAAGTTGTGTATCAATATATCTGGATGTCATTGTTTGCAACATAATGAAATAAAATTCTGTAAATATAACGGCCGCCTGTGTGCTTTCTTTGAGGGAAGGAGAGTGAGACGGGATTAACTGGCCCCGGCCTTTTGTAGTGAAGCTTATTCCCGAGTAATGTTATTAAATTTAGCTCTCGTCAGGAGCACAGGTGTGAACGTAGCACAATCAGGCCAGTTGTGTTGTGCTGCTCTTCGTCCTTTTCTCCAGAGTGTGCAGAAACATGCTAGTGTGGCAAGTCCCTTCTGACGTCTGATCTGATGATGATGAAGCAATTAATTTGGTTTGACACGAGGCTAATGCAAGTTAGCATGCTAAACCTTTTAATCAGCGCCACCGTGGAAAACTATCTGGCTGTGGCGGTAAACACTAAACGCTGGCGTTGGGTTAGATTTTGTGTTCTTGGAGAACGGTGATCATCAAACATTGAGTCTGATGACTTTAGACCATCAGTGTTTGGAAAGAAATGGGTCACTAGACAGACACTGGAAAAACTTCTGCTCCAGACACAAAATATTATTTATGCATAACTATCGGGCTCAGCTGCAAAGATGTTGGTGCAACACTATCGCCTCGTAGCAGCCTTGGGCGCCTTCCGTCTGAGCGTTGGTCACACACTGAATGATAACTGATGCAGACGGAGGAGAAACACTTTGATGTTTTGGGGGGATTTTTTTGGTAAAGGAAGGAGGATCTGGATCCTGACATTTATTCCTCAGGTACAGCTCAGTACAGCCACACTGCATCCAGACTGGAGAGGCAAAGACTTCATGAGACAGCAGGGACAGTTCAGGCCCCCTTATCAATTATGTACGGCACCCTCAGCCTACTTCTGTGTTCACGCACACGCCTGCTCACTCACCCACACGGCAATTATTTTTCCTCTGCGGTATCTTGGCAACAGTTGCCAGGACGGTGGAGAGCAGCCACCACACCTTGCTCTGTCCTGCAGGCCTGGCAGGGCAAAGGAGCAACGGAGGTGGCGAGGTAAAGTGCAAGGACGGATGCAGATGCGGAAGAGGAACGTGATTACGGCACAAAGTCCACGTCGTTAAACGGGTTAGAACAGGGACACGGCACGTTAGACAGGAGATGTGGTTTGATAGGACTTTGAGAAAATAAAATAAAACCTTGTCTTAATCTGAAACGCCTGTTTCTCATATGAAGCACTGGAGTAGAAACATTGGCCTACATCCGCCCGCCTCCTCCTCCTCCTCTCTAAGGCCTTGTGCACACTTTCTCCCCAGTGCACGCTGAAGACATCCAAACGGTAGATAAAACACTTCTCATTTATATTGCTTCTAGGTCAACCATTTCCCTCCCCCGGCATGACCGGTGATTCACAGAGAGAAAGTGAAAGGAGCTGCAGAGAGTTATAAACCGGCATTGATTCAAATAAACCGGAGCAATAAAGAGGTGCTGAGAGGTTTCAAGGTCGGTGCATGAAACGGAGTAGTCACATGCTGCAGGATTGATTGTCTCAGGAGAGGATTGAACAATTAAATTCTGAACTTTTCTCCGCTGAACAACCTGTGCCGTGAAATTCTAACATTTCAAGTGCAGACCGGGGCACAGGCAGCCGCAGGTTAATATATAGGTTTGTGTGTCACCCGCTGTATGGCTCACACGGGTCTCAATATAGTTTACGTGACCAGCGTTTGTAATCCCTGCAAAGCCTGGGGAGACAGATGAGGATGTCTGGAGCAGCTTGAGTCCAACTATATCTAAATGTAGAGGATGTGGCGCTCTCTAGTGGTAGCAGGACATGAGAGGTTCCTGTCCCTATAAGGAAAAAATGAGACGCTTCCCTGCACCCTGTACCAATGAGCACTGGTCACATGATTGTCATGGACGCTATAATAAACCTGAACATACTGGTTTTTAAAGAGAGGCAGCAGAGGTGAAGCGTGTGAGTTTGTTTTTGTTTGTCTTCAAAGAGTTACACCAAGAAATGTTTGCTCGACTCTTTCTGTTGTTAATGTTCAGCACATTAAATAAATTAAAATGTATTTATTTATGTTCATGACAGTTGATGAAACTAGCGGTGATCATTATCAACTGAGAATAACAGTCACCCTCTAAAATGCTGAAGTTTCAATTTGGATCATGATTATTAAAAAGTTTGGGCCTTGTGTTACATATTTACACTCATCTGCCAAAACATTAGGTACACTAGAGAATACAAATGTGTTCTAATACCCCCTCTCATGACTGTTATAATGTTCAGTTTATGCTACAGTAGTTAAAGAAATGAGGTGATTCAGCCGTCGTGGTTTTTTTGGAGGATGTATTGGGGTTGTCAAAACAACAGAAACATAATAATACAATACTACACCGTTCAATAGCACTACAAACCACAGCCTCCAAAATTAAAACCCAGTTGAGTCAACAGCTTCCTAATATTTTAAATGAAATGCTGAATACCATAACCTTCTTGAAGCCAAGATTTACTGCAGGGCTGTTATATTATAATGTACACATTTTAGCTAGGGCACCTAATGAACTAGAAAGAGGGTACTTAGGAGATATAGAAATGATCATATATATGTCTTTTGTTCTCTTTGTAAAGTCTCCTGTGTTGCATCTCTTCCTCTTTGTCTCTGATCTATAGATCCACGAGTGATGCAGCACTTCTAACTGGGTCAGCCCGTCCCTTCTTCTCATCCCTCCCACCTTCTATGTGTCTCCAAGACCCCCCCCCATCCTCCTCCTCCTTTTTTCTCTGTATATGCATCCACCCCTATAGAGCGCTTTTTTTCATGCAGCTCATGTGCTTACCATGTGCTGCAGCAGCTCTCTCATCCCTCTTCTCCTCCCCTTTTTCCGCCTGATTCATACAGGCTCAGCCTGTTGCAAAAACACTCCCACCTTATCTCAACTGCATTGATTTCTTACCATCCCGAGTGTCATTTTTTCCCCATTCAAACCTCATTTGTATCTTATCGGCCTGGATGGTAATGGTGTTAGTAGGTTTGTATGTGCAGACAGGGTGCACGGCATGACAGAGGCAGCTCTAATTTACTTCTGAGCTGCTGTTTTGATTGGCTGAGGCTGTCATACCCTGTGATGTGGCGGAGGATATATACGACTGAGCGGCGTCCAATCAAAGACTGTTACCATGCAGCCGCGCATGTGACTCCATATGTGCATCTTCATATATACATTATATCAGACAAAACACACCACTGAAATGTAATCAAAACACTTAAATAAGATTTAGTTTGCCCCTGAGGGAGACGTGCAGCATGAGCCGTCATTACCTCACTTGATGTACAACACAGTTGTCACAGTGTGCAATAAAAGGAGCAGATATAAATCCACAACAGCAAAGAGGAGGAACAAGTGGTCACAGAGACAATAGGAGTTGGGCATAAGATGAAAATAACAAAAGGCCTCCAAGAGGTGAAATACTTAAATACATAATTATGAAACCGCAATTACAATGTAATACATATCTAATTTTTAAATCTGAGACTGTGTGGTTTGAAGTACTTTTGAATTGTATGGTGTTGTTACTAACACATGTTCCTTGGCATTTTAGTCAGTGGGCTATACTATATAAAACAAACAGTTGTATTTTTAATTCAGCCATTATACCTGTCATTAAGGGACTATTACTATATTAATGGACTATAGGACAGGGCTATTATATTAGAGTGCATTTGTTTTCCCCATTTCGCCATTTGTGGTGTAAAATAGATCCTGATTAATTATGAAGTAAGTCCTTTATCATAAATCTATTGAACAATAATCACTGCACATTCAGCCAGTGTACTAAGCCCCGCCCCCTTAATGTTTGACTGACAGCTCTGATCCCGAGACAGCAGGGTGGCCAGTCACGCTCTCGCCATGCAAATGAGCCGCGCTCGGGCCGGGCGGGTGCCCATGTGGACCAGCACCATGCCTTGTTGTTCTGAGCGCTGATTGGCTCGTCGGCGCCTGCTCTGTCTTCATGCGCTGCGGGCCAACTGCGCGACCGAAAACACGGAGGGCCGTTGACGTCAACGGGACTTCCGGTGCTTGAATCGCACAGAAATACACCATCACATCGGGGAGTCCGTTTATTCCCGGAGCGTTTAACGGAGGTCGCGGCGACCGTTGCGTGGAAAAAAGTCACATTTTGGAGCGTGTAACGGCTGGCAGCGCGGAGGAGCAGGGAGTAGTGCGGTCACCGGGTTTTGTCGGAGGCCGTAGTAACAGGGCGGGGCAGGAATCCGGGAGGGGCGGGTCTTAACCAGAACACGACTCGCCTTGTTGTGTGTATTCCCGTGCTCGCATCGCCATCTTGTTGCAATCCTATTTTTTACGTATGCGAGGATCTACTTTCCGTGCGGCCGGATTAAAAATTGCCAGACTGCTTTCAGGAGAAACGCAGGGCACCAACGGCTCAGGCGTGCGGGTGTGAACACCGTGCACGCAGCGCTTACTACCGGGACATTACCTACCCCTCGGTCTTTTTCCTCCTTCCGTCCCGGGCCACCGGGTCTCCTGCCGTGAGGGTTTTTTTTTACGCGCAATGAGCATCGATACACTTCTGGAGGCGGCCAGATACCTGGAATGGCAAGCCCAGCAACAACAGATCACACGTGGTAAGTTGAACCTCAGACACCGGGACACCGCGCTGAATAAATCAACCACCAACAGCCCGAGCCGAGTCCTGAGCTGCATTTTGGGGAAGCGAGTCCCATTACTAACCAAAGGCTGGACTTGCATTTTTAACCGACCCGCCTATGGGGAGCGGAAACGTTTGTAGGTTTTTGTTTAGCTCACTGGGTTCTTGCCACAAAAAAAATAAATAAAAAAATAGTCTCACTGCAAACTACCACCGACCCTGGCGGTGTAGTTACTGCACACAGTGTGTTCATTTAATGCGGAAACGATAAAGTTGTTATTCTGAACTACTTTGCGCGCTCGCGGTGTGTGTATGTGTCACAGTTTCAACACCAGTGACTCACCGTACGCGCGCGCGTGTGTGTGTCTGCACGAAAGAAAGGAGTTCATGTCAGAAACTGATCCATACATTAAATATCCAGCCCATCCAGCTCTTAAATGTGAATGTGCACTTTTTATCTGTATTGCATACATTTAAATCGTGAATTACACGTGTGTGATTCATACAAATAGAAATGAAATGGTGATAATGTGAGTTTTTTTTAACGTCGGTTATAAAAGATCTCCTCTGGATCGATTTGCCCCAGTTTTTTTTTGTCCGTCGAGCCCCGGCAGGGCGGTGGCGAGCAGAGGCTGCTCTTTACATAATACCCTGACATTGCTCAGCTATCTTATGACACACACTGGGGCGGGCCCTCACGCGCTCAACCAGTCCCAACCGTGGTGTCCGCGTGTGAGGTTATAATAAACACTACCTCGCGGGATTTCTTCTTTTTGAAACCGATTAGTTATCAATCGACGTTGTGGTCAATGATCAGGCGAAAGGAGACGGAGAGAAAGAGAGGGGAGGGGGGGGGTTGTTTTTTGTGCTTCTGCCCTCCGATGACGTGTCAGACAAACCAGCCCCCTCCCCCCCACATACCCTACCGCGTGCTAGGGTCCGCCCACAACGACCACGTGCACACTACCCCCTTCCTCGCCATGGATACACACCTACGCGCATGCACACGCACACTCATTCCTCGTCCCCGCCCTTCCCATTCAGACTACTTGACAGTGGCGGGTCAGAGACACGGGGAGGGGGGGTAAACTGGGCAACTCCCAGCTCCTCACCCCCCCCAGCTCCTCACCCCCGGCCTCTCTCAATGCAGAAGTTATGTAATTTACGTTTGCGTGCGCTTGGCAATATGGAGCTCGGTGTGTGTGATCATGGATTGTAGTACCAGAGCTGGATTAACCATTTGGGACACACGGTTAAAGCAGCTGATATTAATAAGACTTTTCAGTGGAATTTAATATTTACTCATCGGTCAGACCATTGGCTGTATATAGGTCATATGAACAAACAAACTTGTTTATAACCGTATGTACAGAGCCATATCTCATAAATGTTGCTTATTTATTATTAAATCGTGCAATATTAGTATTAGTTTTTACCAATACGCCAACTGAAGGTGTCCGTATTCATGATATTTAAGATGTCAATGTTTGCTACCTCTTGTCTTTGCTTAATTTTAGCGTCTTGTATTGACCTGGTACTGCAGAACTCAGGTTCTTATTATATTAGAATATATTCATTTTCACGAGTGTACTTAATGTTTTGGCAGGTGAATGTAATCTTGACCCAGATCATTTTATTTCTATGTTAAACACAAGCCCATACAAAGAATTTCCCAATATTAGTGGGAATCAAACCGTGGGGAGAGGAATAACGACATCAATTGTGTCTGCGTGTGTTTCCCGTCTGGAGGAGACACCCCTCAGTCTGCGCCGTGTTTGGGCCGCTCCAGTATTAAGCACGCTTTCAGCCCAGGGCTACGTCAGGGCGTCTGACCGACAGCAGAGGACCGCTGTCAAGGAGCCACTGAGTCGGGTCAACTCGAGTTGGCACCATGACAACAACACAGTGAAAAGGAAACAGAAAGCAGACAAAGCCAAGAAATAAATGAAAGAAAACCAGTGTTGCAGAGGCACACACACACACACACACACACACACTGAACGATGTGAGTGAGTAGTTGTTGCCCACCGTAGCCAGCAGACTCGAACTAATGTGGAAAGCCCTCTGTTACCATGGAAACAGCAACATTAGAAAGAGAAGATCCCAGGGTTTCCTCAAACCGGTGCAACGCCAACACACAGCAACGGATCTTCTCCAACAAAATAGAAACACGACGGCTGAGCATTGAATAACACTTTCGCTTCTTCTCTACATGAGGCTGCAGAAACTCGCAGTGACGCGTTGTCCTTTTTTTTTTAGTTAAATACGGCCCTCGTGATGCTGTTTCTCTGCCGGTCTATTTTCTTTTTCTTTTTTAACTTTGTAGAATTTGGAAGAACTTCAGTCAGGCCTTATAAAACAGTGCTACCTCGATGTTAGTGTTATTAATCATTAATGTGTTCACATGTCTTCTGATCCAAGCCGAGCAGTGAAAAAGATATATAGACACACGACTCCCTATTTCTGTGCGAAACAGACTCAGTTTTAAGCGGGACAATACACGATCTCACTGTATTAAATAAATCTGAAACAGTTGATTAAAACAAGTTGATCTTTCTGTAGTTAGATTCTTTAGTGTGACCATTTTTCTTGTTTTTCTGAAAGTACTGTATATCTGTATCACCTCTGAAAAATTTGGGGATTTCGGGAATTCACTAAAACTAAAAAATTACAAAAAAGACATTAGGTATTTCCTGGCATTTTTACAGAAACAGAATCATATGTTAATTAGTTGTGGCTAGGGTTAACGTTAGATTAAAGATTTGTTAGAATATGTATTTATATATAGGGATGTCCGATAATAACGGCCCTCCGATATTATCGGCCGATATTGAGTTAAAAATGTAATATCGGGAATTATCGGTATCGGGTTTTTATAACCGATGTTTGTTCTGTAGGCTTCAGCATTTTATGAGTCAGGCGCGTGCTTGATGACGTATAACAACAACGACACGCTAGTCTCGTAGGTTGCTAACCGTGGCCGGCGCCGTTGTCCGTTCACACCGTTGCTGTCGTCCATCGTTTAATTTTAGCAATTTGTTTCATGTTTGTTTCCTGCAGAGGAAGAGCAGCGCAAAGAGAAGGAGCTCATTCACAGGGAGGCGGAGTCGAGATGCGTGGAACTTGTGACTGCGTCGTCTCAACCCGTCAGAACCAATCACATCACTTGGGGCGATGACGCTCACCGCCAACCGCCGCATCACCCTCCCGCCCCTCCTCCCCCCTCGCTCCCACCTCCTCAAGTCCCCATTGCAGTCATCCCAATGGTCCCAGTCGTCACCGCTACGCCCTCGGTCCCGCCCCTACCGATCACAACGGCGATTGCCGCGGCGGCCACGACGCTCAACGGCTCCCCGCCGGCCAAGAACGCTTCCTCCCCTCAGCAGCCGGCGCCGCCTCGTCACCTGCTGTGCGCTTCCCAGATGAAGGTGGAAAGTAGTCCGCAGCTGGTTGGTGTAAAGCCAAACCATTCACAGCCTCAGGTTCAGCTCCAGTACTCGACCTCCATCAGCACTAACGGGTCTCAGCATGCACTAGCCCCCCATCAAGCTCCGCTCACATCACAGCCACGGCCCAACGGAGTGACGGTGGACGACATGAGAGGGGTGGACGGCAAGAAGAGACCAGGGGGGTCAGTTTGTGTGTGAGTGTGTATGTTCATGTTGACATAAGAGCGTAGCTGAGTTTGTGGTTGTTTTTGATTGTTTTCTTTGTTTTGTTCTTCCAGGGCCGGGACCAGAGAGGTGCATAATAAGCTGGAGAAGAACAGGTCAGTTGTAATAATGTGATAGTCTATGTGATAGTAATTAAAGTTTATCATGAGGGCCGTGCACAATAAGCTGACAGTCGGCCATTTTCTGGTGTCGGGCTCTTGGTGAACATCTGTGGCCGTAGTTAATTCTGGTGTCCTTCACCTGGCCACTAGTTGGCCGCCTGTCACCAGACGAGTCAGTGTGTTTAAAAAGCATTTGAAGGAGGAGAGCACTCTGATTGGCTGTTCAGCAAGAAATTAAATAGAAGTGATGAAGTTAAACAAAACCTACTAGGGCTAAGGTTTTTCTTGTTTTACATCTTCATCTCATTTAAATACATAAGTACCTTCACAACATCACAATGATCTAGACTAAATGAACTAAACCAACTGATCAACTGTGATTTTCATGATTCAGCTCTGTTGTTCTTCCTTGCTAGCTAGCTTTTTTGCTAGACGTGTTGCTTCTGGTTTCCCGGTAAAGTAATTTCCTGGATTGTAGTCTTTGTGGCGCGTTCAAGTGCAACTTTTTGGCTCAGACATGGGCGTCGTCGACGCCGTCGGCCTCCGTTGCCGGTAGTTCTTTGATGCTGCTTTGTTGTGTCTTTACCTTAAAGGTCATTGTATTTCTTCCACTAATCAGAAAACCATGAAATCCTTCCTCAAGCATGAAACCTTTGAGCTATGCGGTCTCTTTAAATGACAACTCCTTGGTTGTAGCCTCTGAAGCTAATGTTCGACCTCTCATTTCTGACTGCTCAGGCGAGCGCACCTCAAAGAGTGTTTTGAGACGTTGAAGAAGAACGTTCCCAATGTTGACGAGAAGAAAACCTCCAACCTCAGTGTTCTCCGCAGCGCTCTGCGTTACATACAGGTAAGGAGGGCTTCCATACAATCTCCCAAATTGTTGTGGCCCACGGTGTCTTGGATACTTCCCCGCTTCTTGTTTTTCATCTTTTTTTTTTTTTCTGGTTCTGAATTGATTTGTTCTGCTCCGGGAACAGCAAAGACTTTTGTCCAGAGTAATTGATGCACAATGACTGTTTTGTTTTCCGTTAAACCGTTTTGTGTTGTTTAGTCTTGTGACTATGATATGGCAAATGGCGTTGAGTCATCCTATAAGAAAGTGATGAACATGTGCAGTCTTCTCCTGCGTCGGCGCAGCGTAATAACGCTTTTTATTCCACACTTTTCTTGAGAACATTAGTCTGCATGAACATTGTGCTTATCCCGTTGAAATGTTGTGTACCTCCACCCTGTAGTGACTGCAGCACGAAACCGGAAAGGAACTGTCTGTTCCAAGAACTAAATAATATGGAGGTATTGTTGTTAGGAAAGATTTGCATCATGCTGTGGTTGAGTAAAGAGAAGGTTGGAGCTCATTGAGGGGGAGGGGGCTGCGTAGCCTGCAGAGGTGAGTTTTCAGTCTACACAAGTAGATGAGGGAGGATTTCAGCAGAGATGAGAATCCGCCTGGAGCTACTGTCAAAGCAGTGGAAGCAGGCGCCTCAAATGTTTGGAAAGTTAGTGCAAGTTAAATTAGGCAGAGAGACGCAGGGACTCGGATACAGCGAGACATGTGAAGGTGTTTCACTGGACAAGACACGCCGCTACGAGTCAGTGACGCTGGCGACCTTGTTTATGTGGATGTTACATTTACACGTACCACCATTTGAACATAGTTACACACCAAGGACGTCCCCATGGCAACAGCAAGGGGCTATTCCTTGCATCCTGATGCCTCCATGCGTTTCAGAAGAAGAACACGGTGCTTCCCGATGCCTTCATATCAGAATCGGCATTTATCTGTTCAGCAGTCTGAGCTGTATTAGCTCGTCTGTGTTTGAGACGACGCTGCCCACGACCCCGTCGGTGGTTCACCGCTTTTTCTTGGATCTCCTTTGATAGATACTGACCACTGCAGACAGGGAACAGCCCGCAGGAGCTAGCTCAGCCGTTACACTCTCTCCCCTTTCAGAGTCGCATGAATCTATTCACTTACCCGTTTTTCCTGCTTCCTACGCATCAACTTCGAGGACAAAATGTTCACTTGCTGCCTAAAATATCCCACCCACTGACAGCGACTTGACTAGTGATGATGATCAGCTTTGAGTAGTTCGTTATAAACCCGGGGACCTGTTTGTTTGTCATTGGTTTTATTAAACGCTGTTATTGAGAAAGTGAAGCTGAATGACTTCTCTGCTTTTATTGGAGCCGTTAATTATAGATGAGCGTTTAAATGTGCGTAAGTAGTTTGGTTATTCACGTCCATGCAAAATCGTTTGATAGCCCGCGTTAGTGTCGCCATCTCAGCCTGGATGCCTGTGTCTAACCTCAAAGAAACCACGTTATGATGAATATATGTCACAGTCTCTTTTGTTTTGTCTAGATTTCACAAAAGCAGGAAAATGTGCAGCAGATGCTTTAAAAACCCGATCATAGCAGGGACGCTAGCGCGCATGTAACCCTGCTCCCCTCCCTCTCTCCTCACCTCTCCTCATGTAAACCTGTCAACCTCAGCCTCTCTCTTCCTCTCCCTGAGCCATGTGAGATCTGAGCACATGGCTAGCACAAGCCCGATGACGTTACCATCGTGCTGCGCTGCGCTTCGGGAGGGAGGGAGGGAGGCAGGGAGGGAGGGGGACGGCGGCAGGTACCGCTTACTCTAGCGGTACAGCAGCAGTGTTTCCATGGTAATAACAGTGGGCTCGATGCAGATTTGCAACAGCCATATCAGCCTTTCTTTTGTCTGCCCCCAACCTTTGCTCCTCGCCATCTCGGCCTGTCTCACTCTGTGTCACCCTTGGCAACGGGCGGCAGGTGGCCAGGGCGCCGCAGTCAAGTCCGTTTCGTCGCGTTCGCCTGTATGCGAGAGAGTTTATGAGGAGGTGGGGGTGACAAAGGCTAAACCAATCTTGTTCTGGTTATATTGGTCTCCTTGTCAATGATTATGGAAGATGGAGCGCCGGCGGCTGCTTTCACTTCTGTTGGATATTCCTGCGGTTAATTCTCTCTGTCTGTCGTGTCCTCGTGTGAAACAACCGATGCATGTCTGGTTAAGGCGAAGGCACCTGTGAGGAAAAAATGTCATCTCACTTTCACACTCATTTTCACCTTTGTCATTAGAAAGGATGTGTTGAAAGAGGAAGGATAAAGGATCCATAGATTAAGCAGGGGTGGAGGGTAAAAAAAAAAAACGGGGGAAGGGTGTCGAGGGAGCGATGAATGGGGGAGTATGAGGAGAGGGAGCGTGGGATGGAGGAGGCGGAGGAGGAGGAGTAGGAGGAGGAGGGGGATGTAACCGATCCAAAGCACCCCCAACTGGCGAACGTCCAGTCACATCACTCCTTATATGTAATTGCCCTTACGCTTTCACCCAATTAGATTGCTCCTTGTGCGTGTGTGTTTTTTTTCTTCTTACAAACTACTGGTCGAGCTGCCAAATCCTCACAGATGAGGTTGCCAAGGAAACGGCTATGGGTGGCAGCTGTTTCCTTGGTGATTTACTGCAGGAATAATGGTGTCTAGGTTTTTATGGGAAGACCTTGAATTGATGTTCGTGGAGGCACTTGAGACGCGGTTGTAGCCGGCTCAGGAAATCTCTGCATCAGTCAGTCGTGTTGCCGCATGTGCACCGTGGAGCGCGTGCAGTGAGGCAAGAAAGGCAAGAAAAGAAAAGTCTGAAAGTTTCTGCTAAGAAGAGCCAACAGCTGTGCTCTCAGACGTCTGGACGGATTAGGACGTCGCGTCTGATTTTTACCAAAACCACCTTTCTCCTCACCCACCAGCTGCTAAAAGTTGCCCGTACAACGATGGGGAAGAAAGGCGTCCGGTGTGGCGGGTGCTGGGTGAGAGATGTTGAGCGATAAAGTGATGGAGGAAGAGTTCAGCGGGTCTGGACTGGTTGCGACGAGGAAGGTGTTGTGAGGCCGCCACGTGTCTGCAGAGACTAAACAGCTTTGCTTGCTGAGGGGTCGTGTGTCCCTGTATGTGTTTGCGACCTTATTTTTTTTTTTTTGGTGCATTGTTAGTTCATTGTTCTTGTTGACTGTTCAGCAACTCAACAGGATGTTTAGTTTTTATAATGAAATAGACGAAAAACTTTCCAGTCTTTTGACTCGTTTCTGTTTCCAAACACAAACCCTCCTTGGCTCCTTCTTCTCCCACCTCTACGCCCCTCTGCCCTCTTTCACCCTCAGCTTTTCCCCCCTCCCCCTCCTCCCCCTTCTCTCATTCCTCCCTAGTAATCTGCGTTAATGTCCTTAGCCTCTCGCACTGTTTGGTTTTCATGCATCAGCTGACCCACACCGAAACTGGGTCACAGAGACGGTGTGGTGGGGCAGAGGAAAGCTCAGCGCGCTCTCTCTCTCTCTCTCTCTCTCTCTCTCTTTCTCTCTCCGTCTTTCGAAATCTTTCCGCAAAGTTTTCTTTCCGTTTGTGCGTCCCGTCGCATCTCTTTGCTCATTGTACAAACAAATGCTTTCTGCTCGGCGCCCGACGACACGTTGTTAGGAATTAATACTGTTATTAATTAAGTCAGATCACAGTAATCCGGGGTTAACGATGACTCGGAGTGATTGGATGCACAGCGGGGAGTTTTTTTTTTTTTTTTTTCTTCCACTGTCTGATCCCTGCTTCCTCAGAAACGAGCGTCAGATCCAGGAAATGGGAGGATCTTAATTAAATGGCAGTGTGTGAAACTGGGATCGCGTGGGTACTAAGATGTCAGCTGTGGCTATTTAAAGCTAATTGTTGCTACATATAAAATAGTTGCCCAGGTCATTGTGATCTGATCGTTGACATGAAATCTCTTTCTCCCTCTTCCCAGTATCTGAGGATTGTGCAATTCCCTCTATTTTCACTCATTTATTTGTTTATATAGACGTTTATATATAGCCTGTGGAATATAGGCTCCTACTTGAAATTCGACGTAATAACAATCCTCTCCTTCTTCTCTGTTCTTCTTCCCCTGGAAGACTCTGAAGCGTAAGGAGAAGGAGTACGAGCACGAGATGGAGCGTTTGGCCAGAGAGAAGATTGCTATGCAGCAGCGCCTGGCCGAGCTGAAGAACGAGCTCAGCCAGTGTATTGACGTCCTGGAGATCGACAGAGTCCTCAGACAGACTATCCAGCCAGAGGACGACCAGGCGTCCACGTCCACCGCCTCAGGTAAACCACTGCAAAAGCTGCCGTTAAATCTAGGTTTCACTTAACCTCTCCACGCTCTCTGGTGGAGTCATGATGATGACGACTAACCGTTTTTTTGTCCCGTCCACAGAAGGAGAAGACAATTACGAGCAGGACATGGACGAGGAAGCTCCTGCTCCTCCCGTTCCGACGCCCCTCGCCAAGCCAGCGCCTCCCATCTTACAAGCGCAGCAGATCCTCACCCCTCACCTGTCCATCCAGCACGCCACTCTGCCTCTCTCTGGTGTGCTCACTGCCGCCTCCCCCTCGGGTCCCCCTCTCCCTCAAGCGATCGCCCCGGCCCCGGGTCCGCCCCCTCCGCCACTGCCTCATCCTATTCAGCCCCCGGCTGTGCAGGTGCAGCCCACCGTCATCGCCCACGCCGCCGTCTCCCACGCTTCCGTCATCCAGGCCGTCAATCACGCCCTTCCAGCCAATCACAAACACCTAACTCATATCGCTCCCTCGCCCGGCCCCACCTCTTCCGCCCCTCAGCAAATCAACGTGTCTCCGGCCGTCCCAGCCACCGCCACTCACCAGCCGATTACCGCCCAGCCCATCGGACACATCACCGTCCACCCGGTTGCTCACCTGGGACCTCCTCTGACGTCCCACATCCCGACTCTCTACCCCCAGGGCGTGTCGGTGTCCCAGCCCACCATGGTGGGCCACATCACCCACACCTTCACCCACCACACCCTACCGCACGTCCAGGCTAACCCTCAAGCTAACACTAACGGAGGCCAGGTGAACAGCGCGGCCGTGGTGAGCCAGGGGACCACGTCGCTAGGGAAACCCACAGCTGTACTCGCCCCCCATCCGCAGCTGGTTGGACAGGCCACTGTCCTCAACCCTGTCACCATGGTTACTGTCCCAACCTTTCCTGTCAGCACTCTCAAACTGGCCTGAAAAAATAAATGAGATGGACTTGATGAATGAACGACGGGAGAATGAGACGGTCCTGTCAATAATCAATAGCAGAGAATCTCTGACGGTGATGAATGACAAAAAAGGCGTCAGCTGTTTTCAGACGGTTTGTGATGAATATCCTCAGAGATATTCCCTACACAGCTCTTAGATTGTGAACAGTAACATTAAAGCTGACGCGGTGGGTCGGGCCATTGTTTGTGAACACGAGACTGTGACGTTCGCCTCCTCTGCAACGACAGGAACCCTGTTTGACCTTTCTTCCTTCCTCCTCTCCTTCCTTCCTTCTCGACTAGAAGCACTAACACAATAAGCTCAGTTCACACTCAGGCATCAAGGATTTACCTTAACTAGTCATTCACTCATTGAGGGAGAACGCACGGGAGAGGGCTGTCGCTGGGCTGATACTGTAGCGGTACAGTATGCGTCCCAACGATAGAGTCACGTGGGACGTTTCGGTGGAATAACATTACCGGCGTGTTTGAGAGCAGGACGAGGGACGTACAAAGCTCTGTAGGTGGAAAAAGAATTTGTGGATGATAACACAACAATAAAACTGGATGTAAAGGAGTTATGTCTGATCATGTGTGCAGCAGTGTAGCTATGAGCGACACGGTTAAACAGGAAGAAGAATTAGGGTTATGAACTCTTGGTTTCAGCAGACAGATGAGACCGTACCACACATTAGAAGTAGAGCAACCAGTTTTAGCACATGAGAGTTCAATCAGATTGAGGTCTGAGGAACTCCAGCTATTCATACAGGAAGTGCACTCCAGCTTTGATTACTGGTCCTGCACTGAAAAACTCCTGAGTGTATTTTTAGTCCAATTAAAGACTCAAACACCTACAGTTCATTTGAGTCATTTAAATCCTATTAGATCTGTTTTCACTGGTGATTTTTGAGTCAGGTCTGTGCAGAAAGTCGCCTGCGTGGTGTAAACGTCTGAATCCTGCTCTCAAACATTCAGCGACGGGTTCAGTCCCCGTGGCTGGCGATTGTCAACGCCGGTTTCCGTTCTCAGTCTAATGCAACAGCTCCCTCTGCTGCCTCGCCTCAGACCTCATACTTCTTCCACAACACAGGCTTTTCTAAATCAGGAATAAAAATCAATAACTTCAGTAAATGCAGTGGCGAAACTTGCTCAGAAGATTTGGCGAGGAATAATTTGGAAATCTCGTCCTCCAGAAACGAGAAATGAATTTCAAAGAGGACAACGTGTTGTGATTCTTTGTGCGTTCATCTCATGTGTGCGCATCCTCTCAGCCAGCTATCTCTCCAGCCTAATCATGACCCCCCCCCATCAGTGTATGTAGTCCGTGTTGCTGCTCCTTTTCCTCCTCTGCTGTTTCTATATGTTATGTCCGTATATGTGACCGTATCCGATATGTTTTATATTCTGTACTATAGCTAATCCTATTGTACCTGTAGCATGGCTCTGTTTTATTTTTTATTTTTGGGTTAATACAGTTTGCCCTGTGCATGACGGAGTGTGTGTGTGTGCGCGTGTGTGTGTGTGTGTGTGTAGCTAGCAGGTTATTTTTCTACACAGAGGTGATTTATGGTATCGTGTGTGCCTAAACTCAGTTTTCCTGAAACACTGTGACAACTCTGGCAAAACACGGACACAATGAGCGAATGGAAGAGACAAAGATTTACTGTCCTCGTTGTTGTTTTGTTTATGTTTTAAATTTTTTTTTTCTTTTTTTCATTTTCCGAGGCGGACATTGAGTGGAAAACGTTAAAAAAAAAAAAAGGCTGTTGCTCTTTCCTTGATAACATGATAACGTCTAATGTTAAATTTGAGTTTTGTAATATTTGTATGTACGTATGAAAGTTTTGTAAATTTGTGATTGTACGCACGTTTTGGCATCTTTAAAAGTGGGTTTGCATGTAGATTGCCGTTTAGGTTTTGTTTTTAAAAGTTTTGTTTTCTTGTTTTATTTTTATTTTTATTTTTTTTGGGACCATGTACAATACTGTATAACGTGGGCAGACACTTGGACCTCATGCTACATTGATATTATATATGAATATAAAAACAAATGTTTTCCCTATGGAGAAAGTTTTAAGTTATATATTGCCTGTACACTTTGGGCTGCCTTTTAGATCTAACTGTCCACTGTTTAAGATAACAATGATGATGATAAATAAAAAAACATATTAATGATGAAGAATTATGCTGATAAAATAATAAAGATTCTTAATAAATCTTATTACATTTACAACACATCCTGCTTCTGTGCTCATGATTATAAGAAAAAAATCATCTTCTGTAACGGCTTGTTCCCGTTAAGGTTGGCGGGGTCTGCTGGAGCCTGTCCCAGCTGTCATCGGGCGAGAGGCGAGGGTACACTCTGGACATGTCTCTAGTCTATCACAGGGCTAACACAGAGAGACAGACAACCATTCATATTCACACCTACGGCCAATTTAGAATCACCAATTAACCTAACAATCATGTCTTTGGATGGTGGGAGGAACCTGGAGTACCCGCAGAGAACCAACGCAGACACAGGAAGAACATGCAAACTTCACACAGAAAGTCCCAGTCAGGCCACTGGATTCAAACCTGGGACCTTCTCGCTGTGAGGCAACAGCGCTAACTACCTTCCCACTGTGCCGCCCTAGAAAAACTATCAACACTGTAAATCTTTTATTTTTTTATTTAGTTTTTATTATAACAAAAACAGAAAAAAATTATGGATTAAAAATAGAAAATGAAAGAAAAACAGTCAACTCATAAGTAGGAAAACACACAAAGTAAGCATTTAAAAACAATGGCAAACACTACAACGACCTCTAGATGGCAGTGTTGCATCGTAGCAGTTACTATTAAACAAATCACACTGGAACGCTAATAATCAGAAAAATACCTCAGTCAGAATAAAAACGTCTCGTTAACCAACTCGGCCTGAGGGATGAAGTCTCCTTCTACTGAATGAACTCAGTGTTGTGCAAAAAGCTGAAGGAGAAAAAGTGTTCTTCTTCATTTAGCCTGAGTTCACACTAGACAAGTCGACGAGTCCGCTTGTTGGCTTCACCGCTATGACGATATAAGCATCACGTCGACTAGTCGCTGATCACGTGAGGACTGTTCTTAGCATGTATTCAGGTCAAGACTATAGATGTCCTTGTTGCATAGAATTACTTTCTACTGTTTTTATTTGTGACGTCATCAGCGACTAGTATGTGTCGACTTTAAAATATCTGAAGTCATGCAGCCTCTAGTTCACACATTTTTTATTAATTAATTATTTTTTCAAATGGACCTTTCGGCAGGAGTTGGATCAACCACTCGGCTTGTTGATGCTCAAGTCTGAAATATTTTCATGCATGATTGGACTGGAAGAGTTGTAACTCATTACATCTTATGATCATCCAGTGTCTCCTTTATGGATCTCTGTCGCTCTGTCATCAGTAGCCACCGCTCTCGCTGTGCTGCATCTGCTCCTGAATCCTCTCCAGCACCTCCTGCATCTTCCTCAGCTACAGAGAGGGATAACCACTGCTGATTAGCTCTGTAACAATCGAGTGAATGCATGAATGTGTGAGTGAGGCGGAGAAACGCACCTCCTCGTCTTTCTCAAAGATGAGTCTCTCCTTCTCACCGTCAACGACGGCCAGCGGCAATGGAAAATCCGCCTCGCTCCTCTCATGATACTTCTCACGCAAACTAAAACCCAGAACCAGCTCAGTATTTTACTTTATAACATCAGGACCTTAATAAGAATCATCATTCTGTGTGGGGCCGCCTCCACCCACCTGCGTTTCCTCTCCTGTACCACCATGCGCGTCATGCTCTGGATGCACTGGGCTCTGTAGTTTTCGTAGTGCGTCTCCCGCGTGACGTCCTTCAGGTCCTGCATGTGCGTCCTCACCAGCATGTTCCTCAGCAGCAAGAAGTCGGAGTGAGCCGGGCTCTCCACTGACGACGCAAGAGCGACAACGTCGTTATCGAACAGAACAACAGGAATCTGATATGATGCCAAAGTGCTATGTAGCAGCAAAGCAGATAAAGCAAAACAAAGCAGAACTAGAAAAGAAATTAGTGTCTTATTGGGTTTACCTTCTACTACGCCCCAGGGATAAACCCGACCCCTGAACTTGCGACCTTTACTCTCCACCTGTACGTTGCTCCCTATTACAGCAAACGGGATGCTGTCCTGCAGAGAGAAACTGTCAGCCTAGACCCAGGCTCGCAGGTCGAACAACAAGTAAGCTGATGAGTCATCCTAACCAACCTTGAGTATCTGTTCCTGCATCTTAAAGTCTTCGTCCTCATCTGAATCACATTCTGGAAACTGGTAGATGTTTATCCCGAACTGCTTTATCTCCTCTCTGATCTGGAAGCACATCAAAACAACTGTGTCTGAGACGCAAAAGCCAAAATAAACCTTCTCTCTTTTTGAACTGGAGAGTTTAAAAATCAGAAGTCTACCAGAAGGGTGTGGCAGAAAGACTAAGGAGACATTCACCATGGAGGGAAGGGTCAATAAAATATGTTGCACTGTGGGAAGTGGGTCCAGTTTTATATATGTATGCTAAGATGCTAAATTCCAGATGCTAAACATTATACTACCCTGACATAAGCACATTAGCTTCACAGAAATGGTAGCATAGTTTTAAACCTCTTTTTACATCTACTGGAAGTCACTGTACAGCCTGACACTTGAGTTTTGTGCGTCCCATCCGAGTGTGGGCGTTGTGCATTGGTCTTTTTTTACCTTCATCTTCTTCCTGCAGACCTCTCCTTGTGTCAGGCTGTCAGCTTTAGCCAGTACGGGAATTATGTTGACTTTTTCATGCAAGGCCTTCATACACTCCACATCCAGAGGCCGAAGACTAACGAGAGAGAAGACACACACACACGTACAGTTTTCTCTTTAGTTTTAGCTGCTGCTGTTGCAGTATTGTTATCTTAGTGTGCAGCGATGAAACACGTCAGCGTACCCGTGCCCGAATGGAGAGATGAAGTAGAGGCAGCAGTGGACTCTGTTGTCCTGGATGTTCCTTCTGTTTAACCCGCTCTCGTCTCTGAAGTACTGCTCAAACTGCTGGTCGATGTAGTCTTCTATTTGCTTCCAGCTGATGCAAACAAACAACATCTAATCTGAGTCTGTTTTCCACACTAACTGTGACTTTGAGTTAAATCTTAAACCGTGCAGTGTCTTGAGTTTAATGACCTTACCTCTGTGTATTGTCGACGGCGTCTCCAAACCCTGGTGTGTCTATGATGGTGAGCCTCAGTTTGACTCCTTTCTCCTCGATGCCGATGGTGTGTTTGACGATGTCGACTGTTTGACTGATTCGCTCTGAAGACACGTGGAAAGTGACTATCATGCGTTCATTTAACTAGCTTGTAATAGATTGTTTTAAACTTAGATACATTTTTCATCTCACCTTCGGCGTTGGGGACCTTTCTGTCTTTGTAGAGGTCAGTGAGGAATAAACTGTTGATTAGTGTGGATTTACCGAGGCCCGACTCCCCTACAGAGTGGAATAAAGTTTACACATAGAGGTATACATGTCATACATCACCACACTCCCACTAACCAGATAGATTTAGTTTATACTGTCATCCACTCTTAACATGCCTGCTTTACAATTCTTCCCAAACAACATTCAGTCACAATAACATCTTAGACTTTTAAGAGTACATCCATCAACAGATGTTAAAAAGTGGATTCACCTGCGACCATGAGCGTAAATGTGAATCCTTTCTTCACCGTCTTTCTATGAACCTGGTTGGGCAACGTGGCAAAACCTACATACTCTTTGTCCTGATCCTGCAGAAAGAAAACACAAATATGCAGATGAGGCATAACATTATGATTAGGGATGCTCGATATTGGCTTTTCTGCCGATATCCAATATTCCGATATTGTCCAGCTCTAAATTTCCGATACCGATATATGCAGTCATTTTACTCAAAATTGTAAGGTAACAACATAACATATGACCTGTTATGGAATTAACACATTATGCCATTTTATTGTGATGTCCCACTGAATGCAAACATAAATGCAACATGGCTTTTCAAATGTAAACACTGTGCAAAATAAGTTACCGAAAGTGCCAAAAAAGTTCCATTCATTTATTTTTTGAGTTTTTAGAGAGAACATTTTTGCCTCAAACAACAGTACAGACAATATCAAAACAAGGAAGACAAATGTAGCGACAAATGTTAGCGACCTACGAGACTAGCGTGTTGCTGTTATACGTCATCAAGCACGCGCGTCCCATGCTGCGTTTATGCAGACTCGGAAATGCTGAAGCCAAAAGAACAAATATCGGTTATAAAAACCCGATACCGATAATTCCCAATATAACATTTTTAACTCAATATTGGCCGATATTATCGGACATCCCTAATTATGACCTAATATTGTGTAGGTCTCCATTGTGCCTCCAAAACAGTTGTGACTCATCAGAAAATTAATATGGGCCTTCTGAGGATGTCCTGTGGTGTCTGGAAACAGGATGTTGTTAGTGGGGGGTCTTTGGGTCCTATAGGTTGAGGGGAGGGTCCTCTGTGGATCATCACACAGACACTTGATCAGTTGGAGATCTAGTGAATTTGGAGGCCAGGTCAACACCTTGTCCTGTTTTTCATGTTGTTTTTTTTGTTTCTAAACCACTTTTATGTGTGTGTCTGTGTCAGGCTGCATCCTGCTGGGGATGGCTGCTGCCATCAAGGAGTGTCACTGCTATGGGATGGGGTACCTGGTCTGGTCTAGGTGGGTGCTACATGTCTAAGTGACAACCAGATCAATGAATGCCAGGTCCAGGTCTTTATAAAGTACATATTCCTACTGTGGTGCAGCTAAAACCTTCATCAATCTTCCTAAAGAAAAATATTAAGACTAATAAGACTGCTGGCCATCTAGTTTACTGGTCTGCCTGTATAATCTTCATCTTCCTCCCATGTCCCAAATACATGAATATTTGATTAATTGATCATTCTAAATTAACTGTAGGGGTGCATGTGAATTTAAAAAGTTGTCTGTCTCAGTGTTAGCCCTGTGATATACTGGTGACTTGTACAGGTAGTACCCCACCTCTTGCCCAGTGCCAGCTGGGTGAGGCCTAAACCCCCAATCCTCTAAGAATAAGCTCAACAGATGGATATAATTCATGGGATGGTGGTCACAGTAAACACTATGGCTGCTGTGCCAGACTTTGTCCCATATTTGACCATCCCCTGACTTCAGTGTCTTTGAGCTGCGCTGCAAAGCATCATGAGCCTCACTTTCCCCTCTCACCTAGTAGCATCAGGGGAGAGGCAGAGCAGACTCTCGGCTTTAGTGCTCAGCTGAGTTTCATCTCCGGTGGCAGACAGAGGTGATAACAATTGTCGGCCACGTCGACACGAGGCTTTGAAAGTGAAAGTTTAAGTTTGACCTCTGTATTAACTTTGTATTGTTGACAGAGCAGCCACAAACAATTGCACAGATGCTGGTGGAGGATGTAAGGTATTTCTTGTAACAAACATATAGCATCATTTTAGTATGACATACAAATATAAACTGACCTCTGGACAGTCATAGGGATCAAAGCGTCCCCAGGGGCTTTGAGGACGTGAGGCCGGGCTGAGCGGAGTGTCAAAAGACACCTGGGAGGTGAGTTGCCTCCTCAGCAACAGGGGCTGAAAGTCCGCGTCCACGTGATTTCGTCTTGGAGGTATCGTCGGAGAGCCAGCGGTGTGGCACGGGATGGGTCGGGGCAGACGTGGGGTCCCAGGAAGGCTGGGGTATCCTCCGTTGGTTGCCGTCCCAGTTCCCACTGCCGCGCGGTGTTCGAAAGACTGAGAGACGGGAGGCAGATCCCTCATGGCGTAAGGAAACGGTATGTCCTCGTGGTCGTCAATAGACAGACTGGACAGCTAGGACAGAAGGCAACTGTGTTAAATATGCTTAATGTGTGATTATTGTGATGATTTCTTTAAACTATAATTCCTTCCTAATTACAGTTAAACAGGAAGAGATGGTTCAGCTTTACATATACACTGGAAAAACAAAGGCCAAATGTCAAACTGACTAATTGGCTGATGAATGCATGATCTGACAAGCGTGTTTTCTGCTGCAGTGGTTGACCTCACCCTTTCTTCACTGATTAGATCTGACCTGTGATCCCCTTATACCATTACACAGGCCCTCATCCATCTGTCTAGGCAGGGTGCAACAAGGCACTGGATGTTAGTAAACAACAAGGACAAACTTAATAATTAATCAGAACTACATTTTTGGTACTACTTTTGGCGAATACTACTACTCTCTATCACGAGGACAACCTGCTCTGAAGACAGCAAGGCAGCACGGCCCACACTTGCCTAACATAGGTTCATCTGGCCTCTGTCTACCTGTCAGCTCTCATTAACCACAAAGCTCTGCAGCAGGCTTAACTCAGCCTCTAATGCTCTGACAGGGTGGGGGGTTAGGAGATTTAACTCTGAAACACACACACACACACACACACAAGCTGTAGCAAACAACCCATTTACAGACTATTCTACAAATGTGTCCTACCTCCTTTTCTGATAAAGTTGCAGCTTTTTGTTAAGACATAATACATTTAAAAGAAAAAAAACAAAACAAACAAAAACAAGAATGTGTTATCAGAAGAAAATGCAGATAGCATTGAGGTATAAGCTTAATGAGAGAATGCAAACATAAATAATTGAAAATATATTTATAAGTAAGTAGACAGATTTATATGATAAAATAATAGGCAACACTTAAGTTTGCAATACAGCAGAAAAACATAATTTTTAAAAAAGATTCTCCCCTGCAAAAATGTTACAGGCTGTTAGAGTGATTTTTAATTCTCGAAACTATCAGTAATTTTAAACAATTGGAAGAAATGTATCTTATGTGTATTTTTTTACGTAAATGCAGGTGTGTATTGTCTTAGACATACCTTTTTTATTGCTGCGGTATCTGACCGGAGAGGACATGTGGTCCATGATACTGTCGTCGGTTTCCAAACTGTATCCAGATCAGAGCACGGACACATTACGGTGTTACACACACGCTCTCGCTGAATGAGCTACTTGTGTGGTTCCAGTGTAGTTCACGTCTCCTGGGTGATGGCCCCGCCCCCTAACACCTTTATTACGAATAATAATAATAATAATAATAATAATAATAATAATAATAATAATAATAATAATAATAATAATAATACATCTAACAACTAAGGTAAGAAGAGTCAGAAGAGAAACTGTAGCCTGTTGGTATGCTAGTTTGCTACATTAGCACCTGTCATTGTAGACACAAGCACGACCTGATATTGACCGTTAACCGTTGGTTGTTGTGATTAACGGTTGTAAATGCTAAAGCACGTATCCACGTTGTGTGTTTTTGCCACACAATGGCACCACACAATGTCTGGGATGTGCATTCTGTCGCTAATTTAGTCTTTAATGCAGCTTTTGCCACGATTTTATTTATTTATTTATTTTTTTCTATCAAGCTAGTAAGCTACTTTTGACACCTATCATTCACACAACTTAGCTTGCAAGCTAGGTTAGCTTAAGTAGGCTAAAGGAATCTGCCACACGAGATAATAATAATAATAATAATAATAATAATAATAATAATAATAATAATAATGCGTTTGTTAGTTTGATTAAGTTTGTGGTGACACGTGAGTCAGACATAAGGCTTATATCAATTTAGAATTATCCCAGTATGTAGGTAATAAATTCTAATTTTCTATTTATTCATTTATTTTTACCCTGTATGTTTTTTTTCTTTAATCCAGACTTGACTCCCATGATGTACTTTTGATTGTTTCTTAGACATTGTTAATGGAGCACATACTGGGGCCAAGTTTACTTCAGCCTCTCAACATGAGGTAAGTGTGTTATGTTAATTGAGATAATAACATTGTGTATGTGTAGACATCATTTAAGGAATTAAATAGTAAACAAGGACTGCATTTGATAACAATCTCTTTACTGATTTAAACATAAACCAAATGAGTTTATACATTTACTGTGTTAGTTGTTGTTTCGCACCCTATTGCGTTGGACATGGTCTGACTTGTTAACAGAAAATACTTAAGGCGTTCTCATAAATAATGTAACGTAGCTTATGCTTAAAGTGACACGTGTTTCACAGCTTCTTTGCAAAGTTGAAACTACAGCCCAGATAATAAAATAATCACCCAGTTTATACTATATAATTATAATACAACATGGCGTCTGATACAAAGATATCATAAACTAATGAGAAAGTGTGATACAGAAATGCTAACGATACTGTAAATTTGAGGTAATTTAAAAGCAGTGCTGCAGTTTCTGTCCACCAGAGAGCACTGACACATTACATATTAAATTATAACAACTAAAAAAACGTGTTTGTGTTGTCTATTTATATTTCAAAAATTCAATAAATGCCAATATAGATAAGAAATTAATCAAATATTATTTGGACTCTAGCTGCAATCATATAAATACCTGTTCACAGAGAAGTAGTTTTTTTTGTTGTTGTTGTTGTTGTTTAGCAGCCGCTTTGACATGAGTCTGTAACCGCACGCGTTAGTAATCATACAAACAAGGCTCGGTACCCAAGTATACCACAAATATTTACTGCATTCTTATCCAAAATATCCCATACACTGTCTATTGCCCTGCAGATAATCCATGCAGCTTTATGACAGTTTCTGTTCTCTCCTGGTTGAACATGCACAACTGTCTTTGTCCCTCAGTGTTGGGGTTTTGCAGATGTGTTTTGTCTTGGCCAAGCAGTCAGAGGAAAGAGCTGTCCTCTGCAGATGAGTCCCACATTGCACTGTATAAAGTAGGCCTGTTTGGATGGCATGGTATTGAGTTCTTGTCCTGGAACTGTTCTTTTAGTTGTCCTGTTTCATAACTTTCAGAGCCGTTCTTGCACAAATTCGGGCTTGTAGACCTGTGATGTGACAGGTTTGCGCCTTGTGACCCAGACCTCACATCAAAGGTGTCATATGTGTTTTGTTCCCCGTCTGAATGGCTGCCAGGTGCGCTGTTTTCATCTTGGCTCTGAGAACAATGATTGGTCTCTGTGTGGTTTCCATTGTCTGAACATTGCTTAGGGGTGGAGCTCAATCTGTGTGGCTCTGAACTTTGTGTTTGTTCTTCAGAAATGACCGTCTGGTCCTGGTTGTGATTTTGGTGATTATTATTCTTCCAGAATCCTCTACCGAGCTGCTCTAACTCAGAGAGCAGAGGGAGGCCAATGTCCAGGTGCATCACCAGGTTTCCTAGCCATTCATCCAGCTTTGAAAAGGAAGGACTGCAAGGCAAGGCAGTAATAAGAGGCTGTTAGGCATTACATACTTAATATACTTGTAGGCTATTAATATTTGAGCAATCATACCGCTTATCAGGATCCATGTCGCAGCAGAGGACAGCCAGTGGCAGGAAAGCAGAAGGGCACTGAGGAGGGTAGTACTGCTTCAGAAAACCAGCCACGTTTAACCCAAAGTCATTTGTCCGTGGAAGGTAGTCAGGGTCAGCACTCACTCTGCCAATTATCTTTAGAGAGGCAGAATCACGCTCAGTTTTAAAAGTAATGTTTGATCAATTAATATTAGAAATAAGTGCTTAATATTTCCAAACATATTTTTTTCTGCCTTTACATTCTTACCTCACATATCATGATACCAAATGAAAAGATGTCCACTCGTTCATCATAGGTTTTTCCTGAGAGGTGCAGAGGAAAATGTGACACATAGAGGTCTTATTATATCTTCTTCGCTACCTTAGAATAAAATCTTTTCTGTCATCTCCAGAGCGAAATTTGGAAACAAACACAAACACAGGATACACACTTGTCAAATTAATTTGGGGCGACATCAGGGTCCTTGTTTTCCATCCATTATAATGTAAAGCATGAATCACTGCACACTCTAGACTTGTCACGGTACCAAAATGAGTAACCACGATACTATACCAGACAAAGTGTCACGGTCCCGGGTATTAACACGTTACTGCAGCCTTTTTTTATTATTATTGTTTTTATGCACTGCAGTGTATTTGTACATAGTTATAAATACTTATTAATTACTTATAATGTCTGTGCCTTGTTTAAACCCAAAATAGTTCCAAATGTGACTTTTGGCGTTTGATTTTTTGAGCAAAATTAGTGGTGCCACTGACGATGATGCCACGGTAGACTCGCCGCTCGGGCGAGGTACGTCTGCCATGGTGAGTGTATTGTCTCGTGTTTGTGACTGTAAGCCGTGCACGCATCTGGGCGAGACAGAACTTTAGCTTGTTGTTTGTTTTAAAACGATTTTTATCAAAGAGGAGCTGTCTTCACGGAGTTCTTTCTTGCCAGCAGAAACACACGAACAACCAATCAGCTAACAGAAGCTCAGACCCAGCGTGTGGAAACAGCACACTGGGTCCCTGGACGTCACCAGTAACAGGCAAACAGCCAAACATTCAGCAGCTGTGTAGTTCGGTTGCAGTAGTTGTCATGTGGGTTTGTTTACAAGGGAGTAGCATGCAGTAGGAAGAAAGGAGGAAAGTAGAGGCGGCCGCTGTGTAGTGGAAACTGACACCGGTAGTATAGTATAGTAATCCATGGTAGTACCGTCGTGTAGAATTTTTAGTATAGTAGGAACCGTTACAATTTGGCACCGTGGGTACCGTGGGTACCGTGGGTACCAACCGTGCAACTCTAGCACACTCACCGTGGATCATCTCAGGTGCCATCCAGTAGGGGTTTCCCACCACAGTGTAGCGCTTCCTCCTGTCAGGTCTGCGGAGCTCTGACAGCGTCCCCCTTGCCTGCCGTTCCAGAGAAGATGTTTTATTCTGGTTCCGCTCCTCCATCACCAGCCGAGCTAGTCCAAAATCTGCCACCACCACAGACTGGTTCTGGACAAGCAGAGAGAGATACAGTAATCTTTAAATCAAGGAACTGTGTTTTTAGCTGCAGAGTGACGTTTCGTGCCGATTATGTTGCTTGGCTTTTGCTTTAAAGTGCTCTAATGTGCAACATTTGTGTTTCAACAGAATCAGCTGAAATCACTTATGTAAGCAGGAAAAGCTAACATGTGGTCAAAAATGATGGCGATTGAAGAGTTGCGTTGTGTTTTTAATTTCACAGTTTAAAAATATAATGAAACACAGCAACTGTACTGTAACTTTAAGAAACTAAAGTTAGATTTAGGTTGAATATTTAAAAGTTAGTGTTCAAAGAAATACAAATATTTGTTTGGCATTTTCAGCCAGACGATAATGTGATGGAACTATTGTAGTTGTTTTACTTCTTACTCCAGTATAGAGTACACATCAGGGTCTAAGGCGCAGCTGTTGTGAATGTGTATTGACATTGGTCAGATCACAAGTGGTCAGCTCTAGCTACAGGTGTGAACACACCCAGGATGTATTTGAGATGAGATCACTCAGGCCACATTTGTCATGGCCATAAGTGCCCACATTCTTTCATCTGCCTTGACCACATTAAGGGCCCCCTACTCAATTGTGTGCTATTGTCTCATTCATTCAGAGAAACAACAACTGCCATTTGAATGACTACATGAAAAGAAAAAGCCCAGTTTGTTCAATAGTAATAAGACCTTTTATCTCTTATCCCTTTTATATCTTGTGTCCTTGTAGCTGTTAGCTAACTAAATAGATAATAAATATACACAAAAAGATATAAATAAAATAATTCATTATAAAGCTATGCAATGCGCTAATGCCGTTGGTTATTTTTAAAGTGTAGATATGGTGAAATGTCATTTTTGATAAACAGTACTTCTTGGATATGATGAAAATACTAGCTTACCTCTCTGACCAGGCAGTTGTATGAGTTCAGGTCTCGATGGATAACATTCATGGAGTGTAGATATGCCTTTGAAGAACAGATATCATATAGATTAGGTAAAGTAATAGTAGCTCCTAGTAGTAGTAAAGTAATTTAAGATTTTAACCTTTTATTTTTATTTGCCAGAAAAACTCACCATTCCAGCTGCAATGTCTCTGGCATAACCAACTTTTGTGTTCCAAGGAAAATCCTTGTCCTACAACAGCAACAACATTATTGACCACCACAGATTTTGTTTGTTTTCTGACACAAAACATGAATACATTTTAATTCTCACCATTTTTATGATAGTCTCCCTGAGAGTTCCTCCCTGGATGTACTCAGAGACAAAATGTATTCGCTTGTCTTTATAAAACAGACCGATGAACTTGAGGACGTTGGGATGATCCAGACAACGCATCACCTTCACCTGTACAAATTGAAAGGAACGTCAGTTGCCAAAACACCTGCGATTATTCAGATTTAAAATGCATCCCTAAGATTTGTTGTGTATTAACGCTTATTTTGCTGAAGTTAACTCATCCCGCTACTTTTTTACCTCTTTTAAGAACGTCTTCTGTGTTTCTTCGTCAAAACTGATCAGTTCTTTCATCACCATCACCTCCCCAGTCTCCTGATGAGTTACCTAGAGAACATCAAATTGATCACATTACTGATTTAAATCTAATACAACTAATATAGCTGACAACTACGCTAATGATGGGGAATAGTGGTACCTTGACAGCCTGTCCAAAGCAGCCCTTTCCCAGCACTTCTCCGTGGATCAGGTCCGAAGGTCTGAAGATGCGATGCATCCGTTCTCCAGGATCGACACGGAGAGACTCTGAGCGAACCATGTCTCTCCTCTGAGATAAAAGGGTCAGTGATCCAGGGGATAGGGGACACTTATCTATACTACAGCTCCGCCTGAGAAAGAATAGAAAACTTAGAAAAGCCAGGCAATGAAATTATGAAAATGATGAAATTAAGTCGAAACCCATCACTTACAAAATTTGTCTGGATCGTATTCCTGTGGTTCCTTGCTGCTGAGGTGGTGAGAGACTAATCCTGGTTTGTTCATCGCTCTCTTCTCGTGGACTTGGCTCTTCTTCCAGGCTTGGGAGTTTTTGGGCTGAATCAAGCTTTTTGTGGGCACGTGGACCAGGACCGGGGTTGTTATCTGGGGGATTGTCCGAGTGAAGGTGTTCATGGGGAGGCTGTGGATTGTGTTCAATGGTCAGCTGCAGTGGTCTGCTTGTGTCCTGGATGACACGGTGTATCTAGAGTAAACAATAAAGATGGTGTTGTTAGTTTTTTTTCACCTGCTCTCTCAAAACAAGTGCAACAATTTATTTTTTGATCTGTTTATTTTTTTTTAAATGTTATCAAGAGTCACTGGATAATTCGAAAACCTACCTCGTCTTGAGAAATATTGCGAACTGGAATGCCATTGACTTCCAGTACACGATCACCAGTGTGAACAGAGGACAGCAGGTCAGGACTGAGGACAGCTGGTTCTAACCTGAGGCACAAATGATTGAATTTTGTAAGGCAGGGAAGGAGAAAGGGTTGGAGGTTAGCGATGGACAAATGCCGGGTTCCCTCTTGTTCATGCGTTGAAGCTGTACGTACTCTGTCACAGTGACATTAGGGCTTTTGTCTTGACTTAAGTCAATGGTTACAGTCAGGCCCCGTCCACCCACTGCATAAGGAGGGAGAGACACCAGTGCCACCATGTGGGAACTCTTGGTGAGTGGTGAGGTGGGCTTCACAGCTGATACAACTCCCTGACGGAAACAGTGTCCACTGCAGAGACAAACAAGAGACACATATTTAATCTGTAGGATTAAAATAATACCTTATCCACTTTATTCAGTGTGTTTCAACTCAGTTTTACCAGTAGAGTTTGGAGCGCTCGATAAGCGTGTATGTGTCTCCATCTCCAATGACCATTTCACAGTTCAAGCACGTGAAGCACTCAGGGTGGTACTTTTGGTCTCCGGCAACCTGTTTATGCAGAAGGAGGTAATGTGGTAAAGGCCAAGAGGCCAAGAGCAGCTCTAAAACATAAAAGTTCTTTCATTTTTTCTTCCTGCACGAAGCGGGTCCCAGTTCAGTTGTCTTTGGAGTAAAAAGAAGCATTTACTTCAATGTGACAAGAATGCTTTCAATCTAGAAAACATTTGGTGTAGCTTGCTGAGACTTGGTTGCATAGTTTTACTTATTACACAATGTACATTTGGAGCATGTACAGTAATGTGATTGTTGTGTTACCATAACGAGTCCTGTTGCGATGGTCTCCTTGCAGCCATGGCAGTGTTCTCCATAACGGGACCAGTAGTGCTTCTTACAGTAGAGCTGTCCGTCTCTTTCGTAGTACCAGTGAGACAGGATGCAGCCACATTCACTACATCTACAGAAGAGAGGAAAGTGGATGAGACAGGGATATTAATGCTGAAACAATGGGATGGTAGAAGGGAGAAACAAGCGAAATACAGCTATAAATGTATGACAATGGATACTTCCGATGTGTTGGAGCAAAGTAACATGAGCCTTATCAGTGATGGAACATATGAGACTTGTGAGGGAAGTTGACCCGTTAGCTCATCGCACCCGGCTGGGTTCACACTTCCAGGTCAGTTGGACCACAATTTATTTTAACCTATTTTTAACACAGTGTACTGTTTCACTGACACCCAACTCCTTTCCTCCGCCGAGATGAATAGTTGTAAAAACCTTGAGGCCGAGACGTCAAGTCACTCTTGTTTATCAAGCACATGTCTGGAGGAAATCGTTACCTTTGCTCAGTGTGACGGAGAGCAAATTAAGCCAGAAGTCTGTATGTCTTCTTACAAAAGGACTACTCATGTAGGGCCACTGCTCGGTCATATGCTTTCACAATAACACTAACTTAATTTTTTTCTGTGGGCACACCCACTCAAGATTGCGTAAGAGAAGAAAACAAACTGAAAAACATGACAGTTTGAAAAAGACTTGATCTGTAAATGCAGCTAAAATCTTAAAAGTTAAACTCACAGTGACATCCTGCCTAAAGCGGAATAATACCTTTATACAATAAAAGCCCGCTTCCTTATCTCTCCAACAATACAACCGGAGTGGGAGGTGACTTCCTGTCTGAGTGCTGGTCCATGTTTCCTCTCTCCCAAACTCAACTGTAAATGTCATGCTGCTCTTACAACAGGGCGTGAAAAGTTTGCCTAATATTGAGAATGATGCACTTGAAAAGGAAAAGACTCGTCAGCAGATGATAGCATATCACCGGGATCGCACATTTGAGTTTATTTATTATTTGTTTGGAAAGTAGATACTTGTGCCAGCAGTCCAGTCTTAAATCTTAGTAAACAACCTCAAGGGATAATCATGATCCTATTTCTTGCAGATTTTGGCTCCAAAAGTAAGAGCACTTTTTCTAAACATCACTTCCCTGCTTCTACTTCACTGTTGAGGAAATAATTAAGTAATAAAAACCCTCAGGCAGCTGCAGCTTTATTCGTGGCCTCCTGTCATTGTTATTGCACTGCTGGCAACGGATCCAGTATGACATCTGCGATTCCGCTTCAACATCTGGTTGTGAGAAAAACCTGAACCTGGACTTACACAGATCCAGAAAATGCGTCCTCTCTCTGTGTTTCCTAAGGCTCTAATTGAAAGTGTCCCTACCCACACATTCACCTCCTGTGGAGCTGTGGACAGCTACGGATCAAACAAACATGTTTTGTTGTGTCAAGCATCAAGAATTTAATGACATAATCCTTTGCCACGATTTCCTCCGTCTGTGTCGTCCAGCCAGACTTCCTTTACAAACAGTTCTTCACAGGAAATATCTGTTTATCTGAAAGTTAATTCTGCATGTTTCAGAGAGCCCCAATGTTATGTATGTTGTATAAAAGTGAGCGATTGTTTTTAAGTCTCAGCTTGAGAGTGAATTGTAGTGGATGGGATTTCTACCATAGATAGTTTGGATACATTACAAGGCTGGTGGTGGCTATGGTTTTGTAAATTATTCACACACAGACTCATAGCTGATGTGTAAGTAACAGCATAGGATTTCTTGTGTGTGATAGTTTGTCGTGGCAGAGTTTTGTTTTGAGGAAGTGGATGCAGTCTGTGTAAATGTTTGCTTATATTCCTTTTCTTTCACTCTCTTTCTCTCTCAGGCGGTTTGCTCTTTTATATTCTGCCTCTCCTTTCCTGCACGCTCACTTGCACAGGCAAAAATGTAAAAAATAACCAAAGTACTTACCGTCCTTTCAGTCCTCTCCGAAACCTCTGGTCTCGTCGTGACATCCTGCCGGTTGACCGATGAGACAGTTGTCAGACACAGTCCACCCGGTTAAGAAAGGAGCTTGTTAGCTGCATGTGTCCATGAGCAGATCATATGCCGACTCTGTTGTTAACTGTAGCAGGCGTTGTCCTTTTTTTTCTTTTTTCAGTCTCTCTCTCTTCATGCGTTCAAAGGCTTCCTGTGTGTAAGCGTTCACTCCTGTTATGTGCAGAGTAGCTGTGTGACAAAAACCCCTGACCCTCTGACACTAGTTAGCCAGCCTCCCCCTGCTGACTGTTGTGAAACAGTCCTGGCCCAGTATAGACGTTCTTCTCCGCCCTCCCACCCCTACCAGTATGTAGATGTCTGCAAGATAAGGTTACATCCCTCTGCACGGTCTACTAAGCGTAGCATAAATGAGCTCCCAGAGTCTAAAATGTAAATCTATTTGAGTTTAATGTGTTGTGTCTCTAGTGAGTCGGTCTGTTTTAAATACGCCTCTTTTCCATCAGCCCAGACATAATCTCTTTATGAATGCCCCAATTACTGCACTGTCCAGACCCTACAGTAAATAGCTCCATTCATCACACACAACAAACAAAGAACTTGAACTTGGGACTTAGAAGAACAAAGCCATTGATACTGTTCAATACGAAGTTTAAACCCTCAGATGATCCATGTGAGTGTGACGCAGAGTACTAAACATGCTCAGTTGGCAGCGTAGGCATCATTCGAAATTAGTCCTGTATATTTTAGTTTTTATACTCATACGATGTATTTTAAAACTACATCTATATATATATCCTGCCAGATGACCGATAGACAGTTGTCAGACACAGTCCACCCAGTTAAGAAAGGAGCTTTTTAGTTGCATGTGTCCATGAGCAGATCATACGCCGACTCTGCTGTTCGTAAAGTTATAAAAGTGTACCTGTCTTCTGTGGAAACAAAACAAAAACTTCTTAAACATAGATCACGACTACTTAGACTCTTCTTAGGAAATTGTACAAATTTTAGAGTGAGGAGTCGGATATGTAAAGACAGCTAAATAAAGTTAAAAAAAAAACCTCTCTGAGCAAAGGACTGAGATATCTTTAGCCTCCTCTCTACCCAAAAGGTTTCACTCTCATTCCCAGCTTCAGCTTTTATAATTTCCCACCATTACTTATTGTTTGACAACCATTAATGGTGAATAGACGATACCACTCAGGTTAAGCCGAATAAAATCATCCACCTGTACCCTGGTCATGTGAGTTTCAGGTGGTCTCCGCAGATGATCAAAAATAAGAAGCTTAGCAGTTCTCAGCAGAGTGGTTAAATGTTTTCAAGAAACTTAAACAGATCCAGTTGCCTTTGTTTTTGATATACAATATATATATACATATCCGGCAGAATACACGACCAGTTACCAGAAGTAAAATGTGCCAAAATTGGATCCCCTCTACATCCACAATCCTAATTAGCACAGTGGATCACCCCTCACATTTAATTATTTCAGGTTCAACTCCCCAATGTTGCAAGTCTTAGATAAGCATGTTCTGAGGCGGGGTACACCCTGGACAGGTCGCCAGTCAATCGCATCGCTAACACATAAAAGACAGACAACCATTCACACACACGTACGTTTAGATTGGACTTGGCCATTTAGAAAACATGATCATGTAGACAATACTGCATTTTACTTAAGCAGAATAAAAACAGTGATTATAGTACATACCATGTTATGACATGTGATGTAATAATGTTAAAATATTCAACTGTACAGCAGAAATAAATGTCTGTTTCCAGCCTGGTACAAAAACCATTTTGGTCTCAAGAGTTAATTTCTTTATTCATGACAGCTGCATAGGGTTATAAGTGAGCTCACACAGTATATTTGTATTTTATGAGGCTTCATAACTGTGTATCTCTACAGGACAGAGGTGTATCAAGAAATGAGAGTCTTTATTGCCATTATGAGAACATAACGAAAGTTTTGCAGTTCTCCCGGCTTAAGAAGCACACATGTAAATAACACAACATTTAAATATAAGACTTACGAAAACTATAAAACACCCTTAAAGAAGAAGAAATGTAACTGTAAATAAAGTGACAGACTTAGTCTATGAGATGTTGTGAGTGTGTGGGAAAGTGAATGTGTGAAGCTTCTATAGGGGGATGGTACACCATGGTGTACATCATCTACATATCAGACTTACAGTATAACACAAACAGCTCATATCCAGAAATTCAAAGGCCCCGCTTAGACGTTGCAATAACATCTGCAACACTAAGTGACAGTGTAAAACACAGGTGTGAACACACCCGTGCTTTTTACGTTGCATCTGAGAGATCCAATCTCTGACCACATTTGGAGGTGACCTGTGACACATTTCCACCTACTCGACAGGGGTGATCTGTGGAAGTGGAATTTAAGTCATTCAGAAAGAAAGAAAATATATCACTATAAGTGATGTCTGTTCATCAGTAATGAGAGCAAGGTCCACTTAGCTGTCCAGCCTTTAACACTCCATCACTGGTAACTAACTGGCATCCCCTTTTTTCACACACAACAAGTGTTACGCTACGATATCAACAGACAACTATGTTGACTTAATCTTGATATGAGTCACCACTGAGACTGCTGTTGTGCTTTTTTTAGACTGGCGAAGCAGCAGTTAGCTGTTTCCTTTTTCACATTAAAACCTAACGTGTGGTCCTGACCATAAACATAAAACCAACATCTTCCTCTGAAAGTACAGCTTCCTCTTTTCTCTTGCTTAAAAACTCTACCTTGTTGTCTCACAATTGTGTAGATGTACTAAGTCATTCTCACAGCCATATAATGACAATATTTTTTGTGACAAACTTTTTATTGAACATTTCAGATAGTTACAAACATTGTGCCACTGCCCTGCCCCTAAAAAAATATATAATAATAAAGTAAAAAGTAACAGACAGACATTTTCCAGAAAGTCTCGCAGTCAGACAGCATAACTGTCCCACAGAGGGACATTCACAAAAAACATGAAGATATGTGCCAGCCATATTCTGATGACATTTTGTACACTTGGATATCTATCAGTTTCATATTAAAGCGTCTGTATGGTGTGGCATAAAATTTGTGGACAAACTAGCAACAATATTATAATGAATAAGCTGATGTGCTGGATGGGTATGTTGGTCCAAATATTGTCCCAGTCCAGGTCATAACCCTGCCCCTCAAGTTCACAATAACAACAATTTGAAACACCTCTTGTTGGTCATCTCTTTATTTCAGAGAGTTGTCAAGAAAATGTATGATAGTGCATCACTTTCTTCATAGGCCCCATAAAAAACGCAAATGTTAAAAATGCATGTTGAGCTGCATGATAGAGACAAAATGCAACATGAAATTCATTTGATAACATCACAAACTACTTTATGATTCAGTGCACAATCAAGAACAATGCAGGAACTTGGCCACTTGTGTTTGCTATAGTATTAAATAAGTTAACTGTTAAAACACACAAAATAATTAACTGACATATACTCACATTTAAAAAGTCTATTAAACTTGAGCAATTTTCCAACAGCGTAAAAGGAAGTACATCAAAAGGAGAAAACATGGCAAATGTAAAACTGAGCTATGTAATAATATCATAACAAATACATGAAAAAATATGCATGTTAATCGAGATTGTACACTTATAACAATGCCTTTAACATGAACAAAGTGAAAGAAGCTGACAAATGTGTTACAGCTATGTAACATGGGCAGAGGTTGCTATTCAAGGATCAGACAATGACTAGTCAAAACATCACTATGCAGAAAACTCACACTTCCGTTCACTCTTTCCCCAAAGTAAAGAACTGGTTGTCTGTCTGTGCACATCGCTAGACGTGTTTGTGCATTGATGTAAAAGATAAAATAAATGAATAAATTGCACCTCATTATTGTTAGAGAGTAATTTCTCTTCCCTCGTGCTGGGGTCAGTTATCTGCCCTATTTTCTCTCTGAGTAACATGCCAAGGCCATGGTCTCTCTTTGGCGTCTTCAATCTCACTGTCTGGCTGTTTACAGCTGCTGTGAATGCTTATCTTCATGTTTATGCACAATTGGATGTTAGCACATCTCCCCCCTACCTCTGCCCACCTTTCTTGTATAAGACTCTAAGCTTTAGTGTTTGTCCTTTTGAATTGAGGTGAACTCATGCACTTATGTCGTAATGACAAAGCTTCTGTTCTCCTTGTACGAGCCTAAATAAACTCCTTCAGCATAAGACATATAGGACCCTGGTACTTCTTCTTCTTCATTGGCATCCCCACAAATTCCTCCCTAACAATTATGAATAAATTGCAGATGTGTCTGAAGGAGCAGCTCTTGATATCAGTCTTAACTTTAGACTGTAGGGATGACGTGGTTCTACTTCCTCCAGTTATTCAAACTGAGACTAGAACTGCATGGATGCAGGGGGGGGCAACTTGTGAGTTTGGAGACAAGGTAAATACTGCACTCTTGTCTCCGTCAGTTAAAGAAATCTTATTATACACTGCACTGTTTTTTTTTTATGCAAGCATCATTGCTAGATTCAGACAAATAATAACTACTGAGTGTCGCTTAGTGCAGATTACACCACAGCTACTCATTTAGTAGCAGACAAACAGCTATTTTGACATTCCTACAGTCCTGCTTCACAGAGCAGTTGTCAATGGAAATTGTCATTCATGACAATGTCACGTCAAATAATTTAAAGGAAACAGCCACTTGAACATACATCAGTTTTATATTAATCACCTATGTATTTCTTTAGTTTGGCCCAAGTCCAATGCTTTGAAGTTGCTCCCTCCACCTTAGTGGATCAGACTTGGGCCAAACTAAGAGTTTATGACCTATAATGCAGAGAGCCACCAGGGGGAGCTCCATGTGCTTTGAGGGGCTGTCTTGGCGTCCACTCTTTTACTGTGATCTATTATATTCTTAACCCGAGGATTAAGGGCAACAGTAAACAAAACATGTGTTATAGTACAGCTTGGCTTAGTGATTAAAAGTACCACCACTGCAACCTTGTTTCAGAAAACAGCATCCTAACATGCTGGCAACCAGCAAGCAAATGAAAATGTGAAATGTGTTGAATTTAGTTTCTATTATAATTCTAATAGTTTCTATTTACAATCAGGGATCATGCGATAGTGCCGCTGTTATTTTAATGAGGTCACTTCCTGTCTGTTGGTCTCTCACTTCCTCTTTCAGGCCCCAGTATTCACCCTGTCAGCCAGCACCTACAACCTTCACCCAACATGCAACTCACATAAAACCTACGCAGTTAAAGTTGTTAGTTCAACATAAAAATATATATAGCTTAAAAAAAAAACAGTTTAGAGTCCGTTAACACCACCAAGTCAGCTACAGTCAGAATAGCTTTGCAGTGACATACCTCATGTGAGCAGCATCGGTTTTTCATTTGCCACAGAGCCACAAGGTTCCTGTATTTGTAACATAAGACTGTGGGGCAAGTTTTGACATAAGAGTTCTGAGAAAAACATTTTTGAAACAGTCATCGCAGAGGTGGATAATAACTTTGATAATGTCACCTTTAAAGGAAACAAGCGGAAACAGCTCAATTTTAAAGTAGAACAAAGATACTCAATGTAAACTTAATTTTAGGTTTCAACCTTTGAACACTTTGAGATGAAGAAATGTTCGCAAGTGAAGTCTTAATTGCATAATTTGTTGATATGGTTTAATAAACAGGGCAACAATTTTAAAAGTACAGTATCTTTGTCTTAATGCTCCTAGTGTACTTGTAGAAGACACAGTGAATTATCCCCTTTATAATGTAGAGAACAATAACCAGAAAGTCTAGACATAATAAACAAATTACAAATTCACATTAGTTTCATTTACTATTCATTCTAACAATGATTAAAGTTATGGCAACACAAATAGTTGTCCTGACTCTCTCTGAGACAAAAGTTCTATTTACTATACTATACATAGTACTTCTTTGTAGTGCTATATATAGTACTAGTACTATTAAAAAAACTTCCCTCTCACCCTCTTGAGGTGGTATCGCTGTCATTCTCAAGCTCAGGTCCTCTACCAGAGGCCTGGCAGTTTGAGGGTATCTTAGCTGTTCCTAGGACTTCTGTACTCAGCCTTGTTGTTCCTGGGATCTGTTAGAGCCACTCTCCCAGTTTGGGAGTCACTGCTCCGAGTGCTCCTACAACCACGGGGACCACAATCGCCTTGACCTTCCACATCTATTCCAGGTGTTCAACCCTTGATATTTTTCAGGCTTTTCACATTCCTTCTTTTTAATGTTGGCTTCAAGGATTCAAGTATTCAAGGATTCTTTATTGTCATTTCTACACATGTTGGTACATATGAAGGAACGAAAATGGTTTCTCTGGTCCCGTTTCAAGCCATAGTAAAGAAAAGACACGTATAAATATAGAAAAGTATAAATATAGATATAGCCGGTATCGCCACGTCTATCACCACCGCCTCCTTCTGCTCTTTGTCTACCATTACTATGTAGTTATATGTATGTATGTATAATATATATGTGTGTGTATGTATGTATGTATGTATGTATGTATGTATGTATGTATGTATAATATATATGTGTGTGTGTAAATATATATGTGTGTATGTATGTATGTATGTATAAAAAAAACTCTTAAAGTGAATTAGTTTAACATTGTCTGGGGGACAATAATATCAGTAACCTAGTCTTTAATATGCCATGTCATGTCAAACTGCCATCTGCTATGGGCGGGAAAGACAGTCATGTGGCGCATGCTCAGTCTCACTTCGAAGACAACCAATCGTTTTCAAGCAACAGCACAGTCTGATTTACATGAAGTGAATATAAATGGAGCACGGCGCGCTACTAGCTTTCACTTGAGGGAAATTACCTTAACGATCGCCATGCCTGAGCAAGTTAAAGCGCCCAAGAAGGGCTCCAAGAAAGCCGTCTCTAAGAGCGTCACCAAATCCGGGAAGAAGAGGAGAAAGTCCAGGAAGGAGAGCTACGCCATCTACGTGTACAAAGTGCTGAAGCAGGTCCACCCTGACACCGGTATCTCCTCCAAAGCCATGGGCATCATGAACTCGTTCGTCAGCGACATCTTCGAGCGGATCGCCGGTGAGTCCTCTCGTCTGGCTCACTACAACAAGCGCTCCACCATCACCTCCAGGGAGATCCAGACCGCCGTCCGTCTGTTGCTGCCCGGAGAGTTGGCTAAGCACGCTGTGTCTGAGGGCACCAAGGCTGTCACCAAGTACACCAGTTCCAAGTAAACGGCTTTCCTGACAAAACAACCCAAAGGCTCTTTTAAGAGCCACCCACTACAACTCAAGAGAATTGTTTCTTCAATATATAAAAACTAGTATAGAGGCCTCAAAGATGTATTCTCTAATTTTGATCTTTTATTTTTTCATTAAGTATACTCCTAGTGTTAATGAAATGTCTATATATATTTTTAAAACCGAATTCTGTGCTCCTATGCCAAAACTCCTGTATGTGGGAATCAAATGTTTTGTACACAACATTCATATATTTCCTATCTAGGGGTATTCCAGAAAGGAGGTTTAACAAATACTGAGATAAAACTTAACCTGAGGCAGCTAAACCCAAGCTGTTGGTTCCAAAACGCTGGTTAGCAATGAGTTCAATCAACCCCGAATTGGTTAAGCTAGAGTTGTGCACGTTCACGGCGAAGTTATAAAGGCATCATCTATTACGACTTGAAACCATGAGTAAAAATGGCAAAGCGCAGATCAGCCTATTTTTCTGAAACGGAGCAAGTTCTGCTCGAGGCGTACGAGGAGGAAAGAGCAATATTAAAGAAAAGCAATACTTGCGCGTCTGCCACGGAACGAGACCTTGCTTGGCAGAGAATTGCCGACTGTGTAAATGCATAAGTTTAATATAGCACATTAATGTGTCAGAAGCACAATAATTCATTAGATATTATGCTACACATTAACTGCTTTGTATGAGGCTTTCTTATACTATAGACTTGTCATATATTGTATTATTTTTAAGTAGATGTAACCCGACCGCCCTCAAGAGAACGTGGCCGCAGGTCAAAACAAAATATAAAAACGTTGTCCAAGTTGGTAAGATGTATCTGCATCGTCTTAGACATCTCTTATCCAGTATTATGTTCTTGAATTGCCATATTGCAACAAGGTACATTTCATTTCATAGCCAATAGGAAGAAAGCAGAGAGACCGGGCACACCGCCGGTTCTGGACCAGCGGTGTCCCCCCTCACCCCTGTGGAGGAGCTGGCGCCCTCAACCTCCCATGAGGAGCAAAATTAACTAGTGCAATGTATTTTCCCTAATAAACCTACGCCTAAATCACTTACAGTATGTCTAATTTGTGTAGCCTTGCATGTTCGAAAATGACCAATTTAAAGATTAAATACCCGAACATAACCTGAACAAAACCTACCCCTACCAGGTTAAGTTCAGAGCCTATGTTACTATAGTTACATACATAGCCTGATCATATCTGAGCTTTCTGGAACTGAAATCCCAGGTTTACCGCTACTCTGGGTTAACATATCCAGATAAGCCAGTAAACCTGCTTTCTGGAATAACCCCTAGATCCTCTAGAATCATTAAGTCTTTGATGTTGGGTTCCTACTTTAAATCTTTTCTAGTTTCAGGTCAGTGTATCTAACATTAATATTCACTTATTTACTTTCATTAACTTAAGTTAAATGTCTTATGGTTACATTATGTTGTGTTTTATAGTCATCACTAAACTCACATGCCCAGATTACCCAGAATATTTTTTGGAGCTCAAGAGTAAAACAGTTTAAGCATCAGAGGCAACAGTATACATTAAGAACAATACCTCAATACATTTACTTCTATACAGCAAAAGAGAGAAAACAGACTAATTATTGATAATAAATCAACATTAAAAGGAAAAAGAAGGTGGCAAATTTCAAATTGCTGGAAGGAATTTTTTTATTAACGTATAGGTTGTAAACATATTTTAGTAGCTAAACTACTAATCGTTAAGTGTAATCTATTTGCTTGAATGTAAAGTATGTTTTCCCAGTGGCTTATTGGTGTTTGTGGAGCACTTTGTTTTGTTTGATTCAGGACTAAATATATCCTTTGAATTGGGAAGGCAGAAGCTTCACAGTAAACAAAGCCGTGTTACCAGAGCTCTCTTCTGATTGGACGATGGAGTTAACGCTCACTGTAACCAATCAACGAGCAGCTCAGTTCCTATATAAAGCTGGTGTGCAGCAGTTGCAACTTCACTCTTCTCTTCTTGTTTGAACAACGAAGTCAGAAACTACAAAATGTCTGGACGTGGTAAGACCGGTGGAAAGGCCAGAGCAAAGGCAAAGACCCGCTCCTCCAGGGCCGGGCTTCAGTTCCCTGTCGGTCGTGTTCACAGGCTGCTGAGGAAGGGAAACTACGCTCAGCGTGTCGGTGCCGGTGCTCCCGTGTATCTGGCCGCCGTCCTGGAGTATCTGACCGCTGAGATCCTGGAGCTGGCTGGAAACGCTGCCCGCGACAACAAGAAGACCAGGATCATCCCCCGTCACTTGCAGCTCGCTGTTCGTAATGACGAGGAGCTGAACAAGTTGCTTGGTGGAGTTACCATCGCTCAGGGTGGTGTGCTGCCTAACATCCAGGCGGTGCTGTTGCCCAAGAAAACCGAGAAGCCCGCCAAAAAGTAAACCCATATTAAGAAAAATTCAAACAACGGCTCTTTTAAGAGCCACCCACTACTACTGAAAGAGCTCATGTTTCTGTTTTGTAACTTTCTCTCTGACAAGGTCCTATATATTTTTGTTTATGTTCCTGTATCATTTTAACATCAGTCAGAAGGACTTTTAGTGGCTTAATCACAGTAGCTTAGTTGCACATAAACACATAACCACAAGTAAAAGGAGAAATGGATAATAGTAAAAATAAAGTGAAACGGTATTAATGTATGATATTTGATTACCGTCGTGCGTCAATGTGTTCAGTGACTTTCCGGATTAAGACGAAAGAGTTAATGAAGTGTGTGTGTGTGTGTGTATATGTATATATATATATATATATATATATATTTCAGATACTGCAGGTCAGGAACATTGGCTGTTTCAGTGCTCGAAAAAAGCCTAAAACCAGCGCTATCGCTATTGATTTGAGTTGGCGATGTCAACAAATGGTGTAAAATGGTGGCTGTCATCTGCCAACTACTGCCACCTACTCTTAAGGAGTGGGAATTGATGAAAACTTTGTTGATCTTTTTTCTTCTGTGTATAGAGTTGTGTTCTTTTTTATTGTTGCTAGCTTTTTGTTATATTTATGTATGGTTTTGAATGGAAGTACATTGTTGCTGCTGGAGTGAAATTTCCCAGTTTGGGAATTAATAAAGAAACACTGAACATACTAATTCAAGTGTTAACTTGTTCTGAGTTTGAAACATAATAAAAATACTGGAAGTCGACATTAATCAACGGAGTCTGGATGCGTATAACAAAAATAAGTATAACACTCATAAACATCTATAGTCATGTTTTTAAGGAAAAAAAAAAAAAAAGAACTCCCCGTCGGGGAATCGAACCCCGGTCTTCCGCGTGACAGGCGGAGATACTGTCCACTATACTAACGAGGAAGGTGAACGAATGATACGTCACATGTCTTAAAAACAGAGCCACGAGTGACGTTTGTTTTCACGGTTTTATGTTCGTATATATGTATTTTGGTGTTAGATAAATATGAGAATTAGTCGCTGGTGATGCCCATTTTTTAATTTGCCCATACCATGCTGTTTACAATCATGTAAAAAATATTTATCACAACTGAGTCACTTTTGTTTTTCGATTTTAAAACGAGAGCCTGATTACTTTATCAGCTCACAATAATACAGCGAGGATTGTTTAAAAACTGACCTAAACGGATTCCCATTCATTCTCTATGGTAGAGCTAAACCATTACGGATGTAATATACTTTTCACCACTACAACTTTGTGGCGCTGTTTTGAACGACGTTCCCTCTCAGGACTTCATTCATCGTCTGGCAGCCGGTTTCGCACTATCCCGAGCTTTTGAAAGACTTGTCTCACTTCAAAGTTACTACTTTTATTACCCATCGAAAATATACCAGGGAGATTAACAGGAAGACATTTAAGGAGTCTCCCATCTATGAGGCAGAGAAACAGAGATGACTGGGAGAGAGGAGGAAATAATGTATAATTACACTACCGAATCACATATGCTGTAGTGTTTCACTGCATTCAAGTAGTATTTATGAATTTGTTATAAACTTTAAACTTTACATTTACACCTATTCGTTTTTAAACACATCACCAAATGCTAGATATTTTCTTCTTCTTCTTAACTCGGGGATCCCCGATTTATCTCTTCCATTTCCCCTTAATTTCCTGTCCAGACAAACTGTCTAACCTGTTCTGTCTCTGTTTAACTCTCTGCGTGAGTGAGATGATGTTGAGCATAATTTACTGTTTAATATGAACGTCATTAAAACAAAAACACAAGTAGCACAACAGACGCACGTAGTGTTGCTTCAATATTGTTAAAAAAAACAGCTAAATGTAATTAAAAATAGGTTTCTTTTCTGAGACATGCTGCTTTAATGAACTGGCCATTACTGATTAAACAGTGACAGTGTCACTGTTAAACAGCAAAAACAAATAACATGACTATGTAGAAATGTAATGTTTATGGGGAGGATTTTACATTATTTCTATTTTCCAGAATATTTTCTTACTGAATATTCAAATGTTTGTTTCTGTTAATAAATTTATAATATTAATTTGAAGGGCACAATTGACTGCCATGGTAATCAAGATGTATTATTAGTTATTTAATATTTCTATGCTTTAAATATTAAGTCTGATTTCTGATCCTGGGTACCCACTGTGGGATCAGTAAAGGATTGTCTCATGTTATCTCACAACAGAAGCAGCTGATTTTAAATTGAAATAACAATTACATCAAAAGAAAATAAACTGTCCTGTTTATGTACTGATGCTGACTGATAAGGTATGAATGCTACGGTTCCACCGCACCCAAGAGATCAGACAGAGAAAATGTAATAAACATGTCGTTTCTCAATGATTTCGCGATAGAAATCGAAGCATCTGATTGTAATGTTCACCAAGTTACTCAATGTTTCCAGCATCGTTTTATGGAGAAGGGAAGTCTGTCCCTGCAGATCATCTGTGACATATCCGCCAGGAGCAGCGGTAGTATCCGTGTGTTTGCTTCCTCTGAAAAGTGGTTAAATTCAAAGGTAGTAAAACGCAGCAGAGCCGCTGTTGGACTTTGGTTCCATCCCCAGATGTCTCTGCTACCAGCAGCATATCTCATACACTGAATCTGAACCATTTTGACACGATTTTGGAGACGAAACGTGGAGAAAAGTCGCTGCGAGATGCACGAAATCACCGTGAATCCGAGAGGTTTGAAGCCTGCTGGGATTCACTGGATGGGTCCAGGAAGACTAACATCATCTCGGTGTGTAGCGACACGAGTGGTCTCTCGGCTCTGACATAGCTTGTGAGTGTAAATTTTAGTTTTATGTGTTTTTTGTGACCTAGAAGTGGAAGAGAAAACACAAGTGTGGGCGCGGGAGAGGCAGCAGCAGAGCGGCGCTGCGTGTTGTTTCTCCACGGTTCTCATGGCCGGTATAAGTCCCACCTCCTGCCTGAAGCTCGGACACGTTCAGACGAACACTGACTCTCAACATGGCAGAAGAAGCACCAGCAGTTGCTCCCGCTAAAGCTCCGGCTAAAGCCCCGAAGAAGAAGACCGCTCCCAAGGCAAAGAAAGATGGACCCAGCCTCCCTAAGCTTATCGTGGCCGCCGTCGCTGAGTCCAAGGAGCGCAAGGGAATGTCTCTTGCGGCTCTGAAGAAGGTGCTGGCCGGGAAAGGCATCGATGTGGCCAAGGCGAACAAGCGCATCAACACCGCTGTCACAAAAATGGTCACCAAGGGCACTCTTGCCCAGACTAAAGGCACCGGGGCCTCCGGTTCCTTCAAGCTCGCCAAGAAGGAGCCGAAAGCCGCAGAGAAGCCCGCAAAGAAGGTGGTGAAGAAGAAGGCAGCCACCAAAGTTAAGAAGCCCGCAGCCGTCAAGAAGACCGCTGTCGTAAAGAAAGCGGCGGTAAAGAAAACTGCCGTCAAGAAGTCTCCCAAGAAGAAGGTAGCGGCAAAGAAACCCGCCGTAAAGAAGGTGGTGAAGAAGAGCCCCAAGAAGGCCGCCGTTAAGAAGCCAAAGGCGGTCAAGAAGACTCCAGTCAAGAAAGCTCCAGCAAAGAAGGCTGCACCTAAGAAGGCAAAGAAGTAAAGCTCTCTTCCATACATCTCTCAACCAAACAAAGGCTCTTTTCAGAGCCACCACATCCTTCAGTAAAGAGCTCTACCTCACACACATTAGATGCAGATTACTGAACTCCTTAGTCAGGTAACAGCTCAGTAAATTGGGTGTATAAATTATATAAAGGAGGGATATGATGGGGATGGTGTTACTTATTAGCTGCAGTTTGTACCTTAATCTAATCTGTACATTAAATCATCCTTTAATATATATTGTATGACCCCTGCCCCTTACCCAATGACAGCTGGAATAGGCCCAGCAGACCCCCATGACCCACAACAGGACTAAGTGAGTGTAGAAGATCAATGAATTAATATTTTGTATAATAAGTATGTCTAGTGTGCCACAGTAATGCACCATTTTGTTATTTAATGCTCACCTTAATGCACAATATGTACATTACAATTTATCCCTATTTATTTTTGTATATATATTTTTATTTATTGGACTTGTGTGTATGTAAACATATGTGTCAATAAAGAGGCAACTGATTCTGGTTAAATAGTATTCTAGGTGTCAATTCAAACTGCTATTTATATATAAAACTTTCCTTGTGTGTCCAAGTTTATTTTGTGTTAAATGGATTTTCATTTCAAATGATGCCTCCCACAAGGAATTATACACATATCCTGGAAGAATGCTAGGCTATGAAAATAAAACCTCCCACATGTTAGAAGTAGTTTGTGTGCACATCACATCATCTTACCAGTGAAGAATTGGCCCATTCAACATCATTTATTTCAAATTTCTTATCTTTATTTCACCAAGATAGTTTATTTACATGTGTGAATCTACTGAATTAGATTCTGTGTCATTCTATTGATTCTTGAACTCATCTATAACATTAAACATCAATGTCCACAACACAGAAACAGTTTAATCATAAATGAAAACACATTAAGCCACTGAGTTTCGAGTGTTGATAGTGTTCGTTCAGTAATACATGACACAACAAATCTTCAAACTAGACAGAAACTACAACTGAGACAAAGCATAACTTTATTTTAAACTAATCAATCACAGTAATTCAATCACAGAAAAATAAAGCTTTTTGTCCCCTTTCGGCAGCCGTTAGTGACGTTTGAGTTTTGAATTTCTTTAATCCAATAGTTCAGCAGCTCACGCGCGCCTCCATACCCCGTGTGAACCAATCAGCGTTGAGCTTACCACGGCAGCCTCTTTATAAAGCCGTCGTTCGCGGTTATTTTTCATTCTCTCTTCAACTGTTAACACAGAAAAGATTGACTGAAAGCCATGGCTAGAACCAAGCAGACCGCTCGTAAATCCACCGGAGGAAAAGCTCCCAGGAAGCAGCTCGCCACCAAGGCCGCTCGTAAGAGTGCCCCGGCTACCGGCGGAGTGAAGAAACCTCATCGTTACAGGCCCGGTACCGTGGCTCTCCGAGAGATCCGTCGTTACCAGAAGTCCACTGAGCTGCTGATCCGCAAGCTGCCCTTCCAGCGCCTGGTGAGGGAGATCGCTCAGGATTTCAAGACTGACCTGCGTTTCCAGAGCTCTGCCGTCATGGCTCTGCAGGAAGCTAGCGAGGCTTACCTGGTCGGCCTGTTCGAGGACACCAACTTGTGCGCCATCCACGCTAAGAGGGTCACCATCATGCCCAAAGACATCCAGCTGGCCCGTCGTATCCGCGGAGAGAGGGCTTAAACTCCCTAACCCACCCAGTCAATACAACACAACGGCTCTTTTAAGAGCCACCTACCTAAACTTGAATAGCGACATGTCCAGAGATCACATCATATTTAACTATATACAAGTATACATAGAGCAAGTTAACATGCTTAACGTTTAGCATTTGACTTCATTATAAATGCGCACACTCACTAATAGTTTTTACAAACTACTGTGAGCCATAATTGAAACTGAAGCGCAATTGGCTCCCTGAGTCACTAGAGGGCGGCCAAGCGATGTTTACACTGGGAGCTGGGGTTGGGACAGGTGTTTAAAGTTCACGGATAACACAAACATGCTGCAGTAGTGGACTATTGCTTACATACTGTCAGGTCTTCCCAGATAGCCGTAATTGCTCTCATGAACATTTTTTTTTTTTTTTTTAAGAGCCACATGATTATTGTCCTTCAGAAAGTTCTTGACTTGTAGGTGCAGTTTAGTTCCACAGATGAATGTGTCAAGTATAACCAAGTCGGGTTTTCATATCAACTGAAGCCACACACTGACGGAACCACCTTCTTAGCTGACAGCATGAACTAAAAACAGTTCATTAATAAAGAGTATGGGGCCCCCATTCAGGATAATCTGATCAAATGTGACTCTTAAAAGTGTGAACACATATGGAGGTGGTCAGATCATGAGATGATGTTCAGTGTGTTTTTAGAGCCGTCTCCAATACCTCAAGCACCTGTTCTCTAAATCAGCGGTTCCCAAATAACCACACAAGCTTTTTTTATAGCCATATTAAAAGGCATTGTTTAACCATGCTCAAATAATTACCCATGCGCTCTCGCATTTGAATGATATTGAAACATTAACATTTTCAATATGATAAAGTTGAGCATAAGCTTCCACTTCTAAGAGCAACAGAGGTAGAAAGCAGATACATTGGGGGAAATGTTATAATAAAATTGCAATTTTAAATGACTGGAGCTAATCCCCTCATCCTAACAGTGGTTATGGAAATAAAATGCACCAGTAATTTGAATATTAATAGCAATGAAGTTACACATAGCCCACAACATAAGAGTATATGGCTCAGGAACTGATAAGATGACCCGTCTGAGGATTTTCATAAAACGTTAAATGCAACAAAGCGGCACATTTCAAAGTCACTGGTGAGTCACCAGTGGTGACTTACCTAGGTGATATACCGTGAATATGATAATTTCATTTTATTTTTCAGATTGTAACACACTGGGAATTCCTGCTTTATACAGTGTACAAGTTATTGGTGGCATTTTCATATTTGCAGCAACAAAATAGTTTATGTATACACAACAAATTTCATATATTTAAAGTCTTCTCCAATTGTAACAAAAAGTAGTGATTCTCTTGAGTTGTAGTGGGTGGCTCTTAAAAGAGCCTTTGGGTTGTTTAGTCAGGAAAGCCGTTTACTTGGAGCTGGTGTACTTGGTGACAGCCTTGGTGCCCTCAGACACAGCGTGCTTAGCCAACTCGCCGGGCAGCAACAGACGGACGGCGGTCTGGATCTCCCTGGAGGTGATGGTGGAGCGCTTGTTGTAGTGAGCCAGACGAGAGGACTCACCGGCGATCCGCTCAAAGATGTCGCTGACGAACGAATTCATGATGCCCATTGCCTTGGAGGAGATACCGGTGTCAGGATGAACCTGCTTCAGGACCTTGTACACGTAGATGGCGTAGCTCTCCTTCCTGGACTTTCTCCTCTTCTTTCCTGATTTGGTGACGCTCTTAGAGACGGCTTTCTTGGAGCCCTTCTTGGGCGCTTTAACTTGCTCAGGCATGGTTGCTTTTCGGATATCTTTCCGTAATAAACTGAGAAAGCGCTTGGTGCTGCACTTATATTCACTACATGTAAATCACGCTGTGCTGTTGCTTGAAGACGATTGGTTGTCTTCGAAGTGAGACTGAGCATGCGCCACATGACTGTCTTTCCCGCCCATAGCAGATGGCAGTTTGATTTGACATGACGTGACATATTAAAGACTCGGTTACTGATATTATTGTCCCCCAGACAATGTTAAACTTTCACTTCGAGAGTTTTTTTTTTATAGAGACTGAGCATGCGCAGTTTAATTGTAATTCCCGTCTCGCCGGTCTCGCCGGTCTCGCCCCAAGCAGTTTGAAATAACGTCGTACAACAAAAGAGAGTGAAAGAACTCAGTAAAAGAAGAAAACACCGAGTGGAAATACAATTAATGATTTTTAAACTTAATCTAAATGGAAATAAGTGAAGAGCCACAGTGAGACTGAGGGACTCCAATAAAATAAGTCAATATAGGAAGTCAGCCTCTTACTCACTTCATGTAGCTAGAGAGATAGAGAAAGATAGATGTTTTATTTATCATGCAGAAAATTTGGTGTGCACTAGCATTGTTACACAGAGACAGGCGAAATAACAGCTGCGAAAGGATAAAAAAAATCAAAGTATAGTGAGGTTAAATGTATAAAAAGTATATAGAAACAATACAGGCAGATGTGCAGTAAATATGGATACAAGATATAGATAGACAGTCCCTTCTTCTTGTCCTCCTCCCCCCAAGTGAGTGGTTGAACAGTTTGATAGTCTGGGGGGACAAAGGCATTCCTCTGTCTATTGGTCCTGCCCTTTAGAAGGAGCAGCCTCTCGCTGAAGATGCTTCTCTGGCGGCTGATGGCAATGTGGATAGTGTGGCTGGCATTGTCCAGGATACCCAGAAGTTTGTTCAGTGTCCTCCTCTCTGCTACAGTTGCCTTGTTCCGACCGATCGTGCCGATATCTCGTAATACAGAATATAGATATGGTGTACAGTAGCCCTATATAGTGACATATATCATATATTAAACATATAATACTGTACAGTAGCAGTAATTAGTAACAGAGCAACTACGGTGTGGTGAAGGATATTGTGTCTTAAAACAACAGAGATAATGATCCCTTTGAGGTCAGAGAGCTGCTGGAGAAAGTAAAGCTGCTGTAGCTGAGGCCTTGAAATAATAAAAATGCACTATTCAGTGATATCCAGAATCACATCCATTAATTATCAGTCAGCTGCAGCTCATTAAAGTATGTACAACAATATCTTTCTTTGACGTTATCATAAACTAGCTTATGTATCAGAGCAGTGTGTCCAACTAGGTCAATGTTGTCCCTGACCCAGTCTACTGGGGAAATCACCACCAACTATAAATATCAAGACAAGTGGAAAAGAGAAGTTAAACACTGAGTCAACTGTCTGACTTCTGTCTTTCTGTCTGCAGAGACATCAACAACATGCTGCTGCTGCTTCTCATCTTCATCTCAGTCTGCGTCCCCTCAGGTCAGTCTGATTCCACTGCTATTAACGTTTAATCATTAAAGTGAATGAAGACGAGTAGATGTTGCAATATGGTTCTTGTTTAACGTCTTAAACATCTACTTCAGTGGTTCCCAAACTTTTTAATGATTTAAGAACACTGTAGATTGGGATCTCTCTTCTTTGCCGCCCATAGAGCTTGTAAAGCCCAGGGTCAGTTATGCCTTGTTGTATTTTCTTACTTTTACCTTTTTGTGCTGTTGTAGTTATGCCCGTACTGTAACTGACTTGCCATCTTCTATCTTCTATCTCTTATTGTTTTCTCATTCCCTTTTTGTGTCGCTAGTCAGTCTGTAACATGAGCTACTCTGGGGAGAATGGTTAGAACAGGGCTTGTAAAATCAGGTCCGGTTGATTTGTTTATATTTTCTTTTTATTTCTTACAACTTAGTAGCAATTGAATTTGTTATGGGCATTTTATTTAGCCTGGTTTTCATCAAATGTGCAGTTGTGCACATTATGCATTATCTTGTGGTAGTTGTTCATGTATTTAATTCCCCTGGTAAATGAGCCATTAAGGCGTGTTACGTATCAGTCCTAACTTTCACTGCGATCCCAACTGTTATCTGCAGTAAAACCATTAACCCAGTAGATGGAGGCAAAGAACCCTGTATGAAAATAAGGCCCAGGGATTCTGTCAACCAAGTCATTATGTGGTGCATCATTATTTGTTTTCTCAGTTAGCTGAGGCTAGCTGGTTATCTCCAGCTACATGGTGCTTGGTATCAATGGAAAAAGTAGCTTCTCTAGTTTCAAATGACACCCAGCATGGCAGAGTGGAGCAGAGGGAATTGTGGATAATGTTGCGACCTCCATATTTATGAGGATCTTAAGACTTTTGTAATTGTTTGTGTGTTGTTTTTTTATTTTATTTATTTTTGTTGTTGTTTCAAACCTGATCTTTTGGAGATATTAGCAACACACCCTTTTGTATGGCCTTTCTTACTGGTAGTTAGGAACAAAATATTCTGCTGAACCAGTTATGCAAACCCGTTTTTAGGTTATTATTTTAATGACTATAAATCAGAAGATACTGTCAATGATGTAGAAATAAAATCACATGCCAACATTCAGACTGATACATAAAAGTAGAAAGTTTAGTGTGTGTATTAGGAGCTATTGATGAGTGATTGGCTCTTGTTAAGTTGACTTCTTTGACTGATTAAACGTAGTTTTAGGTTCAGCTGATTCTGAAGATGTTACTTTCTCAAGGCTGCAAACAGCTCTGCAGTTACATTCCTCTGAGACTTTACAGCTTGTTCAAAAATATGGATCATCTCCCCAAGTCATGACAGACACCCATCAGAGGAACTGACTTCAGATTCTCATTTTAACTTCTGTGTGCGTTAGCGTCAGTCAACGTGGAGACTGTGGTGGGTATGGCCGGCCAGGCTGTGAGGCTACCATGTGACTGTGAGGCTGTGAAGCAGGGACAAGTGGAGGTGTGCTGGGGGAGGGGCGAGCCATCACTCTTCACCTGCCACAACACTTTGATTGACAGCTCCAGAGACAGAGTCACCTATAGGAAGTCTCACAGGTAACGCTGACCTCTGACCTCTGACCTCTAACCTCTAAATCAAACTGCTTCACACTGAAACCAGTCTTCCTCTGCAGGTACTCTGTGTCCTCCTCCTCCTCTCTAATCATCCTCAGCTCTCAGCCGTCAGACTCTGGGTTTTATCACTGCAGAGTTCAGCTGCCCGGACTCTTCAATGACCAGACGTCCTCTGTCCTCCTCATCATCAGCAGCCGTATGTCCTTCATTCAGCTTCTTCCTGTTTCCGTTGAGCTCATGTGAGAGATGTTTTATTTTGTTCTCAACTTTGTCCTGTAGCTCGTGCTGTGTCCTCATCAGAAACATCAACTAGTGAGTACCTACAATTTTCATCTATCTCTACCAGGTTTACTTTAGGTTAACATGCTCAGTAGTGTTCCCATACCAGATTCCATGTAAATAAAACCTTTACAAAAAACACCTTGGTTTATATTTTGAAAAACAACAGATGGAGCATGGTACTGATCAATGCTGCCATCCAAGATCACTAAACACAAAGAGGCTGTTAATTAAAGGAGCTTTGTTTTGAGTTTCTCTCATCTGTTTGTGATGTAATGTGTCAGGTGATGTCACGGAGCAAAAAGGAAGCGATGTTACTGAGCCAAGAGGACGTGGCGTTACTGAGCAGAGAAGAAATTATGTCACAGCAGGCTATGATGTCACAGAGACAAGAAGAAGTGATGTCACAGATCCAGTGCTGTCTCAGGTTCAGGTAGCTGGCTTCCTGTTTTCCACCTTCATTCACTATTGTCCACTTTGTCTGAACTCTGAGAATTTGTTTGTCAATCACAGATGCCTGCAAACAAACCGACAACACATTTCCCACAATGCACTGTTGCACAGCGATGATGCAACATGATCATCAGCTCCACACAAAACAGTGGAACAGTCATAGTTTGTTGGTTGACTGTTGTAAATATTTTCTTTTACAATGGATTAATAATAATTGCAATAGGTTACAATAACAAATGCTTTTATTTTGAAATAGTGTTGTGTTGTCTTCCAACGGTGTAGCATCTTCTGGTTGCTATGTAATGGATTTAGTCTTTTTCCTCTTTGTTTTCTGTCGCCGTTGTTGTTTTCGTGCTTGTTACTGTGTTTGTAAGTTAAATCAGTAAATACCATCACCTTGAATGAGAAGCAGTCGTAATCGTTGTTTCTTTGGAAGCTCCGACACATTTTGAAACAACACTGACTCATCTGATTGTTTGTTTGTTGACAGTCTTCTGTCCAGCAGCACAGAGACACTCTGGAGATGTTTGTTGGAGACACACTGAGATTGTCCTTCATCATCTTCATCCCTGCTCTGATGACTGCTGTTTACAGTTAGTACACACATGTTTCTATCTCTGTGAGGACCAGAAGTCGAACCAGAACCATAAACAAATCCAGGACATTAGAAATTCAAAGGGAACTCTTTTTTTTGTTTGTTCCAGGGGTATGGAGGTCTAGACGGAGATCAGAGATGGATGGGAAGACAGACCAGTCAGAGGGGGAGGACTGGACCCAAGTCTGATACTAACATCGGGAGACACAGTGTCCTCATTAGTCAAGCTTTTCCTCATTTTGAACTGGTTAGAGTTCATCAGTCAATACTTTTTAATCCATTCATTCAACTTCTGTAACCGCTTTTCCTGTGACGGGTCGGGGTACACCCTGTACAGGTCGCCAGTCTATCGCAAAAACAACCATTCACTCACGTGCACAATCTTCAATCACCAGTTAGAATCACCAGTTAGTCTAACAAGCGTTGATGTATGAGGATTTTATAGCTGTTTTTGCGCATGTACATTTTTGCATCGAAGGTGCAAAATACATCACTGGAGAATAAATGACACGTGAGAGTAAAAGACAGACTCAAGACTCAAAAGTAATATTCCTGGAAAAATTCATGCCACAAGCTGTAACACAGCCAAAAACTAAATAAATAATTATTCTACACTGCCTGATGGAAAAAAAAATGTTGCTACCAAAAAAAAAATGTAACACAACTGCAGCAACCCCAGATCATAGCATTGTCCCCACAGGGTAAGTAGACACTAGGCATGACTTCATCTGCCTCTCTTCTTACCCTGATGCCCCCATCACTCTGGAACAGGGTAAATCTGGACTCATCAGACCACATGGCCTCCATGAGTCAAATGATTTAACTGGCAATTTCATTAAGTTCATGCAAGAGTCAATTGTTGACTTCCTTTTTAAAAACCTCTGCACTTCATCCTGGCATGCTGTCAATCATTCTGAGCCACATCAAAACTCACCTCAAGCCGTGGTTGAAAGCAAACCAGTCTTGTAACCATTGACTTTTATCTTTTTTAGTAATGTACTTGTAATGTCTTGTAATGTGCTCTCATTGTGATCCATTGTCCTGTCCTATGTCTTATCATGTTTTTGTATTATGTAGATGCAAATTATGTATTATGTAGATGCAAATTAGTATTGTTGCTATAATCTGGCATATTTACATCTATTGCTGTCTGAATAGATGTTCATTAATGTGCACTATCCCTATCAAATAAACAAATAAGTAAATCCTGACTGAAATGCAGCTTATTCTTCCAGAATCAACACTCTCCAAAATGTATTTTATTTTTTTTATTTGTCCATTCGTCTCTTGAATTCTGGATGGGATTACAGTCTGGGAAGTTTTTGTTCTGCAAATATGCAGTGATGCAATGACAGGGAGTTTTTTCCCCTACCTTAAGCATCCCTGCATTTATTTGTCATTAAAGCCTCAAACAAGTGTTGACTATAGACTCAGATATCAAAGTATGTCAACCATTCATTTTAATGTGGGCAGGTAAACAATTTAGGGAAAGTCACGTGTTACAAGACACTTAAGTGGTTTGTTTACTATGACCACCCAGTAACACATTATATTCTATTGCAGTTGAAAAGCTTTCTAGCATATTTTATATGAAAATATAACTTGAAATGTGGTCTTACTGTAATAGACGTAATATAACAGAAACGTGAGCTCTTTCAGTAGTAGTGGGTGGCTCTTAAAAGAGCCGTTGTTTGAGTTAAACTCAGTACACGTTTACTTCTTGGCGGGCTTCTCAGTTTTCTTGGGCAACAGCACCGCCTGGATGTTAGGCAGCACACCACCCTGAGCGATGGTAACTCCACCAAGCAGCTTGTTCAGCTCCTCGTCGTTACGAACAGCGAGCTGCAGGTGACGGGGGATGATCCTGGTCTTCTTGTTGTCGCGGGCAGCGTTTCCAGCCAGCTCCAGGATTTCAGCGGTCAGATACTCCAGGACGGCGGCCAGATACACGGGAGCACCGGCACCGACACGCTGAGCGTAGTTTCCCTTCCTCAGCAGCCTGTGAACACGGCCGACGGGGAACTGAAGCCCGGCCCTGGAGGAGCGGGTCTTTGCCTTTGCTCTGGCCTTTCCACCGGTCTTACCACGTCCAGACATTTTGTAGTTTCTGACTTCGTTGTTCAAACGAGAAGAGAAGAGTGAAGTTGCAACTGCTGCACACCAGCTTTATATAGGAACTGAGCTGCTCGTTGATTGGTCACAATGAGCGCCAACCCTCATCGTCCAATCAGATGAGACCATATTTCTTTACTACGAGAGGTCTTTCTTACAACGGCAAGATTTTCAAAATGAAACGTTACAGATTGTCACGTAAATTTCTGGCGTGAGCTTCATATTTAGTAGAAGGAGAAACACTGGCTTTTTTTGGAACCGCATCTAAATTTAAACAGTATATTAAGAATAAGAATAAGAAAAACCTTTATTTATCCCACAATGGGGAAATTGCAGTTCACAACAGCTTACAGAGCAAAATAGCAAGAAAGCCAGAGCAAAGATGATAGCTATAAACGATAAATAATATATAAGTGGTAGAAATATTGCACAGATTGAGTTGTAATATTGCACGGGTTGGATTGTAGGACATTTAACATCTCTTGAACGCAGCAATTTAAAATTTGCTGCCTTTTTTAAGCATTCAGTGTTAATTTGTTATCATGAAAACAAAATTCACGGATAGGTCGTCTTTGTATCCGTTCCTCAGCCTATGCTCTTTGTTGTTATGTTGTGTGTTGCGTGAAAGAAAAACGTTTATTGCGTCATTTCCTTGGGGGGGTTAGGGGTGCGTTATCACTGTTGGGCCATTAAACGTGGACACTTTTTTTTTTCTTAGATACCGCTTATTGTATCCAACACATCATCCAGTCTCTCGCCTCATCTTTAAATATAAGGATAGATTCTCTAGAGTTGTAGTGGGTGGCTCTTAAAAGAGCCTTTGGGTTGTTTTGTCAGGAAAGCCGTTTACTTGGAGCTGGTGTACTTGGTGACAGCCTTGGTGCCCTCAGACACAGCGTGCTTAGCCAACTCTCCGGGCAGCAACAGACGGACGGCGGTCTGGATCTCCCTGGAGGTGATGGTGGAGCGCTTGTTGTAGTGAGCCAGACGGGAGGACTCACCGGCGATCCGCTCAAAGATGTCGCTGACGAATGAGTTCATGATGCCCATGGCTTTGGAGGAGATACCGGTGTCGGGGTGGACCTGCTTCAGGACCTTGTACACGTAGATGGCGTAGCTCTCCTTCCTGGACTTTCTCCTCTTCTTACCGGATTTGGTAACGGTCTTAGAGACGGCTTTCTTGGAGCCCTTCTTGGGCGCTTTCACTTGCTCAGGCATGATCACTTTGTTCAATTCCTCACAAACTGTCCACTAAACGGTCATGGCGCTTTATTTATATCCACCGCATGTAAAGCTCACTCTGCTGTTGCTTGAAGACGATTGGTTGTTTTTTTGAACGAGTCCGAGCATGCGCAGTCTAACCTTTATTTCAGCTCTTAACAGTTGGACATTACTTCCGGAAACAGAGAGCGTGCAGTATTTCTACATTTATTATTACCAAAGTGATAACACTGATTAAACATTGTAGATTAATCAACTACAGTCCTATTAGATTTTCATTTATGTCTAAATACAGTCTGGATTAGAAACTAGAACCATAACACACCATGAATACAGAAAAGTCCATAGTTAGAGTGATGTGGCTGTTTCTAAGAGTTTGGGAAACAAAGTATTTATTCACAGCTCTGTTAAACCATTTAAATATTTTTTTTTAATTTGATACTAAGACCCCAACACATCTGTTTTGTTGCAAATACTAGCACCAGTACCACTCTACACATTACTCTCTGAACGAATGGATGGATCAAAACCCCAGGAACATAATTTCTTCTGGGGGAGTATACAGAATAAAATACATTAATTATATTATAATTATATTAACCGAACTATTATTTTTATTTTATCTGGGGGCACTGAATCATTCACAAACAGCAGCAGAGCTTATGGGTCCTCAGCAAGAAGCAGCAGCATTGGGTGTCTATTTGTAGTTTTACTTCTTTCTGCAGCTGGCGCTTCTAGTTTTTATTAAATTGAGGAGTCAACTTGGATGTTTTAATGGAGGGTCCTCACAGAGCTAGAAAGAGGAGTGAGTGTTCGTGTGGTGACGTGTTGCGTTGAAATGTGTTGCTGAGTTTTCACACTCACACGCTCTTTGTTCATCATGAAGATCGTACTGCTGCTCGCTCTGCTCTCAGGTTCGTTTAAAGACGCCTCTCTATCTTTTACTGAGATATAATATAATGTAATATAATACAACGTAATATAATATAATATAATATAATATAATATAATATAATATAATATAATATAATATAATATAATATTCTGTTTGAATTGCCAGAATTACATAAAACCCCTTTTTTGAATTTGAAGTTGCAGCTCAGATTTGATCTAGTTTAATTATCAGATCTTCAGCTGGTGATTTTAATAAATCCCAGATGAAACAAATAGCTGTTCTCAGACAATAATGAGACAATAACTGAGTTGAATTTTAACTTCCTGTCCTTCTTTGCTTACAGTGTCTCGATGCAGCACCAAAGTTGTTGGTCATCCTGGTCAGGACGTCACTCTGAACTGTAAATATGATGTAAAGACATATGGACGTCTCACGGTTTGCTGGGGTCGAGGAGATTTACCAAACAGTGGCTGCAGTGATCAGCTGATCTACACAGATGGATATGAAGTGACAGAAAGACGTTCTAGCAGGTATCAGCTGCTGGGACGACTGGACCAAGGAGACGTTTCTCTGACGATTGTGAACATCACTGAAGACGACGCTGGAAGATATGGATGTAGAGTGTCCATACCTGGACCATTTAATGATATGAAATATCACGTGGATCTGAGTGTGGGAGGTGAGAATATGATTCTACAAATTATAAGATTTGAGTCTGTTTGTAAAAACCTGATCCAAAACTAAAACATGATTTAATATTAATTATAAAACAATCGCTGTGGTCTGACACATGAAGAACACTTTTTAAAAGACAATCACAGAAACACAAACTTCATGTGCGAGTGGATAAAGCTGACCTATGCTTCTATACCGTGGCTACAGGTGGTACATTGATATGTGATGGTGTAGCGATAGAACAGACAGACTTTCCTCAACAAATTCAGTTATTATTATTCTCAGTTCTTCATCAACTTTCTGTTTCCTAACGGGGAGAAACAACATAAGGAGTTAGTGAAAGAAACGTCAACGTTTACATCGACATCAAGTGATTGTGCTACGTTGGCTTAGCTCGTCAGAAGTGTGTGTCTCAGTTGTTCTGGTGTTGCTTCCTGTCTGATTCTCGTTAAAGTTTCCTAACCTCATGTATGTTGAATGAAAGGATCTTCTTACTGACGACAGATCAAACTGATCAGTAAAACATAAAGTGGTTTCATGTGAAGCAGACTGTCTTCCTGATGTTAATGGCGTTTGTGTCAATTGTCTGTTTCAGCTACGCTAACGACCACACCGACCACCTCTCACACTGAGACAGGTAATGAGACGACAGGTAATCTGATCACAGAGGAAGTTGTTCAGTTCAGAATCAGCATTTAGAATCAAACAGATCTCAGATCAGTTTGAATGACCTTTATCAACACGTGAAAATCAAACACCCTCATTGTAACGAAACATCAAATTTAGTGGCATGTCCTTTACAGAATGTGCTTCCATCCCTGTTGATCATGATGCTTTAGTTTGGTTAGACAGAACTGATGAAAACACAAAGATCCATTGGCAAATGTTTGGACTGAGTCAGTTCCTTATTTTCCAGCTGACGTCAAATTTGACTGGAGGACCAGAGTTCAGTCTTCCATATAGCAGACAGGAAGTTCTGATTCCTTGAATCAAGAGTCCAGGTATCTGTCGATCATGACGTCCTGCTGCTTACACAACTGTCCTAAAAACATCTGCTTTTGTTTCCACCACCTGCAGGTCACCTGACCTCCATGGACAACAACATGCTGACTTCCTCCATAAGCGACATCAAGGATACCGAGGTGACAAACATGAAATCTCTCTGTGTGAGAGGACAGATGTGACTTGAAAATCACTTCCTGTAGATTTAACAAGTGCAAAATATAAAAAATACAATTAACATAATCAAAAAAGAAAAAAGAAAAGAAAAAAACATTTCATAGAAGCTCACTTGGTTACGATTAGGATTGACGCTAGGGTTGATGCTAAGTATAGGAGTAATGCTAGGAGTAGGGATGAGGCTATGTTTGGTATACTGAGGTTTAGTGTTTGAAAAATCATCATGTGAATATAAGTTCCATACAAAGATAGAGACGCTTTGACACCTTTGTCTCTGCTACAGGAAGCCAGCGGTCTGATAGTGGCTCTGGTGTGCGTTCTGTTTTGGTCTATGCTGGTTGCTGCACTCGTCATCATCGGTGAGTTCCACGAATTTAAAGTTTTTCCAAAACTGAAGAAGTTTGTGCTGTTGAGACGAAATTCACTGTGATCATCCTGTTGTTTGTCTCAGCAGCCAGATGTGGACGAATCGACAAACTGTGAGTGAATCATATTTAATGTTCTACTTCTTAAAACTAGCATCTTAAATTCAGGCCGTTACTGACTCTGATGTGCTGTGCAACAGAATGTGTTAAGACTGAAACTCAAGAACGAGTTTATGATCAGAAAACCACACGGCAGATTTCAGAAACTCAGAATTGAACACAACCCACAACCTTTATTCTTTCCACTCCGACAAGAAAATGCAAGAAAAGATCACTGAGGTTCTTTCTGCTGTCTAACCAAGAACGTCACAAAGAACACATCAAGAGGGATCAGAACTAACGATCCTCTCCATCCAGTCATCAAATCCCCTGATGAACTGTGAAACATGTTCAAATGTCAAAAAGTCAATAGAGAACATAGAATTACAGTTTTTCTCAATTGCTAAAACACTAAAGCCTATTGTCTGAACCAAATGTTCAGTTGCATGAACCTACTGATCGAATCAGTCACTCCTTTGGGAAAACCATAAGCACGTTTCACCTGTTTTTTATTGTGATGCACCTGTGTTGCATAATGGTGAGCACAGGTGGCAAGTCAAACACAATTAAAACACTGGTGTCACCGGTTGAACACAATAACTCAAAACTGATCACACTTGTAGCTAATGATGTGAGGGAACATATATAAGCCAATTCAGAGAGCACTGGTTTGTGAGGCACTACAATGGATAGAAATCTGAGAGGAGTTCGTGTGAGCGGTGGTTGAGGTGGTTGAGGTGGTTTAGGTGGTCAGCGAAGACAAAGAACAGTAATATCTGATGAAATCAGAGCTACTTTGATTGACCATGTTCTTGTCCATGGTATGAGCATGAAGGAGGCCAGACAAAGGGTTCAACCAAACATCAGTAAATTCACTGTGTCCAACATAATCCGAAGATTTAGAGAAGAGAACAGGTAATTACCTTTTTTGACATTATAGAAAAAATGTTGACAGCAATTACTATATGACTGTTCAATATACTGTACCACAGTATACTGTAAGTAAATAATATGTTTCAGTACATCACTTTGCCGTTGTTCTGTAGTATTGTGATTGAGGGTTAGTCTAACTGTTTGCAGGCCTTGTATTCCACGTGTATTTTTATGTAGGCTTACTGTATAAAAGTGCTAAATGCACAGGTTTTTTGTTTTGCAACATGCATTTAGCCTACAGTGAACAATAAACATTTATTTCTACAGCTTCATGTCCTGAGCATTGTGTTTGCTATGTAGTGTTTAGTGACTGCTCAGTAGTGTTTTTAATTTAGATTGACTTGGCGCACGATTTGACAACGTAGTTCAGTTTTGAGCACAGATTAAACTGTTTTTAGGTGAAAGTTTGGTTTTGCAAGAAGAGTCCGAGGTTTTGTGAAAGTAGCTTGAAAATTGGGTATTGTGTTCACAGCTTGGAGAAAAGGAGAGCTGCTTTCGAGAAATGTGTCTTAGCAATCGAGAAAAACTGTAACGTTCAAAGAACCTTCAGAAAAGTGTGTCCAAGTTTATTCAGTTACAAAAAGAGAAACTTCACACTTAAGAGAAAATCCAGTTAACCTCCAGAGGAGTAAAAAAAGATTAAATTAATTTTCACTGAATGTGCTTGAGAGCATTCAGGTAACAGAACCAGAGAACCTTTTGTTTGAGCAGAAATAGAAACACCTCAGCGGTTTCTTGCAGGAAATAACTCAACCTCAAAAATATTCAGATTAGAATGCAGGAAAACGTAAAATCAAGGAGTTTGAGACATTAGCTATACAACATTTTTACAAAAAAAAATTTGCTTGTTTAAAATGTTTTTTTGTTGTTGTTCATGATGGATTTTGAAGTTGTGTCTCTGTCTCAGCGTCCAGCAGCAGGTCAGCACTCAGGTCCACTTTACTTCCACCTTGTCAACACTGCATCTCCACAGTCGAGGCTCTGCATTGGACAAGTCCGTGAGATACACATGCGTGGAGACGGTGTGGAGACTACGTGCAAAAGCTCTGCCCACAGTCCTGACTGTAAAGTGCTTTGAGTAACAATAAGTAGAAAATTGTTAAAAACACGGCCATTTACCAGCAATCGAACAGCTTTCAGTGATCATTTTTATCTTTCATAGTCAACAAAAAAAGTCATTGATTTTTTTTCACCTTCTAATTATTACATTAGTCCAACAGCAATTGACATTTTTTATGTCATATTTAATAAATAATACGAATAAGAAAAACCTTTATTAGTCCTGCAATGGGGAAATTGCAGTTCACAACAGCTTACAGAGAGATGCATAATAATGAAAATAGCAACAGCAAAAATCCTGAAATCCCGAAATTTCAAATTAAAATTAATTAAACTCATATGTTCAGAATCAGTGCAATATCTGAACATATTTCTGACATATCTTGTTTTCCAGTTCATTCCAGAGGAAAGTACTCATATCTGTTGTAGTGATAATTCAAGTACAAACATAATGTGGTGAAACCATTGAGGGTGAACTAATTTAAACAGTAAACCGCATGCTTGCTACTTGAATGGTTTACAGTATTACTTTGTATTTTGAATCACATACAAGAAAGATTCATGCCAGGACAGGCATTTATGGACAGTTTCAGCTAAATGCTAATCAGTTGTTCACTGTACTGTCCACTGTTTAAAAGGCAATAACTTAATTTATCTAGTAAAGTACTTAGATGCAGCTTCTTTAACTTCATCGTTAGGTTATCACAAGTTACCAAAAGTCATATTTTATCATAATTTTCAGAAAATGTTCCGTAAATCTTTAAGAATGTTCCGTTATCCAACAGAGAACCTTAAATTAAAATCCAGAGATTTGCTCTCTGGGTGTATCTGTGGCTTTAATTTAATAAAAACGTTGATAGGTCGTTGGAATAACGTCCAGTGGTAACAGCAGTTTCTCTTGCTCAACCTGGCAGATCTTTATAATCAGTGTTTTAGTTCTGTCTCTTTGTTTGTTTGTATTATTTAACATGATCAGAATCAGATTCTGGTGTCAAACCTGAACTTGCTTGATGATGTTTGTCTCCTCCTGGCGGCCAAGCCACTGAGCTGCAGGTGCTCAGATGAACAGAGAAGGGTATGTCTGCAGATCTCCGACTCTGCAGACACATACTATTGGATGAACATGACATGAATGGGTATGAAAGATGCTGTGGAATTTTAATTTTCATGACATTTTTCAAGCGTGAAATGCAGCTAAAATAACTTAAAATAAAAAAATAAATAAAATAAAAACAAGTATTTCCTGTGTCTGAGATGTCAAACAATACAACAATAATAATAATACATATTGTGACTGTACATACATTGTTGTTGCATAAATAGAAAAATACCTGGTACATTTCTTATTGTACTTTACTATTGCAGGTTATTTAAAGTCATTCAGTCCCTTTATTTTTTTGTCCTCCTCCTCCCAAATGAGTGGTGGTTATACAGTTTGATGGCACGAGGGACAAAGGAGTTAAATATCAAACACATCACGCCTTGGTAGAAGGAATCATATAAGACACCGCTCTTTAAACTTGAGTTAAAAACTGAGGTCAGGAGGTTGATTACATTGTCGAAAACACAATTTGTAGAACTCGACTGGTAGTCCATCTGGACCTGGAGATTTACCCACATTTAGTTGGTGAATAACATTAATAACCTCGTCCCTCCTGACTTCACCCAACAAAGCAGAAAACACACTTGGTTCAAATGGGTCTACATCATTTAAAGAGGAGTTTAGGACGGTTTCATCAGAGGCTGAGCTCTGTGAAATAATATGTCTCTTCTGTTTTTCATTGAAATATAGCTTGCCGTCATAATCTTTGATAGTGTCTATAAAATTGTTGCTGCGCCTTTCCTGCCTAGCAGAGATAGCATATGAAGTGTTTACTCTGTCGTCATTTCCTATTGTTTTTTGGATGTTAAACAGTAAGTTATTATTTACAGTGTCAATGTCTCTTTTCAATTTAGTCAGGATCTTTTCTTCTTCATGTGTTCTGTCTTTTTTTTGCATTTTAATTCAATATATTTCAACATGTCCTCATTGTGATGGTTCTGTTCCTGGGTTTTCTGTGTTCAGGTTTTGAGTTTTGTTCATGTTTCGTGTCTCCCTGTTTCCTGTTTGACTCCCTGTGTTTCTGTGTTGATTAGATCATTGGTTTCACCTTGATTTCTGTTACCTGTGTCTCATCACCCCTTGATTCCTCGTGTGTGCATATATAGCCCTGGCTTCCCCTTTGTTCCTGTCGCGTCATTCCCTATGGTTTGTTACCCTGCGTCTCTATGGTTTTCTCCAGTGTTTCCAGCATTTTTTGTTTCTCTGTGTGTTACCAGTGCCCTCAGTGTTTCAAGTATTTTTGCCTTTAGTTTTTTGTCGTACCTTTTAGATTTTCCTGCTGTTCCAGCAGCACTTTTTGTTCCCTTTTGTTTTATTAAACTTCAAACTTAAACGTTTTGCTTACACTTGCCTCCTCATCCTTCGTCCTGCTCTTGGGCCCTACTTCCCCCGGACAGAAATGTAACACTCATTTTATATTCATATTTAATTTCTCATCTTAATTCAATACACTTAAATTTAACGAAGTCCTTCACTCTGTTCTTCAATAGTTCGCACAGTCCAGCATCAGATCTGACCAAAAACCTTAGACGTTTGCCTTATGACCAAAGCCTCCACAGGCTGAAATAATTCGACTGTTATGGGAAATCAATTCCTCTGCAACGTATGCACAACTGGGTGCCTCTCCATCACCAGTGAATTTAATTCTTACCCACAGGTGCCTGAACTTCGAGGCATAGGGTTCAGTTGTTGGAGGGTCATAGCAGGCGTGAACAGATATTTGAAAGTAAATGTACTCAGCGATACTTTGGCGCTTTCACTTTGTCAAGCATGACTATTTCTGTACTTCCACACAAGCTGTAGTCATAAGGCTCATGGCGCTGAATTTATATCCACCACATGTAAATCATACTCTGCTGTTGCTTGAAGACGATTGGTTGTTTTCTGAACGAGTCCGAGCGTGCGTAGCCTAACCTTTATTTCAGCTCTCAACAGTTGGAAATTACTTCTGGACACAGAAAGCCTACAATATTCTAGATTTATTTTGACCAAAGTGATTACACTGATTAAACATTGTAGATTAATCCTCAATAAACTTTACAAGTCCAGTTCCCTTGCTTTTTAGATACACAGTGACGTGGGAGATTGAAAACCTTCACAGATATGACAAAACATAGTTTGGTGTTGTCGCTGGCTAACTTAAAAAAAAAGTGAGATATTGTTACTGGGATCTGAAATCGCAGGCAGTTAGCAGCAATTGCTCCAAACAGGAGGTGACAAGTTCATCGTGCTCTGAAACCGTGGCCGGCCGACTACACCCTGTCTACCCTGGTAATATTACACAACTACATATTCAGGTTACATTCCCTTGTGTTGTATCTTCTTTAGAATTTCTCATTACATTAAATTGTAATTTATGTAGAGCACCTTGTTGTCATAGTGATAAATGTATGAGAGCAGCAGATCTGAAGAGCCAACCTCAGGGATGTTAAAGGAGATTGAGATATTTCAGATGTTACAAATCATCATGCAGCCAAAATATTTCAGATCTTCAAAAAAATTCAGATGTTCAAAATAGTTGCGATAATGCAGATGTCCCAGATGTTGTTGTAGCCTATTTTTCCAGTTCTTTCCTTACCTTGAGTGCTTTGAGAGGAAGGTGAAGATTTTGTCTCCATGATGTAGTAGATCAGCACCAATACAGGTGAGTCTAATAAAGTTAGAAATAAAATAACTTCCTGTCTTCATTTAAAACCACGAAAACACCTCTCTGACTCTGACCTTCAAAGAAATAAGCAGCAGAGCTTAAGGGTCCTCAGCAAGAAGCAATATCAACGGCTTTCATGCAGTCTCACCCAGTCTGTTTGTGGTTTTCCTTCTTTCAGCTGGTGCTTCTAGTTTTTATGAAGGTCAACTTGCACGTTTTAATGGAGGGTCCTCACAGAGCTAGAAAGAGGAGTGAGTGTTTGTGTGGTGACATGTTGTGTTGAAATTTGTTGCTGAGTATTCACACTCACACTCAGCGCTCATTGTTCATCATGAAGATCGTACTGCTGCTCGCTCTGCTCTCAGGTTAGTTTAAAGATGCCTCTCTTTCTGTTACTGCTGAGATGCAATTTCAGATTTTATGTAGTTTAATTATCAGGTCTTCAGCTGGTGATTTTAATAAATCCCATATGAAACAAATATCTGCTCTCAGACAATAATGAGACAATAACTGAGTTGACTTTCTTACCAAGGAGACGTTTCTCTGACGATAGTGAACATCACTGAAGACGACGCTGGAAGATATGGATGTAGAGTGATGATACCTGAACCATTTAGTGATGAGAAATATCACCTGGATCTGAGTGTGAGAGGTGAGAATATGATTTGAGTCTGTTAGTAAAAACCTGATCAAAAACTATAACATGATTTAATATTAATTATAAAACAATCGCTGTGGTCTGAAACATGAAAAACATTTTTTTGTTTTTTGTTTTTTTGAATCACAGAAACACAAACTTTATTCAGAGTGGGTGAAGCTGACATCTGTTTCTATACCATGGTTACAGGTGGTACATAGATATATGATGATGTAGCTATAGAGCAGACAGACTCTCCTCAGCAAATCCAGTTATTATTCTTCATTATTAGCATTAACGTTAGCCCTCAGTCATTCATCTACTTCCTGTTTCCTAACATTGGAAAACAAAGTATTTAGTGAAAGGGCCGACAACGTTTACATCCACATCGGCTGATCGGCTACGTTGGCTTATCAGGAGTGCATGTTTCAGCAGCTGTTCTGTTGTTGGTTCTTGTCTGATTCTGGTTGAAGTTTCCTAACGTCACATGAAAATTGAATGAAAGCAGCTTCTTATTGACAACAGATCAAACTGATCAATAAAACATAAAGTGGTTTCATGTGAAGCAGACTGAGGTCTAGCTGAGTTAATGGTGTTCATTGTTGGGAACACCACTTTTAAACAGTAATTACTTAGTTACTTATCCCAAAAAGTAGAGTTAGTAACTGCATTACTTTTTAAAAAATATAAATGTTTAAATTTGTCTAAGAATTAGAATTGTTCTGAGCGTAACGTACACTTCACATGTACATTCTTGCCTTTTACCTCAATGAGGTTAAAGTAGTGCCTATACTTTCACTTTGAATACGGCAACATAACCTCTGAATGCTTAATTGCTGCAGACTATCTCTGATTGCTTGTGTGATACTGCTATGCATGCGTTTGTGTGTAAACAACAACTGCCCAGCTGAACACTGCCCTGCCACTGACTGGTTTACCATGAAATCTTACCCAATCATCATCACTTATGCGGCTAAAAAAAACACCATTGCAGCTGTTGTGGCTGGCTGACACCGCAAGTAATGCGCCACATTTAACTGTCAGAAATGGTATTGTAAGAAAAGAAACTAGTAATTAGATTACTTGATTGAAAAAAATAACACGTTAGTAATGCCGTTTATTTTAAGGCCGTTATTCTCATCACTGATGGTGTTTGTGTCAATTGTCTGTTTCAGCTACCTCTCACACAAAGACATTGACCTGGCAGACTAACAGCTAATGAGGCAACAGGTAATCAGATCAATAGGAAAGTAGTTCAAGATAAAGTACATGCTAATAAAATGAGGTGTTTCAGCTTTGGTTTAATTAGAGTTCAGTTCAGAATCAAACAAATCTCAGATCAGTTTGATTGACCTTTTTCAATGCATGAAAATCAAACGACCTGATTGGAACATAACATCAAATATAGTGGAGTGTCCTTTAAAGGATTAGATGTGTTCCCTTCGCTGTTGATCATGACGCTTAAGTTGAGACAGAGCTGTAGAAAAAATGTACTGAGTCAGTTCCTTATTTTAAAGCTGACTGTCAGATTTGACCGGAGTTACCAGAGTTCAGTCTTGAATACAGCACACAGGAAGTTCTGCGTCCTTGAGTCAAGAGTCCTGTTATATCTGTCGTTTATGACATCTTGCTGCTTTCACAAATGTCCTAAAAACTTCCCAGCTTCTTCCTTCAGCGGCATCAAGGATACCGAGGTGACAAATATGAAGTCTCCCACACAAGTCTCCCTGTGTGAGAGGCCTGGTGTGACTTGAAAATCACTTCCTGTAGATTTAACAAGCCCAAAACACAAAAAATAAAATGAACATATAAAAGAAAAAAAAAAAAAAAAAAAACGGTTTCAAAGAAGCTCGCTTGGTTAGGATTAGGGTTGATGCTAGATGCTTGGTGTAGGAGTAATGCTAGGGAAAGGGATGAGGCTACTTTTGGGGTTGTGGTGAGGTTTAGTGTCTGGACATTCATTCATTCATCTTCTGTTCCTGCCCTAGACACCCTAGACAGGTCGCCAGTCTATTAACACAGAGAGACAGATGCATTCACATGCACACTTACGGCCAATTTAAAATCACCAATTAGCCTAACTAGCATGTCTTTGGATGGTGGAAAGAAGTACTCACAGAGAACCCACGCAGAGACAGGGAGAACATGTAAACTCCACACAGAAAGGCCCAGTCGGCCCATGGATTTGAACCTGGGACCTTCTCGCACACTGCGGATTAATGAAATTCAGAGTCGAACACAACCCGCAGCCTTTATTCTTTCCACTCAAACAAGAAAAGGCATCAGTGCTAACCACCTCGCCACTGTGCCGCCCCTGTCTGGAAATTCAACACGTCAGTTCAAGTTCTATTCAAAGATAGAAACCCTATTTTTTGTCTCTGCTACAGGAAGCCAGTGGCCTGAGAGTGACTCTTGTGTGCGTTCTGTTTTGGTCTGTGTTTCTGGTCACTGCACTCATCATCATAGGTGAGTCCTGTGAATTTAAAGTTTTTCCAAAGAAAAGAAGAAGAAGAAGAAGTTTATGCTCTGAAGTTTATGCTCTGAAGAAAAATTCTCTCAGATCATCCTGTTTGTGTCTCAGCAGCCACATGTGGATGAATCGACAAACTGTGAGTGTATTAAAAGTTAGACTTCCTAATTTTTCTGAAAACTGGAGTCTTAAATTCAGGCCGTTACTGATTCTGCTGTGTTGTGTGACATAGTGTGTTAAGACTGAAACTCAAGAAAGAGTGTAAGATCAGAAAACCACACTGCGGATTAATGAAATTCACAGTCGAACACAATCTGCAGCCTTTATTCTTTCCACTCAAACAAGAAAAACAAGAATAGTGTTGTCTGTCTCTCTGTGTTAGACTGGCTATCTCTCCAGGGTGTACCCCTCCCTCTCGCCCGATGACAGCTGGGATAGGCTCCAGCAGACCCCCGTGATCCCTAACAGGACTAAACGGGTATAGAAAATGACTGACTGACTGACAGTTTTGTTTGGTTCTTCTAAGCAGCTAATTTGAATTGACATTCCATCTAAATATTGTTTTCACACATTAAAAAAAAGTAAATAAATTACTTTGAATGCTGTAAGGACCAAATAATTACTTCAGATACTAATTAAACAAATAAAAATAAAGGCCTGTAAACAGTTAAAGATAAAACTTGAAGAAAATCTGATCAAAATATAATGAATGTTTGTCTTCAGGCAGCTTCTTGTGCTGGTGTTGCCCCTGCTTTGCCTGTAAAACCATTAAAGAGTTTGATCAGTGTCTCTGTCTCCCCCTGCTTGACATGTGTGGTTGTGTCCTTCCCGTCTCCGTGCCATCTGCTCACTGCTTCCACTACCAGTAGGGGTGGATTGGGCCAAAAAAAAAAAAAATCGGCCTACCAAATTCACCTTTTTGGTCTCTTTACTTTCTTGGTATTTTCTTAGTAATGAACTGTCTTATCATGTTTTTTTTTTGTTACCTGCCTAGGGACTCCGGATGCAAATTAGCATTGTTGCTATAATCTAGCATAATTATGTATGTTGCTGTCTGAATAGATGTTCATTAATGTGCACTGTCTCTTTCAAATAAATAAGGTGGTTTTGCAGCCTTTGAGTCTGTTTAACCTGATGCAGAAAATAAGATTTATTAACATTATCCAGTGCCACTATTTGCTGTCTTTCTTTCTTTTCTCATCTTCACTAACTTAAGATTGTTATTAGGTTCAGAAACAGCAAGCAGTTCACAGCAAATGTTACAAACAAGAAGTCATAAGTTCATTGTGGTGTGAAACTGTGGCCAGCAGACTACACCCTGTCTAATATTATACAATGACATATTCAGGTAAATGATCATCATAAAATGTGCTAGATTCCCTTGTCTTGTCATTTTCTTTAGATTTTCTCATTACATTAAATTATAATTCATGTAGAGCATCTTGTCATAGTGGCAGCAGGTTGCTAGGGAGGTTGCTGGGTAATTTAATCTGAAGAGTCAACGTACTTGCTTTGCAGCAGGTGCTTAGTTTTTATTTTGGTGAAGAGGCAACTTGCATGTTTTAATGGAGGGTCCTCACAGAGCTAGAAAGCGGAGTGAGTGTTTGTGTGGTGACGTGTTGTGTTGAAATTTGTTGCAGAGTTTTTGCACTCACACATTCATTGTTCATCATGAAGATCGTACTGCTGCTCGCTCTGCTCTCAGGTTAGTTTAAAGACGCCTCTCTTTCTTTTACTGAGATATAATATAACGTAATATAATATAATATAATATAATATGTTTGAATTGTTAGATTTTATCTAGTTTAATCATCAGAGCTTCAGCTGGTGATTTTAATAAATCCCAGATGAAACAAATAGCTGCTCTCAGACAATAATGAGACAATAACTGAGTTGAATTTTAACTTCCTGTCCTTCTTTTGCTTACAGTGTCTCGATGCAGCACCAAAGTTGTTGGTAATCCTGGTCAGGGCGTCACTCTGAACTGTAAATATGATGTAAAGACAAATGGACGTCTCACGGTTTGCTGGGGTCGAGGAGATATACCCCTCAGCGGCTGCAGTGATCAGCTGATCTACACAGATGGAAACAAAGTGACAGAAAGACGTTCTAGCAGGTATCAGCTGCTGGGACAACTGGACCAAGGAGACGTTTCTCTGACGATAGTGAACATCACTGAAGATGACGCTGGAAGATATGGATGTAGAGTGATGATACCTGGACTATTTAATGATGAGAAATATCACATTGATCTGAGTGTGGAGAGAGGTGAGAATATGATTCTACAAATAATAAGATTTGAGTCTGTTAGTAAAAACCTGATCCAAAACTAAAACATGATTTAATATTAATCATAAAACAATCTCTGTGGTCTGAAACATGAAGAACACTTTTTAAAAGACAATCACAGAAACACAAACTTGATGTCAGAGTGGGTAAAGCGGATCTGTGCTTCTATACCATAGTTACAGGTGGTATATTATAATAGTGTAGCAATAGAACAGACAGATTCTCCTCAGCAAGTCCAGTTATTATTCTTCATTATTAGCATTAGCATTAGCCCTCAGTTCTCCATCAACTTTTGGTTACCTAACAGGGAGAAACAACATAAGGATTTAGTGAAAGAAACGTCAACGTTTATGTCGACATCAAGTGATTGTGCTACGTTGGTTTAGCTCGTCAGAAGTGTGTGTCTCAGTTGTTCATACCTCATGTATGTTGAATGAAAGGATCTTCTTACTGACGACAAATCAAACTGATCAGTAAAACATAAAGTGATTGTGTGATCGTGTGAAGCAGACTGAGGTCTTCCTGATGTTAATGCTGTTTGTGTCAATTATCTCTTTCAGCTACGCTAACGACCACACCGACCACCACTCACACTGAGACGTCGACCTGGCAGACAACAGCTAATGAGACGACAGGTAATTTGATCACAGAGGAAGTAGTTCAAGATAAAGTACCTGCTAATAAAATGAGGTGTTTCAACTTTGATTTGATTAGAGTTCAGTTCAGAATCAGCATTTAGAATCAAACAGATCTCAGATCAGGTTGCATGACCTTTATCAACACGTGAAAATTAAACACCCTGATTTAATGAAACACCAAATATAGTGGCATGTACTTTAGAGAATGTGCTTCCATCCCTATTGATCATGATGCTTTAGTTTGGTTAGACAGAACTGATGAAAACACAAAGATCCATTGGCAAATGTTTGGATTGAGTCAGTTCCTTATTTTCCAGCTAACGTCAGATTTGACCGGAGGACCAGAGTTCAGTCTTCAATACAGCAGACAGGAAGTTCTGCTTCCTTGAATCAAGAGTCCAGTTATATCTGTCGATCATGACGTCCTGCTTCTTACACAGCTGTCCTAAAAACTGTTTTTGTTTTCTCCACCTGCAGGTCACATGACCTACATGGACAACAACATGCTGACTTGCAAATCGACCTCATTCAGCAACATGAAGAATACCAAGGTGACAAATGAAATCTCTCTGTGTGAGAGGACAGATGTGACTTGAAAATCACTTTCTGTAGATTTAACAAGTGCAAAACATAAAAAAGAAAATGAACATAATAAAAATAAATAAAAAGGTTAGGATTAGTGTCGATTCTAAGGTCGATTCTAGGTATAATGCTAGGGGTAGGGTGAGGCTAGGTTTGGCATATGGACGTAGGTTTAGTGTTTGGAAGTCATCATGTGAATATAAGTTCCATATGAAATTATAAACCCTATTTTTTGTCTCTGCTACAGGAAGCCAGCGGTCTGATAGTGGTTCTGGTGTGCGTTCTGTTTTGGTCTGTCTTTCTGGTCATTGCACTCGTCGTCATCTGTGAGTTCCGTGAATTTAAAGTTTTCCTAAAGCTGAAGAAATTCATGCTCTGAAGAAAAAGTCTCTCTGATCATCCTGTTTTTGTCTCAGCAGCCAGATGTGGACGAATCGACAAACTGTGAGTGACTCATATTTAATGTTCCACTCCCTAATTTTTCTGAACACTGGCGTCTTAAATTTAGAGCGTTACTGACTCAGCTGTGCTGTGTGACAGAGTGTGTTAAGACTGAAACTCAAGAACAAGTTTAAGATCAGAAAACCACACGTCAGATTTCAGAAACTCAGAGTTGAACACAACCCACAACCTTTATTCTTTCCACTCCGACAAGAGAAGATAAGATTAGAGGTTCATCAGCTGCAGATGAAAACCACTTGACAATGGCTTACTAAATATCTTCTCCAACTGTTTCCAGATTGATATCTTCTCTAAAACAACTGAGGACAGTTAAATTTTATGGGTAAATATTGCAAGATATTAACCAATAAAAAATTAGGAGCTGCAATTTTTCAATTTCCATTTCTTCATCTTTGAGCAGAAACAGAACCTCATTCATGTGACTAATCAGAAAGTGACTAGTTAACCTCAATAAGTAACGCTGAGGTAATTTCTGCTGTCAAGAGGGATCACAACTAACGATTCCTCTCCATCCAGTCTTCAAATCTCCTGACGACCTTTGAAACATGAAATGTTATACAAAAAAAGCAAATATCAACAGAGAACATAGAGTCAGCTTTCAAAGAACCTTCAGAAAGGTTAACGGAAAGAGATCCTTAACACTTTAGAGAAAATAAAGTTAACCTCCAGAGGACTGAAAAAATGTCAAATTCATTTTCATTCAGGAAATGACTCACCTCAAAAATAGTCAGATTATAATGAAAATATAAAAGGAAAAAATGTAAAATAAAGGAGTCTGAAAACATTTTTTGGGAAAAAAATCAATTACCTTACCTAGAATTTAAGATGTCAAATTATTTGACGTTCAGTTCAACAAACCAAGAGAGAAAAGTTCAGACTGATGTGTTTTTTAATAAAAAGTTCATCATGGACTAAAGTTGTGTCTCTGTCTCAGCGACCAGCAGCAGGTCAGCACTCATGTCCTGTTCACTTCCACCTCGTCAATCCTGCATCTGCTCAATCGAGACTCTGCACTGGACAACTCAGTGAGATATACGGGCGTGGAGACAGGGGTCGGAGACTACGAGTACTGCCCCTGAGTGCTGAAGCTCTGCCCACAGTCCTGCCTCTGAGCATTTAATGAATGAACTCTGAACACATTCAGCTTCACTACAAATCCCAGAGAGCACTGCTGTGGGAAATATCCAGCCACAGAGCTTGTATTATATATACATATAAATTATATATACATATAAATTATATTATACAATGCTATAAGTGTTTCCTGTGTAAATTATATAAAACACCAGCATTCATTTGTTGTACAATGCTGGAGGGTGACAGGAACATGTGCGGCTGTGGCTCAGTAGTTAGTGGGTTGTCCACGAACCAGAGGGTCAATAGTTCAATCCCTGGAATATGCAACACGCTGAAGTATCCTTGAGGAAGACGCTCAAACCCCAGCTACTCCCAGTGCATGGCACTGATGTATGAATGTGTTTGTGCTTGTGTTGAGCGAATGGATAGATGTGTCTGTGACTATGTGTCTAAGCAGCTAATTTGAATTGACACTCCATCCAAATATTGATTTCACACATTAAAAAAAAGTAAATAAATGTCTTTGAATGCTGTAAGGACCAAATAATTACTTCCAATAGTAATTAAACAAGTACAAATAAAGGTCTGTAAACACTTAAAGATAAAACTTGAAGACATGTCTGATTAAAATATATTGAATGTTTGTCTTCAGGCTGCTTCACATGCTGGTGTTGTCCTTACTTTGCCTCCAAAACCACTAAAAAGTGTTCTACATTTTAGTCATTTTTATCTTTAATAGTTTTAGTCAACAAGAAGTCATTTCATTTCTGTCAACTTTTAATTATTACATTAGTCCAACTGCAATTAACAACAAAAGAAAAAGCTTATTCCTGAAACTTCAAATTGAAATTATACTCGTATGTTCAGAATCAGCACAATGTCTGAACATATTCCTGACGTAATTTCCAGTCTTGTAGTTCATTCCAGAGGAAAGTACTCATAACGGTTGTGGTGATAATTCAAGTACAAACACAATGAGGTGAAACCGTTAAGGGTGAACTCATGAAACAATAAACTGCATGCTTGCAACCAGTCCAGTGGTGACAGCTGTTTCTCTTGCTGTTCCTGGCAGGTTTTTATAATTAGTGTTTCAGTTCTGTCTCTTTGTCTTTGTGTTATTTAACATGATCAGAATCCGTGTCAAACCCATTGACAAACCTGAACCAATTTGATGTTGTTTGTCTCCTCCTGGCGATCAAGCTACTGAACTGCAGCTGATCAGACCAGTTAAAATATATCTTCGTCAAACTCCAATATCTGCCAATTTAAGTTTTAATTTTTATTGTTTGAAAATGATGTGTCTGTGACTATGTGTCTAAGCAGTTAGTTTGAATTGACATTCCATCCAAATATTGATTTCACACATTAAAAGAAAAAGTAAATAAATGTATTTGAATGATGTAAGGATCAAATAATTATTGTCATCTATTGTCCTGTCCTATGTCTTATTATGTTTTTCTGTTACCTGCCTAGGGACTCCGGATGCAAATTAGCATTGTTGCTATAATCTAGCATAATTATGTATGTTGCTGTCTGAATAGATGTTCATTAATGTGCACTGTCTCTTTCAAATAAATAAGGTGGTTTTGCAGCCTTTGAGTCTGTTTAACCTGAAAATAAGATTTATTAACATTATCCAGTGTTCTCCCTGTGTCCGTGGGTTCTCTCCGGGTACTCCGGCTTCCTCCCACCATCCAAAGACATGCTCATTAGGCTAATTGGTGATTCTAAATTGCCCGTAGGTGTGCATGTGAGTGTGAATGTTGGCCCTGCGATGGACTGGCGACCTGTCCAGGGGTGTACCCCTGCCTCTCGCCCGATGACAGCTGGGATAGACTCCAGCAGACCCCCGTGATCCCTAACAGGACCAAACGGGTTTAGAAAATGACTGACTGACTATTTGCTGTCTTTCTTTGTTTTGTTTAGTTTTTTTCTCATCTTCACTAACTCAAGATTAGGTTCAGAAACAGCAAGCAGTTGACAGCAAATGTTACAAAAAGAAGTCACAAGTTCATCGGGGTCTGAAATCATGGCCAGCCAGCTACACCCTGTCTAACCTGGTAATATTATACAACGACATATTCAGGTATATGCTCATCTTCAGAATTTCTCATCATGGCAACAGGGAGTTTGGAGTGGTTGCTATGGAATTTATATATATTCACAGAAGAACGAAATTTTGATTTCAGAGGTAGGGGACACACAAGTATTTTTTAATAAAACTCTAATTGTTCATTTCACTGTGTTTTATATTAGTTCTTCTAGTTTTCTATTGCTGCTTTTAAGCTGCTTTTTTAATAATATCAATAATAATAATACAGGAGGATCTTGAAGTGGATATGCTTGACCCGTCTCTGTTTACTAGAGCGTAACATTGTGATGCAGGTGTCTCAGATGTTGCGTAGCCTGTTTTTCCAGTTCTTTCCTTGCCTTGGGCATCCTGTAGAGGAAGGTGAACATCTTGTCTCCATGATGTGATGAATCAGCAGCAACACAGATGAGTCTAATAAAGTTAGAAATGAAACCACTTTCTGTCTCCATGTAAAACAATAAAACACCTCCCCGACTCTGACCTTTAAAGAAATAAGCAGCAGAGCTTAAGGGTCCTCAGTGAGAAGCAGCAGCATCAGCTTTCATGAGAATCAGGTCTCACCCAGTCTGTTCCCACTGATCCAACTCTGTGAACGAATGTATGTGTCTAAACATAACTTCTCAGAAGCGTAAGCCACATTAATAAACCGCCTCAGTGCTAACGTTGCTCTCAGCAGATAACTGACGTCTGATCTGATCCTGATAATGATTCATCTTCATCGTTGTCTGCTAAAGGTTCATGCTGTTCATGTATGAGGACAGCAGATCTAAAGAGCCAACCTCATGGACTCCCCTGATGTTAAAAGAGATTTGAGATGTTACAAATCTTCATACATTCAAGATATTTCAGATCTTCTAATAAAGTTAGAAATGAAACCACTTTCTGTCTCCATTTAAAACCATAAAACACCTCCCTGACTCTGACCTTCAAAGAAATAAGCAGCAGAGCTTAAGGGTCCTCAGCATCATCTCAGTGGTTTTCATGAGAACCAGGTCTCACCCAGTCTGTTTGTGGTTTTCCTTCTTTCTGCAGCTGGTGCTTCTAGTTTTTATTAAGTTGAAGAAGCAACTTGCATTTTAATGGAGGGTCCTCGCAGAGCTAGAAAGAGGAATAAGTGTTAGTGTGGTGACGTGTTGTGTTGAAATTTGTTTTATTCACACTCACACGCTCATTGTTCATCATGAAGATCGTACTGCTGCTCGCTCTGTTCTCAGGTTAGTTTAAAGACGCCTCTCTTTCTTTTACTGAGATATAATATAACGTAATATAATATAATATAATATAATATAATATAATATAATATTCTGTTTGAATTGCCAGAATTATATAAAACCCCTTTTTTGAATTTGAAGTTGCAGCTCAGATTTTATCTAGTTTAATCATCAGATCTTCAGCTGGTGATTTTAATGAATTCCATATGAAACAAATAGCTGCTCTCAGACAATAACTGAGTTGAATTTTAACTTCCTGTCCTTCTTTCGCTTACAGTGTCTCGATGCAGCACCAAAGTTGTTGGTCATCCTGGTCAGAACGTCACTCTGAACTGTAAATATGAGTTTGTTGGGGTCGAGGAGATTTACCAAACAGCGGCTGCAGTGATCAGCTGATCTACACAGATGGATACAAAGTGACAGAAAGACGTTCTAGCAGGTATCAGCTGCTGGGACGACTGGACCAAGGAGACGTTTCTCTGACGATAGTGAACATCACTGAAGACGACGCTGGAAGATACGGATGTAGAGTTGAGATACCCTGGACTATTTAATGATGAGAAACATCACGTGGATCTGAGTGTGGGAGGTGAGAATATGATTCTACAAATTACAAGTTTTGAGTCTGTTTGTAAAAACCTGATCCAAAACTAAAACATGATTTAATATTAATCATAAAACAATCTCTGTGGTCTGACACATGAAGAACACTTTTTAAAAGACAATCACAGAAACACAAACTTCATGTGAGAGTGGATAAAGCTGACCTATGCTTCTTTACCGTGGTTACAGGTGGTATATTGATATGTGATGGTGTAGCGATACAGCAGACAGACTCTCCTCAGCAAATCCAGTTATTATTCTTCTCAGTTCTTCACCAACTTTCTGTTTCCTAACGGGGAGAAACAACATAAAGATTTAGTGAAACAAACGTCAACGTTTACATCCACATCAAGTGATTGTGCTACGTTGGCTTAGCTCGTCAGAAGTGTGTGTCTCAGTTATTCTGGTGTTGCTTCCTGTCTGATTCTCGTTGAAGTCTCTTAACCTCATGTTTGTTGAATGAAAGGATCTTCTTACTGACGACAGATCAAACTGATCAGTAAAACATAAAGTGGTTTCATGTGAAGCAGACTGAGGTCTTCCTGATGTTAATGGTGTTTGTGTCAACTGTCTGTTTCAGCTACGCTAACGACCACACCGACCACCTCTCACACTGAGACAGCTAATGAGACGACAGGTAATCTTATCACAGAGGAAGTTGTTCAGTTCAGAATCAGCATTTAGAATCAAACAGATCTCAGATCAGTTTGATTGACCTTTATCAACACGTGAAAATCAAACACCCTCATTGTAACGAAACATCAAATATAGTGGCATGTACTTCAGAGAATGTGCTTCCATCCCTGTTGATCATGATGCTTTAGTTTGGTTAGACAGAACTACTAAAAACACAAAGATCCATTGATAAACATTTGGAATGAGTCAGTTCCTTGACCGGAGGACCAGAGTTCAGTCTTCAATACAGCAGACAGGAAGTTCTGCTTATCTGTCCATCATGACGTCCTGCTGCTTACACAGCTGTCCTAAAAACATCTCCTTCCGTTTCCTCCACCTGCAGGTCACCTGACCTCCATGGACAACAACAACAACATCCCGACTTCCGAATCGACCTCCTTCAGCGACATGAAGAATACCAAGGTGACAAACATGAAATCTCTCTGTGTGAGAGGACAGATGTGACTTGAAAATCACTTCCTGTAGATTTAACAAGTGAAAAACATGACCCGTGAAGAAAATGAATAAACTCAAAAAAGAAAAAAAAAGAAAAAAATGTTTCAAAGGTTAGGATTAGGATGACGCTAGGGTTGATGCTAGGTATAGGAGTAATGCTAGGAGTAGGGAGGAGGCTAGGTTTGGTATACTGAGGTTTAGTGTTTGAAAAATCATCGTGTGAATATAAGTTCCATACAAAGATAGAGACCCTTTGAGACCTTTGTCTCTGCTACAGGAAGCCAGCGGTCTGATAGTGGCTGTGGTGTGCGTTCTGTTTTGGTGTTTCTGGTTGCTGCACTCGTCATCATCGGTGAGTTCCAGGAATTTAAAGTATTTCCAAAACTGCATATGTTTGTGGTGGGAAGGTGAAATTCTCTCTGATCATCCTGTTTTTGTCTTAGCAGCCTGATGTGGACGAATCGACAAACTGTGAGTGAATCATATTTAATGTTCCGCTTCCGAACACTGGCATCTTAAACAACTGAGGACAGTTACATTTTATTGGTTAATACTGCAAAAAAAAAAAAAAGTAGCAGGTTTTCAGTTTCCATTGCTTCGTCTTTGAGCAGAAACAGAACCTCGTTCATGTGACAAACCAGAAAGTAACTGGTTTACCTCACTAAGTAACGCTGAGGTTCTTCCTGTTGTCTAACCAAGAACGTCACAAAGAACACATCAAGAGGGATCACAACTAATGATCCTCTCCATTCAGTCATCAAATCCCCTGATGAACTGTGAAACATGTTCAAATGTTAAACAAAAAGTAGCAAAAATCAATAGAGAACATAGAATTAACTTTCAAAGAATCTTCAAAAAAGTTCAGTTCAACAAACCAAAAGAGAAAAGTTCAGACTGACCTGTTTGTTTTTTTATTAAAAAGCTTTTAATTCTTTTTTGTTCATGATGGATTTTGAAGTTGTGTCTCTGTCTCAGCGTCCAGCAGCAGGTCAGCACTCAGGTCCACTTTAATTCTACCTTGTCAGCGCTGCATCTGCACAGTCGAGAGTCTGCATTGGACAAGTCTGTGAGATACACGTGTGTGGAGACGGTGTGGAGACTACAAGTACAGACCCTGAGTGCAAAAGCTCTGCCCACAGTCCTGACTGTAAAGCGCTTTGAGTAACAATAAGTAGAAAATTGCTGAAACACAGCTATTCACCAGCAATCCAAAAGCTTTCAGTAATCATTTTCATCTTTCATAGTCAACAAAAAAGTCATTGATTTTTTTTCAACATTAGTCCAACTGCAATTGACAACATTAGTTGTTTATGTCGTATTTAATTAATCCTGAAATTTCAAATTAAAATTAATTAAACTCATATGTTCAGAATCAGTACAATATCTGAACATATTCCTGACATATCTTGTTTTCCAGTTTTACATACATTTTGATGAGAGGCTGTGGCCCTCTGCTTCATCTCTACACATTACTCTCTGAACGAATGGCTGGATCAAAACCGCAGTAACGTAATTTCCGCTCGGGGAGTATACAGTATAAATTATTATTTTGATTATTATTTATTATTAACCCCATCAAGTTCATCCAAAAAAAATAATGTATGACAAAAAAGAAAGAAAGAAAGAAACGACTCAGATGAGTGGCGATACGTCCTCAATAAACTTTACAAGTCCGGTTCCCTTGCTTTAACGTTTTTAGATACACAGTGATGTGGGAGATTGAAAACCTTCACAGATATGACAAAACATAATTTGGTGTTGTCGCTGGCTAACTTAAAAAAAAAGGAAGTGACAAGTTCATCGGGCTCTGAAACCATGGCCAGTCGACTACACCCTGTCTACCCTGGTAATATTATACAACTACATATTCAGGTTACATTCCCTTGTGTTGTCATCTTCTTTAGAATTTCTCATTACATTAAATTGTAATTTATGTAGAGCATCTTGTTGTCATAGTGACACCTGGCTGCTAGAGAGTGTGGAGAGAGCTGCTAAGGAATTTATATATATTCACATCAGAACAACAATAGTGTGAATGGCATCTTGGTGGGGCTGTCACATTGATGAACACTCTCAGTGCTAATGTAGCTAACGTTGCTCTCAGCAGATCACTGACGTCTGATCTGATCCCATCGTTGTCTGCTAAAGGTTCATGTCGCTGATGTATGAGCGCAGCAGATCTGAAGAGCCAACCTCAGGGATTATGTTAAAGGAGATTGATATATTTCAAATCATGTTACAAATCATCATGCAGCCAAAATATTTCAGATCTTTAAAGAAATTCAGATGTTCAAAATAGTTGCGATGATGCAGATGTCCCAGATGTTGTTGTAGCCTGCTTTTCCTGTTCTTTCCTTACCTTGAGTGCTTTGAGAGGAAGGTGAACATCTTGTCTCCATGATGTGATGGATCAGCACCAACACAGGTGAGTCTAATAAAGTTAGAAATGAAACCACTTTCTGTCTTCATTTAAAAACACAAAAACATCTCCCTGACTCTGACCTTCAAAGAAATAAGCAGCAGAGCTTAAGGGCCTGTCCACACGAAAACGCATTTTGGCGTAAACGCACATGTTTTTATTCGTTTTGGCCGATCGTCCAGACGAATCCCGTAAACGCATAGCCCTAAAACGCACTTTTTCGAAAATGGGTCCCAGGGTGGATAAATCCGTAAACGCACATCTCGTGGCTCGGTGTGGACAGGCGAATACGGAGCTTTTGGAAAACGATGACGTCATGGCCACTACTCTCGAGCAGCTTTCCACCTCCCGCGAGACGTCTCATAACAACATCAACAACAATGGCGGACTACATGATCGTGTTCCTGCTGGAGAAGATATTGAGCCTATTAGGGTTACTAGGGCAAAATATCATGCTCTTGTGCCACCACGCTGAGCAAAAAAGGCTGTTGGATAACCACATACACATGGTTTTCTAAAGTCGATTTGTAAACAGCGCTCAAGCTTTATGTGCATGCTCCGCCACTTGCGTTTCCGTTTTTGGCGGATTTCTGAAACGGAAACAGCGCCACCTATAAGCCAGGCATATGAAGTAGCGTTTTCAGGCGTTTTCAGTCGTTTTCACCTCGCGCCGTGTGGACGCGAATATTCTTGAAACGCTGCCAGCGAAAATGGATAGGAAAAAGATCGTTTTCGTACGTGTGGACAGGGCCTAAGGGTCCTCAGCAAGAAGCAGCAGCATTGGCTTTCATGCAGTCTCACCCAGTCTGTTTGTGGTTTTCCCTCTTTCAGCTGGTGCTTCTAGTTTTTATGAAGGTCAACTTGCACGTTTTAATGGAGGGTCCTCACAGAGCTAGAAAGAGGAGTGAGTGTTTGTGTGGTGACATGTTGTGTTGAAATTTGTTGCCGAGTATTCACACGCAGCGCTCATTGTTCATCATGAAGATCGTACTGCTGCTCGCTCTGCTTTCAGGTTAGTTTATCTGTTACTGCTGACACATAATATAAAGTAATATAATATAATATAATATTGTGTTTGAATTGCCAGAATTATATAAAACCCATTTTTCTGAATCAAAGTTGCAGCTCAGATTTTATCTAGTTTAATTATCAGATCTCAGCTGGTGATTTTAATAAATTCCATATGAAACAAACAGCTGCTCTCAGACAATGATGAGACAATAACTGAGTTGAATTTTAACTTCCTGTCCTTCTTTTGCTTACAGTGTCTCGATGCAGCACCAAAGTTGTTGGTCATCCTGGTCAGGACGTCACTCTGAACTGTAAATATGATGTAAAGACTAATGGAGCTTGGAAGTTTGTTGGGGTCGAGGAGATTTACCAAACAGAGGCTGCAGTGATCAGCTGATCTACACAGATGGACATAAAGTGACAGAAAGACGTTCTAGCAGGTATCAGCTGCTGGGACGACTGGACCAAGGAGACGTGTCTCTGACGATAGTGAAGATCAGTGAAGACGACGCTGGAAGATATGGATGTAGACTGATGATACCTGGACTATTTAATGATCAGAAATATCACATGGATCTGAGTGTGGAGAGAGGTGAGAATATGATTCTACAAATAATAAGATTTGAGTCTGTTAGTAAAAACCTGATCCAAAACTAAAACATGATAATATTAATTACAATCTCTGTGGTCTGAAACATGAAGAACACTTTTTAAAAGACAATCACAGATGGTTACAGGTGGTACATTGATATATAATGATGTAGCGATAGAACAGACAGACTCTCCTCAGCAAATCCAGTTATTATTATTCTCAGTTCTTCATCAACTTTCTGTTTCCTAACAGAGAGAAACAACATAAGGATTTAGTGAAAGAAACGTCAACATTCATGTCGACATCAAGTGATTGTGCTACGTTGGCTTAGCTCATCAGAAGTGTGTGTCTCAGTTATTCTGGTGTTGCTTCCTGTCTGATTCTCGTTGAAGTTTCCAAACCTCATGTATGTTGAATGAAAGGATCTTACTGACGACAGATCAAACTGATCAGTAAAACATAAAGTGGTTTCATGTGAAGCAGACTGAGGTCTTCCTGATGTTAATGGCATTTGTGTCAATTGTCTGTTTCAGCTACGCTAACGACCACACCGACCACCTCTCACGACCTGGCAGACAACAGCTAATGAGACGACAGGTAATCTGATCACAGAGGAAGTTGTTCAATTCAGAATCAGCATTTAGAATCAAACAGATCTCAGATCAGTTTGAATGACCTTTATCAACACCTGAAAATCAAACACCCTCATTGTAACGAAACACCAAATATAGTGGCATGTACTTTAGAGAATGTGCTTCCATCCCTGTTGATCATGATGCTTTAGTTTGGTTAGACAGAACTGATGAAAACACAAAGATCCATTGACAAATGTTTGGATTGAGTCAGTTCCTATTTTCCAGCTGACGTCAGATTTGACCGGAGGACCAGTTCAGTCTTCAATACAGCAGACAGGAAGTTCTGCTTCCTTGAATCAAGACTCCAGTTATCCGTCCATCATGACGTCCTGCTGCTTACACAGCTGTCCTAAAAACATCTGCTTTCGTTTCCACCACCTGCAGGTCACATGACCTCCATGGACAACAACATCCCGACTTCCGAATCGACCTCCTTCAGCGACATGAAGAATACCAAGGTGACAAACATGAAATCTCCCTGTGTGAGAGGACAGATGTGACTTGAAAATCACTTCCTGTAGATTTAACAAGTGCAAAACATAAAAAAGAAAATGAATAAACTCAAAAAAGAAAAAAAAAGAAAAAAACATTTCAAAGAAGCTCACTTGGTTAGCATTAGGATTGACGCTAGGGTTGATGCTAGGTATAGGAGTAATGCTAGGAGTAGGGAGGAGGCTAGGTTTGGTATACTGAGGTTTAGTGTTTGAAAAATCATCGTGTGAATATAAGTTCCATACAAAGATAGAGACCCTTTGAGACCTTTGTCTCTGCTACAAGAAGTCAGCGGTCTGATAGTGGCTCTGGTGTGCGTTCTGTTTTGGTCTGTGTTTCTGGTTGCTGCACTCGTCATCATCGGTGAGTTCCAGGAATTTAAAGTTTTTCCAAAACTGAAGAAGTTTGTGCTGTTAAGACGAAATTCACTGTGATCATCCTAATTTTTCTGAACACTGGCATCTTAATTCTGGCCATTACTGACTCAGCTGTGCTGTGTGACAGAGTGTGTTAAGACTGAAAAAAGAGGTTAAGGTCAGAAAATCACACGGCAGATTTCAGAAACTCAGAATCGAACCCACAACCTTTATTCTTTCCACTCCGACAAGAAAATGCAAGAAAAGATCAGGTGTTCATCAGCTGCAGATGAAAACCACTTGACAATGGCAGAAAGCTCAGACTGGAGCCAGACTGAACAATAATCTAATCAGCTGATTGTTTAAACCTGCAACTGAATATTAGAATATTAGGGTTTGAAGAACATCTTGTCCAACTGTTTCCAGATTGATATCATCTCTAAAACAACTGAGGACAGTTACATTTTATTGGTGAATATTTGCAAAAAAAAAAAAAAAAAAAGAGAAAGTAACTAGTTTAGTTAGAGGTTCTTCCTGTTGTCTAACCAAGAATGTCACAAAGAACACAACAAGAGGGATCACAACTAACAATCCTCTCCATTCAGTCATCAAATCCCTTGATGAACTGTGAAACATGTTCAAATGTTAAACAAAAAGTAGCAAAAATCAATAGAGAACATAGAATTAACTTTCAAAGAACCTTCAGAAAAGTTTTTCTAAGTTTATCCCGTTACAAAAAGAGAACCATCACACTTCAGAGAAAGTCCAGTTAACCTCCAGAGGAGTAAAAAATGATTAAATTAATTTCACCAAATGTGCTTGAGAGCATTCAGGTAACAGAGAACATTTTGTTTGCGCAGAAACAGAAACGCCTCAGAGGTTTCTTGCAGGAAATGCAAATATAGAAGGAAAACGTAAAATCAAGGAGTTTGAAACGTTAGAGTTATATAACATTTTTACAAAAAAATCTGCTTGTTTAAAATGTCAAATTATTTGACGTTCAGTTCAACAAACCAAAAGAGAAAAGTTCAGACTGACCTGTTTTGTTTTTTTTTATTAAAAAGTTTTTAATTCTAATAGATGTTTTTTTTATTCATGATGGATTTTGAAGTTGTGTCTCTGTCTCAGCGACCAGCAGCAGGTCAGCACTCATGTCCTGTTCACTTCCACCTCGTCAATCCTGCATCTGCACAATCGAGACTCTGCACTGGACAACTCAGTGAGATATACGGGCGTCAAGACGGGGGTCGGAGACTACGAGTACTGCCCCTGAGTGCTGAAGCTCTGCCCACAGTCCTGCCTCTGAGCATTAAAGGAGTCATTCAATGAATGAACACTGAACACATTCAGCTTTACTACAAATCCCAGAGAGCACTGCTGTGGGAAATATCCAGCCACAGATCTTGTATATACATATAAATTATATTACACAATGCTATAAGTGTTTCCTGTATAAATTATATAAAACACCAACAGTCGTCTTCATTTGTTGTACAATGCTGGAGGGTGACAGGAACATGTGCGGCTGTGGTAGTTCGTGGATTGTCCACGAAACCAGAGGGTCAATAGTTCAATCCCTGGAATATGCAACGCGCTGAAGTGTCCTTGAGGAAGACACTCAAACCCCAGCTACTCCCAGTGCATGGCACTGATGTATGAATGTGTTTGTGCTTGTGTTGAGCGAACAGATAGATGCGTCTGTGACTATGTGTCTAAGCAGCTAATTTGAATTGACACTCCATCCAAATATTGATTTCACACATTAAAAAAAAGTAAATAAACGTCTTTGAATGCTGTAAGGACCAAATAATTACTTCCAATAGTAATTAAACAATTACAAATAAAGGCCTGTAAACACTTAAAGATAAAACTTGAAGACATGTCTGATTTTGTCCTTACTTTGCCTCTAAAACCACTAAAAAGTTTTCTACATTTTAGTCATTCCAGAGGAAAGTACTCATAATGGTTGTGGTGGTAATTCAAGTAACATAATGAGGTGAAACTATTATGGATGAACTTATGAAAGTACAGTTTCAGCTAAATGCTAAATGCTAATCCATTTCACATTGTAATGTCCACTGTTTAAAAGGCAATAACGTAATTTATCTAGTAAAATACTTAGATGAGACTTTTTTAACTTCATAAGCTATATTTTGTTAACTTTTACCATCATTTTTAGAAAATGTTCATTAAAGAATGTTCAACTATTTAACAGAGAGGATTAAACCTCCAGAGATTTGCTCTCTGGGTGTATCTGTGGCTTTAATTTAATAAAAACGCTGATAGGAAGTTGGAATTAAGTCCAGTGGTGACAGCTGTTTCTCTTGCTATTCCTGGCAGGTTTTTATAATCTGTGTTTCAGTTCCGTCTCTTTGTCTTTGTGTTATTTAACATGATCAGAATCCGTGTCAAACCCATTGACAAACCTGAACCAATTTGATGTTGTTTGTCTCCTCCTGGCGATCAAGCTACTGAACTGCAGCTGATCATGTTTTTCTAGTCTAGGGACTACGGATGCAAATTAGCATTGTTGCTATAATCTAGCATAATTATGTATGTTGCTGTCTGAATAGATGTTCAGTAATGTGCACTGTCTCTTTCAAATAAATGAGGTGGTTTTGCAGCCTTTGAGTCTGTTTAACCTGATGCAGAAAATAAGATTTATTAACATTATCCAGTGCCACTATTTGCTGTCTTTCTTTGTTTTGTTTAGTTTTTTTCTCATCTTCACTAACTCAAGATTAGGTTCAGAAACAGCAAGCAGTTGACAGCAAATGTTACAAAAAGAAGTCACAAGTTCATCGTGGTCTGAAATCATGGCCAGCAGACTACACCCTGTCTAACCTGGTAATATTATACAACGACATATTCAGGTAAATGCTCATCTTTAGAATTTCTCATCATGGCAACAGGTTGCTAGGGAGTTTGGAGTGGTTGCTATGGAATTTATATATATATTCACAGAAGAACGAAATTTTGATTTCAGAGGTAGGGGACACACAAGTATTTTTAATAAAACTCTAATCGTTCATTTCACTGTGTTTTCTATTAGTTCTTCTAGTTTTCTATTGCTGCTTTTAAGCTGCTTTTTTAATAATAACAATAATAATAAGACATTTTATTTATCAGCACTATCAATAAAACAAATGCACTTCACAAGACTGTTGAGAGCTTTGTAAATGATGAGGAGGATCTTGAAGTGGATATGCTTGACCCATCTCTGTTTACTATAGCGTAACATTGTTTTTGGACGGTAACAAAGTGCAGGGGACCAAAACCGCCTTTTAAAAAAGTGCAAGGTCTGATCTGATCCTGTTAATGTTTCATCTCCATCGCTGTCTGCTAAAAGTTCATGCTGCTGATGCATAAGGGGAGCATATCTGCAAAGCCAAACTCAGGGAGTCTCCTGATGTTAAAGGAGATTGAAATGTTTGAGATGTTATAAATCTTAATATATTCAAGATATTTCAGATCTTCAAAAAATTCTGATGTTCAAAATAGTTTAGATGATGCAGATGTCTCAGATGTTGCGTAGCCTGTTTTTCCAGTTCTTTCCTTAGCTTAGGCGTCCTGTAGAGGAAGGTGAACATCTTGTCTCCATGATGTGATGAATCAGCAGCAACACAGATGAGTCTAAAAGAAATGAAACCACTTTCTGTCTCCATTTAAAACCATAAAACACCTCCCTGACTCTGACCTTTAAAGAAATAAGCAGCAGAGCTTAAGGGTCCTCAACGAGAAGCAGCATCATCAGCTTTCATGAGAATCAGGTCTCACCCAGTCTGTTTGTGGTTTTCCTTCTTTCTGCAGCTGGTGCTTCTAGTTTTTATTAAGTTGAGGAAGCAACTTGCATTTTAATGGAGGGTCCTCACAGAGCTAGAAAGAGGAATAAGTGTTAGTGTGGTGACGTGTTGTGTTGAAATGAGCGTGTGAGTTTTCACACTCACACGCTCATTGTTCATCATGAAGATCGTACTGCTGCTCGCTCTGCTCTCAGGTTAGTTAGACGCCTTTCTATCTCTTACTGCTGAGATATAATATAATATAATATATTATAATATAATATAATATAATATAATATAATAGTTCAGTTGTCAGAATTATATTAAAACACTTCCCCTTTTTCTGAATTGAAGTTGCAGCTCAGATTTTATCTAGTTTAATTATCAGATCTTCAGCTGGTGATTTTAATAAATCCCATATGAAACAAATAGCTGCTCTCAGACAATAATGAGACAATAACTGAGGTGAATTTTAACTTCCTGTCCTCCTTTGCTTACAGTGTCTCGATGCAGCACCAAAGTTGTTGGTCATCCTGGTCAGGACGTCACTCTGAACTGTAAATATGATGTAAAGACATATGGACCTCTGCACGTTTGTTGGGGTCGAGGAGATTTACCAGTCAGAGGCTGCAGTGAGCAGCTGATCTACACAGATGGATATAAAGTGACAGAAAGACGTTCTAGCAGGTATCAGCTGCTGGGACGACTGAACAGAGGAGACGTTTCTCTGACGATAGTGAACATCACTGAAGACGACGCTGGAAGATATGGATGTAGAGTGTCCATACCTGGACCATTTAATGATGATAAATATCACCTGGATCTGAGTGTGGAGAGAGGTGAGAATATGATTCTACAAATAATAAGATTTGAGTCTGTTTGTAAAAACCTGATCCAAAACTAAAACATGATTTAATATTAATAATAAAACAATCTCTGTGGTCTGAAACATGAAGACGTGTTTTTTAAGAAATCACAGAAACACAAACTTCATGTCAGAGTTGGTTAAAGCAGACCTGTGCTTCTATACCATGCGTTACAGGTGGTACATTGATATATAATGGTGTAGCAATAGAACAGACAGACTCTCCTCAGCAAATCCAGTTATTATTCTTCATTATTAGCATTAGCATTAGCCTTCAGTTCTTCATCAACGTTCTGTTTCCTAACGTGGAGAAACAACATAAGGATTTAGTGAAAGAAACGTCAACGTTTACATCCACATCAGCTGATTGATGTGTGTGTCTCAGTTGTTCTGTTGTTGCTTCCTGTCTGATTCTGGCTGAAGTATCTTAACGTCATGTTTGTTGAATGAAAGGATCTTCTTATGAGTGGTTAAAGTGGTTTCATGTGAAGCAGACTGAGGTCTTCCTGATGTTAATGCTGTTTGTGTCAATTATCTCTTTCAGTTACGCTAACAACCACACCAACAACTTCTCACACTGAGGCGTCCACCTGGCAGACAACAGCTTATGAGACAACAGGTAATCTGTTCACAGAGGAAGTAGATCAAGATAAAGTACCTGCTGATAAAACGAGGTGTTTCAGCTTTGATTTGATTAGAGTTCAGTTCAGAATCAGCATTTAGAATCAAATAGAAATTGAAACTGAAAATCAAACGACCTGATCGGAATGAAACATCAAATATAGTGGCGTGTCCTTTAGAGGATTAGATGTGTTCCTATCCCTGTTGACCATAACACTTCAGTTTGTTGAGACACAACTAATAAAAACATAAAAACACAAAAATCCATTGTCAAATGTATGGAATGAGTCGGTTCCTTATTTTCCAGCTGACGTCAGATTTGACCAGAAGACCAGAGTTCACTTTTCAATACAGCAGACGGGAAGTTCTGCTTCCTTGAATCAAGAGTCCAGTTATATCTGTCGATCATGATGTCCTGCTGCTGACACAGCTGTCCTAAAAACATTTGCTTTCATTTCCTCCTTCTGCAGGTCACCTGACCTCCATGGACAACACCATCCCGACTTCCCCCATAAGCGACATTGAGGATAACGAGGTGACAAACATGAAGTCCTTCTGTGTGAGATGTGACTTGAAAATCACTTTCTGTAGATTTAACAAGTGCAAAACATAAAAAGTAAAATGAACATACATAAAATAAAATAAAAAATAAAAACAGTTTCAAAGAAGCTTGCTTGGTAAGGTTGACGCTAAGGTTGATGCTAGGTATAGGAGTAATGCTAGGGGTAGGGGTGATGCTAGGTTTGACGTTGTACTGAGGTTTAGTGAAATTCATCATGTCAATTCAAGTTCCATATAAAGATAGAAACCATATTTTTTGCTACAGGAACCCAGCGGTCTGATAGTGGTTCTGGTGTGCGTTCTGTTTGGATCTGTGGTTCTGGTCATTGCACTCGTCATTGGTGAGTTCCACGAATTTAAAGTTCTCCAAAGTTTGTGCCACGAAGACGAATTTCTCTCTGATTATCCTCTTTGTGTCTCAGCAGCCAGAAGATGTCTGCGAATCGACAAACTGTGAGTGACTCATATTTAATATTCCGCTTCCTAATTTTTCTGAACGCTGGCGTCTTAAATTCTGGCCGTTACTGACTCAGCAGTGCTGTGTGACAGTATGTTAAGACTGAAACTCAAGAACGAGAATAAGATCAGAAAACCACACGTCAGATTTCAGAAACTTAATGTCAAACACAACCCACAACCTTTAAGAGAACGAGACGAGAAAGAGAGAAGAGACGAGAAGAGATCAGATGTTCATCAGCTGCAGATGAAAACCACATGACAATGGTTGAAAGCTCAGAATGGAGCCAGACTGATCAATAATCTAATCAGCTGGTTGTTTAAAGCTGCAACTGACTATTAGAAGACTGGGGTTTTGACAAAACATCTTAGACTAAACATCTGCTCCAGCTGTTTCCAGAGTGATATCATCTCTAAAACAATTTAGAACAGTTAAATTTTGGTCATCAGGAGCAGCAGGTTTTCAGTTTCCATTGCTTCGTCTTTGAGCAGAAACAGAAACTTTGAAGCCACTGAGGTTTCATGTTTTTTCATTCTGGAAATTTCACGGGTGCAATGTCATGGTCATGTGACTAACCAGAAAGTGACAAGTTAACCTCAATACGTAACACTGATGAACTTTGAAACACTATATGTAAAAAAAAAGAAGGAAATATCAACCGAGAACACAGAGTTAACTGACAAAAAAACGAGTTTATTCAGATAACGCAGTGGTTCCCAAACTTTTTTGGCCACGCACCCCTTTTTTTTATATATATATATATATATATATATGTGTACATAATATATATATATATGACAGGTTCAGGCTCAGAGGTAGAAAGCAGTTAAATTGGGGGAAATATGTATATTTTCCCCAACTTAATATACGAAATATAAGATTTTCAGATACATTAAACAAAAATTGCACCAACTTTAAATGACCGTGGAGCCATGATCATAACACAGTGGTTATGGAAATAAAATAAGAACGCCAGTAATTTGAATTAAATGGTAATAAAGTTACACACGATCCACAACATAAATAACAAAGATTATAGGCTCATCTGACTTTGAAGTGCAATGCGGCTAGCTCAGTTACTTGTGCATCAACAATCTTCACAGTCAAATTAACTTTTTGGAAACACTAAAAGATAGATGTCAAAAAAGCAAACACAAAACCTCAAAAATATTCAGATTATAATGAAAATACAGAAGGAATGTTTTTTGTTCATTATGGGTTAAAGTTGTGTCTCTGTCTCAGTGTCCAGCAGCAAGTCAGCACTCCAGTCCACTTTACTTCCACCTCGTCAACGCTGCATCTGCACAGTCGAGGGTCTGCAGTGGAGAACATCTATGAGATAGACAGGAGTGGAGACAGAGGCGGAGACTACGAGTACTGCCCCTGAGTGCTGAAGCTCTGCCTACAGTCCTGCCTCTGAGCTTTACAGGAGTTGTTGAATGAATGAACACATTCAGTTCCACTACAAATCCCAGAGATCACTGCTGTGGGAAATAGTAAGCCACAGAGCTTTACTCATCCATGCTGTGTTCAGAGCTGGTAATCACCAGTTTCTTAACAACCTCCATGTCAGCTCGACTTTTGACATTGTATTATACACACACACATATATATATATATATATAAATTATATAAAGACACCAGCAGTCGTCTTCATTTGTTCTATAATGTTGGAGAGCAGAGGTAGACAGAGTACACACCTTCACTACTTGAGTAAAAGTACAGATACTCCTGTCAAATATTACTCCAATACAAGTAAAAGTAGCTTAAGTAAAGTATTTGCTTAAAATAACACTTAGTACAAGTATCTCAGGAAATACTGGAAAGGAAAGTAGCTTTATTGTCGTACAATCCACAGCCTCACGCTTTCTCCTGCAGAGAGATTCTCTCTCTCACTACAAGCTCATACAAATACGTTTAAAATGTTCACAAGCAATTTATCAAACATTAAGCTAGCTAACGTCAGTAGCTACTTTACATACCGCGACGTGCTTTTTCATGTTGGAAGACGAGTTCTTGTAGGCCGTGATAGATAGATAGACAGATACTCAAAAACTGTACTTAAGTACAGTATTCAAGTAAATTTACTTCGTTACCGTCCACCACTGCTGGAGAGTGACAGGAACATGTGCGGCTGTGGCTCAGTAGTTAGTGTGGATTGTCCACAAACCAGAGGGTTAACATATCAATCCCTGGAATATGCCACATGCTGAAGTGTCCTTGAGGAAGACACTCAAACATCAGTTGCTCCCAGTGCATGACACTGATGGGTGAATGTGTGTGTGCTTGTGTTGAGCGAACGGATAGATGCGTCAGTGACTGTAAAGCGCTTTGAGTAATAATAGGTTACTCAAAGAAAAATACCGTATGAAAACAAGCCCATTCATCAGCAGTCTTCAGAGAACCTTAACTAAATCTTTACAGAACATTCAGTTAACTTTCAGATATTGTTTAATAACTGTCACAGAACCAATGTTGATTGTGACAGACATTTTAGATTTAGTCTAAATTTTCTACATTTTAGTAATTTTTTATCTTTCATAGTTTTCGTCAACAAAAAGTCATTTAATTTTTGTCAACTTTTAATTATTACATTAGTTAACAACATAATTTTTATGTCGTATTTAAACAAAATAGAAATGTTTTTCCTGAAACTTCAAATTAAAATTAATTGAACTCTTATGGTCAGAATCAGCACAATGTCTGAACTTCCAGTCTTCTTGTTCATTCCAGTAAATCATAAGAACATTCAGTTATCCATTAGAAAACATTAAGTTAGTCCTTAGTGAACCAGTAACCTTCAGAAAATGTTTATTTACCTTTATTCTTTGCTCTCTGGGTGTTTTTGAGGCTTTATTTTAATAAAACGCTGATATGATGTTGGTAACCGTTGTTTGTCTTGCTGTTCTTGACAGGTCTTTATAATCACACAGTGTTTTAGTTCTGTCTCTTTGTTTGCCTTTGTATTATTTAACGTTTTCAGAATCAGATGCTGGTGTGAACCAGTTTGATGTTGTTTGTCTCCTCCTGGCGGTCAAGCTACTGAGTTGCAGCTGCTCAGATGAACATGACATGAACGGGTATAAAAGATGCTCTGGAGTTTTATTTGTATGAAGTTTTACAAGCATGAAATGTAGCTGAAATAACTTCCAATAAAGAAAAAGAAAAACAAGTATTTCCCGTGTCTGAGAAAATAAAAACTGGTGTTTGAGTCTTAACATTATCATCTGTTCTTCTTCTGCTTTAATTTGTTGTTTTCACAGGAACAAAGACGTGAACTGGTTATTCTACAGTAGGCTTTTATATGTGTCTGTTTGTTTAAAATCCTCTTTCCTGTACAGCTGAGAAGAGTCCACACCAAACTCCATTCAAATATCTTTTGATTTAACATCGGCCCATTGGAGTTGGACGGTGTGGAGTCAGCCTCAGGTCGTTTCCTCTGATGCAGATGAGTGGGCATCTGGGATCTGTGACTGCTGCCACGACATGAAACAATGTACAGTAACATGGTTTATAACCAGAAAGCAGACTGGGACAAAAAAAATAAAAAATAAAAAATCAGCCCAGGCATTTTGTACCAGACAGACCCACCAAAGTTGATAATGCACACCTTTTCTGCCTTTTTGGTCTCTTGAGTGTATACCAACTGTGCAACTCCTTAAAACCAAGTCAATATTTCCCAATCGGCCGTGGAACCTTCTTGCTGTGAGACATTAGTGCTAACCAGCACTCTACTGTGCCGCCCCGAATAATAACAAACTAACCCAATTTGTAAGTTAAAACAAAAAGTGTCGCAGTAATGGCCCAAATAGCACGCTGGCCCACCAGGAAAATGCCCGGTGGGCATCCTGTAGAGGAACGTGAACATCATGTCTCCACAATGTGATGGATCAGCTGCAACACATGTGAGTATAATAAAGTTAGAAATGAAACCACTTTCGGTCTCCATTTAAAACCATAAAACACCTTCCTGACGCTGTCCAGGGTGTACCCCTGCCTCTCGCCCGATGACAGCTGGGATAGGCTCCAGCAGACCCCCGTGACCCCTAACAGGACTAAACGGGTATAGAAAATGACTGACTGACCTCCCTGACGCTGACTTTCAAAGAAATAAGCAGCAGAGCTTAAGGGTCCTCAGCGAGAAGCAGCAGCGTCTCAGTGGTTTTCATGAGAACCAGGTCTCACTCAGTCTGTTTGTGGTTTTCCTTCTTTCTGCAGCTGGTGCTTCTAGTTTTTATTAAGTGGAGGAAGCAACTTGCTCGTTTTAATGGAGGGTCCTCACAGAGCTAGAAAGAGGAGTGAGTGTTTGTGTGGTGACGTGTTGTGTTGAAATGTGTTGCTGAGTATTCACACTCACACTCAGCGCTCATTGTTCATCATGAAGATCGTACTGCTGCTCGCTCTGCTCTCAGGTTAGTTAGACGCCTTTCTATCTGTTACTGCTGAGATATAATATAATATAATGTTGTGTTTGAATTGTCAGAAATATCCCATATGAAACAAATAGCTGCTCTCAGACAATAATGAGACAATAACTGAGTTGAATTTTAACATCGTGTCCTTCTTTTGCTTACAGTGTCTCGATGCAGCACCAAAGTTGTTGGTCATCCTGGTCAGGACGTCACTCTGAACTGTAAATATGATGTAAAGACTAATGGACGTCTGGATGTTTGTTGGGGTCGAGGAGATATACCAAACAGCGGCTGCAGTGATCAGCTGATCTACACAGATGGATATGAAGTGACAGAAAGATGTTCTAGCAGGTATCAGCTGCTGGGACGACTGGACCGAGGAGACGTTTCTCTGACGATAGTGAACATCACTGAAGACGACGCTGGCAGATATGCATGTAGAGTGAGGATACCTGGACCATTTAATGATGAGAAACATCACCTGGATCTGAGTGTGGAGAGAGGTGAGAATATGATTCTACAAATTATAAGTTTTGAGTCTGTTAGAAAAACCTGATCCAAAACTAAAACATGATTTAATATTATTTATAAAACTATCTCTGTGATCTAAAACATTAAGAACATTTATTTATTTATTTAGATCCACTTTAAAATGGTTAAAGCGTATCTGTGCTTCTACACCATCGTTGCAGGTGGTATATTGATATAGGATGATGTACGTAGCTATAGAGCAGACAGACTCTCCTCAGCAAATCCAGCTATTATTCTTCACTATTAGCATTAGCATTAGCCTTCAGATATTCATCAACTTCCTGTTTCCTAACGTGGGGAAACAATGTAAGTAGTGAAAGAAACTTCAACGTTTACATCCACATCAGCTGATTGATGTGTGTGTCTCAGTTGTTCTGTTGTTGATTCTTGTCTGATTCTGGTTGAAGTTTCCTAACGTCACATGAACATTGAATGAAAGAAGCTTCTTATTGACAACAGATCAAACTGATCAATAAAACATAAAGTGGTTTCATGTGAAGCAGACTGAGGTTGTCTGTTGTGTTCACTGTTGGTCATGTTAGTTTTAAAAAGTAATTAGTAATAGTTATTAGTTAGTTCTCCCAAAAAGTAAATACCTGAATGACTCCACTCTAAAAGTAACTAGTTACCAGGGAAAGTAACTATTGCATTACTTATATATATATATATATATATATATATGTTTAAATACATCCAAGAATTAGATTTTTTCTGAGCGTAATGTCACTTCACATGTATGTTCTTGCACCTTGAATATGGCAGCATTACCTCTGAATGCTGAATTGCTGCAGACTATCTTTGATCACTTGTGTGATACTGCTATGCTTGCGTTGTTGTATAAACAACACCCTCTGTCACAGTTCAGTCAGACTCTCAGTATTTTTCCTTGACAGTATTTGACCCTGGACCTGAACATCTTAGGCCCCGTCCACACGTACGAAAATGATCTTTTTCCTATCCGTTTTCGCTCTACGGTTTCAAAAAAATCCGTGTCCACACCTGATCCGTCTTTACACGACTGAAAACGCTACTTCATATCCCAGGTCTATAGGCGGCACTGTTTCAGTTTCAGAAATTCACCAAAAACGGAGAGGAAGAGGTGGCGCATGCGCATGAAGCTTGAGCGCTGTTTACAAATCAGCTTTCGAAGAAACCAAAAATTTGATTTTGCCCTAGTAACCATAACAGGCTCAATATGTTCTCCAGTAGTAACGCAAGCATGTAGTCCGCCATTGTTGTTGATGTTGTTATGAGAGGTTTCGCGAGATATAAGAGGTGGAAGACTGCTCGAGGGGTGTGACCATGGTGGCGATGGTGGCGATGACGTCATCGTTTTCAGAAATCTCCGGATTCAACCGTCCACACCGATTCGCGAGGAGTGCGTTTTCGAATTTATCCACCCTGGGACCCGGTTTCAAAAAAGTGCGTTTTCGGGCTATGCGTTTACAGGAATTGTGTGGACGATAGGCCAAAACGAATAAAAACATGTGCGTTTACGAAAAAATGCGTTTTCGTGTGGATAGGGCCTCAGTCTGCCAGCCACGCCCACCTTGTTCCGCCCAACTCACCTGTGCACACAGCTGTCTTTCATCTCATGCAATCATGAGAGTCATACAGTCCAGCATAGGAACCAGCTCCACACTCACTCCTTTGCCAGATTGTTATTTGCCATGCAAGACTTTCCAGCATTCTCCTGCCTGACTTCCCGATACCGACCTCTCCTGTCCCCGATTCTTCTGCTTCGTCTGTCTCTTGGTAACCTCCTCAGCCTTCTTTGACCGAGACTTCGGTCTCCACTCTCTGGATCCCTGTTTGCTTGTTTCTGACTGATTGAATGGTTACATTGTTCCTGCTGCCTGCTCCTCATTGGATTGTCTGCCTATGATATCGTCTCTCTGGTATTGAACCCCTGCCTGCCTTGACGCCACTTGCTTTTGTGTTGTTGAACTGTTTGCCTGTCCTTCAGTAATCCTTTGAACTCTTTCCAGTTGTTCTAAGTCTTTTTGTGCTGCAACTGGGTCCATACACCACCCGTTACACCTTTCCAACTGAACACTGCCCCGCTGCTGATTGGCTTACCATGAAATCTTACCCAATCATCACACATGCGTCTAAACAAAACACCTCTACAGCTGTTGTGACAAGTTGACAGCGCAAGTAATGCACCACATTGCAATCCTGCATCTGGACATCACTGATGGTGTTTGTGTCAATTATCTGTTTCAGTTACACTAACGACCACACCAACAACCTCTCACACTGAGGCGTCCAACTGGCAGACAACAGCTTATGAGATGACAGGTAATCAGATCAACGAGGAGGTAGTTCAAGATAAAGTACCTGCTGATAAAATGAGGTGTACCAGCTCTCAGATCAGTTTGAATGACCTTTATCAACATGTGAAATTCAAATGACCTGAGTGTCCTTTAGAGGATGTGTTTCTATCCCTGTTAATAATGACGCTTTAGTTTGGTTAGATAGAACTGATGAAAACACAAAGAGTCCAGTTATATCTGTCGATTATGACGTCCTTCTGCTGACACAACTGTCCTAAAAACATTTGCTTTCATTTCCATCTCCTGCAGATCACATGACCTCCATGGACGACGAAATCCCAACTTCCTCCTTCAGCAACATCAAGAATACCGAGGTGACAACATGAAGTCTCTCTGTGTGAGAGGGCAGATGTGACTTGAAAATCACTTCCTGTAGATTTAACAATTGCAAAACGCAAAAAAATAAAATGAAAATACAAACAAAAAAAATGGTTTCAAAGAAACTCATTTGGTTAGGATTAGGGTTGCCGTTTGGTGTAGGAGTAATGCTAGGGATAAGGCTACCAAACCGAACCATACACAGGGATTCCCAAAGTAGTGAGCGCACCCCTGGAGGTGCGTGAACTGCCTAGGGGATGGGCGAGATGCAAAATGCAATGGCGGTGAAGAGGTTTTCTTCTTCTACGCACGTATATGCGCAACTGAGCCAGCTGCGCTTGCACTTGAAAATAGTCAGATGGATATTTTTCAGCATATTCTTTGTGTAACTTTATTACAATTTCATTCAAATTACAGGCGTTCTAATTTTATTTCCATAACCACTGTGTTATGACGCGGTTGTGTTAGCTACGGTATTTGCTGCAATTTTTGTTCAATGCGGCTGAAAATATTATCCATATTTCCTCATACTTCCTTCCGCCTCCGAGCTCATGTTCAAAATGTTACAATGTTTCAGTTTAATTCAAATGCGAGAGCACGTTGTGATCGGGATTATTTCATGTGTGTTCTGGTAACGCATGATTAAGCTTACTGCTTTTCATGTGGATAAAAAAAAAGCTTGTTGCGTTTTTTGTTTTGTTTTTTTTGTCTGAGGATTGGGGGTGCGTCAGCGCGGTTGGCTGCCATAGTCCATATACAATATATTTGTATATGTCTATATCTATGCACCTATAATGGCTACCCAAATGTAATTTGCATTCCACCGAAGCACTTCAGGGTACTTAAGGTTAATGAAACTTAAATGAAAAGGAAATGCTATTGAATATGTCTTTATTATCATTTTAAAAAATTAAAGTGACGGGTAAGTGACAGAATTTTATGACCTTGCCAAAATGACAGACAACCAAAAAGTCTAGCGCAACCTCTGATAGAGACTCTATTTTTTTTTGTCTCTGCTGCAGGAAGCCAGCGGTCTGATAGTGGCTCTGGCTCTTCCGTTTTGGTCTGTGTTTCTGGTCACTGCACTCGTCGTCATCGGTGAGTTCTGCGAATTTAAAGTTTTTCCAAAGCTTGTGCTGTGAAGAAAAATTCTCTCTGATCATCCTCTTTGTCTCTCAGCAGCCAGCTGTGGACGAATCGACAAACTGTGAGTGACTCATATTTAATGTTGCACTTCCTAACACTGGCATCTTAAATTCAGGGAGTTACCGACTGAGCCGTTGCTGTGTGACAGTGTGTTAAGACTGAAACTCAAGAACGAGTATAAGATCAGAAAACCACACTGCAGATTTCAGTACTTCAGAGTCGAAAACCACAACCTTTATTCTTTCCACTCAAACAAGAAAAGATGAGAAGAGATGTTCATCAGCTGAAGATGAAAACCACGTCACAATAACTAAAAGCTCAGACTGGAGCCAGACTTATCAATAATCTAATCAGCTGGTTGTTTAAAGCTGCAACTGATTATTAGAAAACAAGGTTTGAAGAATATCTATACATCTTAGATGTAACATCTGCTCCAACTGTTTCCAGATTGATATCATCTCTAAAACAATTTAACAGTAACAGTAACATTTAATTGGTTAATATTGCAAAATATTAACCAATAAAAGTTAGGAGCAGCAGGTTGAGCAGAAACAGAAACTTTGAAACCTCGTTCATGTGATAAACCAGTAAGTGACTAGTCAACCTCAATAAGTAACGCTGAGGTTCTTTCTGCTGTCTAACCAAGAACGTCACAATGAACATGTCAAGATGGATCACAACTAATGATCCTCTCCATCCAGTCATCGCATCTCCTGATGAACTTTGAAACATGAAATGTTAAACAAAAGAAGCAAATATCAACAGAGAACATAGAGTCAGCTTTCAAAGAACCCTCAGAAAAGTTAACGGAAAGAGATCCTTCACACGTTAGAGAAAATCCAGTTAATCTCCAGAAGAAATGACTCACCTCAAAAATATTCAGATTATAATGAAAATATAGAAAGAAAAACGTAAAATCAAGGAGTTTGAGGCCCTATCCACACAAAAACGCATTTTTCCGTGAACACAGATGTTTTTATTTGTTTTGGCCTATCGTCCACACGAATCCTGTAAACGCATAGCCCGAAAACGCACTTTTTTGAAACCGGGTCCCAGGGTGGATGAATTCGAAAACGCACTTCTCGCGGATCAGTCTGGACGGTTGAATCCGGAGATTTCTGAAAACGATGACGTCATCGCCACCATCGCCACCATGGCCACACCCCTCGAGTAGTCTTCCACCTCGTATACCTCGCGAAACGTCTCATAACAACATCAACAACAATGGCGGACTACATGATTGCGTTACTACTGGAGAACATATTGAGCCTGTTATGGTTACTAGGGCAAAATCTAATTTTTGGTTTCTTCGAAAGCTGATTTGTAAACAGCGCTCAAGCTTCATGCGCATACGCCACCTCTTCCTCTCCGTTTTTGGTGAATTTCTGAAACTGAAACAGCGCCGCCTATAGACCTGGGATATGAAGTAGCGTTTTCAGTCGTGTAAAGACGGATCAAGTGTGGACGCAGATTTTTTTGAAACCGTACCAGCGAAAACGGATAGGAAAAAGATCGTTTTCGTACGTGTGGACGGGGCCTGAGACGTTAGAGTTATAAAACATTTTTGAAAAAAAAAAAATCAATCAGCTTAGAGAAATTTAAAATGTCAAATTATTTGACGTTCAGTTCAATAATTCCTCTATCAGATATTTCTCTATTTATGCAACAACCATGTACAGTCACAATATTTATTTTTATTACTATTATTATTATTATTATTTACTGGTTGCTTTGGTATTTTGGCCTATTGTACTGTTTCAGATATACATGTAATATCTGACAGTGCTGTATGCGATAGAGATGTCAATTTCCCTGTGGGAACCTCCCAAAGGCATCAATAAGGTTGTCTATCTATCCGTCTATACCAAGAGAAAAAAGTTCAGACTGATGTGTAAAACGTTCATCATGGACTAAAGTTGTGTCTCTGTCTCAGCGACCAGCAGCAGGTCAGCACCCATGTCCTGTTCAATTTCACCTCGTCAGTCCTGCATCTGGACAGTCGAGGATCTGCATTGGACAGCTTTGTGAGATATACGGGCGTCGAGACAGGAGTGTAGACAGGAGTGCAGAAGCTCTGCCCACAGTCCTGCCTCAGAGCATTAAATGAATGAACTCTGAACACATTCAGCTCCACTACAAATCCCAGACAGCAATGCTGTGGGAAATATCCAGCCACAGAGCTTCACTCGTTCTTGCTGTGTTCATAACCGATGCAGTAATCACCAGTTTGTTAACAATCTCCATGTCAGGTCAACTTTTGGCATTGTATTATGTATACATACTGTATATAAAAATTATATAAAAACACCAGGATTCATCTTCATTTGTTCTTGCAGTTTAAATGGTAGACAACAAGGATTTGTCAGAAATGGGTAGCGGGGGTTGGGATTTAGGACCCAGATGCAGGACTAGAGAGGCAGGAGGTTTTAATTAACAAAAATAAACAAACTTACAAAAACCAATAGCACTGCAGATGATGCAGGATTTCCAAAAAGTCAAACAAGTCAAAAACACGATCAAAAATAAAATGAGGCATGAAAAATCTGTAGCATGGAACGTGGTAAACAAGCAGTGACAAGTAGTATGACGCAACAGGGACAAAGGGTAAGGCAGGGCAGGACAGGAGCAGGGGTGACAAGACACAGGTGAAGCAAATCAAGAAACGAGACCAGGTGAAACCAATGAGCTAATCAAAGGGACAACAAAGGCATGAAGCAAGACACACAGGAAATGGAGAACTTAGCAAAATAAAACAGGAAACAGAACAGAAAAAACTAAACACTAACCATGACATGAAAACCCAAAAACGTAACAAAATACAATAAACAGAAACACAGGAAACTAAACCATGACAGAAGATGAGACAAACATGACAGAGAACATGACATTGAGCAACACAAAATAAAACATGAAGCAGAATAGAAAAACTAAACATGACTGAAAACATAACAGAAACCATGACAGAAACCAAACCAAGAACGGAAGACATGACAGAAAACGTGACAGGATTCATACCAGGAATTACGTTTATTACGTTCCAGCTAAATCCTAATCCATTATCCATTCAACTGTCCTGTTTAAAAATCACTTCATTTAACTAGTAAAGTTCTTAGATGGGGCTTCTTTAACTTTATTGTTAGGTTATCACAAGTTACCGGAAGCCATATTCGGCTAACTTTGCCATAGGAACATTCATAACCTTTAGAGAACATTCAGTTAATCCTTACAAAACCACCAGTAACCTTCAGAAACTGTTTATTTACCTTTATTCTTTTCTCTCCGGGTGTTTTAATAAAACTTTGATATGACTTGGGGTCAGATGTTTCTGTTGCTGTTCGTGGCAGGTCTTTATAATCAGTGTTTTAGTTCTGTCTCTTTGTCTTGGTGTTATTTCACATAATCATAATCAGATGCTGGTGTCGAACCTGAACCAGTTTGATGTTGTTTGTCTCTTCCTGGCGGCCAAACTAATGAACTGCAGCTGCATGACGGGTATAAAACATGCTCTGGAATTTTATTTGTGTGATATTTTTCAAGCATGAAATGTAGCTAAAATATTTTCAAATAAAATATAAAAAACAAGTATTTCCTGTGCCTGAGACGTCAAAATAAAAGCTGGTGTTTGAGGCTGTCAGCTGTGATGACATGAAGACAAAATCTAGTTCAGCACGTTGATCCGGATTTGTCAGAAACCTCCATCCAATCAGAGCAGTCTTCCTCTCAGACAGGTAACATTACCATCTGTTCTTCTTCTGCTTTAATTTGTTGTTTTCACAGGAACAAAGACGTGAACTGGTTATTCTACAGTAGGCTTTAATATGTGTCTGTTTGTTTAAAACGCTCTTTCCTGTACAGCTGAGAAGAGTCCACACCAAACTCCATTTCATATCTTTTGATTTAACATCGGCCCGTTGGAGGCTGAGTTGGACGGTGTGGAGTCAGCCTCAGGTCGTTTCCTCTGATGCAGATGATAGGGCATCTGGGATCTGTGACTGCTGCCACGACATGAAACAATGTACAGTAACACGGTTTATAACCAGAGGGCAGACTGGGACACACACACAAAAAAAATGGCCCTGCCATTCTGTACCAGACAGACCCACCAAAGTTGATAATGCACACCTTTTGGGCCTTTTTGGTCTCTTGAGTGTAGCCAGATGTTCTTGTAGTTCTCTGGAGGTGGTCTGTGGCTTGTCTGTGACTATTCTAACCATCCTTCGTCTGTGTCTTTCCAGTATTTTTTTTGGCCTTCCACATCTTTCCTTCACAATGACTGTTCTTCTGGCCCACCCATTTCTGCACCACATTTCTGACTGTGGAAATAGACATCCCAAACCTTCTTCATAATTTCTTGTACCCTTCTCCTAATTCATGATAATGAATTAATTAATTAATTAATTAATTTTTTGGTCAGTGGAGAGTTGTTTTGATGCCCCCATGTTGCCAGGAGCATAGGACAAGCACAGCCAGCAATTGCCTCTGTTAAATAGCCTTTTTCATGATTGGTTTTACCTGTCTTTGTAATTGAAGGTCTCACAAGCTAATCAAAGCAGTTTTGGGCTGCAACATGTCAGCTACAAATCCCTACAGGTCTTGAAACCAATGTGATTAAAAGGGTGCCCAAACTTTTGCACATACCATTTTTTACATTTTAATTTATTATAATAAAACTTTGTAATGATACTCTAAGAATTTTGGTCTGGAAAACACTTAAATGTCTACATCTCTGTCGGAAATAAAATCTTGTTGCTGTGATCGTCTTTTATAAAGTTAGAGCAAATTATGATGAAATCTTAGAGGGGTGCCCAAACTTTTTCATACCACTGTAAATAATTGCAATACATTCTTATATATTTACCATGATTAAACCATTTAAATCACTATTTTGTCTGATACAGAGACCTACACATCTGTTTTGTTGCACATACTAATACCAGTGACCAACTATTACAACGTTTTGAATGTGTAAACTTGCTTAGAGGCTGCCGCCCACTGATCCAACTCTACACATTACTCTGCGAACGAATGTATGTGTCTAAACAGCAGGAACATAACTTCTCAGAAGCATAAGCCACATTAATAAACCGCCTCAGTGTTACAACACTGCTCTCAGCAGTGCTAGCCACATTAATAAACCGCCTCAGTGCTAACGTTGCTCTCAGCAGATAACTGATGTCTGATCTGATCCTGATAATGTTTCATCTCCATCGTTGTCTGCTAAAGGTTCATGCTGTTCATGTATGAGGACAGCAGACCTGAAGGGCCAACCTCAGGGAGTCCCCTGATGTTGAAAGAGATTTGAGATTCAAAATAGTTGAGATGATGCAGGTGTCTCAGATGTTGCTTAGCCTGCTTTTCCAGTTCTTTCCCTGCCTTGTGCGTCCTGTAGAGGAAGGTGAACATCATTCTCCATGATGTGATAAATCAGCAGCAACACAGGTGAGTCTAATAAAGTTAGAAATGAAACCACTTTCTGTCTTCATTTAAAACCATAAAACACCTCCCTGACTCTGACCATCAAAGAAATAAGCAGCAGAGCTTAAGGGTCCTCAGCGAGAAGCAGCAGCGTCTCAGTGGTTTTCATGAGAACCGAGACTCACCCAGTCTATTTGTGGTTTTCCTTCTTTCTGCAGCTGGTGCTTTTGGTTTTATTAAATTGAGGAAGCAACTTGCACGTTTTAATGGAGGGTCCTCACAGAGCTAGAAAGAGGAGTGAGTGTTTGTGTGGTGACGTGTTGTGTTCAACACAATGTGTGAATTTTCCCACTCACACAGTCGTTGTTCATCATGAAGATCGTACTGCTGCTCGCTCTGCTTTCAGGTTTGTTTAAAGATGCCTCTCTATAATATAATATAATATAATATAGTGTTTGAATTGTCAGAAATATCCCATATGAAAAAACACTCTCAGACAATAACTGAGTTGAATTTTAACTTCCTGTCTCCAGTGTCTCAATGCAGCAGCAAAGTTGTTGGTCATCCTGGTCAGAACGTCACTCTGAACTGTAAATATGATGTAAAGAAATATGAAGCCCTCACGATTTGTTGGGGTCGAGGAGATGTACCCCTCAGCGGCTGCAGCAATCGGCTGATCTACACAGATGGATATAAAGTGACACAAAGACGTTCTAGCAGGTATCAGCTGCTGGGACGACTGGACCAAGGAGACGTTTCTCTGACGATAGTGAACATCACTGAAGACGACGCTGGAAGATATGGATGTAGAGTGATGATACCTGGACCATTTAATGATGATAAATATCACCTGGATCTGAGTGTGGAGAGAGGTGAGAATATGATTCTACAAATAATAAGTTTTGAGTCTGTTAGTAAAAACCTGATCCAAAACTAAAACATGATTTAATATTAATTATAAAACAATCGCTGTGGTCTGACACATGAAGAACATTTATTTATTTTTTAGATCCGCTTAAAATAATGAAAGCGGTGCTTCTATACCATGGTTACAGGTGGTATATTGATATAGAATGATGTAGCTATAGAGCAGACAGACTCTCCTCAGGAGACGTGTGTGACACCATCCCTGCTCTCTGGCACAGTGGGGAGGTGGTTAGCACTGATGCCTCACAGCAAAAAGGTCACTGGTTCGAACCCATGGGCCAGCTGGCCTTTCTGTGTGGAGTTTGCATGTGTCTGCGTGGGTTCTCTCCGGGTACTCCGGCTTCCTCCCACCATCCAAAGACATGCTCGTTAGGTTAATTGGTGATTCTAAATTGCCCGTAGGTGTGTGAGTGTGAATGTTGGCCCTGCGATGGACTGGCGACCTGTCCAGGGTGTACCCCTGCCTCTCGCCCGAAGAGGCAGGGGTACACCCTGCAGACCCCCGTCACCCTTTACAGGACTAAACGGGTATAGAAAATAACTGACTCTCCTCAGCAAATCGAGCTATTGTTCTTCATTATTAGCATTAGCATTGGCCTTCAGATGTTCATCAACTTCCTGTTTCCTAACGTGGAAACGTCAACGTTTACCCACATCAGCTGATTGATGTGTGTGTCTGAGCCGTTCTGTTGTTGACTCTTGTCTGATTCTGGTTGAAGTTTCCTCACGTGCATGAACACTGAATGAAAACAGCTGGTTACTGCCGATAGATCAGAGTGATCAATAAAACATAAATTGGTTCCATGTGAAGCAGACTGAGGTCTTCCTGATGTTAATGCTGTACACTGTTGGGCATGTTACTGTTAAAAAGTTAATAGTGACAGTTAGTAGTTACTTCTCCCAAAAAGTAACCAAGTTAGTAACTGAATTACTCAACTATGAAAGTAACTAGTTACCAGAGAAAGTAACGATTGCATTACTTTTTAAAAAAAAATATTATATTAAATTTGTCTACGAATTAGACACGTTCTTGCCTTTTAACTCAATGAAGTTAAAGTAGTGCCTATACTTTCACCTTTAATATGGCAACATTACCTCTGAATGCTTGATTGCTGCTCTGATTGCTTGTGTGATGCTGCTATGCATGCGATGTCTTTGGATGGTGGGAGGAAGCCGGAGTACCCGGAGAGAACCCACGCAGACACAGGGAGAACATGAACACGAACAACCTCTCTCACTGAGAGGTCATTAGAGGATGTCTGCCAGGTCGACATCCTCTAATGAGGCAACAGGTTATCAGATCAATGAGGAAGTCTGTTGATCATGACGTCCTGCTACTGACACAGCTGTCCTAATATCATCTGCTTCTTCTGCAGATCACATGACCTCCATGGACGACAACATCCCAACTTCCTCCATAAGCGACATCATGGATACTGAGGTGACAAACATGAAGTCTTTCTGTGTGAGATGTGACTTGAAAACCACTTCCTGTAGATTTAACTAGTGCCAAATATATATAAATATATAAAAATAAAATGAACGTACAAAAAAAAAGAACAGGTTCAAAGAATCTCAATGGGTTAGGACTGGGGTTGACACCATGGTTGATGCTAGATATAGGAGTAATGCTAGGGGTAGGGGTGAGGCTAGGTTTGGCATTGTTCTGAGGTCTAGTGTTTGGAAATTTATCATGTCAATTCAAGTTCCATATAAAGACAGAGACCCTATTTTTTCTCTCTGCTGCAGGAAGCCAGTGGTATAGTGGTTGTGGTGTGTGTTCTGTTTTGGTTTGTGTTTCTGGTCGCTGAACTCGTCGTCATCAGTGAGTTCTGCAAATTTAAAGTTTTTCTAAAGCTTAAGAAGTTTGTGCTGTGAAGAAAAAATTCTCTTTGATCATCCTGTTTGTGTCTCAGCAGCCAGATGTGGACGAATCGACAAACTGTGAGTGACTGATATTTAATGTTCCACTCCCTAATTTTTCTGAACACTGGCGTCTTAAATTCAGGCCATCACTGACTCAGCTGTGCTGTGTGACAGTGTGTTAAGACTGAAACTCAAGAACAAATATAAGATCAGAAAACCACATGGCATATTTCAGAAACTTGGAGTCGAACAGAACCCACAGCCTTTATCTTAGACTAAACATCTTCTCCAACATAGAGGTAATGTTCAAAGAACCTTCAGAAACGTTTTTCCGAGTTTATCAGTTAACGGAAAGTGATCCTTCACACAATTCCGGTTAACCTCCAGGCGACTAAAAAGATGTTGCATTCATTTTCACAGAACGTTCTTGAAAGCAATCAGGTATCCTTCAGAGAACCTTTTGTTTGAGCAGAAACAGAAACACCTCAGAGGTTTCTTGCAGGAAAGGACTCACCTCAAAAATATTACAGTATATGATAGGATATAATGAAAATATAGAAGGAAAAATGTAAAATGAAGGAGTTTGAGATGATAAAGTTATAAAACATTTTTACCTAAAAAAAACAAACAGCTTAGATGAATTTAAAGTGATTTGATGTTCTGTTCAACAAACTGAGAGAGAAAAGTTCAGATTGATGTGTTTTTGTTTGTTTTTTGTTGCGTCTCTGTCTCAGCGTTGAGCAGCAGGTCAGCACTCAGGTCCTGTTCGCTTCCACCTCGCCAACCCTACACCTGGACAGTCGCGGCTTTGCATTGGTCAAGTCTGTGAGATAGACGGGACAGGGGAGACTACGAATACTGGCCCTGAGTGCAGAAGTTCTGCCCACAGTCCTGCCTTTGAACATTAAAGGAGTCGTTTAATTAATGGACTCTGAACACATTCAGTTCCCCCACAAATCCCAGAGAGCACTGCTGTGGGAAATATCCAGCCACAGAGCTTCACTCAGTCTTCCTGTGTTCACAACCAATACAGTAATGTTAACAACCTCCATGTCAGGCAGGATGACTGACGGTGTTATTATGTAATGTGTACTTGTCTTCATTTGTTGTACGTTGCTGGAGGGTGACAGGAACATAGATATAGCTCAGTAGAGCGGGGTCGACGTGTCCTTGTGGATATTGAAAGCCCAGTTGCTCCAGTTGGGTAGATGCATCAGTGACTGTAAAGCGCTTTGAGCAAAAATTTGTAGAAAATCGCTATAAGGACAAGGCCATTTACCAGCAGAGAACCATCAGTAAATCTTTATAGAATGTTCTGGTAACTTTCAGATGTTGTTTATTAACCTTCAGAGAACCAATGATTATGCTGACAGCCATTTTTGATTTAGTCTTAGTTTTCTACATTTTAGTAATTTTTCATAGTTTCAGTCAACAAAAAGTCATTTCATTTTTGTCAGCTTTGAATTATTACATTAGTCCAACTGCGACTAATAACATTAATCTTATACGTCGTATTTAAACAAAACGGAGAATGTTTTTTTTTTCTGAAACTTAATTAAACTCATGTGTTCAGAATCAGTACGATGTCTGAACATATTCCGGATATAACTTGTCTTCCAGAGGAAAGTACTTATAACTGTTGTGTTAAGTTAAGTACAACCATAATGACGGCCATGGACACTTAGGGTGAACCCATTTCAAAGCTCAATAACAATTAAATCTTAACAGTAAATTGCATGCTTACAACTTGGATGGTTAGTATGGTGGTTAGTTAGTACAGTATTACTTTGTAATGGAAGCCAGATTTTGCTAACTTTACCATAATTTTCAGAAAATGTTCAGTAAATCTTAAAGAACGTTCGGTTATCCAGCAGAGAACAAAGATTTGCTCTCTGGGTGAGGCTTTAATTAAACAAAAAACATTGACATGTTGTTGGAATGACATCCACTTTATAATCAGTGTTTCAGTTCTGTCTCTTTGTTTGTCTTTGTGTTATTGAACATCATGAGAATCAGATGCTGATGTCAAACCTGAATCTGTTTGATATTGTTTGTCTCCTCCTGGCAGCTCTGGAATTGTATTTGTATGACATTTTACAAGCATGAATTGGAGCTAAAATAACTTGAAATAAAAAAATAGAAAAACAGGTTCTTCTTGTGTCTGAGACTTCAAAATAAAAAGGCAGTCTTCAAGGCTGTCAGCTGTGATGACATGAAGACAGAGTTCAGTACGTTGATGCGGTTTGTCAGCAAAACCACTTTAAAAACAACCACAGCTGAAACAAAGTGCTGTACATTGGCGTGGCAAACTATTAACTATTAAAAAACAATAACATAGTAAAAACACAGAAAAATAAAACAATAAAAACATTAAACAAAAGCAGAAAAGGCAGGGTCTTATGCTGGGTCAAAGGCCAAGGAATAAAAATGGGTTTTGAGACAAGTTTTAAAAATGGACAGTGAGGGGGCTTGTCTGATATGGAGTGGTAGGCCATTCCACAATTTAGGAGCAGCAACAGAGAAAGCTCTGTCCCCTCTGAGCTTCCGTTTCTACTTTGGCACCTCTAGGAGCAGCTGATTAGCTGACCTGAGACACCGAGCAGAAGTGTAAGGATTAAGAAGCTCAGAGAGGTAGGGTGGAGCGAGACGGTTTAAAGATTTAAAAGCAAATAAAACAATCTTAAAAAGAACTCTAAAGTGAACAGGCAACCAGTGTAGGGAGGCCAGAATGGGAGTTATGTGCTCCCTTTTATGTCCTCCAGTTATGAAGCGGGCAGCGGCATTTTGGACCAACTGGAGGTGTGCGAGAGATGACTGGCTAACCCGTAAATAAAGTGCATTACAGTAATCCAGCCGGGATGTGATGAAGGCATGGATTACTGTCTCAAAGTGCTGATATGAGAGGAAGGGCTTAACGTTTGCCAACCGCCTAAGGTGAAAAAAGCTGGTCTTAACCACTGCACCAAATTGCAGATTCAATTTAAAATCACTGTCCATCTTGAAGCCCAAATTTGTGACTACTGGCTTCACATAGGGAGACAAGGAGCCCAAACCAATATGACAAGGTTCACCGATCCCACTAGGACCAAACACCATCACTTCTGTTTTATTTTCACTGAAATTTAAAAAGTTTAAGGCCATCCAGTCTTTAATGTCTTCAAGACACAATAGGAGTGGCTTGAGCGATAAGGCATCCTTCTTCTTTAGATTTATATCTGACTATCATCATCATAACAATGAAAAGAAATGCCATGCTTTATTAGACCCCAGAGGCAGCAGATACAATGAAAAAAGCAGGGGCCCTAAAATTGAACCCTGTGGATCCACATGACAGCAGAGTCGAGCAGGTCTCAGAACCACCAAGGCTGACACACATAGTCCTGTTTGCCTGATAAGACTACCACAAATGCCCACTAGGTGTTGTAGCTGAGCCACTAAGATGTCGTGGTCCACAGTGTCAAAAGCCGCTGTCAGGTCCAGCAGGACAAGAAAAGCAGTCTCCACAGTCATTTGCCAGGAGGATGTCATTAAAAGCTCTTAATAAAGCAGACTCTGTGCTATGCAATGTTTTAAACCCAGACTAGAAGACCTCTAAGACACCATGCTCATCCATAAAAGGTTTCAACCGCAGCAAGAACAACTTTCTCAAAGATTTTTGAGATATATGGCAGCTCGGAGATGGGTCTGAAACTGGCCAGCACACTGCGATCGAGACCCGGTATCTTAAGCAGGGGCTGCACCACTGCATATTTAAAACTAGCGGGTACAACACCAGAAGGCAGACTGCTGTTTATAATGGCCAGACCTAACTGCCCTATACGTGGAAAGACGTCTTTAAAGAAGCGAGGAGGGACAGTGTCATAGGGAGATCCAGATGTTTTAATATGGGCAACCACATCTTCTCAAAAACAACAGAGACACCGGCTCAAACTTGTCGAACACAGCAGTACAATGGACCGGGTCAGCGGGATCAGATGCTGGAGCTGAGATGAGAGGCCTTGCAGTAGCAAAATTATCAATAAAAAAGTTCAGAAAATGATTGCACATTTCAGGAGATGTTTCAGTGCAAACAGGTTGTGGGGCAGTTAGAATAGCATCAATGGTGTTAAAAAGCACACATGGGTTGTGACGGTTGGACTTTATCACTTTTGACAGGTGTTCCCTTTTGGCCTCTTTGACAATATTTTGGTAATGGTGCCAGCAGTCCTTCAGGAACTGGAGAGAGAACTGCAGCTTGTCTTTTTTCCACCTGTGTTCAGTTCTGCGGCACTCCTGCATAGCTACTCGAGTTATGTTGTTAAACCAGGGCTTGGGTTTCGCTTTAGGCATCACAGTTCTTAATGGCCACAGAGTTCAATGAGTCCAATGAGGTTTGGCAGGAGGAGTGGAACCAGGAGCAGAGCTCCTCCATGTTAATGTTAAGTCAAAGGAGGCACAGAGCTGGTTAAAAGCAGAAGAGAACAGATGGGCAGTAAACGAGATAAAAGTCAGATGGTACCACAGCAGAAAAGAAGACAGTTTCAAAAACAGTAGGCTTTTATGTTTGTCTGTTTGTTCATTTCCTGTACATCTGAGAAGAGTCCACACCAAACTGCATTTAAATATCTTTTGATTTAACATTGTCAGAGAATAATTTCTCTTCTCTACTGCTGGGGTCAGATATCTGCCCTATTTTCTCTCTGAGGAACAAGCCAAGGCCATGGTCCCTCTTATGGCGTCTTCAGTCTCACTGTCTGGCTGTCAACAGACACAGCTGTAGAGTTAGATGATGAGTGAATCCTTATCTTCATGTTTATGTACAATAACCAATGGGATACTGACACATCTCCCCCTGTCTCGGTCCACCCTCTTAGTATAAGACTTTGAGTTTACTGTTTGTCCCTTAGAATTGAGGTGGACTCATGCACTTATGTTGTGATGATGAATCTTCTGTTCTCCTCGATCGAGCCTAAATAAACTCCTTCAGCATAAGACATACAGGACTCTGGTACTTCTTCTTCTTCATCGGCATCACCACAAATTCCTCCCTAACAAACATCTACCCAGTGGAGGATGAGCTGGACGGTGTGCAATCAGCCTCAGGTCGTTTCCTCTGATGCAGATGAGTGGGATCTGTGATCTGTGACTGCTGCCATGACATGAAACAATGTACAGTAACTTGGTTTATAACCAGAAAGCAGACTGGGACAAAACAAAAAAAAAAAAAAATCAGCTCTGGCATTTTGTACCAGACAGACCCACCAAATTCAATGCACACATTTTCTGCCTTTTTGGTCTCTTGAGTGTGTATACCAACTGTGTAACTCCTTAAAACCACATACCTTAAGGCATGCATTGAGTTAACAGGAATCCATGAGATACTTCCAAACACTTCCAAAAGTATAATTTATTAACACTACAAAAATGTATGCTCCACCACTCCATCACAGTAATGAATCTTAAAGCAGTTACTGGTGAATACCCTTTGTAAAACTCTACACAGAAAGGCCCAATCGGCCCTGGAACCTTCTTGCTGTGAGACATCAGTGCTAACCACCAAGTGACTGTGCCGCCTCTGAAAAATAACCAACTAACCCTAAACAATATGTAAGTTAAAACAAAAGTGTCGCAGTAATGGCTCAAATAGCAAGCTGGCCCACCAGGAAAGACGGCCAGTCCTGCCCTGATCTGATCTACCTCATTTAACATCCTGAATCAGTTAGTGTGTCTATGTTAGCTATCCCACAAGTCACTTTCAGTCACTTTTCAGTTCCTTATATCTTCTAAAATATAAATAGATAAACAAGGAAAAATTATCTTGAGTTCTAGTGGGTGGCTCTTAAAAGAGCCTTTGTTTCCTCACCTGCGATTCGCTCAAAGATGTCACTAACAAACAAGTTCATGATGCTCATGGCTTTGGAGGAGATACTGGTGTCGGGGTGGACCTGCTTCAGTACCTTGTACATGTAGATGGAGTAGCTCTCCTTCATACTTTCTTCTTTTCTTGCCGCCTTTAGTGGCGGTCTTGGTCACAGCTTTCTTGGAGCCCTTCTTGGGTGCTTTCACTTTTTAAAAAAACTTTATTCAATGTTTATCAACATGGTTACAAACATGATCACAGTTCCACAACACCACAATACAAGAAGGTCCATTGACAAAGTTCATATTTCAGTATTTACCTATGTTTATATACAATCACTCCACATACAAAAATGTGTGCCTACCTTCATTCACGCATACATAAAAACTCACCCCTACATATATACATATTCATGATCAGACATGCCTGCTTTTCGCAAAACCTTACAAAATAAACTCAGGAAGCGCATGGTGCTTTATTTATATCCACTACACGTAAACCATGCTGTGCTGTTGCTTGAAGACGATTGTTTTCTGAATAAGACTGACCATGTGCAACCTAACCGTTATTCTGTGCTCTGAATAGATTGAAATTACTTCCTGAAACAGTAGGCCTACAATATTCTGCATTTATTTTTACCAACATGATGGTACTGATTAAACATTGTAGATTAATAACCTATACTCCTATTAGTTTTTGATTTATGTTCAGATACAGTCTTATGAATAAAGAATAAAAACTAGAACCATGACCAACATAACACAAGTTTACAATAAATAGAAATCTGGTTATTTAATTTAAATCTTTTATGGAAGAAAATCCCATAGTGATGTGGCTGTTTTTAAGAGTTTGGGAAACAAAGCATTTATTCACAGGTCTAGTACTGAACATGTGAGGTAAATAAATGCAATTCTTATATATTTACCATGATTAAACCATTTAAATCACTATTTTCTCTGATACAGAGACCTACACATCTGTTTTGTTGCACATACTAATACCAGTGACCAACTATTACAACGTTTTGAATGTGTAAACATGCTTAGAGGCTGCCGCCCACTGATCCAACTCTACACATTACTCTGTGAACGAATGTATGTGTCTAAACAGCAGGAACATAACTTCTCAGAAGCGTAAGCCACATTAATAAACCGCCTCAGTGCTAACGTTGCTCTCAGCAGATAACTGACATCTGATCTGATCCTGATAATGATTCATCTTCATCGTTGTCTGCTAAAGGTTCATGCTGTTCATGTATGAGGACAGCAGATCTGAAGAGCCAACCTCAGGGACTCCCCTGATGTTGAAAGAGATTTGAGATGTTACAAATCTTCATACATTCAAGATATTTCAATATCATCTGAACATCTGAACAATATTCAGATGTTGAAAATAGTTGAGATGATGCAGATATCTCAGATGTTGTTGTAGTCCGCTTTTCCAGTTCTTTCCTTGCCTTGGGCATCCTGTAGAGGAAGGTGAACATCATGTCTCCATGATGTGATGGATCAGCAGCAACACAGATGAGTCTAATAAAGTTAGAAATTAAACCACTTTATGTCTCCATTTAAAACCATAAAACACCTCCCTGACTCTGACCTTCAAAGAAATAAGCAGCAGAGCTTAAAGGTCCTCAGCAAGAAGCAGCAGCATCTTAGTGGTTTTCATGAGAACCGAGACTCACCCAGTCTGTTTGTGGTTTTCCTTCTTTCTGCAGTTGGTGCTTCTAGTTTTTATTAAGTTGAGGAAGCAACTTGCACGTTTTAATGGAGGGTCCTCGCAGAGCTAGAAAGAGGAGTGAGTGTTTGTGTGGTGACGTGTTGTGTTGAAATGTGTTGCTGAGTATTCACACTCACACACTCATTGTTCATCATGAAGATCATACTGCTGCTCGCTCTGTTCTCAGGTTAGTTTAGAGATGCCTCTCTAGCTTTTACTGAGATATAATATAATATAATATAATATAATATAATATAATATGTTGTTGTGCTTGAATTGTCAGAAATATCCCAGATGAAACAAATAGCTGCTCTCAGACAATAATGAGACAATAACTGAGTTGAATTTTAACTTCCTGTCCTTCTTTTGCTTACAGTGTCTCGATGCAGCACCAAAGTTGTTGGTCATCCTGGTCAGAACGTCACTCTGAACTGTAAATATGATGTAAAGACAAATGGAGCTCTGGACGTTTGTTGGGGTCGAGGAGATTTACCAAACAGAGGCTGCAGTGATCAGCTGATCTACACAGATGGAAATAAAGTGACAGAAAGACATTCTAGCAGGTATCAGCTGCTGGGACAACTGGACCAAGGAGACGTTTCTCTGACGATAGTGAACATCACTGAAGACGACGCTGGAAGATATGGATGTAGAGTTGAGATACCTGGACTATTTAATGATGAGAAATATCACGTGGATCTGAGTGTGGAGAGAGGTGAGAATATGATTCTACAAATAATAAGATTTGAGTCTGTTAGTAAAAACCTGATCCAAAACTAAAACATGATTTAATATTAATTATAAAACAATCTCTGTGGTCTGACACATGAAGAACACTTTTTAAAACACAATCACAGAAACACAAACTTCATGCCAGAGTTGGTTAAAGCGGATCTGTGCTTCTAGACCATAGTTACAGGTGGTACATTGATATACAATGATTTAGCGATACAGCAGACAGACTGTCCGCAGCAAATCCAACTATTATTCTTCATTATTAGCATTAGCATTAGCCTTCAGATGTTCATCAACTCCCTGTTTCCTAATGTGGAGAAACAACATAAGGATTTAGTGAAAGAAACGTCAACGTTTACATCCACATCAGCTGATTGTGCCACGTTGGCTTAGCTCGTCAGAAGTGTGTGTCTCAGCTGTTCTGTTGTTGATTCTTTTCTGATTCTGGTTGAAGTTTCTTAACGTCAGATGAACATTGAATGAAAGAAGCTTCTTAATGACGACAGATCAAACTGATCAATAAAACATAAAGTGGTTTCATGTGAAGCAGACTGAGGTCTTCCTGATGTTAACGCTGTTTGTGTCAATTATCTGTTTCAGTTACGCTAACGACCACACCAACAACTTCTCACACTGAGACGTCCACCTGGCAGACAACAGCTAATGAGACGACAGGTAATCAGATCAATAAGGATGTAGTTCAAGCTAAAGTACCTGTTAATTAAACAAGATGTTTCAGCTTTGATTTGATTAGAGTTCAGTTCAAAATCAGCATTTAGAATCAAACAGAAATTGAAACTGAAAAACAAACGACCTGATTGGAATGAAACATCAAATATAGTGGCGTTTCCTTTAGAGGATTAGGTGTGTTCCTGTCCTTGCTGATCATCCCTGTTCAGTCTTCAGTCCAGTTATATCTGTCGATCATGACGTCATGCGGCTGACACAGCTGTCCTAAAAATATCTGCTTTTGTTTCCTCCTCCTGCAGGTCACCTGACCTCTATGGACAGCAACAGCACGACTTCCTACGTGACGGACACCAAGAATACTGAGGTGACAAACATGAAGTCTTCATGTGTGAAATGTGACTTGAAATTCACTTCCTGTAAATTTAACAAGCGTAAAACACAAAAAATAAAATTAACATACGTAAAAAAGATCAATTTCAAAGAAGCTCGCTTGGTTAGGATTAAGGTTGACGCTACATACAGGAATAATGCTAGGGGTAGGGGTGAGGCTAGGTTTGACGTTGTAATGAGGTTTAGTGTTTGGAAATTTATCATGTCAATGTTTTTGCTATAGGAAACCAGTGGTCTGATAGTGGTTCTGGTGTGCGTTCTGTTTGGATCTGTAGTTCTGGTCGTTGCACTCGTCGTCATCGGTGAGTTCCACAAATTTAAAGTTTTTCCAAAGCTAAAGTTCTCCAAAGTCTGTGCCGCGAAGATGAACTTCTCTCTGATCATCCTCTTTGTGTCTCAGCAGCCAGAAGACGTCAGCGAATCGACAAACTGTGAGTGACTCGTATTTAATGTTCCACTTCCTAATTTTTCTGAACACTGGCGTCTTAAATTAAGGCGTTACTGACTCAGCAGTGCTGTGTGACAGAGTGTGTTAAGACTGAAACTCAAGAATGAGAATAAGATCAGAAAACCACACGTCAGATTTCAGAAACTCAGAGTCAAACATAAGCCGCAACCTTTATTCTTTCCACTCGGACAAGAAAAGACGAGAAGAGATCAGATGTTCATCAGCTGCAGATGAAAACCACGTGACAATGGTTGAAAGGTCAGACTAGAGCCAGACTGATCAATAATCTAATCAGCTGATTGTTTAAAGCTGCAACTGATTATTAGAAGACAAGGGTTTGGAGAATATCTACACATCTTAGACTAAACATCTGCTCCAGCTGTTTCCAGAGTGATATCATCTCTAAAACAATTGAGAACAGTTCAATTTTGGTCATCAGGAGCAGCAGGTTTTCAGTTTGCATTGCTCTGTGTTTGAGCAGAAACAGAAACTTTGAAGCCTCTGAGGTTTCATGTGTTTTCATTCTGGAAATGTCACGGTTGCAAGGCCACGCTCATGTGACTAACCAGAAAGTGACTAGTTGACCGCGACCTCAATAAGTAACGCTCATGTTCTTTTTGCTGTCTTACAACCACTAGTGGACAGTAATGAAGTAAATTTACGTGAGTACTGTTTTTACCAGATACTTTTACTTTCACTCCACTACATTTGAAGGATAAATATTGTACTTTTTACTCCACTACATTTCTGTTGATGCTCTCATTACTCACTACTACAGCTTACATCAGCTGATTTTTTTTTCTCAAAATTCTGAGAAAATAAACTGTTTCTGCTGATTTGCTACGTCATGCCATACAATACGTACAATGCAGGAAAAACTGGAGAAACACCTGGAGAAACTCCCACCGAGCACCTGTGGCCTTATCTCAAACCCATGCTTGAGATAAGGCCACAAAAACTGATTCATTTCAGTTTAAATGTTTGTTGTGCTTACCGTAAATAAATTATATCGCAGCCTACAAGAACTCATCTTCCAGCATGAAAAAGCATATCGCGGTATGTAAAGTAACTAGAGAGAGAGAGAGAGAGAGAGAGAGAAGCTGTCTGCAAGAGAAAGAGTGAGGCAATGACAATAAAGCTACTTTCCTTTCCTGTATTTTCTGAGATACTTTTTAAATACTTTTACTTTACTTTAACTTTTTTTAAGCAAATACTTTAGTACTTTACTTAAGTAATATTTTGACTAAGCTACTTTTACTTGTATTGGAGTAATATTTGACAGGAGTATCTGTACTTTTACTCAAGTAGTGAAAGTGTGTACTCTGTCCACCTCTGCTTATAACCAAGAACGTCCAATGAACATATCGAGATAAAAATATCAACAGAGAATATAGAGTTAACTTTCAAAGAACCTTCAAAAAAGTTGTTCTGAGTTTATTCAGTAAACAAAAAAAAAAACTTTCACATTTTAGAGAAATTCCAGTTAACCTCCAGAGGATTTTAAGTTCACCTTAAAAAAACGTTAAATTAATTTTCACAGAATGTTCATGAGATGATTCAGGTAACCTTCAGAGAATCTTTTCTTTGAACAGAAACAGAAACACCGCAGAGATTTCTTGCAGGAAATGATTCACTGAGTAACAGCTTTGTTCTGTTCACTTATATCCAAGAACGTCAAAGTGAGGAGCCACCACAACTAACAATCTTCATATATAAAGTTTCGTATAAAGTTTTTAATTCTGACACATGTTTTTTGTTCATTATGGATTAAAGTTGCGTCTCTGTCTCAGTGTCCAGCAGCAGGTCAGCCCTCCGGCCCAGTTTACTTCCACCTCGTCAACACTGCATCTGCACGGTGGAGGCTCTGCAGTGGACAACGTCTATGACGTAGGCGGGAGTAGAGACATGGACGGAGACTACGAATACTGCCCCTGAGTGCTGAAGCTCTGCCCACAGTCCTACGTCTTGCAGCTTCACTAGAAACCCCAGAGAGCGCTGCTGTGGTTGTTGTCAACAACCTCCATGTCAACTTTTGGCATTGTATTATATATATATAAACACCAGCAGTCATCTTCATTTGTTGTACAATGCTGGAGAGTGTGCTGGAACATGTGCGGCTGTGGCTCAGTAGTTAGTGTGGGTTGTCCACAAACCAGAGGGTTAACATATCAATCCCTGGAATATGCCACATGCTGAAGTGTCCTTGAGGAAGACACTCAAACATCAGTTGCTCCCAGTGCATGACACTGATGTATGAATGTGTGTGTGCTTGTGTTGAGTGAATGGATAGATGCATCAGTTACTATAAAGCGCTTTGAGTAATAATAGGTAGAAAATTGCTGTATAAAAACGAGGCCATTTACTAACAGCCTTCAGAGAACCAGAGAACCTTTAGTAAATCTTTACAGAACGTTCAGTTAACTTTCAGATATTGTTTAATAACCATCACAGAACCAATGTTAATGGTGACAGACATTTTTTATTTAATTTCAGTTTTCTACATTTTAGTTATTTTTATCTTCAACAAAAAGTAATTTAATGTTGTCAACTTTAATTATTACATTAGTTCAAATGCAGTTAACAACATTCATTTTATATGTCGTATTTAAACAAAATTGAAAAAAAAATTCCTGAAATTAAACCCAAAATTAATAAAACTCACATGTTCAGAATCAGTAAAAGGCAAGAACTTAATTTAACTAGTAAAGTTCTTAGATAAGACTTATTTAACTTCATTGTTAACTTACCACAAGTTAACAGAAGTCATATTAGGCTAACTTTACAATAATTTTCAGAAAATGTTCAGTAAAGAATGTTCAGTTATCCAACAGAGAACATTAAGTTAATCTCCAGAGAGTTAATAAAACGCTGATAGGAATAACGTCCGATGGTGACAGCCGTTTCTCTTGCTATTACTGGCAGGTGTTTATCATCAGTGTTTGTGTTCTGTCTCTTTGTTTGCCTTTGTGTTACTTAACATTTTCAGAATCAGATGCTGGTGTGCACCAGTTTGATGTTGTTTGTCTCCCCCTGGCGGCCAAGCTACTGAGCTGCAGCTGCTCAGATGAGCATGACATGAACGGGTATTAAAGATGCTCTGGGATGTATGACGTTTTACAAGCATTAAATGTAGCTGAAATAACTTCCAATAAAAAACGAATAAAAATACAAAGAAGTATTTCCTGTGTCTGAGAAAATAGCATAATAGTCTTTGAGGCTTTTCAGCTGTGATGACATGAAGACAGAATCCAGTTCAGCACGTTGATCCGGTTCGTCAGAAACCTCAGTACCAATCAGAGCAGTCTTCCTCTCAGACAGGTAACATTACCATCTGTTCTCCTTCTGCTTCTGCTTAAATTTGTCGTTTTTTTCACAGGAACAAAGACTTGAACTGGTTATTCTACAGTAGGCTTTTATATTTATCTGTTTTTTCAAAACCCTGTTTCCTGTTCAGCAGAGAAGAGTCCACACCAAACTCCATTTAAATACTTTCTGATTTAACATCTGCCCGGTGGATGATGAGCTGGACGGTGTCGAGTCAGCCTCAGGTCGTTTCCTCTGATGCAGATGAGTGGGCGTCTGGGATCTGTGACTGCTGCCACGACATGAAACAATGTAGGCCTACAGTAACATGGTTTATAACCTTTATTGATTCTGTACAAACTGAAATACGACATTTAATATAAAATGTTAAGGCTTTAAATGATCAGACCACTTGAAATATATCTGCACCAAACTCTATTTAAATATTTGCTAATAAGTTTTACGTCATAACGTTTTCTTCTAAACAGCTACATGGATGTAAACCAAACAAAATTTTAATTTCCAGTGTTTTCTCTACACTCCATTCAAATATTGATTTCACATAAAAAAGTAAATAAATATCTTCTATCCTATCTATGCTGTAAGGACCAACACGCCAGTAAATAGTCACTTCAAATAGTAATCATACAAGTACAAATAAAGGCCTGTAAACACTTGAAGATAAAACTTGAATTTGAACTTGAATCTGATTAATATATAATGAATGTTTGTCTTCAGGCTGCTTTGCATGCTGGTGTTGTCCCTGCTTTGCCTGTAAAACCACTAAAGAGTTCGGTCAATGTCTCTGTCTCCCCCTGCTTGACGTGTGTGGTTGTGTCCATCCCGTGTCCATGTCCATGAGGGCATCCGTCCGTCTGCGTTACGGCATCAAAGTAGGGACACAAAGCTGCGCTGACTACTTACAGAAACAGAGCTCTGAGCTGTGAAGAATTGTTTGATGTTAGTGACGTAATACAACGGCCTTCAGACAACCTGAGATTACTAATGCAGCTAATATACCCACTGTTACGTCACTCAAACTTGCTTCACAGTTTGGGCCTGTTTGGTTGGTTGATTCATTCATTCACTGATCATTAACCTCTATGCGGTGCGTTCAGGGAACCTTGTGCAACGACTGTCTGTGCTCCACCTTCTGTCTGCCCTGCGTCTGGTGTCAGATGTCCACCGAGATGAAGAAGAGGGAGATTCCCGCCATGCTGGGTGACATCTTCTCCCGCTGATGACGCAATAGCTGTGATGACAAAACAACAACCGATAGTCAATCAATACTACAGTATTCTGTTATTTGTTTACTACTAACCTCATCCGATGCTCTTCTTTTTATGTTTATGAGATATTCATTTAATTTATTCTGTTCCTCAAGTGTCATTTAATATTCAATTAACATCTTATGATTATAATATATTATTAAACACATTTTGTTTTAACTTGAATCCAACGTTCAATAAACTGAAACTGTTGTTCACTGTTTTCATGAACTGAATCAAAATCACACGTTTTATTTATTCATATGTTTTTTTAATTATTTTTCCTTCTTTTAATATGTGTAAATACATCATGTAAAGTCGGTTTTATTACATTTCAGGAGAAAAAAAATGTCTTGTGTGGTCTTTTATTTTGAAGGGTCCGCTGTTCTTCCGCTTTCGAACAAACAGTAGAAGAAGAAAACGAAACCCACGTGTGGTCTTCTTCGCGTGTTGATACCAGGAGAAGCTAACAGCTAAAAGATTATTGTTTGTCATCGATTATTGGTCAGAACAATCGATCAGGATGACTAAGGTGAAGAAGGAGAAGGCTGCGACGGACGGAGAGGAGTCGGCGGCGGCCACCGGGGGAACGGAGAAGTCCTACGAGGAGCTGATCGCGAATCTGAACCAGGTCGCTCAGCCGCTGGCCTCCAGAAAACTCAGCAAGAAGCTCTACAAATGCGTCAAAAAAGGTGAAAACGAAGAAGAAGGGAGCCGTTCAGCCTGATTAGTTTGTTCCGAACCTTGTTCAAAGATTAATGATTTTAAAGTTCTTCGTTTAACAACAGATAATAAATTAATTGTAGTACATTAGATTATACACGGTACGACTCACAGCACGCATTCATTCGGCATGAAATATACATTTGAACGGCTTAAATGTTTAGATCCTCCTGCAGAGTGCGGTGTTGATAACGGGCTGTTTAACCTGATCTAAAAATGACAGATTTTTAATGAAGTCTGGTTCACTGTGTTTCCTGTCCTTTCCAGCTGCTAAAGTGAAGAACATCCGGAGAGGAGTGAAGGAAGTTCAGAAGTTCATCAACAAAGGAGAAAAAGGGTGAGTGCTCCTCCATGTTGTCTTCTCGTTAAAGATCTTGTCTTCTTCTAGAATAATTTAACGCATTTGATCTGTTTTTCTCTTAGTATTGTTGTGTTGGCCGGTGATACTCTACCCATCGACGTCTACTGCCACCTGCCGGTCATGTGTGAGGACAGGAACCTGCCGTACGCCTACATCCCCTCCAAAGTGGTGAGCCAGCTAGCCGTTAGCCTGTTAGCATGTTAGCATGTTAGATGCTTCATCAGATCCAGTATTGACAGTGTGTCAACTGAGGAGCTCTCTGTCTACATCACAGCTATAATAACCAGGCTAACGCCATGCTAGCATCACAGCAGTTAACATGCTATACGGTAATAGCACAGAATTGCATGACTAGTAGTAGATAGGAAATTAGAGGGCAAGAGCTCTGTGCCAGAGAAAAGAAAGCGGAGGATGCGAGAGACGAGAGAGAAGAAAGACGGAGAATATGGGTTTGGTGCATCATCCCCCAGCAGCCTAGGCCTATAGCAGCATAACTAAGTGATGATTCAGTCCAGCCCTAACTAAAAGCTTGATCAAAACGGAAAGTCTTTAGCCTGACCTTAAAAATAGAGAGAGTGTCTCCCAAACTGGGAGCTGGTTCCACAGGAGAGGAGCCTGATATCAGAAAGCTCTACCTCCCATTCTACTTTTTGAAATTCTAGGAACCACAAGTAGGCCTGCACTAGTGAACTTTTTGGGACAATATGGTACAATGAGGTCTTTAAGATATGATGGAGCGAGGCCTTTGAGGGCCTTGTATGTAAGGAGGAGGATTTTAAATTCTATGCCAGACTTTAAGGGGAGCCAGTGAAGAGAAGCTAAAACTGGAGTAATATGATCTCTCTTGCTAATTCCTGTTGATGCTCCTGCTGCAGCATTTTGAATCAGTTGGAGGCTTTTTAAAGAGTTATTTGGACAGTCAGACAGTAATGAATTACATTAATCCAGTCTGGAAGACGCAAATGCAGAACCTAGTTTTTCAGCATCATTCTGAGACAGGATGTTATAATTTTGACGATATTACGCAGGTGAAAGAAGGCAGTCCTGGTTACTTGCTTTATGTGATCATGTGATTAGATAATGAATCTCTGAGATGCTTAGGACCAAATACAATAACTTGTGTTTTGTCTGAGTTTAAGAGTAAGAAATTACAATTACAATTATTAATGACGTGCTAACATCGCAGCTACACCAACCATGCTGACATGCTAATATCACAGATCTAATAACATGCTAATAATTCAGATGAAGTAATAATAACCAGGATATCAACATGTTAACTTTATAGCTATACAGCCATTTTTTCGTCCATTCACGTCTGACTTTTATTTTGAAATCAGGATCTGGGTTCGTCAGCGGGCTCCAAGAGGCCGACCTGCGTCATCCTGATCAAACCTCACCAGGATTATCAGGACACCTACGATGAGTGTGCGGAGGAGGTGTCCAACTTGCCCAAAGCTCTCTGAGACACCAGTCAGTCAGAGACCAACCAGACCCACGCTAACACTTCTTACCTGCTGCCATTGTTTGTGCTAAGCTAGGCTAAGTGCCTCGTCAACCACAGTTTCCCAGCTGGAAGAATAAGGATATTTTTCTACAACTGATTTCTCATCAGTAGTCTCTAAAGAACAGTGTTTGTTTTTATTTTGTATGAAAGCTGATGTTCCTCATATTTGTTCATTCTATTCTTTATGTTATTAAAAGACATGTGAAGAGTGAAGTCTGTTCTGTGTTTGAGATGTTTACGGTCATTAAACATAAACACATTTTAATAACCTGACTCATAAAACAGTTTATATAACAGAACTACCTCTATAAAAAGAATTCAACCTCTTGGATAAAGCGTTATATTTTTAAGGCTAGAAAACTCACAAAAAAAAATCTTTTTAGCTGAGTTCTCTTCTGAGTTTTGATGTTATTTAGAGTTTAGAACAGATTAGTCATTAAGGTGACTAACATCCATGTTGACATAATCAGTGACAGCTCTTCATTTACGTCATTATTAGATTCAGTTGGTTTTTCTCGGAATGTAAACGGATCAACTCACCGTTTTACTCACACCTTAGATCTTGTCCTAACATACGGCATAGAAACTGAAGGTTTAACAGTATTTACTCATAACCCTCTTTTGTCTGATCATTACCTAACATTTGAATTTACAATAATGAATTACACAGGAACTTGAAAGACATTACAGTTGACACCTATATACCACAATTTAACTCCTGGGATGTCACTGCAGCATCGCTTAGTACAACATTAAACTTAGTAACAGGTCGTAAATTGAAGGAGGCTAGCTCCCTGGTATATCCTGATAGCATTAGTGCCGCGTTTGATGCTATTGATCACAATATTTCACTACAGAGACATGACTGATGTATGTACCTCGTTTCTCCTGCTGTTTTATTCTTTCTTTTATGTCTCTACGGTCCCTCCATATGAACTGGGTTCTGCTCAAGGTTTCTTCCTGCTAAAAGGGAGTATTTTCTTGCCACCGTTGCCTTCAGGCTTGCTCTGGGGGTTTCAGGCCGGGTTTCAGAACTTATGCTGTAAAGCATCTTGAGACAATTTGCACTGTTATTGACGCTATATAATAATACTGAATTGATCTGAATCTTATGTAACTGCCTACTATTAATTTATAAAAGGAATAAAGTCTACCTAGTTTTACAGTAAACACAAAATAAAAAGAAGACCATTGACTGGAAAACCCCCAGTACAAACTGAAAGTCAATAAATAAATAACATAACGTTTTATTCTTCAGAACAATCTGCATTGTTCGACCACACGGGGGCAGCACATCATCACTGAGTCTAATGATCATCTTTAAACTGGTCTGACCAAACTGCACATGACCACACTTAAAAGAATAATTCTGTTTATCTAAAAACAGGATAAAGTTATAGTTTCATAAAATAAGTTTAATTCAAACTATTTATTGTTAATTTTTAAATAGCTGCTAAAGATATTTCTGTCACTCCTATATATTTTACGTACAAGTAATACATTTACATCAATATTTATTAACATGAGAGCTGTACAGGTATTTGAAACCATTTTTGACATGTTATTTTGTAAACAACAAAGAATTGAGTTGAGGTCAAGAGATCCTTGGATCAGTTCAATTGTCTTACTGAGTGGGGTTTAAGGAGGCCTTCATGAGGTACCAGGAAACCTCAAGGGGAACCTTCAGAGTTTAAATGTCTACTAGATGCATTCGATGGGACTTTACAGTCTTTAATATGCTAGTGTCACAGATATAATACTCATGCAAACCTCATGTAACAGGAACACGGTTTCAGGGACTTTTTTAACCTGGAGGTGTAACTGAACCCAGACCCTCTGGGTATGAGCCCCTTTGTCTGTTTGGCCCCTGGGCCTCAGAGAGTCTAGGCATAGCTCTGTGGTTGGTATCTGCTGTTGAAGCAGCCTTTGAGAACAGAAGAAGTTAAAGCTAAATGATCAGACGTGAAACTGTAAAAAGTGTCTGAACGGAGCAGGTGTAGCTCCAGCGAACAGGTTCCTCCTCAGTCCGACCCGCCGACCTGCTCAGACACGTCCACCTCATCCCTCTTCTCTGTGATGTGAATAAACTCCTGTCAGCACTCAGCCCGAGGGAACAGAAACTTTCCACTGCAAAGACCTGAAGACGACAGAAGAAAACATCCAGAGAAAGAAAACGTCTGTTAGAAATGTTTCATAGTGTTTTGGGGGTTTATTCCCTGAATTCAGATTTCCAGGTTCGCTGAGAGGTTCTTAGAAAATCCTGATTAGGTTCTACAGTCTCTTCAATGACACGTTCTATGGATCCTTTACGTTGCCTTTAGAGGATTTCACAGGTTTTCTTTCAGTTGGTTCAAAGTTTCCAGGAGGGTTAGTGTTGTGCCTGAGGGTTATTGAAGGTCCAGTAATGACATCCAGAATATATTAAACCATCCAGATGGATTGGGGCTTCATAGGAGATGTTCTAGGAGATGCATTTATCATCTTCTAAGGAGTTATAAGGTAAATTGAGACTGCAACAAGAGTCCTGATGATCAACAGTCTTTAGGAAGGTTCTGGAAACGTTGATTCAGACAATGTTTGATAAGTTCTAGATGTTCTAGATGATTCTTCAAGGGGGTTGGCCATTTTTAGGGGTTGAAAGGGGGTTAGGGTTTGCTTTGGCTCTTTAAAGGTGTGTGCTGTGCTGTAGCGGGTTCTCCAAGTCTTTATGGAGCTTGGCTGTTCTCAGTTGTTTATTTTGACATTTTGGGATCATTTCAGGGCTAATGGGTCTCAGAGATATTTAGGAAACTGTGACAGTCCTGGTTCCAGGCTCCCATCTACAATTTGAGGGTCTTATGTGTTTTTAGAGAATTTAAGTTAACTTTAAAATGTCTTGAGGTTCACTTTGGGGTTCTCTGTGTTAGTTAAAGGAAAATCCTTGAAGCAGTTCCATATTATCTTTGTTTAAAATGATGCTTTTGAGAGTTCCCTGTCTCTGTATGAACGCTCAGCAGATTTCTTTAAATCCGCCAACAACTCATTTACTGTTTTCTGAGCAGAAACCTGCAGGTGAGTCGCCCTGATGCTCCCACCCGATATCTGTCGATTGTTGGGGCTTAAACCCGATCTGATGTCACATTAACGGACGCGACAGGAAGCATACGGGTCGTCTCCATTAAATCTGTCAGGATACCAGCATGACAAGACGACCGCCGGATCAAATTTAACTGTGGGTTTTACTCAAGCTGTGAAGACTTGACTTCCCTCAGGGGTCAAAAAGTCTTCAGAGCATAAATCATCAAGTTTAGAGGGGAAGACATGACTAAAATGAGGATGAGGGGAGTTACGTTAGAGAAATATTCAGTGAAAAGTCTGAGAACCGAACTTTATTGTTGCTCCTTTGTCTCCAGTGTGTTACAGTGTGTGTGACGTTATGCAAATGTGAAGCATCCAGTCATCAGTCTGGCGGTTAGCAAGGTCGACCACACACACATAGCGGCATTGTGCCAGCAGTTCTGTCAGTGTTGCTGCCTGCCGACGTGCCCTTGAGCATCACGGCTTGGAGTGTGGTGATGACACGTCTCGTCACAGGAGGGATCAGGCGGTTTAATCCAGCACCGACAGATCCACCTCTAAGAACAGGTCCGAGAGGTGGATTTGACGTTTGTTTTTTGTTGAATAACTTCAGGTTCTAATCAGTTTGAAGCGTTTCAGGAAACTTGCCTCAGTTTTGAGAAGACTTATGTGTCTAAACATTCCCCAATACAGCTATCTCTAAAGCTAACACTAAAGGTAAAACTACAGCTAAAACTGAAGCCAACCTAGTGACATAAGATTTATAAATCGTTTATTTTATTGTTTTTTGTTTGTTTCCTTTCTGCATATAGCTGCTGTTGGTAGGTAAAACATAATTTCATTCTTTGTGCGCTAACTACAATTACAAAGGTAATTTAAACTGAACATTTTTTATCTTGGTAGAAGATGAAGGTCAGACATACAACCTGTTCTGCAGACTGATGGTAAAGTTCCATAATTCTGAATTAAATCTACGTCTCTATCTATATCTAATGTAAACACTTGAATCCACTGGCACGTTAAAGAAGGAGGAGGATCATTCAACGCTCCCTCCTGTCTCCCTCCTAGTCTGAGATGCAAATGCTGTGGTTTAATGGAGACCAGTGGGGGGTGTTTTGTAGGGGGGGTTACCTCTACATGCTGCCTTGATGAAGCATGTGGACGTAAACAGACGACACACTCCGAGGCCTCGTCCTGCTGTTGTGTCAATAACGGTGTGATGAAGACTATCAGATCCTGATATGATGGGATGTTTGGCGTGTCAACAAGTGGCACACTTACACTCAGCCATTAACAACACACCCTAACACAGACATGATGCTACTCTAACCTTAAAGTCTTCACTTCTAAATTTAAATACTTGATGTTATTGTCTTTGTCTCAAACAGGGAGGCTCCTCAGTCACAGACAGACAGGGAATGAAACCAGTCACGGTCCCAAAGCTGTTTTGCTACCCACTAGACTGCAGCTCCAGCCTAACCTACAGCTAACGCTAGAGTTAACACTAGAGCTAACACTGAGGTTAACACCAGAGCTCGTGCACAGCTGTCAATAAAGCTAACACCAAAACTCACACTGACAGTTAAGACTAAAACATACAGAAAACAACCCCTAAAAGTGAAAACTGAATTCTAAAGTTAACAATAAAGCCAATCTACAGCTAACACTGAAGCTGAAACTTAAAATTATCCCTAGAGCTAGCCCTATAGTTAAAACTACAGCTAACCTGCAGCTAAAAGCTAAAACTAAGAGTTGAGACTTAATCCTCAGCTAACACTGAAATTAAGACAGTGAGAGACCGCTGGGGTTCATTTAGTATCTAGTTCTTAGTATTTAGTTCTGATCCCCTTCCAAAAAAATACAAAAATAAAAAACGGATCCAAAATCCACCTGACAAGAAAGAGTCACGAAGAATAATTCATTTAAAGTAATTATTTGATTTGATTTCACATTCAGTCAAGTTCTGTTTAAGTCTTTTAAAATATAACCTGATGTTTCGGCCGTCCGCAGCCTCATAGTAAATTATACAACACAACACACACACACACAGAACCAGTCACACACACACTTTGTTGTATGTAAACAAACAATCAGAGTCAGCAGTATTGATCAGCTGATGCTATCAGACACACACACACACATACACAGCTCCTCTTTCTGTTTTATGAGGACCCTCCATTCACATATTACATTTATTCATTCATTCATTTTCTATACCCGTTTAGTCCTGTTAGGGGTCACAGGGGTCTGCTGGAGCCTATCCCAGCTGTCATCGGGCGAGAGGCAGGGGTACACCCTGGACAGGTCGCCAGTCCATCGCAGGGCCAACACAGAGACAGACAACCATTCACATTCAGACGCACAAATACAGCCAATTTAGAATCACCAATTAACCTAATGAGCACGTCTTTGGATGGTGGGAGGAAGCCGGAGTACCCGGAGAGAACCCACGCAGACACAGGGAGAACATGCAGACTCCACACAGAAAGGCCAGTCGGCCCATGGATCCCTTCTTGCTGTTGATCATCACTGCTCTCATCAGAGCATCAGTGCTAACCACCTCGCCACTGTGCCGCCCCACATATTACATTCATGAGCCTTAATTCTAACCTCCACCTTCAAACCCAATCATTCATCAGTCACACTGATCATGCGATTCATACATTCATACATTCATACATTCATACATTCATTCATTCACAGCAGACCTGCTCTTTCCCGCTGAACATCAACTAGATGTGACTTCGCTGTCTGTGGGAAATCCGAGCACTGCTGACATAACCGCTCTGATCTGTAATCTCCTACACTGCTGAGTCACTGAAACTCATTCAAACACTGAGAGGTCACATGACTCAGCAGATTATCAAGCCACGGGACCACTCTGTATGTTTACTCCATTTGTTTGCCTGCTTGTTTGTTTGTTTGTTTAAAGGTGCTGATGAATCTTCGTGGGAACAAGTATACTTTGCTTTGTCTTCTCCTCAGGGTCCCTGTCTGGCTCACAGACCTGCACTGGTTTACAGCAAGTCGCCTGTTTTAAAATATTTCTGAGGCTTGAGGCATGAACATGTTTTTGTTATTTATAAAAACTTTAAACCTCAATGTAGAATCTATACAGAAAACTGGGAAACCAGATGCTATTCAGGATAGAGAAAGATGCTAACTACACCGCTAAAACCATGGGAGGATGCTAACTACAATGCTTAATTCAGAATCCATACAACTGGAGCGCCACTGTAGCATGGCACCTCAGTGCTCCGGGTTAGTGTGTGCTTCACCTCACTGTGTGCTTTGTGTGTTCACTAATTCACGGATGGGATAAATGCAGAGACCAAGTTCCTTGTATACACAAGTATACTTGGCCGAGAGAATCTTAATCTTAGAATCTTAGAAAACTAAAGAAATAGACAAATCCTAAATCCAAAACCTGAAGTAACAGAAGATGCTTGTATAAGTATATAAGTAAGTATACCCAAAATGCTAACAGCTAACGTCAATGTGCTATGTTAAGTTAAAGTTATAGCTCTTAGCTAAAACAAATAACGCAAAGTTATGTGTAAATGTAAAAGTATTAACTTTGGTTTTTCCACAAATTTAAGACTGAAAGCAGCAACATCAGGTCATACTGAAGAGGAAATAGCCTAATAGCAGCTAAGATAGCTAGCATAGCAATCTTACTTTTACATCCTTATGAATTTGAAGTGATTTAGTCAAACCTCCTTTAAAAATCCCAATCAGCCCGTGAAATTATATCAGAAGTAATAGTGTTGTCTTTGTGTATTTTTAGTCTCATATGAACAGGATTCACTCTATTCACCGCCAGTTTTTCCTCTTTTTTATTCGAAACTCATATTTACATCAGAACACAACTTTAAGTTTAAGATAATATTAAAAAACAATAAATAGAAACATTCAATCTTTACATCCATCAACATTTAAAACTCAACATAAAACTCATAGGAGAACCAGCGGGTCGAGGGGCAGAGCTTCAGGGAAGACCCCAGAGAACAGAGGCTCATGCTGGGTCTCCACATGCTGCAGATGCTGGGTCTCCTGGAGCTCAGACGGAGGACAGGACATCGTCTGCAGGTCTATGTAGAGTGGTGGGGAGGCGCTCTGAGGGTCAGCGAGAGGGGAGAAATGTGGGGGAGTCGACTGAGAGGAGAGGAAGAGGGGAGCGGGTGAGGAGTGGAGGGGGGGAGAGGAGCTGCAGGTGTCCCACTGTGGCACCACAGCGCCGGGGGAGTAAGAGCACATGTATCCCTGAGGAGGAGGTGGAGGTGGAGTGACATGGTCTGGTACCTGCATGTACATGGAGGAAGAGTGAGGAGGAGGAGGGGGAGGAGGAGGAGGAGGGAGGAGAGAGTCCTGGAGGTGACACAGGAAGCTGTTGGCATCTGAGAGAAGAGGAGGAAGGTCGGTGTTGTCGCTGCAGTGCATAATGGGAAGTTTGGGGCAGGGCATTGATGATGAAGAGGAGGAGGAGGAAGGTTTCTCGCTGTCAGACTTCCTCTTCCTCTTTCTGCGGAAGTTACCGTTGTCAAACATCTTCTCACAGTTTGGATCCAAAGTCCAGTAGTTTCCCTTTCCTGCAGAGAGGAGGAAGAAGAGGAGGAAGGTTAGGGAAAGCATCAGCAGCTGTTTCTCTTCTTTCCAAAACAATAAAATAAAATCATGAAATAAACATCCAGAAAGTATTCAGAGCTACTGCTAGCTAGGTGGCTAAGCTAAGAGGAACTACTCTTTATCAACCTTCTTGAATCAGTTGTTTTTACTAATGGAAGAAACCTGAAGCTAACCTAGTTTGTTTTGGAGGAATGAAGCCACTTCTATGTTTATTGTAGTAAGTCCTACTGTTTTTCAGGGGTACGGAGGGAGGTGTGGTTCTGTCTTACCTGGGTCCTTCTCATCTCGGGGTACTTTGCAGAAGCAGTCATTGAGGGACAGGTTGTGGCGGATGGAGTTCTGCCAGCCGGCCTTGTTGCGGCTGTAGAAGGGGAAGTTCTCTGAGACATAGCGGTAGATCTGGCTGAGGGTCAGCCGCTGCTCTGGCGAGCTCTGGATCGCCATGGCGATGAGGGCGGAGTAGGAGTAGGGCGGGCGGACCAGGCTCAGGATGTCATCTGTGGAGGACAATGAGAACCAGGGGCCGTTGAAGAGCATGGAGCCCTGGAGGCCATGGAGGTGAGGGATGAGGCCTCTGAAGGCTGGAGGGAGGCCTAGGGTGGCCCCTGTGGCCCCAGTCAGGAGGCCCTGGTCTGGGCCACTGATGGATGGTTGAGACCACAGAGATGGGCTGCAGTCCGGTGGAGGTGAAGGACTGTACAGGCTGAAGTCGGACGGCTCGACTCCCAGAGACAGAAGTTCCTGCTGGGGGAGGTAGCGTCCACACAGTGGAGGGGACAGACCTTGTGGCACAAAGGACTCCATGCTGTTTACTCCTCTCTGTGTCCTCTGTCTACACCTGCCGTTCACCTGAGACACTTATACTCTGTGGCCCTGCCCACACACGAGGTGATTGGCGGCTGCAGGTGAGACACTGAAGGGTGGGGGGCTGATTTGAATAAGAACAAGATTCCTGCCCTGAGGTTTGTCAGCCTGTTACAGTTTCAGACGTTACAGTCATAAAGATTTCAGTTTCACTTTTTATTATTTCCTAAAAGCATAAAGAACCACATAATAAAACCGAATATGTGTTCATAATCAAAATATTTTATTAACCAATCATTTATTGTTTTTGTTTTGTTGGTACCAGCTACTTAAATGTGAGCTCTGCTCAATAAACTCACCTCTGACCTTCTCTGATTTCATTTTATTTTCATTTTTATTTGGCCCATTTAAAATATGATAAAACACTACAACAATAACAGTTCTGAAAGTGCATTAAAAATACACAATTAAGCAAAGACAAGGCAAAAAGACATGCCGGGGAAACCTCAAAAACCCTCAAGGGGATTGAATAGGAGGGCTCCCCAAAATAATATTTAAACTGATCATTCCTCATTAATCAATGAAGATTCACCAGGTTCTTAAATTAAATGCAAATTAAATCACAGACTTTAAAGGTTTTTTTTTTTTTTTGTTTTCAGAGGAGTCTGTGACTTTTATTTTGAAATTCTAAACTGAAGGGATTTCCAGCATTTCCAACCAACCAGCAGCAAAAATGTTAAGGCAGCAGAAGCTCAGCAGAAAGAAAAACAAGAAAAGATATTTACAGTCAATTATATTCACAGCTGAACAAGATGAAGTGGTTAAAAAAATGTTTTATTCATTAGAATCAGGTTTAAAGAGAAAACATCTTAACTAAAGCTAGAAAGGTGAGTAAATCCTTGAAGTCATGTGACTGAACATTAAAGGCTGATAATGTAATAATCAAAACTAGTAATGTGACCCTTCACAGGATAAGTGGTTACAGATGATGAATGAATGAATGAATGAATGAATGAATGAATGAATGAATGAATGAATGAATGAATGAATGAATGAATGAATGAATGAATGAAGACTATTTCAGGCTCCAGTTGGCGCCCCCTTCAGGCTGCAGTCTTCATTACAGACTAAAGAGTTCTTTAAGTTTCCACTGACTCATGTGGTCTGACTCTGGATCAGCTTCAAGAGACACTGAACACAAACACAACAGCAGCTGCTGTTTGAGGTGTCGCCCATTATCCATTGTTCCTCAAATGCCCCAAACACATCACATTAGCATCCAAAGAGGACGGATTCCTCCAATCAGTCTGACCAAGGAGGAACTTTCTCCTGTTAAGGCCAGGAAGCTAGGAGGAGCTACTGTAAGATGGAAGACTAGGAACCTAAGAAGTGCTACTGTTAGCTTAGAGACTGGGAAGCTAGCAGGAGCTACTGTTAGCTACTATTCTTTGGAGTCTATCCCAGAGGCTGGGTACACCCTGGACAGGTCTCTATCACAAGGCAAACACAGAGAGACAGACAACCATTCACACTTTAGAATCACAACTTAACCTAACCAGTATGTCTTTGGATGGTGGGAGGAAGCTGGAGTACCCGGAGAGAACCCACGCAGACACGGGGAGAACAAGAAAACTCCACACAGAAAGGCCCAGCCGGCCCATGCATTCAAACCCAGAACCTTCTTGCTGTGAGGCATCAGTTCTAACCACCACGCCACTCTGCTGCCCCTTCCTAAACCAATTTTCTCTAAATCAGTCCGAAACTGAACTCACAATCTGTCTGCGTCTGAACTGAATCAGATAGCCCTCCTTATCTGTTCACCTGACTCTCGACAGTTGGCAATGGCAGCGTTAATCTTGGCGGTGCCTTCAAGGACGACGCAGACAAAACAACACTGTCTGAACTACAACGGACTGATGACTGGGATTAAACAGGGAGCAAGGTGTGTGTGTGTGTGTGTTGTAGGGGTTGGTGGGAAAAAGAAACAGGACACCTTTAACTGTCAAACAAATCCACATATCTGCACTGAACAAGTATTTTCACACACAGTAAACAATGTCAGTCATGTTACCATTGCAACAAGAGTTAAACGTCCCTTACCCAATTATTATAAAAACCTGTAAATCTGAAATGATGGAAGCTTTGCACATCAGATTATTGTTTTATTGAACTAAACCAGGAAGAAAAAGAAATTACAAATCAGTACTTTGTATTTGCTTCTAATTATCACCTTCTTATTTATTTATTTGTTTTGTTTTTCTTTAAGTGTTTTATTCTTGTTATTGTTATCAGTTCATCTTTTAAGAGACAGCTTGACACACTGATGTTTCAGGAAGTTTTATTGAGTGACAAACGCTGAGACACATTGACAGTGAATTAAAAAATACACCAGATGGTTGATGGGAGGTAAATACAATCATGATAGATATCACTAAGCTCAGGTTAACAGTTTCAGCAATAAGCATCTTAGCACAGTTTGAACATGAAATATATTTTATCCAGGAAGTCCTGACAGAAATCAGAACATAAAAGCAAAACATTTCAAAGTGGAAAAGGTTTTAAAAGTCTGAAAGGATCAGAATCTCCGGAGAATAAAGACAACAAACAGTAAAAACAAGGAAATAAAGCAACATGTGCAAAAACCTGATATCTTTTTATCTGCTGTCAAAAACCGTCTAGTGAGCTGGAATACATCTGAGGTCAACATTCATCAAAACGGGGTTTCCCTCTGCTTTAGTTTGCCGATGGGTTGGATCAGGACCCATCTGGTCAGGACCAGTTCTGTCCAGACATGTAATATGCGGCTGGGTCGGACAACATACACTGGTTCTGTTGGCCAGAGCCCCGGTTTTTAGCATCGATGAGGAGCAGAGGAGATTGGGAGTAATGGCAGATGATGTCGGTGACTGACGGGAATGACTGGAAACACCAAACAAACACTGATTATACTGCCCTCTACAGGCCAAATACTGTCACTAAGTCTGGTTATACTGCCCTCTACAGGCCAAACATGATCATTGCTCCCCCCTACAGGCCAAATATAGACACTACTGCCCTCTACAGGCCAAATATAGACACTACTGCCCTCTACAGGCCAAATACAGACACTACTAGGCAATATAGACACTACTGCCCTCTACAGGCCAAATATAGACACTACTGCCCTCTACAGGCCAAATACAGACACTACTGTCCTCTACAGGCCAAATACAGACACTACTGCCCTCTACAGGCCAAATACAGACACTACTGCCCTCTACAGGCCAAATACAGACACTACTGCCCTCTACAGGCCAAATACAGACACTACTGCCCTCTACAGGCCAAATACAGACACTACTGCCCTCTACAGGCCAAATATAGACACTACTGCCCTCTACAAGCCAAACACGGTCAATGTATCTAATTATTCTGACGAGAATGTGGTGTACTTTGTTTTTACCTCCTGGGCCTTGAGTCCGGTTCCCAGCTGGAACTGCTGGTTCTGCTGTCTGATCTGGATATTGTAGACCTTGCCCTGGTAGAGGACCATCAGGGTGAAGGGCTGGTTGGTAAGCTGCCGTGTGCTGTCCCTCACCAGGTATGCCCCGTCCTCCACAGAGAAGGAGACAGACAGGTAAAACTACTGAACACAGAAAGTAACTAAAGGAATACTTCTGGTCAAATCATCTCAGGAGGAAATGTTTTCTACTGCATCCAAAAATGAAGATGAAATTCTTAAGTCCTGTTGCCCTTGTTACATCTAAATAAGGCAATTTTTTATTGAGATCAAAAAAGTGCTTGTGTTGTTCTTGTTACCTTGCAGACTCGTTTCAGACATCCTTCAGCCTGACCCCGAGTCACTTTACCCACATACCAGCGAGGATCCAGCTCCTGCACGTACACACATAAAAATAAAAAATAAATCATTAGCAAAAATGATAATTTTTTAACTGTTTGCACGCACGGACTGCAGACAATAGCTGGAGAACTGGTCATGGTTTCATATATTTGTTGGGTTTGAGACAGAGGTGAAGCTCATGAAGAGGTTCAGCAGAGACAAAGAAAACAGCACCACCTGCTCTTCAGAATGAGGAGCAACCACATACTCAGATTTAACCACAGATTGAACCACACTTTGAAACACAACACACTTTAACAGAGCAATAACAACAGCGAAAATAATATAAATGAATACAGTTAACTTCATACAAAATGTAAAGCATTAAGAGTAAGAAAACATATATATTTTCTCTTAACAAGCATGTCTTTAAACAGTGTGAGGAAGTAGCTGAAGAGAACCCATGCAGACAGAGGGAGAACATGCAAACTCCACACAGAAAGGCCCACGTGTGGAAAGAACAAAGGTGTGTTTTTGTTTTACCTGTGTGTATCCTGTTGCTGGTGGAGGAGGACGAAACGACTGTCTCTCGCTTCTTTTGTCGTCGACCATCCCTGCAAACACGCACCGTTATCAAAATGTCTGTTACTGATTATATCCCGTTATGACTCCAGGATTAAAATGGGATCCAGGCGTAGAGGACATATTAGAGGAAGACTTTGTCCCCACCACGTCCTTTGGTGGTTTAAAAAATGTCATACTTAGTGAATGTTAGTGTTGTTCTTACCAGAGGGCATTTTGTGAGGCAGAGATCCTGAGATATTGGAAGGAAGACTGTAAAAATAAAAACGCATATTTATTTAATAATGTTAAGATGTAATGTAACATTTAACGAGTCATTGATGAGATGATGATTTCTGGAAATAATACAAATAAAATATATATATTTCCATCAGAGACCAGTCGTGGTGTTCCACAGGGCTCCATTCTCATGCCACTATTATTTGTCCTAATTGAATTTTCTTTGTTTATCCACTGAGCAAAAACATTTAAAAGTTCAAACAATTACAAATAATTGTCCTGTTTTTTTATATTAAAAAAAAAATAGTAACTCTAGCCAAATGATGACCGGGACAAGACATTAAAAGACATGAGGAGGAAAAAACAGAAGACTACAAACATTCATTCATTCATTCGTCTTCTATACCCGCTTATTCCTGTTAAAGGTCGTGGAAGACTACAAACAGATTAAACAAATGAAGAGTGTGTCTGCGGTGTAGAATCTGACAGTTGTGACATTTTGTTTCTGTAGAGTTTTGAAGGTAAAGACAGAGGTCGTATGCATATAGACTGATCTTTGTTGTTTAGGGGTCCAATTAAAACTGTAAATTTACCTGTCGCCCGGGCGTGACGGAGGGCCAGGGAGTCCAGGGCGGGGCGGCAGGCTTTTATTAGGGAGGGGAAATGTGCTGCTCCTAGGAACTGGATGAGAGAAGCAGGGTTTGAAGAACAACTCTAAAGTCACAAACACTGGAGAATGGGAATACTCAGTACGACCCATCTTTAATTAACACAGCAGCTTGTCAAGAAAAATAATTATCTACACACATCTCATCTACATGTTTGAAAAAACATCAAAACTAAAATATATCCCATATTTTTGAACAGAACTTCACTGTGGGAAACTTCCTCCTGAGTGATCAGAAAACATGTGCAGACTGAAAAGTGTTTGCTATTTTGGCTTTTGCTTAAAAGTTAAAGAAAAAATAGAGGAAAGTTTTAAAAAATTAAATGAAAAAGTAAAAGAATGGCCGAATAGATCTCACCGTCGTCGTGTGGTGACTGATGAGAGAAGAGAAGAAAAGATTCAGTTCAGCATCGCAAGAAGTGTTTTACACTTTTAAAACATAATTTATTGTGCATAAATATCTCTTGTGTTTTAATGCAAAACACTTTGAATGACTTGAAGTGTGAATGTTTGCAGGTACAAACTCACTGTACAAAACATCTTTAAAACACATTCTCAGAATAAAAAACAAAAACTTACATCTCGCCGTCCATCAAACCTGTTAGATAAAAAAAAAAAAAACGTAATTAGCCAAAAATATAGAAACACAGATGATTAATCAAAAAGCCCGTGAGACAACAACTGAGTGTTTTCTCTTAAGGACCTGTTGGGTGATGGCCTGGCTGACGAGTTGCTTCTGCTGACAGAGGTGTTGGATGGAGGAAGAACAGGAGGTTTGGCTATAGTGGGAGGAGGCGGGAAGTCCAACCTGAACACACCAATAAAGTATTCGCTCAGTGGCCAGTTCATTAGGAACACTAGTGAGAACAGTCGAGCACAAAATCCTCAGCTTTAGTGTCTAATAACGGAGAGAAATGCTGATTCAACTGTGTTTTTCACTGTGTAGAACAATTGAATTGGCACATGTTCCTAATGTGTTTACATAGTAGTCAGTGGGCTAGGCTAAATAACAGAAACACTTTATTGTTTAATCAGCGCCTCAAACTCCATCCTCCACTTCCATCATCCAGGTGAATCATCATTAAGGATGTTTCTGGTCTAGTTCAGTACCTGATCAGAACAAAATACATCATTGATCGACACCGCTATTGTTTTTCATCCCTGATAAACAGGATTAATGAGGTATACTTGTTGCATTCATCTTAACGAGACTGTGAAATGACACTAGGATTATTGCTCCATAGAGAATAACAGAGGAATTAATCAGACAGGTTTTACTATGTTGGTGGAACAATAAACGTTTTATGGTGCAACTAATCCAGATTATTAGTTTTCTGAGGCATGAAGTCAGATTTAAAAGTGAGTAGTTTAGCCTATTGTTCCACTCTGACAGCTAGTGACTGTTGCTGTCAGGGAATGAATAAGATAACAAGCATGAGTCAGTGTGAGTACAAACCTCCGGGACTGACCGCCAGACTGTAAAAGACAAAAATAAAGCGAATCAATAAAAAAATATAAACAAAGTGTCTGCTGTCACTCCAGCTTCAGTCCATTGTTTGTTGTTTTTCAGATTGATTTATATATAATTTCATATATAAACTAATCACAGTGTTTGATTAATCTTTCATTTTACTCACCTTGTCCCCTATGACAGGAGGACCTGTGAAGAAAAAAACAGTACAATGGACTGATTAATTTTACAAGTTTGCATTTTTTTAGAGAGGCGTTGAAAATGATGAAGAGGATGATATAATGAAGTCAGAAAACAGGTGAGAGTAAAGACAGATGAATGAGAGTTGTAGTCGATGAAGGATCAAACCTCTTCCCGGTTTGTTGATACGAGAGATCGGCGGCGCTGAAGAAACTGAACACATCAACAAAAATAGAATAGAATAGTACACAGTGTTAATGCTTTAATCAGGAGATTAATTAATAATATATACCACAAAGCACACATATTCTACTAAGGTTCTAGTAAAACTAGAACTAGGCCCACTCTCCATTTGGACATTTGAAGAACCAAAGCACCCAAAGTATTCAACATTGACTCAACAGATGCAGTCACACATGTATGACGTCACCATGTGCTGTACAGTAGATGGAGAATCATGTGGCCGGACTCAAAAGGACCACACATAAACAAGACAGTTACCTAGGTAACCAGTGCCTGGGATGTCCACTAAAGACCAACTGTCAGCTACAAATAGAATAGATTTGTACTCAACATTTCTTTCAACAAATTGAAGTTATCAGTGGAAACTATGGACCCTTAAAGGACGTCCAGCTGTTTGACACTGCTGCCATGATGACAGTGTCTTTTAGCATCACTGCCCTACTTACATTGTGCTGATGGTCGTCCAGCATTGTGAGGTGAGGGGTCTCTCCTAGAGGCCGGCTCTCTGGGCTGAATGAAATAATAAAAATAATGTAATAAATTAAGTTCACTAGTGGCCCTGTGGTGCCTGTGGAGGAGTCTGGGTACTGAAAGGGGTTTGAGTAGACTCACCATGGACAGAGTAGACGGAGTGGAGACAGGGGGGCGGGGACACGGGGCAGGGGGCGGAGCCATGGACGCCACATGGTTATCCCTGTTATCTGTAAGAACAGACACAATTCAATTACTCTTTAACTTTATTTAATTTTAAATTTGTCTGCCAGTGACTGATTCTGATCTTTTAATGTTCATTTTTACCGATGTACTCCCCGTCCCCGATGGGCACGCTGGGGTGGAAATTGTGAGGCTGGTCCCCTTCAGAGGGTGGAGGCTCATAGTCGTCATCGTTTGGAGATTCATAGTCTCCACCGCTGCCATCCTCATCTCCGCTGTACGGACTCTCATAGTCTTCATCAAATTCTTCATCGTCCTGAAGGGAAACATGTTCAGTTGTGCAAAAAGAATGATCAATAAATACTTCTTTTAAATTATATTTCTTCTTTTCTTTTACCCAACATTTAATTAACTTCTGACTTAAACATTTAAATCCACATTTATATATTTACGTACTTTTGTGGAACAAAACAGTGAAATTAATTTAAACAAATATGAAACGTGTCAGCTTTGTGGCTCCTTATTTTCTCTCTTATATACGTTTATATACGATAATACATGATATTAAGCAGATAAACAGAAACAGATGAAGGTCAAACTCACAAACTCGTCTTCTCCCCAGCCTTGAGCATCAGTGCCTGTGTCTGCAGAGAGAAATTATTTTAGTAGGCTGGTTTAAGATTAGATTAACTAGTCTTGGAAGTTTTATTACGTAATTCACACCACTGCAAATAATCATATAAATAGAATTTAGATTCTAACTTGAAACGTCTGATGGCATACATTTGTCACAAGCTGTAGTGTGAATATAAAAAGTAATAAACGTGAGGAATATTATAAAACATCTGCTTGGGTTTAAAGTATAAAAGCTCTTACCTGGAGGGTGATATGTGGTCTGTCTGTGACAGAAAAAAACTTTTTTAAAACACAAACCAACATGTTTAGACACACAACACGATCACAGGATGACAAAACTGGGGACTTTAACTCTTCATAAGAATCCATAATGATTTAATAATTACTCTTTAAATCAAACACTGTGTTTGCAGCATATGAAGCCATGGCATTTTAGATTTCAGACTATTTGCCCAAACTTACTTTTTACCAAACGGAAACAAACTCTTCCCCTCCTTCTTGCCAATTTCGTTGCTGATCTTGGAGATCATCCTGCAGACATACAACCAGACAGTCGATCAATCACAGCCCCAAACATCTTCTATCAGAATCTACGATGCTGAGATGGAAGCATTTCATATGTTTTTGGGGAGTTTAGTTCTTTTTGGATTGAAGTCAGATAGTGAGGTGAAATTTATTTATTTGTAATAAATAAATACTCAGATAGAAGAGGATGCTCCTCCTTTCACCCTGTCTGATCTGATCTGATCTGATCTGGATAATAAAATATTCTATTGCTGAATGAAGGCACCTCAGCAGGACAGAAGGTCCATGTTGGACGGACGGATGTCACCTCTTCTATCATGCTCATCATACACAGGTTGTGAGCTGCACTCAGTCCAAATACTTTCAAACACTTTGAACGCTATCAGGCAGAAGAACAGTTTCCTCTGTACTCATATGAACCATCTTCAGCGAGCTGAAACAAACCAAACTCTGAAACCATGGCACTACTAACTGCAGTACCACCATGCAGCAGCAGGAGGCGGTACTCACGGAGCATGAAGTTTGGGAAATTTCTGTAGGTCGCTTTCACTCAGATTCTGGAAAGACAAAATATGGTCAAGACACTGATACATCAAGCAGCTTTTCCTCCCTATAAGGTTCTGACATGGTTCAGATATGGAGTTATGCAAGGACCAAGTCTTGGTGCCCTCGTCTGATCTGATGTGATTGTCTTGTCTTTTCTTCTGTTCTGTTCTGTTCTGTTCTGTTCTGTTCTGTTCTGTTCTGTCTGTCTGGTCTGGTCTGGAGCATAAAACCATTCCAGACGTTTATTTCTAGGTCAGAGTTTTATCACAGACCAGTTCATATTAGACCAGTTTTCAGATGCAGCTATGATCTGGTTTGATGGTCTCTGTGGTTAGCACATTCAGCTTTTAATCAACAGGATGGTGGTTAGAGACATTGACAGTAATGTCTAATGTAGTTCACACATAGCTGGGGGTAAACTTCTAACTCCTGCTGATAATAACTGACACTTAGATGATTGGAAAACTGACGTTTAGTCTTTGTTCCTGAACTCACCACAAATCTGGCGCCGCTGATTGAGTTCTTTATCACGACTTTGTCGCAGCCGGACAGGTTCATCTGCACAAGAGAGAGGTACAGAGCAAAGCCTTGAATATTCTTAATCAATTTTAATAGAGACTCATCCGTTTCTGCACAGATGATACCGTCTTGTTCGAGGACAACTTCAACTCCAGATACATCAAGATTAGAGTTGAAGCAGATAAGACCAAACATGATTACCCATAATTCTTGCTAGATTCAGATTCTGTGACCAAGTAGATCAGTGTGCTGTACTAATTTTGAGGCAGTTGTACTTTGTTTCAGTTCTAAAGTGACATAAAAATGGCTTCATCAGACGAGAGGGTTGGAGCCTGATCCAGAAGAGACGAATAAGACATTTTCAAGAAAACAGAAAGGGGAAACCCGGCGACCTCGTCACACATTCACTCTTGACATTCACATCAGAAACTCTTGTCTCAGATGTGAATACTGTACTTCTTCAAGCTAAGAGAAAAAAGGCAATGTTCCTGTTTTACTCATCTGAAGACGTGTTAGTCCGTTAGTCACTTTGGAAACGATTTCTTCTTTATGTTGTGACTTAAGTTTGGTTTTAGTTTTGCAGAGAACTGGGTGCACTTTGTCCTTCTTCCAAGTAAACGTCAACCATGATCGTTCTTAGTGATCAGGTCATAGTTCAACTGCGCAGACAAAATTTCTATCTGTGGGAAGTGAACTCAGGATCTGAAAATAAAGACCACGGATAGAAAATCCTCACCCTCCTCAGATAGTCTGCCAGCTGCTGTGGACTCCACCCCATCACCTCCGACTTGGACGGCATTCTGTCTGAACTCATCGTGGGTCGTCTCCTCGACTCAAAGACACAACGATGAGACTGAAGGCTTATCGTCAAACTCTTTGTTCACTTCAACAGGAGGAGACCAACATCTGACAGACAGTGGATCAGTTTGTTTTTTGTTTTGTTTTTCGTTCCGATGTCGGGCCTCGTTGCTCCAACAGCTCCTTCCTGTGAAACGTGAAAACGAGACTTCTCTTAAAGACTGACAGAAAAACAAATGAACAACCGTCTTCAGGTTTTACTTCCTCAAACCGACTTACCCGTCTCTACCTCGCCGAGCGTCCCTCCAAGCGAAGCATCCAGACGCGAGGGAGCAAAGTGCAGGCAGACATGTCAACGAGGACCCAAAATGGCTTCCTTCTTCCTGACTCCCACTCTTTCAGTGTCTCTCTCTCTCTCTCTCTTTATTACCTCTCTTTCCTCCCTTCTGTCTCACTCTCTCCCTCCCTCTCTCAGAGGAAGTGACTGTTCAAGCCACAGAGCGGAACAGACGCTGCAGTTGCACCCACTCGCTGCAACAACTTGACAAGAAACAGCAGATAAAAAATTCACAGATGACGCCGGCTCTGGATCAGCCTCAGAGTCAAGTTTGTCACCGAGAAGAAGCTAGCGCTGAACCCAGATCGGCTCAGAGAGAGACTGAAACTTTAAACTTGAGCGAGATACACACAGTAGACAATACAAATACTGTAAAAGCCATGTTTACTACAGAGCAAAAACTAAAAGTATTCACAACTTCGCAGACATTCAGACGACCACAAATCCACAGGAAAGGCTTCACTGACCAGAGGATGGAAAACAGGATGTAAACAAATAAAGATGCACATCTTCAGCTCATGCTAACAGACAAGCTAACACATTGGGATCTGGAAATCAGCTGTACCTTGAACACAACAATTCACATGTTAAAATCTGTAAACAGGATATACTCTCACCGGCCAGTTCATTACATACACTAGTGAAACCACATGAAAGTTGCGGTGTTCAGCTTTAGTTCCTAATAACAGAACGAGATGATGATTCAACTGTGTTTTCACTGTGCTGAAGTACTGAACTGTAGCTTATAATATACATCATCTCCTCAAATCAGTCTAGTTTAACAGCACAAACTCCATCCTCCACAATGATCATCAACGTAAATCACCACTTTTCAACTCAACATAATTTAGATTAGAACCACTTAACTAGTGTACTCATGATGGGACCAGGGAGCATATGTTCCTCTGGACTGAAAAACACACAGAGAACATAGATGAGCTGAAACTAGCGTTTTATATTCTGTTACAGTTAGTTATATTAGCCAAAGCTGCGTCGAGCTATTTAGAAACTTTTAGTCTTTCATATTTTCTGGGTTTCTTTCTCAGACATGAGACGCTCAAACTCTGTGGTCTACAGGAGACAGGAGAACACATGAGAACCGTTCTTCAGACAGACTTCCTGAAATCCTGGCGGGAGAGGTGCATTCTGGGAGCTCCATAAATAAATGACCACACATGCAGAAGTTGAAGCTGACGGTAAGATCTCCACCGCAGTGTGAAAAATGCAAAGCGTCTGAAATAACCTGATTAATCAACCAGAGAAGAACATTGAGCTTCCTGTTTAGAGACACTTGGTTGAAGGCCATGTTTGAACACATCTCCAGAGATTGTCTTCTCTTTTATTGTTTTCTATTGAAATCAAGACATTTCACTTTAAAGCTGGTCCATATTTCAGAGTCCTTCAGGTCTTGAGTCCAGAATTGTCTACATTTCTGCCTAAAAACAACTCAGGACATCTGTCCATGAGCTGGATATGAAGAGAAGCTGGGTCATGCAGTGGGACAACAAGCCCAAGAACACAAGTCTCTCTACAAAAGAATGGTTAAAGAAGACATTTATCCAATAGAAATGTTGTGGAAGTACCTGAAGCAACAGTTCATGTGAAGAAACCCACCAACATCTCAGAACTGAAGTGGTTGCTCTGAGGAATGGGCTAAAATTCCTCCAAGCTGCTATAAATGACACATCAGCAGTTATTGGAAATGGTTAGTTGATGTTATTGTGAACAAGGAGGTCATGGCAAATACTGGAAACAAGGGCACTCAGTTTACATCTCACTGACATGTAATATTGGCTCATTTTAGTCTAATATTTCTGTATCGTGTGTTTGATTGATTTTTTGTATGTAGAAAATAATTTATATTTTTATGTTTTTACTTTATGTGCTCATATTTTCTTTGATTCATCAACAAGGACACTACATGTGTACGGAGTATGTTCTTGTACGTGTTAAATAAACTGAATCGGAAATGAAGAAAGAGTTTCCTCTGCTGCAAAGAAGCTATGACTTCGCCAGTTCTTCAGGCACCTAAGATGAAACTTGAATTTGTCTTTTTGAGTTGGACACCCTGCAGACTTTTCTGTCAACTCATAATTCAGCAAACAGCCCAGAGGAGAGGAAATCAACTTCCTCTTCTTCTTCCTTTAGACAAGACTTCTGCTTGAGACAGAGACTGAAACGTCAGGCGATGTAACTTCCTGTCTCTGTGGCAGGTGTAAGGATCTTTTTTTAGTTTTCATGAAAGGAGCCTATGCTGTAATGGAGTGAAGGCTTTGCGCCAAGGTGCGTCACCGGTTTAAACATGATTAATCGTCTGATGTAGGTTCAGGTGCAAACTCCGTTTCTGTGGCCTGGCTGCATGGACCACCAACTACCTCACCAACAGGCCGCAGTATGTGAGGCTTCGCAGCTCTCTGTCTGATGTGGTAGTCTGCAGCACAGGGGACAGCTGCCACCTCCATCACCAGCTTGTTGACTGGTGTGCACAGAACCACCTGCACATCAATGCCAGCAAGACAAAGCAGGTGGTGATTGACTTCAGCAGGAAACCACTTCACTTTGCACTGGTGAACATCCTTGGACATTGAGGTCGTGGAGGAATACAGAAAGCCGGGTGATCACTTCAAAGATAAACTGGACTGGACAAACAACACAAACGCTGTACAAGAAGGGCCAAAATCATCTTCACCTGCTGAGACGGCTTAGGTCCTTTGGGATGTGTACGTCACTGCTCAGGACTTTCTATGACTCTGTGGTGGCTTCTGCCATCCTGTATGCTGTAGTCTGCTGGAGCAGTGGAAGCTCAGAAAGGGACAGGAGGGGACTGAACTGGTCTCCATCATGGACAAGCCCTCTCACCCACTGCATCAGACTGTAGGAGTCCTAAGCAGCTCCTTCAGTAGCAGACTGCTGCACCCACGCTGCAAGAATGAACACTACCGCATGTCCTTTATTCCAACTGCCATCAGGCGGTACTATACGAGCTTGAGTCATAAATAACCCACACGTTTTTTTTTTTTTTTTTACACTCATTGTTTGCATGTGACATGGAAATTTCCCATACATTTCTTATGTCTTCAAACTTTATTTCAGAGAACATGTAAAACAGGAAGCAGTCGTCCGATTCCAGAATAAAACAGACTTCTGTTTAAGATCAATAACATTTCAGCGACTCAATCAGAGAAGAATTTATTTATTCAGATCAATATCTTTGATTCCAAAATAAACCAGAACATCACACGGAGGAAAGGTCCCTGAAAGTATCAGAAGATGAAGAATAAGAAAAAGATGAACTTTTTAATCTGAATTTTTTCTATTTAATATATGAATCAGAAAAAACAAACATTTATTTGACGTGTTGTGGTGTCACCTGTGGCCACTGTCGCCTCCGTGTCTGACAGGAAGCAGCCGGTTTAAACAGACAAGTCTACCAAAATAAAAGCCTGGTGGAGGTTAAAGTCTGAAGCAGGAGCTGCTCCGTGCTGCGTTTACAGTCTCAGGTGTGAACAGCTTCCTGTTCCAGGTCAAATGACGTCAGTGACTTTTTTTGGATGAGCCGAAGCCGGAGAAACCCATGACGGCCGCCATCTCGTCGTCCTCCTCGAAGTCCACGTCTTCCTCTGCCCGCCGCTTCCTCTCCTTCAGCTTCTCCTTCTTGTAGGCCTTCGCTTTCTCCTCCTGACACAACAACAACAAACAATACTTTTTTCACATCATGGATTCAATCAGATGTCGATCATCAGCTGAAAACCCTCAAAGCCTCCTCACCTCCTCCCGCAGCTCCTTCATACGCTCCTCGAAGTCGTACTCCTTCTGCTTCTCCTCCAGCTTCTTCTTGTTCACCTCAAATCGTTTCTTCACCTGATCTAGAGACGAGCGCTCCACCCGCATCGACATGCCCAGGTTCCTCTGGTCTGCACAAACACATATGTGGAAACAGATTTTAACTGAGCCCTTTGATTGGTCCAACAGTGGGCTCCTACTTTGTCAAGGCTAGTGTTAACAACCATGCTAACGTTTTTTTATCCTCTACCTTTCGCATCAGTTTTCTTACCTTCTACCTACGCTTGTCATTTCAATGCTAACTAGCAACCTAGCAACAATAACATAGGAACGTGGGGCTTGACAAAGAGGTGGGAGCCCTCAGATTGGCAGCCAGTGCACCAATCAGCAAGGCGTCACTTCAGCTGTGAACTCACGTTTCTTCCCGTTGATGTGATCCAGGAAGTTGATGGAGTCTTTGACCACGCAGTCACAGACGTTGCAGTAATAACTGAAAGAGAAGAAGAGAAAAGCTTCTTGTTGAATTACCTGTGATTATGAATTTTCACAGAAAAGTTTAAAACATCAAGATTTAACTGTATCAGCTCTTGGGAAGTGTTTGATTCCACAGTTTGTTTCTACTGAGTCTAACAAGTTAAACAGCTAATTATAATCAAATCATTAAGTTCTTGGTCGTACCCGCCCATCTCTGCCTGAGGAGTGGTCTTTGTGATGACAATGGTCTTCCCCAGCTTGGACTCCAGGTCCACCTTGTAGTCTCGGTGACGCAGGAGTTCCCGCTTGACGGGTGGAGCCGTCTTCCCTGAAAGACACCGAGTAAAAGATGAAAGACGCCACAACTCATTGTCTCTCAAACTATGATCTGTGTCAGGCTTTACCAAGACTGAAAAGTTAGAATCATCAGGAAATAAATGACCTATAAAGAAAAAGAAACAAGATGGAGGGAGAGTAGAACTCCCTAACAGGAAGTTGACATCTTAAAATTTTCATCTTCTGTAACTGAAGGACTTCTTGTCCTGTGAAGTAGGTGGAGTACCCGGAAAGAACCCAAGCATGCAAACTCCACACAGAAAGGCCCCAGTCAGCCTGGATTCAAACCTGGAGTCATCCTAAATTATGGACCAATAACTAATTCTTCAAAGGTTGAATGAAGCAATGGTTCTTGTTGTTACAGCAAATTAAATTCAAGTTATCGTTAAAGTCTTGGTTTTCCCTTGACTGTGTGATGGAATACAGGCCATTATTTTTGATAGATTGAATATTAGCTACTTTGGCAAAGTTCCTGCCAGGGAGACTAAGTTTATCACACTTTAAATCTCCACCAGTAGGAAGTAAATTAACTTCCATCTTCTCACCATCTCTCTTCTCCCGGTCTCTCTCCTCTGCCAGACGTTTCTGGGCGAGGTTCTCGAACTCGTCTTTGTCCCATTTTCGCCGGAAGTCGGTCTTGCTGGACTAGAAGAGAAAACGAAGGCGCCTCAGTAAAACGTGGATATGAAAAAAAAAATCCCAATCAATTGCTCTGTGGTTATCAATGACCTGCTGCATCGAGGCTGATCAGGTTTATAACTAAATGATAACACTAAAACAGCTGTTAACACCGAGGATCCTGATTCAAAATGTACATTATTAATTGGATATGATTAACTGACAACAATAAATTCATAGAGCACACTGGGGTGCAATTAAAACTCTGATTATTTAACTGATTGTTTTTATTTTGCGTTTCCGTTACACTTCCTGTGTTCGAGCCAACGACCGGAAGTCCCTTTGTTGTTGAGGGTAGCGCAGCTCAGGCTAACTCTTAGCATCCACGTTTCGTTTCAGGGCTACGGCAGGAAAACTCAAGTGAACACAAAACAGTTCGCGCTTAATATAAAATATTTAAACCTACATAAGTGAACATCGCTACGTTTGAAATGAACCCGGAAACGTTTGCTTTCTTGTAAGTTAGCAGGCTATCTACCTTTAGCTGAAAGCTCGAAACGGCTTTTTAAACATTTTAATCGGACTCAGTCGGAGTTATTTTCGAATCAGATCAATAGATCTACTCGTGTTTAAGAGATATAAGAAATACCTGCATCGTTTTATACATTTTAAGACATTAAAATAGCTCCGGTCTGACACTCACCCCACTGCCAGACGCCATCTTGTTTGTTCTGTGACCGGAAACAGCAGCGTTGTTGTTTTTCTTGAGCATCGCCGCCTACAGGAGCGGAGACACATGGCGGATTTTATTATTACTCACCTGTTGTTTCAAATGTTTACGGTCAATTACCATGTCATGAATAAAAATACTTTATTAAAGTCATCATATTCTGTTTCCATGTTTTTTTTATTTTAAGAATGCAATACAATCCGGTCAATAAAAAAGTATCAAAGTACCTGAGATGGTTACGTTCAGGTCACAAAAATGTATTTAAAAATATTCATTAAGTTTAGTGGTGTGATCTGAGACGCAGTGCACGAAGAAGTCACGTGAGTCTTTGCTTCACTTGTCCGGCTCTGAGACCGGACGTGTCTCAGGTGATGCGCCCCTCCCCCTCCCCATCCGCAGGTGCAGCTCATTAAAAAGATGTGAAAGAGGAATCATGGCGTCTGTCCGTCTGAAGTGAAGGCGCCAAACTCAAAGTGCAGCAGAAATGTCAACGAGTGGAGTGGAAACGGCTGCGCGGAGCCCGCTGCTCTCCTCCAGGTGTGTAGAACCAGAGCCAGAGCCGAAATAATCCAGGTTTAAGTACAGAGCTGGTGAAGGTTATCTTTATTCCCTGCAACTGATATGACAACAATGGGAACAATACGGAACCCCCCCGACCCCCGCACCCCCCTCCCCTCCAAGAAATGAATGAAATTTAATGTTGAAGAAAAATTTCTTGGATGCTTTGTGGAGAAGGATCTGCCTCTCTCTTGGTTAACTGTCCTCAGTGATGTGCTCTGAAGGTTTAAATTGCTCTGAATCTCTATATAATTTAGACTCTAATAATTAGAACCACTGACCTGTCCAGTGTCTGGGCAGTTGGCTTTATTAACAGATAAAAAAACATTGTGTTTTCCATTAAAGTCAAAATTTTACAAAAAATAAAAACCTGATTTAAATGAAGTAGGTGGTACCCTAAGCCCTGGATTGTGCCTCTCAGGCTCCTTTAGAAGCTACAGGATGAGGTTGGTGTTGGGAATGTTTTTTACATTTACATTATTTTAATTTGACTTTTTATATGTATTTCAGGGGGAAATAACTGTTGAACTTAATTTGTTTTCATAGGCCAAACGTGTTTAACTAATTCATGCCAAGTGAACCCTGCTCTCTCAGGTTCTGATTGTTTCTAAGGTTCGTCTCTGTCTCCAGCCTCTGTTTCAGCCCGTGGTCGTGTGTCTGTGCGAAGGGCTGGTCCGTGGCCATGTGGAACGGCCTTCCTGACCCGGTGCTGGCTGCCAATGTCCCCTCTGGATGCTCAGCCCCTGAGCCATGGCTCCTCCCTGGCTGCAGCTCCGTCTATGACAGCCTGGTTAGGTATGAGGAACCCCTGCCTCCACCCTGAAGGAACTGACTGTGCTGGTCTTTATCTGAAAAATGGCTAAATATGAAATCCCTTCCAGTCAAAGGTGGAGATCTGCTAGCAACAGGAGACTTTGGGACCACGATCTGGGTTAATTTAACCCGAAAACCTCCATTAAAAACAAAGAATATGAATTTTAGCTGAGGCTAGTTGTTTTCTAACAATGGAAAGGTTCAACAAGGAGAGGTCAAGAGAACCAGTTGATGCCATGATGGCTCCTGAAAAGCATGTGGAGTTCCCCCGGGTGGCTGGCTGCTGTATATATCATACAAATTTACAAAGTCTGAATCCATGATGGAGCTGGATTTAAATGTTGTTGGTAACTGGTGGAGGTAGAGCAGAGAGCAGTGTTAACCTTCTAGAGGAAGGATGGACAGCTCATCCAGAGCCTGGACCCAGTTCTGACCTGAGTTTGACCAACAGGAAGAGGAGGAGATACAGCACCATCTTGGTCCTACACCTGACTCTTGCTAACACAGCAACTTATGGTTTTTGTAAATAAAAAAAGTACATACTTGTGTCTTGAACACGTAAGAACATAAGAGGTTTGACTCCAAAGAGATGGCATCATGGAGCTGAATCAAACAATGAGGTAGATGGAGATGAGGTTTAGGTTGTTGGGTAACTGAAGGAGATGGAAGAGTTCTTGGGATGGGACCAAAAAACATTTGGTTCAGTGAATGACATTGGTAGCGTAGGACAGTTTTTGACAGGAAAGGGAAGACAAGAATCCTGAGGGACAGATTTTCCTTCTGATCTTTATGTCGGTGTGTAACCCGTGGTTCATGTCTCGTTGTCTTCACAGTAACGTGTCTCCGATGCCGTCTCCTCCTCCTGCCAGTGGACTGCGAGGACGAGAGCGAGTATCCAGCAGCAAACCTCGCAGGTCGCCAGTTTATTTTACCTTCCTCTTAATTAAAGCAGGACATCGGTTTAAATCGGAGCCGATTGTTGGACAGAACTTTGTCTTGTTTAGATGGATTTTAAACCCCGGATAAATAAAACGTTTTCTGGACTATTTGCTTATGGTTTACGTAGCTGTTTTAACAGTGTACAGATGGCTAGCAGGGCATGAATATTAGAAATGTTTTTATTGATAATAAGTGGTTTAATGAGGATCTTGCAGGTCGTCCATCTTGGAGCGCTGCATCCTGAAAGTGTCCACCAGCAGTGTGGCGGTGGGGACGGACGACGTGGACAAGAGGTTGGTACAACTGTCTGCTGCTCTGCTTCTTCAACACGTTTTAATGTATTTACGGAGGCACTTGTAGATCAAACGGTACAGGACAAAGTGAGAACCTGTTTAATAAATCATCTCGAAAACGTCTTCTGTCACGTTCAGAGATTAAACTTCCTGTTTTAGTTCTGTCCGATGAAAGTATCACAATCATGGAGATGGTTTTCTTTTGACTTTAGTTCTTTTAAAATGGTGCTAGTTCTCTATTTTAATGCAAGCATTGTATGTTTTTGCAGACAGGCTTGTGCAGTGTCAGACGATCTGCAGGAAACTAAATTTAAAATGAAAACTAGCCTTAGCATTGGAAACGTCTGAACTCTGAAAGGGCTTGGTGTGAAAATAAAAAGTAATGAAGACTGAAATGTTGATCAGTTTATTGTTTTATTTAATATTAGATATTTTTGTCTTATTGTAATATGCTAAAGTGGAGACCAGGGTTGAATTATAACCTACTGGACACCAATTAATCTTGAATGATATATTACACAACTCGGTTGGGATTGAGTACGAGTGTTTTTGGATTTGGTGATGTTAAAATGGGGTGTAAAATGGACAGATTTAAAGTTTTATTAAGTGTTTTCTTTCTCCGTATCCCTGCAGGCCCCCCCTCGGCCGCTGTTACCCTCGCCTGCCAGACCCGGCCAACACGGAGACCAATGCTGCAGTTCTGAAGCGGCGACAGAAACAGATTCAGTACGGAAAGAACACCAGCGGCTACCAGAACTACCTGCAGCAGGTCCCCAAGTGAGAACGCTTGTTAAGGGGCATACAAATGTTTGTATCTCTGAAACCAGTTCAGTTAACCTTTCCTCTGTGATCCATCTTTAGTGAGCCAAAACAACAATCAATTAGAAAATTGCAGCCAGACGTACTAAGTGGACCAATCACAGCTTTAGTGGTCTGTGCGTCGCAGCCCAGCACATAGTTACTTTTCCGGGGAGGTGCACGTCAGTTACAGAGCTAGGGTTTGTGCAGGGTCTACATATGCTCTGTTGCAGTAACTTCTGCGTCAACTTAATGCTGAAATCTAAACCTCCTGTAACTCTGATCTCGTCTTCAGACACCTGAGGGATCCTAAGCTCCACCCGTCCACCCCCAACAAATACAGGAAGTACAGCCGGCGCTCCTGGGACATGCAGGTGCGTCTGTGGAGACGAGCTCTGCACCTGTGGGACCCTCCAATCAGCAACCAGGACGACACGGTGGACCCTGTGGAGCAGTTGTAGGCTCTTCTTCTTTCCCACCTTCTTCCTCCTCTAAATAATTAACTGTTTAAAGGGACTGTGATATATTTTCATAGGCAGAGCCAGCTGGCGAAGATGACCTCTGACCTCTGTGAGGACGGAGGAGATGACCAGAGAGAGAAGGAGACTCTAGTGGCCTCTAAAGCCTCCTCTGTGTGTCCTCCGTCAACCGCCATGTCTCTGGAGCTTCCTGGAGCCTGGACACCGGTAAGTCATGATGATGATGATATCAAAATGATTATAATTATTGTAACATTGTGTCCGTTACTACGTCTAGTGATGGTGATAAACAAAAATGTCTTAAATGGCACTGAAATCCTTCTGAACTCATTCACCAACCCCTTGACTAGAAATGGACCAAGAGTTTATAGAAATACCACAAAGCTCACATATTCTACAAACGTTCTAGTAAAACTAGAACCAGCCTGACTCTCCATTTGGACATTTGGAAAACCAAATTGTGCCACAAAGTGAATCTTGCTACCGAATATTACTGATTCCCACTGCAGGAGGCAATATACACACACTTCAACCTTTTGGATGTTTTTATTTAGTCTGGACATCATCACATTAAACCATTGTGCACATTATAGAATCCAAAATTAACTGTTCTTCACACATGCAACAACCCAATCACCAAGGCACGCTACATATCAATGCTAAGCTAACTTCAGTACGAGATGTTGGGTTTATCTGTTGTACCACCATTATTCCAAAATCTGTGGAAAACAAATGTTCACCTGCAGGTTTCAACTTCAAAACATATAAAATTAAAACAAACTCAGTATATTCAGTTTACAGTGAGACAAAGAGAAAAAGACAGTTCTTGAATTAATTTAATTCTGATTCCATATAAATTACTAGATGGAGACAAAGGACCATGTATGAAATTGAGGCACATGGTTTAGAGTTTAGATTTATTTCAAAATTACCCAGTGTCTAAAAATGAAAATTAAATGCTTGTTTAAATTGGTGAACGATAATGTCCTAAATTCAGTAATGAACTCATTAGATTTTCTGAAAAGTCAGGCTTGAGTTTCAGCTTCAGCAGCAGGATACATTGAACCCAGTCACTGCTGTTGGTTCATTCAGGGGTTTAAGAGTCCAGTAATTCAATAAGTTTAAAAGTCAATGGCAACAGGAAGTGGTAAAATTAAGATTGAAACTAGTTTCTCAGTGCTGTGTTGCTGCTGATGACAATTTTATTTAGATCACTTTTTTTTTTATTGTTTAATCAAGGTTTTCAACAAATAATTCTCTGTCTAGTTCTCATCTTGTCTCTTTTTTCCCAACTGTTCTCTCTTGCTCTGGAGTAATATTCGAATGAGATGGAAGATGATTAAAAAGAATATGGATCTGATCTTTTAAATGAAGACCGATTTGATGTTGTTGAAGTTTGTTCTGTGTTTTCTCTGCCAGTGTCTCTGGGTGGTCCATGACCTCTCCTCCTTGTTTTTCTTATCTGTAGCTGGAGACGAGCCGCCGGCCTGTTCGCTCTCCTCCCGGCTTCAGCTACTCCCTCCAAAGTCAACTGACACCTGATGACAACATGGCCGACTGGCTCCGCCTCCTGCTGGAGGCTGACCACACCCAAGGTGAGGTCACTGGTGGCCTGATGACCGCTAATGAACGCTAATGAGAGGCTAACTTAACGTTGGACATATTATAAAACTAAATCTCATAAAAATTTCTGACTTTTGTGACTGAAATCTGAAACATATTTTGATCATAAGATTTTTTTTGTTTGTTTTTCCCCCCTGCTGCCTTAGATTTTGGCTCTGACGATCAGCAGGTTCCTGTGTTTTCTGATCAGCTCCTGTGGAATCCATACTGACCACGGGAGGATGTCTTGGCTCCATCATGTTTGATAATGAACGTGTCGGTGATACATCTGTGTGTGTGTGTGGTGTGCTTTCCAGCATCTTTGTCTTTTTAAGATGATTGAAGAGTTAATATGACGACAGCAGGGATGCGATCTGGTCTTTGAGCCAAGTCGCGCCCCATCCCGCCGATCTGCGTTAGGTTTTCCCGGCGGCTCCTGAAGGCATCTCCTCTGGGTTTTTCCATTGACGGCCGAACTCTGACCTAAATGTTTTTTTGTTTGCACTTGAATATTTTTTTGTTGAACTGCATCGGATGGCGTACCTCATCACTGCATTGTGTCCTGCACAAACTAAGGAAAAGCTGCTAATTTATTCTGTACCTGGAGTCACTAGTCTTTTGTGTTTTGTCAGTGTGGTGTCACTGTTGTCTTTGGTCCACCCTCACCTTTGGGCTCTGCTGTCTTGGTCTCTGTCCTGATTGGGCCGCCGTGTTTTTTCTCAAAAACAAAACAAACGAAAACCTACCGACCTTAGTCGGGATATGGCTGTCGCTTTGTGTTGCTGTGAGTTTTTTCTTTTACTTTCTCAATTTGTCGATATTGTGCTTCTTGAATATTGAGAGCAAAACTGAAAGATGTGATTAATAAAGATGTAAATAAAGTGTTATCAACTCACCAGGTGGTCTGATTTCTTCTGATCTAAATTATTATTTTTTTAATTTGTCCTTTAACCTTTTAACCATCGCTGGTCCTGCTGTAAACAAGCCGCCGTGCCAGCACGAGAACACCAACTCCCAGCATGCTCTGCGCTGCTGGTGAATTCTGCTGCTCGTTGCATGATTTTTTTCTATGTACTTATTATTTCTGCTGTGGTGGTGATGTGTCATTTCTGTTAAGACGCGAGGAAATAAAAATAAAAACGAAGAAATAATCGGCAGGTGCTGTGAGGAGGTGAAGCACCGCCCCTCCTCCTCCTCCGGTTGGCACCGTAAACGTTATTTATGAATGCCCGCCGCTCACGGGCGTGTGCACGCTGATTCTTCTTTATTATTATTATTATGTTTTGATCGTTTGCGGACATTGATCGAGGCCGATGTTCGGGTCTGGACTGGAGCCTGCGCTGCCCGCTCCGTGCGGTTAAACCCCGACTTTAATTCCTCGTGCTCGGTTTGGTGCTGACAGCGGCGACGGCGGTGGCGGCGGGCGGAGCGGTGTTCTGCTCTTTAATAATATTGGGTCAATACACCGAGCACCGCTGCTGTCTGCCAGCGCGCCGGAGCCGTCTCACCCCGCCACCCACAAGGTAAGCATACCTCCCCGACTAAGAGGGAGAGAAAATAGCGGTTGTTTGGTTCGGTGGTTACGTGTGCGGCTGCTCTCTGTCCGGGCTGCATCCCGCAGCATCCCGCCGTGTTTTCCTCCTCACAGGCCGGCCACACGCTTCCATCACCACCGATAATGTGACTGTCATCAACCTGTACCGTTTGCATTGTGAACCGGTGCGTTAGAGAGTTCGGCTTTGTTCAGGAATAATGTGTCCGGGATGAATAATGGAGAGTACTGAATCGGGAGCATCCCGTCTGATGTCTGCTGGTTTGTTTGTTAAATCACGGCGGCTATCGATGCTAGCAGCTCACTTAGCTACCGTTAGCCGTTGTTAGCTGCCGTTAGCTGCCGTTAGCCGCTGCCCCTTGGTGCAGCCAGGCGGACACTGTAGCTGCCTGCTAGCCCTACAGAGCATCCCGAAGCCCCGCAGTGTGTGAGGCTGTTGAAGAGACCAGATTTAGTCCAGTAGTTTGAATTCAGGAACTAAAATCAGTGATTTATTTATCCGACCTTGACAGAAAAAAACGGATGACTTATTATTTATAGCTAGCTAGCTAACACCTCAGGTGAGCTACGCCGCAGCGAGCTGGCGTCAGCGGACATCAATCGGACACAAATCCGAATAATGACATTCTCTACGCGGTTGCATTCAGATTTGATAACGACATGTCGACACTTATCCCGAACGGACACAAGGGACACTTCACACGGGCGTGCTAGCATCCCTCATTGAAAACAATGCATTAGCCACGAGCTACCAGCAGCAGCTGTGGATGCTGAGCGGCCTCAGTGAGTCCGGCAGCAGAGCGGTTAAGCTCAGGCTGTAGCACGGCCTCCTCTGCCGGGGTCAGCCTGTCATCACCGGACATCAAACCTCCAACCGCACAGATATCAGGGGCCCTTCCGTCTGGGGGGGCCTCGTTTACAGGGACCTCAAACATCATCCATCCACATTTGGGGACAGTAACTGAGGATTACGGGGCTGCAGTTTATGATTATTTAGGTGATAAAATAATGAGTCCGTTTATTCTTTACATGAGTCGTATGTTGGGTTGTGTTCGACCCACAAACTCCCGGGGTTTCCTCCTGAGGCCACAAAACTCGCAATTATCAATCAGGTCGGACTCCAAGCTTTGATCCAACCTCTGTGAGGAACTACAGGCATGTTTCTGGCATGAGGATGCCAAGAAGCAACCACCAACATGCTAGCAACTCAGACTGGCTGCTAGTTTTCAGACCTCCTTAATTCAATAAAATTGTATTTATTTATTTTATTTACATTCACTCAAATCTTTTTACAAAACCAGGAGCCTGACTCATGGCTCCAGGTAATTGTTGCAGTGATTTCAGTAACAGTAAAGGTTCTTGGTCGTCCAGATCAGTCTAATTTTCCCTTCTTAATTTTACGCTGGGGGGGCTATAACCTTTTCAGCAAGGGACCACAACGCTCTATGGATGGAAAATGGCCAACACATAAAAGATGTGTAACTAGAGGAACATACTGAGGCGACACAAACCTCTGGAACCAATGACAACATTAGTTTGGTGGAAGATTTCCCAAGTAACAGAGGAATACTTTACATCTATTTAAATGGAATCAAAATTAAAGTAATTCATGAACTCAGTCTTGATATTTCAGAGGATGGTTTCTTTTGATTTGTTTTAATTTTGTTTGTTGAAATCTGCTGCAGATTAAAATGCATTTTTCACTTGTTTTTTACATTTTGTACTTTGCTGTTAGTCTTCTGTCCATCACCACATTAAGCCCCTCCCACATGATCTGATTGGCCTGACAGATCTTTGCTGGAGCACAATCAGTTCCCAACTGAGAGACTCCAGAACAACTTGGACCTCTTCTTACAAGGGCTGGTTCTGTAGCTACGCCACTAAATTCTACAAATAGGCCAACTGAACTTTTAATGTTTCTTGAAGACGTTTTGTCCCAGATGCTTCTTCAGAGCTAAACCCAGTAAGTCCAGATTTTACTGACTTGTTTTCTGGACGACTGAGAACCTTCATTGATGGCATCTGGGGTTAGTCTGGAGTGGATGTGGGAGATTTTTACATCTCTAACAATCAATTAAACCTCATACCAGAACTCAGAACTTTAATAAACCAACATGGCTGCAGATCAGCTGTTAGTCGATGATGTTATCATGAGACCTCACCTGTCTGTTCATTGCCTCCAGGTGTGCTGCTGGGTGGCAACAGCTGACTGATGATGCCCTTGTGAGAGTGGGCGGGGCTACTCTGCCCTGAGGCAGCAAGGAGGAGGAGTCTCAGCCCTCGGGACCTGCCCCTTCTTCACCTGCTATACCTGACCAAACGGACGGACAAACAGTCGGCCATAGCTCTCCCCTCCCTCCTCCTCCTCCTCCCTTCTCTCCCCCTTTCTATCCCTCTCCTGTCCCTGCCTCCTCCTCCTCCCCGTCTCCCTCCCTCGTCTCCCTCCTCATCTCGTGCCATCATGCTCTGGTCACGCTGCTGGTGGAGAGTCTGAGGAAGCAGACTCTGGAAGGCAACCCTGCTCAGTCTGGGGACTTCTACCTGGTGAGTGCCTCACCTGCAGCCTTACCTGTAACCAGGACAGAAATCAAACCATACAGAGTGACTATAGAATATTTAATACCGATTTCAACAATGATGCTGTGAGCTAGTGTTAGCTGAGCCAATATTGTGCATAGTGCGTAACCAGACGTGATTCAACAAATCTTATTAATATTAGGAAAAATAGCCTTCCTGTCTGGTTCATTAAGTAAACTAAAGAAGAATGTTTTGAATATCGTATTTTGAGCATAGATGGAAGTACTGTGGCTTTAGTAGATCTAACACATTTACTATTTTACTGTTCTACAACTAATTACTATTAATCAGTTGTGTGATGCCTACATCTTTCTGAATTCTTCCTGAAAACAAATATATAACTATATATATTTATAAATATAAATATAACATGTTCCGCTAACAAGCCTGAGGGAGCGGTGGATACCTACTGCCCCATCTAGTGGACACCTGGACCAACCTGCAGCTCCTCTTCAGGCTGTTAATGTTTGATAATCTTGTGTAATAATGGATTTGTTTGAAGACTTATTGGATTTAACTTCCAGTCCCTGCTGGACCCCAAAACCCTCGCAGAGTGCTGGCCCCCAGATGGCTTGATGCCTGGTGAGTGTCTCAGAGTCACTGAGCGTTACCTGTCCTCACCTGAGACAACTTTAATCCTCATTCTTCTCTATGTCCTCTCAGAGAGCAGCTACTGGCAGCTCTGCCCTCCCTCCAAGTCTGGCCTGCAGGGAGGGTTACTGAGCTCTAGTTTCCCTCCGGGCCCCGTACCCCTGGTGCCCCCAGATGCTCACCTGCAAGAGGGAGGCGACCCCCTGGATGGGGCCCCCTCTCAGCAGCACCAGCAGCACCGGCCCCTGGCGCCCAGCACTTCAGCATCCGAGTCATCCCTCCCTGGAGCCGCGGCGGCTCCCCCTGGCCCTGGGCCCCCTCCTCCTCCTCCCCCACCCCCCAAACGACACTGCCGCTCACTGTCGGTGCCCGAGGACTTGTCGCGCTGCCGGTACACCTGGCGGCCCAGCGCCTCGCGGGTCTGGACTCCCGTCAGTCGGCAACAGTGCCATGGAGGGGCTGGGGGAGGTGCCACAGGTGGGGGGCTGGGTGGCGGAGCTACGGGGGGAGGAGGTGCCTGTCCTCTCCGCGCTCCCAGCTCCTCCCTAAACTCATCGCTGCACTCCTCATCCAGCCCAACCTTCTTCAGCCTGGCGTTGTCGCCGGACTCGCCGCTGCCCTGGAGCTTCCCCTGGGACCCCAGCGAGGCGGCGGCAGGGGGTGGAGCCTGCTGTTGCTTCTTCCCTTCCCCCTCCTCTTGCTCTTCCTCGCCATCCCCCCTCCACCCGCCTCCCCCTCCTCAGAGGCGTTTCTCACTCTCCCCTGTACTAATCAGAGACTCCGCCACCTCCACCTTCCTCCCCCCGCCTCCGGTGCCGAGCCAAGCTGTGGCGGGTGCGATGGCACCTCCACCGGGCTGCTGCACAGCCGCAGCAGGGACAACGGCGGGGGTCCCAGTACCCGTCTCGCCGTCCTCAGCCTGCAGCACACCCTCGTCTCTGCGCCGCAGCCTCCCACCGCAGCTGCCGCGCTGCCACTCGCAGCCCTGTGACCTGCTGCTGCTCAAACCGGGTCTGAAGAGGCGGCGCGACCCCGACAGACCCTGCGCCCGACCAGTCCTCGACTTCACCAAGATGACACAGGTACATCAGAAATCCACAGCTTTTTATCCGTGTGATCTGTTTTAGTCGGTAAAGTGACGTCTCAATCAAGTTTGTGATGGAGGAACTGGTTCTGGTTTGATATTTTGGAGGAAAACTGCTAAATACTTAACTGATATATTGCTAAATTAGCTGTTAATTATTTCTGCTTTCCTGGACTCCCTGTTTAAAATCCTCTTGTCATCCATTCAGACTCGCAGCATTGACCCACAGTGTCTAGAGCGCGGCGGCAGCAGGCTGGCCTGCGGCGGTGACATCTTCATGGGCATGGAGCCCTTCATGGGCGACTTCCGGGGCTCCTGCTCGCCGGCCGAGTGCCTGGGCAGGACCAGCATCGGGCCCCTAAGCGAGAGTGACGAGGAGTGTGACGAGGATGACGACGAGCGGGAGGAGGAGACGGTGGAGCGCGAGGCGGCAGCGCAGCAGGCGGTGTTTGAGAGGGACTGTACAGAACTGGATTTGAACTTAATAGAAGAAAATTAAGGTATTTGTAAATGAAGGCTGTTCTCTGTTCAGTTTTATTTTTAAATTATATGACCCACCCCCCTCCACTCACCCCCTACCCATGGACCGCCATCATCTCTACACCGCCTCCTTGCCACCAATCAGCAAGGCTCTCAGGAACAACACCTTCTCATGGGATGAGCTGTTTGATGACGACAGTGATGATGTGACTACCGGCAGCTTCAGCCGGGCCCCCCACTCGACGGTCCCGGTGTCTTCCAACACAAGCTGCTGAGTCTCTGTGAAACCCAGACGTCTGACGAGGCGTCCACTCGCTGCAGCGCCGCCTGAAACCGCAGCATCACGCCGCCGGGCGCTTTGCCGATTAGAAATAACTTTAGGTCTGACAAAAAACAAAACCACAGCGCTGTCACTTCAAAACATCTGTTTCTTCTTCTGTTTTAGTGGCGGTTGACTGACATCAAAGCTGACCCAAAATAAATTGCAGATCTAATCTCTTTCAGCAATAGTCATAAAATAAAAAACTGAAGTGCTTCAATTAATGACCATAATACTTAAAGTGAACGCTTAAAGAAGAAAAATCAGTCAATATCAATTTAAATGAGATTATTATTATTATTCTATTCTGCAAGTTTCAGTCTTAAAAATAAATTTAAAAAGTGTTAATTGTCGCAATGAACTGTTCACGGCTTTAGCTGTTGGACTTGTTCAGGATAATTCACAGCGTCGGTCAAAAGTTAATACGAACCTGTCCGTGTCACGTGACCTCGGCGTGCTGATGCATTCAGGGTTGCAGCTGTTTGGCGATGTCGTCCTGTCAGACGTCACAACAGGCAGGTAGTCACTGATGCTGTTGTTCACCTGAGTGTTTGCACATTCCTGCTGCTCACCTGTCGCTGAACAAACACTGTGTGCGTGTGTGTGTGTGTGTGTGTGCGTGCGTGCGTGTGTGTCACCCCTGGTGGTCATGTGACCTGTGTTGAGATTAAATCCAGATTGTGACTTTTCGTTTGTGTATTTGAAACTTTAACCGTCACTGAAAAACACGTTTGATATCTAATCAATAACCGACTGATCAGAAACGTTCACAGGAGCGGGCGGTGGTTAGGTCCTGTCATATGCGGCATCTGGCCACCAGGGGGCGCCAAACAGAAAGAAATAAAATTCACATTGTTTTTGTTTCAGACTTCTTACAACAACTACATTTACTGTGATTCATGATCAAATATGGTTTGAAACTAGTTTCATTCTTGGAAAAGATCTTCCAGCGCTTCCAGTTGCTGATCGATTAGTCATCTTTAGTGAAACACTGAAAACGGACAAGCAGCGTTTTTAAATTCTGGGTTCAGTCTGACTGAAGCTGGACGGCAGCAACAAGTGTGAACTGAAAACAAGATTTCAACAGAAGTACATTTGCAGCCATTTTGTTTTCAGTTGTTTGAGTGAGGTTGCCCATCACAACAGATTTGTTTTTGTCAAACAGTTTCAGAAGTACGATTGAAACATAAACCCAGGAGACAATCAACATGTAAACAATAACAGAAATGTCCCTGAATACTTCAAAAAGGATTCAGTAATGAGTACGATGAGAAAATGTCAATGGATGTTAAACTGTAAGAGTTATTTGTTCAGATATTTGTTTAAAAGCAGCAAATCCACTGAGTAAAAAGAGAAGTAAATGTGTTCTGCCCTATAAATGCAGTCATGATACCACAGAGGTTTGTGATGTACAGGCTAGTTACAGCCAGCTGCTGAGCTATGCTAAGCTAATTTTCACACTCCATTCTTCTTGTATTTAAAATAAAAAATGTGCTTTGTATCTTTAACAAGTTAATATACCAACGCTAAACGCTAATTAGTCAAGCTTAGCAAAGTAGCGATGGCTGCTGCAATTGTTTCAGCATTAGAACAGTTTAAAAACCTGGAAGAAGAAACGTGCAAATTACCTTCACCTACCATAGCTCAGCAGCTGGCTGTATCCAGAGTGTTACCAACCTAAACTTAGTTTACACACTAATGTTACACCAAACGATCTGCAAAGACTAATTAGCAAAGCTTTGCAAAATTGTAGTAGCTTCTGCCTCTGACTTCAGGTCATCAATTGATAGTCTTGGGCTCATTAGCTTAAATGAGGAAGAACATTAAGGACATATGTGGGTTGTAGAGTCTGCGTCTAAAGAGTCTCTGTAGTCAAAGTTAAGACTTTTTCATTTCACATCTGTTTCTATTTGTGTTCTGCTGTATACCTCTATGGGGTAGTGTTTCAGTCAGTTTTCTGTCATGTTGATGAAAAAGCTGTGGCTGACTCTTAAAGGAACAGTTCAGCATTTTGGGAAATGTGATTGCATTTTCTTTATTGTGGAGGACAAAGATGATGTTAATTCATAATATTTATTAAAAATGGATGCTGGTGTTAGCTTAAACAGAAACAAAAAGAGTCTTCCACAGTTTTGTCAGATGAGGTCTTAATGCTGTGTTCACAACTTATCAGTTAAACTCAGATTATGACATTGGAAATTTCTTTTGTGTTATTGGAGTAGCTTCTTTGAAAGTGTTGATGTCTGGTGATCAGTGTTAGCATTCAAGCTAAGTCAATAATCCAAAATGCTGAACTGCTCCTTTAAGGAAAGATTAAAGTTCCTAAAAGAGCAGTCAGAAAGTTGGTGACTCCAGAGATGAGGAAGATAATGGCTAATATAGCTCAGAAGCTGGATGTAAACAGGCTGACGCTAGCTGTAGGTAATTTATACATTTCTTGTTTCTTGCATTTGAGACGGTGATCTGATGCGTTCGCATATTCAATTACTGATCTAGTAGCTGAAGCTAATCTTAATTTCATAAAGAAAGAAGTAAGTGCTTGTAATGCTAAAGGCTAATTGGGTTAGCTTAGCAAAGTAGTAGTAGCTGCTGCAATCAAACATTAATATGTTGGAGCATCAGAGCAGTTTTCCAAATACAGGAAAGAAGAAGTGTGCAAATTAGCTTCAGCTGGCTGTGTTCAGGTCATTGGTTGTGATGTTAACATTTGGGATAAGTGAATAAGACACAATGTTGAACTGATCCTTTAAGGAAATATTGTTTTTTTTTCCCCCTAAAGAAAAGAAGTTACTAAAATAGCAGTCAGAAAGTGGAAGGCTTAGTTCATGAATGAAAAGTTAAATTCAAGGAAAACGTCCAGTAAACCACCATGAGCTCGGTGTCCCCGTAAACCACCATGAGCTCGGTGTCCTCATAAACCATCATGCACTCAGTGTCCCCGTAAACCATCATTTACTCAGTGTCCCCGTAAGCCACTTCACACACACGTCCCGTCCACCTGGTCTGTTGGTTTGTTTCGCTCCCTAACATGCAACATAAGCCTTAACTGAACATATTCTATTATTCTGTAAATCCAAATGTTAAAAAGGAGGAAAAAAATGGAAAACTTAACGAAGAGGAAACGTGTTCCGTAGCTGTTCAGTTTTTAGTCCTTTTGGTTCTTTTTTTCTGCAGTTTTTTCTTAATATTTCTAATCTGATGTCTGAAAAATAAAATAAAAAAAGGAGGAGGAGCCGTCGTGTACAGAGTTAGCGGAGAGTCTCGGACATCTCGTCTTTTAGAAATGTTTTTTATTGTATGTGATTTCAATAACACAAAACAACAACGACCACATGGTAATTTGAAAAAAAAAAAAAAACGGTTTGTGAATAAATTAAGTTTATTGAGAATTATTTTACAAAGAAAGAGATAAACTGGTGTCCTGTGTTTATTGTCATCACTTGGGTTAAACATAAAAGAGTCAAGGTTTACATCAGTAGATAATAAGTTATCTTCATTATCATAAAAGCAGCTGCCTGTAATCAGAGTGCTGCTAGCTCAAGTTAATGTACATACTAAGTTTAATTTCATGAGAAAAACTAGTTGCAACACTAAAAGTTAATTAGCTGAGCTTAGTGGAGCAGTAGTCGCAGCTTCCTCTGACTCGGGTCATTAGATGATACATTTGATTAAATTTAGATCATTAGTTTAAAATGAGGAAGAACATCAAAGACATTTTGTTTGGACAACGGGAAATTATTATGCATTAGTTAAATTTAAAAAAAAAGTGTCAAAGTCAACAACTTAGCTCTTTAATGTTAGCAGAGTCAAGACAAATAAATCAAACTATAAAATAATTAGTTTCACAAATGTGTCTTTGAATTTGTTTTGAAGCATCTGTTTTTTTCTTTCAGACTTTAAAGAATTAAAAACACAAACTTCCTGCCCGTCTAAAGATGGATGAAAATGTGAAGCTCCACTCTGTTGCTTTTGTAATTAAGTAAAGTTTTAAAAACATATAAATAAATGCATCTAAATAGTTTACATAAAACTCAACCTGCAGTTGAACTACTTTTATTCTTGAATTAAAGATTGGATTGATAAATTTTAGACCAAATATTTGTTTTCATTAGTCAACAACGACAGAGCAACAGAAAATGTGTTCAGTTATTTATTGCAGTTTGAAGGGGAGAAAAAGTTTTAAAGTTTCACTTCTTTTACAGGAGAACTTAAAATTTAAATTTAACACAATATTTTAAATAATTAGTTTCACAAATGTTTCTTCTTTCAGAAAAAATAAAGAATTAAAATCACAACTTCCTGTCTGCCCAGAGATGGGCGAAAAGGTGAGAAGCTTCACTCTGGTGTTGTTTTAATAATAATAATAATAATAATAATAAATCTTAATATAATTAAGAAAAGATTTGATGAGAGAAAAAAAAAACGCTACTCTACATGAAAGTCAAAGTTCAGGTGAAGGACACCGGCGTCCATCAATACAACAAAATAGGTGAAATATTGAGATGCGTCACTTGTTCTCGGCTGGGTTACTCCCATCTGCTCCCCCACTGGAGGAGGAAGGGGAGGGAGAGGAGGGGGAGGAGGTGATGGCTGGGGCAGAGGTGACGCTAATGGGGACGATCCTCTCCTTTCCATCGTGCACTGCTCTCTCTCGGGGCGCCTGGATTTGTAGCCGACCGCCCACCAGCGAGCAAGTGACGGCCTCGGGGTCTACGCCGTCCGGTAGGTCGAACTCCTGCCTGAACTCCTGACACCGGAAAGAGAACGAGCCCTTGCCATCATCCTGCTTCTTCTCCGTCCTCCCGCTCACCCTCAGCTTCTTGCCCACCTGTTTGACGGACAGTTCCTCCGGGCAGAACTCCTTCGTGTCCAGGCTGAGGGCAAAGCTGTCCCCGTCCCTCCCCAGCTCCTGAAAGGCGATAGGTTTGAAGCAGGAGGAGGAGGTTTGGTCGATCTCCTCAAAGATCTTCTGGTGCAGTCTCTCCATGTACTCCATGCTGTGACGCATCTCCTGCATGTGACGGATCATCTCCTGCTCCATGTGGAAGACGAGCGGTCGGGTGTCGGGCCACAGGCTGCGGACGGGCCAGTGCAGGTCCATGAAGGGCCTCATGGTGACGGGGGACGGCTGGAAGACGCTGGGACACAACATGCTGGAAGTCTGGTTTCTGTCTGCGGGCCCAGTGTCCCGCCTGCTCCTTATATACACATCCACCGACAACACACCCTCAGCTGGCGGAAAGTTCCAGCTGCATTCACCTGCTTTAATAAGACCATGACTGTGTCCTGCAGAAATAGAACAAAGCTCAGACGGGTCGGCACGCGGCAGCTCCACACGCACGTCGGTGTTCCCGTCTCTATGAGGACCGAGCCACTGACGTGATGCGGCTAAAAGTGAACCTAGAGGGGTCCAGAGAAAATGTGGGTCCCGGTCCTCTGGGGTCATTACATGGTGCTTCTACCGCCACATCCTGCCATAGATCTGGTTGGTTTGCTGGACACCAGTCAGAGGGCTAATAAAGACTCGGTCCGTTTGTTATTAAACTGAAGAAGAGGCCATACTTTGTTTCTGTGTTATGGGACGTCCACTAGAAGCCGACTTTCGGCCACAACGACATGGGCGACCAGATAACTGATTTAGTCGTTTCCAGGAGAATTAAAACCTACCAACTAAAATTTAATGGTTTACGTTATGAATACTTTATATTTGTCATTAGCTAAAGGTATAAAATGTAGGCTAAAGGTAGTTTGCTCAGTAAATCTTGAGTTTGAAATGCTGGTGATGTTACACCCCCAGGATTATCCTGTGACTTGTTCCGTGGTTTCTATTTCTGCTTCCATTGCGTTTAGTTTTATGAACAGTGACACAACCCAGCCACACGCCAGCCCCGTGTGGGTATGCCTATGAATAAGCGGGCCACGGACAGTGTGCTGCAACCGGGGGATTAGCTCAAATGGTAGAGCGCTCGCTTAGCATGCGAGAGGTAGCGGGATCGATGCCCGCATCCTCCAATGTTTTTTCTTTTTCTTTATTCTTCTCGTGGTGAATAACATTTTCATTCACCCTAACAAAGACGTAACAATAAAATACTACGGCGTGGAAATTGCTGCTAAGGTCATTGCTGAATTGTCGTCTCAGTATTTTTATTTTTACGTTTCATGAAGTTAGACAGGCGAATCAGAGAAATAAACCAACCCGTCACCATGGCAGACAACACTGACCAGGAGCTGGAGATGAATTTCAGACATGAAAACGGGTCACAGGGAGTGTTTGATGGTGTGGACAGCTTCAACAACAGTGTGCCTTTGGTTGGTGGCGAATGGCGGGACGCTAGTGGTGGTGGTGGTCGGAGCCCGGATCACGGCCAGAGGGGCACCATGTCCATCCAGGGAGTCCTGGTGGTGAAGCAGCAGGAGTTGGAGCTGCTCGTTCTCTCGGCTCACGATCTCCTTGTGCTTCTTTAGAGCTTCGCGTTGCTGCAGGGCGGCGTTGAGGCGCTGCATCAGCTGCTGCAGCTCCAGGAACTCAGACACCTGCAAATCAGTCAAGGTCAAAGGTTAAAAAAAAATCCCACCTATTGTTGTTATGGATGAGAGGATGGCACTGAATGTTACCGTAGCGTCTGTGTTTCTGTTCTGTTTCTCTATGTGGGGTGATGATGGTGATGATGAAGATAAGACTCTTTCCTGCTGCCTCTCCAGCTTACAGCACATCTCAGCCACTCTCAGGATTTTCTCACCCTGAAACATGAAGCAGACGGTGATCTTACCTCCAGCACGGGTCGGGGCCAGAAGCTGCTTGCAACAGCTATCATATTGGATCTCTCTCTCTTTCCAACTTATTTTACTTTTTGCTTCTCTTTCTTGTATATAGTGATCTTTTATATCCTACACTTTTCTGCCCTTTTCGTATGCTGTTGTAAACTGCAATTTCATGTTGACGACAATTTTATGATACATATTTTTTGTCATCTGAACTAACTACACTAACACTGCGGCAGAGGGGGAGCTCACCTTGCCAATGACGGCTTGCAGCTTCTTAGCAGTGGTATCGCTCTTGACACTGAGCTCGATCAGCTGCTTCCTCGCTGCTGTGCGAGCTCGGGTCAGCTGATCCCGAAGCTCTTGACACTTCCGGTTCACCTGTTTTTTTGCGGCAGTCAGGTCGTTCTCCATGGAGTTTTGTCCGGCTGTACTGGAGGACAGCCGGTCCCTCAATTGGAGGGTATTGTCCTGAAAGAGATGGGAGAGAAATCTCTCAGAGGTTGGAGGGTTTTACACCAGAGGTGTCGATCTTATTTCAGTTCAGGGGCCACATACTTTGTTGATCTTCTGATTGGTCTACTTAACAGCAAATAACAAATCAGATGTCCCTATGATTGTGTTAGTTACTGTTATTGTAGGTGACCCAGATGCTAACGCTAGCTGAGGAACGTGGTTAGAAGATGATGACAGGAGCTGAATGTGGGCCTGAGAGTTTTCTCTGCACTGACCTGCAGCTTCTTGTTTTTCTTCAGGTAAACGTCGATTTTCTTCTGGATTTCTGACTCAGTCTTTTCCAGCTGTTCTGCCCGTTGGATGTTCTGCTGCAGAGCCTCCTGGTCCTGGTAAGTGCTATGCTCATTCTGCTCGATGGTCTTCAGATCTGCCATCTATCAGAGAGAGGAATAGGCCTCAGCAGACCTTAACATCTGACACACAGGACTGCAAGATAGAAGCCTTTACACCTTCACTGGAAATGAAGCAGAGCTCCCCCTGGTGTCTGACTACATTATGGGTCATAAACTCAGTCCCCTCCATGTTAGTGGGTCAAACTAAAACACTAAAGTGCAGGACAGATACATTTCAGGTAGTTTATATTATGCTAAAGTATGTTCTAGTGTCTCAAAAGTTTTATTTAAGTTATTTATCATGATGATTGCTCATACCCTGGATCCAAACCCTCATTTTTTCTACAGTCCATAGTCTAACACATAAAGATCAGAAGGAATAGTTTTCATGTCGTACCCCTTCCTCAAGCGAGCTCACATGCAGCGCCAGTTTTTCTTCGTACAGCGTCTGGACTATGAGAGTGTCATCTTTGTTTTGCTGCTCTGTGAACAGCTTCTGGTTGTGCAGTTTGACTCGCTGGTGCTGAGACAGAGCCAGCATCTGCTTCCTGGAAACACAGAGAGTTAGTGGATCAGCGTTCATTTTGTTCACAAATGTTGACGAGCTAATAATCTTACGATAGAAACTATGATGAAATATGACCCTATATACCTTATATAGATATATGTGTGTCTCATATAAATATGAGACTAGACTAAAATGTTATTAGATGTTATGAGATATTACTTTGGTCTTTTTTGTGTGTCCCAGTCATGTGATGTGCAGGGGGAAGCTGTGTCTCCTCAGACTGACCTCTCATCGGTGAACATGGAGCCGAGGTCCTGCAGGCAGCTCTCCCACTGCTGCTGCAGACTTTCCAACCGTTTGTCTTGTTGAGCCCTCAGACTATCCACATGTTGCAGGTGAGTTTGTTGCACCTGAACTGCCTGAAGCTCCGCCTCCTCTAGGTCACATACCATCTTCTGCAGCACAGACAGAGAGAGAGACGACACAGAAAGTCAACAGGTTAACGGTTAATGCGTGAAGACTAGTCCGAGCTCTCACCTTGATGACGCTGTCCAGGTCATCCAGCTGCCTCCCAAAAGTCTGCCTCAGAACAGTAAGGTCTTTCCTCAGCTCGGTATTTCGGGTCTGACGGAGAATCGTCCTCCACCCGTCCTCCAGCTTTAGCAGGTTCACCGCCGTGTTCCTCTGCTCTTTCTGCAGCTTGTCCTGGTCCACACAGAGAGACACATCCACTGCTCAGCGTCCATCCACTTTTACAAAGACAGATTTTACGGTGATTTTAAAAAGGGTCCTGAGTCACCTTCAGAAACAACGTGAGCGTCTCCTCCTTCTTCTTGGCCATCTCCTCCTCAGCCTGAGCTCTCTGCTGCAGGAGCACCAGCCTCTCCTCCTCCGTCTTCCCGCCATCCTTCTTCCCTTTCTTCGGCATTGTCTCTCCTCCTCCTCACGCTGCTGATGGTTTGTTCTGATTCTCAACTGCAGCAGAAAACTCTGATATTGTTTGCTGTGATATTTCAGATGAAGTCTGATAAATGTAAACATATGTTTGCCATAGGTTAGCTTAGAGGGATGAGTCCTAGTAGTCTGGTCGTATTCATTCTGGGTGGCAACGTTTAAAACAATCCAACCTCATCAAACATCCACATTCAACTATTTACTGACTGCTTCATTTTACGTAGGAAACTTCTTTTACATAGCAGACGCGTTTAGTCACAGGATTCTTCTACTTCTTCTTCTTCTTTGATTTTTGGAAGCTTTGACGCTAGCCAAGCACCATTAAAACAGAAAAGGAAGAGGAATTGAGATTTATGGAAGATCTCGTAAACTCCAAAGGTTCGGCTCAATCCAATCATTTTATAAATCCCTGGATCAGAACTGATAATGATCAGGACATTCCTAGTAACAGATAACTTCCTCGTGGCAGCTCTGGACTCTTTCATTCGTTCATCTTCTGTAAGCGCTTATTCCTGTGAAATGTCACAGGGCCAATTTAGAATCACCAATTAACCAGAGTATCCAAAGAGAACAGTCACAGACTCAGGGAGAACATGCAAACTCCACAGAGAAAGGCCCAGTTGGCCCAGTAGGCCCATGGATTCAAACCCGGGACCTTCTCGCTGTGAGGCATCAGTGCTTACCACCTCACCACTGTCCCTCCCGCTCTGGACTCTTAATAATCATTATTTTTTTCCCACAACATCCTCCTCAAATGTTCTGCACCTCTCACGACTGGTTTAAAACTCTTAAGCATGCAGTTTAATGCATTTTGGTTTGACGGCTCAGGAAGGCACCCATGACATGAGCCCCTGGAGGACACCATGTATGCAAATTTCAAAAACAAATAATTGACAGTCATTATGGAAGCAAAAAATGCGTGATTGGCTTGCTTTTTGGTGGCGTCATTGTGATGTCATCATGTCGTATGTCCACGGAGGAACCGAGGTTGTAAATAGAGGTCCTCTGACAGTCATCTTACAGAATCCACCATCCTAATGGATGGGTGAGGACCCCGCAACAACTGTATGGAGGGGAGCGGTCAGGGTCTTTCGAGCTGGACAAAGCGACAACAGATCAGCTGTCCTCTGACAGAGACGCCCGACTCCGCAGGCGCCGTGGAGTCTCTGCCTACACCCATCGGGCCTCTTTACAGGTGGACGGCAGGCCTCCATTCGCTCTTGAGGCATCATTGAGTGTGTGTACCTCCCACATAGCAAAACTGGTCTGGCCTAGTGATGGGCCACACAACTCACGCTTGTCCCACATGCATACATGAATTACGGTCATTTAGTGGTCCACAGCTGGCATCCAAAATGTGGGCCACATAAGGCCCATAACTCAGTCAAACTGTACAACCACAGCTGGCCCTAACCACCTTTGTCACATCTGGGCCATGCTCGGTTCATATGTATGCCACCTGTGCCAGCTGTCCCAGCTATGTGGGAAAGGAAAATGTATTATCATTAGGGTCATAACTACAAACGAAGAAAAAGCAGCAGATTGTCTAATTGTGTAAAGTGACAAAAAAAAAATCACATTAAAAATAATAATAATCAGATTGTCAGTGATCAGATTTTGGTCGGTTATAACCCGGATGTAGGGTAGGTTAGCTTTAGTTTCATCCTCATCGGAAACTATGTCCACGCCGCCATATTTGTAATTAACATAAACGATTCATAGAGCAGAGCCGCACTCACAGCTTTGTTAATAACGTTAGGAAATATCCGCAGAGCGATACCTCCGATGTTTAAATTCGTTTAAATGCAGTTGGCTAAGGAGTTAATCTAGTTGTTTGCTAGCACCGGAAAGCGTCTTCTGGCTCATTTTAAAGTAGTTAAAAATTAATTTACCGTTTCTGTTGTTTTATATTTCTGAGAGAGATGTGAATTGTATTTATGTATTATGTTTTACCTGCAACTGGGACCCTCTCGGCTCAAAACCTCGGCTGCAGTGCGTTTGTGTGTTGTCTCCATGGCAACAGCTACACAAACGGTCCGCCATGTTGGACGACCGAAGATCACGTGACAGCTGGTTGTTGAGTGAAATCAAACGTAAAGCTGCTTCGAGGCTCTTCTTCGGCTTGAACTGGTATTTCTTTCAGATAAAAGGACTCTCGGTCACCCGAATGAACTATGTCCAGCTTATATCTGCCATGTCCCGCTCCATTGACGGACTGATGCCTCTGAATCACAGCCATACATAAAACACTCAAAAACCTGCGGATTCCCGAGCAGGTTCTGAACAGACTACCTTGTCCGATTTCCTCCAAGGAGCCACTGCTTCCTTTGTATTCCTGTGGAAATTAACCTCCAGAGAAACAACTAAAAGCAGCAGATCTGTGAGGTAAACATTACAAAATTAGAAAATGAAAATCTGGAATAGTTTGCATTGATTCATTTAATCTTTTACTACTTGGCTGAGACTTTTACTGTGAATAGGCTACAGGACTTTTGCTGACGAGCAGGATATACTGACCACTTTATTAGGAACTCCTGCTTTATTTTAATCTTTAACTTTTATGTCATAGCAATAAAATATGTATAGAGTAACGTAGGCTATTTAAAAAAAAATAATAAATGAGCAAATTGTCAGCAGGTTTCCTCTACAACCTGTGGCACAACATTGTGCCAAAATGGGTCAGTATAGAGGTCAAAGGGGTCTTTATTTTCATTTCAACCACATATACCAGGTGCAGTGAGATGAAAACTAAACTGAGATCAATTTAATTTTGAAATGATTTTTTGTACAATTAATATTTTTTATTATCTTTTAAATATTTCTCTGTTAAAAATTAGAAAGTTGATTTCCTTCTTCTTCTCTTCTTTCTTCTTTTCTTCTGTTGTCATATTTGAGAGGCCGGAAAAAATGAAACATTTCTGATGTGTTTACTTATTACATGTTCAACACTTCTTTCTGGTTGGCCTGTTTAGATGAACTACAATTGAGGCTGAATGTCTTGATCGGTATAAGGCTTCAGTGAAGTCTCCTGTTTTAAAGTCAATTAGCTAGCATCATAGTTGCCAAAAATAAAAGAAGAAGAGATAAGACGAGAAAAGACTTTAGGAATCAACAGGGGGCCAACTTTAGGACAACACTTAAGGCCTCCAGTTTAATCAGGGATTCCAGACATCCCTGTGACACTTTCCACTTCTTCCAGATGGATCCGAAGGCATTCTCAGAATTTGGGGTCTCCCTTCATTTAACCTGTAAACCTCCAAAGGAAGGAAACCTGGAAAAATCCACAGCATGGTGTTTATCTGAGCTCAGCCACCCTACTGAGGAACCTCCTCGCCAGTCTCTACCCGTCCACAGTTGAGAGTTGGAAATCAAACTCCTTCTCTTGGGGAAGGAACTCGCTTCCAACCACAGCCTCAGACTTTCTGACTCTAACCCCATAAATGTGACAATGCTTTCTTGCTGCTTTTTTAAGTAATTTATGGATGACTTTTGAGATTTAGATGCTTCACTCTGTCCCAACCACCTATTTAAGCAGTTGTTGCATTGCAACTGGGTTGCAGCTGTGCCAGATTAGTTCATAATATTAATAATATCACATATTTATAATGTTCTGTGACTCTCAGTTCTGTGTTTTCAGTTCTGTGAAACACATGAAACCTTTTATTTCATTCTCCAACGTCCTCCTCTGGCTCTTGTGTTTGTGCAGCGCAGTCTGACAGGAAGACGCCCATATAAGGCAGGTAGGAAGCAATGACGCAGCTGGAAGCTCTCCATGTGACGTAGACCTGTGACGTGTCTCCGGGGGTTTCCGGCTATGGCCGCGCGCCTCGCCTGCGTGGCCGCCGCGTTCCGGGTTCGGCGATGCGGGATGGGACGCATGAGTCGCACGGACCAGGGTGCAGGTCCGGAGCGCACCGGGACGTCCTGAGGGAGCGCGGAGACAGCGGTCACCGTGTCTGCGCGCTCACCTCTCTGACCAAATATGGGCTTCCTCCTTGCCATATTTGGGAACGTACGTCATGTAGGAGTCTATATAAAGCCGGGAATCCTCATTGAGGACTTGACAGAACTCAAGTTCAAGTTGTGAGCGTCGGCACATGAACACACACTGACCTGCCGCGCGACCGGAAACAAACACCTGGAGTTGTTTACTTTCTCTGATGACGCAGCAGCTCCGGGTCTCCCACCAACATCTGTCTCAACCCCCCCGGAGCTCTCCAGCCTCCAGCCTTGGCTTCCTCCGAGCAGCACCGGCCCCAGCAGCAGCAGCAGCAGCCCGGCTCCCCCCGGGCTTCAGGAGCGGAGACCGGCTCCGTACCCCCGCAGGATCAGCTCCCGGAGCGGCTGAGCTCGGCATCCACCACCGCAGTCTCTGACTCCTCTTCCTCCAGAGACATGGCAGCGACCAAAGCGGAGCTGCTTCTGTCCGCACTGCAGATCTCAGACCCGCTGTCGTGCCTCCAGCCGCCGCTCTCCCCGCTGGACGGATACTCGAAGCTGGAGGAGCTGACCATGTTGCTGCAGAACGCCGCGGCCGGAGGCTCCCTGCTGGAAGGAGCCGGGCTGCTGGGCGGGGAGCCCGGGGAGTACGGAGGTGAGTGAGACTGTGATGAATGATTAATAATTCAGTATAGCAAAAGTTTAAATAGGTAATTTTTAGAGACATGTCATTTAAATGTGATTTATTGAATGCATTGAAACTAACTAATAATTATTAATGCAATAATCAGTAATTAAATGATTAAATATAACTCCCTGTTTTTCTGTATCAGGTGTGATTTACCTCTTCTTCTTCTTCTCTTTTAGATGCTCTATTAGACCTCCCAGACCTGCAGAGCCTCCCCCCTCTCACCCCCCGCCTACCCCCTCTGGCCTATAGTGGCCGCTTCACTTTCGAGCCTTCCACCTCTGCCCCAGGCAGTGGCAGTGGCCTGTGGGCGGAGCCTCTGCTCAGCTTGTTGGTCAGCGTGGCGGCTCAGCCCCCTGCTTCCTGTAGCTTCTCCAGCTCATCATCATCAGAGACATCATCATCATCATCCTCTTCATCATCCCAGCTGAACTTCAGCTCTGCCAACGTCTCGTCTGTCTTCTCTGCGACCCCAACGTACACCTCCGCTGCCGGGGCTGACCAGCTCCTCCCCCTGGCCGACTCCCAGCCGACCTTCCAGCCACAGGGCCCCCCTCCTGCCTACCCCTCCTCCAGACTGGGCCTCCAGCAGTCCTCCTTGGGCGTACCAATGCTTCCTGACTACCTCCTGACACATGCACAGCCTCCAGCCTCTGGCGAGCTCGGCCATAACCAGAATCAGGACCAGAAAGCACAGCAGCCTCCCCTCACGCCGCTCTCCACCATCAAGGCCTTTTCCTCACAGATCCAGCCACCAGGCTCCACCTATCAGCTCACCAGGTCCAGCAAGCCCAGGAAGTCACCAGCAGGCCGGCAGTGCAAGACACCGTCGCACGAGCGGCCGTACGCCTGTCCGGCCGACGGCTGCGACCGACGCTTCTCCCGCTCTGACGAACTGACCCGCCATGTGCGGGTGCATACGGGCCAGAAGCCATTTCAATGTCGCATTTGCATGCGCAGCTTCAGCCGCAGCGACCACTTGACTACGCACATCCGCACGCACACTGGGGAGAAACCGTTTGCCTGCGTTGAGTGCGGTCGCAAGTTTGCCCGAAGTGATGAGCGTAAGAGGCACACCAAGATCCACCAGAGGCAGCGGGAGCGCAAGGCTGACAAGAACGCTACCACGTGCTCGCCCGCTCACAGCTCATCCTCTTCCTCTTCCTCTTCCTCCTCGTCCTGCTTCACCTCCTCCTCCTCCGCGCTGTCACACGTCTACACCTCCTCGCCGTCCCCACACTTCCACTCCTCCTCCTGCTCCTCTCCAATGGGGAGTTCTCAGACAGAGCTCTGCTGACGGACAGGAAGTCCCCCTGATCCACCATGACCTCTGACCTCTGACCTCAGACTGATGCTCTCTTAACATGAAGAAGACTTTTTATTGTCATGTGAGAGAGTGTTTGAGGATCTGTACATAATGTTTACATGTACATATGTTTTACCTACTGAGTAGGTTCTGGGATGTTTGTATGTTTACATGCAGCTCACTGCTTTTCTACATGTTTACTCTTTAAAGAATAAAATGTCCAAATCCTGATGCTGCTTTTTTTTTTTGAGACTTTACACAACAACATGAAAATGTTAATACAGACAGGAGGAGCTACGAGCTGGGAGGCTAGGAATCTAGGAAGAGCTACTGTTAGCTGGGAGGCTAGGGAGCTCGGATTAGCTTTTTCTAATTTTTCAAAGATGAGTTTCAGTGTCTAGACAGAGTCACATTTTCAATACACTTCCTGCAAACGAAAGACTCGTCAGAATCAAATGATTGATTGATGAGATTTGGGAGATTTGATTCCTTTCAGGTGAGTGAAGTTTGTGTTGGTCTGCTCTTAAAGAATAAAGCGTCTAAATCCTGACGCTGCTTTTATTTCAGACGTTACACAACACGCTATCTGTTCTGCAGGAAGTTAAATTAAAATCTTTATTTGCATTTACAGTGTTTGATAAAAGAGACAATAAAAGGTTCATCCTGTGGAGTTTAGTCAGCAGCAAATCCTCCCTGTGTGTGTGTTGTCCTGTCTTTAGTAGGCTGTGGGGACCAAACTGTGGCGAAACACTGACGATGTGGGTCCATGTTGGCCATTGATTTGAATGAAATGGTCCTCATAAATATGGAAACATCAATCTGTGTGCGTGTGTGTGCGTGCCATTGGCAGCGAGGCCAGATCCCCGCAGGAAAAAAACAACACCGCTTCAGCCCAAAAATGGTACTTCCTGTCGCTGCAGCGGACGTCCTGTTGCCCATATAAGGAGTTTCCTACTGGCGGCACGCCTAGACGCTGTAAGAACCAGACGGACAGGGAACGCAGGTTGAACCGGAGGGAGAGTGTGTGAGAGTGTATTTAAGCTGCAGAAAACAGACATTGTATACTACTGGGTTCAGGTCTATCTGCATTGATAAAAAGAAATCGAAATACTGTTGAGAAATTGGAAGCCATGTGTGTGAACTGAGATATATCTCGATAACACTGTAGCTGTATGTCAACCGTTTCCGTAGTGTAGTGGTTATCACGTTCGCCTCACACGCGAAAGGTCCCCGGTTCGAAACCGGGCGGAAACATCATTATTATTATTTTTTTTTTCTAGTTAATTAAGTTAATGATTATAACCAACATGATCATTTGTTGTGGTATAAATTAAAGGATTCTCCCCTATTATCTAAACTTATTATTTGTTCTTTTTGCAGCTTTAGGTATTTTTAGAACACAACACAAACACTAAACAGACATTCAGCTAATATGTGAAGAACGCAGGAGGTGTCGGTACGACTCAGCACAACATGATTTTATGTATACAATGAATGGCAGTCTAGATGAACCCCATTTGAGAGGTGTGAGGCCCAGATGAGCAAGAAATAACTGTAGTAGCAACAAAAGGTAACGTCTCCACAAACGCTAAAACCAACAGTCTGATGAGCAGCTAGGAGGAGCAAGGAGTAGGATTAGCTTGGAAGCTAAGAAGCGCTACATTAGCCTAGAGACTAGGAAGCTAGGAAGAGGAGCTATTAGCTTGGAGGCTAGTAAGCCAGGAGTTGTTATTACCTGGGAAGTTGTGAAACTAGCAAATGGGAGACTAGCAAATCATTCACACAGCAGGGGGTGCTAGAGAGCAGTGGTTTTACACAGACAGCAGACCCAGTGAGAGTGTTTTTTTTGTTGTTGTTGTTTTGTTTTTCCAGACAGAGACTAAGTTTAATGCATCTCCTGCAAGCGAAAGAAGCATCAGAATAAAATTAAAGGAGCGACACCCCTGTAGTGTGGTCACATTGGATTCAGATTTAGGAGCATTTTCTGCGTTACAGTGGGGTGAGGCATGTGTTGGTTGGTGCGGGAGGTGCCAAGATGTTGGTCTCGCTTTGGTTGTGATATGAGGAAGGCCTGAAAAACATAAAGACACCAAGACAAAGAGTCAGTCTGTTGGCTGTCGGTTCGTGTCTGTCATCTCGGTTTACAGAACCACAGTTATTACATGAAGAGAAGGTAGACTGAAGAAGAAAAGGAAGGTGATGGATCAACTGTGAAAACATCCTTACTTCAATGCAGCAGCAGTCTCTTTTTCTTCTTCTTCTTCTCAACGTACACATTATCACATTAGACAACATTAGGTTTCTTCTACATACCTAATAAAGCAGTTATGCTCAGTGTTGATGCGAGTATGGTTCTTTGCCCCATAAAGGGCTGAGTCCGTTATTTGGGAAAGAACACATTAGAAGCATATCCAGTAAAACACTAATTTCTTAAATGGAGTTCTGAATGGAAAAACTAGCTGGTTTTACCAGTTAATTCAGCCAATCCAATATCATCTCCATTTAAAGCTGCCGGTGAACACATTAGACTACTCACAGGCCAGCAGGGTGAATCTCAGAGGACTCATGTCTGGATGACGGCAAACCTTCTCTTCACTGATGCAGAAGAAAACAAAATCTCTTTGGAATCCACCTCAGCTTTTATAGTCTGGAAAGTTCTGAGTCATAGACTCAGATTGTTTGGTCAAGAACAGGACTCACCAGTTGGCTGAGTTCACATGGCATTCACAAGATAACTATAAGCACATAATCTATATAATGAATGAACATTGTTATTGATACAGACAGTACAAACTGTACACAATGTTTTACATCAGCTCAAATGAATATTTATTAGTGAGATTCCAGCCTCAGTTTGAAACCCCCCGGGTTATGGGAAACTGCAGTACATTTCATATGAAACATAATTCAGAACTAATTATTTATATTTATATTAATACATAGACTGTGGACAACCTCAACACATCTGTTTATTGCAAATGGACATGAATCCATGAACCATTGATCATCAGAAGACATCTCAGTTAAACTGGTTGTAGGATCATTTTCATACTTTTAATAACTTATTTAATATTGGCTGCCTGAGGCCTTTGAGGGACAAAGAGCAAAATAATGTCCTGCATGTGCTTAGTGTTCAAACGTGGAGGTGAATTTCAGAGTGTCGCCCTCTCGTCTAGCTTGTCTGAACATTACGCTGAACTCACCCTCCAGGCAGCAACTGTGTTAAACAGACACTCATGTGACAAATGCAGGAGGTGTCAGAACCGCTCCGAACTAAATTATTGTATTCTTTGTTCTTTGGAAGCATATTTGTCTGACTGAAATGTGACTGCAGCACAATGAATATGTCAGTCTAGATGACTTGACTAGACCCCCATATCTGCTCGCTGTCACCTTCCTTCAAACACTACTAGTGTCAGTCTAACGTGGCAGCTAATACTGAACCTAAACTATTTGTCTCCATATTTATTGTCCTTTTTTAACCTTGGTTGGCTGGCGGGTGCTGTGTGGGCCGCACAGCTCCACATGGAAGAGAGGAACATGGAAGTAAATATGCAGCCATGTTTTAACTGATAAAACAATGAGCAAGAGCTAAGCCAAAGAAATGTGACGACAGATGTGATGTATAATATGTTGCTTTTTAAGCGTATGTAGGTGCAATGAGGAATCTCATGAGGTGTATTATGTACTCACCGGTCTCTTTGTCTCTCAGCGTGTTCAGGCAAAAGGCTTCCCCAGACAATGGACTCCATGTTTTATAGTTCTGGGGGTAACCAAGTGTAAATTGGTGTGGTGTGGTTTGGCTTTGAGTATTTTATTGTTCTAAATGTAATGTGGTTTAGGTGGGGTTTGTATTCATTCGTAGTAGGAGAGATGAATATGTATATATGGTTGTGAGGACGTGTATGTGCGTGTAACTGGAGAAAAGTGTGTTAATATGTGAGCAGGCAGTGGATCCTTCTCCCGAAGGCATTAGCCGAAACACAGTATAAAAGGCACAATTTTAACAGCTGGGTGGTTCTATGTGTTCCTGAATATGAGTGAATAAAAGGCCTCATCTTTTACATACGTCAAACCTGCCTGTGGGTCATTTTATTGGGGTACCATTCAGCTGTAATGGTGGTCCATCTTACACACCTCTTCCACAAAAACATATCCTAGTGATGACTGGAAAACAGCTTTCAAAACAGCTTGAGTCCTCTTTAAATAAATGCTGAGACCTTCATGGCAAACAAACAAAAAAACACTTTGTCTTCATGTTTGCATATGACATACTTGCTTGCTCCACAAACCTTACCACCAGTAGGGGGCGCTGTCGGACAGTGTTTGTACAAGGACACGGCACAGTTCCAGTGAGTGTTTCTCATTTTTTATTGCTCAAACATAGATTAGAATTTCAAATAGAGACAGCAGACATGAAATGATCTAGATGCCTGCATTTTAGGACAAAAAGATCAAATAAAAATAGGAGACTCCTTCTAGAGCTTTTAGAGCTCATCAGCGGCTGAAGCTTGTCCCTGGATATTAAGCCTTCGTTGAGCAACCTCAGCAAGTTTGGCTTCCATGGCTTGGCGGCCTTCTTCAGGCATTGGCAGTACTCTGTGGTCTTTGTCTGGTAGTACGTTTGGAAACTGCAGCTCTGGAAATGGAGACAGAGAGGCAAGGATGATTCATCTCATCATGTAGCAGTGTCAGAAATATTAGAAATAAGGTTGTGGCTCAAGTTCTTAGCAGAACTTTGCTGATAAAGTGACTTTGTGATAGTCGGAAACCATCATCGGAACTGATAGAGTCAAAAGTCAGATTAAATGCTCTCTCGTTAGAGAAGCAGGAAGATCTGTTTTACATTCTTGTGAACACAACAGTCCTTTCTGCTCTTCACCTATACAGACAGCAGATGGGCAGATGTGGACAAGGCAAAGACAGACAGGCTGAAAGTGATAACAGAGTGTTCTGACCTGACGTTTGAGGCAGCAGTAGCAGCAGTAGCAGCAGTAGCAGTAGCAGCAGTAGCTGCAACCTGTTCTGCTTGTTCACCATTGAACTCTGTGGTCTGTGAGGAAACTGCAAAGCACCAGAAAACAGTTACAAGGAGGAACATGAACACGAGTTAGACTCTCTCAACATGTGATTACGTGTGAATCAGTTTAATACTCCTGGCCTTTTGAATCTATCTGTTGGATGTACATATGAGAAACATACAACGTTAAAATGTTTCTAGAAAACTAAATACATTGTGACATGAAAACATGTATGAAGCATCACGCTAATCCGCTCTCCACCTGGATGCAGACATGGCTGCTGTTAGGAATTAACCCTTGTCCAAGGACTCATAATGTGAATGACTGTAGCATACAGTAAATACAGCACGTCCCCACACACACATCTTTAGTTCTTACCTGCAGTTATGAGTCCGACGGCCAACACTGAAACACACACAGACATAATTCTTGTCAGCTTTAACTCACTCTATTCAATAAGGTTTTCATGGCTCTAACACAGCAGCATTACTACAGACTCAGTCAATCTGATATCATGTCTATACGCGTACAGTTTGTCTATCTAAAGCTGCAGGTGAACACATCAGACTACTCACAGGCCAGCAGGGTGAACCTCAGAGAAAACATGTCTGGACGACGGCAAACCTTCTCTTCACAGATGCTGAAGAAAGTGAAGTCTCCTTTGAATCCACTACAGCTTTTATAGTTTGGAAAGTTCTGACTCAGGTTGTTTGGTCAAGAACAGGACTCGCTGGTCCCCTGAGATCATCAACAACTGGTGTGATACTGACAGTTGAAATATACAAATAAGATCTTCATGACCTTCAGTGTCAGCTGATCTTAGCCAGCCAACAAGTCTTGTTCTTGATAAAACTGCCTGAATCTATGACTCAGGACTTCACATGGTGACTGTTTGACAGAGGGGGATTAAGCAGAGCAGAGAGGACATGGTGGATCAGATAAGTCTGCCCTGGAGCTGCTTTCAAACTAGACCCAACAATGCTTCATCTTCCTGCAGGGTTGTGTGGAGGTGCACTCATGCTTTTTTTTTTGTACTTCAGAGAGTCTGCAACGTGAAACAACCTCTGACTGACTCCTTTGTTGATGCTAACGCCATTCCCTCTCTTCATTCGCTCTCTGATTTGCTAGACCACCACAGCTCCCTCTCGTCCATTGATCCTGGGAGGATGGGCCAAGTGTGAATGTTGAGTTAACAAATAGTAGGTGACAAATGCTACTAATCATACCTTAAGGCCATCAACGGTGGCTCTTCAACAGGTACATGTTATATAATGATGTAGAAAACATCCAGACCAGCACTAAGTTGACAGTAGTAACAAAAACTCTCAACAGGAAGAAATCTTGAGCATGAGGAACGATGTATTCATAAATAAATCCAGACTAACCATACAAGAAGCATAGATGATTCAAACAAGAGCATGTGATACCAAGTGATCCCTGAAATATATTGATTGAGATTGATAATTGATTAAAAGGAAGGACAGAGTCAGCATGCCAAGTATTCACCATTTGTTTTTTCTTATGTTTTTTTCTTATGCTGGGTTGGTTTCTACTTTTGAGCTCCACCCTCATTGGTCTCACCTGTGTAGTCCTGCTTTTCCCTTTGCTCCTTGTCAAGTTCTCTGTGATATTTGACCCTGTGAAGTCACTCCTGTGGGTTGTCCATGTTTTACCTTTTTTTTTTTTTTGTTCATTTTTGGTCTGTATCTGTTTTTCGGGGTAATGTTTTGGATATGCTTCTTTTTCTGCAGCATTCAACGTTGTCATTGATGGATCCACTTTTGTTTGTCTGATCATCTTTGAGTCCACACACGATCCAGTGTTTCCTGGATGTGTGACTGTTTTTCTTTGTGAGCCAGCGGTAAAAGTCGACCATCAGAACAAGATGAACATCTGCATTTAGTGTTAAAATAGTTGTAACATACTTTCTGCACAGTTGTCTGTCTCTCTGTGTTGGCCCTGCGATGGACTGGCGACCTGTCCAGGATGTACCCCGCCTCTCACCCGATGACAGCTGGGATAGGCTCCAGCAGACCCCCGTGACCCTTAACCGAACTAAGCAGGTACAGAAGATGAATGAATGAATGAATGAATAGTTTCTGCACTCTACTGCAAAGTGGCTCAATCATCAGATTCAGATCCACCCGACTATGATAAAAGTTGAATGCTCCACACTTGAATGTGATCACCACTGAACCATTGGCTGCTTTAGGCACAATGGAACAATTTAGTAGTGCCTTCCCCTCTGACCTCTACAAACATGAAACCAAACCCCACCCCACCCCCCATCCCCAGGCAACAGAATTAAAACATCGTGGCCTTGCAGTATTTGTGCATCATTCTTATTTTTCAATAAGAGAACAAAAACAAAAATGTCTCCTCAACCATTCAGTATTTATTGCTGTAACGCAGTACATAATAATGAATGTAGCAAGCACCAAAGTCGCCTATTGGAACTGTTTTTAAGTCCAGGCTTTAAGACTTCCTGATTATTTGTAGCGCTACCTTCCATCAAGCAGTCCACCTCATCCAAAATGCAACCACAGTGCCTCTCAAATTAGTTTCTGATTTGAAAGAAACAGCAGGATCTTATCTGTAGCACAAATGAGCCTTAAGCGGGACAAAAACACCAGATACACATGTAGAAATGTCAAGTTTTTTCAGTATCAGCATGCGGAGTAGATTACAAACAGCAGTGGCTAATATTTGATGCACTAAATGTAACTGAACACAGGCTAAAAGCTGATATTTTGAAGTCTCTCCTTTTATTTTGTTTCCAGGTGTGAAGGAGCCACTTCAGTCCAGAGTGTATATGTTCTCCTGCACCGGCCTCCTCATCCGGATCTCATAGATGATGTGTGGTGGCTCTTCAGAGGAGAAACTGGAGGAGAGAACAAACACCTCAACTACTGGACTGTAATTAGCGTAATGATGTTAGCATTTAGCTAAAAGCAGCCTCAGAGAGATCCATTTAGTGCCCTGCTGTTTTATTTGCCTCTGGAAATGGCCCTCAGACTTTATTAAGGACTGAAACGTTGCACTTGAATGCACAAAGATCACAGCCATCGACCAGCAGGGTCATCATTTTAAAGAGGAAACAGAAAAGGATACTATTAGCTGAGTGGCTAGGAAGTTAGGAACAGGAACTATCAGCTGGAAGACTAGGAATCTACAAAGATCTACAACATTCAGGCCAAGATGAAGAGTGTTTGTTGTTTTGTTTCCTTTCATTACTTCCTGGTTCTCTGAGCTGTTCAGCTGATCAGCGTGATCTCTCTGAGTGATTTGTTCTGATTCAACGTGAATCAGCTAAAAGCTGCAGACCGAAGTAAAACTAGAGCTAACGGTGCAGTACACACCAGAAAAACATAAAATCAAAGATGCTCAGAGATGAACTGACACTAGCAAACAGCCAATCATCAGCTCACAGCCTTTAGGCAAAATACTCCTCCTTAATAACCCAGATACTAAATTTATTATTTATTTAAGCTGAGTAAACAAAAAAACATTTTAAACCTTTGTTTTCGGCTGCAACTCACCAGCTAGTCTTTAAGGCTCTTCTATAAATTTCCCCTGCAGGAGAGAAAGGCAGACTTAACAACAGCCGAGCATAAAAACAAAAACTAGAAACGTGTTGAAGGAAAACAGAAATAACAGAGGACGTACGTTTGAAGGCCAGAAAGAGGAAAACAGCAGCGAAGATCAACAACACGACAACGGACAGAGATAGGATGGGAATGTTGATCTGAAGGGACAGCGACGGTAGAGAGTCCTCCACCTAACAGAAAGAGAAGTGAAGGCAGTGTAGACGCTGGAGAGGGACGTGGGCAAGAAAATCACGAGGATTGGGATGTTGTTTCCAAGATGTGGAGTTATATTCCTGGAGAGGTGTTGATCTGAAGCAAAAATCTGACTTCAGTTGTGTAAAATAAGCCAATATTACATATCAGTGAGATGTAAAAGTCAGTGGACCCTTGTTTCCAGTATCTGCTGTGACCTCCTTGTGCAGCAATAACATCAACTAAATGTTTCTGGTCAGTTGTCTACAGCAGCTTCATCAAACTACACCCTCTCAGACTATTATGGAGTGATCTTTGTCGGTTGACCACTCGTGTGGAGGGTCTTAAATCTCCTACATTTGTTCTCAGTCTGTCTGATGGACTCAAATTTGACGTTGAAATGAACTCATAATACCAGAGAAGTGCCTCACTGATATGTAATATTGGCTCATTTTAGTCTAATATGTCTGTTTCATGTGTTTGATTGGTTTCCCTTTGTCAACTTTCTTTTTTATGATGAACTGTAACAAAGTCTGAATGAAACTGAAACATTCAAGCACTATATCTGCAAATAAATATGTTTTTCCAGAGTACAACAACAGAACAGGTCATCAGAGGAGCTGCAGAACAAGCCATCAGCTAAACGGTTATGACGATGAACAGTGGTTTCTCACTCTGATGCTGTCCGATTGGAGCCGGGTGGAGTTCCTCCTCAGAAGATCCAGCTGAGACGACAGCAGGGTTTTCCAGGACACTAGAAGGAGACAGAACCCGTTGTGAACCAAACGTCACAGTCTAACTGATTTTAACCCATCAGCATCTCACCTGTGGACAGTTGCGTGACTTGGTCGGCCGTCGCTGTGGTGGTCATTGGATGAGGGGGGCTGGTGACTTGAGCTGAGAAAGAAGGATTTAGACGTTTTTTAGAGCATTTGTAAGCGAAGCAGGAAAGTGCCTCAAAATGTTGGTCTCACCTTTGACCACCCTCAGGTTCATTATCACTTTCTTGTCATTAAAGATCCCATCGATGTCCACCCTGCAGCAGTACGGCCCACTGTCCGTCCGCCTCACATTCAGGATGTCCAGATCCATCTCTCCGTCCAGCACATCCCCGGTCAGCTGATACCGGTCTGCCACCTGCAGTTTGAAATCTGACAGTGAGTTTTGTGTTTGCCTTCTCATAGAGTCACCTGAGTGATCTTACCTGATCAGGTCACCAGTCTATCACAGGGCTAACACAGAGAATCACCATGTAGCCTAATATGCAAGACAGTGAGGACGTGCTAACTCCAAACAAATCACTAAACAGATCTGAGCGTTTCAAATGTAGGTGTAAAACAAAACGCAGACAGCAGACCTTGGAGATGACGCCGTGCTCGTCCGTCTGCACCAGGATGTTGTTGCACCAGAAAGTCCCGCAGCCACGACCCCAGCAGACCCGACTCAGACCGAAGCGCTTCACGGAGTACTGACAGGACAGGGAGGCCACATCCCCCTCCATCACCTTGAACGAGGACACGGACGTAAAGTGTCCACCTGCAGCACAAAGACGGACAGAAGACAAAATGTTCAAACATCTGAATCAAGAGGACGGTTCATGTATGATGATGTTATATTAAAAGGGATGACACCAGGACATGAGGTCTGATCTACTGTTGTTCTTGACACAAAATGGACTAATGGACTACAGAAAATAGTTTGCAGTAAACCAACGACATACGTAAGACAAGAAAAGCCACAGAGACTAAAAGAGGTAAAAAGAAAACACCCTTATGAAGACGAAAAGACACACAAAGACCCAAAAAGACTTCTTAACACGACGACTCAAAGCCTCAGCGATGGGTCACAACTCACAACAAAAACTACCCTGAGCTGCTGCCTCAACAATAACAGAGCATTTGTGGTGACGTCAGACCGTTTGTAGTGATGTCAGAGTGTGAGTGCCTCACCTGAGAGGATGAAGAGGATGGCGATGAAGGTCTGAGGCATTCGAGGCGAGACGGCGTCCATCCTGTTTGTGTTCACAGTCAGACGACAACAACAAGACAGTGTGACTCTGTGACGGAGCTGGGGGTGTGTGTTGGTGTGTGTTTGCATTGATTCTCTGAATGGCGTCTGTGTTTCCGTCATCATGAACAATGTGTTTCTCAATTTGATCAAACCTCGAAGAGTTGATCTATAAATGTTTTATGTCCATGCCTTCATCACAAAACTTGACTTTGACTTCATAATTTTGACTTTTTCTGTCATCTGTTCTCTTTTCTTTTTAGTCGTTATTTTGACGTCACTGTGAACTTTTGTTTTAATGTGAAACCGTTTAAAGTTTTTCTGTCTTCTGACGGATGCGAAGAAAAACTAAATGAGGCGTGGACGGATGAGGATGAATGCAGCGTCTTTACACTGAAGGGAATGCTGAGGACAAATAGACGTTGTCTCTGTGGAACACACTCGGTGTGTCTTGTGTGGAGACGTCGCTGTCACACAGAGGACTCTTTTATAAACTTCAGATAATTCTGTTTCCTCCACTGCGTCTCCAGAATGACAGTTTCTGAGGCTTTTATTTTGAAGAGTTGACATTTTATAAATGAAATAAATGCTTTATGAACGTCAGTAACAATTTTGATCAGACCTAATGCTAACATTATACATACAACTGTTTCATACAGATAAATTACTTATTATAACTACACACTAGCATCAGTAAAGATATCACTCGTCATTCATAAAGCATCACTCTTACATTAACAGACATTTTTATAGACATTAATTAGCAGTTTACTTTTGCTAAACGACTGAGTTAATAAATGATCTACTCATTAATTAAATATGAAAATACAATTATAAATACTTTTATTCCTAATTCAGGTATTAAGAATAATATGTCACTATAATAGATTAAATAAGTGCTTTTATAAACTGCTCATTATGCTCATGTCTATTTATGTAGGAGTGATGCTTTATAAATGTATTATTTACTGATGTGTCATAGTGTAGTTATAATAAGTAATTTATTTGCATGTAATAGTTGTATGTATAATTACAATTATAAATAAAAATCAGCAAAAATTCTGCTAAACACTAAACATGAGGCTAAAATAGTCACAGACTGAAATTAAACAGCAGCATAATAAAGTTGATTCAGATCGTCACGTAAACGTGGTTTGTGTTTGACACAGACACACATTATTGACACAGCTATGAACTAAAGATAATATTGATCGAAGCCTCGGGGAGAGAAACTGCATCAGCCGAGATTATCAGTTGGAAGTTTAAATTATGGTTTAAACAACGACAGGAAGACAAGATGGCCACAGACACGAAACAACTGACGCAAAACTATCACAAAATGACCTGATCAAGTCACAAAACAATTAAAGAGATGCAGAACTATCACAAAGAGACACAAAGCAACCCACAAGAAACACAAAACTACCCCAAATGTACATGAAGAGACAAAATGTCAGCTAAAAAGACACAAAACTACAACAAGGACATGAAAACACAATAAAACAACCACAAAGAGAGACAAAACAACTACCAAGAGCTATAAACGTTCACAAGAGACACTAAACATCGTGTCTAGTGTTAAGACCTCTCTCTTGTTGGTTATTCCCACAGAGCTCAGCCTCTGCCGCCCTCTGCTGGTGTCTCACATTCATTTCAACATTTAAAGCATACAACTTTACAACGCTGAGTTGTCTTTCAGAGATATTTATTAAAGCAATCCTCGTGTTTGCATACGCTCAAAGGTAAGTATTACGAGTATAAGATGAAGAGTAAAAGTTACATTATGACAACCGTAACAATGATAAAACTAGATAATCCAAAAGCAGAGGTCTCAGTTCTCATTTAGCTTGGTGATCGGCTGACATTCAGCAGGCTTCAGCCAAATATCGGTTTCATTGCATCAGTCCTGTCATCTGATGCCATCGATCAAATCAACAACAACTGAGCCAGTCGTAAATCCAACACATCTGCATTAATCAAGAGTCTGAATTAAAGTTTAAAAAACATGTTTTCTGTCTGTTTGGATAACAAAATAAGATTTGAATCAAAATCCAGTTGAGGCTCTCAGAATCACTACAACAGAGATATCTCAAATTTCTAGGTATTAAATGAGATTAGATCAGTTTTGAACATTAAGGACCTTTTTTTTTGGTTTTGTGAAACTGGCTTCTGCTTCCATTTGTCACAATGACTGTAAGTCTTTTGTTGTTCTTGTTCTTGTTGCGATTAAAATCCTTGCGGAAATCAGCTCAGGAAATTTAACCATTAAACCAAAGAGGGATTATGTTTTAATGATCTGTATCACTAATTCTTATTTTGCTTTGTTAAAGGACAGTTTCACTACAGAGAACAACCACAGGGCACAATGTAACCTTCTGACCAGAATTATCATCAGTAATAATAATTAAAGTTGGACAGCATTTACAAGTAACTGCTGTATTCTTGGGGTTTTTTTTTTATGACTATTCAGGATTTCATATTATAAGTGCAACATGTTTTGCAGCTGCTTCAGTTTGGAGTTGATTGCAGACTTCCTGTTGTTGAGGACCTGGTATCTATGCATCACTGTCCTCATCAAGCTCAACCAGTCCTCCATCAGCGGCTTCTGGGTGAAAAAAAGTTGCATAATATTTGTCCACAGCTGAATAGATGCTGGTTCAGATTACTGAGTTGTGGTTAAGGTCATATTAGGTAGGAGAAGTCAATGGAACAGACTATGAGCAAGTTGAGCTTTAATACCTGTGAAACTCTGCTCCAGTGAAACCTCTTCCTTCAGTTCAGAGTCACTGCCTGGCCACAACTCTCTCACCAAGACTTCAGCAACATCCATACTTTCAAAATCCCAAGGACGACTAATTGCTGCTTCACCTCTGTAACAAAAGCTGAGGTTCTCTCTCAGACGATCAGCACCAAACTTTAGCACCTGAAAGAGCAAAACAACAACAAGATTAAACAAAACAAGGATTACGACCTACAATTACGAGAGGAAAAAGGCAAAATATCAAGAGCATGGGTGGAGGAGCAGGTGTAAGCCAGTGCAGGTGGACAGTCGAGATTTACAAGTCTCTCCCTGAGCAAGGCCAATGGGACACCAAGTATTTTGCTTTATTCCTCTCCCTCCATCCTCTTCTCCCTGTCTGCTGCCTTGTGGTCTCTGAGGTCAAGATGATGTCTGGCCCTTTATGGCCACTGCTGACCCATGATTTAACAAATATATTTTTTCTCACGTGCGTTAGGTGAATCGATGAAGCTACCTGTTCATCCACATGCAGGGCGATGGTGACGTGATCCCAAACGTAACACTCACGCCAGCCTAGCTCCTCAGTGTCCATGTGCTTTTTGTCAGGTCTGCGGACCAACTTGTACCTGACAGGAAGAGTAGGTTTCATTGACTTTTACAACTCACTGATATGAACAAATTATACATTTTATTAGTTTCTCCATTATTGACCATGAGTGTCTACTTCTTGTCTTCATTATTATTATACCAGGTCTTAAACTGGCAGCTGCCCACTGCTCAGCAGATGTTGGGATCTACAAGTACCTTGGAATTGCAAATGGAGATGATGAAGCGGCCAGTAGGTAGACTGGGTTGTAAAGAAATCCAGGGTCGGCTCTTGGTATTTTTTTCTCATGTTCTGTCTTCCTGATGTTGGTGATCAGTCTGGAATGTGACATCTACCACTACAACCCACTTCTACTGTTTTCCTGATTGGTTAGCCATTACCAGTCCTTCTCAATCCCAGCTTGGTCATTCTCCACTACTTTCGGAGGTGTCTTCCATCTGGACCTTGGGACTTCCAGTCCGCAGATGTTGCTGGACACTATGTCTGCAACTTGGTTATGGTGTTCTATGTATGCCCTGCCTGCTAGTATCTTACACCCTGCTGTTATGTGCTGCATTGTTTCTCAGTCTGACCCCAAGGTCATGTGGTAGACCCTGACCCCTGATTGATCTTGTAGACCTGTCTTTCAGATCTGCAAGGTCCTTTTCAAGGATTTTTGGATATCAGCCGAGGAACATAGCGTGCAGGGGTTTGTCCTCCCATGATGGGCCCTGATCTTCTTTCTCTAGTTTCGGGTGACAGAGGTATTCATTAAATATTTCATCACTAGGAGAATATCATCCTGGTGGATCTTTGCTGTTTTATCCTTCCTTCTCCTAAGAGTACGACTTCAGAGGGCTGGATTAGAGCTGAAACCCTCTGTGCATTGTGGGGAATGTCCTTGTTTTCATATCCGAAGGCCTCTGTCTTGACCTTTTGCCAGTACATTATGCTAGCAGGTTATCCGATAACGAGATCTTGTTCTTCCTATTCAGCTCAGTTTTCAGGATTTGCCTTATTCTCTGGAAATGGTAAATGGGATTGTCGTTCACACGAGCACATTCGCATACCAGTAACTGAACCGGGAAGAAATGCTAGAAATAATGTGGAAGGTGAAGGCAACTGTGGTCACCGGGGAGATCAAATACTCCCCCAGACTGGAAGAGTGGATGAGGCAGATCACAAGAAACAACATCTGAGATCTGTATCCAGAGGAGTAAAGAACTAGACCGATCAACTGGCTCTAGAGACCCAAACTTTGGTTAGTACTGGGCTGTAGACATGGTTATTTCTGATGTTTGTAGTTCTTACCTGTGAGTCTCACACATGGCCTCCGGCCTCCAGATGAAGCGACCGTCTCTGTAAACGCACACAGCTTTTGGATGATCACTCAGCAAATGATTCTTTGAGAACTGCTCGTCATTGGCTGGGCTGTGGACCAGGACAGCATACTGGACTTCCTGTTTATACAGGACAGTCTTGTGGACCCTCATGACTGGCTCCTCACCAGAGCAAAACTGGAGATAAAGAGATAAAAACTCATGGATAAGAGTTCATGTTTCATTGGTTCTGTTTGTCAGATTCTTATTAATCACATGTCACATGGCTCTGGCGACCTGTTCAGGGTGTACACCGCCTCTGATGACAGCTGGGAGCTTATGCCCCGCCCACCAGCAACGGAAGAACCAGGTCCCGGCACCATAACACAGTATACAGTATTCTCAGCAAATGGAGCTCGCTGCACCTTAGCACGTAGCCAGGTTTCCCACCTGCGGTAGCACATAAACAGTAGTACTCCTCCAGGTGTCCTAACAAGAAGCTTTGCTATGGATGTCCAACAGTATCTGTTGGTCCCACTGTGGTACATTCACACATTTGTCAGTCATTCCACTTGTTCCACTAACACATCTTTTCACTGAGAGGCCCCATCGGCTGCAAACATGGATTATCAGCACTGATTTGAATATACCAGTTTTATAGCTTAACAAGTGTGTGCTCACCACGTACTGTACGCATAATTCATTCATTCATTCATCTTCTGTTAATCTTCTGCTTATTCCCGTTAAAGGTTGCAGCTGTCATCAAACAAGAGGTGGGGGTACATCCTGGACAACGCCTAACTCATATTTCTTGATGTGTATTAACTTTGTTGATAACGTTTTAAAGCCATTTAAGTTAGATTTTTGATTAACTTGTTATTTGCATTACCATCCTTCCTCTTGATATTTTAACTATTTAACTGCCATATAAGAGCACTATATGATGATATCATCACAAAAAGTCAGTTGGGGTTTTACATGATGTTTTGGGTCCGTGATGAAGGACCTGTGGACACAGCCACGCCTTGCCATGCATTCATTTAGATTGCCCATGTCTTTTAAAGGTGTTCTGCTAATATGAAGTCAGATGTTTATGCTTGTAAATTGCTGCAAAAGTGTTAATGTTAATGTAGAAATGTTTTTAATATTACGTACTGTACTCGTGCTACCCTCTTGCATAATCTCTTTGGGACCCCAAGTGAATGGACAGACAGAGAGGTGTCACTTTTTACATGGGTTTTACTAAATTTCTCGCCCGTTGTTCTTAATCATTCTTCTTAATATTTTATGTTTATATTATTAGGTTCTCCTTACTCCAATTACTCATTAGTAAATAAAGTGACCTGTTAAAAATATAAAGTGACCAGTAGAGGTAGAAGTTTTTTTTTTTATGAATAACATATATTGCATAACACTCTCGTGATCCCTGCTCCAATTCATCAGGCGGAAGAAGTTAAATAATTATCTTTTCAAGGAACTGAATCCAAACCTGCAGACAAACTGACTGAGTACCTGCTCGCTGTAAGCCTTCAGAACCTCCTCCAGTGGGAAGGTGAAGCGGTACGAGCCCACCCTGGATGTCTCCTTAAAGGCTGGGGAGGTGGCAAACTTCCACAAGAAGCTCTGCTGGGTGGCAGCCTGCTCCTCCGTCCGGGCTGGGAAGGTTTTCTCCAGGAGTCTGGTCTCAGCTGACCTCATTTCTTCTGGCCCCACAGCCAGACTCCACCACAGCAGACTGTCTGTAGGAGACTTGAAGCCTTTATCCCTCCTGATGCCACGTAAACCCTCTTTCTTTGTGTCATATTTCAGATGAGACACGTGAAATTCAGGTTTAGGGTACTCAGGGATGCCTTCCTTGAAGAGAAACTGGTTTTTCAGACCTTGAGCTTCCTGTTTCAGATGATACAGCTTCAAGTGTCGTCCGTAACGAACATGATATCGATGTCCTTTCCTGTCTGTGTGTTCCTGCATGGCGTCTCATCTGCTGACTGTCTGATCACAAAGACAAATGAAGACTTCCTGCTGCTCACAATACGTGCTCACTGTCAGGTCTCACTGCCAGCTGATGCAGAGAGGTGTGAACACATACTGATCATATCGAACCAGTTTAGACCACACCCACTGACTGAGACGTTCTGATTAGAGGTCTTCGGAAAAAACCGACAACCCGAAAACCCGAGGGTCCGACCCGACCCGGCTCGGGTTTGGTCCACTCACAAGAAGTGACGCCGGGGCCGGGTCTGAACCGGTGGAGTTTGTCTCGGGTCGCGGGTTCTTATTGTGAAGGCCGGGTCCCTCAGTACCCGAGAGGACCCGGCGATTGGCGGTCACAGCTGTCATCACCGCCGCCCTCCCCTTTCCCGACTCCAATGCGAGGCCTAGGCCAGGGGTGGGGGTGGCAGCGGCCGAGCCGCAGCCGGACCAGGGTAGAAGGAGACTACGTTTAGGTAAGAAACAGAAAGTAATAGCTTATAAAAACAAGTCTTAAGACAACTTGTATTAAATCATAAAGCAACTCGGGCATTTCGGGTCCACGGGTTTTTAAGGGTTCGGTTCGGTTTCGGAACTCGTATTTACAATAATGGCTCGGGGCCAGTCGGGTCCGGTTCCAATTTTCACGGGTCCATTTCGGCTCGGAACTCATATTTACAATAATAGCTCGGGGCCAGTCGGCTCCGGGTCGAATTTTCACGGGTCCATTTGGGTTCGGGTCCGTCAAATTGGACCCGTGAAGACCTCTAGTTCTGATGTCAGGAAACGAAACTGAAAGTAACCCGTGTGTGAGTTTCATTTCCTAACCGAGGTCCTATTTTGACTGGTGACGTCACTCTCCACTTTATATAGAGAGCCGAAGTCCCGCCCCTCGACTTCCGGGTCATGGGACCTATCTCGCGAAACAATATGAGTTGACTACTTACTCTCACACAATAATTAGAAAAAAAAATGGAAACAAAACTTGCCAGCTTCTAGACTACCGCTCATTTCCACGTCAGGTTAGTGGACTGGGCGCTGGGGCGCCCTCATTGTCACGTCAACTTGCTGCTGCTGAGAGTCATACGGGAGAGGGGGGCGGGGGATCAAGTTGCGACTGCAGAGGTTGCAAAGAGGAGGGGGGCGAGGGATAGACTTTTCCCAGGCCACGCAACACAAACTGCTTCCATATAAATTTTATTTAATTCATTCCTAAAATTAACATAGACCTATACCCACGTGTAATTAATTGGGTTATATGAAAAATGACCAAAAAATAAATAAAAAAATAAAAAATCTGTGCAGTCATCTACGTCACTCACGTAACTCCGGTTGATTGACAGGCAAACGGACGGTGTCGGCAAAAAGTAATGCAAAAGTTAATGATGTCGAGTGTTCATCTTCATCATGGATCAAAGTAAAAGACCAAAGAAGCATCAGGTGCTTAGTTCATTAAAAAGAATTAGAGGAGAAGAGGAGAAACGGGCAAAAGATGAAGGTATGCAGATTTCTATGAGTGACGTGAGTGACAGTAGGCTACAGGCCTATTAGAATTAAGGCAATTGCACACCTGTTGTTGATAATGGCCAACTGATGGTTCGCCCAGGGCGTAAATCTAGCAGGGACCGCCTCTGGCTGGGCGATATGGCTGAAAAAATGTATCACGATAAGTGTTTCATATCAGCTGATTTTTTTTTAACCTATTCTACACGGACTTCTCAACTGTGCTAAGCTGCATCCGTTATTTCTATTTGTCGTGTGTCACTGCTGCAGTGCGCTAGACTTTTTCGTTGTCTGTCATTTTGACTGACAGGGTCATATAAATCCCGCCATAACCCATTTTTATCCATCATTTAATTTTTTAAAAATGATAACAATGACATAGGCCTATTCAATAGCATTTAAATTTCATCAATTTTTAATTAATTCTGTAGCGGTGGAAAAAAAGATTCGATTCGAAAATCATACATCTAGAGTCTATTTAACAGTCTCAGTTGAGTCCTACCACGTTTGATTGATAATCAATAAACGGATCCATTCAAACTCGGCAGAGAAACTAAACGTACTACCAGACTTGACCAGCAAACAATACGCGGAGAAACTTAACGATTCATAACCGCTGCTCGTGGATGATCCACAAAATACAACGCATGATATACATGGTAGTCAAAACCATAGACAGAGTTTAAAGTTGATTCAGCCACTTATTTCGCACACACCTGCGCCCGCACCCAGTAGGCTATGCACGACGGCCAGTGAAGAACCAAGCGAACAACTGAACGTACTGAGAAATGGTACATCCCAATGGGGGTGAGGGTTTGAAAATCGTTTTAGATTATTTCCTGAATTGATGTGATGGTAGTAGTGCATTTAAATACATACAATTTTACATTATATTTTATTATTTTTTTCAGTACCCCCCAAACTATTATTTTCATCTACTTTGGGGGGGGTCTAAGTCTCAATACCCCCCGTAATTCGAACCATGGCCCGTTGTTTTGGGCTCAGGTTTCAAAAAAAGTAACAGGACCATCAATAAGAGAATAATAATCTGGCATCCACTCAACAATTTTTTAGGAGTTTTATTTTTTAGAGTTTCAACAACACAGAATATACTGACAAAGAACAGACACTTTCACAAATGTGTAATTGGATCCAACATTTCCAGTTTCTCTACAGAGTACAACTGATCATCTGACCTCATGGATTATAGGATAGACACAATATGGGTGAATGAGTTTTAATGTAACATTGCTGTGCTGAATTTCAGCCTCAGTTTAAGACCCACCCAAGTATAAGGCTTTAACTGCTGGATCCTTTGTAACTGCAGTACTCTAAAACATTTAGGTCACCTGATTACTATTGTACTCTTGCTTCAGATGAATATCTATAGTTTCATCTGTACATATCTAAAAGTACATAATGGCTATTCATTTCCTGTATATCTAATATAACTGATCTATTTCTCTTATGACTTGAAACTCTCATTTAAAAATCAAAAAATTAAAATTAAAATGTAACATATCTGCATAATATCTCTGGAGCACATAGATAGATAGATAGATAGATAGATAGATAGATAGATAGATAGATAGATAGATAGATAGACAGATAGACAGATAGATAGATAGATAGATAGATAGATAGATAGATAGATAGATAGGCCTGCGTCCTACCCTTATTACTCTTAAACAAAAGGCAGGCTAATAATTTAGGTATAATGTGCCGTATCAGTGATTCTTATGCTACTTGGATAAAAGAAGTGCAACATGTTTTGCAGCTGCATCAGTTTGAAGTTTAAATCTATAGACGTCCACCTGCAGCAGATCACAGACCTCCTGTCAGTCAGCCAACTCAAGCGTGTTGTTGAGGATGTCGTATCTATGGATCACTGTCCTCATCACATTTGGCTGGTCCTCCTCCAGCAGCTTTTGGGTGAAGAAAGTTGCATAAGAGTTTGTTCAAAGTTGAAGAGATGCTGGTTCAGATTTTTGTGAAGTCAATGGAACAGACTGTGAGTGAGTTGATGTGTTAACAGCTTCAAAATACCTGTGAAACTCTGCTCCAGTGAAATCTCTTTCTTCAGTGGAGAGTCGATGTCTGGCCACAAATCTTTCACCACGCTTTCAGCATAACGAAACGTATCCCCAGATCCCTGACTAATTGCTCCTTCACCTTTTTCACAGAAGCTGAGGTTCTCTCTCAGGCGATAAGCACCAAACTTCAGTGCCTGAATGAGAAAAACAACAATAGTGTATTCTTTCCTCAGTGTGTCCATAAACAAACTCCAGTATGTGAAGCTGCTTCTTGTTTCCTCTCTGAACTCCTGCAGCTTATTTAGATAAAAGCTGAAACAGTAGCAAGAACACAGAAGGTACCTGTTTGTTCATATGCAGGGCGATGGCGACGTTATCCCAAACATAAAATTCAGAGTCCCGATGAGACAGCTTCTGAATTTCCATCCGGTTTTCATTAGGTCTCTGGATCAACATGTACCTGACAGAAAGAACAACAAACATTTGACTCAATTACTTAAAGGTAAGAATGATGTTCATGTCTGAACAACCCATAAGAATGAATAATAAGAATGAACTCAAAGACAAACAGAGAGTAAACACTGACACCATCAGGTCGAGCTGTGAACTACAACACCTCCCTTTGTGTTTTAAAACAGCAGAACATCATTAAAAGCTTCAGTTACAGCAGACATGGGTTAAACTACAGAATATAAAATATATACATAAAAATCCTCCTAATACATATGAATGGAGACCCAAACATTGGTTAGTACTGGGCTGTAGACGTGTTTATTTCTGGTGTTTGTAGTTCTTACCCGTGAGTCTCACACATGGCCTCTGGCCTCCAGATAAAGTGACCATCTCTGTAAACACACACAGCGTTTGGATGATCACTCACCAAAGGATACCGTGAGAACTGCTCCTCATTGGCTGGGCTGTGGACCAGGACAGTATGTTGGAATTCCTGTTTGTGCAGGACAGTCTCGTAGACCCTCATGACCGGCTGCTCACCAGAGCAAAACTGGAGACAAGAGATAAAAAGAATCATGGATCAGAGTTCTTCTATCTGTACTGATGGAAACATTATCATTGATTCTTTTTGTCACATTCTCATGAATCACATGGTGTTTGTCTTTTCCTGCAGTTTTGATGTCTCTGGTGGTTTTACTTTTGTTCCTTTTTAATCAAAAGCAAACAATGATTGTCACTTTCAGTCTGAGCTTTAACATCTGATAGTGTTAAAGTCATATTCATATAACAAATTTGGAACATCTGTACATTCACTTTTCACATTTTAACCTCTTGCTGGGAGGTGGAGTTCAGCTAAAAAAGACAAAATAAAGTGGCAATAGCAAATAAACACATTTTGACTGAAATACACTTGGTTTTTTTTATAAGTCTTTTATGATTTTTATTATGTTTAAAGTTAGTAGCATCACACTCTGATGATCCCTGCTCCAGTTCATCAGGTGGAAGGAGTTAAATAATTATCTTTTCAAGGAGCTGAATCCAAAAATGCAGACAAACTGACAGTAAATCTACTGGTCTGTTGTCAGTACCTGTTCGCTGTAAGCCGTCAGAACCTCCTCCAGGGGGAAGGTGAAGCGGTACGAGCCCAGCCTGGATGTCTCCTTAAAGGCTGGGGAGGTGGCAAACTTCCACAGGAAGCTCTGCTGGGTGGCAGCCTGCTCCTCCATCCGGTCTGGGAAGGTATTCTCCAGGAGTCTGGTCTCAGCTGACCTCATCTCTTCTGGCCCCACAGCCAGATTCCACCACAGCAGACTGCTTTTAGGAGCCTTGAAGCCTTCATCCCTCCTGATGCCACATAAACCCTCTTCATTTGTGTCGTGTTTCAGATGAATCACATGAAACTCCGGCCTGGGATATTCTGGGATGTTTTCTTTGTAAAGATATTGGTTGCCCAATCCTGTTTTCTTAACTGCCTGTTTTAAATCATTCAGGTTCAAGTGCTCACCTTTCCAAAAACGTTCTGGATATCCTCTCCTGTTTTTCCGTGTCTGCATGGTGGCTGTCATGGTGTCTGATCACAAAGACAAATTAAAAGTTTCTACTTCTGTATCAAAAAGACTTTAACAAAGGCACCTATGCTTGTAGAGGTTTTTATGAAGATGTTTCGTCCAAGTCTTCAGTTGTAAGGGAGTGGCGGGAAGTCACCGATTAAATAGGAACATCTGTGGGCGTAGCCTAGTGACTTTATCAGTGGTGAGGAAATGAAACGCAGAGTGAACACAGGTGGTTTTGTTTCAGTTTCGTTTCCCGAGATCAGAAAGTCTCAGTCAGTGGGTGTGGTCGAAGCAGGTCACATCTTGTTGTGTTCACTCCTCCCTTCATCCGCTGACAGTGAGCACATACTCCTAAAAGCAGGATCTTATGTCTGTGAAGGTTCTTAGTCATCCAGGTCATAGTATGTACAGTATATCCATAAAGCCTCCCTTTGTGTTTTTAATCAGCAAATCATCATTAAAAGCTTTGGTTACAGCAGACATGGGTTTTTGTTTCCTAATGTCTTTATTGTTTTTGATATTTTGACTCCACAACAGAATAAAAGAGAAATAATTTGAAGCTGAATGCTTCATCCAAATGAAATAAACTACAGATTATAAAATATATACATGAAAATCCTTCTTATACACAAGAATGAAGACACAAACAGGCTTCAGACGTGGTTATTTCTGATGTTTGTAGCTCTTACCTGTGACTCTTACACATGGCCTCTGGCCTCCAGATGAAGCAACCATCCCTGTAAACAGGCACAGCTTGGATGTTTGGATGGTCACTCAGCAAAGGATAGTTTGAGAGCGTCTCCTGTAGACCAGGACTTCCTGTTTGTATAGGACAGTCCCATTAAAGCAGACCAGGAAGGTTGTCCACAAAAACACTTATGGCGGAAATTTGAGCTTTGTTTTGCACTGATTTCATAATTTAATAATTTAATTTTGGCTTCATCTAACACTTAGGTGTTTCAGGGTTTCTTCATCCCATCGAGGGTTTGCCTCGATGGGATGAGTGAACACAGGTACATTGTTTGTTTCGTTTCCCGAGATCAGAAAGTCTTAGTCAGTGGGTGTGGTCGAAGCAGGTCACATCTTGTTGTGTTCACTCCTCCCTTCATCCGCTGACAGTTGTAAAGGACAGTCCCATTAAAGCAGACCAGGAAGGTTGTCCACAAAACACGTATGGCGGAAATTTGAGCTTTGTTATGAACTGATTTCATATTTTAATTTTGGCTTCTTCCAACACTTAGGTGTTTCAGGGTTTCTTCATCCCATCGAGGGTTTGCTTCCAGCGGCCCTTGTTGACGGGAAGGTGAGATTCATCGATCACATGTTAGATAAGCTGACGTGCTATATAAGAGGGGTGTGAATATTACACCATGATATTATTGGACTCACGTGATTCTGTGTTTGTTTTTATTTTACAACGCCATCTTTACCAATTTTTATGTATTTGATCTCATTGGATTCTTGTATTGCGTGATGGTCTTTGATTCTGATGGCGTGACATTAACTCACCCTTGAGGTGTTAAATTATAGTGTATTGATCTTATGATCAAGAATAATTTCTCTTCCCTAGTGCTGGGGTCAGTTATCTGCCCTATTTTCTCTCTGAGTAACGTACCAAGACCATGGTCCCTCTTTGGCATCTTCAGTCTCACTCTCTGGGGGATACTTTGCATTACAGACGTAGCTGTAGAGTTAGATGGTAATGCCCTCCGTCACTGTCTGACTATTTGTATTTCCTAGCTAGTGTGAATGCTTAACTTCATGTTTATGTACAATAGCCAATTGGATGTTATCACATCTCCCGTTTGGTGCCTCGGCCTTGCTTGCTAGTATAAGAATCTGAGCTTTACTGTTTGTGCCTTACAATTGAGGTGCACTCGTGTTGTGATGACGAAGCTTCTGTTCTCCTCGTATAAACTCCTTTAGGCATAAGACATACAGGACTCTGGTGTGGACCGTGGTTATTCTTTTAATTTCACTATGTTTTGGGCACAGATTTCATGTTACACCATTATCTGCAAGATATTATATTTATCTCAATCACTTCTTCCCTTTCACAAAGTAATCCCTTCACCACAAAAAAATAACAGGACCATCCATAACACAATAATAATCTGGCACTCACTCAATTTTAAGCAATTTTAGTTATTACAGTTCAAACAACACAGAATATACTGGCAAAGAACAGATACTTTCACAAATGTGTAGGTTGACTTGATAGCTGGTGTTATTATAGCAAATTTAGACAGGTCTGTATGAGACTGACATTTATCAGGCTTCAGATGAATATTTATCGTTTCATCTGTACATATCTGAAAGTACATCATGGCTATTAATTTCCTGTATATCTCATGTGACTGATCCACTTTATCAGCTACAGATATCTGTAGCATTCCTAGGACTTGAAACCGTCATTTAAAAATCAAAAAATTAAAATGTAACGATGCGTAACATATCTGCATAATATCTCTGAGATAAATAGACGATAGATGGACTTGAAACTCATTTAAAAAACAAAAATTAAAACATAATGATGCATAATTCCAAAGGCTAATCATTTAGGTATAATGTACCATGTACCGTATCAGTGATTCTTATTCTACTTAAAAGAAGTGCAACATGTTTTGCAGCTGCTTCAGTTTGAAGTTTAAATCTATAGACGTCCACCTGCAGCAGATCACAGACCTCCTGTCAGTCAGCCAACTCGAGCGTGTTGTTGAGGATGTCGTATCCATGGATCACTGTCCTCATCATCCTCGGCCGGTCCTTCTCCAGCATCTTCTGGGTGAATAAAGTTGCATCAAAGTTTGTTCACAGTTGAAGAGATAGTGGTTCAGAGTACTGAGTTGCTGAAGTCAGTGGAACAGACTGTGAGTGAGTTGACGTGTTAACAGCTTCAAAATACCTGTGAAACTCTGCTCCAGTGAAATCTCTTTCTTCAGTGGCCACAACTTTGTCACCAATTTTTCAGCAGCAGCGAAATCATCAAATTCAATCTCAGGAATAATTGTTGGTTTTCCTTTTTCACAGAAGCTGAGGTTCTCTCTCAGGCGATAAGCACCAAACTTTAGCACCTGAACGAGAAAAACAAGAACAAAATGAGCAACAATTTACTGTTGTATTCTTTCCTCAGTGTGCCCATAAACAAACTCCTGTATGTGAAGCTGCTTCTTGTTTCCTCTCTGAACTCCTGCAGCTTCTTTAGATAAAAGCTCAAACAGTAGCAAGAACACAGAAGGTACCTTCTCTTTCACATGCAGGGCGATGGCGACGTTATCCCAAACATAATACTTAGTAAACAACATCTGAGTTGTTTCCATCTGGTTTTCATTAGGTCTCAACATGTACCTGACAGGAAGAACAACGGACATTTGACTTAACTACTTTATTAAAGGTAAGAATGATGTTCATGTCTGAACAACCCAGCAACTCTTCAAATCTTCACTTTAAAGATTCTGCTCTGGTTCTGCTGTTTAATGATCTGATTGATGAACAGTCATGAGAATGAACTGAAGGACAAACAAAGAGTCAACACTGATATCATCAGGTCGAGCTGTGAACTACAACACCTCCCTTTGTGTTTTAAAACAGCAAAAAATAATTAAAAGCTTCAGTTACAGCAGACATGGGTTAAACTACAGAATATAAAATATATACATAAAAATCCTCCTCATACATATGAATGGAGACCCAAACATTGGTTAGTACTGGGCTGTAGACGTGTTTATTTCTGATGTTTGTAGTTCTTACCTGTGAGACTCACACATGGCCTCTGGCCTCCAGATGAAGTGACCATCTCTGTAAACACACACAGCGTTTGGATGATCACTCAGCAAAGGATACCGTGAGAACTGCTCCTCATTGGCTGGGCTGTGGACCAGGACAGTATGTTGGAATTCCTGTTTGTACAGGACAGTCTCGTAGACCCTCATGACCGGCTGCTCACCAGAGCAAAACTGGAGACAAGAGATAAAAAAAATCATGGATCAGAGTTCTTCTATCTGTACTGATGGAAACATTATCATTGATTCTGTTTGTCACATTCTCATGAATCACATGGTGTTTGTCTTTTTCTGCAGTGTTGAGGTCTCTGGTGGTTTTACTTTTGTTCCTTTGCTTTCCTCAAAAGCAAATAATTGGTTGTCTCTAATTGAACTGAATTTAGGTAAGATTAAAAATGTACAGCCAATAACCAGACAACCATGTGCAAATGTGCAAGAAAAAGAAAAAAAAAGTTGTATAGACTGATGGCTTGGGACAGGAAAGATTTCCTGTAGCGTTCTTTAGATCCATGATTGATAACAGTTTGTTCAGAGTCCTCCTCTCCACCACCGATTCAAAGGGGTCCTGTCTGCAGTCAATAATATTGCCAGGCTTCCTGATCAGCTTGTTCAGTCTGTTGGTGTCTGGCTGTGATGCTGTTGTTCCCCCAGCAGACCACAGTGGAGAAAAGTGTGCTGGCCACAACAGACTGGTAGAAGATCTCCAGCATTTTGCTGCACATATTGAAGGACTTCTGTTGTCTGTTGTCAACGTCTGTTGTCGATGGTCACTCCCAGGTATTTGTAATCCTCCACCATCTTCACTACCCAGGATGCTGAGGGGCAGAGGAGCTGGCCCCTTCATCCTGAAGTCGATCACCATCTTTGGTCTTGTCCACGTTAAGCAGCAGGTGATTCCTTCCAGTCCACCCCACAAATCCGTCCACCAGCCTTCCATACTCCTCCTCATCCCGTCCACCCGTACACCAGTGGTGTATAAGGTGAACAGGAACAGAGGAAGTACAGTGCCCTGAGGGGCTCCCACACCACTCACCACATCAGACAGGACATGAACCAGACGCACGAACTGTGGCCTGTCTGTCAGGTAGTCAGTGATCCAGGAGACAGTGGACGCACCAACACCCATCGACTGCAGCTTCTCACCCAGCAACAAAGGCTGGATGGAGTTGAAGCCACTGAAGAAATCAAAGAATGTGATTCTCACTGAGCCTCCACCACCATGCAGGTGGGAATGAGCTCGCTGCAGAAGATAGATGACCGCGTCATCCACCCCCAGACACGGCTGGTAGGCAAATTGTAGGGGGTCTAGGAACGATCTCACCTGTGGCTTTAGGTGGGCCAACACCTTCAGCACATGGGATGAGTAGTGAGCTTAGTTCCCAGGGAGAGGAGTAGGGAGCATGAGCTGTGGGAGCGTTGGAGGCAGTGGGGAGGTGTGGGTTAAAGAGGTAGAGGAGACAGGAGTCTTGGAGCTAAACCTTAAGCTCGTTCACATGCTCCAAGTTGCCTTGACCACACCTCCCTCATGTTCTTCTGCTGGAGTTTGGCCTCCAGCTTCCTCCTGTAGGAGTCTTTGCACTCTCTGATCTTGTCCCGCAGTTGGTGCTGTACCCTCCTTAGCTCCTCCCTGTCTCCAGACCTGAAGGCTCTCTTCTTGTCATTCAACAGAGTCCTCAGGTCGCTGGTAATCCAAGGCTTGTTGGTGGAGTAACAACGAGCAGTCCAGGGTGTTATGACGGTATTCTCACTGAATTTTATGTATTCTGTGATGCAGTCCGCCATGCTGCTGATGTCTTCCCCATGAGGATGGCAGAGTGCCTCCCAGTCAGTGCACTCAAAGCAGCAGAAAACGGATGGATTGATCCAGCAGTTGACATCAGTAGTGATGGGCAATCGAGGCTTTGTTGAAGCCTCGACACGTGATTCAAAAAAAGGTTCGTTACTCGAAGCTTCAATGACACAGTGCTCTATTAGGACATCTAGTGGACAATAAAATGTAGTGCAATGGAGACGTGTTGGTTCATGCTTGTATGAGACTTGATTTGCCATGCAGATTCCTATTCGACTACATTACATGGATATGTGGTTTAAAGTTTATTATAAGAAAATTATATAGGCTACATAACAATAAAATAAATAACAAAGTACAAATGGGACTCGAACCTTTGTTTCGCTGAAGAAAGACCGGCGACTTCACAGTGTACCACGAACCTCATCAGTGATCCACTGTTGTCGGTGGATCATTTTGATTACGTCAGGACACTCTATGAACCTTCGCTGATTTACACTAATGTTTATGTTTCAGCGCTTACATCAACTATTTTCATTTGCTCTTGGTATCATGGTTTCGTAGTGTTAGAGAATATTTGTACTGAATGCAACAGTGTCAAACCAAATCTTTCTTGACTCAGTATTTGCTTCTAAGACTCATCTCATCTCTCCTGAAGAGCAGATAAACCAGTTACAGGGTTTCTGAATGAAGCAGTGAAATGGTTCATACGTCACAAAACACGTGATTTGTTCTTACCAACTATCTATGTAACTATATCTATCTATCAATCTAGTGTTGCCTAACTATGTCACTAATTGATCGATTTCTTTCTGAATCTTATTTGGAGTTAGTTGCGTATTTTGTGGAGATCTATCACGAAATACGCAAATGACTCCAACTACAGCAAGAGACCAACCTACTATGCAAAGAAACATTAAAATGAGCACCACTAAATAGGAATAAGATATCCGAGATATCCCTGAACACACTCGATCCCACCAGGTGATTCACATGACAAACCGAACCCCTAGGATGACTCGTTTGCCGTTGAAGCGTTCGAAGCACTCGAACTGCTTCGAACGTCACTCAAGTGCTTCAAACGTCACTAGTCACGTGACCGAACCACGCTTCGGCACAGTGGTTCGATACAATTGCTTCATGAGCTACGGCGCATGTGTCGGAGCCTCGGGTGTCGGAGGGCCATCACTAGACATCAGTATGTTTCTTCATTCATGTTCTTGCTGTTCATGCACTGAATTTAACATCTGATAGTGTTAAAATCGTTCATATAACATAACTGGAAGGAACATCTGTACATTCACTTTCACATTTTAACCTCTTCAGCCCTCTGGGTGCTGGAAGGTGGAGTTCAGCAAAAAAAGACCAAATAAAGTGGCAATAGCAAATAACAAAACACATTTTGACTGAAATAACTTGTATTTTTTATTAGTCTTTTATATTTTTTATATTGTTTAAAGTTAGTAGCATCACACTCTGATGTTCCCTGCTCCAATTCATCAGGTGGAATGAGTTAAATAACTCTGTTTTCAAGAAACTAAATTCAAATCTGACCAGGAGTAAAAGTACTGGTCTGTTGTCAGTACCTGCTCACTGTAGGCCGTCAGAACCTCCTCCAGGGGGAAGGTGAAGCGGTACGAGCCCAGCCTGGACGTCTCCAGAAAGGCTGGGGAGGTGGCAAACTTCCACAGGAAGCTCTGCTGGGTGGCAGCCTGCTCCTCCGTCCGGTCTGGGAAGGTTTTCTCCAGGAGTCTGGTCTCAGCTGACCTCATCTCTTCTGGCCCCACAGCCAGACTCCACCACAGCAGATTGTCTGTAGGAGCCTTGAAGCCTTCATCCCTCCTGATGCCACGTAAACCCTCTGTCTTTGTGTCGTGTTTCAGACAAATCACATGAAACTCCGGCCTGGGATATGCTGGGATGTTTACTTTGTAAAGATATTGCCTGGTCGATTCTGTTTTCGGAGCTGCCCGTTTTAAATCATTCAGGTTCAAGTGCTCACCTTCCAAAAAATGATGTACATATCCTCTCCTGTTTTTCCGTGTCAGCATGGTGACTGATCACAAATTAAAACTTCTATTTCTTTATCAAAAAGAGTTTAGCAAAGGCAACTGCACTTCCACGTCATCTAATGGACTGGGGGGAAGTCGAGGATTAAATAGGAACATTTGTGGGCACAGCCTAGTTAAGAGTATCCCCTGTCCAGACGGATACACAAGAAGTGCGTTTTCGAATTTATCCACCCTGGGACCCGGTTTCAAAAAAGTGCGTTTCAGGGCTATGCGTTTACGGGATTCGTCTGGACGATAGGGATAGGCCAAAACGATTAAAAACATCTGCGTTTACGCAAAAATGCGTTTTCGTGTGGATGGCCCCTCAGTGTGAGGAAATAAAACTCAAAGAGTAAGACTGTTTACTTTCAGTTTTGTGTCCTGAGTTCAGGGAGTGTGGTCTAACCAGGTCACGTATGGTTGTGTTCACTCCTCGTTTCATCAGCTCACAGTGAGCATGCATTTCTAAAAGCAGGAACTTTTCTGTGAAGGTCCTATATCCATAAAGCCTCCCTTTGTGTTTTAAATCAGCTAAACGTGATTAAAACCTTTGGTTACAGCAGACATGGGTTTTTGTTTCCTAATATCTTTATTGTTTTAGATATTTTGACTCCACAACAGAATAAAACAGAAATAGTTTGGAGGTGAATGCTTCATCTTCATTAAACAAACTACTGTTGTGGACTGGTAAGGTCTATCTGTTTTCAGGGGTACCAGTCCTAACCTGGAGTGAGTGAAAGAGGAGAAGTGATGGAAGAAAGGAACTGGTTTTCCTACTGTTATCGGGTTTGGAGGGCACTCCGCCGAGTCCTGACAGCGCAGTCCGGCTCTCACGAGCGACGAGCCCCGTTGACTTTTAAAAACTATGGTGGGTCCTCAACCAAAGTGACAAACTGGACTGAAAGAAGGTGGGTTGGTGTGGCGAGCGTCGCAACTTACTTGAGACCTAGTCGGGAGTGTTCAGCTCTCCTCAAACTCTCGTTCTCACCCCAGAACCTACATTTATTATCAAGGGAGCTGCTACGTGCGCACCTCCCCAAAATGGTGCGTTTGAGACTACAGGAAATCACCAACCCCTTGTGCACCGCATAACCACCAACATCTCCCAGTATTGCACAAAACTAGGTCCTCTCCAAAACAAAACACATTGTTTTCAGGCTCTTTATGAAAATAAAGAGGGAGAGACCAAGACCGGACATGGCTGGACAAAAAGTCCCATTAAAGTAGACCAGGAGGTGATCTATAAAAACATGTATGGCTGGAATTTGAGCTTTGTTATAAGGCCTTGAGCTTCGTTTTGCACTGATTTCATATTTTAATGTTGGCTGATATTTTAGTTTTGCCATAAGTTTCCATTTTTTTTATTTGATAAAAGTACATTTTAAAAGCTGTATTTTGTAAATAAAGAGACACATGGTAAATTTGAAGATGTATTGTTTTTCTTTACTATTTCAAATGCTACATTTATACACTGTTCTAAAACCTGGTTACTGTAAAGGTGGAAAATAACAGTTTCCAAGTCATAACAAGTACAGACAAGTCCAAACAAGTCCAAAGTCATTGTGATTACAATCACAGTCGTTGACATTGCATAAATTGTGTGTGTTTTTTTTTTTGGAATAATTATAGAAAAGGTCAGATAGAATTTATCCACGTTCGATTATTGTTTCTTTAGCTATTTTATTTATTTGACATCACAAGAATCTGGTGAATTTAACAAGGGTGTTTAGAGGTACATATATTCACTACTTTCCTGGTACAGAGGGCTAAAGTAACTAGATCACTGTCATATTTTACAGACTGATTTTTTTTTTTTTTTTTTTTTTTTTAACAGACTCATATTAGCTGATGGGTTTTCTCTTAACTGAATCAATTAACTGTCTTTTTACGTCATGCATTAAATATTTATATCAAGGTACAGATTCAGATTCACTGTATTTGTCCCCGCGGGCAAATTAAGGCTACAGTGAGCAACTTAACGTGCAAGAACAGACATTTTAAGGAAATGAAACACAAATAGAACAGGATACAAAATACAAAGTATATACAAGTTACCATGGCATAAATGCTATGAATATACAAAATGTCCATGGAGAATGTAAATAAGCTGTATAAGTAAAGTGACTAAAGTGTAAATGGAAACAGTAGTTACAGGGATTATATATTTACAAGTTAGAGCTGAGGTAGAATGGGTAATAAATAAAACAACAAAGAGTTACTGGTGTGAGTATGGGGATGGGGGGCAAGGGGAGGTTGACTGCGCTAATGAGTGTGAGCTGGAGAAGAGTCAGAGAGAGAGAAAGTGTGTGGAGAGGAGTTGAGGTGAAGGATGGCTACAGGATTCATTTCGGAATTACTTTATTCATTTTTTACACAGATCCCTCTCACATGTTTACATGTTCACCTGTAACAGGAAGTCAGGTTATACGTAAAGGGGAACACAGTTATGCACAGTTCTATAGAGTAACCGGAAAAGCTTTAATTTTGAAGGCCGTGGCGAGCGGAAGTTGTTGTTGTCTCATTTCCGTTAGCTTGATACCGGCGGTGACCGGAAGTCCAGCAGATAGTTCCAGCAGAGATTCAACAAACTCTCAGACAGACAGAAAAAAAAAGTGAAACCGTGACATGAAAGTGAGCGGAGCTGTGTTAATGGAGTGATCTACATAACCAGGAAACTGTTTATGTTATTCTTCATGTCAGAATCCACCGAAGTCCGGGGCCAACGTTAGCCTGGGTAGCTAGCCTAAATCGAGCTAACAGGATTAGTTGCTAATTAACTGCTGGGGCTAACGGGAGACTACATGGCTGAAGACAGGAACAGCTGGTGGAGACGCACCTTGGAGCTGTGAAGGTGAAGGTGAGTCATCCTCCGGCTGTTGGGCGGCAGTTAGCTGAAGGTAAACATTCAGAACTCCATTCGTAATTCTTCGCATTTTAACAGAAGAAACATGGGACTGGTAGTTAAATAAAAGTGGTGATACCTGGTCAGACATGTATGTACATTTACAAATAATACATCTCAAATGCTTCCATCGTTTATCGTCCTCTATATAGTTTATATTTTGTATGTACACAGTCCTGAAATTAGACAAAGATAACCCAATCTAAATGAAGAAACAGAAATATTATACTAAAATGAGCCAATATTACATATCAGTGAGGTACTCCCCTAAGATTAGAAGTTAATTTCAAGGTCAAGTCACAGTCCATCCTTCCAGAAGTGTTTCCTTCAAAATAATGAGACTCAGGTGTCATTCAGTTCCTGGTTTCGTTTAAAAAAAAAAATTGACTGTCTTATCTTCACACCATTTTTCTGAAGTGTGTGATGGCACAGACAAAGGAGCTTGGTGAGGAGCCCAGAAAAAGAGTTGTTGTTGCTGTAAAAGATTATCTCTAAAGAGTTTTAGGTTAGGGCCATGCAGCAACACAATGAGCCCAAATTGTTCTACAAAAGAACGGTTAAAGAACTGCTAAGTCAAAGTCCTGACCTTCATCCAGTAGAAATGTTGTGGAAGGACCTGAAGCAAACAGTTCATGTGAAGAAACCCACTAACATGTAAAAACTAAAGTGCTTCTGTTGTGAAGAATGGGCTAAAATTCCTCCAAGATGCTGTGGACGACTGATCAGCAGTTACCAGAAACATTTAGCTGACACTATTTCTGCACAAGGAGGTTGCACCAGATGCTGGAAACAAGAGTTAACTGACTTTACACCTCACTGATATGTAATATTTTCCTGAAAAAACAAATACACAAGTATAATATTTCTGTTTCGTGTATTTGATTGGGTTTTCTTTGTCTACTTTCAGGAGTTATGCAAAAGTCTGGTAATGTTTTGAGTCATGTTTTATGACGAAAATAGAGGAAAACTTTTAAGTGGCTCTGTAAATCCCTATTTTATTCATACTTCCTAGACATTTCTACCCTTTCTTTTTACTTTTTTACATTTTTTTATTTTTTTACTTTTTGTACTTTGTATTCAAAATGTGCTTATCTTATCTCTTTAACTGGCTCAGGTAGATGGTTTAGTCCTCTATGTGTGAACCCTGTTAACTAGACGGTTTGTCCAGTGCAAGGAAGTGGCAAAGATGTCCATATATTTTACAGTCTATGGTTCAAACTATCTAAATCTGCCGCTCTGTGTTACAGGATGCTCCAGGGCCCCTACAGCAGCCTGGACCGGGACCGGGACCGGCCCCTCATCCGGCTGCCTTTCACCAGCTTTGCCGTGGCGACGGTCCTACTGCCTCTGACTGGCCTCATCGCCTGCCTCTTCATCTCGCTCATGTACCATTATGAGGACTCCACATACACTCACTGTCAAGTAAGCTGTCACATGGTGCAGAAGAAACCTGCTTTGTGTCGTTAGAAAACAGAGAAGCTTCTTTCCTTTGATACCAAGCATCACATAACTGGAGCTAAACATTTACCCTCATCTAACAGGGAAGACACGCAGACGAACTTTGAATTTCACAGTCAACCAGGGTCACAAACATGGACCTGATAGTTGTGGAGATATTCTTTGTTTATTTGGTCTTTTTAGGCCAGATTCACCTCTGCATCTTAGAGGATTTGAGAGATTAACTAATGTTTTTTCTACCAGGTATCTAATTACCTCCCGTCCATCAGCAGCGCCATTAGCCGAATTCCAGAGAGCTACATCTGGCGCGCATGCATCGGCCTGCACTCAGCGCCACGGTACCTGGTGGCCGCCGCCTATTTCAACTTCTACCGTGGCCGCTTCGCTAACAAGCTGCCAGAACTGCTGCTGAGTGGACTGGCTCTCATCTGCAGCCTCGCCGAAAACACCGGCCTGCTGCTGCTCACATATGTGTCATCCACGGAGACGTACAGTGAGTATGACACTGTGTCAGAAACATCTGAGGAGACGCCATGAACTCGCGCAGATGTCGCTCATTAGGACGTGTAATTAAATGAAACCAAAGAGAGGTCAAATGTTTTAACTCAGATTTTAAGCTGACGGATTCTGTTTCCTTTGAGTGGAATCACATTGGCCGTCTTTATGCTAAGCTAACAGCAGCGGTGAGAAAAACAGAAACACGATTAAAGGGTTCATTTAAAAAGGAGCACTATGTATTAGCTGGTTGCATTTTTCTGTTACACTTCCTTTAAAAAGCAATCTGTCTCCACAGGTGTCCATAAAAACGGTTTCATTACGTTTATAGCGAGCTCGCTGCTGCACATGCTCATTACCTGCAGGCTGTGGTACGTGATCAAGAGACACTATATAAACCCAGAGGTAAACAACATATTTTGGCTTTAACACACAATCCTCTCTGCTCCACTCTGCCATGCTTGGTGTCATTAGAAGCTGCTCTTTCCATTGATACTAATCATGGCGTAGCTAGAGCAAACCAGCTAGCCTCAGCTAACGGAGAAAACGCACAACCTCAATATTTATTCAGTGTTTCATCAAATCCAACAACAACTGACAACAAATGTAGCTGATATTGCTTTTATGCCCTTTGTGGTCATTTTGAGTCTAACAAGATGATTCTCCATCACCTATGCACCACACGGTGACTTGCCTGACAGAATCTGAGCCCCTCTGCCTTTTCATTTCATACATGGTCCTTTGTCACCATCTAGTGGTCTAATGGTGGTACTACAGATAATAAACACAACACAGGCATCTTGTAGTGAAAGTTAGCTTAGCATTGATATGTAGCATGGCTTGGTGATTGATTTCCCTGGAGACTTACATGTGTAAACAACAGCCACATGGAGGAAATACCAATATATTGTTTTTACAGATTCTATATTATGCACAGATTATTATGCACAGCATGGGTTGATGCTTCAGTTTCTTAAGTACCGTAGTAATTTTCCTCCATCTAGTGGGATAATGGTGGTATTAAAGTTAACAGACATATTGCAGTCATGTTTTTTGAGAGAGCGCTTAACGAAGATGTGTAACGTGTCTTGATAAGTCGTTTCATGTGTGTTCAGGTCAGATAATCGGTTCTTTCTCTGGGCGTGAAACTGGTTTAATTCTCTCCCTCACAGGAAACGACGTCGTATGTCTGGAAGCTGCGTCTGTTTCTGTTCAATGTCAGCTGTTTGCTGGCCGCCGCCTACTTCTTCAGACGCCACAACAAGTACTGTGAACACGGAGGTAAGGGCTGCTCTGACTCCTGGGTATTTTTATATGCAACCATTGATCTGCCTTTTCCATTAATACGTTGTCTCTCTGTGTCCCAGTCTACACTCTGTTTGCCTTCTTTGAGTACCTGGTGGTCTTCTCCAACATGGCCTTCCACATGACGGCCTTCTGGGACTTTGAGAGCAAAGAGGTGATGGTGGCCACACCGCAGGAAGACAAGCGATACTGAGCTGCAGCCTCGGGGGGAGTTTTTTTAATGGATCTTTGTGAACGCTCACTGGCCTCGTGTCGCCTCATGGACTTCTATGTGAGATGCCATTGCCTTGTAGCAGCTCTCCAGGTGCGATTAAACCTGTTCTGACCATTCCAGCAAAAGCCTTCCAGCGTCAGGAGCACACAGTTGGAGCTGAAGAAAAGAATAATCGTCCACTGTCCAACAGAAGGTCTCATCAGGACAACGTGACACCAATTTTACAACATGTATTAAATATATATTTAAGATAAGTAAATGACCATTAAGCTAGAGCTGGCCTTAGGTAACATGGCCATCATTAGTCTAGCCGCCTAGCTAATATTTCAGAGAGCTTAAGTGTTGGTCGGACAAGCTGTATCAAGGTGGTTAATGGGAAACGGTCATTAAAAGTATTACTTGTAAATTATTAAAAGCAGTTGTGGATTTGTTGGACAGATCTTTCTAGAGCTTTGTTGTTGATGAGACGGCCTGTATCAAGTGGCTAGGCTAATCTTAGCTGTGCTGGATGTTTCAGAAACGTAAAATCAAAGAAAGAGACATTTCATGTTATGTAAACTGAAAACATTTATACCAAATTTATGTTTTAAAAAAGTTTTAATAAATTCTTCTGTGAGTTTGATTAATGTGATGCTTAGCAGCTAGCTAGCTTAGCTTAGCCCTAAGATTGTAGATGAAAGTAAATAGTGGCGTGATGATAAAATCCTCCAACCAGCAGCCGATGAACACGATGATTTAACCTCTTCACCCTGTCTTCTCTGAATCCGTCCCTCCTCATGAAAAGATGGTGATCACCTTCATCTGTCTGGAACAAGACGGAAACTGTGTGGATGGACACGTAAACAAATCTCATTCTAAGTCCGACTAGAAAAACATGAAAATCAAGTGAGGAATGACCATAGCAGGATGCAAAACGACGAGTCAGATGAGAACCAAAACGATCAAAATGTTTTAAATGAGTTGTCTTTCTGCAGCAGAAAACTCATCTGTAGGTACTGTCTGTTAATGGTGAAAGAGCGCCCTCAGAGATCCTAAAAATAACTTTTCAGCAAAGGAATAAAACATGTAAGTCACTGTTAGGTCAACGTTGGCTTTATAGGAGCTTGTAAAAATATGAGCATTAGAATTAACTACAGTAATTAACTACAATACAACTACAAATAATTCAGAGAGCTGCATTGGTTTGATTCAAACTCTTGGTTTAAATGCCGGCTTCCTCCCAGCAGGGGACACTGCAGACAGCATCTAAGTCACGAAGTCAAAGACTAATGTTGGTTTTGACTTAACAACACTCAGCCTCATCAGCACTTTGATAAAATGTTCTTAAGAAATTAACAAAGAAGAATTGTTCTTCTTCTGCTTCTGTTTTTTCTGCTGCCTCAGTAGAAAAAATCCTCCAGTGAGTCATTAAAGTAGAAGCAACTATTAAAAAGTCTAGTCTGGGAGAAAACTGAAGTAAGACCACCACAAAAAAAGTCCAAGTATTATAACATGTATGTGTGCGTGTGTGTGTAATTGTGAGATCATTAAAGACGTTTGTCGCTGTGATCGTGGTCTGAACTAGCTCCTGGATCACCCGGTCTCTCGTCTTGTTTGCGTCTCGTTCATGGACTTTTCAGGAAAGCTTGGGCAGGAAGAGGAAGTGGCTCCCTGTCTCTGAGGAGACGGTCCGGAGGAAAAGACGACATCCTGAAAGTCTGAAAACGTCACTTTAACGGCTTCTTTAAATCCATAATGGGTAACTGCCTCCAGGATAAGAAGTGACCAGAAGAATGTACAAAATGATCAGAGAGACACGTAAAAAGACCTGGACAGCTACTGGTCAACTCTTAATATGTGACAGTAAATTACCACGTGTTGGTTTCAGGTCAAACAGGTCATCACTGGTGAACTTCACTTCAAGCCATCAGTTCTTCAGATACCATCAGATAAGTTCAAATCCAAACGTGGCTCAACCTTCTTGTTTGTGAATTTTCTGAACAGCTGATCTGACTCTAAAAGATGAGGCCCGGACTCCTCTGTGCGTTTTCATTAGATCCTTTGTGAATGTGACCTCAGGCGTGTCTGTCATTTGATTATTTTATTATCTGACACCATAACAGGCCTTTCATGGTTTGAGGAAGTTGTTTGTCTGCAGGTCATTCATTAAACTCACTTCCTCCGACTTCATTTACCTGAACGACAAACCGGCTTCACCTGAAAAATAGACTCCACACAAATGGAAATCAGTTCTCAGCATCTCCACTGAAGAGAAAGAGGAGAAGGAGAAGTCAGTGGGCTAGGGTAAATAGGGATTTGTGGCGTCCATTTGTCTCGTAGAAATAAAGCACAGCGAGGATCCGAACTGCAAGAATCACGTCTTTAATGTGTTAAACATTTAAATAAGAATACAGTAAATAAAAATCATCAACCTAAAGAAACAGATTTGCAATCAGTGATGTAATTTAGTCGTCATGACAAAGAGATGGTTAGCAGAGCTAGCAGCGCGGCCAGAAACCAAAGTGGTGAAGTGAGACAACACGGTTCTTCAGAAATCTGAGACATTTCTATTAACTTTGTACCGTCGACTGTTTAATGTAGTTCTTGATCTTTTGTCTCTGGGTGGTTTCATGTTCCTGTTCCCGTCTTCACAGCTTCTCACAACGCTTCTGGTTACATCCAGAGTTCCCCACAGAGATGAACCAGATCATCTGTTTCTGTTCTCAGACTGAAATGTGTTCTTCACTAATAGAACAATGAATCGTTATTTTAAAACTTAGAAAGTTAAAGCTTTTTAAATTCACTTCCTGATTCTTAACATGAGAGAAAACTGAGTATCTGCAGAGAAAATAATTCTGGTTTATTGATTATTAGGGAATAATGTCCATCATTTGCTACAGATGTTAGCTAGGAAGCTAACATCTGTAGCATCTCTCCGTTGGGAACAAATTATTCTCTGGTGGGTCAGTCAAAACGTCTGAGTGCCACTAAGTAGTTTTACGTTGCAACTACAGAGCTGTTTTAATGAATTTTCTACATGTTCCAAAAAAATGACTCAAAACATCAGAAAGTGAAATTAGTGAGTCGATATTACATATGAGAGAATATGTACTGCTACAACTACAAGTTAATTTCAAGATCAAATCAGAGTTCATCTGTTCAGAAGTGTTTCTATTAATGTAATGAGACTCTGGTGTCGTTCAGTTCCTGGTTTCGTTTAAGACTATCCAGTAGATGCAAAGGTATTTTTCTGTTTGTATCAGTTGAAACACAAAATGGTGACGTGCTACCAGATTCTAGATAAACTATTCTGGTTTCAGTTAAGTTTCTAAAGCGCCTCAGATCATATTTGTAATATCCCTGATCATCTGTATGCGGTTAAACTAACTTCTCTCTGTATTATATCAACTATTTATTTAACTTCCTTGTTTTTTCTCATTTCAGTTCAGGACTCCACCAGAGCTGCTTCCTGTCGGACACGCCCATCATCTCACACTTCATTTCTGCCACATCGGTTCGGTGTGTCCCTAAAACCACACTGCGTGAATCATTTCTTAGATCGGGTACTCTCAGAGCCTGACTCTGTCTTCAGTTTGTCACATTGAAGTAACACAGCACTCTATCACATCGTTGGGTCAAAGTCAAAACTTCTCACAAATATCCTTTTTTTCCTAATAATTCTCAAGTGAATTTATGGTCTTTAAAACTCTGAGCTGTAGACATCACACATTAAAGTGTCTTCAAACTGCTGCTGCTGCTTGCTGTGCGACCAGATTTAACCAGGATCTGAACTTTGTGACGTTATAGTGACGACAGAAAAGTTTCAGATGTAACACGTTGAAGCTGCAGATGTTTCTGTAAAACCTGAAGGTGAGTTTTGGTCTTGTTGGAAACGTTGTGCAACACCTGTTAATAATTTTTTCAGCTCCTGTTGAATTAAAACCATATTTTTTTCTAATTAAAAGACAAACACACACACAAAAAAAAAATCTAACCGAACATAAAAACCTCTTAAACGTAAATTTGTCGGCCAGTCTCTCAGGTGGATAAACCCAGCGGGGTTTCCTACAGCAGGACGCAGGGCTTCTTGCTGACGGTGGGTTGCGGGTTGAGGAAGGCCCTCACGGCCTCGGCAAACACATCCTTTATGCCGTCTTGGTTGAGGGCTGAACACTCCATGTAGCGGATGGCTTGGATTTGCCGGGCGAGGGCTGCTCCCTGCTGGTGGGTGACGGGTGCCTGGTTCTGGTCCTTCAGCTTCCTCTGAGTCTCAGCGTCGTTCCGAAGGTCGCTCTTTGTGCCGACCAGGAGGATTGGAACGCCAGGACAGTGGTGGGACACCTGAAGGCAACGCAGGAAGGGGGAAACCAGTTCACGTCATGTGGTGAATCCTTCTCCTGCCTTTTAGCCTGGAAGTCTTAACTTCACCCCGCCTACAAAATGTGTGTGGTGGGAAGTTGAAGAAGAACTAACTCTTCTCAAACACCCACTAGAACGACCTTAACCGTTCAAAACTAAATGTGTCAAATGCACTTTGGGTTACTGTACTTCATCACGGTTTGCGATATCAGAAAGTCTGACAGTTTGTAAAAACTGAGCGATCGATGCACTTGACAGACTCTTTGTCAATCTCCTGATGATCTACTGCCCACCGTTCAGATGGTTGCCCCCCTTTTGGTTAAGTTCCCACTTCCTGTGTTACTGTTGCTATGTGAGACATCCATTCCCATAGAGGCACATTGGAGACTTAGATAGCATTAAAATCCATCACTGGGATTGGGAAGTGTAGCTACATCAGAGGAAAAACTGGAAACTGGGGAAAAAGCTTCCAGAAGTCCTGAAGGAAAGATTTCCATCGTCTGCAAACACTAGCATGGTCACCAGGATTAATATGGTTGCCAACGTTAGCTGTCTCTGTTCCATGTTACCCCTTGATGGTGTTTTCTTTTCAAACTGAAGAAGAGCTAGCTCTGTCCATAGATTAGACATACACTGCCTGGCCAAAAATAAAAGTCACCGCCTGGATTTAACGTAGCAAATAGGTAGGAGCCTCCTATTGGATAATTACTGCATGGGTGATTATCTTTCAGATGACAACAAGTTATTTAACCCCAACTGATGCATGCATCAATCAGAGAAAACATTTAAGGAGGTTGTAGAAATTACTAAAACTGGATTAAGAACCGTCCAATGCATTATTAAAAACTGGAAGGATAGGGGGGAACCATTGTCCTGATTAATCGTGATCGGCAGTCACTTACAAGTTTGAACAGTAGAACTCAGGGCTATGTTTAATAGTGAAAGGAGGAGCATTTCTACACGTACAATGTGAAGACAACTCAAGAGATTGAACAGCTGTGTAGTCTTAAGAAAACCACTAATCAGTGAAGCCAACCAGAAAAAAAAAGGCTTCAATTTTCTAGGGAGCATAACGATTGGACTCTGTAGCAATGGAAGAAGGTCATGTGGTCTGATGAGTCCAGATTTACCCTGTTCCAGTGTGATGGGGGCATCAGGGTATAAGAGAGGCAGATGAAGTGATGCACACATCATGCCTAGTGTCTACTGTACAAGCCTGTGGGGGCAGTGCTATGATCTGGGGTTGCTGCAGTTGATCAGGTCTAGGTTCAGCAACATTATGTGTCCAAAGAATGAGGTCAGCTGACTACCTGAATATAGTGAATGACCGGGTTATTATATCAGTGGATTTTTTCTTCCCTTCCCTGAATCTTTGGGATGTGCTGGAGAAGTCTTTGTGCAGTGGTCAGACTCTCCCACCATCAATACAAGATCTTGGTGAAAAATTAATGCAACATTGGATGGAAATAAAACTTGCGCCACTGCAGAAGATTATCGAGACAATGCCACAGTAAATGTCTGCTGTAATCAAAGCTAAAGGCGTAATATTATATTCCAACATAGTATTAGAGTGTGTGGCCTATTTGGCCAGGCCGTGTATTTTTATGTTCTGCTTGTTTCACTGGAAAACAAGAAGTTTACCTAGACAACCAGAGCCTAGGACATCCACTAGAGACCAACTGTCTACAGAGACATGGGCGACCAGACAGTGTTATCTAGGAGGGACTGTTTGAAAAATATCACAATGGTGAATGGTTCTGAACAACTCCGTGCAGGTGCTACAGTTCAGAGAATCTGCCAGAAAACCCTGACATCACTATCTTGTTCCTCATTAGTCTCATTTTCTTTAAGAAGAAACCACTTCACTTCTAACTAGTGCATACTGTTAATCAAGGTAGGAGGATGTTAAGCTCTGACCTCTGGATGCCACTTGTGTTTGACGTTCTCATAGGAGGCGGGGCTTGAGATGGAGAAACAGATCACAAAGACGTTGGTCTGCGGGTAGGACAGTGTCCTCAGCCGGTCGTACTCCTCCTGGCCCGCTGTGTCCCACAGGTTCAGACTGATGATCCTGCCGTCCACCGTCACCTGAACACACCACACACACACGTTAACACTGTTTTCAGTCAAACTTAGCATTAAGCTAGGCTAACAACAGACTGCCAAAGCGAAGACACACCTGGCTGCTGTAGTTGTCGAACACAGTGGGGATGTACTCCTTGGGAAAAGCTCCAGTGGTGTAGGAGATGAGGAGGCAGGTCTTCCCCACAGCACCGTCACCCACGACCACACATTTTATCGTCTGCATGATGACCTCTGACCTCTGACCTCTGGGCTACCTGCAGCAGGAGACACAGTGAGGCACAGAGACTCTCTTTGTGGTTGTTTTGTCTCTTGGTAGTTTTGTGTTTTTTAGTCGTTTTGTGTCTTGGTGGTTGTTTTTGTGTCTTTTAGTCGTTTTGTGTCTTAGTTGCTTTGTCTTTTTGTGTCTTGTATTGTGTCTCTGTGTCTCTGTCCGGTGGGTTTGTCCCTTTTTTTTTCTGGCAGACACAAACACACCTGTGACGTGGAGCTTGACCTTCAGAGCGTCTGATTGGCTACCTCGTCCTGTCAGAGATGCTTCAGTTTCCTTCAGTTAACACAGTTTATTCAGAAACACGTGACGTCCCATCGTCTGGCTGCAGAGAGAGAGGGGGGTGGGGGTGGGGCGGAGGAAGAGGGGGGGAGAGTTTGTCCGTCAGTATTTGTGTTTATGGAAATGATCGCTGCAGAAGGAAACGGTCTTCAAACAAAACAGAGATGCTATCAGTCACACACACATTTGAATGTGGACGATGTGGATCTAGTTGTAGCCGTCATGTCTGAGGCAGAGTTACTCCATTGAGCTACAGCTGAGTAATGGAGATCAGACCTGCAGAGATTATCACAGTAAAAGAAGAAAACTTTCCTCAAACTAACGGACACCAGAAATGTCATCACAGTGGACTGTAACCTGTCTTTATTTTTCAGATTGTCTTTAAAGTCTAAAGCAGAGGAGAAACCTTCGATGAGTATTAAGACACTCCAGATGTGTGAGAAGAGAAAGTGGCTCAGCCCAGACTCTGGGGACACCGACCCCACCCACCAGCTCTCAGTCTGGGCGGAGGTCGGCTGATCTCACTCCTGCTGGAAGCTTAACCTCTGATCTCAGCTTTCCTGCAGATTCTTCTCTCTCCAGGATTGTTTATAACCGTCACCTTCAGGAGTAACTAAACTAAAACTCTGAAGAGGTATTGTAGTCTTATAGTACTACTGGACTGCATTCATTAGTGTACCTAATGTTTTGGCAAGTGAGTGTGCATGGCCTCCAGACAGATACTAGATACTAAGATAAGACATTTATTTTTAGCTTTCTCTTTATTTAGCACGTCTTGGTGGTTTATCTGTGACATAAACACGTGAGCCAATATTACATATAAATAGTCTGAGATTCGGCCAAATAAACAGCAGAAAATAGTTTTATTTGTTGGGGTCTAACAGTCAAATAAAGTGGTGATGGTAATACAGACAACCTGCAGAGACACAGAAGAAGAAGAAACTAACGGTTCGAGTGTCGTAACGACGTCCTCTGAAGAGAAAAAGGAAGCTTTGAGAACAAAAATGTCATCGTGGTTTCATGTTGAAATATGGCAGCAACTTCAGGAACTCAGGGTGTGACCGGTCGGCTCAAAATGGAGACCTGGACTTTTGACGTCAAACGTTATGAGATAAAAAAAGTCAAGTTGACTGGCCACTTCATTAGGTACACCAGTGGAAAGAGTTTCAGAGTTTCTAATAACCGAGAGAGACGTTCATTCAACTGCGTTTTCATTCTGTAAAACTACTGAACTGACACTGTTTCTTCATTAACACAACATTATTTAGATTAGAATAACTTCACTAGTGTTGCTAATGAACTGGACAGGGTGTAGTCCAGTAGTAGTCCGAGTGTACACGGCTTCCAGACAGATACTAGACACTAAACAAGACATTTATTTTAGCTTTCTCTTTATTTAGTGTCTCTTGGTGGTTTATCTGCAACTGAAATGTGACATAAACGTGAATAAATTAAAGTCTGATGTGAGCCAATATTACATATCAGAGAGGTGCTGAGTTAATTTCAAGGTCAAATCTGTTCAGAAGTGTTTGCATCAGCGTAATGAGACTCAGGTGTTCAGTTCCTAAAACAGTTCCTGTTTTAGTTTAAATAAATCAGGGGTTTGTCTCAGTCTGAGGAGCTCAGAAAAGTTGCTGTTGTTGCTCATTAGGCTGGAAAAGGTTCAAAACCATCTCTAAATGGTTGGGAATCCACAAATCCACAGGCAACCAGAGGAAATTTAAGACTGTTACCCTCCACAGCAGTGGTCCACCAACAAAAATCACTCCGTAATAGTCTGAGAGGTCCCAGAGGAACCCAGGCTAATGTTATTGTCAATGAATACACCATCAGGAGAACACTGAACAACCATACTGTGATGGACAAACAAGAACATTTATACACGTCTACAGTTTGATCAACATCATGTGGACAAGCCAAAGGACTATTGGGACAATGTTTAGTGGACATAGTTTGGTTTAAATGAGAGACGTCATGTTTGGAGATGAAACAGCACTGCATTCCAGCATCAGAACCTCATTCACTGTAGACGACTGATCAGCAGTTACCAGAAACGTTTAGTTGATGATATGGCTGCACAAGGAAGTCACAGCAGATACTGGAAACAAGGGTTAACTCACGTATTATAATATTTCTGTTTCATGTGTTTTGATTGGTCTCTCTTTGTAGATCACCGTAGATCTTTTCTGGCCTTACTTTTGCATCTGGCTGCAGTTTGTTCAACGCCCACTAGATGTCGCTGTGACAAATCTGTGATTGTATTGAAGTGAAAGAGAAAGGCCTAAAGTTCTCTCTGCAAACACAAATGTTTCCATGCAGCTACACCGATGCCTCTCCTGTTAGTTTTCAAAGCTGAATTGAGGTTCAGTGAATGCAGCAGTTCTGAGAACGGAGTCACACATGAAGAAGAGAATGAGAACAAAAAGAGGAAGAAGAAGAATCAAGACACTCGGAGGACTGAGACGCATTCATTGTGTGAACGCGGCCTTCCTCTAAGGGTGTGATTGACGTGTGAATCTGAAACAGACATATTTCCTGTTTTATTTTAGTGCCGGCTAAGTATTAGCATTGCACCTTTTATAGGCGTTAGGAACAAGTCAAGTGAAAAACCCACAAAGCACTTTATAACTAAAATAAAGCTGCTTCATTTAACTTTCTGGTCATGTATTTCTGCATTTCAGGAACTACATTTTTGGTTTCGTCTTGTCAGCTGTCTCTTGTTTCTGTATTTTCTATATTTTATTTTGTGGTTCAAAACAAATTTCCTGACCCACAGAGGAACCAAGTAATCCCGCAGCTGAAGAGACAAATGGGAAAATCTCTAAAATTGGATGCTACCACATTTACGGGATATCTTCACAGCTGTGTGGGCTTTTTCTAGATTTCAAAAGCCAGAAGAACCCCATGTGATGCAGACACCTGCTCTGCAGAGCAAGACGATTACAATATAGTTACGAACAAGAAGGGGGAACTTCAACCCTGAATCTGAAAAATGCAGGATAAAATACAAGCCAGGGTAAAGCACCAGACAGTATTGTAGTAGTATAACAAGGACTGTATCGCCACAACCAAGACAGAACTACACGATGATATTAAATCAAACTGTGACCTCTGAAGAACAGAGGACCAGAACAAACCAGGGCTAAAAATACTGGATCATATTAGGCATAATGTGGAATGAACCAGGCCTAAACCACCAGAGAACACTGTTCCAAACTCAAATTGATCTGTGACAGTGAGGTGGAAGAAATGGTTCTCTAAACTGTGGCTGATGTTTTTACTGTGTTCTCACACTCAACTTTCGTATGATCGCTATGACTGACTAAGTCTGAACATGACGAGCTCAGTCGGACAGAGGCGACAAAGTTGAAACGCAGCGTTTCCTCACCCGAGCAAACAGTTAGACGCCGAAGGCCAAAGAGGAACCGTCTGTGTTGAAACCGAATCAGGAAGGGTTTCTCTGCAACTCTCTTCATTCCAGCAGCGGTATTTGTGAAGAGTTTCGTGAAGATTTAGATAAAATGTTTTCCTGCAATAACAAATGTTCTGCTGTCGACTCTCAGTGTTTATGTTACTAAAATATTTAATAGTGGACATAATTAAACAACAGCCACAGAAAGACTTGTGTCTGGGAGGGGCCGAACACAAAAAAATACCAGACAAAACCAGGGCTAAACCTACCAGCAATGTCAGACTAAACCAGAGCTAAACCCACCAACAATGTCAGACTAAACTAGGGCAAAACCCACCAACAATGTCAAACTAAACCAGGGCTAAACCCACCAACAATGTCAAACTAAACCAGGGCTAAACCCACCAACAATGTCAAACTAAACCAGGGCTAAACCCACCAACAATGTCAGACTAAACCAGGGCCAAACCTACCAATAATATCAGAGTACATTGGGGCTAAACCAGGGTTAAATTTACCAACAATATCAGAATAAACTGGGGCTATACCGGGGCAAAACCTACCAACAATATCAGACCAAACCAGTGCTAAGCCTCTCAACAATGTCAGACTAAACCAGGGCCAAACAAGGGCTATACCAGGGCTAAACCTTCCAACAATATGAGACTAAACCAGGGCTAAACCAGGACTAAACCAACCAACAATATCAGACACTAAACCATAGCTAGACCAGGGCTAAACCTCCCAACAATATCAGACTAAACCAGGGCTAATACAGCTAAGAATACCAGACCAAACTTGGACTAAAACACCAGTGAACATTGTTCCGAACTCAGGCTGAAATGAGTCATTTGTTGTATTTGCAGTTGAGTGATTCACAGACACTAACTGGGTGATCTCTGACATAATGTCATTCTCTGACTTCCTGTCTCTTTCTGGGAAGCCTGACATTGGTCAACACAACTGTGATGTTTCTAAATTCACACCTCTGACGTGTCATTGTTTCCTATAATAATCCATGATCCTGTGCTTCTGATACATAAGTTCAAAACCGAAACCTCCACCTCAACTACTGCGGGCGTGTTCACGATTGTTGCTACTGTTTAGAGATCAGTTAAGAAGGGTCCTTAAAACTGAGACACAAACTCTGAATGCTCAGGAAAACAAACTGAATTATCATGGATCCGGTTTAGAAAAAAACAAATAGAGAAGTTGGAATTAAATCAGTGATGGAGAACACAGAAGCTCAGGTCAAACCAGACCTGAAACAACCAAACATGGTCTATGACATCACAATGTCATACAAAGCTTCTGTTTATATCCAGAGATCAACCAGATAAACATGTTAACGTTAAGAAACACAGAGGAAGAGAGAGATTCATTCACTTCCTGTTTCTTAACATGATCCCAAATTCTGGATTATTGATTATTAGAGATGTAATAATTTTCATCATCCGCTACAGATGTTAGCTTGGAAGCTAGCACGACTGTTGGTCTGGAGTCTCTCCATTGGGAACTAATTATTCACCAGCAAAGATCTACCGAGCCAATCTGATTGGTGTCGTGTTCAATCAGCCACAACATTATGACCATTTTATGACAATTTAGTGTTCTTCTGGGAAACCTTTGGACCTGGCATTGGTGTGGATGTTATTTACACATGTAGCACCCACCTAGACCAGACCAGTCACCACAAAAACAGTTTAGGAACAACTCAAAAAAACTGATCAAGTATCTGATCCACGGAGGCCCCTCCCCTCAACCCATAGGACCTAAGGGGCAACACTAACAACATCCTGTTACCAGACACCACAGGACACCCTCAGAAGGCCCATGTCCATTCTCTGATGAGTCACAACTATTTTGGAGACATAAGGGAGACCTGAACAATATTAGCAAGGTGGTCATAATGTTGTTGCGGATTTCAACTTCTCTTCATTGGTTGAAACATAATAAAATTCAGATGAAGATTTACCAGACTGGATACGACGGGACACCAAGAAACAATATCAGTGCAAACGCGGACTAAAAGACCGGACGGAGCGGACAATAACACCAAGATAATATTGGACCAAACTTCACAGAGAGAACAATGAGTCAAACTGAGACGATATTTACACCAAAACTTTCAACCAAACTGAACCTGAAACCACAGAGATCATGGGATCAGACAGAGGTGAACACAGTGAGACCGGATCTTGACTCTTAACACCTGAGAATGAAGAAGAAAACCTCCACAGTCTAGATGCTCCATCATTCATTATCCCTGAGGAGAAATCTTTGAATATTATTTCACTCTGTCTCCATCCAGTCATCTGTTTGACTGATCACATATGCATTGATCAGCACCGATGGCTTTTTATGCTTTAGCTTTTCACTCTGAAGCTAAAACAAGAAGTGACAGAAACACGCACACACACACTCTCACACTCACAGGGAGTGGTTCATCTCCTGCAACAAACAAACAGACAAACAAATAAACATGCAAACAAGCAAACAAACACGTTATTGATTGTCTGCAAAAAAAATCCATTAACTGGAGAGAATAAAACCGAGATCAATAACGAGTTGAGCGTTTAGACAGAAAGAGGAAACACACAAACACACACCAACACACACACACACGCACAATCACACAAACATAAACACACACACTCAGTTGGTCGCTTGGTTGCGGAGGTCCGGGCGCTCTGAAAGACTCACCGGTCATCAGTCACTCCTCTGCGGGTGCACAGCTCAGCTCCGCGCCGCTCTCTGTGGCGTGTGTTTGGGTGTGCGTGTTTCTCTGATGGAGGGAGAGCGGATTTCTATCGGTGCGAGGCGGGCGGGCGGAGCTAATGACGACGAGGAGGAGGAGGAAGTTTGAGAGGAAGTGGTGGAGTTTGAGGAAGTTTACAGTGAGTGGTGGGAGGGAGGGGGGCATTCTCAAAATTGAGAGCTATAAAAATAAAAAAGGGAACCAATCAGAGAACCCCCCCCCCCCCCCCCCCCCCCCCCCCCCCCCAGGTATGCTCCACAGGTATGTGTGTGAATGTTTATGATTAAAGTGTGTTGTTAGTGGTGTTTTGTGTCTTTTTGTCATGTTTCTGTTATTTATGCGTGTTCTCTATTTTTGTATCTTTTGGGAGGGGGGGTAAATGAAAATATCTACAGACGAATCTGTCTCTGAGGTAAAATAACTTAATTCTGGTTGTTTTTTCTTTTTGAGGATGTTTTAATATCATCAGACCAGAATCAAAATTTAAATTCAGACCGTTTTTGCTCTTTTCGTGTTGGAAGTCCTCCTGCGCCTCCTCTGTCTGACCGCAGGGTGGCGCCATCACGCCTCTGCAGAGCAGGGATGCTGCCTTCCTGAACTGTAGGAAATTATAACACCAGGAAATGAGTGTGGCTTCATGTCTTAAAGACGGATGTTGCTGCAGGGTTCAGCCTCATTTCATCGCGAGTGAAAGTTGTTTCTAAACGAGCCACAAAGCTGAACTAAAACAATATCATAATAACAAAAACAAGAGACAAGATTTCCTTGTTCTACACGGGTACCCGAACGCATCTTCACAGAGGTAATCTACAGTTTAATGAAGAAACTAAAACCTGCAAGTTAAAAATAGAAGTCATTCTGTGTATCACTTCCACGCCACGATGAACAAGGTTTTGTGTCTTTGTGGTTGTCTTGTTTCCTTGTTGTATTATTTTTGTCAGATTTTTGCTTTTAATTCACCATTTAATATCTAATGATATGTCCAACTCTAAACTTAAAATTTAAAATTGAATTCATATTTTTTAGCAGTCTTCTGATTTCGGATCTTTTAGCGGGTCCGTGAACGCATGATAGGCGGATGTCTTCATGTCTTTTTTTCCTCAGCAGCATTTTGTTGAGTTTGAGTCTCAGGGCGGAGACCTGAAGACAGTTGTTGGACCGTCTCTGTCCTCTACGTCTTCTCCAGTCTGTCAGCTGTGATCAGCTGTGATCAACTGTAGTCGGATGTGATCAGCTGATCCATGGATTAGAGGTGAGTGATCGCTTCTCTCCGTGTTCACGCTCCGCCGCGTTTTTCTGAAACTTTTAGGATTGAACTCTGGTGGGAAACTAGACAGCTGTGTGACCTCTGACCCTTTGAACAAACTTTATTCAACAGAGAATTAACAGATGAAAGGAAAAAAGCGCTTTTTAGTGAAATGCGCTGCATAGATAGGGAGCTGATCAGTCAGCTGATTATCGAGTTATCTGTCATCGTGGTCTCGTGTTGCAGTCTTTTTTTTTTTTTTTTTTTGATCTCTTGCCACCGTGAACGCATCACAGTGTTTATCATTTAAACTGCAGTAACTAGTCAGAGTCAGTGTCTACAGGAAGTAAGCATTCAACTACGGTCATAACATTATGACCACTGGACATCTCCTGTCAGTGAACGCCTCATCCTCACAGTGGGTTAGAAGAAGGATTTGACTTTGACGACTGGATTAGGACATTCTCATGAGAAGAGGAGGAGGAGGAGGAGGAGGAGGATGGAAGAAGAAGGGTAAACATGATTGAGAAGAAGAAAAGGAGAGAGAGAAAGTCAGACTAAGAAGACGAAGAAGAAGAAGAGGTGGAGGAGGATGAAGAAGAAGAACCAGAAACCAGGATGGCTGGCTCTGCTACAGATCACGACCAACATTTCATCGCAGGATGATGCTTCCTGGTTCAGAAACACCCAGTTCATGTGAGGCAGGTGGTCATAATGTTACGGATGTGATATCTAATCTAAGCGCGGTCACTCAGACAGATTTGTGTTTGAGCTGAGGAGGACGTTCCATGCGACTAAACATGAACTAAATCAACAGTAAAATTGGTAATTTTCAATGGAGTCTGGTTCAGTTTGATCAGAGACATCTGTTCACCTGAACGTGATTGGCTGACTGTGTACGGGTGTTGCTAATAAAACAAACCTGTTGAATCCGAACCTGTTTGAGAAAGCAGGAAGTGTCTGAACCAGCCAATCAGGTGACAGCAGCTCAAACAAGTGCTTCTGTTTTGACAGGATTGAAGGACATGGCGTGTGTGTGTGTGTGGCTGGTGTGTGTGCTGAGTGTGTGTGTTGGGGCTGTCAGCGGATTGGACCACGCCCACCCGGACCAACAACACTATCACCTTGTTTCCAATGGCAACCAAGTCCCAGGTAGGAAGTTTCCCATGAGCCTCGATGAGGTGAGCTAATGTTAGCATGCTACGTGGAGTGATTAGGATGATGATGATTACCAGTTGAGTTATTTTAATTTAATCTTTTCTATCCCTGCACAGTGAACATTTCAACTGTTGTCTCACATTTGATTGGACAGACTTAGACCACACGATCTGATTGGCCAGTCAGATCTTTGCTGGAGCAGAGTCAGTTCCCAATGAAGAGACTTTTTGACAAATAATTGCAGTCCTGGTTGGGTTGTTGTTCCATTATTCTCTTGGTGTTTTTATGTCGAGCATATTCAACTTCTAGTGGTCTGGTATGTTTGGTTGGGTCAGTGGTTTCCATGGTTTCCGACCATGTTTGGTTGTTTCAGGCCTGGTTTGGTCTGATGTTCTCTGTCATCCATCACTGACAGGTTCAATATTCTTTGGTTTGACTCTAGAGTTTACATTTATTTTAGTTGAAGCTAAACCATCCAGCTGTTTTTATTTATTTTTAGTAACCGTCACTGACGAGTTTCGAATCAGCCGCCTTTTCCTCCGGATGTTGGACGTGTTCTTAACAGTTTTATTTTATTTATACAGCGTCAGTAACAATCCAAATTGTCTCAAGACGCTTTCCAGAACCCATCGTCTGAAACCTCCAGAGCAGGACAGCCTGTAAACGTTGGTTGTGGGACAGAAGAGAAGCAGATGCATTCAAACATGCGGCGTATAAACATGTCCTTCCTACTACAGTGTGTTCTTAGTTTTATTAAGTTGTTTAGACTTGGTGTCAGCGTGAGGTCAGGGTCAGGGTTAGGGTCAGTGAATGCATGTCAAGTCAATAGACGGTCCTCACAGAGACAGACAGTGTTGTTGCTATGCGGTAGCGATAGCGTGGGAGCTAGCCGTTGGCAGCTTACCACGACTTCCTGGAGGCGAAACGCTGATGATGTCACAGGAAATGAAAGCCACAGAAGGAAACAGTTTGGTGGGAGGAAGTGTCGGCTCCACCCACTCGGCGTGGACAGGGAGTGAAGGCTGACGCTGTGACCAGATAACTTGTCAGGGTGCATGATGGGAGGTGTAGTCTTCCTGCTGTGGGTTTGTGACTTTGACTCGACCGTCCTCCTATTTTAATTCTGTTATCGAAGTATTTCTGTCCTCTCAGCTGCTCGCCATAATCCTCCTCTTCTTCTGTGGTGCCACCGTGGATGAAGGGAAACCTGAGCCAAGGGTTGACAGCTGTGTTCTAGATTTTAATCTGTTGTCCAGCGTCAAATTTCAGAAACACTGTCAGACTCGTTTAGATTTGTTTGGACTGCGGTCGTGCATATCCTCCGTGTCTGCAGCAAGTTTGAAGTTTTTCAGAGCGGTCGGTTAGCAGCCGCTGTTTGAGTTTGGACATGGAGACAGTTCATTTCTGAATCATTCCTGAATAGTAAATCTCACTGAGTGTCTGTTTCATGTCTGAAAGCTCAGACTTTATGAGATTTATGTGTCGGCGAGGAGGATTCGTGATGAACGTTGCTGTAAAGTTTGAAACCAAAACCTGAATGGGAACCGGGATGAACGCTGCTCTCAGAATAGAGTTATACAAGTTCAGTTAAACATGACCAAGAGTACAACATATTCTATATACAATCCTCAGAGTATGGCTTGTTTCCAGTATCTGCTGTGACCTCCTTGTGCAGCAGTAACATCAACTAAATGTTTCCGGTAAGTGCTGATCAGTCGTCTAAAGCAGCTTGGAGGAATTTTAGCCCATTCCTCCGTCTTTAGTTTAGTGCTGGATTAAAGTCAGGACTTGGCCGTTCCTAAACATTCATCTTCTTCTTTAACCATTCTTTTGTAGAACGACTTGTTGTCTTCCTGCATGACCCAATTTCTCTTCAGATTCAGCTCATGAACAGACGTCCTGACATTTTCTTTTAGAGTTCACTGGTAGAGTTCAGAATTCAATGGTCCATCAATAATGACACGTCATCCTGATCTAGATGCAGCAGAACAGGCCCAAACAAGGACATTAGCACCACTATGTTTCATGGAGGGATGAGGTTCTGACGCTGGGATGCAGTGTTGTTTCATCTCCAAACGTGACGCCTCTTATTTAAACCAAACTATTCTCCTTTGGTCTCATCCGTCCACTAAACATTGTCCTGACGGTTGTGCCGCCATACACTTCCACAAACATCTTCTTATTTTGAAGACAGGCTGAAAACTTTGACTTGACAAAGACTAAACTGCATGATAGATCTGTGTGTGATAGTTGTTGTTCTCTGTAGATCTGTGTCTCATAGATCAGCTGCTCTGTCAGGACGAGAACGCTGTCCTGAGTTTCGATGCGATCTGCAGCGTCCACAAACTGATGGACGATGACGCCGACGGCAGCGTGGACATAACTGAGACAGATGAGGTGAAACGAGTATTCTCTTTCAGGTCTTCTTTAGACGGACTAATAGAAACTCAAACTGCTAATGTTCGGCCTTCCCTCCTCAGTTTCTCAGGGAGGATCTGAATTATCTTGACCCCAAAGCCAAACAGAGAAGCTTCCACCGAGCTGACCTTCACATCAGTGTGGAGGACATGTGGAACACCTGGAAGAGCTCTGAGGGTGAGTCCAGCTACATCAGACTCCATTAAAAAAAATCAGGAATTTAACGGTTCATGGCAGTTTACAGAAAGATTTAGAAGGAAAGAAGGAGCGTATGTCTGAGGAGTTTTGGTGTAATCTGTGTAATTTGTGTTGGATGTGTTTACCATGTGTGTTCAGTGTATAACTGGACGGTGCAGCAGGTGGAGGACTGGCTGCTGCACAGTGTGGAGCTTCCACAGTATTCAGAGACCTTCAGGAAGCTGCAGCTGGACGGAAGAGCTCTGCCCAGGTATCAGTCCACTCCCAGTCCACAGAGTAAACGCCAGCCTCTTATCAAGGACATAGACACCAGCTGATCCCGACACACATTATTCTTCATGTGCCTCTATGATTCAAAGTATTTTGAAAGGTTTCTCTTTACTGTTTGTTCTCAAACATTCAGACTCAAAAAAACTGAGCAGAGTTGGACGTAAACACAAACTCTTTATAAAACAGCCTTGACACATGTTGACGATAGAGTGTCCCTGAACAGACCACTTTCTCTGAGCGGCAGACCACCACAGTTTCTGTTTCAGTGCTGCCACTTCCTGTCAAGATTAAAGGCTGCGTCCTGATAATAATCCTCCTCCTCATCATCATGCCTGCAGGCTGGCTGTGAAGAACACCACGCTCACTGTCACCCTGCTGAAGATATTAGACCGAAGTCATGCTCAGAAACTGCAGCTCAAAGCTCTCGACATCGTGCTGTTTGGACCGCCGCCGGGTGAGTACATCCGGTCTGCAGGGTTACTTTATACTAATGTTTGGATGGGGGCATGAACTATGGGTTTAGTGACTTCTGATTTTTTAAAGTCCACTAATATGTGGTGAAAGTCAAGTCGACGTTGACCAGTCGATGACGTCACACATAAAAACACAGTAGGAAGTAATGCTTTGCAACAATGAAATCTATATTCTTTCACACAAAAGAAGCTACAAAGGCTTTTCTGCAAGTTCACTGAAGCTTGAACACAAACTACTGTTGGCTGTAGACCACACCAGCACCATGAACGCTGTCAGTCTGACACTTCTAATACGTGGCTCTCGGTTGACAAAAAACAAAACCGCAGCAACAACGCCAACTTATAGAATACAACAGAACTGAAGCATAAACTCATCAGCTTATCAGTACCGTGCAGATATGTATAGAAACCTGCACTGTCAGTAGCATTTAATAGCAAGAAAGGATAATGACGCCTGGAAAATGTGGTATATGTCCGAAGCTTTTTGCGTGTATAGCAGCTAAAGTCTAAACATTTTAGACAAAGAAATTCATCTCCACATTGTTGATGTGCTGCCTCCTTTTCTCTAATACCGCAGGACGTTTGGTCAAGTTGTTAATTGACTGGTGTTGAGAGGATTTGGAGCGTTCCTCTGTTAGTGTTAGCGGATGTCTTTTCAGATGGGTGTGCATTGCAGTAGTACTTTTGTTGTATTTCAGGATTGACACTACATGTTAGGGTTAGGTAGAATGGCTTTCATCTTTAGTGAAGTATTTCCACACACTTGATGAGGCGCTGCTAGTTTGCTGCAGTGACCCACTGGGCTACTCGCCTGTCTTCTTGGAAGCGTCCCTGTTGTTATTGTCACATGATCCTGCTTGAAGTGTCCTGGCACAGCAGCGACTAGTCGGTACAACCCCTAGTGTAAACACTGTGGGTGTTGGCAGGTCGACAGAACCACTGGAAGGATCTTGTCCTGGCTCTGTCCATCCTGATGGCGCTCTGCGGCTGCTGGTTCGCCTACGTCCAGACCAGGAAGTCCAGAGACGACCTGGGGAAGCTGATGAAGGACCTGGAGGGTCTGCAGAGGGCCGAGCAGAGTTTGATGGACCTGCAGGAGAAGTGAGTCCAACGCATCTGAAGCAACACTGGTCCTGAAACTTTCCAACTGATCCTGAAACTTTCTGTCTAATTCTAAAACTTTCTGACACATCCTACAACTTTGCGTCTGAGCGTAAAACTTAGCGACTGATCCTGAAACTTTCCGTCTGATCCTGAAACTTACTGACTGATCCTGAAACTTTCCGTTTGATCCTGAAACTTACTGACTGATCCTGAAACTTTCCAACTGATCCTGAAACTTTCCATCTGATCCTGAAACTTTCCGTCTGTTCCTGACACTTTCTGTCTGATCTTAAAACGTACTGACTGATCCTGAAACTTTCCGTCTGATCCTGAAAGTTACTGACTGATCCTGAAACTTTCTGTCTGATCCTAAAAGTTACTGACTGATCCTGAAACTTTCCGACTGATCCCGAAACTTAACGACTGATCCTGAAACGTAACGACTGATCCTGAAACGTAACGACTGATCCTGAAACTTTCCATCTGATCCTGAAACTTTCCGTCTGATCCTGAAACTTTCCGTCTGATCCTAAAACTTTCCATCTGATCTTAAAGCGTACTGACTGATCCTGAAACTTTCCGTCTGATCCTGAAACTTTCCGTCTGATCCTGAAACTTTCTGTCTGATCCTGAAACTTTCTGACTGATCCTGAAACTTTCCGTCTGATCCTGAAACTTTCCATCTGATCCTGAAACTTTCCGTCTGATCCTGAAACTTACTGACTGATCCTGAAACTTTCTGTCTGATCCTAAAACTTTCTGACTGATCCTGAAATTTTCCGTCTGATCCTAAAACTTTCCATCTGATCTTAAAGCGTACTGACTGATCCTGAAACTTTCCGTCTGATCCTGCAACTTTCCGTCTGATCCTGAAACTTTCCGTCTGATCCTGAAACTTTCTGTCTGATCCTAAAAGTTACTGACTGATCCTGAAACTTTCCGACTGATCCCGAAACTTAACGACTGATCCTGAAACGTAACGACTGATCCTGAAAGTTACTGACTGATCCTGAAACTTTCTGTCTGATCCTAAAAGTTACTGACTGATCCTGAAACTTTCCGACTGATCCCGAAACATAACGACTGATCCTGAAACGTAACAACTGATCCTGAAAATTTCCATCTGATCCTGAAATTTTCCGTCTAACCCTAAAACTTTCCATCTGATCTTAAAGCGTACTGACTGATCCTGAAACTTTCCGTCTGATCCTGCAACTTTCCGTCTGATCCTGAAACTTTCTGTCTGATCCTAAAAGTTACTGACTGATCCTGAAACTTTCCGACTGATCCCGAAACTTTCTATCTGATCCTAAAACTTTCTGACTGATCCTGAAACTTTCCGTCTGATCCTGAAAATTTCCGTCTGATCCTAAAACTTTCCATCTGATCTTAAAGCGTACTGACTGATCCTGAAACTTTCCGTCTGATCCTGAAACTTTCCGTCTGATCCTGAAACTTTCCGACTGATCCTGAAACTTTCCGACTGATCCCGAAACTTAACGACTGATCCCGAAACGTAACGACTGATCCTGAAAGTTACTGACTGATCCTGAAACTTTCCGACTGATCCTAAACTTTACGACTGATCCTGAAACTTTCCGACTGATCCCGAAACGTAACGACTGATCCTGAAACTTTCCATCTGATCCTAAAACTTTCCATCTGATCCTTTAACTTTCTGACTGATCATAAGCTCTACGTCTGGTTGTGGTTGTGGTGCGTTCAGGTGACAAGTTAAGGGCAAAGGAACCAACAGCTGACTCTTCTGTTCTCGCTCTGATCCCAGAAACTCTCAGAGCGTTTATTTCATAATTGAATTATAACTGTGGCTGAACTGCAGGAGGAAATAACTCATCCCCAATGAGAGTGTGTGCACAGCCTCTGCAGAAGCGTACGTCCTTTTATGGGCAAAGAATATCCAGCAGCCGTTCAGTGAGCACACTCAGAAAACACACGAACACACACCTGAGTCATGTTGTAACACGCAGACACACATTCAAGTTCCTCCTATAGATGCCAGACATTAAAGAGACGGAAGGAGCAGCAGCTTTATGGATGAATGAACCGATGATTTCATCAGAGATGAGTCAAGTCAGTGAACGTTTCAGTTGGATCCTCTCCACTCTTTGGTTACTGACACCGGTTTTACTCCTACAATTACTACACAAACACACTCAGCTGATCCATGGGGATGAACTCAGGCATCAGCTCTGTTTCCTTTCTGGAATCCCTCAGCTCTAGTGTTCGTCCTCCACGTCTAAAAATAGACAGACATGCTGAGACGGGACACAGCGCCTCCTGCTGTTTATGTTAAACTTTCCTACTGTCTTTATTATCACTGTTGATACTGTTGATACTATTTGCTGCTGCCAGGACTGAAGCTGAAATAATTTACTCGACAGGAAGTTTCCTAAATTGTTTAAAGTAAAAATTCTTCAGTTTTATAGGTCTGTAAACGCAACATGTGTTGGACTTTATGACCTTTCTAAACTAAAAACATCAGTTCATTACTGATGAAACAGCTCTTCAGATCAGTGTCGAGTTCATGAAGACAGAAACTAATTTGACAACTTAAAGATAAACCAGAAACTTTCCAACAAATGATCAGAAAATCAAAATAAACTGAGTCGTTCTTGTGGTTGCAGTTCTTTAACCTGCTGTATTGTCTGCCGTCAGGCTGCAGCAGGCTCAGGAGGAGCAGCGCAGCGTTCAGGTGGAGAAGGTGAAGGTGGAGGAGGAGCTGAGGAACGAGATGTACTCGGCCAAACAGGAAGCTGTGCGTCTCCGTGAGCTGCGGGAAGGAGCTGAGAGCGAGAGGAGCCGTCAGAAATACGCCGAGGAGGAGCTGGAGCAGGTAGATGTGACCACCTTTCTGTCCTGTTGACTAAATCAGTCGACCAGCTGACCGTCAGGAGCTCTGTGGTTCCTCCAGGTCCGAACGGCGCTGAAGAGGGCGGAGAGGGAGCTGGAGTCTCGGGCTCGCTGGACGCCACCGGACGCTCTGCAGAAGTGGCTGCAGCTGACGCACGAAGTTGAAGTTCAGTACTACAACATCAAGAAGCAGAGCGCTGAGAGGCAGCTGCTTCAGGCCAGGGAGGGGGTGAGTGTGGCTGGACTCAACATTCAGGTAATAATCATCACGAAGAGGCAGGGAGGACGCTGGTAACGATGGCGCTGGTTGTTTCAGGCAGAGAAGATCAAGAAGAAGAGGAGTTCTCTGTTTGGGACGTTTCACGTGGCTCACAGCTCCTCGCTGGACGACGTCGACCACAAGATCCTGTCGGCCAAGTAAGTAGCCGCTGATTACTGAGGATCTATAAGGAACTTATCATTCACTACATACATCAGAGCAGGTTTTATTATTATCCGTTTTGAAAATGTTCCAAAACTTCTTCCAAAATACGTCTCACCACAAACAGGTAGATTTCCATAAACGTGCTGCTATGGGTGTTAGCATGGAATCAAACCGTCAGCCCATGCTCCATCTCCCTGCTCTGAATCTTGGGTTTCTCTGTAAATATCTCTCAACCTGCTGCTAGCTCATCTCCGTTACCTGCTCAAGTGTTAACTCCACCCTCTCAGACAGGCCCTGGCCGAGGTGACCGCAGCGCTGCGGGAGAAACTCCACCGCTGGCAGCAGATTGAGTATCTGACGGGTTTCGGTTTGGTCAACAACCCGGGCCTGGGAGCGCTGGCCGCCGCCCTCAACCTGGACCCATCCTTCCTCGGCCTGCGACCTCCGACCCCTCAGCACCTGCTCCTGTCGGACGACCTCGACGACATGGATGAGGACATCCTGTCTCCGGGGACGCTGCAGTGTGAGTACATGTTTCATTAGAACTAATAGTCAGAGTCACAGGTTGAACAGGTCTTTAGCTATAATCGGATTTAACTTTCTTTAAAGCTACCGCAGCATCATTCGGATCTTGCATTAACTTCCCTGATCTGATCACAAATATCCATAGATACCTGGAGCTGATCTGGGACCAGTGTCAACACACAATGAGTCCTGGGTCACATTAAATGTCTTCCTTCCTGCCTTCCTTCCTACTTTCTTTTTTACATTCCATCCTTCCTTCTTTACTTTCTTCCTTCTTTGCTTTTCACCTTCCGTCTTTCCTTCTGTCCTTCATTCCTTACTTCCTTGTTTTCGTCCTTCCTCCCTTCTGTCCTTCTCTTTTTGTTTTCTTCCTTCCTTTATTCCTTCCATCCTTCTTTACTTCCTTCCTTCCTTTGTTCATGGTTCTGATCGAGCAGTAGGTAAAGATCCATTACAGACAGCAGCTGTTGATATTTACAGACAGACAAACTTACAGATCAGAGCTTAAGTGCTGACTGGGGACGCATGTGGAGACACGTTTTTATGCCGAGTGTGAATACAGGTACAGGTCTGAACCTGGTGTCAGTTTTTTCTATCATTGATTGTTACTGAAGATTATAAATCTCTGATCTGTAATAAAAAAAAAATTACGAGGGTGAACTAAATCAATCTGAATTAAATTGTTTCAAACTGAAACCTCTGGAGCAAACATCTTCACCTGAACACTTCTCACCGGGGATCACTTTCTGTCTCCTCCCCCTCCTCTGATTGGTCCTCTTTTCTCGGCATCTCTCTCTTGATTCGCTCCCTGCAGACGCAGCTTGGCAGATGGACCGGCGAGTCAGCGACCTTTGGCCTCTGAGCGGCATCGCAGACACCCAGTCACCATGGAAACAATCCGGTTGGCCCCTCCCTCCCACAGCTTCCCCCACTCTCATTGGTTCATACCTCTGTACAGTCAGCAGGGACAACTAATCAACTCTGAAAGTTGTTTGTAATTTTACTAAATAAATAGGAAAATTATGGAAGTGCTATAAATAATTTGCATGTTATATAAAAAGTTTAATTTCTTTCTTTCTTAAATATTTTGATCAATCAAATAATTTTACATGCAAACAACTTTAATACAATATTATATTTTCTTGTCCCTGAAAAACAGACAAAAAAAGCAATACATAGAAATTATTTTGCAAGACAAAATTTTTGTTTTTAATAAAGATTTATGTAAGTCACTTTTTAATGAAAAGAACAAACATTGTTATTACTGTATTATGAAATAATTATCTTTTTAATTCTTTTCTTGTTTATACTAATGGAGAGGTTTTAAAAAAATCCCAAACTTTTGAATCCAAAAATAATTATTAAATTCTGAATGGACAGAGGTATAAATCAACAATGTGTTCACATTAACATTTAATTCTGACTTGACAACGGGAACATAACGTGTCTGTAGTCCTAGAAACCAGGGTTATAATAAGTGACCACTGGAAAAATCTAGGATACAGTTTATGAGCAAAGATGAGTGAAGATTTTCATCTCTGAATTTTGACTTCAACTTAAACTATTGTAATATTAATAGTATTCACTTTCTAGAAAAAGTTATGAGGGAGACAAAGAAAGTTAAAACTTTTTAACTTTTCTCTATTTACAATTTTAACGAACTTCCATGTTTTTAAGAATTATTTAGACTTAACTGACAAAATAATGGATTTAAAAGACGAATTAAGAGGCAAATAGTCTTTTTATTTTCTATGTTTTCTGGCTCTTGTGATTTTAAAGAGTGGTTTCTTACTACTATGTCAAAAGTTCAGATTTGTGAATCTTACAGTCAGTTGTCAATGTGAACACCTTCCTCCTTTTCTTCCTCCACCCTCCGCCTCCCGACTGGTTGGATTTCCTCTTCACCTTTTCTGACCTGCTTCCTTTTCCACTAACATCCACTTTCAGCAGCTAAAAGCACAAAGACGTCTTTTTAATGTTCTAAATAACGTTCAGTATTTTGCTCTTGTTGTGCTTCACTTGTATCTGTTCTCCTTTTCCTTCAGCGTCTGAATTTTTACTTTTCAAAATAAAAGCTCTTGCTGTCTCTCTCTTTCTCTCTCCTTGCAGCTCAGAGTCTGATGCCCTTACGACAGAGAATAGGGGACCACACTGGGATGTTCAGCTCTCAGAGGTTGGTTGAAGGGCAGGGCCCGATCACGTCGTCCCGCCCTCCGATTGGCCACGCCAGGCAGAATCGCAGCCACTCTATTGGCCAGCTGGAGTTCCTCCCTGTGCCTCCCACTCCTCTCTCCTCCTCTCTTTCTCACCCCAACATTGGCCCTCCCCCCTCCTCCTCCCCCTCCCACTCCCCTCCAGTCCTCTTTTTCTGCCCTTCCATACCTGTGGAGGCGGCATCCAGCCTCCCACCTGCAGGGGGTGCTGTGGCAAGCCGGAGGCAGCGCTGTCGCTCCGGCAGCTTCGGGTATCGTCCTCCTCTAAATGTACCGATGTACTAACAGGAAACAAAAGGATCAGTGCGCCTCATTCATGAAAAACAGAAGTTTGTGGTTATTAAATTCAGTGATGGATTTAATTCGTGCTTTTAACGTCAGTTGTAGGAATCAGAATCAGAAGTCTTCATGACCACGGCACACTGAGTCCTCCATCACCCCCGTCTCTCATTAACATTTCCACATAGAATCTTAAAATATTACATAAAAAGGTTTATTTTGGTCGTAGAATCTAATATTTGAAGTTTAAATATACTTTAAATATACCTCCAGTCTGTAGTGTTTCCATGTAACTTTGCATTGCATCCCAGGTTAGAGCTTCATTCCACCTCCCGTTAACATTTTTATGTTATATTAAAACATAATGTTTAACCATATTTTAACCTATTTTTATTAAAGATTAAAATCCGTTGTTCATTCATATTTTATCCTGTAGCTTTATGTTATATCCAAAAACACAACTGAAACGTCGAGCTGTTTTTGTTTGAGCTTGTTTCTTTGACAAACCAAGACCTGGATGACTAAAAGTCTTCTTACATCAAAGCTCAACCAACTAAACGCATCTTTAAACTAAAGGATTTCCAACATTGTGGCTGCAGTAGATGTCAGAAACATTCAAATATTCTACATGTATGTAAGCATAATCTTCTCTCTCCTTCTCTCTTTCAGGGACATCATGAACCGCTCAGACTCTGACTCCGCCCTTCCGCTGTCTCACGGCGAGTCTCGAGGCCTGTACAGCTCTAAGCCCCAACTACTGCCATCCAGGCTCCAGCCCGTGCAGGGTCAAGGTGGAGGAGGAGGAGGAGGAGGAGGCTTGGAGAAGAGTTCCAGCCTCGGGGAGCTCAGAGGAATATCTCCTGCTGTCCTCGCCTCGGCCAGTTCCACCCGTTCCCTCTGCATCACGTCGGATGCCATCAACGGGCCGGTCGCCTTCTCGTCCTCCACCTCATTGGCCAGCAGCAGCCATGGGGCGGGGCTCCAGGACGGAGGAGAGGAGGGCGAGTTTTCCAGCGGCAGCAGCAGCAGCAGGAGGAGGAACGCCTTTAATAAGATCTTCAAAAAGAAGCAGGGACGCCACTGAACAGACGACATCTTCATCAGCTTCATCGTCCTCCATTTTTATCCTGTTTCTATCTTTACATTGAAGATCTGATGAAAACAACGCCTGCAGAGAAGAGGAAGGACTACTTTCTACTACTGGATGTATGAAGCTGTAAAAACAAGTGCCAACATCGTGACACCAACGTTCTGCAGTGTGTTTAATGTTCATGTGTCTGATCAAACGGTTTCTTTTTTTTTGTAATCTGACCTGAATGAAGACTGATGTTTACTTGCAGACGAAACATAGAGAATGTCTGAGGTTTAAATCGATATTTACCCTGAACAAAGACTAAACCAGCTGCTGTGTGAAGACTTTACCCAGAATTCTTGGTGCCAGTGAACCAAACATGGCCTTTATTCAGATATTATTTTTTATTTATGCATCTGAAATCTCTAATAAAACTGTAGAAGTTGACAGTGTTTTGGTTGATTTAAAGATCCGTTTTCAGCAGCAGTTTACAGTGTAGCTTAATTTATTAAATCAATCTTAACGTAATAGATCTAGTTTAACCTAGCCAGTGATTTAACTGGTGCTCTTTATTAACCGACGGTCTGTCCAACGATTTAATTGCGTTTCTCAAGTAAATAACTTCATGCTAATGAATTACTTCATTCAATCGTTAAAGTTACTCATAAGTTAATACGTGTTTGTGTAAAATTTTAAAACTGCACACTGTCTCAGGTGAGCTTTTTCTTGGGACGAACATGAAAACAGGTGAAAAAACAACAAATCATAGAACCAGGGTTACAAAACTACCGAAGGTAACCACTGTTTTATTTGCATCACATGAAAACTTTATCTGTTAGGTCAATACTGACAGAAATAATTCACCTCCCCTTCTAAGTCTGTTGACTTGGACAATATTGACTACAGGTGGTGCATTTACTGACCTGTCGGCTGCCTGGGAAACCTGCCAGGGAGAGGTTTGGTTCTTTTATTTTATATTTTTGAGACTAGCAGCATACCTGTAATGCATTTTGAGAAAGTCTAAACACAAGATTGAACGACAAATATATTTCTGCACTAAAGGTACTGACAGTAAAGAACAACAAAGCCAGACTCATGTCTCCCTTATCTGGACCAAATGGTTGTATTTGAACGCATCTCAACAGTGACAGCCATCGTCCAGCTGATTCATATGTTCTACACCTGAGGGGAAATAACTCTTCATACCAGCAGGTGGCAGTGGTCTGTATTCATCTACTGTTAGCTAGGAGGCTAGGAAGCTAGGACGATCTGTGTTTGTCAGGAGCTGTTAAGTTGTGTAACTGGCCACATTTCCGGGAGTGTTAATTTCTCCTTATAAGGTTTCCTCCTTCGATCACAACCTGCTTCACTCCTCCCCTCCAACCACGTCCTGTTTCTGGTCATGAACCGCTGATTGGTCCACGGATAAGCACAGACACTCCCAGAAGAAAAAGAAGAAGAAGAAAAAGAATTGAGATACTGAGAGCCAAAGAAGGTTTCAGATCTCAGAATGTGGCCTCTATTCAAAACCTGATTCAGAGGTTGTGTTGTTTTGTCACCAACTCATACTGAGCCAAAACTCAACACAACCGGTTTCTTCTTACGCAACCAGAAACCAGAGAGGCGTCTTCAGTCAGAGGCAGAAGTGATGAAACTCAGAAAAGAGAAATGAAAGAAGAAATTTTCTCTGCCTCAGTGACTCAACTTCCTCTCAGAGCGAAGGAAACATCCTGCAGATAAACAACGCTGAAAAGTTCCTGTTCATTCAAGTTATGACAAAGTTATGAACTCTGGTGGACAAAATAACAAACATCTGAGTGGTGAGGACGATGAGCCGATGGTTTTATGAGCAAAACTTTATTATTTCTATCGCACTTTTCAAATCATTTCCCACGTAACTGATCACGAAGAAACCACGTGGTCACTCGAATATTGTAAGAGCTGGTGTCTCCTACTGCTGGATCAGACCCATGAACAGCCTGCATTGGGTTCTCTCCAGGTACTCTGGTTTCTTTCATTGGTCATAGGTGTGCGTGAGTGTGAATGGTTGTCTTGTCAATACTGGCGACCTGTCCAGGGTATACCCCACCTCTCACCCAGTCCAGAAGACAAGCAGCTACAGAAAATGAATGAATAAATGAACGAATGAATGAATGTTCTTTAGTAATGAGAGCCTTTTAAAAGATTCTGTCACTGGGGCTGTTAACTCAAGTCAACAAACGGCTTGGTTCTGATCCAGCGTCAGATAGAGATCCATTAGAGACAGCAGCTGTTACAATATTATACTGACCACATGATAACGCTGGTTATTTACAGACAGACAAACTGAGATCAGATCTCATCAGCTGGCTGAGAACACATTTTAATACCAGGTGTGAACACAGGAACCTAAAGATGGACAGGTGAGATGATTTTGACCTGTATGACTCTCTAGAATGAGTTATTCTGACTGTGATTCTTTGAGATGAACCAGTTAAAAGAGATCAGCAGACTTCCCAGCATGCATTGTCTTTAAAAATAGAAGAAGAATCACCATTAGATGAGATGAACCTCTTCATGTTAGTTTGTCAAAGAGTTCAGAGTTCAGCGAGAAGTAAGTCGAAGCTATCATATTTGTCTTGTGTTTTTTTTCTTGAACAAATTAAAAACCTTCAACTCGCAGACAAAATCTTTATTCTTTAGTTGAAAAGGAACAGTGATGACAGTTAGCGTTGAACTCAACTATTGTTTCTCTACTCTCTACAGTGCCCCCTGCTGCCTGGATGACTACACTAAACTAAAACTAAAATCTCCATCAAAAGAAAACCTGAACAAGAGAAAGTGTAAAATAAACCACATTTCTAGAAATTCACGGTGTATTATCAGGTCTCCTTAAGAAATCCAAAAATATCAAAATATACTGTAAAATGTTCCCGCTCAGTCAAACAGTATGTCACTGTAATTTTTTTCCACGGTAGAAAATTCTTACTTCTGAAGTCTCCCTGACCAACAACACCAAATCTATAAAAGAAATATAAAAATGTGTTAAATCAAACATTAAAAGTGTCTTAAGAAATGAATGAATGTGGATCTGCTGCAAACAAACATGATGAACATGTGACAGAACATGAGCTGCCTCTCTCTCTCTCATGTCCCTGCTATATTTAACCTCCTCTCTCTCCTTCACACATACTCGACATAAACGAGGCGGGGAGCGACTCAACAGGATGGAGGTAAAGCTCTTCAAGCTTTTTTTTACTCTCTTTCTGCTGCTGCTCGGTTCATTGGTTTGTTGTTTATTATTGGTTGTTGTAGTTTTTCTGTTGTCATCGCTCCTGCTCTGGACTTTGGACAAAAGGCAAACGCTTTAACGAATCTGCCTCAGATGATTCATCTCTCTCAAACCTTTCATTGACATTTAATTGTCATTTCTTGAACCAATAATAAGCCTGCAGGTTTAGTTTATCGGACAGTAGCCATAAATTTCATTTGCCTCAGTCAAGAAAAAACATTGCCATAGTTTTATTGATTTTAGGAACCGTTAACGTCCTAACGTTTCAGCTGCAATGTCAAGTTGGTTTAAGTCTTGTTCTTGAAATAAGAAACTTATTATTGAAATCTAATAATATCTATTTAGAGCCTTCAACTGACTACTATTTACCATTTAACAGCTTCCTGGAGGCCACATACCCCAGCAGAATAATTTCAGCTTCCGTTTCTACGCAGACGATTCTCAGATCTTGTTTTGTGATTCTGCTATACAAACAGAACTATATAAAATCCTTTTTTAGACATAAATACATCTTTTGTTAAACATTTTTAAGTTAAACAGATATAAACTGGAAACTATTTGCAGAAAACACATCTGTTCATACTTCCTCTCGCTGGAAATCCTTCATTACAAGTTGAAATCCAGGTGTTAACTTTGATAGCTAACATTTGAAGACTTGCTGCATATTGGTTGTGTTTTAAATACTGTATGTATTTATGTCTTCAGAGAAGCTGTAAACTGTAATCCATGTTCAATCAAAACTCAGGTAGATGACTGTAAAGATGAAGTAACAACGATTGAGACGTCCCCATGATAAGAAACCCCCACGTCTGGGTCAAAGCTAAAAACCAGAGACATCTGCACGTTGTTTTAATGCAGCATTTAAGAGAAAAACAAAATCTTTCATGCAACATGTATCTAGTAAAAGAGGTTTTAAATCATCCTAAAGCATTTTACTAACTTGCTGCTGGTTAATTATATAAATGTATGATGGCTTAGAGTATAATTAACAATCCTGTTTGATAGTGACACAATCACGTTACTTTAAAGCTGCACTGTAGGAATTTAAAAAGATAAACTGATGTTGGTTACAGTCACACCAGCTGTTTGAGGGCACGATGCAGTGGGAAATTTTATTCTGATGCTGTTTAAAAATGCGATTAGTTTGTGATTTATCTTTTAAATTACACTCAGACTTTCATAAGTGAAATGTCACTTTCCAACGCACCACATTTTTTTGGTTGGGGTTAGAGGACATTAGCCGTAACTTCCTCCACTTACAAACTGTTTTCTGGAAGAAAGTTGTTTTGGACTCTCTCTGGTAGGAATTGATTCGGCTATAGCAAAGATCTGCCTGGCCAGTCAGATAATCTTGGGTCTTTTTCTCTGGGTCAAATGAAGCTATGACTAAAAGACGAGATAATCAGATAAAACCATCAAGAACAATAAACCAAACCAGGTCTGAAACAATCGAACATGAACTAACCAGACACAAAAACCAAGAGAATAATGGATCATCTCTTGGTCCCTGGTGGACATCCCAGGCTCTGATTGCCTAGGTAACCTTCTTGTATATTTCCCAGATAAACAAGCAAAGCATAAGAACATGTGCGGTGTACATAAGATGCTAGCTCTTCTTCTAATTGAGAAGAAAATACCGTTAACGAGAGGTTGGGTTCACCCAATATGCTTTTATTATGATGGATTGAGTATCTGTTGGCCTTTTTCATCAATCAGAGGCCTGTTTGTCTAACATAGCAACAGCAACACAGGATGTCAGGACTTCCCAAAGGGTAGGAGGTGGCAGTCAGCAGACCAATCAGAAAATCAGCCATGGGTCAGTTGGATGGGGTTTCCCTCAGGGAACTTTGGGGAACTCTGTGTTTGAGTCACTTGTCAGTCAACTGTAGCATTATTAGCAGCACGTGCTAGCATTTTCAGTGGTTTGTGGCTATCCAGCAGCATAACCATAAAGACATATGGTAGCATTAGCATTAGCTACCACTGGAGGTCTCTGACTGGAGGTCAGCAGACCAAACAGAAGACCGACAAAGGGTCAGTTTGGTGGACGGTGTTTCCTTCAGGGAAACGTTTGAGAAACTCTGCGTCCGAGTCACATGTCAGTCACCTGGATCAGTCGCTCCTATTGCTCCCATTAGTTTAACTTCACGTCTCCAAAGGTTTATTTTTCCTGTTGTCCCAACAAATCTCTGAGTTTCATCAACATTCAACGTCTCTGGTCACTTCCTGTTTGGACGAATCCAGATGAAACTATACAGCATCAGCATGAACTCTTAAAAGTTTGTGCTGAAAAGACGCCAAACTTCTGCAAAAGCGATCAAATGTTTCTCAAAATCTAAAGAATTTTTTTTAGCAATAGTACTTTCTTCAAACATCCCCCCAAACTAAGTTCTACCTCTATCCTAACATGTCAGGAGGTATTCCACACACGCAGAAAGAGGAAGTGGTTTAACGGTTGTATTTTCATCACTACCTTCAGTTTGTAGGCTAAGTGCACCGTGTGCAAACATGACAAAGATGACTCTGCGCGGTTTTTATTACAGACTTGGTTTTACCGTGAAGGTTGGGGGTTAGGGGATGGATTTTGTCTAAGGAAGGTCCTCACAAAGATATAAAAAGGACTCTGAGTGTGGTTTAATCATGTGTAAAATGTCAGCTATGTAAGGCCTTCAGCTGAAATGGGTGAGGATCAACTGCACGTCAACAGCTGGATACACGTGTGTGTAACTGAACATCTATCTGTGTGAGGACCGCAGTGAGATTTAGACCTCGTGTCGACGTCTTTGGACGGCGGTTCCGACTTCGTATCTTTGGCACAATCTGACCGTGCATTAAAATTCAGCTTGGGGGTTTGATGTTGTTATGAATCAGATATTTTCTGTTTTCGTCTGATTCATGTGTTGAAGTCACTGGTAAACAGTATCTAGGCTTTCCAAGGAAGTCTAGCATGTAGGAAGACAGGGAAGTTGTGTGACACAAAGATACGCACATATGGTAGCGTTAGCGTTGGCATTAGCATTAACTGCAGTAGAATCGGGCAAAGCAGCAGGACTAGTTGTGGAAATAGCAGCAGCAGCGGTACAATAAGCAGAAGTGGTTGAGGATGTTGTAGATGTAATAACAGTGGAGTTATTCAGCACATGTATGTTTGGCAAAAGATAACAAGCCTGAAACAACTGAAGACAATTGGACTTCTCTGTTCTAGGTTTATTCTGATAACTAGAGGCATATTATATGTAGTTAATATAAACATAAACAGTGTTGATGACTCAGAAAATCCTTCACCTCTTCACTTAAACATGCGGCAGGAAGAATTCCTCTGAGACCAACAAGCTCACAAACACGTGTGGCATGTTTTCAAGTAGCCTCTCTAATTAGCAGCTGCCTTCCTGGTGACAGCGCTGGCGTGTTTTCATCCTAACATGGTCACAACGCCATCGACGCTCATCCACTGACAGGAAGTAACCTGCAGCAGAAAGGCAACCGACTGACTTCAGCTTAACCAGGAAGTGATTAATATCTGCATCTCCTCAGTCTGTTTGCGTAATTTTGTGTCTTAGGCCACAGTGAAGCAGCAGCAGCAGGTGTAGCTTCACAGTCCAGATGATGGTGTTACCTGTTTTTTTTCCCTTTGTCCCTCAGGAGGAGGCTCCAGTCCGACGCTCTGTGGCTGAACTCGCTGGAAGATTCAAAGGCACAGCTACTCCACTGAGTCCTGCCACCAATGAAGCAGTGAGTTCAACCTCAAACAGTCCCACACACCAGGATGTAGACACGTCCAACTTGTCATATGTTTTGTCTCATTTTAGTGAGTAAATAAAAATAAGTAGCATCTGTCCAGCAGGTCCACTGTTAGGACACTAGTCTAAATATAACTGGTGATGACTGGTGACACATGAATGGTCTGTTTTGTTGTTTGTTCCAGGATAAACCAGTCAGAAGACGACCACCTCGAACCTTACAACTTCCCAAACCACAAGAAGATGAGCAAGAGGTGAGAGACCAGGAAATGTAACCTGTAGAGTTAATGAGGGTAGAGATAAAAACCTTCACTCGGTCCACTTTAGAGACTATTCTGCGTCTTTCAGTCGTCTTAAATCTCATACATTTGTTCTCAATCTGTCTGACTGTGGGTTTGTGGGTTTCAAACTCTTTAGTGATGGCTTTGTAACCTTTTCCAGCCTGATGAGCCACAAGAACTCTTTTTCTGAGCTCGTCACAAAGCTCCATTGTCCGTGCCATCATGCACTTTCACAAACATGTGTTGTGAAAATTAGACTGAGATAAATCCCTGGTTCACTAAACCAGGAACTGAACGACACCTGAGTCTCATTACATTGATGGAAACACTTCTGGAAGGATGGACTCTGATTTGACCTTGAAATTAACTTGGAATCCGAGAAGTTCACCTCTCTGATATGTAATATTGGCTTATTTTACTGAAAAGACAAATACACAAGTATAATATCTGTGTTTCATATCATAAAATAAATATAAATATAAGTCATCATATAAATGAGAGGTCGTGAGTTCATGATATATATATACTTGTGAATGAATAAAGTTTATCTTAGTCTAAGTCTAATATATATATATCATGAACATGAACTCATGACCTCTCATTTATATGCTCTTCTCTTAAGTGTTAAGTGAATGGGAATGTATTACGTGAATGGAAAGTCCTCACTAAGATAGAAACATCAGTGTGTGTTTGTCAGCCTCCTTCAGGTGTCATCTCTCCTCAACCATCCAAAGTCAAGAGGAACTCTGCTCTGATTGAGAAGCTCCAGGTGAGTCCAGGTGAACTCCGATGCCCTCTGCTGGTGTGGATGAAGAGCTGCACTCTGACTCTCTTTCCCTCTCTCCCTCTGTAGTCCAGTCTTGCTCTTTCGCCCTCGGCTCCATCTCCAAAGAGTCCTGGTTTCAGGCTGCTGCCTCCTGGCTTCACCCCTCCCTCCCCCGGCTCTGCCCCGGCTTCCACGGTAACCACCTCCCCCTCAGAAACCCCCACCAGCCCAACCTCCGCCTCCACGCCGTTAACCGAGGATGAAACCCCAGCCTCCTTCGAAGATGCTCCCGCTGTGACAGAGGGCTCCATCCTGCCGAACATCATCAAGGTCACTGGTCCTTTTCATCTGATGCATTCACTGACCTTTAAATACCTGGGCCGACACATTAAAGGTCTCCAAAAATCATGTAAATGTTTACAAGCTAGATTAATCACAGAATGACTCATTTTGTCGACGAGTTGTTTGTCGGTCAGTTATTGATCTCAGCTTGTTCCCTCACCTGCAGGGAAGAGCTCGCCACTCCATCCGGCGCCGGCCTCCATCAAGGCGCCACAGGAAGTCCAGCGGTGGAGAAGAGAGCGGCGTCACCAACGAAGGAGAATCACATCAGAACCCCGAGAGCGAAGCAGGAGACAAAACGACGGGAGAAGCAGCAGAGGTTTTCGAGACGGAAGGTGAAACAGATGCCTCAGCGCCACCGCCGGAGGAAAGCAAACCCCACGAAGAGGAGACAAAGAGCAGCGACGACGTTAAGGATGGAGACGTACCTTCATCTGAACAGAACGAGGGAGAGGAGGAGAAAGCTGAGGAGAAAAGTTCTGAAGAGCCACAGAAACTAGATGTGACTGAGGAACCGACAGATACAGAGGAAAAGAGCGTAAAAGTAAGAGATGCTGCGTTTACTTGTCAAAAAAATTGAAAATATTTAAATGTTCAAAGCTGAAACAAGTTAAATTCTCATGTTTTATAAAGTGTGCGGCTGAGGTGGTCTGGTGGTTGATGCCTCACAGCAAGGTTCCAGGTTTGAATCCAGGCCAACTGAGACCTTTCTGTGTGGAGTTTGCATGTTCTCCCTGTGTCTGTGCGGGTTCTCCTCAGGTTCTCCAGCTTCCCACTGTCCAAAGACCTGCTAGTTAGGTTCTTTGTCGATACTAAATTGGCTATAGGTGTGCATGTGATTGTGAATGATTGTCCGTCTCTCTGTGTTAGCCCTGTGATAGACTGGAGACCTGTCCAGGGTGTACCCCGACCTCTCGTCTGATGACAGCTGGGATAGGCTCCAGCAGACCCCGTGACCCTTCACAGTTTCTTCACTGAATTCTAAACGTTTCTCTCACAGGAAGAGACTCAACAAGTTCAGCCCGATGAGGAATCAGGCGATCAGCAGGCTCAAGAGTCATTATGATGAGCCCCTGGAACGCTGAGAGGGAGACCCTGCAGCAGCGAGGCCTGCAGATGGCGAGGAGATGAACATTGACGACAACGACTGATGGTCCAGCTTTAATTCGGAAAGACGTAAAAGCTTCGCTACACACTGCAGCACTGGACGGGATCCTTTTTATACCAAGATAATGTTTTTATTTTTATCATGTTTGGTGCCTTTTAAAGCTGTGATGGATGAGGATGATGATGATGGTGGTGATGATGATGTCTGTGTGTTTATTTAAACATGTCTGCAGCAGAATGTATCAGAAGAATTGTTAATGTCTTGACATAATGTTCATAGCCGTTGAAAACCTAAAGCCCCATGTCTGTTCTCTATTAAATAAACCTTTTATAAGAAAATTCTCAAAATTTGCTTTAGTTTTGGTTTTAGTTGATCTGCATGATTCAGTCTTGAATCAGTCTTGGCAAGCGAGCCCAGAGGGTTTTTAACTCAATGTGAGATAACGTCTAAAATATTCACTTCTAACAGAAGAGAACACAAAGACTGGAAGCAGGAAGTGGAAACAAAAATTAACCTGACTGGCAAAAAAGACACAGCACTGTCTAGTGTCTGGGTGGTGATCTTACAGAGCGAGCCATACTGACGAGCTGGCTCTTAAATGGACAGAGAGGCGGAGCGTGAGTGGAGCTGAGGCTAAAGACAGTTAGCAACCTGTGAAGACACCCACCTGTCAATCAAAGTAGCTACGCCCCCTCATTTGGCAGAATCACCTAAACCTGAATAGGTAATGAGAGTTGTTTTTTTTGCCATTTTCGGTCTTTGATTAACCGCCAGAAACCAAAGGAAGGATTAATCAACTAAATTAATACAAAGTTAGAGGTTTTAAAACCTTTGTCATGAAACAAAGCCCGTCCTAGAACTTGGACCTGTCCTCAGAGAGGTTCACCTATTCTGATCCTTCCTGATGGTGTCACTGTGTCGTCACGGCATTTGAAAAGGCGAGCTCATGTTAAAGGTGTCCCCGCAGCTCAGCGATGATGGGAGGATTTCCCAGCAGCTGGCAGACCTCCAGCTTCAGTCACAGTTAATCTGATACCTGGAAAAGACGGGTCTGGACGGAGCAGCTGTTTAAATCTGACTCTGGATAATCTGAGTGATACACTCACATCAGTGCTGCCTGAAATAAAACAGATCCACAAGAGTAACCCAAGTCTGTTAAATAAATACCTCCAGACTGGAGCCCAGGTGCATGCTGGGAGGACACAGGTTTGTAACTGCTGACTGTGATGGAAACATCTCTACAAACACTGAGCTGAAAACCTAATCGGAGACCTCTGTTGCTATGGACACGACATGGGTTAATTCTCCACAGTTAAAAGGTGGAAGGAGAGCGAGAGATGATTTCTAGAGATGATGAAACATGATGAATGTTTCCAGAACTCAACTGTTCAAATTAGATCAAGGATTAAAGTTCTGCCAAGTTAGGAGGCGTGGGTATTTTGACCTGACAGGTAACTGTCTTTAGCCTCAGTTACACTCAAGTCTTTTAGAATCAGCTGGAAGTTAGGTGGAGTGAGCCAAGACGGTGGCTGAAGACGCCAGGCTGGACTTCAGAGCTTCAGGAAAACTTTAGAAACAATTGGCAGAACAGAACCAGAAACTTTTATCCACTAAATATCCTGCTAACACCATGCGAATCACTCCGGTTTAAACGTGACATTGCAAACGTCTATCACATTCTTCATTATTGAAGTGAATTTTCCACTTCAGACTCTAATAAAAGCTCAGCCCTGATCAGAGCAAGGACGAGACGCCGTCGGCTGATAAGATTAACACACTAAAGAGTTTCTGAGTAAAGCTGCTGATGCCGGACGCTGGCTCTGGCTTCGTGCGCGATGCTCAAATTTAAGAGGAAGGTCTAATTAATGTCTGGAACATTTGTGTGTTTTCCATTAACACCTTTAGTTATTCTACATGTGTTATACAGACTCAGGGGCAGCTGACGGGACAATTTAAAGAAACCAACAGTGAGAATGTGTTTAGACTCAGTGTCACGTCTTTCCTTTGATCAATAATAAATTTATCCACTAAAATGAACAACTGACCTGGTATTTTTGTAGTAATACTTATTAATTTTTTAATTTTTTTAAAATCTAAAATCCAACCTGACCAAACCAATGACCTCCTGGTTGCAAATGATTAAAATGACAAGTGACATCTGGAGGTCCTGGTTTACCAGGCATGGCCGACAACTAGAATGTGTTGCCATGGAAAAGGACATCTGGAATAAAGTGGAATATCAATATTACCCACTTTTGTCAACCCAAGAAAATCCAGACTGCAACAAACCGAGTGAATTTAGTTTTTCTTGTTGTCCTCTGTCTCTTTTCAGTCATCTTGGGTCTTTGGATTTTTGCAGTTTTATCTGGTTAAAGGCTTTAGTGATCCCATGCAGCAAAATTAGAAGACTCAAACCCTACTATGCCTAAAATGGTAAAGCACATTATCACATTTGGACCAGTGGAGTTGGGTTTCTTCCTTCAATCAGGCCTGGGATTTAAACCCTTCAGTTCCACTTCTAAAACCACTGGGCCCCAGTCCCCCCATATACAAAGGTCACATCAGATTGTGGTTATTGGACCGGAAAGGTTAAACAGTCTTCTTACGGAGGTTTGGTACACTGGCTTTGGTTCTGTTCAACAATCCATCAATGACACTAATAATGTATAAAAAAGTAATAATGTGATGTAGAAACAATGTGAGAAAGGTGGTAATTTACCTGGATGAATATTGTGAAGGATGCAGATTGTGCTGCTGTTAAACTGGAATGATTTGAGGAGGTGATCCATATTTTAAAACAAGCTGCGATTTCATAGAGCTACACAATGAAAACCCAGTAGAATCAACAACATGTCTCAAATATTTGTGGTTTTTAAACTGTGGTAGAGACAAAGGGAGACTTCTGAAACAGATAAACCTACTACATTCAAGGCCCTCTCAAGTTTCAGCCTTTGTTGGGATAGGAAATCCTTTTATATCATGAACCGGTTCCTGCGTCCTGCTGACGTCTCACATCTGATTGAGTGGAAAGGTCCTGTGTGGGAGTCCCGCTGGGGAAACTCTTGGGTCTGAACGAGACAAACCAGGTGAGAGTGTTATACAACATCCTTCATCCAGAGACAGCCTGCCTTCCTCCTTTGAACTGGGTCCGTCCTCCAGGCTCGGCCCCTGGCAGCACACCCTGCAGCAGGGCGCCCTGATCTCATTAGGGAGTTATTTTAGGTGCTTCCTTGATTCTTCCTTCAGGACCTAAGAGGGTTAGAAAGTCCTGAGGTTTGTTCTGAGCTTGCAGAGTCACTGCAGCCTGGATGCCGTCCGGCTCGAGCCTCCTGCCGCTGAAGCTGCTGGCTTCTCCTCGGACTATTAAACATTTTGACTTTCACAAGGGTCCAAGAAAAGGACTCTAGACCCCTTTAATACGCTGTTATTGTGGCGGACTACATCCATGGGGAACCACGGCTCGAACCTGGACGATATCCTGGCCGAGGACATGCACCACTGGTACAACAAGTTCATGCGGGAGTCTCCGTCCGGCCTCATCACGCTGTTCGAGCTCAAGGCGATCCTCAACCTGAAGGGCATGAATGAAAACGCCAACAGCTACGTGGACCAGGTCTTCTTCACTTTCGACATGGACGGGGTGCGTTTCACACTGAAAAATACACAGTTCTAGGTTTTGAAGTCTTTTGAAATTTTGATTGTGTCCTGGTCGATAAATGCTGTTGTTAATACAACCTGAGGGTCAAACGCCTGCAAAGGGTCTCCAGATAAGATGTGATGATTGAGGCGAATGAGGCAGAAACAGTGATGCACATCTTATTTTAACAGGTCACTTATTTTCAGCTCATTTCCTGGTTTGGTGTCACTTAGAGGAGAATGTGTTCTGATCAACTCATTAAATACGTGACCAGCAGCAGGAATTGAAACAAGACTAAAATCCTTTTCTGTTCGGGATAAACATGTAATCCTTTGTGTTTGTATTTTCTCATCAAAGTTTCAAAGACTAAAAATCTCTGAGCTGCCGTACTTCACAGATCTGTTCTTAATCTACATCTTAATCCATCGGATGTGCTTGTCGGTTGACCTGAACTCTTTAAATTAAATTAACTCGAATAAGTGAAGCAACAGAAATAACTCTGGCAACTTTTCAGCCTAAACTTTCGTCAAACCATGTAATGGACTCGTGTGATCAGCAGGTATTTAAGAAACTAACAATTAGCACCAAACTTCACAGAAGCTTATCAGATAAATTATGAGAAAGTTTTTTAGGAATATAGCAAACAAAGCGTCAAAATAAAAACTAATCATTTATCAACATTTGTCAACTTAGAATAAACGTTTTAGTTGATATTTCTGACAGATAACTGTTATTAGACTGTTATGAATCAGTCTGGAATCAGGAGATGATCCCTATTTTAGAACAAGCTACCGTTCAACAGTTCTACTCAATGAAAACACAGTTGAATCAACATTTCTCTCAGTTATTAGAAACTAAATCTGAACACCAGAATCTTCAATTACAAACATTATTTTAATGACCGTGTAAGAATTTTATAAAATATTGAGATGTGTTATTGTTTTTAAAATTACATTTTTATAATGAATATTTCTGTCTTTATGAGGCTGGAAAACAAAACTAAAACATTTTGATTTGGAATCAAATGTGGAGCACGTGCAGGTTTCAAGTATTACGCTCTCATTTTGAAGGTTGACTTCTGAACGTTCTCGTTCCTGACTCTCCACTGAACCTCAGGAGTCGTGTCTTCGGTCCATCTAATTGGCTTAGAGCGTTTTATCCCCTCTGTGAGCACTCATGTAAAGCTAAGTAGATTCAAACAGAGGACGTTCTGACACACCGACGGATAAAACCATCAATGTTTACATCCACTTTATTTAGTCAACACATTGATTTTTCTTTTTCTTTCTAATGTCTGGAATATGATACATATAATCTGTCATTTTATTAATAATTTAAAGCATCATTTATATTTTACTATAAATAAATGTAATCTGATAATAATCAAGAATGACATGTGATTAGATAAGTTGTATAATAAATTAAGATATTATGGAAAACAAACAGGCATTCTGATTTATAGAAAACTATGTGTTATTCTGGTAGCAGGTTTTAGTATTAACTCTTATTGGCTCATTTAATTATTTTAGAATGATTTCTATTATTGTTATTATATTTTAATTTTGACCACTGTGGGCCATCACAGAGCAGCTGGAGGAGAAGTAAGAGTTTCCCTGTGTCACAAACACGTTGATAGAGCTGTGATCTTCAACATTAAAAATCATTTATTAAACAGTAATGAGATGATGAAATGAGCCTGGCTTCCTGACGGTGTTTTGCAGGATGGCTACATTGACTTCGTGGAGTACATTGCAGCCATCAGCCTGATGCTGAAAGGAGAGATCAACCAGAAACTAAAGTGGTACTTCAAACTGTTCGACCAGGATGGCAACGGAAAGATCGACAAGGACGAGCTGGAGACAATCTTCTCGGTAAATCAACCGTTTGGTTTTCAGTTCAGCTTTTAAGAAAACAAAATAACATTTTTACAGATATCTGAACATCCAGTCAGACATGAGCTGTCATTATATGGTCTGCATTTACCCTTGATGCATTGCATGAACACAATTAGCAAACAGAGAGACTCCAGAACAATCTTCCTGCTCATGGGCGGGGTAAGATGGTCTGATTTGAGGTTAGGTTGTTGGTCCATTATCATCTTGTTATGGTCGGGTTAGCCCAGTGTTCTCTGGCGTCTCAGACCATGTTTGGTTGTTTCAGGCCTGGTTCAGTCTTTGATATACTTGGTGATTTGGCCTGATGTTCTCTGACCTGGTTTGACTACTTCTGGTCACACTGGTCAGTCAGATCTTTGCTGGAGAAGAATCAGTTCAGTTCAAACAGAGACGACTGGAACTGTTGTGTTTGCAGAAGACGTTTTGTGAGGAGGTTTGAACAGTCTTTGAACCGTAACCTAGAGTGAACAGAGATACGACTGAACTATGATGTACCTGTTTGTTGCCTGCTGGAAGGACAAGTAGCGAGCTAGCCTAGCAACATTAATGCTCCCAACAGCCCATAACATCCCACTGCTGCCTTCAGCTGAATCAGTCATTAATCATTAAATCTGAGAAGAGTTTAAACGCTCACTTTGAATCTTTGTTAATCAAACATGAAAAAAAAAACAAAAAAAAAACTAATTTAATCTAATTTAAAGCTGTTTTTCATGAATAAATGCTGCGCTGAGTATTAGGACTTTCTTATTTAAATAAACTGTCAGCTCATCCATAGCTGGATGCACGGTCCAGTTATGACACAATGACATGATGCATCTTTAGTAACTTTAAACAAAGTTTGCAGGGAGCTGTGAGCTGACTGAAAAACTGGGCTGGATTAGTTCTGAAATTAGACAAGCGTTAATCTGCTGAACGAGCTCAATCCATGAGCCGACAGGAAAGTGCTGGCTCAAAAACCGGTTAGTCTGCACGTTAAACCATCCTGAAGGACGTCTGGTCCAGTAACGTTTGATCTATTTTTTGTCTTTCATGTCTTTGTATGTTTAAATGTTGCAGTAATGTTTGCTACATAAAAGCATTGCCCCAGCTAACTAGCAGTTTCTATGCAGATGATATTCTGATATATGTTCCATCCTGATTAAACAAGTTTACAGGACAGATGTAGCACGACATCCAGAAGCTGATGTAGGATGTAGAAGTCTTTAGTTTGTCTGAAGTGCTACATAGAAATGGCCTAGCATTAGCAACTCTGCTAATGTTACAAACTGTGCTAATGTTAGCACTGACCTTGGAGGAATTACTTTTCTTTACACCAATTTCCAGCTTCATGTTCAGTCTAATTCTAAGTTTTGAGGGTTAAGTCTTCATCACTGACATGTTTTGTGACTTCCATCTGAGTCTGTGTTTGTCTTTACCTGCAGGCCATCCAGGACATCACACGGAACAGAGAGATTGACCCAGAGGAGATAGTGTCGCTCATATTTGAGCGGATTGATGTGAAAGGAGAAGGTACAGCACCTCATTTAATCTGAAATAAAAACGTCATTTTAAACGTCTTGGCTAAATGTTTACTTTGACCTGACAGGTGAGTTGACCCTAGAAGAGTTCATCGAGGGAGCAAAAGACCATGATGACATCATGGACATGCTGAAGAAGATGATGGACTTGACACCGGTGCTAGTGATCATTGTGGAGGGCCGGGCGGGACGCTGATGCTGTTCTCGGAAAAACAACAAATTAGAAAGGGATGTGATGGACTGTGATTGGCCGTCCCGGCTCGTCGTTCCTCGTCTGCGGCTTAAAGGTCGAAGAAAAAGACTGAAGACGAAACATCCACCTCACAAAAATCTTTCCTCTGATCCCTAGAGACGACAAATATGCTCATCTGAACTGTGACCATCAAACCTCGTCCTCTTCCTGGAATCAAATCTTCAGCCTGACTTCAGACTTTTATTTTGAATCAACTGATGATTCCAAAACACTGAAGACTTGTGGCTTTCATCTCCAGTTTATTTATTTATACCATTCTTTCTTTTTTACTGATTATTTGATCAGATCGTACCTGACTTCATTGAAAAAATATGCCAATTTTAGACTGTTTATTTAGATGAAAACTCCGTCCTTTATTCAGCCAAAAGCATTTTTATATTCGTCAAAGTAAAAAAGTAATTTTTAATGATCCAACATTTTCAAACTATTGGAAAAATGTGTCTAAAACACAAATCACCTTGACCTATACAAACAAATGAACAAGCAAAACCTTTCCTCAGATTCATAATAATCTTAAACTGTACAGAAGAATTAACTGACCCTTTGCTGGACGTCCGATTAGTTGTTGACCCACCAACCAGACGCCTCCTAGCATAGGTAGCGTTGCGACCTCTGGTTAGATAAACAAATCAAGCAGGTAACAAGAGAAATAGTTAAAAATGTGTGGACCGGGTATCGAATCAAAGCATTTCTGTAGCTAAGCTAACGTCTAAGCACTAGCCTACCAAATCAGATAGAAACGGTCTAACATTAACAACCATGCCAATGTTAGCAGACGGTGAAAAAAGTACTAATCTTTTCACCAGATTTCAGTTATGTTGTTGAAATGTTTCAGAAATGTTGGCTACCTATATGGTATAAAAGCATTTCTGTAGCTAAGCTAACAAGCATCTACGATGATCAATGATCCTGGAAAGGTTTCCAGGTTTAATCTTCTGTTGTTTCCTTCGCTGTGCCCACATGCTAACTAACAGGTTTTTAATGTTTCTCTCTGTAAATGTTGCCCCCGTCTGGATATTGTTTGTCTAACCTGGCAAAAGTAACACAGGACGTCTGAACAAAGGGTCACCTCAAAATTCTGGCAACTTGCACCAACTCTCAAAGAATCACATGTTAAGCATACAGCCACTTCCATCTCTGATCAATTCCAGCCACGACTGGAGGACAGCGCCGTCTCTGGGAGCAGAACATGCTGGGAGCTTGTCCTGCGCCGAGCTGCTGATCCTCTTAATGCAGTAAAACGTTGAGCAGGCTGAGCCGTAATGGAGCAGATTTACTTCAGATCCAGCTTCTCCAACACGGAGGTCGATACCTGACAGGACAGTCTGTTGGAGCCGAGCAGCTCAGTGCTCAGTCATCTGGGCCAAACTGGGCCACGGCAGGATGAGCTAAAAGCAGCAAGTATAATTTCCAAAACGACCACAGATCATTTATCAGATGCTTAAATTTAGAACAAAATGACCTAAATATGTATTTCGAGAGCGTGGCTGATTCTTTCTGGATCAGCATCTAGTGGCCGTAAGTGGAACTGCACATACTCATTAACCAACTTTTGCCGGCTGAGCGGTAAACAGTTAAAGGAGTGATTCAACATCTTCTGTCCCTGATAAGGAATCAAATAATCTCCCTCTCTAAGAATTACATGTTCAATTGGTTAGCTTAGCGTAAAGATAGTAAACAAAAGGAGGGTGCTAGTCTGGCTCAGACCAAACATGACAAAATCTTACTAGCATAACATCTGTAAAGCTCATTATAATGTTAGGTCTTATTTAATCTGTACAAAACCAAATAGTTTCTTTAAACATATCTGGACATCACAACACGTTTTTGGTTTTTGAGAAGCTGGCAGGTTTCTTCTCTTCGGAAATCTTTCAGTTTTAACAAATGTAAATAATCATCGGCTAACGTGAACATTTTGTCTTTACGGTGTTGCTCGTTAGTTTTGTGCGACTGGTCTCAGATTTAGATGAAAGCTATCAAGTGGTTCTGCAACTTGAAAAATTTCTATTTTTATACGACGATTTGTGTGGAACGAGACACAAGGCAACGAAGAGGAATGTGAGTAAGAGTAAAAAAAAACTCTACGCGGCTTCACCGTAGGCTGGAGTCTCTCCCAGCATGCATCATGTCAGGAGGCAATTTTGTCCTTTAAGCTCCAAAACTGAGTCGTACAGTCAACAGGTTAGCGCCAATGCAAACAGTTCTTATTGTGCAATAGATTTTTTTTTTCGAAACAATGTGTCCTGTAAAACACTACATTCATTTTAACCAATCATGTTTTGTGTTGCCTTATCAATAAAGTTTTTAAATAAACTCCTCGTCTTTCATTTAACGTCTGTGCTCTTGTAAAATCCAGCTCAAGTGTTTTAACTTTTCTGATGTTTAAGAAGAAGAAAAACATGGCGATTAATGAAAATGGCGCTTTCTATGCAGATGATATTCTGATATATGTTCCATCCTGATTATCAGCTTAAACAAGTTTTCCAAGACAGATGTAGCATGACATCCAGAAGTTGATGGGAGGATCTAGAAGTTTTTAGCCTGTCCAGAACCTCCAGCTGAAAAATTGATTGGAAATCCTGCTGGATTGATACAGAGAATAAAAACACCTCTACATTAGCTGTCCTCCAACCAACCAGACATTTATGCTAATCAGATGATGTGTATGACTACTGTTACTCTCCTGTCCATCTCCACATTAAGCCCGCCCATGCGATCTGATTGGACCAGCAGAGAGACTGGAGAGAGACTCCAGATAAACTTTCTGACATAAAAAAAATAAATAAATAAATAAAATGAAATATGCATGAAAACACTGGACTGGATCGAAGCTATGACATTCTGTCAAAAACACAATGAAAATAAAAGAGTCAAATAAAATAAATGATTTTTTATTTAAAAATAGAAACACAATCAATGTTGTTCAGTTCTATTTTGGTCGACATAATTATTTTTTATTTTAGAATTTCAACTTTCCTTGAAACTGAAACCTCTGACTGGTGGGGTAGAGTTTCAGTGACGGCTCAAACATAAAATATTTACAAATAAAAAAACATGAGCTGCTTGACTGCCCCCCTCCCATCATGCATCAGTGCACCTGGAATGTCCTGAATCAAAGCCGATCAGCTGAAGTTACTGATCTGTTCACGTGTAAAGACGACAGAAGCTTCCTCCAACTCACTGATCACATTTGCATTGAGCAGCCTGGGTGCCTTGCTCATGGGCAGGTTCGGGGTCATGTGGGTGTGTCGGGGCTCTAACCTGTGACTCTCTCTCAGGTCTGTTTGGGTTTCTCCTCTGGCCGCAGCAGGGTGGCGTACAGACGCAGGAAGGAGTAGCCAACGCCGGCCGAGCAGTACACTGAGGTGGCCAGCAAGGGGAGGAAGGGCAGCCTCTGTTTCCAAGGCGACAGAGGGAAGATGCCCTCACAGGCGATCGCCACGGCGACCAGGCCTAGCAGGTAGATGACCTCCAGAGGACGGAGCAGCGACCCCTGACCTCTGAGAGAAGCATCATCAGATTATGTCAACAGTTTTAGTTTATTTTACAGATTCTTTTAATAAACTTTACTCACATCAATATTTCTATTAGATTTATAAATAATAACACAGACTCTGGGAGTTTAGACAGAGTTTTGTAAAGTGTCTTGAGAGAATTTGTATTGTTACTGAAACTAATGACCTTAAATAAATTAAATAAAAACTAATAAGTGAAAAAACAAGACAAATATAAAATAATACAAAAGTTTATTGTAAGCGGCAGATTTAAAAACTTAAATCTAAACTTTAAACTGTCATCAGTGTAATAAGACTATACATATATATTTTTTTCCCATATTTCAATCTATTGACAGCCAGATTAGTTTTGTTCCTATAAACTGGCAAAAAACGAGAGTAGTTTACCTGTGGAGCTTCCTGAGAGCCGTGAAGGAGAAGATGGTGAAGAGCAGCATCAGAGACACTTTGATCAGCAGCTCTGAGAAACAAGGTTAAATGAAAGTTTCATTAAAGTCTCATTCACAGTGAGCAATGATCAGTGACTGTTAGCCATCTACATAGCTAGCTAGCTAACTACTTTACTTCAAGGATTGGTTGTGCTCTCACGTTGCTAGCTTAACATTAGCATTAAATAACTGATCATCTCTCAAAATACAGATGATCAACCAATCACTTAAGGAAGAGTTTTAAAAAAGCCTTTAATAGCATCTACTAGCAAATCAAAGCAACATGATAACGACTTTCTGCTAACATGAACAGGGCAGGTCTTTGGACCTATACTGCAGCCAACCACAAGGGGGCGGTCTAGATGTTTAAACGTTCCAGTTATGTCATAGTGAATAAAAAGTGCTAGCCCACCAAGCCAGGAAGAAGTTAGTAGCTTCATGTTTGCTTTGTTGTTGATGATAGCATTCAGTACAAACATAAGATAACAAGGACCAAAAAGGTAATGGTAGGGTAAAACATGCTGTTTGCTAATGTTAATGAAGCAACTTACTGTAGGTAATGTGGGGACAAGACAGCGAACAATAGAAACCACGCTAACATTAGCAGAAATTGGTAAAATAACTCTAATTAAAAACTAATTTTTAGTTTTAATTGTTTGGCTAGGCTGATCAAAACGTTTAAGGATCCATGTTCACCTGCGGGGGTGAAAATTAGCGGGAACAGTGAGTAATGACCCGTGGAGGTCAGCAGGAGGAATATCCCAGCATCCTCTCTGCTCTCCACCGCCAGGATGCTACAGAAAAAAAAGGAAGGTGATTTAACGAGACAAATGCTGCTGATTGATCATGAGGTCATGTGACCTGACGGATCACCTGAGAGGCAAGATGGCGATGAGAATGGCCTTCTCGTGGACGTGCCAGCCAAACATGAAGGACCCGAGAGCGCAGAGCAGCAGGCAGCGCAGGAAATGGCGAGCATTGCGAGGACGCCGCCACAGCGACGCCACGGCTGGCTTCAGACAGAGAGAGAGGTCAAGTTTAATTTGACACCAGGAAAATCTTTCACTTTTAATAAAACACATGAAAATGTCTGGAAGGAAGCCGATTAAAATGTTCACTGTGCTTTCATGTCATCTGTGTAAATGTTCTGGTGGCTAAATAAAGTTTATTTAAAGAGATAAATGTGTGAATAATGTGAGAAGACGTCCTCTCTAAGCTAACAGTATTAGCTCACCAGGACGGACAGCAGAGTGCAGACAAGTGTGACAGTGGGAGAGACGGAGGGGAGGACCGAGTGCTGAAACTCCTGAACCAAGCCGCCTGTCATGGACGCTCTGGGAAGCTCCGCCTCCTTCAGCAGCTTCAGGCGAACACCTGAAATAAAAAGAGATGTTCAGACTGAGCGTTTAAGTGAAATATGAGTTGTATGACGAGACATCCAAGGAAGAGCAGCCTCACCGAGCACCGCCAGGCCTTTATCCAGAGCATTGTAGAGGGCCCAGAGGTTTGGGGCCCAGTAGGCGTGACAGAGGCCCCTCTTAAAGGGGAAGAGACGGGACAGGACCTGAGAGAGCTGCCCCTGAAAACACAACACTCCCTCATCAGAGACAATGTAAAACCATCACCAGTGTCCCTTTGGGGGTAGTGTCTGAGAGCTAACGCTGCCAAAAGCTAGCCACATGAAACCAACACTGCAGTCTGTATTCAAGGTTTCCAAAGTTTTATGTTGTCGTCATATAACACTGTGCTAATCTGAGGGTCTCGCTCCTCACTGTGGAATTTAGTCCAGACCAAGAGCCAGTTACTAGCAACGAGCTAGGCTACAGAAGCTAACCTGCACCACAGCAATATGAAGGCAATGCCAATATTTTTATGGATTCTATAATGTGCACAATAGTAGAATGTGATGATGTCCAGACTAAATAAAATGTCGAAAAGCTGAGTTGTTTATACATTGCCTCCTGTAGTGGATTAGTCAATCAGTAGTTTTTTGCAGCCTGGTTACGTTTCAAATGTTAAAAACTAATTTAACAAAGATAGTTGGCAGCAATAAGCTAGACTACAGAAGCTATGACAGCTGGTCAGCTAGTGTCTTTGTGATAAGAGCTAATATACTTGTTGCTTCCCGACAGACTCACCATGATGATAAACGGGCCGAAGGACAGTGCGCAGACTGAAACCACGATGCTGCCAAGCATCAGCAGACGCAGTGGGCTGAAGCTCAACCACCTGACGGACCCGTCTGCAGAAAACAACAGACATGACAGATTTGTGGTGGTTGCTAGGATGCATCACCTGGTTGATGGTGTGTGTTGTACTAATACCATTTATTCATCGAAGCAAACTGATGAACATGGAAGTAAACCTGTGTGTTTGGTTAAAAGGGTCTGGTTCTGTCAGGCGGTCGGTACCTTTGTGGTCCTGAGTGAAGCAATAACTCCTGAGCAAGAAGATGCCGTATGCCGGAGCCACGTACAGGTAGATGTGCTTCAGGTTGAGCAGGATAGAGAACAGCAGCGCCCCCTGCAGGTGTCGACCCTGTGTGACACGTGGAGTCAAAATCCAACACGTTTTAGAGATGATTGGCTTGAGTGAAAATATTTTACGTTAAAGACTCAACATGCCTGGAAGTATTTTACAGAACTGAGGAGTGAAGCTAAGTTACACAGCACAGAGCTACGTGAAAAGACATTTATGTTTGTTACCTGCTTTGTGGTTTTGATTTTGTCTCTACTGTTATTTATTTCTACATAATTAAGGTTCAACTACTGTTTAGAGGAAGGTACTTTTTGATGAATACTGAGTTAGCCTGTTGCATCTGTCCATCTGGATTTCATTGCAGGGTAGTTTTGTAGGCTAGTACTGAGTTAGCTTAGTTACATGAATGTTTTTTTTTTCGATGTTAAATGATCAGGATGTCCTTAAAGAGCTTTATTCTGGGATTCTTCTAGATTTTTCTGTCGGAGCCTGAATCTGATCCAGAGCATGTTGCTGACAGCGAGTATAGCGGGACACTAGCAAGATCCTGGCTTTTGGTAGCCATTTCCAAAACCGCCTTCATGTACTTTCCATTTTCTCTCCGAAACATCTTTAGTAACTTATCACCTGGAGAACAATGAATGTCTGTAACACTGTCAGAAATAAGCGGAGTACCTGCAGGTGTTTGGCCACCGACAGCAGCAGGAAACCAAACAGGAAGCCATTGTACTGGAAGTGAAGATCTGAGAAAATGTGAAGGATTTAAAAAGTGTCCTTTACATTGGCCACAGAATATATTGACCTCCGCTGAGGCGTTCAGGTGTCTGAAGGATACGGTCGACGATGAGAAGCCCAAAGTTCCACAGCAGCAGAACGGCGAGGACAAAGGACGGCCGGTTCAAAACATCATGAGAACCTTTCTGCTCCCGAACACACCTGCAGCACCTGGAGGAGGAGAGAGCCAGTCAGAGAGGAGCAGACATGAGACGGTCAGATTGTGGTTTTAATAATAATATATTAATAAAGGAATAAACTTAAAATGTGTAAAAGTTAGGAGAAAAAAAAAAAAATTGGAGAGACAATGTTTGGTAATTCAGTAAACCTATAAAAAATAAAATATAAATATTTGTTTTAAGGATTTTCTCACTGTTTAACGAAAGAAAATAAGGACTCAAATAAAAACTGTCATTGTCGTTGAGCCGCAGACATCGAGATCAGCATGTGTTTGGGATGGACGGGTTTAAATGGAGCTCACTCTCTGGCAGCGAGGATGAACACCACGTCGGTGAAGATGACCGAGAGCCTCTGGAACAGCACGGCGGACGGGCCGGCGTAGTTCAGGTTCTCCACCCGCAGCATGTCCTCATCAAAGAGCCGAGCCACGTGGGACAGACCAAACTCAAACCAAGCGAACAGCGGCGGGTAGTCAAGAGTCCACTCAGATGAATTCTATAGGGAAGAGAAGAAGGAGAGAAGAAGGGTCAGTCTCCACAGTGGACTTAACAGAAGGTTTAATCTCTTTATATTTCCCTGAAGAAAATACATCCAACTCCAACACATTTTTCTCTCTGTTGCTATTCCCTCTGATCTGTGCTCTGAAGCCCCTCAGACTGACCTCGTAGTACCATCTCGACACCGGCAGACTGTGGGTGATGGCCAGCCAGTTCCTGTGGACCTCGAAGTCTGTGGAGTGACTGATGACGAACAAGAGCAACAGATGAAAATACAACAACAACCTCTTCACTCTGTACCTATATCTTACTGTGTTTTTATTTTGGTAATATATACTCTGTACTCTTTCCTGCACCTTATTGTGTTTTTTAGATGCTGTCTATTTACACTCTGATTTAGTCTCCAAAATTAAAAGCGGCGCCATCTTGTGGCCGTTTGGAGACAAAGTCCGGGAGTTAATAACACGTCAGTTTAATGTTCCAACGATCATTCCTTGCTTTAAATAAAATCAAATTAATAAAAAACGTTTATTCTCTATCATCTCATGCTCGTATCTGCGCACACACAATCTCCTCAGTGTTCATTTTAACTAAATATCATCCGTTTAAAGGTAATGTTAGCTATTCGGTCCGTTAGCTGAATGCTAACAGGCGTCTCTTCAACTTTTAAATTATCGCGGAACGGATAAAAACATCGTCCAGAATCTGCGCCGACAAAATTAACAAGTTCCCAGCAAAGTTTTCACACTCACTAAGCGTTGATGAACAGACACTTGAGGAAAGAAACTCCCAGAGCTAACGCTGGAAACCAGCTCCCGCTGTCCACCGGCGCCGCCATGACAGCTGGGTTGTTGATTTTAAAGGCGAAACTTTATTGACAGTTTCTGGGCAAACAATTCTTCACCGACTTTTTTCTTCATATGAACCCCTAATAAAAACTAAAAGCTGGTTTGATGTGATTTTTTAACTGTACTGTTTTCGCAATGAAGTTGAAAATTTTAGAAAAATTAATTGTTTAAATACAAAACTATTTTCGTGCCGGATGTGACGTAAAGGCGCAGACGCATTTAATGTTACTACGTACACTCGGGAATTTTGAACATTTTAATAGTTTCTGGCTGTATTCGTTTGGTCTCTTGTAAAGTAATGTTAGAAATAACGGGATTTCTTGATCATTCTAAAAGCTTCACAAAAGCACCTATTACCTATAGCTTGAAGTGAAAACAGTTGTTTCTGAACTGGTTTCGTTTGCTTTTAGTTTTGGTTGTTTCACCCCCAAAACATTTATATTTGATATAAAAAATATCAGAGAATTTTTTCTTTGATATTTTTTGGTTTGAATAAAGGTACTACTAACCGTAGGTTAATATAAGACAAACATTTAATTACAATTATGATATTTACAGACTTTTTAAGACTTTTAACCCCGTTTTGATAACATTACAAACATCGTTTCTGGCAAACTGTTAATACATACTTCGTTATACTGCATATAAAGTGCGTATAGTGTATAGTGCAGTGACGATTCGCGTCAGTTATAGGAGGACTACAGGAAGTATAAGAAATCCGCGGGAACCTGAAGGCAGCATCGTAACCGTGATCACACTGGTTCCGGTCGGTCAAGTGTGTTTGTGTCTTTCCAAACTTTTTACCTGGGCTTAAACTTAGAAACAGATGAACGTGCTGCTACGACGGTGTGACAGGTGGCGGCTCGCGACCACGTGGGCAAGTGAGTGTTTACGGAAGTGGAAAGTTTACAAGGTTTACTCCTCCTCATCAAGTTTTCTACGGTAACATTGAACGACAAGTGACCCCTTTACATGTTCTAATATGAAATAATGTCAATAAATAAATAGTTTATTATCTAATAAGTGTGTTCAGTTTCATTCGGACTGAGCCAGGATAACAGTTTCTATTTACTTTCAGTCTTTATGCTAAGCTAAGCTAATCACTGCCAAGCGACAATTCCTCAAACGTCCACTAGAGGCTCCAACAGTGAGTCGGAGTCAGTCCCCATTGACCTCCATGCTTAATAAATATGTTTCCAGCCATCTACTAAAACATGTTTGATCTCTGTAACTAATTAATTAAGTCACCTGTTAAAATAAATTATTTCTAGACCTAAAGTTAAACAGAATTCAGGGGCGAGTCAGCCACTGTGGAGCATGTGGTGGCTGAGGACACCATGTTGTGCTTCAGAACTGGTGGTCTGAAAAATTAAATGGTCTGAATATGTGTGACAGGTTTCCATGTGGGAGCCCCTCTAATGACCTTTGACCTGAGGAAAGTTGAACTGACGCCTCTGGAGCAGCGAAAGCTCACCTTCGACTCACACACCATGGTGACGGAGCTGGAGAGCAGTGGTGAGCGGAGTGGGCCTGAATGTCCCAGTTCAGAAGCTGCTTGGGAATCTGGATGTTTTAAGTTTTGTTTTTGTGCAGGTTTTGAGAAGCGCCAGGCGGAGCTGATCGTTTCAGCTCTGGTCACTCTGACTACAGCCAACATGGACATCGTCTACAAAGACATGGTGACCAAATCCCACCAGGTAGGAGGTTAGAGTTTAGCAAATGGCTGGGTTTTGTAGATTAGAATGTCAATTATTTGCGAGACACTTCATTGAGGCTTAATTTAGGGGTCACGTGTATATGCTGTCAGGTCATATCTGCATTCTGTCTACAGGAGATTGCGCTGCAGCAGATCATGGCCCACTTAGACTCCGTCAGGAAGGACATGGTGATCCTGGAGAAGAGCGAGTTTGCAAATCTCCGATCTGAAAACGAGGTACAACGGGACAAATGTCTTTTAATTCCAGCTGAATAATATAAACTCAGTGTTAATGTCTTGGAGAATAAGCTTCTCTTTTTAAAGATCAAACGATTCTATGTCAACTGCTGTTAAAGTGGCTGTAGGCGTCCCACAGGGCTCTACTATTGGTCCTCTTTCACTTTATAAACCATGTTTTTATGCTGATGGTACAGTTTATCTTCTCATAATCTGATCATTATTAATGTACAGAATACATACTTCATATTCATGTTGGAGAGACCGACTTTTAAAAACATGTTTTTTTCCTGCAGAAAATGAAGCGACAATTGGAGCAGCTCCAGAACCGACTGAAGGTGATAAAGTAAATTGAAACCATGAGCTATGATAAAATGTGAAGTGTTTAAAAACGTGTCAGTCCTTCTTTTGTTTTTGTTCAGGAGGAGAGTCAGAAAGTCAGAGCAGAAACTAAACTAGACATCAACCTGGAGAGGAGCCGGATGTCTGACATGGTGAGTTGAGAGAATCACAGAGGTACAGTGAATGCACCAGGAAGCTCTTCTATCTCCATGTTTCTGTCCCTCCTGGAAATACCGCATCTGATGTTTATTTGTTGATAATTAGTAAAGGTTACCACCAGAACCTTTTCTCCTCATCCATCATTCTGAGGTTTTATTTCCTCTTCTCTGATTAAACAAGTTTCTTGTTTTTCCTCCAGTTCACTGAGCAGGACAGGAAGTTGATGGAGGCGTCCTCAGAGTTTCACCACAAGGTAAAAATCTGAAGCATCGTTTACGTCGTCATTCAGCAGAGAGCGATCTGATTGGTTGTTGTGTTTAGAAAGCCGAACTGGACAATGACAACATAGAGATCAGCAGGAAGATGGATCTACAGGTGGCGTCTCTCAGGACGGTTCTGGAGTCGCTCAAACTGGAGACGATCCGCTATCTGGCAGGTAACACCTCCCACTCTCTGTAGTTATCGCCTTTGTCTTCTTCTTTTATATTAACGCTGAGACAAACTGTCCTCAGCCTCCGTCTTCGCCTGCCTCGCCATCGGTCTGGGAGTCTACAGGCTGTGGAAGTGAAGGTCAACTTCATCCTCTTCATTAGGCCCATGAATCCAACAGTCCTGTTCTAAATCTCCATGACGGTTCTAGTGTTTAGCTTTAGTTTCTAAGAACGGAGATAGATGTTGATTCAACTGTGTTTTCATTGACCTGTAGCTTGTGGTAAAATATAGATCATCTCCACAAATCGGTCATAACCACAAACTCCATACTCCACAATGATCATCCAGGTGAATCACCACCTCTCTAAATATTGTTTAGATTAGAACAAACAAGTGTACCTAATGAAGTAGACAGGGACTATGTTTAAATGTTTTTATATAGATTTTTACTGTTTTTAGCAGAAACAAATGTTTTGTTATTCTTTAATGAAGTCGTTTGTAAAAATATGAAAATGTGGAATAAATACCTCCACACAATAAAACATGACTTTTTGTGTGTGTGTTTTAGTAAATGTACAGAGGGCAACCACAGCAGCCAATAAAGACACAGACCAGGAAGTTTGAATCCACCAAAGCTTTATTTAAATGTGTGAAACCTAAATGACATAAAACGCAGATCAACGTCGCTCTTTTACTGATCGGAGAAAACAGACGAGTCTTCGCTCAGATGCTGCTTACCTTCAACACCCTCAGCCTTAATGAAGACGCTAACGAGCGGTGGCTGATTGACTCAATCATTGGTAAACACCAGAGATACAAAAAATACTTTAATTTATAAATTAAATCATTTACAGATTTGACCAAAGAAAACATCTTTTAACAGCTCAGAGTCCAAATACAAAAATGTATTCAAGTGGAGAAGCAGACAAGTCTGCAGCTAAAAACACCTTCAGTCCGAGGGCGCCGGTGGTTCCGCTAAAACCTCCATGCCCTCCTCCACTTTCACCAAAGGAAGCTCCACCTCCTCTTCCTGTTTGACTGAGGCAGCGGCAACAGCGCCCTCTACCTCGACTTCCTCCTTTTCCTCCTCCTCTTCTTTTACTTCTGTCTTGATGAAGGCGCCCAGCGGGTGATCGGTCAGCAGCTTGCTGGGTGATGGAGTCACGTCGAGATACGACGATGTCTTAAAACAAACAATAAATTACATAAGTTTTATTGTCACATGCACAGTCATACATAGTACAATGTACTAGAGGTCGACCGATTAATCGGTCATCGGTTTTTTCCTGCTCCAAACTATCGGTATAATATCGGCATTCAAAAATCCACTATCGGTCGACCTCTACAATGTACAGTGAAATGTATTTTTGTACCTGCAACCAGCAGGTTTCAAAAAAAAAAGTCTGAACCCCAAGCTAACATCCCAAATAATTGCATATCTGTAGCTCAGCTAACTAGCATCTCAGTGCTACCCCCTACCAAGGCAGATAGAAGCCAGCAACACATGTGACAAGAGTGCTCCATGCTAACATCCTGATCGTGCTATCATCCTCCCGACTATCGACTAAATTTAAGTGAGAAGCTGATGTGTTGCATAACGAGATCTGAACAAGAAAAACTCAAACATTTCCTTCTTACGTTTTTATAATCTTCAAAGCAGGCGGGGTGGAAGTTCTTGTCGTCGACTCTTACGGCGTCCTTCAGGAACCAGTCCTCCTCCTCCTCCACCCAGTACGTCTCAAAAGCCTCCTGACAGATTTCACATGACTGTGGAAGAGAGACAGCAGATATTATTTTGATGGTGTTACTGAGCTGGGAGGCTTTTATTCTGGTGACGCTGCAGCTCAGACTCACCTCTCCAACCTGGTCCTTGGTGGCTCGGACGCTCTGGAACTCCTTCTCCTTGGCGGCGGCCTGGCTCTTCTGTACCTCCTCCTCGTTCTCCTTCTCAAAGAAGTGACTCTTGGCTCGCTCCTCCAGGTCAGCGATCTCCTCAAACTCAATCCAGTCCTGAACGAGAAACACAGCATGATTCAGAGCTCAACAACTGACGGGGAAGCTTTAAAGTCACAACGGATCAACAGAAAGTAGAGAAGTGATTAGTTGTAAAATGGCGGCCATCCTGAATAAAAGAAGTTCTGTTGGTAAGCTAACTAGCATCTCAGTGCTAGCCTACCAAACAAAAAGTCAGTAACACACGTTAGCTTCTTTGTCGATGACAGCACCCCAAGTTAACAATATGTCTCTTGCTAAGCTAACTAGCCAGCTTTAAAGAAACGACCCCAGAGTAAAAGTAGAAATGCTAACGCCGTCGTAGCATCCCTTCCAGATTTGTTAGCATGAGTTCAGACCGAGTTCGTTCTCACCCTGAGGCTGTAATACCAGCGGCGGTGCGTGATCTTCTTGCTGGCGACCTTCCCAGCGTGGTTCTGCCTGAAGTGCCAGTCCAGGTGGTCGGCGTACATGTCGGTCTGGGCGGCGGTGAAGCGCATGCTGCACAGACAGCACTGGTTCCCTGAGTACAGCTTGGTAACCACGCTCTCGTAGCGTCTGAGGAAAAAAACAAAATGCAGATTAAATGATTGAACAAACTATCATAGCCCAATGGGCTAATGTTAAGCTAATGAAGTTGCTAACATTAACATCAGGACTCACGGTTTCATGTTGTCGATGCTGAAGCTGGTGAGGTCTGGCAGGTCTTCATCCTCCACCTCTTGCTCCTCCTCTTCCTCGTCCTCTGCAGGTGGAGCTAACGGAACAGTGGATGACGATTCTGAAAAAACAGAAACAACTCGTTGAAAAGACGTCACTACCAGATATCTGAATTCACATTTGGTTTGGTTATCAAACACTAACCGCTGGTGGACGCGGCCGGAGTGGCGTCTGGCTGCGACGGTTTGATGATGCCGGTGGAGATGAGTTTGGACAGAAGGTTGTTGACGTCAACCTGACCGAAGTGGTTCTCTGGAGCGCCGCCCAGTGGAGCTGCAGGGACACAAACACGTTGAGACCAAAGAGGAACTTTTACAGAAGCTCATGACAAATAATTCGAGCTGAGACTCACGTTGTTGACCGAACGGTCCTGGGTTCTGAGGCAGGAAGGTCTGAGTCAAGTTCCCCATCACCTGGAATCAACATCATTATTAATTTACAGCAACATACTGGCTAACGTTACCTAATTTAAGCTAACATAGTGGCTAGCATTACATTAATTGAACACATTAGTTAGCACGGTGTCAGATTGTTCACTCACCGGCTGTTGAATGCCGACAGCGGGGGCCGAAGTGTTGTAGAAGGGACCGGGGCCCGGCTGGCTGAAGGGTGGTGCGGGCTGCATGTTGTAGTTTCCTGCCGGCTGCAGGTTGGACTGTGCTGGGAACGCCACTGGCCCCGCAGGGAACTGGGGGTTCATAGGCTCTGGGAACCGCTGGGGGCCCATGGGGAAGTTCTGCTGGGGGACGACGGGTGTGTCATACATGGGGGCCATCTGCCTCATGGGTAGGTTGTGTTGCGGAGCAAACCTGGGGTGGCCCTGCTGACCTGAGGAGTACTCAAAGCGCGGGGGCCCAGCCTGACGGGACACATTGGGTATGTCAAACCTGGGACCCGGCTGGTTTGGCCCCTCAAAGCGTCCAGGGCCATCAAACCTCATCGGACCCATTTGGTTTGTGGGGCCATCGAAGCACATGGGTCGCTGCTGGAAACCCATTGGCCCAGATCCAGGGCCCATGTTGTTAAAGCGACCGGGTAGTTCAAAACGCTGCATCGGGCCCTCCAAGTGGCCGGGCCCCTGTCCCTCATACCTCTGGCCCCCGGGCCCACCAAACCTGCCAGGTCCCTGAGGAGGACCATCAAACCGCCCCATACCGTCCCCACCTCTCATAGGGCCTTCCACCCTCTCCACCATGTTGTGATGTGGAGGCCCCCCACCATCAAACCTGCTGGAGGGTTGATGGTGGGGTCCATCAAATGGTGCCTCATCATAGCGCCCGGGGCCACCGCCTTCAAACCAGCCTGGAGGTTGTGGTCTGGAGGGGCCCATGTGTCCTGGGCCATTGTATCGAGGGGGCGGGTGTCCTCCATCGTGAGGGGGTGTGTGTCCAGGGGAATCGCTGTGCTGTCGGACAGACGTTAGGGGGCCCCCACGGGGCGGGGCCTTGAGGATTGATTTGGGGGGAGGAGGAGGGTGAGGAAGAGGGACATCGAGGTTTAAGGGCCCATCGTCAGAGTGCTCGCTATTGGGGCTCTCAAAGCGCGGGACCGGGCTCACGTCTCCAGTCTCTTTCTGGTGTAGGGGCGACAGACGCTCACGCTCAAACCTCGGGGTGGCGCCGTCCACACCTCCAACCACGGGGCCCGAAGGAGGAGAGGGGCCCTCGGGCCTCCGTGGGTCGGCGTGAGGGCCGTACCGCCGTGGAGCGTCATAGCTGCTCTTCTGCTCCTCTCGATCGTCGTAGTGTTGGCGCTCCGTCAGTGGTGACGTCCACTCCCTCTCACCTGGAAACAACATAGATTCTCAAACGTTTGTTACAGATGACGAAGTCTACAGCCCCTGAAAACCTAAAGCTCTTGAGACCTCTAAATCTGACTTCAGTCAAACCCTTTTAAATCAAAAAGCATCAAAACTTCCTGTTTTATTGGTTTAGTGGTTGTTGGTCAATATCAAAACTGCCAAAGATCTGAAGAAAATAAGGAGGGTGAAGATGATGAAGAAGAACAGGTGACGAAGAGCCATTAAAGATCAGATGGGGACGTCCCTGGTTGCGTGAAAGCTGTCAACAGAAGTAAAAAGATCAAACCAGCACTCAGATCATGGACTTACTGGACTCTCTGGGGTTGATCCTCTTCCTGAAGTGAAGGCCTGGTAGAGACTTCAGGGTGGGGAACTCTTTGCCGTGGTTGTACTCCTCAATCATGGGGGCCAGCGGGGCCCGAGGCTCTTCCCTCTCTTTACTCCTCCTTTCACCTGGAAGTCAAGAACCAATCAGTCAAACGTTGCATTATGGATTTTTTTTTCCCAATCAACCCAAACTGTCCCAAGCTCCGCTCCCAGCTCACCTTGTCGGTCCCGTGGCACCCGGCTGTATTTATGTGGCGCCGGGTGTCCCGCGCTCCGGCTGCTGCCTGTCTTCTCGCCCTGTCCCGAGTCCTCGCTGTCCCCTGGTTTGTCATCAGCCTCCCACTCCTCTCCTGCAGCTCTGCGGTTGACCTGTGTCTTCCTCAGCTTGGACTTGTGTTCATAGTAAGACAGCTCAGCCGGGTCCATGCTGTCGTGTGGGCGGGGCTGAGTGCCAGCGGCCAGTGGCTGCTGCGTCTTGACAGAGAACTCGTCTGAGTCGTCCCAGCTTTCTGAGCGTTGCTGCTTCTCCTCCTGGTACTGGAAAAAATGTTTGATCTGGTGCGCCATGTTCAGGAAGACCTCCTGTGAAATCTCTCCACTCTGTAGGCGTCTGCTGGCCTGAAGACAAGAATACAGAGAAACATCTTTAGACTGCAGACGTTTCTCTGACCTGATCAGTAACTGGCTGTATCAACGCTGATGTCTTGGACAGTTGTTTAATTCTACATATGTTTTTTCCCAGAGTTGGATCAGACATTACACATAAAAGAAGTAGCAAACAAAAGGAGGATTCATTCCAGGAACTACGTTTATGTATTAATTTGGTAATCTCGTTACTCAGTTTTATTATCAGATATTAGTTTTAGTCCATCAATGTCACAGAGGAAATGGTTGTTGAATATTTTTCTATCTTGGATAACATACCCTCCTCAGCAGATCCTTCTTGGAGGCTGAGTTCAGGACTTCTGGTATTTGCAAGTTGGCATCCACGCTGAGGCGATGCTTCGGGGTTCGAGGGGTGGTAGGACGGGTCGGGGTGCTGTGGGACTTGTGTCTCTGAGCTACAGGCTTCATGTGCGAGTCCTCTGGCGGCTTCACGCTGAAGAAAAACACAAAAAAGTATTTTATTACTTTGATGACAGCCTCTTGACATCCTAGAGAACATCATCACAATTTAAATCTTTTAGCCCTCTATGGTACAAAAAATAATTTTTAGTGTCATTCTTGCTTAATTGTAGACACTGTAACAATATCAGCAAAAATGTTCACCTTAAAGGGTCTGATAATATTTCTTTTCCACTTTATCTGTTATTATTATAATTAATTGAAACTGCTGAAAACAAGTCTTTCACCAAACACTCAAACAGATTTATCCATTTTCTTAGATAATTCCTAACAAATCAAATACACTTGTACTTCTAACCAAGTACACCTGGTGGTCTGATGTGATTCCACCACAGTAGTGTTTCTTCAGGCCAACAAACTGTTTTTAGTAATGTCCTATAACACATTTGATGATATTTCCTGTTCGGTTTTTGAAATATTGTTTGCTGGTGTTTAACTGTACAAAAATGAGTATATAACGCAATGATGGGTGACGTGATATAAATGTCTGTGTGTCGTCTGAAATTAGAAAGACTCACTGCTTGTTCTCCTCCCAGCCGCTCCTCCAGCGGTGAGGTGCCTCCTTTGACTCTTTTCCTCCCCCATCGTGGCTTCTTGGGGAGTGGGAGTCTCTGGACTCGGAGCGCCGGTCCTCCGTTGGCCTCTTTGACCTCCGGCCATCTGACTGGGTCTTCTTGGGCGCCGGCCGCTCTTCTCCTCGGCCGGGTTCAGTGCGGACCCTCCTAGGCTTGGCAGCTTTGTGAGATGGGGACGGGGAGCTGCTGCGAGCTCGGCTCTTTGGTGATCGTCTGCCGTCCTTTCTCTTGGGCGAGGCAGCGGGGGAGCGCGACCTGGACCTGGAGTGGGTGCGTTTGCGGCCGTGCGTTCGGGTGTTGCCTCCAGCCTTGAACTCGACTTTCTCAACCGTCTCCTCTCGGCTGTGTTTCACCACCGAGCCATTCACCAGTTTTCCTTTGCCAAACCTCGGAGGCTCTGCTGCCCGGGACGCCTCCTCTCTGTCCTTCTTGTCGGTGCATCTCTTCTTCTCCTTCGTCTCGTCGTCTTTTACCTCCTCCGTCTTGTCCTGCGGCCGTTTCTTCAGCCGGGGATCTTTTTTGGTGCCGTCAGTTGACTTCTGAATGTCAGTGTCCACCGGTCTGTTTTTACTCTGGGCAATTTTAGCCATCGGCGAGGGAGACTTGGACTTGGGCTTCTCTTCCAACACATCTTTCCTCGGTGTCCTGGCTTTGTCTGGCCGGGAGGATTTTTCCAGCAGCCTCTTCTCTGGGGTGACAACATGAAGACTGCCTGTTGAGGGTGGGCTGTCCTTCTTTGTGGCAGATGGGTCTTTGGGTTGAGGGGAGGCAGTGGGCAGACTGGAGCGGTTCAGACGGGGGTCTCTGGTGGATGGCTTGGTGTCGGCTGCTGGAGGTGGAGGGATCCAGGGTCGGACGACGGGAGCCGGTTGAGTGACAGGCTTGGGTGCCAGGCCGGGCGCCGCTGGAGCGGCTGACGTCACCGGTGGTAACACAAACCCACCAGCCTGCAGACAAAAAACAACGGTTGGTACCAGTGGGTCCTGATCTGGTCATGAACACGTTATCTTCTTACGACACACTGCTATTTTTAAAAAGTTTACTTCGAAGTGACTTGTTTTCCTTCTGGTTGGTCTGCTGACCCACCAATCAAGAGGGCTCCTGCTCTTTAATCTAGCCTACAAAGTCTGTAATCTGTGTTACGGTTACCATGGTCCATTCCCAAATAAAAAAGCATCAGTTGCAGGAGATAAGGGAACGTCATGTTGTTGTTGTTCATCATCACATTCTACCAGTGTACACAAACCTTGACAGTATTAATTCATATGGCTGTTGTGCACTTCAACTTAAATATCTTCATGCTGTAGTAGTGGCTCATTAGAAGACAAACAGTTCAAAACTTCCATACGAGTAATACAGGCGTGTGCGTTAGTGCAGGCTTATTAATCTCGTTCAACAATTTTGTGTAGATCATTTGTTTGATCTAGAAACTTGACAAAAGGTAGAAGCCCAATGAGTGGTGGTCAGCTGACCAATCACAAAGATTTAACTGGTCTGTGAATGGGATATGAGCTGAGCTCATTGTTCCTACCAACTGTGCCTTGGTTTGCTCCAGCTCCAACTCAATCTTCTTCTGCTGAAGCTCCAGAAGCTGCTTCTGCTTGGCTAGCAGCTGCTGCCGGATCAGCTGCTCCTGGGTGAGGCTGGACTGGCTGGTGGGTACAGGGGCTGGCTTTGGAGCAGGCGCTGGAGTTGGGGCAGGCTGGGCAGGGGCTGGCTGTGGAGAGGACGCCTCTTCAGACTAGAAGAGGAGACGAAGAAGAAGCTGTTCACACTATGAATGACTGAAGCTACAACTTAGGTTTTAACTTTGCCTGTAACAATGACCATGCTATACTAGTAACAAGCTACAACGCATTTTAAGTGGAATAGATATGGCCGTACAATAAATCATTTCCAGTGTTTATTAATCCAAGTTTTGTCAACTATTCATAATTTCTCAGATTATCCCAGATGTGTCCCCAGATGTTTTCTTTTTCTCTCAGACAGTAGATTTTGAGATTTGAGACAAAATATTTACAGGCCAAATTATTGAAGATAAATCATGAATTCAAATATCAGATCCTGAGGTCGCCATTGGTTTCTGATTCTACATAATAAAAATTTAATTTTAATCAGATTTTGATCACTGATTTATTTACTACAGTGACAACATTTCTGAATTTCTTTTGACCTTGTAAATTATGATGTTGTCTGTATAAAGTTGGTCTAGATGCACCAGATGTGAAAGACCAGATAATCAGACACCATCAGGGGTTTGTGAACACCAAACCGGCGCAAACAGCACTGACAATATTGGACTAAATAAAAACAATAAAATGCTGGATCCGTTTGCTACAAAAACACACAAATAATCGGTTAACATCCCAACATGGAACTGACCAACTTCTCCCAACTACATATTTTGTGAGATCAAGTTATTCTGGAGTCTCTGCCCTGGGAACTGATTCTGCTCGAGGAAAGCTCTGTTGGTCCAATTAAGTGTAATTAGTATAAATGGCCCTCATGTATTTTTTTCTATGCATCAGGTGAAACTTGCCCTATAATGAAATCCATGGTGCACCAAGCTAGCAAGGTACATCTAAAAGCCAAAGGTGAATCCAATGTAAACTACAGTGCAGCAACAAAGCCAGATCTCCGTCTCAGCCGAACATACGCACCTGTTTTAGAAACTTGGGGTTGATGTGAATGCTGGCAGTGGGCGGCAGCGACTTGATGGGCCATGCCGGGTCCACAGAGTTAACCCGGACATCCAGCGCATACAGCTTCTTCAGAGGAAACACATCGTCCCATGTCGAACGCAGCTTGAACAAACTCTTTCGGGTGTTTTCATCCACCTACAAACAGAGGACATGACTTGGTCCACAGCTACCAACAAAATATAAATAAAAAAAAACATCACACCAAACTATGTTTTAAATTTAAACTGTAGGATAAGTAATACTCCAAGCCACACTTATTAATATTAACAGCTATGGCATTTAGTGTAGCAGCAGAGTGCAGGAGACTACACAAATAAAGCAAGCGACATAAACAGGAAGTGTGGTTGACTTAAGACTGTCAGTGCTTTTCTATAAAATATTTTAAACAATGCTAAACAGCAGCAAAGAGAACTGTACCTTTTCAAAGACACATATAAATGTAGTGATTAGGTTTTTAGCAAACACTGCAAGGTACTCTCCTCCAACATTCTTCACTATGGAATCCACTAAGTACAAAACTGGAAGCTTCTCGGCAGCTGGCGCCTGGAGCAATAGAGAACTCGACAAGTTTAGAAAACAACAGGGGTTATAGAAAAAAACATTTTAGAAGACAGCCAACAAATACTCAAAAGGTTTACAACTTGACAGGATTTAACCAGGGATCAATGCCCTCCCGCTCACCACCTGCTGAAAAAACAAAAATCAAAAATATGAAGAAAAAGGTGGGAAAACATCCACCCATAGTCCACAATTAAGTTTCTTCATTCAGGAATAAAAACTCCACACAAAAAAAAGTTAAGCTTCTGTAATTTTCAGCAGGTGACAGTCTGTTCAGTCCAAAAACATGGATCTCAGGGGAGATACAGATCCAGAGGGCAGGAAAAATATGTCCAAGGAGCTCAGTCCAGTCTTCAGGAAGCTTTTTGTTATGGGTTTGTTTTTTTTTGTTTTTTTTTACCTCCAAAGAGGGGTTTCTCCTTGAACCCCTCTTTGTACCTTTACCCCAGCGCCTCGTCGACAGGTTCAACGCCACACCCAGTGTAGTTTTTTTTTCCACCCACACTTGTAAAGTTTGACCCTTTAGAGTTTTGGTTTCTTCCCCCGGTGGTTTAAAAACATTAGAAACCCATCAGAAAATCAGATCGTATGGTTTTAAAGCTGCCGTTAACTTCTGAACTGTGCAGCACAAGACACCACCGAGCAAGTCTTCACAATGTTAAATGCAAACCAGAGTCATACCAATAAATTTACACTGGGAAATAAAAAATGACAAAAAGCACATTTCACATTTTTTATTATAAACATTTTAACCATTCAATAACATTTCATTAATTCAAATATCCACTAGAGAATTAAAAAAGCAGAGAAACTTTTTTTTTAGTTTCCGATTTGATCATATGACCAAAGTTTTCGCTACTTGTCAAAATGCAAACACTGACCACAGACGTGTAAAGTCAGGCAAAGCTAGCCACTCAAATGCATTTCTATAGCGGACCCCCTCCCCTCGTCTCCCCAACACTGTTTATTAACAATAGATTAAAGGTATGGTAACATTGGTGTGGCCTCCATCAGCAGTTATGAGGACAATGACTGCAGGGAAGCAGGAGGCAAGCGGCCAAAATACTTCAAAAAAAGTCTAAATCCACCTTAAACAAAACGCACAGCTCTGAAAAATTAAGTATTTTACCTCCCTTGTTGATTATGAGACTGTTCAAATAGCTGATCTATTTATAATCCATTTGGGGGTCTGTTTGAGGCAGTGTCACAGGTTAAGCGTTAAATATCTGGACCAAGTCACATGGTCAATAATGGAGTTGTTTGTTAAATCTCTGCACGATTGTGCTTCAACTGCCTTCTTAAGTTTTCAGAAGGAAACCAGTTCACATTTAATGTGTAGTTAAATAATATAAACAGGAAGGACATTTAGCCAACAGCTTTGTTAACACGTTTCTATTTATAATCCACGCAAGGGTCGGTCTTCAAAGGCCTCATCGTGTTAGAATTAAATATTGGGACTCGATAATGAAGTTCAATAATGGAGTAAATACTTTAGCGTTTGAGAAGCTAAATCGTGTTTAGAAATTTTGAATATAAATAAAGTTTGTTTTCAACTCAAATCAACACTGTAACCTTGGCAACCACATAATTATCTAACCGCCCTAAAGCAAAGTTAACACGGTTTTCAGAGCAAAATGGTTAAGTATTCATTCAGGACTAATACATAATCAAAATTAGAGCTGCTTTTAAAGTGGATTTTAACTTTGAAGCTAAACGGTACCACACCAAGCTAAAAACGACTTCAAGTATCTGCGACGGAGTTTCGATAAAATACTTCTAAGAGAAATAATCAACTAAAACGCACTTTCGCTTTAAATACATTTTTAAAGTGACTAAATGAATGCAGAGCCTCTGCTGAGCGTTGATATCCAGAATATTATTTTTATTATTTATTTTATATTTTTTCTAAGAACCGTGTTTGGTCGACACGTCGTGTGAGCGGCCATGTTTAGCTACCTGCTAGCTTAGCCGCCTGGGGCCTGGTACATACATACATCCATACTTAAGCATCTGAAATTCAAAGTATTCTATATTTATAAAAACCTTGCTTATTTGTGCTTCAATAATTGCGACGATATCCTTGGCGAAGTTGACGTTTTCCTCGGCCAGGATGGTCAGCATGTTGATGTGCGGCTTGCTGTTGAATGTCAGGTCTTCCAGCGAGGACTGATAGTCTCGGCGGGCATCTTCCCTCGCCGCGCTGTCGTCCATGTTTGAGCTGAGCGACCCGGGAAAACCTACTCGAGCCTTATCGGTAGCATAACCATTTATCAGCAGGCAGTCCATGAACTCATTAGGCTAACTGTTCTGCTCTGACTCGGTGAGAAAGAACGACCGGTTTGGATTTTTTTTTTTCCGCCGCTGCCTGTCACTCTTCTCTCTCCGCTTTCAACGACAAGAAAATGGCGACAGTAACTGAAGGCCTCGGACGTCACGGAGGAGGATTTTATATCTGCCGTGACGTCAGCTCAGTCCGATTGGTTTGTTCTGTTCCGCGTTCACTGGTTCTCTGATTATGACTGGGTGGAGAGGATGACGGAAAACCAAATGTACCAATCAGTGAGAGTTTATGATTACATAAAGAAGGGAGATTACCCAACAAACAACATGAGATCTAAGCATGGCGGTGATTCATTTACCAAGATTATCAAATAAATAAAAAAATGGGATATAATAAAATATGAGATATCAAATATGTAAAAACATGGTGTAAAATTTAAATGACTGATATTTTAGCTTCGGAATTGCATCATTTTAATTCCTATTTAAAGATTTAAATGTAGGAAAGTTGTAATATTTCCTGGTTTCTGACTCAGATCTCTTATTAATATTTTTACTAATTAATGATGCATCATTAATTAGCAATTAGATTCTGACATTTTATTTGTTCATCTGAATCTGTTTGGTGCCAAATTACGTGTCAGTGTGTAACTATGTGTATTTGATGCTAATAATAATAATAATAACAACAATAACAATAATAATAGGAACTCATCTGTGGCCCTCAAAGGTTTAATTAAAAAAAAGAAAAACACAAATCAAATAACCAGACTGACAGAAATACTGCAGATGTGCACAGGTGACTAAAAAAAATGTTCCACAACCAGTTTTCTCTTCACGTGTCTTTTTCTGAGAGTCATCATCTCTTTCTGTTTCTCGGGGGACGGCGTGAACACAGCTGGGGGGTTTAGTTCAAGTCACCTTCTCGCTTTGTTTTTGTCATGTTATTGATGTCTAGGTTTGTCTTTGTCCACCGCGAAAATTTTTTGAGTAACCATCCTGTACGAGGCACCAACACCGCGGCCGGAGTGCAGGAATGATTACTGATGATAAACAGAGTGGCAGCAGGTTTCCTATGATGCTCCGTTGCAGAGAACAGATATTTTTCCACGTGGACAGGTTCGGGAGGAGATGATGGGTCACAGATATGGTTTCTGGGAATCGTCATGTCTTTTACAGCAGTTTGTTTGAGTAAAGTCTCCAGGAAAATAAAAAGTGTAGCATCAAACACAAACTGGACGCGATGGAGCTGACAGATCTCATCCAGTGAAACTAAATCAGGACATTTCACCGTTAAGTCAAACTCTACCAGGAGGACAACACCAGAATTTTTGATGCGAGATACGATCGAGGGCTTTTATTTTGAAAACTGAGAGACTGTTGTAGCTCTGAGTTTGACTTCCTGTCGGCAGATTGATTCTGAAACCAGACCAAAGCCTCCATCCATGCACTGCAGTAACATGAAATGAAAATAAACCCTCACACCTCCTCGTTATCGTCTGTGTTTTTACTGGAGAAACAAACTCCTCCTCTTCTTCTTCTCTCAGGCGTCAGAGTCGTCGCTGCTTTCTCGGCTGATCTCAATCTGCAGAGACGGCAGGTTGTCCAGTCGGCTCTTCTTCATTCTGTGAGTCAGACTCTCCTGTTTCTGTTTGATCATGGCGCCCCACACCTTCTGCAGCGTCGAGTCGTCTTCCTCCTCCACCTCCTCATCCTCCCCATCGCCTTCTCTGTCACCTTGTCTCCTCCCACTTTTGCTGCTGCCACCGTCTTTCCGTCCTGAAGCTCCTGGATGTGAAGAGGAGGAGGAAGAGGAGAAAAGCCCCAATGAGCTGCTGCCGCCAGATCTGCGTTCATGGCGTCCACCATCGTCATCTCCAGAGCCGAGTCTGCTCCACAGCCCGCCTGCAGACAGTGAGGAGGTGAAGGGTTTTATTGCTACAAGATTAGAGAACTTTACTGCTTTGCTAAAGTGATCCCCAATGGTAACATTATAGGTGAAGCTAATGGCTAATGTTAATAGTTAATAGCAAATAAAAGCGATTCTAACAGCTAGAATGCAAGTGCTACTTTCCCATCAGTGTGTTTCTGCTCATATAACCTCTAAAGGTTAACTCAGTAGATTTAAATCAATGTTTTGCTCTAAGTGGATGTTAGCAACTTTTAGCAGATCAACAATCAAATGAGACAAAATGTTTCAGAGCTACTCTCTGAGATAACAAAGTTCGAACTTATTGAAACAGGTGTTGTGTACCTGACTTCCTGTCTTTGGATGAGGCTACTCCCAGTCTGCGATGCACGTCTCTGGGTGGCTCCCTGGCCGGGGGCGTGTCTCTTGGGGAGGAGGCAGGGGATGGGGAGCGGTTTCTGTCTGGAGAGTATCGTCTCTTCCCAAGCCGCTGGCGTACGTCTGCAGAAGACGAAAAACAAGAAGAGACGTGAGTCTTCGTCACGAGCTGTGGGAGGACACAACTAGAAACCAATGGCTCACCTGTCTTCCCACCAGCAGCCACCAGGGCGGGCTGTCTGTGCTGAGAGTGTCCCTGTCGCTTCTCCTCCAGCAGCTGTCGGACGTCTGTCACCTTGGCAGGCGACGGGGCCTTGGTCCTACTCTGTGACGCAGACGCCGACCCTCCGATCCTGTTCCTGTCGAAAACAAAAATGAAGCAGCGTTAAAACAGCTGAGGAGGGCGTGGTGAGGGGGCCGTGGCGAGGGGGACATGTGTTCACGGCTCTGACCGGATGCTCTTCAAGTGGGTGTCCAGCTCGTCGGCGTACATCGTCATCTTCTTACTCTTCTTTGGCGACGGCGTGGAGATCATCTTCAGCTCCAGGTCGTAGTCCATCTCGTCCGACTCCGACCACGGAGACGGAGAGCGCCCGCCCCGGGTGCGAAGCCCCGTACCCAGCGAGCGTGAGCTGACGGCGGATTTTTCTCCCTTTTCCTTGTACTCCACCACCCTGTCGTCTGAATCCATGTCTTCATCGCCGTCGTCATCGTCGTCCTCCTCCTCCTCCTCGATGGGCTCCTCCGGCAGGTTGACCAGGTCGGCTGACGGGACGAAGAAGAAAACTCAGACCCTTGAAGCTTTAACATATAAACTTTTTAGGTGCGAGTTTGTACCCGAGTGTCGGTGAGTGTAGGGAGGGGTGTGTCCCATGCTGTCTCCAATCAGTGGCTTCTTGCTCTTGATGACGTCTCTCTGGATGCGCCGGTTGTGATATCTCCTCTTCCTGAATGGACCAAACACAGAACATTTATTAACATTTACTTTTACTGCAACAACCCTCAAAACAACAAATCAGCACCTCCTCACTGAAATCATTTGTCATCCAGATCACTTCAATGATGAAGCTAAAGGGAATGCTAAAAGTGACATAGGCATGGAAAACATGATGGTGACAGCTGGCGTGTCAGCGCCATTTCCCATCAGTGTGTTTCTGCACATTCAGACCACTATAACTAACTATTCTGCCCTAAGTAGACGTTAGCAACCTTCAGCAGATCAATAATTAAATCAGACTCAACACTACGGATGAGAAAAAAATAAAGAAAAATAAGAAAACCGTGAATAAGTCTGAACTTTTGTTGAATAGTGTAACTTAGTAAACAGTAGATTTCTGCGTTTTTCTGTCTGTGAGGTGGGTCTCCGTCTGATGGACTAGAAACACCTTCATGTTCTTGGTGATAACCAAACAATTCGTTCTCTCTGGAACAAATGCTTCTTTTAGTTATCAATCAACGTGCTAATGACGTGATACTGTCAAGCTCTGAGTCAGATTCTCTTCATTAATATTCCTTCAGTGATCAGATGCCCGAGTCTCACCAGGAGTTGCTGAGGATTCCCTTCATGCCGCCATAGTTTGGGTTTCCGTACTTCATGTAGTATCTGCTGCGCCGAGCAGCACCAAGCTCCTTCTTATCCTCTAGAAAAACACAAGTAAAAAACATGTACAGGATGTTCACCACATGTAAGTGTTCACATGTTGACTAATCGTCACAGTGGTTGACATTAATCTGCTCTGGATCAGAACCATGAACAGCTGTTTATTGACTTGGGGAGATGATCTATATTTTGGAACAAGCTGTGAAGTCTCTCACATGGTGAAATCAAGTTATTTGTTGATCTCCATCTGACGCAAAAGCCAATGCTAATGACAAAGCCAAAGGTGATGACAAGGCTAAAGGCAATGCTAATGGCGATACTCATTTGCTGGGAACAGATTCTACTCAGAAACTGACCTTGCGTGGCGAAGCGTAGGAAGAGCTTGTTTCCTTTGAAGGGTTTGATGGCCGGTCGCAGGTCGTTCCTCATCAGAGACTCTCTCTCCGCCCCCGACAGGTCGTCCACCTGAGACAGACACGACCGTTAGTTATTGATCTGTTATCAGAACCCGTCGATCATCTCGTTTCTTCTCTAGGAGTCAATGTTGCTTAACCTGAACGTCGTCCGGTTTCAGTGCCGCCACCTCTCCGTCGCCGTCTTTGACTTCCACATCTTCGCTGCTCTTCTTCGCTGTTTCCTCCTCATCTTCGTCTACCTCTCCCTCCTCTTCATCATCTTCCGACCTTTGATGACCTGTAATATTAAAATTGAATAAATAATATACTTATGAATAAAACATACCCATGAGGCTCGGCAGCTGTGTTCACGTCCATTTTTTCAGTGACCGAGATGTTGATGAGGTAAAATTAATGTCTGATGACAATGTTATTCAAAATACATGATCTGATACATGATGAGTTGATGGTAGTCAACCACCACAAGCCCTGTGGCTATAAATGAGGAGGAAGAATAAGGTGTATTTAGAAAGTACTCACAGCACCTTTTCCACATTTTGTTATGTTACAGTCTTATCCCAAAATTGAATTAATTACTCCCTAAAAATCAAAGAAAGTAATAAATCATATGTACATAAATATTCACAGCCTTTGCCATGAAGCTCAAAATTAAGCTCAGGTGCATCTTGTTACTACTGATCATCCTTGAGATGTTTCTACAGCTTAATTGGAGTCCATCTGTGGTACAATCAGCTGATATGGAAAGACACACACCTGTCGCCTATATATGGTCTCATAGTTGACATGCGTGTCAGAGCACAAATCAAGCATGAAGTCAAAGGAATTGTCTGCAGACCTCCGAGACAGGAGTGTCTCCAAGCACAAATCTGAGGAAGGGTACAGAATGATTTCTGTGCTGTGTATTATGTTCAGACAATAAACTGGTTCTGAACGTCCAGTTTTATTAACTTTTAAATGATCTGTTAGGTCTAAAGACTAAGTATAAAATGAATGTTAGTTGAAGTTTGACCAAATGTAATAATTAAAAGTTGACTGAAATCCAATGACTTTTAAAAGCAAACTAAAACTATGAAAGATAAAAATAAAATGGCCGTCAGCCTGAATACTGCTTATAAACACAGTCTTGACCTTTGCTCTGCTCGCCCGGCTGCTCTGCGCTCTCCGTCTCCGTGGCAACAGCCTCTGGGTCAGGCATACGGCTGGCGTTGATGAGGGCTCGGGTGGACGTGTCATCGTCCAGCCAAACCACGTTGCCTAGGAAACGATGAGGCGGCATTCGCAAGTTTAAGTCGAAGCACCGGTGATTTAATGGTCACGGACACGTTGAACAATTTACTCACAGGACGTGTCGTCGATCCACTCGATGTGCGCCGGAGGATACTCCTTAAAATACCCAAAGACGTCCTGCGTGCTCATATCGTCCACGCCCGTCACGTAAATCGCCTCCATGCGCAGCCGCGGGATGGCTGAGCACCACCACAGAAGAAGACAATGACAACAGGTTCAGCACCAAATGTCAAAGATGTAGGTGGGAGGGTCGGAGGGGGGGTAAACAACAGGTTCATACCTTTCTTCATCACATCTTTGTCCAAGAAAACGTTCCTCTGGACGACACTCTCCTCGCTCTGGAAATGAAAACGTCTCGCTCGCTTCTCTTTTCTCTCGATCGCCTCCTGATGAAAACACAGCACTTCTCTGTTAATATGCTGAAGATCTCAGTAATAATCTGTATCAGGACCTGAAATAAAGATCACTACAGATGTGATATGATCTTTATTTCAGGTCTGACATAAACCATTTATTGGACTGAATACCATCTAGGACAATACAAGGAAGGGGACCAAGTTTAGGATAATTTAACATCACATCATGTCTCACTATTAAAAGATCAGATTAGATTCAGGATTAGATAATAATGGATTCAGGTTAGGATTTATAAAACTTAAGACTAGCCGAGGACCAGAAGATGACAATGTGGAAGTTGTACCTTTGAGTTGACATCGATCCCAGTGATGAACGCTCCGGCCTTGTTTTCATAGCGTCGACTGGTGTCCTGTAAAAACACAGAGGAAGATTTTTGTCAGATTTCAGATGATTTGGTCCGTCTCTGCCAAGGTCAGGAAGTTCTGTAAAAAACAGATACAAAGGCAACGTTACCCCTTAAAATGTGAAGAAAAAGACATTTAGTCAGGTGTCAAAAAAAGTCATTTAACGGATCAACATTTAACTCTGGCCGTCAGTGAGCACCAGTGACCTTCATTTCTACAGTTGACATATATATCTTTTTTTCACTGCATGTCAGTGGGAAGATTATCAGGAGCAGAAGCTGGAAAAATCACAAAAATAAAGCATATATTTGTAATTAAATATAAGCCGAATTAATCACTGACTGTGCATTCACTGAAGTATATTTTAAACATTGACGATTTGTAACTATTTGTGTCATTTTACTGGTGAAAACATGCAACGTCCATTAAGTTTGGTCCATAAAAACAGCACGTGAAGCAACGAGCAACAAATGAGTGAATAAAAACACGGAAGCGTCTCACGTCCGATAATTAACGAGTCCAGGGTTAAAGCGGGTAAACGTTGACAACTGTTAGTGGCGGAGCTAAAAAATCAGCTGGAGATGCAGCCGGGAGTCTCGGTTAACATACAACGACACTCCCCGCGGATCCGCCGGCCGTAGGAGACGCCAGTCCCCGGTCTGCCACGGGCCTAGTCCGGGCGCTTACCGGCAGCAGCTCCTTCAGAGAGCGGTTAACAGGGATGTCCTCCGCATCCAGCTCTCCCTCCTCCACCTCCATCGGTTCGGCTTCGCGGGCGTCTCGGTCCGACTCGGAGTCAGAGTCCGATTCCGAGCGGTCCGAGCCGCTGTCTGATTTCAGCGACACTTGTAAGCTGCGCACTGCCGCCATGGCGCTGACCGAGCTGCGAAACAACGGCTGCGCTGCTGCAGGGACTCCGTAACCCGGTAATGGTCCTCCAACTTCTTCTTCTACGGTGTCACAGCGGTGAAAACATCACAGCGGAGCAATACCGCCCCCTGGCGAATAATGTTATGTTCAATGTATTATTTTTTTTCTCCATACGTTTATTCAAATAAAAAAATTAATTTAATGCAGAATAAACTGAACTGAATTTCCATTTAAGTATTTTTACTGCTGCATTTTAATTACATTTTTTAATTATGCATTTCATGACCTTAACCCAAGTGTAACCTACCCGAAAACCAAGTCTCAAAACATTGTGGGGCCCAAAACTTATAAGAACAAGACCACACGCCAATGAGAGGAAGAAAGTTTATGACATCAGGTTTTCATTTACAGTTTTTCTTCACAATAAAGAACGGAAACAGAAACACATCTTATATTTATGCTACATCATCTTTTCAAAAGTACATCTTTTATTTTTGCAGACACTGAAGAAGACAAGCATTCATTGCTATCAGCCCCACAGAGGAAGATCCACAGAACTTCACTTTAGTGCAAAACAAATAACTTTCACTTTTTGCATCGAGTGGCAGTGAAGCTTCTTTTTGCATGATTTTAAACACAGTTTTTAATTTTCTCCTCAGCTCAGAGTCAAACCTGATAACAGTGTTCATGGTAAATACTTATTACCGTGTTGATTCTTTCCTCTCTGACAGGAAACTTAATACAATCTCAGTTTGATGCAGAAATCTAAAACGTGACAACACAAAGACAAACATTCACTGGAAACAGATTCAGAGAGTTCGATTCTGCATTCGTGGTATTTATTCAGTGTTTATTCTGCAGTGACTGTTTCGGACCAGTTTATCACAATCAGCATCAATTCATTCAAGTATTTGCTAGAATTCTGAAATTATTTGTATCCAGGAAAATATCAAGTTTTGGAGTAGAACCAGAGAAAATGTATTGGTATTTTGGCAGGACTTTTTTTTTTCTCACAGCTGTGATGACAAATAAAAGTGTGCTAATGTTGGTCATGTGGTATTTTGGGACCTTTACTGTTTTCATTTATGGCCTCTTCATCTAATAATCGGGTAATTTATGAAAATTATTTTATGTATTTTACACCTCACGTCTCTAAATGGTCTGGACTGTCAAACAATTTCCTTCATTTTAGCAGATAAAACCAACCTTACTGTTACTTTCTGATTTTATGAAGCCTGATTTGTTCTTGATTTTATTAACTTTGTTGAGTTAAAATTCCCTGAAGCTTCTGCAAAGTGAAGCTTTTCTGTGTTTTATTTTAATCTTTGGTTGTATAGTGAAGCTCTTTGTATTTTAAAGTTTTGTTCCTACTGAACAGTCAAACGAAGCTCTGCTATGTTAAAAAAGAATGATAAACAACTAAAGATAAAACCACTGTAAATAATTATTGTTCTCAGTGAAATTCAGCTGTGCTCAGAGTCCCTTTTATAATTATAAAATGATTACAGACATGTAAACATGTTTATATGAGGAGTTACAGGTTCCATTCAGACCTCACATCAACATCTGATCCCACCTGTCCATCTTAAAGTTAAAATGTGTTTCTACATGTGTCCCCAACCAGCACTTGATCTCAGCTTGTCTGTCTGTAAATAACCAGCGCCATCATGTGGTCAGTAGAATATTGTAACAGCTGCTCTGTGTAATGGGTCTCTACCTACCAATGGATCAGAACCATAAACAGCTATTTGTTGATTTGGGGAGATAATCCATATTTTGTCTCTCACACGTTAAGTTTTTCTTTATTTCTGAAGTTAGATATTTCACAGAAGGAAGGAAGGAAGGCCACTTGTGATCAGATGCTAAAGACAGGTCTTAACGGCATATTTGAACAGATTTTCTTAAAAACAAAAGGTCCAGCTACAGCTTAAAGCAAAAATAATTCTGGCCTTTTAGACTAGATCTCTGAAAGAACAGAACCACTGAATGTTTAATTAAATTCCTGGCAATGAGGAAAGAAGAAGAAGAAGAAACTGGAGCTTTTGGATTCAGGTGTTGACGTTAAACCGGTTCGGTGATCTGAAAACGTTGAGTCATGCAGGTCTGAGTCTGAGGTTTGTGCAGCACTGAAGGAGGAAAGAGTTTTTCTTTCTTTCCATGTTTGTGTGGACAGATTTGATTGAACATGTCTGTGCAGGAGCAACCCCTGCAGTGTGGGCAGACTCCTCACGTGTAAACTAGTTTCTCTTTAATTAAAAACTCACAAAATGCAAATATATCAAATTATTTGCTGTTGTTTTGTGTTTTAATTCATTAAAAACTTAACCAGAATGACCCAGGAAATGTAAACTACAATGATTTTATATTTTATTGGGATCATTTTAATTTTATTGTTAAAGTCCTGGGAGCATCGTGTCCTCACAAGCATAGAAAGAGATGTGTGTGTGTGTGTGTGTGTGTGTGTTTGTGGAGATTCGTTCATCTGGAAAACATCTGGAAAACATAAAGGAAGACATCAAACTTCAATATCTGGGCTCATCCTAAAGGTCAAGCTACAGCTCAGAGATTTCTGGACCTTTCTTTGTGATTAAAGTTCATTATGACCGTATAGCAATCTGGTTTGATCTTAATCTGGTTTGGTCTGGTTTGATCTGGTTTGGTCTGGAACATGAATCTGAACTCACCTCCCGTCGTCGTCGGTCTACGGCCCCGGCTGATGACACAGAAAACAGAATCACTTCAGCTTCATACTGGATTTAATTCTGATTTATTTAGTATTTATTATATCTTACTGGCGTGGAGTGACTCAGCTTCTCAAAACGAAACTTGAGGTTGGATCTGGGAGAGTTTCTGTTTCTCATGTCTGAAACTAAAGAAGATAAACTAGGTGAGAACAGTAAGCAAGAAGTGACGTCCAGTGTTTAGTAAAAGTTTTATTCTTGAACCTGTTGGGCTGCGACAGACAATCAGTGGAGCTGAACTTTGACCTTCCAAGGTCACAGCCTGGGCAAGCTAGAGAGAACGAGAGAGAGAGAGAGAGAGAGAGAGAGAGAGAGAGAGAGAGAGAGAGAGAGAGAGAGAGAGAGAGAGAGAGAGGGAGAGAGAGAGAGTTTATTTGGAAAATGCAGTGGTTTTAATTAATCATATAGGGTTTAGAGGTAACAGTGACCCCATCAGGTCTTGGTGTGAACTACATCATCTCACCAGGTGAGTGTCGTCAGCAGCAACACTGAAGCTGCAGGTGCTGGACGTTGACCTGGAAATCTTACTGCTGTCCTTCTTCATGTGAATCCTGATGATAAAAGACATGGATACAGTTTGTTTCATGACACTTCACAAACGTTTCTGATCCGTCTCATTAACACCACACACCTGTCTCTTAGCCCCGCCTCCGGAGAGCTGGGATTGGACGGCAGCTCTGACCTCACCTCCAGTGCAGAGTGACAGCTGTCAAAGCTCCTCTGTTCACTGAGGAGACTGAGGAAGACACATGTTGATGTTCAAAGGAATATCCGAATCCGAATATTTTCATCAACATCTGAATATTAATCAGGATCTAGAACAAAATCTGGATCTGGATCAATGTCTGAATCTACATCTGGATCAACATCTGGATCTGACTCTACATCTGGATCAGCAGTCAGCGTTACCTCCTCGGGTTGTGTTTCTCCGTTTGGCTGTCAATGCTCAGCAGTCGGGGAAAAAGTCCTGAACGCCTCTTGATGGGAGATTTGACGTTACTCTGATCAGAGACAGGTCAACAGGAAGTAAGTCTATGCTCTCATCGTCATGCTAACGAGAGGAAACAAAGATGTTCACAAGGTGCGTGTTTTTATTCACCTCGACACTGATATGTGCCAAACCTCCCCCACTCAGACTGGTGGGCAGTCCTGCTCCGCCCCTCGACATGGTCTCCATAGAAACACTCCGACCTCGCATGGCCCGCTGACATCACAGATGAAAAATAATAATAATAAAAACATGACAGCGTCGATACATATGACTGTAAGATCGAGAAAGAAAGAGAGAGAAAGAGAAAGAGAGGCATCTGAAGGAAGGACGTAGATGAAGACCAAACCTTGATGGATTCCAGCAGTCCTCCGTGGGCGTGGCCATTCTCTGCCCGTACCTCCTCCTCCAGACAGGAAGTCAATCCCAGCATGCACTGGGAGCGTCTCTGCAGCTCGTCATGGAGGCTGTCCAGCAGAGCGGCCCGAGTCCTCTCCTGACGGGAATGTTGGAGATGTTCAGTGGTAAGGACATGAACACCAAACATCTAACAGCGGTGTGGTTTTACCTCGAGTCGGGCGAAGCGGTCGCTCTTGTAGCAGGCCAGCTCTGCGTTGATGAGTTTTGTGAGCAGGAAGTCTCTGAACTCTGGACCCTGAGTCAAAATAAAACTCACATAAACTTCAGAATGTTTCTCAATCAAGTTCCACCAAACTAACTCTGGTCTCACCTTCTTAAACACAGCCGGGTTCGGCAGCGGTGGCCCGAACGGCGGCACGTCTTCCCTCGCCGTGACAGACACCTATCAGTCAAAACAGATCCTACTGTCACAGAACCAGTGGATGAGGCATCAGCACTTCTCAGTCATTCAGGTAATAAATTAAAGAGCAAGCTGAGACAAAGGTCTTGTTGTGTTCAGTTCTAAATGTCTGGTGGGGAAGGTCACAGGACTAGAGTCTGCCAAAGTGTAGAACAAGACTACTACGCTATCACTCACAAAACAAAAGCTGAAACAAGGGCAAACAAAAAACAAAAAACATTCACAAACACCTTTAAGTGCCGGTATTAGAGGTTGTGTTTTGGTTTCCTGGAGGTTTAGGGCAGCATGTTTACTGATTCTTCCTTCTAAAATTGTACAAACAGACCATGTAGCTGCTATAGCTCTGTTTATTGGTTTTGTTATCGGGACTGAAGGCGTTAGTTGAGTCGTACCTTGTACGTGGTGCCATCGGAGCAGGAATCGTCCACCTGAACCAGGATGAAGGCGTGCAGAAAGTTGGAGGCGATCATGTCTGGGACGAAGGGCGTGGCCTCTTCCTGAAACACCACGGCGACGATGTCATTTCCTATGTGACGCTTCCTCTGCAGCTGAAAGATGCAACATCTTCTCTTATTCATTCACATCTCATCCTCTCTCTGTCTGAGGTTAAAATAGTGTGATCTACCTGCTGAGCATCTCCCTCGGTGAAGGGCAGCTTCGTGGACACATGGAACATGATCTCCTGCTGCCGGTGGACGGTGTAGACCGACTGAGACCCGGTCTGACCATGAGACACATCCAGACCTCCACGAAACCTGCAGAAAGTGTTTTAAGTAACTGTTTAAATATTCTTAATGTTTAAATCGTCAGTAAGCAGAAAGTTGATCCAACATTTTGAACTGTTATTTCATCAGCTGATTAAACCTCTAAAAGAGAAGAATCAGAACATTTGGCTTCTTTAATAATAAGACAAGTTTTTAGCCTTCATGTTGTTCTGTTTCATTCTGAAGCTTACCTACATTAGCTTTACCTTTAGAATCACCTGTACTGTCTCTGTTAGCATTGCCTTTAGCATCGCATTTGTTGAAGATGAACACAAGAAGTTCTGTTTTGTCTTTGTTTTTATCTCTGAAGAGATCAGCTAAAGATCAGCTTTCCATTGGTGTCATCCTAAAAGATGACAACACGTTGGTTTCATGGCTGTCTTGCGTCTCTCACCCCTTGAAGTCCTGCAGCTCCACTGTGTCTCCCAGCAGCTGCAGGAACTCTGTGAGTGCCGGTGTTTCCTCATTGTTCCTGAACAGCTCCTCCTCAGACACCTGGCGGACAGGTGAGATCAGTGACATGAACTGTGAGGGGTTAAGAGCTCTGGAAGATCATTTAGCATCGGGACACTTAGCCAGTACCTGTCCAAACTTCTGGTAGACGACTCCAAACTTGAAGGTGTTGCTGACCTCGTGTTCGTCATAGCTGACGATCAGCTGAGACGCCTGCAGACACAACAAGACACAACAAATCATCCTCTGAATGTTAAAGTTATCCGTCCGGAAGTCCAGATATGAACACAGATATGGTTTCAGTCGGTCCTAATGTGGAGGTGGTCTGGGACAAATTTGACCTCATTCTTTGGTATGTGTGAACACACAACGAGTCCTGGGTCACAATAAACACCACTTACTCAGCATACTCCTTCTTTACTTTCCTTCCTTCTTAAAAATATAACTTATCGTATGGGAGACTTTACAGCTTCCAAAATATGCATTATCTCCCCTAGTCAACAAATAGCTGTTCATGGTTCACAGACATTAGAGGCTACTAGCTGTTACAATATTCTACAGTTCACATGATGCCGCTGGTTATTTACAGATAGACAAACTGAGATCAGATCTCAAGTGCTGGCTGGGGATGCATGTGGAGGCACATTTTAATACCAGGTTGACCAGGACGAATGTTAAATCCTTAGACTCACCTTCGGGTAGAGGACGGGACTGAACCTCAGCCCAGCTGCTTCATCGCACAACAGCTTCAGGAGAAACATCACAAACAACAAGAGCTGAGGTTAGAACACAAGAACATGCATTCTTTGAAGGTTTATAATCTGCAACATTTCAGATTTATCAACGTTAACAACTGATCTGAGTGTGATTAGCGATTTACTGTGTTTTCATTCAAATAAAATAAACTGAATAACTTTTATCTCACATTGAAAGATTTAACATCAGTTTCGTTTTCTCAGATTTACAACATGACAGAGAAATAATTTTTGATGGCTCTGTATTCTACTGCAAAGGTAGTTCATATCTTATCTTAAATAATAATCATGAAAGAAATCTTCAGCTGCATGATGTGAATTCTAAACTGCAGTTTTCGTTGTTAGCTACTAGTGATGTTGTAAATTGTGATTAGAAGTTCAGTTATAATCCATTAGAGCCAAATGTTTCAATGAGAAGTTAGTAAACTTTAAAATCAGAAAGAAACAGAACATTATGATGGTCAGAGGAGCTTTTCAACCATGACTGATGATTATTTTCATTGTTTTGTCATGTTTTCTACAATTTCTACTTAAAAATGTGTAAATTACAGTTTGTTTTTATTCCTTTTACGTTTAGTGGATAATTCCTCTGTAATTCAGCTAAAGCAAGATAAACTATATAGTTTTGTTTTCCTATTGCTGTTGTTTTCTTCCACTAGTTTTAAAGCAGAAATGTCACAACAGGAAGCTGGACCAGTGCTGGATGTGTATTAAACCTTGGCGAGCTCTGGGACGCTCGGGATGTCTGGCAGCTCTATCAGAGATAATCTGTGGTAGATGGTTTTCAGTCGAGACCTGACGGGACAGAAGAGATCAAGTAAACCTTCTGAACATGTCAATAATGAAGCAACACATTTCAGTCTGTTGATTTCTGACTTTCTGGACGTCACCCCAGTGTTGAAGGTTATCTGATTTAAAGGATGTTTTGAAGCAGGGCGATGTATGCATGTTCTGCCAGAGCAGTGACCACTGAATGTCAATCGAGGCTATGAAACGTCAAAGAGAATCATCATTAATGACTGATGCTCCAGAGAATTTATTTAAATGAGTTTTAGATGTTGACTTGCTTCCTTTAAACTAAAGATGTAGTAAGAAGGAATGTTACCCTGTATTCAGACTTCATGACATGTATGACTACTGTCACGTTTGTGTCCATAGCTACATAAAGCCCACGCCCACAAATAATCTGATTGTCCTGGCAGATTTTTGTAGGGGTAGAATCTGCTCAATTAATGTTTTAGTTTGGCTCATGGCTTAAGCTGCAGCCAGCCACCAGAGGGGGCTCTGTCATGGCATCCACTCTTCTTACAGTCTGTGCTCCAGACCAAAACTGGTCTTGCTTCTAGGCTACTAAACACCTGAATGTTGACCAAGTCCCAGGAATTAATCTCAATCACACGATCAGTTCAGGTACCTGATGATAACGTGGAGGAACTCCTGCTCCTTCTCCTCCTCATGTCTCACGGAGAGCAGCAGGTTTCCCAGACTGCCAGACGAGCAGGAGAAGTTCAAATGTTCCTGAGAGAAGAAAGAAAGAAAAAGTCACCAACAACGATTCAACAATAGACATGAAGCGTTCTGACCCCCGAAACCTTCAAACCTCACCCTGCCCAGAAAGTGCTTCCTGTATGCCCGGGCAGCCTCGTTCATCTCCTCCAGACGATACCCATAATCCCCCTGGAATATGTCCTCTACTTCTTCTTCTCTTCCTCCGAATCCTCTCCCTTCCTTCTCCTCCGCCTCCTCCTCCTCACCCCTGCACTCCAGGGAGGTGGGAGGAGGGGCAGGAGGAGGAGCTTCAGGGTCTTCGATCCAGTAACCTCCAAATTCTGGCAGGATGACCTGAGGGTACGGTGCTCCCCTCTCCAGCACCTGCAAAACACAGTTGAGTCTAATTATAAGTTTTAACATTAATATTTAATTCATTTTCAGATAGTGTTTTTGTGTCCAGACATTTAATGTGGCGGCATTCTCACCTCCTCGATCCTTGGATAAGGAATGTAGTCATCCTGAAAGAGGAAGACGTAGCATTAATGCACATGGAGAGACACATATTTATAGAGCTGAACTGTTTAGTCAGTTAATCAGTTAGATGATATTTTGATAATTCAGTTGTTTGTTAAGAATAAATAATCACAAATTGTCAAATATCTGCAGACTAATGTAATTCAAAACAGCTTTTACTACTTTTGTTTGTTGACCACGTTATTGAACGTTTGAAGGAAACAAGATGTCATAATTTAAGTTTTTGATGATTTATATTTTAAACTGATTAACTGATAAACTATTCAGCTGAACAACTGAAAAGGAAAATAATAGTCTTCACATGTCTACACACAAACACATCAACTGCAGTGATGAACATTTGCAGGGGAATGAACCACGTGATGCTTTTAAAACACTCAGGATCCTAAAGAGAGACATTTGTATGTGATAAGGAACACATGAGCTGAAATGCAGGAGTCTGCATTGTCTGCTCAGGAGTCTCCCCTAAAAGTTTGATTCACTCATTATACATCATTCGACAGCTCAAACTGTACAAACCATCTGATTGTTTGGTTCATAGGGGCTATACACATCAAATCACTGTTTTCACTGCAACAGTCCAACAAACAAATGGCTTTTGGTCTTTTTTTTTTGTTGTAAAAGACAGTTAATAGTACCCCATATGAGGCCAAACACATTTCAGATGGGACAGTTCCACAGTTGATGCTCTAATCTGAGAAACCTGTGTGATTAAGATTTTGCCACAATTCAAAACTACAAAAATGTTTGAAAGTCCAGATTGACCAGAGACAGAAATACTGTCAAACACTGTTGTTCCTTAATATGAAGGTGGCTGAAATGAAATAATGAGTGGATGAACATGAGGACAGACAGATGGACAGACGTGCCTTCTGTCTCTGAGGTATTGTCTTCATCTCAGCAGCCTCTGGCACTTGCTGTATCATCGTCAGGAAGAAAAGAAAGTAGTAAGATCGTCATGTGTGCAGTGTTTCATATTGTATATTGTTAAATTTTATTTAGTTTGAAACAGCTAGCATCTATGGATTTTTAATAAACAACAGGGCGTGTATTTTTAGGAGAATTAATAATTAGACGTTGGTCGACTGACATTAGCATTAACTACAGCAGTATATGACCTAGAAGAACATATCCATCAGCATATTGTGTATATAAAATACAGTGCGACTTGATCATCAGTACAGTACAGTGAACCACAATGTAAAAACAAAGAAAGGAGAGGTAAATTTGCTGAAATAAGAACTATAAATCAAAGATGAAACAAACAAAATGAAAACCTATGCACACTGACGACGCCAAACAAACGCTCCAATGCAATGATGCAACACTGTTTGTTATTTGTACCTCATCAGTTTCACACAGCTGCTCACAGTTCAGTGTATACTGAATGACTTGTCTTAAAGGGCTAGGATACAGATTTCAGTTGACTGTAATTATCTGTGCAGAATAATTAAATTCTTACCTCCATCTTGTCCATCGTATCAAAGAAATGAGCCGACTGTAGATAAACAGACAGAGTGTGTAAGATGAAATATTTGGTACTTCTTTATTTGGACCAATTTAACTAGTATATCCCACTACCAGAGACTACCAAGCTATTTAGCTACTGCCTATGATACACATGCCTGCTACTTTTACCTGCAAAAAGCCGTCAACTCTGCAAGGATAAAAAAGCAGCAACGCATTTTCTCTAATCTGAATCATAAGAACACCGCACAAATAGACTGCATTCTTCATCAAAACCACAACTCTCACATGCTTGCTCAACGCAACAGGTGTGATCAATACCTGGCCTTACATGTAATGGTGCCCCGTGTGAGGCTCACCATTTATTGGTGCCCTTATGTGCAACTTTGTAAGCACACATGGACCTACTTATTGAAGATATGTTTAGAACATTCCCATATTTCACACAAACTATGATACAACCTTTGCGATGTTAATTTTCAGATTTTGGAAAATTAGATAACGCTCCTGTAAACTGTAAACCTCACAACTTGATGCATTACCTTCATGGTGGGGGGTGCAGTGCGAGGGGGAGAGGGGGGACAGTCTGCCACAGGAACATTGGAAATGGTCATAAGATCGTGTTTACTGAAACAAAGGATAAAAATCATTAGTAACATTAACCAATTGTTTCTCCCAAATTTGCTCAGGAGCAGTTTTCGGACAAAACTTCTTAGTCGAGATTTCAGGAAATGTAGTCGTGTGATGGGAATTCAGCCTCACCAGCAAACATGGCTAATGTGTACATATGCCTTATATAAACAACCTCTCATGTCTTATTTGTACATTATTTTGTATACATACACTACCGGTCAAAAGTTTTAAAACACCACACTTTTTCATTTTTTTACTGAAAATTATTGTTTAGTGTCTCATTGCACTCTGAAACAAAAGCATAGAACAAATAAGCAATCTGTGTTGAAAAAGAAATCATGAAATTCATTTATAGACCAAAATGTATTCTAAACATTTCAATCATCAAAGTACACATATGCAGACAGGTGTTGTTGTAAGTAACCATGAAAAGTAGGAACACCTATAGGAACTAGTAGCACCAGCTTTCAAGACTGATTCAACCTTCATTGCTGCAGAACAGCTTTAAATTTTTGACCCACTTAATGTTCCATGAAAGAGGCCTTTTTGTGTAATTCTGAAATGTACATTATTTTTCAATTTTGGGTAACCAAACCTTTTTTTTTGTTTGTTTGTAACCTCTGGCTGTTCAGTACTTATCTTTGCACCATTTCGAGCTATTCATTGGACTTGCACGACTTGAATTGCAATAAATAATTGGAAAAATTAGTGTGTTCTAAGACTTTTGACCAGTAGTGTACATATACCATATACAGTATATTGTCCTCCTTGCTGTGGCTTTCACACGGGGCCCCACACTCATATTTTTTTCCTGTTCATATAGAAGCACTGATCATAATAATGACTTTTGCCTTTGTCATGCATCGTCACAGTCATTGTAATCGTACACGCTGAATATACTCAACATGCATATACATGTATAGTGTACATATTCATCTGCTCCGTGGTTATTATTCAGTTTTTATTTCCTTTTATTTGTTACTACTTTCAGAGCACTTTTAATTTACACACATACATCCTGCTCTTAAGCTTTTTCTTCATCTGCTCTGAAACTAGCAGGAGACATAAATATGTCTGGTGTTTGGACAGAGCTCCCTCTTCTATTACAAAAGAAAATACCATTGACTTTGCCACTGGCCATTCTGGCTTCACCCGATGCTCCAAGCTGCCATCAGCATTGTAAACATTATGCAACCTTCCCTTTTCACTGGTGGTGTGAAGGCAGCATAATCCAAGTGCGAGTATATTAAAGGTTTCTTTGGTTGTTTATGGTCTTGAAAATGAATGTCATCCCCTGATATTTAAACTTTGCTGAACAACAGACTGTGTTGTCTGCTCTATATTTTACATTTCAAAAGAGAACTGCAGTTGTCCTTGTTAGCATAATGAAAAGTGTAAAAGGTATAAAGAGAAAAAGAAATAGGCCTAGGGAAAGTGCAAAGAAAACATTATAAAAAACAATTACAAAATAAAAAAAAGAAAAGAATTCAAGAATTAATTAATACAGTTAAACACTGAATGGGAAGTAAATAAATATTTATACGAATGTAAATAAATTCAGAAGCCATTAAACCTGACTTCTGAAGCATTCATTTAAGAAAATGTGTAATACATCTGTTTTACGATACTATTGACACTGGAAATGTTTTCAATCATAAATGGACTACAGTAGCTAAACAATTTTCTGATTCATATGTTTAGTGACAGATACAGTGCTGCTTTAAAGTTTTAGTTTCCTTCAGAATTGTCTGTGTTTTTTCATAAAAATTACTGAAAACATCAGCGGATTTTCAAACAAGTCCTGAAAGCAGACAAAGAGAATCCAGTCAAACACATGAACCAGAAATATTATACTTGTGTATTTGTTTATTCAGGAAAATTAACAAATATTACATATCACAGAGGTGCACCTCTAGGATTCCAAGTTAATTTCAAGGTCAACTTAAAGTTCATCTGTTCATAAGTGTTTCCACTTAACGAGACTCGGGTGTCGTTCAGTTCCTGGTTTAGGTTAAATAAATCAGGGATTTGTCTCAGTCTGTGTACAATGGCACGTACAATGGAGCTTTCTGAGGAACTCAGAAAAAAGAGTTGTTGCTCATCAGACTGGAAAAGGTTGCAAAACCATCACTTCAGAGTTTGGAATCCACAAATCCACAGTGAGACAGATAGAGAACAAATGGAGCATTAATACCTTCCACATTAGTGGTCCACCAACGCAGCTTGTTATCACTGATGGACCAATGAATTCTGAATTATACTAGTGAACTCTAAAAGAAAATGTTGAGACATCTGTTCATGAGCTGAATCTGAAGAGAAACTGTGTCATACAGCAAGACAGTTGTTCTACAAAGGAATGGTTAAAGAAGAACAAGATGAATGTTTAGGAACGGCAAAGTCAAAGTCCTGACCTTAAATGTTGTGGAAAGACCTGATGCAAGCAGCTCATGTCAGGAAACCCACCAACATATCAGAACTAAAGTGGTTATGTTCTGAGTTAAATTTCTCCAAGCTGCTGCAGATGACTGATCAGCAGTTACCAGAAACATTTAGTTGATATTATTGCTGCACAAGGAGGTCACATCAGATAGTGGAAACAAGGATTCAGTGATATGTAATATGTTCCTGAATAAACAAATGCACTAGTATAATATTTCTGTTCCATGTGTTAGATTGTCTTTAGATCCTCTTTATCTGCTTTCAGGAATCTGTTAAAGTTTTGTTGAAGTTTTGCACTAAGTACTATAAAGCGACACTGAATCTAATGAGTGTGGTTCAGTCGACAGCAGAGATTATGCATGAGGATGGGTCTGATGGTCTGATCTCTGAGGCCATAAATGAGAGCACTCAGACATCTGGGGAACAAGATAGTACACACATAAATAAAAACATGGATGCGTAAAATGTCTACTCTTGATAAAAATTTCGACAGAGAGAGGGTAATTGGGTTGGACAAAGTTGAAAACAGAATGAGGCCTAGCTGAACCAGATGCAGCATCAGAGTGTTACGAGCTTTACGAGCTGAAGCTTTGTCTGTGGAGGCCGACCTGGCTGCTATGACAACACCAACATAAGTGGAAATCATTATCACACCGGCCGCAACAAACAGAAAACAAGCAGAAGCTTCTTCATAACGATAGAGTATTTGAGTAAGCATCATAGCAGCGATATTGCAGTAGTCTTTCATCTGCAGACTATCCAGGTCTTCAAAAGGAAACTGTAACAGTAAACCAACTCGAATGAGAGTATTTAACAAACTCAAGGCCCACACTAGAACGACAGCCAGCCCTGTATTTCTTACGGTGATGATGTTAGCGTGTCTCAGTGGGTAACACACAGCTACATACCTCTCTAATGACATTACCACCAGAATCAGAGGAGAGATCACAAATGTGAAGCTTGCAAAAAAAGTGAGAAACCCACAAACAGGATAGGACAGCATCAATCTACAACTGGAAAATATGAACAACATCTGACTCTCTGCCAACTGTATTGTATCTACAAAAAGGAGGTTATAAAGGAGAATGAATCGAGATGTCTCTCTAAACACCGGTTTGCTCCTCAGTGTGTACAACAGAGTACCATTAATGTATAAAAACAAACAGCATGTCAGAGTAGTCAGAGTAGTAGACAACACAGAACCAAACAGACTATGATACTCCAGTCCAATCGTGACATTACTCAGAGATTCATTCACAGATGACATTTTAGAATAACTGAAGACATTGAAAGGGTCAACACTTAAACAGTTAAACAGTCAAAGTAATGCCTGTCTACATCTTCAGTTCACAAAGATCTTTAACCCAAATACAATTTACCTCTGAATCAAGGAAACATAATAGCTGCTGAGCTTATTTCCACAAGGGCAGAACGTTTTTATCAAGCTACAAACCCTCCCATGTTATTCATGAGATCTGACACTACCTCCATGTGACTCAGTCCCATGTCGACAGATCAGACATTGAAAAAAACAACCTAGTAAACTAACTAGTATCCAACATACTGGACAGTTATGACCACATCTAAAACAAAAGTGACCTTTGATTTGTTTTACCATATACAGGAACTGAAGGCAACGTTGGCAGTTGTTAAAGAATACTACTACATTACATTGTGTTATACAGTGCCTATCAAAAAAATAAATAAATAAAAAATGTGGTCAGAAAAAAACCTGATTGGTCGTGAACACTTAAACGTTCTGGTCTGATGAGTCCAGATTTGTGAACGAGTGGTTCAGGGAGCACAAGACATCATTTTCACACATGGATTGTTCCACCACAGAGTCCAGACCTTAACCCAATTGAGAATATTTGGGATGTGCTGGAGAAGGCTTTGAGCTGTGGTCAGACTCTCTCATCATCAATACAAGATCTTGGTGAAAATTAATGCAACACTGGATGGAAATAAATCTTGCGAAATTGTTGAAACTTATGAAGACAATGCTACAGCGAATGTGTGCTGTAATCAAAGCTAAAGTCTGTCCAACAAAATATTAGAGTGTGTGACCTTTTTTTGGTGTCCACTTTTTTTTTTGTTGCTATGCTGTGTATACTCCTTAGAGTGCAGCTTGAAAGTTTTTGTGTCCTTCAGAATTTTCAACATTTCTTTATAAAAATGTCAAAAAAACATCAACAGATTTTCATGCGAGTCCTGAAAAAGAAAGTAGACCAAGAGAGCCCAGCAACTCAATACCATCAACTAAATGTTTCTGGTAACTGATGATCAATCATCTACAGCAGCTTGTAGGACTATTCGCCCATTCCTCAGAACAGAACCACTTCAGTTCTGAGATGTTGGTGGGCTTCCTGCTGCTTGCTGCAGGTCCTTCCACAACATTTCTATTGGATTAAGGTCAGGACTTTGACTTGGCCATTCCCAAACATTCATATTGTTCTTCTTTAATCATTCTGTTGTAGAACCGCTTGTATTCTTGGGCTCGTTGTCTGCATGACCCAGTTCCTCTTCAGATTCAGCTCATGGAGAGATGTCCTAACATTTCCATTACCCCCATGTTTCATGGAGGGATGAGGTTCTGATGTTGGAATGCATTTTTGTTTAATCTCCAAACATGACGCCTCTCATTTAAACCAAACTATCCTATTTTGATCTCAGTTCAGTAAGCATTGTCCCAAGAGTCTTCTGGCTTGTCCATATGATGTTGATCAAACCGTACTACATGGCAGAAATGTTCTTTTTGGAGAGCAGTGTCCTTGCCACTCTACCATCACGCCATGGAGGTTCAGTATTCTCCTGATGGTCAGAAAGCTCCTTTGTCCATGCCATCATACGCTTCCACAAACATGTGTTGTGAAGATCAGACTGAGACAAACCCCTGATTTATTTCAACTAAACCAGGAACTTAATGTCACCTGAATCTCATTACATTTACACTACTTTTATGATTTGTGTGAAAATCTGCTGATGTTTTGACTCATTTTCATGAAGAAATGAAGAAAATTCTGAAGGAGTACTGTAAAGTTTGGTGCCATTTTTCAACAAGAGACTGAAACTTCAGTTGATAAAAGTAATGTTGTTTTACACACTCAACCTTGAAGTTAACTTTTCCCACTTAATACATTTTTTTGTTGTTCACCATAATTAGTTTACATCATCCCTTCTCCATAAAGGTTCCTAATAAACACCCATGGGAGCCATTAATCATGTCAACATTTACTGAAAGCATTCATTAGTACATGTATGAATATTTAATGTCACTAAATGAGTTATCAGGAGACTGTGAGGGTTTTCATCAAAAGATAAACAACAATAACACTAAAGAAATTGGCAAAAGCCACCATCCAATTACCAAAACATATCTGTAAATGCAAACATAGCACAAACTGTATTTGACGCTTAGTATACCACAACAGTAGAATTTAACAAATGGTGTCAGCCCTGTAAATCTGACTGGCAGACAAACTGGAACATGACAGTACCCACAATCCTCTCTGGTCCAGTCTGCTATACTGAGTGTCATTAGAAACTAGAGATGGCGCTCTTTCCATTGATACCAAACACACAAACAAACTTTGAATTTCGAAGTCAACATGTCAGAATGTCTTCTTCTGTCTCAATATTTATAAAATCCCAAAACAACTGACAACAAACGTAACTGATATTGTTTTTATGAATTCTGTGTTCCTTTTGAGTCTGTCCATATGATTCTCCATCAACTATGCACCACATGATGACTTGACAGAATCTGAGTCCTGTGTCTCGTGGTCATACATGGTCCTTTGCCTTCATCAGGTGCACTAATAGGGGTACCAGTGTTGTACAAGTTCACACTAAACAAGAAATAGTTCGAAGTTCAGGTTGTACAGGTAAAAGTGAACTAGATCACGTTCACAGTTCACACGGTTAAAGTTTGAACTTCATTCATAGACTCCAAAATGAACAGCTCACATTAATTTTTTCAGTTTCACCTTGTGATATTTTTATTTTTCCATCAGGATGTGTACTTCTTTTTTATATAAGGATTGACTGTATATACTAGTAAAACTTCTCTGTCAGCTGCACCAGCCATACTGTATGCCGTACATAAAGACTGACAACTGTTGTGAAACTTTTTTTTTTTGGGTTAACGTCGTTATTTCTCTCTAGATTCTACATTCACAGTTGGGAAAAATTTGCATTCAGTTCACAGTTCACAAAAATATGAATCTAGAAAACATTAGTTTATCACTAATTAATCAGACATAGCAATAGACAACCATGGTATTATATTATACAGACCAGGGTCATGAATATTGACCTGAGAGCTCTGGTGTTATAGCTCATTTGTTCTGTCTTTTTAGGCGAGCTTCACCTAAAGGTCAGAACAAGGTTTTCCCAAACAAGCAAAACTAAATATCTGTCCACAAATGAATGATGATTGAACCACCACCTTAAAACAAATGACTAAACATGCTAACATGAAACATCTATCACCATCAGCCATTTAAGATTAAAGTAAACTTTTCATAAGAAGAGGAAGAAGTTTTCTTCATTTACTTTGGACTTGTTAAACTTTGTCTCTGCAGAGATATACATCACTCAAATGGCGTCAAGAGACATTAATTATGGGTATTTAGACATAACGTTTAATATTTAATGTGTTTAAATGAGCTATCGGGAGATTTCTCTTCCAAACACCTGAGAGAATGTCATCAAACTAACAACAACAACCAGACACCTCATCATTTAGAAAGTATAGTAAAACTTTTCACAAACATTCAAGGCCTTAACCCTAACCCTAACCAGTCCCCCAGCCATGCAAGGCCTTAACCCTAAAGGCTCATTTATGCTCCACGTACGGACGTAATTGTACGCGTCCGTTTCAAACGTTGTTACCGTCACTGCTCACATACTTCCATGCGTCCTTTACGTTGGCATAGATGTTAACCAATACATCCACTAGGGGGCAGCGCAGAGTCAAAGGTTTATGACAACAAACCATAGACTGTAAAAAGAAAACAACAAACATGGCGACTATGGAGGAGGTCTTGATTATGTACATAATAAACAAAAGAAGAAAACGGGCTCGTTGTAAGAGGCGGTGGTCGGTAAGGCCGTTAAATTCATCGCGGCAGGAGGACGGAGAATTTTTCTCTCTCGTCCGTCCGATGCGATCTATGGACACAGAGCGCCACTTCCAATATTTTCGGATGTCGGCTGGGGCGTTCGATGACTTGCTGCGCCGGGTGGCCCCTCACATCCAGCACAAACCATCACACAGCGCGCCTGTGAGTAATTCCTTACTAACTCACATAGTCTCTCTTCAAAAAGTTCAGCCATCGTGTGTCGTCGTCTTCTTCTTCTGTCTCACACTGGCTCTAGGCTCCGTATCAGGTATGTCACCTGCTGATGTAATGGCATCCCATGAAGGGTTTTGTGGACAAAGTATAAAGCTCTGCACTAGCTCAGCCTGATCCACACCTGTTCTCTACCATCATCTTAGCCATAGACTGAACGGTGGGGGAGTTAGTCCTGGTTAGGAATTACACCACATGCTTCGTGCGTTTGACCGAGAGCTGACCGCCCTCATCAACGGCCAAGAGATCAAACTATCCAAGCCATCCTCGATCACGACCACGACAAACTGACAGTGACGTCAGTCACTTGGATGAAACATCTTAAAGAAAACTCATACTAAACTGTTTTACAATTGTAGCCGTCTAACTCTGGCAGCAAGATTCTGTTTTCATTTATTTACTGATGTTTAAATGTAGATAATAATTACTTTTAGCACGTGTGAATGAAATAGACATTTGTGTGAAGTTCATAATAAAACAACTTGATTTCCAACCTGTTAAAAAATATTCTACAGAATATCATCTATTATATGATATGTGAGACATCAGGTTTATTTGGTTCCTTCTGGCCTCGTTTAGTTCCTCAGTGTGGACATTTTTAAACTGTATATTATAGTCTGACATTTATTATTTCTCAGCAAAGAATAAATCATCTACTTTGACCCTGATTTGACTTGTTGAGGTGGTCTAAGACATATTTGACCTCATTCCTTTGGTAGTGTGAACACACAAGAGTCCTGGGTCACATTACAGACCACCTCCTCAACAGGGCTGATCTATGGAAGAGGAGTTTAACTCATTCATTCAACAACTATTAGAAATGATCACCTGAATAAATGATGTTTATTCATTAGTAATCAAAGCCTGAACAGCAATGACATCAACTAAACGTTTCCAGTAACTGCTGATCAGTTGTCTACAGCGGCTTGGAGAAATTTCACCAGCTTAGAAAATTTAGCTCATTCCTCAGAGTAGAACCACTTCACTTCTGAGATGTTGGTGGGTTTCCTCACATGAACTTCTTGCTTCAGGTCCTTCCACAACATTTCCATTGGATTAAGGACTTTGACTTGGGCATTACAAAAGAGTGTTGTGAAGATTAGACTGAGACAAACCCCTGAATTATTTAAACTAAGCTGGTAACTGAATGACACCTGAGTCACATTACATTGATGGAAACACAGCTGTTCATGTTCTGATCCAGAGGTAGGCAGAGATCCATTAGTAACAGCAGCCGTTACAATATTCTACTGACCACATGATGGCGCTGTTTATTTAGAGACAGACAAACTCAGACTGCATCTTGAGACACATTTGAAATAACAGCTTCAGACCATTAGATTGAGGACTTGTTTTAGGACTTGCTTTTAAGGTTAGGTTTACGAAATGCATTACGTCAGTGAATGCCCTCACAAGGATAACCATATAGACGTGTGTGTGTGTTGCTACTTCAGACATACGCCACATTAAACACATTCTCTGTGATCATGTGCCTGGACCAGCCACAAGAAGACCGTCCATTTGCTTTGCCCTCAGGCATTTTGGCTAAATCTGCTCTCCCTGGTTGCCATGGTTTCATCAGGTGACCAAAAGAAGAACACGGTGACCTGGATTCAACTTAAGGGAGAACCAATCACATTGCATCAACTGTCTGGTTTGTGGTTTCTGAACTGACGGAAAAACTGATTACTGATAATTTGAAGTTCTCATGTTTAAATGTTTCTGAAAATCTGTGACTCACGCTCAGACAAATATATAAATGATACTTTGACTCACACCTGAAGACTTCATACACTGACATAGCCTGGGGTGATGATGAACAAGCTGTAGGGTCTCTCACACGTAAAGTTATTCTGTATTTTAAGTACAGTTCCTTTATATCGGATTTGAACTGAACCCTGTAAGGCTGAGCTTTTTGTTGACACACAGCCGACTCATATTCAGTTATTTCATGAGTTCATTCTTGTTTAAATTCATTTCTTATTTAGTAAGGACATAATATTGTAAACACTTGGAAAACTGTGGACAGTGGTTGTCGATGCAAACTAGTGGCTAGACTGCATGTAAGGAGAGGTTGTAGTCATGGTTACATCCATCACCTCCTCCTCTTCTTTTTAGGCCAAAATGTTGACAACTTCTACTGCGATGGAAATTGTAATTTGGAGACTCATTAAACAGATGTTCACTTTCTGTTTAGTTTGCTACTGTTCTTGTTGTTCACGTCATCAGCCTCTGTCCCAGTTCAAACACCTGGATGTGTTCTGTCCCCGCCTCTTTTATCAGCGGTAACTAGTGTGGACTTGGTACAGTCAGGTATCCCAGAAAGCACTTCCAAGTACGCTTCTTTCATTCCAGTTACAGAGTGGCTGTACTGCACCTGTACCTCAGTGTACAACTTGTCAAGTCTGAACTACTGTATACTCTAGTAAGTTTGCGTACTTGGGTTTTATTAAAATATTTATTAGAGATGTTTGGCCAAATCTCATTGGCCACAATGCACTTGAACACACCACAAAGACTACAGCCAATGGTCACCTCATTCAAAAGAGGAAACAGGAAGAGCTATTATTAGCCAGGTGGCTAATATTACCTGTCAGAGAAACCAGAACCTTAGATGCTCACCGATGACCTGAACCAGGAAACTGACTACTGATGATGTATCTCTGCCTTTCACAATAAATTGTTGTTCTGATTGAGTTATTTTTAGTTAATTAACAAATAATACCTAGCCTTGCATCACAAAGCTCAGATATCATCTCAGTTTTCCTCCTCCTCCTCCTCCTCCTCTCCTCTGAATCCACATTCATTTCACCAAAGTGACATTTCCACTGAAAGGAGATAAAAGCGGAGCGGCCGGAGGGCAAGCAGCAACACAACCGGACGAATGACCTTGTTTAATGGAATGAGAGGGAAGAGAGGGATGACACATAAAGAGAAAGAAAACAAGGAAGAGGGAATAACAAGAGGAGACTGGCATGTCTCATGTTTTGCACAAGTCATTTTTTGTCAGGGTCAAGATCAGGATAAGGGACAGGATTAGGGTCAGGATCAGCATCAGGATCAGATCAGGGTTAATGTCAGGCTTAGGTCACAACAACATTAAATTAAAACTTCTTGAGCTTCACTTATAACTCAAAACAAATAAAACAAGTTTGTCTTATAACTGGACTCCCAGCTGTTTGTTTTTTTTATCTCGTCTGACAGCTCCTTGTCACATTCAATCACATCTTCTCTGACTCTCACACTCAGAGGTGTTAACGTCCTACGGGGTGGTTCCAGAAATTCAACTCTGGATTCTACTGACACTCTCAGTCTGAAACCAGAGACAAGAGACCCTCAGAAGACCAAGGACGTGCTTCGACCAGAGTTTGACCTACATTTAGTTTTAGCTTTAACTTAAGTTAAAGTCTAGCTTTAACTTTATCTCTAGCTAAACTTTAGCTTTAACTTTAACTATCTGGAAGAGTTTCAGGTTGGATGGATGGATGGATGGATGGATGGATGGATGGATGGATGGATGGATGGATGGATGGATGGATGGACGGATGGATGGATGATGGGTGTACATTTGTCTTTTTGTTCATTATTGTCTGTTTGTTTTTTATTTGTTTGTTTGTCTGCTCAGACGCCTCAACATGTGTCTGTAGTGAGATATGAGGCCTCCGGGGGGCGCCACAGAGTCCGGTCTCTTTAACTTCCAAGATCATCATCAGACTCTGAGCTCCAGGCTCTCGTTGATCTTCATGAAAATAAACTGATTCTATTCGTGGTGAATATGAGTCATGGAGAAAAAAGACAACAACAGATCAACAACAACAGGAGGAGAGGAGGAGAAAAGAGAAAGGAGGAGGGAGGAGCTGGCTTCAGTTTCTGAACAGAATGAGAGTCTGTCCTTTAGCTATCACCCATCTATCTATCTATCTATCTATCTATCTATCTATCTATCTATCTATCTATCTATCTATCTATCATGTAAACATTAGCCTAATGATGACTAAACGCTCCAGTGAGCTCCTGAACGCATCACGTCTTGTATTCCGTCGTCCCCTGAACTCATCAGACGTGAGGACAGAGACATCGTCGGTCGGTCGGAGGTAAACACTCACCAGTGGTTGAGCGGCATGGTGGCGTTGCCGTCGGTTACCGAGCATCTCAGTCTCTCTGATAGACCATAGCTCTGCTCTGGTGTCTCTCTCCCACAACGTCAAGGACCATTAGGATTAGAGAGAGAGGGATAGAGAGAGAGGAGAGAGAGAGAGAGAGAGAGAGAGAGAGAGAGCAGATGGACGGAGGAGAGCGTGACGATGATGATGATGATGCTGCTGCAAAGGGATGCAGTCGTCTCTCTGTCCAGACAGTCTTTTTTTTTTTTTTTTTTAGGCTCTGAGTTTCAAAAACGTCCTGTCTGAAATAAAACAATGGACTAACAGAGTTTAATTTCAATATGAGTCCAACCTGAAAGAGTTCAAACCTAACTCGACACTCTGATGCTGTGTTGATGAAGAGTAGATGTATTTAGGTTTGATTTTTGACTAGATTTAGTAATAACCTAAACATTAGCTTTAGCATTTGGCTCCTGTGTTGGTTTCATAATAATATCAGGACAAGCGCTTCGGGGAAGGATGGGTGATGGTTGGTAATTGGCGGCAATGCCACCAGCCAGTTTACCTCTGAACAACAATGTCTCTGTCCTCATGTCTGATGAGTTCAGGGGACGACGGACTACAAGACGTGGACGAAGGGTGAAAGATGGATGGTCATCTTTAGTTGTCTGAGATCAGATGCTAAAGGTTGGCCACGTTTCTAGAAGATGTTTCATCAAGGTTCAGTCAAGGTCTCATCAGTTTTCTTTTTTTGCAAACTATATCACAAGACCAGCAACTAACCACTAGATGGCTGCCATTCATTGGCTGGCCTGAATCTACTGAAAGATGCTCGATGTCCTCCTCCAGTAACGAGAGACATAGAAGACAAATGGACATGTGATGGATAGATGACAAAGTGTGAATCAGAAGAAGAAGAACTGCTGGAGGGAGGAGAGATGAATATAGATTGATGGGTCATCTTCCCCACAGACACAAGACACATGACATCCACCAGGATGCATCTAGCATGTATCCACCAGGAGTTCATACAAGGATGTATAACAACTGAATCCTTTTTATTGAATTTCATATAATTTATGGCATTTACTAGTCTGAAGACAGACCAACTTCCTCTACCCACAAATATTTTAAGTGAAGAAGATTTTTTAGCTTTATTTAGATTTTTAGTGAAAATAAGAAGAGCTAGTGTTACCTAGGAGGCGAGGAAGCTAGGAAGAGCAACCATTAGCTAGGAAGTTAGGAAGAGTTGCTATTAGCTGAAAGTCTATGATGTGGAAGAGATAAATAAAGTTTCTTTCTATTAGCTAGGAGGCTGACAGCTTATTCATTGTAGATTGTCATGGTCAGATGAAAATGAACAATGATTCAGCATGAATCAACTCAATTACCAGATATCTAACTAGCCCCATCTGTGCAGGAAACACAATAAGAAGTCAGCTGTCAGCTGAGTGAGTCACGGACAGAAACACTCCAGTATAAATACTATTAAGTAAAGTGACTGTCTCATCAGTTTCCTTCACTGATGGAAAGAATCTACCTTCAACATCTCATTAATCATCCTTCACTTCAGGATCAACATGAAACACCTGAGTTCTCCTTAAAGTGGAAGTCTGAGGCCTCGTCCACACGTACGAAAACGATCTTTTTCCTATCTGTTTTCGCTGGCATGGTTTCAAAAATATCCGCGTCCAGACTGATCCGTCTTAACACGTCTCAAAACGCTACTTCATATCCCAGGTCTATAGGCAGCGCTGTTTCAGTTTCAGAAATTCACCAAAAACGAAGAGGAAGAGGTGGCGCATGCGCATGAAGCTTGAGCGCTGAGGGCTTTAGAAGAAACCAAACTCAAGGAAAAATTAGATTTTGCCCTAGTAACCATAATAGGCTCAATATCTTCTCCAGTAGTAACGCAAGCATGTAGTCCGCCATTGTTGTTGATGTTGTTATGAGACGTTTCGCGAGATATAGGAGGTGGAAGGCTGCTCCAGGGGTGTCGTTTTCCAAAATCTCCGGTTTCAACTGTCCAGACGGATTCACAAGAAGTGTGTTTTCGAATTTATCCACCCTGGGACTCGGTTTCAAAAAAGTGTGTTTTAGGGCTATGCGTTTACGGGATTCGTCTGGACGATAGGCCAAAACGATTAAAAACATCTGCGTTTACGCAAAAATGCGTTTTTGTGTGGATGGCCCCTGAGTCAGTCTGAAATGCATTCTGGGATACCTGGCTGCACCAAGACCACACTGATTACCATCTGATGATAAAAGAGGCGGGGCCAGAACACATCCTGGTATTTGGACTGAACTTGGTCAGAGACCACAGTTTTATTACCTGTTCAGACACTAAATATGGAGCATGTTGTGTTTTTATTGCGTCGTTTCTGTGTCGTTACTCACCGAGCTCTCAGAGCGCTGACGGTGGATTTATCAATCCTGCAGAGAGACGAAGAGAACAAGCTGTTAATACAAGTCCATTTTCTATTAACCTTAGTAACCTGAGAGAGAGGTGTGAGCTCAGAGCTTCACGGCAATAAAAAAAACAACAACAAAAAAAACAATTTATTAAAGTGCTGCAGCTGCTCCGGTTCACAGTGAAGACTGAGAGAGAGCCATGTAACAACAAAACGGATCAGAGAGGAAATAAGACATGGGTCACTTCGTTTCTTTAGTTAACTGAAGCAAATACGTGAAACGGGCCGTCGTCAAATGGTTGGTTTTTTTTGTTTGTTTGTTTGTTTTTTTCAAATAGGTTTAAAATCCCAGAGGAGAAAAATATAAATTGTAAAAAGAATTCTGCCACAACCCTAATTTATCAAATATTACTTATTTATTTAAAAAATGAGTAATATTAGGCAAATTAGTATACAGATAAATATGAACATTAAGATAAATAAAATAAATGAAAATATCCCAAAATGTTTAATAAAAAAGTAGTTTATCTTTGTGTTATAGCATTTTTATTTGTTTCTGTATTTGTTCCTACATTTTTATTTATTCAATCATTAATGTATAAAATAATTAATAGTCCTGTCACAACCCTAATTTAGGTAAAAATAAAATAAAACTTGAATAACAATTTGCATTTCAGATTCTGACAGTGCCTGACTCCACCTAACTCCAAACCATGTCCCTTAACTCTGCAGGACTTATAATCCTTATAAATCCTTATAAATAATATATATTTTAAAAAGGAAGTCAATTTATTTTTATTACTATTATTTTCAGACAACAATTATTAGGTCAACCATGAAGGCTAGCAGCAAGCTAGACATCAATACAAGCCTTCACACCTGACCATTCTGCTAGGAAATGATTGATCAAGATGGCGGCTTCCTTCTCTGAGATATTTGGGCTTCTCTTCTGGAAAGCTGCTATGTTTCCCCAGTGGTTGCTTGCGGTACTGCAAATAAAATGTCCTCTCAGACCAATGTCACTTGGACAAAACATCTGAAACATTATATTATGTATAACTAAGTTTTTTCACAGATGTTTCAGAGTCGAAAAATCTTCCAGCACCTCTCACAATATTATTAGTGTTTAACCAAATAATTTATTATAATAATTCATTTATCATTTAAACAGGTGGGTTCTAGAAATAATTATAATGAATGGAGAAAGTAGCAACAGAGACCAAAACTGTTTTGGTTGCAGAATGTAAACATGTTTATTTAGCATGTAGGTCTATGTAGACTAACTCACTGGTGGCGCCTCTAGTGGATGGTAGAGGAACAGCATTTTTTTTAAACTTAAAATTTATAACTTGTAATCTCACATTAAAGGTAACACTAAATGTGAGTCTCTGCTGTTTTGTGACTCCAATAATAAGGTTTTATATTTATTATGTGTTTTTGTGTTGCACAGTGTAAAAGAAAAAACTTAAGAGTCTAAAGTATTTTCATTATATATCGTGCCCTCGGGTATGTGTGAGGGTTAAATTCACCCTGAACCATAAATGCTTCAGTTTCTCTTCAGAGGAGAGGAAGTACATGAGAGGAATGATGAATAAATGGAAAGTGAGAGAGAGGGTGATGGACCTCCATGCTAAAAGCCTGTATGATGACTCGACTCCCTCAGGTCATCAATAACACATCAGCACTGCTAAATCTGCTCAGACTCTCTGGCAGGATCACGCCAAGATGGCCAACAGTGAAAGCACCTGGTCTCTACCTTCACCACAGTTTCATTGTGCATCTAAAAAATATTTATTGTGTTTTAACGTAAAAGAAGAAAAAATACTTAAAGTAAAAAAGAATAAATGTGCATGAAACACAATATAAATACAGCTCATTCTCCACCAAGATCACCTGCACCCAGGCATGTTACAGTGCTATTTCTGTCATCTTAAATCTTATCATGCTAAATGTTGTCAAGCTAATTGTTATTATGCTACTTGTCATAATGCGGATTTATATCATGCTAAATGTTAACATGCAAACATTTTAGTTTGACTACAGTACAGGCAGGAATTAACTCAACTTTTTGGCATCCATGAGATAGATGATGACCTCAGTCCAAAAAGGAGGGATCGCCGACTAGCTTGCTGGTGGTAGCTAGCTGTTATTTATAAAGAAGCTAGTAGGCTACTAGCTAAATTCAAGATGGTATAAGTAGGCTGCTAGCTAGCCTACTTGAACTCCTGAAAACTTCTGAAATCTGTTGATTAAAAGAACTTTTAAATTAACTTTTAAATGATGATTTTTCTCTGATACCACAATCAAAACCTGAAACCTGCTTCATTTTAGGTTTGGAGTTAGCTACAAAGAGCTAATGATGCTAACAGTCAAACAGAAGGAGAACGATAGAGTCTCTTCAGATCTTTTTAGTCTGTCTCAGGCAGGAGAGTTGAGTCAGCATTTCCTGATTGAATCCAACAACACATGGTGTGATTAAACAGAGAAGGAGCAGTTGAAGAAGGAAAGAAGGAGGTAACCGGTGGTGGGGTGTCATAGGGTTTAATATGAACTGTTCCTGCAGCTGCCCTGGAGCTAAAGCTGCTGCAGCTGCATTATTAAATACAGAAAACTTTATTGGTGTACGATGAGGAAATGGTAAGTAATCTGTGAGGGAGGACCATCTGTTACTAGGACGTAATTAAATAATGAGGTGTAAATGAAGAGGAGGGGGAGGAGGAGGAGGAAGACCTAATTAGAGAATGAATGATTAAATGAGTAAGTTGTTTTAACATGATCACAGAGGCGACTTTACATTATCCCATCCTACATCCAAATGTCTCTGAGACCGCAAAGAGCGGCCATTCAAAAGCTTCATCCCGTACAGAGGAATCCACCAACAGAATAGAAAAACATTTATTTATTTATTCAGATATTCAGATGATTTCATGAACAAACTAATTCATAAATAGACGTTAAACTAAAATGTCTGAGAAACAATTGTAGATCACGTTACAACATCTGTTTATGTCCCAATACTTACATTCACTGACCAGATCATACTTTAATCATTTAAACTGAATTCTTCACTACAGTAATATTACCAATGAGAAGGCAAACAAAGCTTCACTTGGCTCGTCGTCAGATCAATAAATTGTGTGACGTCTGCTTCTTCATAGATGTCTTATCAGCTGTGATCCTTTAAAGTTATTTTCTGTCAAGATCCAACTCCAAACATCTTCTTCTCTGACGGCAGCCATTTAGCTGTAGACGAATTCTACTCCATGGTTCAGATGACGTAATGTGTATAAGTACTGTTACTCTTCTGTCCATCACCACATTAAGCCCCACCCACAAACGATCTGATTGGCCCAGCAGATCTTTGTTGGAGCAGAATCAGTTCCCAACAGAGAGACTCTCAGCTCAACTTCATGTAGCTTCCGGGCAACATTTCCGTTGTTATTATTACCAAACTAGTCCAATGATTACTTTCTAAATTAACTAAATGTAATAAGTGTTCATCTCTCTGACCTACCCTCCAACAGATCATCAAATCCTGACATTTGACAACATGTTTATAAACAAATATTTGTGTTTAACAAATGACTGGTCAGGTATTTTATGGAGGAATATATTGGTGTATAAAATATTGAACAGTATGCTGCTTAGTTTCTATTATTTTGTTCTCAAACCAAAGAGCTGCCAAACTGCATTTTGTTGTTTTTCACTGGACAATAACAATAAAACATCTTATTCTTATATCTCATTTATCTCAGTATTTGACGTCTTAAGACCAAACAGTTTAATAAATAATTTGGAAAATACTTGTGATTGTGTCCAATGTTGTTAGCGTTTAAAGGTCAAAGGTCAAACAAGGTTTTTATTGTCATTTCAACCATGTAGGATTAGGGTTCAGGTCTGACAAGTGGACTAACAATACAAAGCTAATGGTTGAGGATGCATCATTTGTTGGTTAGCTCTAATCTTATTAAATTATAATTTGGAAAAAAACATCACGTTTAAGATAAAAGCTGCAAATAAATGTATTAATGTCAAAACTTTTATTCAGTTAGACTAAACTAATAACAACAACTACCCAGTAGGAAACGAGAGTTTTCTGAATTTGAACTAAATGAATGAGTAGTTGAGTTGTGTTTTCATTTGTGTGTGTTGTGTACACATTAACTGGCACTGGATGAGGTTTGAGACTAAAAGAAGGAAATACAGATTTGTTTGTAGAAAAGCTGCTTCCACTCCCGTTAAAGTTTCTGCTTCTATAATTTATTGTTTTAGTTGTGAAAAGGGAACAAACCAAAGCAGATCGAAGTTGTTGATTAACTGCAGCAGTTAAAAGGCAGAAGAACTTCCCAACCAAACCCCATTCAAAATACTTCTCAAACAAAAACAGGATGGATTCATAAAAAATGGATGGATCTGATGTTGTGTCTCAGCAGACTCTCACAATAACTGATGTTTCTGACAATAAATTCTAATTTTGTAGAGTCTGTCTGGGCCATAGGTAAAAATGGCCACATTAGACAAGGAACATATTCAAGGGACTAAAAGAAAACATCGGAAAATAAAGATTTGTTTCTGGAAAGGCTGGTTCCACAACCGTTAAAGTTTCTGCTTCTATAATTTATTCTAGAATAAATAGAAGCTGAGATCGTGGTGGGACAGAAAGTTGTTGATTAACTGAATGGAGACGAGGAACTCAACCAAACCCCCATTTAAAATGCGTCTAATTTTAACTTTAGTTTCCACCTCTTACCAATAAAGCGGAAAGCTGTCGTTTTAATGTGAATGTGTGATGAAAACATGATGTCACAGTGATGTCATGTTGGCTGGGAATGAACTCAAAGACCCATGAGAGCGTGAGGAGGAGGCGGGGGAGGTGTAGGAAGAGGAGGAGGAGGAGGAGGAAGTGATAAGATCATTCATCCATTCATCAGACACAATCACTCGCTCTTACCATCCGAAGCCTCCGAACGACACACTCCTCTTCCTCCTCAGCATGGTGCCTCACTCGCCCTCTCCTCCTCTTTGTCTCTCTTTTCTTCTTATTGTGTCTGGATTTTCCCCTCTCTCTCTCTTTTTTGTGTCTCTCTGCTTCCCTCCCTCCCTCGCTGTCGTTCTAACTCCTCATCCCTCCACCTATAAATACTCTCATCTCCGTCGGACGCCTCCCCTCCTTCTCCCTTTATCCTCCCACCGAGTCTCCTCCTGCCGTTAATGTTTCCCTCTTTTCTTTCTTCAGTTCTTAGCCAGGAGAGAGAGAGAGAGAGAGAGAGAGAGAGAGAGAGAGAGAGAGAGAGAGAGAGAGAGAGAGCAAGCGAGAGAGAGAGAGAGAGAGAGAGCATAGCAGCAGTAGGAGTGGATGGACTTATCATTTATAATAAATGGAGATAAATGATGCTACGTCACAGCAGACACACAAGAATTTATATCTTCCTATAATATCTCCACATTAGAATGTAGCGGGGGCAAAGGTGAAAATATCCACACTGACTCGGACAGGGACAACAGATGTGGGCACACTGCTCTGCTAGCTAAGCTAACTGATGCTATCATCAAAGAAAGAACAAATTAAATGATGTAATACTAGTCGAAGTTATTTTATCTAAAAGTCTCTCCTCCATGGTTAAAGCCAGACAAGCAGCAGCTCACATTGCCACTGCTATAGTTTACAACATCTACTACTCGAGGCCAACTATTCATCTCCTCCCGTCTCCTGTGTCTGGACCAAAACATTGCACTTGAACGCACCACAAATTCAACATCCAAATGTCACTTTGATGTGTCCCGACCTTTTCACTGAATATCTTTGAGCTAAACTCGTACACACTATGGTTTTACCCACTTTGTCTCAGTGCAGCGTAAATGGCCTGGATTAGTTGCATCAGTCGATGAGGAGGGCAGGCTGGATGGAGGGTGTCAAAGCGCTTTATTCGCACACCAGAGACTAGAGTTCACATCATATATTTGTGGTTTCTGCAATAGAAACACATAGGTTACAGTTCAGAAAAGTTGATTTGTTGTAGTTAATAACCTGTCCTGTCTACAGCGCCCCCTACAGTCTGAAAGATGCCCTTTGTGCACTTGTCTGCCGTCCTGTTGGAACAGGAAGGGCCCATCCCCAAAATTGCCATTGAAACCCATTCAGTTCTCTATGCACTGTTGAGCTAATCTGAAGGCCAAATAAAGTCTGGATGTCTGTGGTGATTGACCTCTGCACATTATGCACCTCAGCATCCACTGACCCTGCTCTGTCATTTTATGTGGCCTGCCACTTCGTGTCTGAGTTGCTGATGTTCCCAGTTGCTTCCACTTCGTTATAATATCACTGACAGTTGACTGTGGAATACTTATTAGGAAGGAAATTTCACAAATGGACTTGCACAGGTGGCATCCTATCACAGTACCACGCCGGAATTCACTGAGCTCCTGAGAGCGACCCATTCTTTCACAAATGTCTGTAGAAGCAGTCTGCATGCAGATGTGCTTGATTTTATACACCTGTGGCCATGGAAGTGATTGGACCACCTGAAATCGTTTATTTGGATGGGTGAGTGAAACCCAATACCAGAGTGTCACCAAACTGACAAAGATTTCATGTCCCATGATGGACCACTACTTTTGTACATACTCTTATTGTTATTCTGGCTTTCTTTTCATGGCAACAACATTTTATCTGCATGTTTACTATGTAAATAAATATGTGAATATGTAAATAACAGTTGTTTGTCTGACTTTTTATGCACAGTAGCAGCTACAAAAGTGTAAAATTACATGTTAGTATTGTTAATATCTTCCTCCTTCTATTAATAGTAAAAGTACTTTATATAGCTTAATAGTTTAGGAAGTATATCCTAAAATGTAAACTTCATGTTGACTTGTTTTACAGCAACTAACAACTAAATTACCAAAAGTATGAAGTAGATTTTACAGACAGACAGATGTTCTATCTGCATGAAGGACTTTGAACTCAATATTTCTGAAATGTTCTGCTCCTCTTGGTTAAATATGAACTGCATGTAAAAAGCCAGTGAGGGGAGTTAATACATTACCGTGCTGAACCTGAGATGGAACATTTCTGAGCCACTGCAAAGAGACAAAGACAAAAATTACTAAATCAGTTTCCACACCATTAATGCTCCAACCAACAAGACAAAATCCTCTAACAGCTGAATCCATTTACATATCATTAGCATAAGAATAGAAAACTCGATTCACAGAGAATAAAGACTGAGCTGAGATCATTAAGTCTTCCATCTGTCCAGAGGAAAGTGCTGTTGGCGCCCCCTGCAGTCTTCATCACGCCAAAACAAAAACAAACACACTTTATATTTGTATCATTAATCAGTTTACTGGCTGTTATCTTATTACCCAACGTGACAATTTCTGTAGACTATTTCTGTAGTGGATGAATCCACATCTGTGGTTTTATGCATAAATATTTTAACAGTTACCATTTTTAAAATATGACCTGCAGCACCATGAAAGGGATCCTTAACACTAATTAAAAAAAATTCTTCCGCCCTAAGCATCATAAATATCTTAATAGATTCTCAGCTCGTCCATGTCGTTGTAGCTGACTGTTAGTCTCTAGTAACTAACACGGCCAAGGTAACCCTAATAAAAATATGTCAACAATGGTCCATTTGCGTTCACCCAACGTTCCAAGCCACTATCCTGATTATTGTGAATCAGGTGGTAGGAGATATAGTGGTGGACGATGTTTCCTTCAGGAAAACATTTTGGGAAGTCAGTGTTTTAGTCACACGTCAGTCAAATGAGTCAGTGGCTCCTATTGGTCCAGATTCATC